>CM077675.1:464167114-465528905 GCA_039707655.1 Elymus sibiricus
ACCTTGTGCTACGAGCCTTGCTTTATATCTCACCACCTCATTGTTCTCATTCCGTTTCTGGAGGAAAACCCATTTGAATCCCACAGGGAAAACATTGGGAGGTGTAGGTATTGCTTCAGTGAATACCTTTCTTTTGTTAAGCAAGGCGATTTCTGCTTGGATTGCATCCTTCCATTTAGGCCAGTCGGAGCCCCTTTGGCACTCAACGATAGACCTTGGATCATGATCATTAAGAAGTGTATCTGCAATCTTTTCAGCAAAATATATGTCGACAGTTGTAGTCTTACGGTCAAATGATTCTCCAGAATCAACATAGCTGATGGAAATTTCCTGCACCCATAGAGACTCTTCGTGATTTCCCAATACGATTGAGTCTGGGTGTTCCGATGTTCCAGCCAGTTTGTGCACACTGGAGATGGATTGTGGAGGTTGCCCTTCCACTGGGTGTATACTACCCATCAGGTGTTTGTCAACGTTGAGTTGATCTGCATTTACTGACTCCGAGGATTTTCTCCTCGATTTCCTTTGCTGCTTGCTAGAAGCTAGCTCCAGGTTAGAGGCCATACTACTCCCCTCTTTTTAGGAACAGGGAGTTGAGTGGTTTTTATTGGTACCTCCACTCTTTCTGGCGCTTTTCTGGCCGGATTTAAGGATTTTGTAACACCTTTCAGATCAGTAAATGAATCTGGCAGATTATTTGCAAGATGTTGCAAATTAATGATCTTCCGAACTTGAAGTTCGGTCTCATGGGTATGTGGATCAGAGGATGAAATGGCATGAGCATTCCAATCAATTTCCGGGCATTCTTTCTGGTACTTGAAATCTCCCCCTAATGTCGGAAAATGTTCCTCATTAAATATGCAATCAGCGTGACGGGCTGTGAACAGATCCCCAGTTAGGGGTTCCAGGTACTTGATAATCGACGGCGATTTGTACCCCACATAGATCCCCAACTTTCTGTGTGGGCCCATAGATGTCCGCTGTGGTGGTGAGATCGGGATGTATGCAGCACATCCGAACTTACGCAGATGGGAAATGCTTGGAGGATTTCCACGTACCAATTCCAGAGGGAAAGAACTATGATATGCAGTTGGCCTCAATTGTATCAAGTCAGCAGCGTGTAAAACGGCGTGACCCCAACAAGAGGTTGGCAAGTTGCAATTCGTCAACAAAGGTCTTGCAATGAGTTTAATCCTCTTAATCAATGCTTTAGCCAAACCATTTTGTGTATGAACATATGGAACAGAGCGCTAAACTTCAATCCCCAAAGCCATGCAATAATCATTGAAAGCACGTGAGGAGAATTCTGCAGCATTGTCCATTTGAATTGACTTGATTCGACTTTCAGGATAATGGGCTTGCAACTTAATGACTTGCCTCATTATCTTGGCAAATACATGGTTTCGTGTGGATAGAAGACACACATGTGACTGATGACCCACAAGTATAGGGGATCAATCGTAGTCCTTTCGATAAGTAAGAGTGTCGAACCCAACAAGGAGCAGAAGGAAATGACAAGCGGTTTTCAGCAAGGTAATCTCTGCAAGCACTGAAATTGTAGGTAACAGATAGTTTGATAGCAAGGTAATTTGTAACGAGCAAGTAACGGTAACGATAAATAAGGTGCAGCAAGGTAGCCCAATCCTTTTGAGGCATAGGACATGCCAAAACAGTCACTAATATTAGGCAAAGTGTTCTTGAGGGTACACGGGAATTTCGTCTAGTCACTTTTATCATGTTGGTTTGTTTCGTGTTCGCTACTTTGATAATTTGATATGTGGGTGGACCGGTGCTAAGGTGCTGTTCTTACTTGAACTAACAACCTACTTATGATTAACCCCCTCGCAAGCATCCACAACTACGAGAAAAGTATTAAGACAAAGTCTAACCATAGCATTAAACACATGGATCCAAATCAGCCCCTTACGAAGTAGCGCATAAACTAGGGTTTAAGCTTCTGTCACTCTAGCAACCCATCATCTAATAACTAATCTACAATGCATTCCCTTAGGCCCATGAATGGTGAAGTGTCATGTAGTCGACGTTCACATGACACCACTAAGGGAATCACAATATACATATCATCAAAATATCGAACACATATCAAATTCACATGATTACTCGCAACATGACTTCTCCCGTGACCTCAAGAAAAAAGGTAACTACTCACAAATAACAATCATGCTCAAGATCAGAGGAGTAATGAATAGCATAATGGATCTGAACATATGATCTTCCACCAAATAAACCATATAGTAATCAACTACGCAAGGTAATCAACACTACTAGTCACCCATAGGTACCAATCTGAGGTTCCGATACAAAGATTGAACACAAGAGATGAACTAGGGTTTGAGAGGAGATGGTGCTGTTGAAGATGTTGATGAAGATTGGCCTGCCAAAGATGAGAGGGGTGTTGGTGATGACGATAGCTTCGATTTCCCCCTCCCGGAGGGAAGTTCCCCCGGTGGAATCGCTCCGCCGAAGGGCAAAAGTGCTCCTGCCCAAGTTCCGCCTCGACGCGGCGGCGCTTCGTCCCGAAAGTCCTCCTCTTTATTTTTTTAGGTTTTTTAAGAATTTATACCAGAAGATGGGCGCCGGAAGCGGGCCAGGCTGGGCACAACCCATCAGGGCGCGCCCTGGTGGGTTGTGCCCACCTGGGGGCCCTCCTCCGGTAGTTTTCAGCTCCAGTAATTTTTATTAAATACAAAAATAATCTCCGTAAATTTTTAGCTTCATTGGAGTTGTGTAGAATAGGTATCTCTGACGTGCTTTTCTTGGGTCCAGAATTCCAGCTGCCGGTATTGTCCCTCTTTGTGTAAACCTTGCATATTATGAGAGAAAAGGCATTAGAATCACTCCCCAAAGCATTATTATTCAACAAAATAAAGTAAATAACAGTAGGAAATCATGATGCAAAATGGACGTATCAGTGACCATCGTGTAGATGCGTCAATCAGAACCATGAAATACCTGAAAGGTCCAGATAATGGCTGAATGGGACCACAAATGTCTCCTTGAATACGTTCAAGGAACTGAAGTGGTTCTGATGAGGACATCCCTACTATGGTTCCATCCCTTGAAGATGAACAACCTGTTGCTGCAAAGAAGACGTCCAATGATGAAATCAGGATTGGACCAACTACAAGAGCTCGTGCTAAGTTACTAGAACAATAGGTGAATTCTCTCTTAGTTGATAATGCTATTTATTTTAATGAGAGCTTTATACTGCCTAAATCCTTGTGTGTATGTGTCATTAGGTACAATGGAGAGGAAGGCAAGGCACAAGGGAGTAAGGAGGAAGGCATGGCACAAGGGAGCAAGAGGATTCTGCAGTTCCCATGCGGTAGTACCGCCTGCCCGAGCGGTAGTACCGCTTAGGCGGTACTACCGGCCCAGCACTACCACCCAAGTACCGCTTAACAATTTTCTTCTGGAATCAAAGCGACCCAAGCGGTACTAAAGCGGCAGTTAGAATTCTCAGAGCGGTAATACCGCTTCTAGCGGTAGTACCGCTTGCTGTGAGCGGTACTACCGTGCTGCCTGCGCGCAGACTTTGGGGCTGACGGCCCGTGTACCCCTTCGATCTATCTTAGGATATAAATACTCTTCCTTAGGGTTAGTTAGAGGCAGACCATGTTTAAGATAAACCCTAGTTCATGAGATTGCTTGTAAGCATTCATCTTGAATCCTCATCACCAATTCGTATCGATCTGGTGATTATATACTGCAAGTCAAGTGTGATCTGCTGTTCCATTGGGAATTAGTATATTGCAATTATACCGTTCGTGGTCGACGGCTGCGTGCGCAAGTGTGTGACGTTGTGAATATCCAAAGGGTTGAGACCTTTTGCATTGGCATCAGGGATCAAGCGAGGGAGAGTTCATCAGCGACATACAAGTTATCCTACACCATCATCATCACCACCGCCGCTTACTGAGAAGATCGGGACACCCCATATCATCTTGGTATCAGATATCCAGCGTTGCCTCGGTAAGCATCCACCAAATCATCCGTAGATTAGTTGTGTTTTTCATCCTATCCAGAAAAAGCCTCACAAAAAGATTCGGGTTAGGGTTTTTGCCATAGCCTAGATTGCATCGTAGATTGGTTTTAGTTGCTGGTCGTTGTGTCTTTCTTTTTGCGTAGCTTTTTCCTTTGAATCCATTGGTTTTTAGTTTCCATCGTAGATTGCATCGTAGATTGGATTGTTGTTCGATCAGCTATCCTGTTTTGCAAATTCCAATCCATAGCCACAGCCTGTCTACACAAAAGGTGTTAGGAACTTACCCACGAGACTAGTTTCCGCTCTACAGGCTGCTCATATAGGTTTTGGTGCTTTGCAATTTCTGGACGTGATCCAAGAACAGTTGCCGCTGCTTGCGATCTATTGTGGCCTCAAAAAAACGGAGCGAAAGAAAGAAAAGAGAGAAACAGTGGCTGGACGTGGTTGCTATCTATTGCACTGTTGGATTCTTGCGATTGTGCACTAGTAGAATTGAGCAATCTTGTGCCTGTTTACATTGAGCATTGCTAGTGTCTCTCGAGTGCATTGCAACACATCCTGTTTTGATAGTTGCTCTGCCACATTTTTCTCCACCGTGTGTGTTTTCCTTGGTTGTTGGCTCACACGATCAGCACTAGGACTTGTCTTCGGTGTAGATAGGATATCATACCTAGCTCCACCATATAATCCTGCTCTGTCGTGTGATTGTTCTCATACCCGGGTATTCACTTCATCACATCCGTGCATTAGTCATCCATCTGAACGGGTAAGCATTACTATTCACTTTGGAACGGTAAGATTTCCTTTTCTTGTCAGTTTTGAGTGAGTTGTGAGTGTGCCACCACACAGATTTTGATTTTTGCACTAACCTACTAATCATGTCTTCTAGTGATGTTGATGTGCTGCAGAAAAAGGCTGATGACGAGTGTGTTTCATGGAAGGACCATGAAGCTCTCCGCGTTCATTTGACAGGGGTTATTGATCGATCCGCTGAAAAAATTGAGGCTGATATTCAAGTTATACAAATGAAAGTGGACGCAACTGACACTGCCGTCAATGCTATGCAAACACAAGTCAATGCTCTCCAAACAAGTATACAGCAGTTGACAACTTCAGTCAATGGGTTACGTGTCGCGATTGAGCAACGCCAACATGACGACCATGACGATGCTGATAGTGTCCATGACGACAATGAAAACATGGTGGGCAATCATGGCCGTGGGCGTGGCTTTCAAGGGCATGGTCGCCTACCACCACCACTTGGTGCTCGGCGTGTACCGTTTCAGGAGGATGATGTTTTGGGCAAGCCCAAGTTCACGATTCCTAGATTTGAAGGCTCCACTGATGTCGAAGAGTATCTCACTTGGGAGCTTAAGATGGAGAAATTATGGCGTTTGCATGATTATACTGAAGATAGGAAGGTCAAGCTTGCTTCTTCTGAATTTGATGGCTATGCATTGCGTTGGTGGGATAGCGTTGTGAGTACCCGTCGCGATGACAATGAGCTTCCTGTTCGTACATGGCGTGAGATGAAGGCGGTTATGAAAGCTCGTTTTGTTCCCACTAATTACTTGCGCACAGTTTATGATAAATTGACACAATTGAAGCAAGGTTCCCTGACGGTTGATGCATATTACATGGAGATGGAGATGTTGATGCAGCGTGCTCGAGTGCGAGAATCTGTTGAGATGACTATGCAACGTTTTCTCCATGGGCTGAAATATAACATTAAGGGTATTGTTCGGCATCACCAATACAATACCATGAATGAGCTACTCCATCATGCAAGAGAAGCTGAGTCCCAGTTGGCCGAAGAAGCTCAAATTAAAGGACGTTATACTACAGCTGGGCGGTTCTCTAACAAAACACCGCCGCCCCTCTTCTTCTGCAACCAAACCAGCCTTCACAGTTCCACAATCAAAGCAACCTGCTGCTCCTGCTGCTAGCTCAGGTTCCAATATGTCTACAGCCCGTAATAGAGATATGTTATGTCATACATGTGGAGGCAAGGGACACTTCAAGAGAGAGTGCCCCAATAGAAAAGTGATGATTGTAAACGATGACAATGAGTATGAGACTGGAGATGATGCTGATCCATATGCTTCAGATGACGATGGGTACACACGTGACGACGGCATAGATGCTTTCGCCTCTCCAGCACCTACTATTGTTGTCTCGCAGCGTGCTCTTAGTGTGCAGCCACATGTTGATTCACAGCGCTGCAATTTGTTCCAAACAAAAGTACTAGTTGGCCCCAACAAAGCTTGCAGAGTGATCATTGATGGAGGTAGCTGCCGCAATCTTGCAAGCAAGGAGTTATGTGCCAAGCTGAATCTGAAATATTTACCTCACCCCAATCCATATTACGTACAATGGTTGAGTGACAATGGTGAGATGAAGGTGAATCATATGGTGCGCGTAAATTTTGAGATAGGACCATACAAGGATTCCATTGAATTTGATGTGGTACCTATGACAGTTTGCCATCTTTTATTGGGTCGGCCATGGCTCTATGACCGCCATGTGCAACACAATGGCCATGCCAATACTTATCACTTGGAGTTCAAGGGCAGGAAAATAAATCTGCAGCCTATGTCACCACAACAAATTGTCAATGAGTCTCGTCAGAAAACAGAAGTGAATATCGAACAGCCACCTGCACGAGAAAACAATGTAAAAGCCGTGAGTGATGATATAACGAAAAGTGCGAGAGAGCCTAGTTTGCTTATATTAGCCACCAAAGAAGACATGAGAGAATTTCGAGAGGATCCTACAACCCTGCCTCTTGTGCTTATGTACAAAGGCGAGGTTTTAGTTTCTAATGATACGCAATCTGTTTCTCTTGGTGTGTCTACTGTTTTGCAGGAATATGGCGATGTGTTTCCGGAGGAGGTACCATCGGGGCTGCCACCATTGCGTGGAATTGAGCACCAAATTGATCTCATACCCGGCGCTACCCTCCCCAACCGAGTGCCATACAGGACCAATCCCGAAGAAACGAAGGAAATACAGAAGCAAGTGCAAGCGCTACTAGACAAAGGGTATATTCGTGTTTCTCTTAGTCCTTGTGCTGTTCCTGTTATTTTGGTGCCTAAGAAAGATGGTACATGGCGCATGTGCGTAGATTGTAGAGCTATTAACAACATCACTATTCGATATCGTCATCCTATTCCACGCTTAGAGGATATGCTAGATGAATTGAGTGGTGCTGCTGTTTTCTCTAAGATTGATTTGCGTAGTGGTTACCATCAAATTCGGATGAAGGAAGGGGATGAATGGAAAACTGCTTTCAAAACTAAATTTGGTTTATATGAGTGGTTAGTTATGCCTTTTGGTCTTACTAATGCACCTAGTACCTTCATGCGATTAATGAATCATGTTTTGAGAAAGTTTATTGGTCGTTTTGTGGTTGTATATTTTGATGATATACTTATTTACAGCCGCAATGAATCTGAACATTGTGATCATATTAGACAGGTTTTGCAAGTGTTGCGTGATAATAAATTGTATGCTAATCTTGAGAAGTGCACATTTGCAAAAGATAAAGTGATATTTCTGGGATACGTTGTATCTAAGCAGGGGGTAGAAGTAGATTCATCTAAGATTGAAGCAATTCAAGATTGGCCTACTCCCATGAATGTTAGTCAAGTACGAAGTTTTCACGGTCTTGCTGGTTTCTATCGCCGTTTTGTGAAAGACTTTAGTACTATTGCTGCACCATTGAATGAATTAACGAAGAAAGGTGTGCCTTTTGTGTGGGGCACAGCCCAAGATCATGCTTTTGACGAGCTGAAACGTTTGCTTACTTCTGCACCATTACTTGCACTACCAGATTTTTCCAAACAATTTGAAGTTGAATGTGATGCTAGTGGTATAGGTATTGGTGGTGTGTTGATGCAAGAAGGTAGACCTATTGCTTATTTCAGCGAGAAACTTTCTGGTGCTAGACTGAATTATCCTGTTTATGATAAAGAATTGTATGCGCTTGTTAGAGTTCTTGAGATTTGGCAACATTATCTATGGCCAAAAGAATTTATCATACATTCTGATCATGAAGCATTGAAGTATTTGAAAGCTCAATCAAATCTGCATCGCCGCTTAGCTAAATGGGTTGAGTTTATTGAGTCTTTTCCGTATATCATTAAGCATAAGAAGGGAAAAGATAACATTGTTGCTGATGCTCTATCTAGGAAGAACATGCTCTTGACACATCTCGATGTTCAAATTCCTGGTTTAGAGAGTTTGTGTGATTTGTATGCAACTGATCATGATTTTGCTGAACCATATCGTTTATGTTTGCTTCGAAATGCATGGGAGAAATACCACATCCATGATAGATACTTGTTTCGAGCTAACAAACTGTGTGTTCCAGAATCGTCCGTCCATTTGCTATTGTTGCAGGAATCACATGCAGGCGGATTGATGGGTCACTTTGGGCGTGAGAAGACGCTGCTCATGCTGGCTGATCACTTTTATTGGCCCAAGATGAGGCGCGGTGTGGACAGGGACATTGTACGCTTGCATGGAGTGCCAAAAACAATTGTTTCTGACAGGGACGTGAAGTTTATGAGCTACTTCTGGAAGACATTGTGGGGAAAGCTAGGAACGAAGTTGCTGTTCAGTACTACCTGTCACCCACAAACTGATGGTCAAACGGAGGTGGTGAATCGAACATTGTCCCAATTGCTGCGCGTTATGATCAAGAAAAATCTGCGTGAGTGGGAGGAGTGTTTGCCACATGTTGAGTTCGCCTATAACAGGGCTGTGCACACTACCACCCAGTTTTGTCCTTTTGAGGTGGTGTATGGCTTCAAACCAATTACACCACTAGATTTGCTGCCTCTTCCATTGCATGAGAGGGTTAATATGGAGGCATCAAACAGAGCAGATTATGTGAAGCAGATTCATGAGAAGACACGAGAGGCTATTGAGAAGCAAGGCAAGAACATTGCTGCTGCACGCAACCAATCACGAAAGAAAGTTTTGTTTCAGCCTGGCGATATGGTATGGGTGCATCTTCGCAAGGATAGGTTTCCACAGTTGCGACGTTCTAAACTTCGGCCGCGTGGTGCTGGTCCTTACAAGGTGTTAGCCAAGATAAATGACAATGCCTACTCGATTGATATTCCTATTGCTGACTTTGATGGCGTTAGCAACAGTTTCAACGTTGTTGATTTGTCCCCATGTGACGTCGATGACCTTGGAGCGTCGGGGTCGACGCCTTTTGAAGGGGGGAGGATGATGAGGACATCCCTACTATGGTTCCATCCCTTGAAGATGAACAACCTGTTGCTGCAAAGAAGACGTCCAATGATGAAATCAGGATTGGACCAACTACAAGAGCTCGTGCTAAGTTACTAGAACAACAGGTGAATTCTCTCTTAGTTGATAATGCTATTTCTTTTAATGAGAGCTTTATACTGCCTAAATCCTTGTGTGTATGTGTCATTAGGTACAATGGAGAGGAAGGCAAGGCACAAGGGAGCAAGGAGGAAGGCATGGCACAAGGGAGCAAGAGGATTCTGCAGTTCCCAGGCGGTAGTACCGCCTGCCCGAGCGGTAGTACCGCTTAGGCGGTACTACCGGCCCAGCACTACCGCCCAAGTACCGCTTAACAATTTTCTTCTGGAATCAAAGCGACCCAAGCGGTACTAAAGCGGCAGTTAGAATTCTCAGAGCGGTAATACCGCTTCTAGCGGTAGTACCGCTTGCTGTGAGTGGTACTACCGTGCTGCCTGCGCGCAGACTTTGGGGCTGACGGCCCGTGTACCCCTTCGATCTATCTTAGGATATAAATACTCTTCCTTAGGGTTAGTTAGAGGCAAACCACGTTTAAGATAAACCCTAGTTCATGAGATTGCTTGTAAGCATTCATCTTGAATCCTCATCACCAATTCGTATCGATCTGGTGATTATATACTGCAAGTCAAGTGTGATCTGCTGTTCCATTGGGAATTAGTATATTGCAATTATACCGTTCGTGGTCGACGGCTGCGTGCGCAAGTGTGTGACGTTGTGAATATCCAAAGGGTTGAGACCTTTTGCATTGGCATCAGGGATCAACCGAGGGAGAGTTCATCAGCGACATACAAGTTATCCTACACCATCATCATCACCACCGCCGCTTACTGAGAAGATCGGGACACCCCATATCAGGTTCAACTTATATTTTGAGGTGTGAGGGCCTCAAAATTAGCTTTCCCGTGGCACAAGATGTGCACACAAAATCAGAAGTTTGAGGAAATTTTGAGTCAAGCAAATTATGACCAATGGAATTGCTATTAATTTTTCTCATCATCCCTATTCCAGGATGGCCGAGGCGATCATGCCAGGTTTGGAATGCATTAACATTATGAAAAATTACTTTGTATGCAACATGTTCCACGGGTTTGATGTACGTGTAGTACAAACCAGACGATAGAAAAGGAATTTTTTTCATGTACCTTTTTTCCATATCCGTGATCTTTAGTAAAGAGTAGATACTCCTCTTTGTTGTCTTCATGGGTTTCAATATGAAAACCATTCTTACGGATATCTCGATAACTGATCAGGGTACGTGATGAGTCGGGATACAATAAAGCATCCTCAATCATCACTTGTGTACCACTTGGGAGGGTGAATATGGCACGTCCAGTACCAACAATCACTGTATCGCGTCCAGCGATAGTTAGAATATCTCCATTCATCTTTTTCAGAGTTCGGAAATATTTCATCTCCCTCAGTATGGAGTTTGTGGTACCACTGTCCACAAGGCATAATTCCTCTTCCATCGGATTGTCCCCATAGAAAACTATATAAAACAAAGAATTTTCAATAAGAAAAACCTTATGTTAATACATAGAATACAATCTTATTATATCAAATGTGCTGATACAATATAATATAAAGACAACAACAAACTTATGTTCTTATTACAATCATCACAAATGGACATAATTAAGTAGATCACTAAGGAGATCGAGTGGCTAGTCAAAGTCGCCAAACACATTGTTTGAGGTGTACTCAAGCAACATGTCCTCCGTTTCAGCAGGGTCCTCAAGTGGATAAGGAATCATGGCGTTGCTCGGTCCAGGAGGAACATCGTGCAAACCACCAGCTCCATTTGCGCTATGCGGATGAAGGTTGAAGTTGGCTTCAAACCTTTTCCCTTGAGGTGCTTTGCGTCCCTGAGATTGCTGGTACAGCATGACCAGATGCTTGGGCATTGAGCACTTTTCAGTAGAATGCGTGTAGCATCCACACTTGTTGCAAAGCTTGGATTTATCAAACCTGGGCTTTGCAGTGCCTTTTCCCTTGCCTGTGTTTCTGAATTTTCTGTTCCCATTGCGCTTGTGCTTGTGCTCAGAATTGGAATGTTTACCTCGAAAGGTACCATTAAACTTCTGTCTATTCGCGACATTCAGATGAACTTCAGGTAAAGGTTGTGCCCCAACTGGGCGCTGAGAGCCATTCTTAGCGAGTAGCTCATCATGCTTTTCAGCCTGAAGTAACATGTGAATAAGCTCGGAATAGACAGTGTAGTTACGAGCACTGTATTGCTGTTGGAGGATCCTATCTGAAGGGAGCATAGTAGATAAAGTTTTTTCTATCTTCTCCCCCTCGGTAGGTTCCTTCTCACAAAAGTGCAGTTTGGAACATATCTTATGAACAGCATGATTGTACTCACCAATGGATTTGAAATCGTGAAGGCGGAGATGAGTCCAATCATGGAGTGCTTCTGGCAGGACTACTGCCTTCTGCTGTCCATACCTCGTTTGGAGGGCCAGAAACAGAGTACTAGGAGATTCCTCCTGTAAATACTCAGACTTGAGATCTGGATGAATATGATGCCCCTTATGATGAATAAAGCAGCATAGTTCTGCTGTTCTGTCAGCGGCGTGGCCCCAGCCGGGAGAGGAGTCTCCGGGGGTTGTATTGCACGCGCTATCCCATGGGACACAAGACTGGTCTTGATGTCCATAGCCCATGTAGGGTAGTTGTGGCCATTGAGGGCAAGCTCCTCAAACTCTTTGGCAGTCATCTTTGCCTACATGAGGAACCAGAGATAATTAATTTATGGGCGGTAAATTGAAAACCATCATGGTTGTGTAATAAGAATGCAAAAATTTGGTACTCAAGTGTAAACTTGAAAATTTCTCAACCTCAATTGTGTGAACATAACACGTTCAAGATCACTTAGATCTCACAGTAATAGGCTGCATAGCCATTACCTTGTGTATGCTACAATTTAAATCTAAGGAATACACGTTGAAGGTTGAAAGTGCGTTATATCGACTAGAGGGGGGTGAATAGGCGATTTTTACAAATTCGTCACTTGAGGAAATACTAGTTGAGGAATTTCCTAAGTGACAAACTACTCGCAGCGGAATAAGTACTCAAGTGCATGTGAAACATAGCAGTAGCATAGTCATCATGATGAAATGAAACATACACAGAGCATGAGTAGTGTGAACAGGATAAGTAGGCAGAAAATAAAGTGACTGAAGAATTTGAGGTGAGGAATTTGAGGTGAGGAAATACACTTGTAGTCTCCACGTTCTTGGATCATCAAAGCAAGTGTATCGAATGAGGAATTAAGAGATCTCAGCAGTTTCTTCACCACCTCATGGTCGGTGATGTCAGTGGAACCAAGAGCCTGAAGCTCATTGGAGATATCAGTGAGGCGATCAAAAGTTTTCTGAACATTTTCGTTGTCCAGTCTTTTGAAGCGGTTGAAGAGATTGCGAAGAACATCAACTTGAGAGTCACGTTGAGTTGAAATGTCTTCATTTACTTTGGATAGCCTATCCCAGATAAGCTTAGCAGTGTCCAAAGCACTCACTTTGCCATACTGACCTTTGCTCAGATGGCCACATATGATATTCTTCGCTTGAGAGTCGAGTTGCTTGAATCTCTTCACATCAGCAGCGTTGATAGTGGGGGTGACAAAGGGAATACCATTTTCCACAACATACCAGAGATCGTTGTCAATTGCCTCAAGATGCATGCGCATCTTGTTCTTCCAATAGGGGTAGTCCGTCCCATCAAAGGTAGGACACCCAGCTGAGACCTTTATCATGCCTGCAGTCGACATAACTAAAACTCCAGGTGGTTAAACCAAAATCACACAGAACAAGGAAGTACCTTGCTCTGATACCAATTGAAAGTGCGTTATATCGACTAGAGGGGGGTGAATAGGCGATTTTTACAAATTCGTCACTTGAGGAAATACTAGTTGAGGAATTTCCTAAGTGACAAACTACTCGCAGCGGAATAAGTACTCAAGTGCATGTGAAACATAGCAGTAGCATAGTCATCATGATGAAATGAAACATACATAGAGCATGAGTAGCGTGAACAGGATAAGCAGGCAGAAGATAAAGTGACTGAAGAATTTGAGGTGAGGAAATTGAGAAAGTCTTCAGTCAAATTCTTCAAACAGTAACAATCAATTTCATTAACACATATACGAGGAAATGAAAGGTTGAGGAAATAGAACCAGGGGCTCGATGAAGACAATGATTTGATGACCCAGTTCCAACTGTTGTGACAGTCGTACGTCTAGTTTGGAGCGGCCTGGTATTTAAACCAGAGGACACACAGTCCTTACCGTATTCTCATTGAGCTAAGGTCACACAGTCCTCGCCCAACACTCGTGGTAAGTCTTCGGGGTAGACTTCCAAAACCCTCACAAACTGGTCACCTAGCGATCCACAATTGACTGCTGGATGCTCTAGACCACGGTCATCCGGCGATCCCCAATTGACTGCAGGATGCACTAGACCATGATGCCTAACCGTCTGGAAGATCCACAGTCTTCAAAGGTAAAAAGCATCGGTTCCACACAGGAACAATTTCTTCAGTGATGCTCAATCACTATGGGTTTTGGTTGTTTGGGGTTTTTCCTCACTGATGATTTTCGCTCAAAGTCCTCGAGGAATGGGATGCTCTCAAATGACAAGTGTCAAGTTCTCTCTCGGAGCAGCCAACCAGCTAGTGGTTGTGGGGGCGGCTATTTATAGCCAGGGTGCATCCCGACATGATAAGACATAAATGCCCCCCAATGATATGACCGTTAGGTGGATAGAATATCTGGACAGCTGGCGCAAAGCACAGCAACGGTCAGAATTTGAACTGTCAAATTCCTCAGGGCTTATCATATTCCTCACTTGTAGGCAATTCGCATTGGCGAAATCCTAACTCCTCAGTCAGACTAATTTCCTCAGAGACCAGAAGAACATTGTCTCTGTCTCTGAAGAACTTGACTGAACTGCAAGAGGTTTCCAAAGGCTTCACTCGAAGGATTGGGTTATGTTGAGGCTTTTGAGTTGAGCATCAAATGGAAATTTTTCCTTTGTTTTACCTCGACCCCCTTTAACAGTACAATGTTTCCTATGACTCAAAGAAAGGAAATGAAACAGTAAAAACAAAAGTCTTCACGCTTCATTGTCCTCGTTCATATTTTCAAGGTCACACCATCTTCTTCATTTTCAAAGTCTTCAGGGAATACCAAAGTCTTCAGCAAAGTCTTCACCAAAGTCTTCAGATGAAGACATTCATTTTTAGGGGTCGATATTCTTCGAATATACCAAACTCCTCAGCGACTTATAGAGCCTGTGTACACTCACAAACATATTAGTCCCTTAACCTATAAGTCTTCAATACACCAAAATCACTAAGGGGCACTAGATGCACTTACAAAGGTAATCGCTTGTCAAGATTGACAAAGCGTAGACCTCACAGTAAGAGAGGATAGTCTACAAATGAGCAGTAGATCCCAACTCATTACCTTGTGATTCCAAATATAATGAGGGAGAAATATTCAAAAATTTGCAAGTTTGATATGCGAGAGAAGATGATCTCGATTGCAAAACATGTTCAAGAGAACATGATATGTGGTAAACACATAGAACATGTCATTCTTCCCAGATGAAATCCGGTACTTTATTTATATTATCAAGCCATTGCATAATATAAACACACCTAATTACATAAGTCCTAACTAGAATAAAGCTAGAATCAGGACTAAATGTAAGTAGTCAAACTAAATACTAAAAAGTACTAGATATAGTCTAACATTGCACTAATACAATAATTAGTACTAAAGTTAACTAGAAACAGAGAGAAAAAAATGAAACAAATCCTGCTCGGGCCGGCCCACAGCGGAGCAGAAGGAGGCAGCCGGGCGGCTGGGCCTGGTTCGCCCTGGCCCTTTGGCCGGCCCCTCCAGCCATCGCATAAGAGAGGGAGAGGGGAGAGGGCGGTTACAAATAAGGGTCATAGACCCGATCCAATTCATCCACTCGATCCCCACCTCGCTTAACGCAGCGACGGGAGGAGAGGCCGCCAGCGCCAGTGAGGCCGCCAACGCCTCCCCACCTCGCATCACCGGCGCAGCACAGAGGAGCTCGCCTCGTCTGACGAAGAAACGATGACGACGTGGTCACGAGGACCTCCCTGCAGCGGCGCGCTCGAGAGACTGAGGCCTGCCGGATCCCACGAGCCGATGTGGCGGCCGGGGCGGTGGTCGAGGGCAGCGACGACACGCCCGAAGAGGCGGCCGAAGCGCCGCTCCGCGCGGCTGCTCGAGCCCGCGTTCGTCCCCTGCGGTGGCGGGGCGTTGGCCTCGGCGCTCTCCCTCCCCGCTCCGAGGCGGATGACGCCGGAGGCACCGGTGGGCGCTGAGACGAAGGCGAGTGCCTCCTCCGCGGTCACCTCGGTGCGCATCGGCACGGGTAAGTAGCCGGGCGGGCGGCGACTCGGGCTGGCGTCCTCGGCAGTGGGCGTCGGCGTGCACGGAGGCAGCCAGTGAGCCGGCGGAGGAAGGGACGGAGGCGGGTCCGCGTGCAGCATCGGCGCGGCCGGGCCGGCGAGCAGCCACGGGTCTAGGCCGACGGGGGCATGCGCGGCGGCACCAAGGCCGACGGGAGGACCCTGGGCGGCGTCTTCTGTGGCGCGCTGGCCATCCGCGGCGTGTCCAGGGGCGCGGTAACCGCCCCGGGTGGCTCCACCAGCGGCATGCAGGCCGTGTCCAGTGGCACCCCGGCCACGTGCAGTGGCGCTCCGACCGCGTCCAGCGGCGCCCAGAATGCGTCCAGCGGCGCCCAGGCCGCGTCCCGCGACAGCATGGCGGCGACGGGGAAGGAGGCGGTCCCTGCGGTTGTCCTCGCTGATGAGGTGGAGGAAGAAGGATGTGAGGGGCGACATCTCACAGGCGGCAAGGTGCTCCCTCTCTTTTCCTTTTGCTGTTTGCTCTCGCTAGTTGTCTACGTGCGTGATAACGTGTTTGAGAAAAGTGAAAATCTTTGTCTTGATTGATGGTTACACACACTATTTATACCATCTGGAGAGACGCAAGCGAAGGGAGACGTCGGTTCCAGAGGGCACAAGAGAGAGACATCTGTGCGGGCCAAACCGCATGACGGTTCGGGCAAGGGGAGATTTCTCCCTAATTACATATGTTGTAATTATAATCACAACAGCTTGGAATACCCCTTCCCTTTAAAACATACAAGGTGTATAAATTTCGACCAAGTTTATCAAAAAAAAGCATCAGTAATTCAAAATATCAATACTAAGGAATCAGTATGTTGGAGAATTAGGCAATTTTGTGATTAATTCCTTTTTTTGCCGGTGAAAAAAAAGTGCAACAACATCACACATATGTAACAACAATCATAATTACATCAAACATGTACAACGGCATAACAAATGAACAGATCAATACGCAAGTACTTCTCGGTTGTAGCCGTACATGTTGCACGAGCAACATTGTTAATGATGGCATTGCTGAAGATTGGTCGAAGCCGATGGCGTTGAAGATGTTGGTACGCGACGCCGTCCGACTTGGATGGAAGACGACCCGTGGTGACGAACTTGAGTAGTAGCGTGGAGCGTTTCCGAAAACCTAATTCACCCTCACCCGTTGCAGGAGCACAAGAGCGTGAGGTTTCGGAGACCCCCTCTCCCGCTCGTCGGTGCACGCCAACATTCAGGATGGAGTAGACTACGGTAGTGACACAAGTAGTGAGAGGATGCAAAACCCTAACTCTTTTTCGATGTGTCTTTAACCGCGGACGATAATCAGTATGTATAGGAGGACCAAGCTGGTATGGTGTCATGACCGCGATCTCGAACCGACTTGCCAAGACATCAAAAAATAAAACAACAAGAAGAAGCCGCGCTCCAACAAGGCTACGGACCGGATTTTGACAGACTATTCACGTGCATGCCGCACGACTGAGCCCGATGAGTAGAGGCGAGCGGGCGTGTGCTGTTCTATTTCTCTCTTTATACTCGTCACATAGTGTAGTGAAGAGAATGCAGAGTCTAAACAAACACATCTCACACCTCCTCCACTAACGATGTGAGATTAAACTTTAGAACCACATCTTGCTATTTATTCATTGGCTTTTCAGATTTACTTTATGAATTTCAGAATTTATACACGGACCTAGCAAATTATTCTTATAGAGCCATCACGCCCAAGCCATGACCATTCACTGGTAGAAAACAGGGCACTAGTCCCGGTTCCAGAGGGCCTTTAGTCCCGGTTCTGGAACCGGGACAACACGATCGGGACTAATGCCCAAAACCTTTAGTCCCGGTTTGCTTACGAACCGGGACCAAAGGGACTCCACATGGCCGTTGCGGGGTGCCCAGGCAGGAGGACCTTTAGTCCCGGTTGGTAACACCAACCGGGACCAAAAGGCGGCCACGCGTCAGCAGCTCGCAGGCGCTGGGGGTTTTTTTTGAAGGGGGGGTTTATGGGTTTTGGAGGGTTAATTTAGAGATTTCATATTGTGTTAGCTAGCTAATAGAGAGAAGTGACCTCTCTTTCTCCGTGCTTGGTCGACGCTAGCTACTATACATATAGAGAGAACTCGACGCTAGCTAGTAAGCAAATGAAGGAAACCATTAATTACACAAGATCGTCATGAACATATATAGAGAGAAGTGACATCTCTTTCTCTGTGCTTGGTCGAACAACAAGTTTTCGTATATCTATCCGACGATACTACATATGTACAATATAACATCTCTTACAATCCCTAACACCTAATATTTAATTTCACATGGTATTCTCCGTGTTCAGGTATGACGTGGTCAAGAAAGAATCCCGCCAATTCCTCTTGAATTGCTCGTATGCGATCATGTGGTAGGAGTTCATCCCGCATCTGCCAGATCTAATTTAAAGAAGGGGGGTCAATACATATATATGGATGAAACTCAACACAATTGATGGTAATAGGTAAAATAAAATTGTGAATATTGTTTACGTACTTCAAATTGTTTCTCAGAGAAACCCCGCTCAGAGGTATAGTAGCGAATGAACTCGCATACGTAGTATCCACATAAATTAGTCCCGGGTGACTGGTACAAGCACTTTACGAGAATAGAGTTCAATCAAACTGATAAGCAAGCATGATAATGGTATTGATGAAACTAGAATCAATGAGACATGCACGGAACTAGCTAGTACTACTTACTTTGGGGTGCGTAAATCGCAGCTCCTTCTTCAGACCCGGAACCATAGTGGTGAACTTTTTCCAAACCCTGGCAGGCAAAGAAAATGATTACTTGATATCAGGAAATGAACGAAAGTTGCCGATATGGTCCCGGTATTGATTGAACTTACTTCTGGAGCATTGCAGTCATGTCCGCATAATACTTGGGATCTTTACGGAGCGAGTCTAAGACAGTTACTAATGCCCCGTCAAGGTTAATGGATAGCAGAATATAGTGGAAGCTGTGCACGCATAACTCATCAATTACATTACTTAACCACGAGTAAGCGAAACCGAATATGCACAAGACAGTAACACTCACTTGAAGTTGTAAGGAAAGAGTATTTCCCTTTTGTTTTGATGTCTAAGGAACGTTTCTAGCAAGTTGTTCTCGGTATCTTCAGCCTCCTTTCGTACCGACCATTCATTTATGGTATTTGGGCTAATGAACCCAATGTCATAGATTTGTGCTTTTTTGCATTCGACCATCTTCAATCTGCATAATATAGTGAGGATAATTATATATACATGCAATGAACGGGCTGAGCTAGAGACTTAATTATAGAAGTAATACTTACAGACAGTAGCAAGTCATGAGTTGTTTGTCGAGGGCCTTTTGATTGTATAACTGAAATACCTCCACAAATTCAACAGGCAGCAGGTCGACTCCAGGGAAGTCGTGCTCTTTTTTAATTCCGACAAACAAACTGTCGGTCCCGAACTTCCTGCAGGTTTCCATGTACCAGTCATGCAATTTTTGCATCATCGTTGTTAGATGAGGATGATCAGGTTTGATGAGAGGCTTCCCGTGCTCGTATCTAAAGTCGTCTACTACTACCTCAGCCGTTTCAAGTTGTACATCATCGGGTAGGTAATCATCAAGAGTGGTACCGGGCAGTAGCACCGGATGATTAGCGATATCGCTAGACACCTTGAGCAGGGGGCACGATTGCTTCTCCTGTTCGCCGAGCTGGGGAATTGTTTTCCCACTTCTTCGTTTTTTCTCTCTTGCAGCACTGGAAGTACTTCCCGACCGCTGTGCTTCAGCATGTGTCTTAGTAACTATGCGGTCATAGTTGGATAGCCGAGTCCGTGGTGGTCACTTCAGGGCATGCAGAGTTCGCTTCGCTTTCACCGGATCTACCGTTTCCTTCGGAGGTGGATCTTTCCGTGCAAAATGGGCCTTCACTTCGGCTGCACTGATTTCAGTGTTTTCCTCTTCGGTCATCTCATATGGTAACTTTGGAAGAGGCTTGAGGGTTGGACCAAATTTGAATTTCTTCCCGCCTATTGTACTGCTAGCTGCCGGAGCGGCGGCGGCGAATCTCTTCCCCCGTTGCTGACGCGCCAGAGGAGGCGTAGTGCCCTGACGCGCCGGAGCAGGAGGAGGAGGAGGCAGAGTGCCCTGACACGCCGGAGGAGGCAAAGGAGGAGGCGGAGTGCCCTGACGCGCCGGAGGAGGCGGAGTGCCCTGACGCGCCGGAGGAGGAGAAGGAGGAGGCGGAGTGCCCTGACACGCCGGAGGAGGAGGAGGCGGAGTCTACTGAGGCGTCCAGTTTGGAAGCTTGATGTACTCTTTTCTCCATAGACAGGTACTCCTCAAAGCATTTTCCAAAAGAATAATATCCTCTTCACCTATAGGGTTGTCAAGCTCCAGCCTCTCAAATCCATTCATTATTTCATCCACCGTCACAACAGCATAGCCATGTGGAATCGGACGGCAATGGAAAGTTCCCTTAGCTCGAGGAGGTACAACAGAGCCGACCGCCGCCTTGAAGGTCAGGTTCTGGCATTTCGTCATTAGCTCGCAATGTTCCGCCGCCGTGATACTATCCACGGGGTAGCGAGGAGCCGTGAAATCAGGCTGAACGAGCTCCGTGGAAGCCACGCTGCTTCTCCGCTAAGATGGTGGGGTAGCGTCGAAGGAAGCATCTTCGTGCCGCTCAGATGGTTGGCCGGTAGCTCGCTGGCTCTCAAGTTCCTCTAGTTTTGCTAATCTTGCACTGAGCTTCTGCATTTCGCTTGCTTCCTATTTAATTTTTCTCTCTCGGCTTCTATAACCACCGCTGTCGGGAAACCCATGCTTTCACGGAACGGAGCCGGGTGTGCCTCGTGTTCGTCCAGGGTGTTCAGGATTCCCGAGGGCCTCTGTCAGCTCGTCCTTCTCTCTGTCGGGAATGAACGTCCCTTCCTGCGCTGCCTTGATTACTGCCTGAAGCTTCCGGAAGGGTATTGCAAGTTGCTCGTCAGTCCAAACACACTCCCCTGTTTCTGGGTCCAAAGTTCCCCCAACCCCGAAGAACCAAGTCCTTGAACGATCTGGCCAGTGCAATGTCGCTGGTTGGGCATTCTTAGCAAGCAGGTCTTGCTCAGCTTTGTCCCACAACGGCTGGGCTTTGTAGTAGCCACCTGACCCCGTGTGATGGTGAAACTTCTTCCTTGCAGCATTTTTCTTGTTTGTCAGTGACCATTTCTTACCCTTCTCCGATTTCTTGTAGGCCACAAATTTGGGCCATTGATCTCTTATATTCTCATATCGACCGACGAATTTCGGAGTCTCCTCTTTCTCGACAAACTTTGTGTTCAACTCTTTCTTCCAGTTCCTGAATAGTTCTGCCATCTTCTTAAGAGCAAACGCCTTGACCTTTCGCTCTATAACAGGGTTATTCGGATCCTCCTCTCGCGGTAAGCTGAAATTTGCCATCAGCTCGGTCCAAAGATCATCTTTCAGTCTATCATTGACATAAGAAACTTTAGGGTCCTTATTATTCTTATTCCATTGATGGGTGTTGATCGAGACATGGTCCCTAACAACAACTCCACACTGATGTACAAATGCGTCCTTGGTCCGCTTGGGAGCAATCGGTTGGCCATCTTTCGCGACTTCTGTGATCGTGAACCTTTCATCTGGGCGCAACCTTTTCTTCGGGCCTCGTCTCCTTACCTTGTCGGACTTTGAAACAGTTGAGGCTCCCTCCTCCATTCGGTCACCGGAGCCGTGATCATGATCTCCTTCCTCCGCCATTCGGTCACTGGAGCCGTGATCATGATCTCCTTCCTCCGCCATTCGGTCACCGGAGCCGTCTTGATCTCCTTCCTCCTCCATTGTTGGATCACCGGAGCCGTCATCCTCTCCTTCCTGATAATCGGTGTCGTTGAGATACGACAAGGGATCACCTCCGGCGCGGATTATATCCCCCAACAACTGTTCTTTTTCTAAGTCTCTTTGATCCATAGTTTCTACAAATATTATACAACGTGGCAATATACAAACATGAGATATATATGCAAATCAATACAAGGCAATGCAACAATACGATCATATAATATCACTAATACATCATCGAATAGTATTATATAATATCACTAATACAGATATAGTTGACGCCTCGCGGCGCAGGCGGTGGACACCCAAAGAGAAGGAACTATGACAGGATCATAGCTCGGGTGAGATCCCTGAAGAACCTGCCAGGTATTGGAGAACCTGGCATCCAACGCAACCATGTAGCGTCGGACGTGCTCGTCCTCCTCCCTGACACGGCGACGTACCACCTCCGCGGGGGCCAGCTCCCTCTGCACCGATAGTGGTCCACGCGACCGCCACCAAAGAACCTCCGGGTCGACGACGGGACCCTCATTCCTCACCAAGCTGGGCGCCCCGAAAGGCAGCACCTCCCAGTGCCAGCCCGGCGGAGCCCAGTCCCGGACATGGCGCCTCTCAAGCAGGTGGTTGCCGGCGCCGAGTCGACGACGAGGATGCGGGCCGGGCATCGTCGACTCAACGGCTACGCTATGCAACTAAACATTTAAACATCTAATTAAACATCATATCGCGTCATCGACGATCGTCAGGGACTCCTCGATATCGTCGGGGACTCCTCGATATCGTCGGGGACTCTCCCTCACCGACGATCGTCGGGGGGTACTCTCCCTCACCGACGATCGTCGGGGACTCCTCGATATCGCGTCACCGACGACCGACGATAAAAGAACTAAACATCTAAACAATAAAAATAGGGTGATTAGCATTAAGCTAATCACCTGACAGTCGGGGCCGACCTGCAGGTGACACAGGCGGCGATGCTCGTCGCCGGCGACCTCTGGACGCGGCGGTGCCCACGCTAGGGACCACAGGAGCGGCGCCTGAGGCCACTAGGGCATAGCCCATGCTCGGCCGCATCTAAAGGGGGTCACGGGAGCTCTAGCCACGGCGGCGAGACGACCGGCAGCGAGGAGCTCACGGGCAAGGCGGCTAGCGGGGTTAGGAGAGGAGATTGGCGACGGGGCTAGGGGTAAAAGAACCGGGGCCTCACCGCGGTTGCGAAGGCATCGACGGCGCGGCCGGGGAGGTCCTCGTTGCTGTGAATCGACCGGAGAAGGCCGACGGTGCAGAGGGCGAAGGCGGCGGGGCAGGGCGCGGTGACGGCGACGACGACGTAGGGGCAGGGCGCGGCGACGGCGACAGCGACGTCAGGGCAGGGGAACGGGGGACGGCAAAATCCGGCAGCCTGGCAGTGTCGAGGTGGTCGTCGGTGCCGTCAGGGGAGAGGAGGAGAAGAAACTGCAGGTGGATTTGGAAATTTTTCCAAGTCCCGCTTATATAGCCCTCCCTTTAGTCCCGGTTGGTGCCACCAACCGGGACCAATGCACACCTTTAGTCCCGGTTGGTGCCACCAACCGGGACTAAAGGTCAATTTCAGCAGCCCAAAGGGCGGGAAGCAGAGACCTTTGGTCCCGGTTGGTGGCTCCAACCGAGACTAAAGGATGGCATTAGTCCCGGTTGGTGCCACCAACCGGGACGAAAGGGCTGCATTGGTCCCGGTTGTAGCCACCAACCGGGACTAAAGGGTTGGTCCTGGCTGTGGTGGGAGTTTAGTCCCACCTTGCCAAGCGAGGGGCGCTCACACCGGTTTATAAGCCCGCCCCTATCTGCCTTGTTGAGTTACTCTCAAAGTGCAAATAGATGCCCTTATACGAGAGGAAATTTGACCTGAAAACAAATTGAATTTCACTCTGATTTCAGGTCGAATTTTCCCTATATAAGCGCATCTATGTTCATTTTTGCTATTTTTTATGTTATTTTTTTGCATATTAAAAGTTCTTAACAAAAAATACTTTATGAATATTCTTTTTGCTATTAAAGTTTTTAACAAAAATAACTTTTGGAAGATGTCTATCTCGGACCACATCGTCTATTACAAATAACCTTGGGAAAACACGTCTATTACAAAGGGATTTCAATTTTTTAAACATATTTTAACTCAAGATTTTTTATGCATTCAATATGCACCATTCAAAGCCACATCATCACTTTTCAAACCTTTTCTCACTTCATTTGCTATTTTTCATGCATTTCATGATTTATTTTGAGCTAAGATGACCCTGAATTGAAAAGCACTGCAAATGAACTCTGAAATGGTTGAAACTTGGCATGGTATCATATTTCACGCACATAGCATGTGCTAAAAAGTTGAGAGGGTTACGGCAAAAACTGGATGCACTTCGTGTACAAAATGAACAATCTCTTTCGAAGTATCAGGGTTTCAGACGAAAACTCATCAGTTACAAAAGGCATTTCAAATTTTTAAACATATTTCAACTCAAGACTTTTTATGCATTCATTATGCACCATTCAAAGCCACAACATCACTTTTCAAACCTTTTCTGACTTCATTTGCTATTTTTCATGCATTTCATGATTTATTTTGAGCTAAGTTGACCCTGAAATGAAAAGCACTGCAAATGAACTCCGAAATGGTTGAAACTTGGCATGGTATCATCATTTCACCCACATAGCATGTGCTAAAAAGTTGAGAGGGTTACGGCAAAAACTGGATGCACTTCGTGTAAAAAATGAACAATCTCTTTCGAAGTGTCAGGGTTTTGGACGAAAACTCATCAGTTACAAAAGGATTTCAAATTTTTAAACATATTTCAACTCAAGACTTTTTATGCATTAAATATGCACCATTCAAAGCCACATCATCACTTTTCAAACCTTTTCTGACTTCATTTGCTATTTTTCATGCATTTCATGATTTATTTTGAGCTAATATGACCCTAAATTGAAAAGCACTGCAAATGAACTCTGAAATGGTTGAAACTTGGCATGGTATCATCATTTCACCCACATAGCATGTGCTAAAAAGTTGAGAGGGTTACGGCAAAAACTGGATGCACTTCGTGTACAAAATGAACAATCTCTTTCGAAGTATCAGGGTTTCAGACGAAAACTCATCAGTTACAAAAGGCATTTCATTTCTTGACATGTAACTGCAGTGATATTCTAGATCAAAGCCATCATCAGAATAGTTGTGGAGAGAAAGTATTCACTTTTTCTTTGCGTGTGTCCCTTGCTTATTGCGCCGTAACCATGGATAATCTTCTTCGTTTAACAGGGTGCTTGGGTCAGCCTTCACTTTGAAGGGAGGAATTTCATGAAACTTTTCATAATCTTCAGGCATGTCTGTCTTGCCCTCCACTCCCACGATGTCTCTTTTCCCTGAAAGAACTATGTGGCGCTTTGGCTCATCATATGATGTATTCGCTTCCTTATCTTTTGTTTTTCTCGGTTAGGTAGACATGTCCTTCACATAGAAAACCTGCGCCACATCATTGGCTAGGACGAATGGTTCGTCTGTGTACCCAAGATTGTTCAGATCCACTGTTGTCATTCCGTACTGCGGGTCTTCCTGTACCCCGCCTCCTGACAGATTGACCCATTTGCACCAAAACAAAGGGACCTTAAAATCATGTCCATTGTCAAGTTCCCATATGTCCACTATGTAACCATAATATGTGTCATTTCCCCTGTTGGTTGCTGCATCAAAGCGGACACCACTGTTTTGGTTCGTGCTCTTTTGATCTTGGGCGATCATGTAAAATGTATTCCCATTTATCTCTTACCCTTTGTAAGTCAATATAGTCGAAGATGGTCCCCTGGCCAACGAGTACAGCTCATCTGCAACAGTGGTGTTACCCATGAGATGTGTTTGCAACCAACTGCCGAAAGTCCTGATGTGTTCACATGTAATCCGGTCATCACACTGCTCCGGGTGTTTGGAGCGCAGAATATTCTCGTGTTCATTGACATACGGGGTCACCAAGGTAGAATTCTGTAGAACAGTGTAGTGTGCTTGAGACCAAGAATGCCCGTCCCTACATATTATTGAATTCGCTCCTAGCGTGCCTTTTCCAGTCAGTCTCCCCTCATACCGCGATTGAGGGAGACCAATCGGCTTAAGGTCAGGAATAAAGTCAACACAAAACCCAATGCTTTCCTCTGTTTGATGGCCCATGGAGATGCTTCCTTCTGGCCTAGCACGGTTACGAACATATTTCTTTAAGACTCCCATGAACCTCTCAAAGGGGAACATGTTGTGTAGAAATACAGGGCCCAGAATGCCAATCTCGTCGACTAGATGAACTAGGACGTGCGTCATGATATTGAAGAAGGATGGTGGGAACACCAGATCGAAACTGACAAGACATTGCACCAAATCACTCTTTAACCTTGGTAGGATTTCTGGATCGATTACCTTCTGAGAGATTGCATTGAGGAATGCACATAGCTTCACAATGGCTAATCGAACGTTTTCCGGTAGAAGCCCCCTCAATGCAACCGGAAGCAGTTGCGTCATAATCACGTGGCAGTCTTGAGACTTTAGGTTCTGGAACTTTTTATCTGCCATATTTATTATTCCCTTTATATTCGACGAGAAGCCAGACGGGACCTTCATACTGAGCAGGCATTCAAAGAAGATTTCCTTCTCTTCTTTGGTAAGAGCGTAGCTGGCAGGACCTTCATACTGCTTTGGATGCATGCCGTCTTTTTCATGCGCACGTTGCTGGTCCTCCCGTGCCTCTGGTGTATCTTTTGTCTTCCCATACACTCCCAAGAAGCCTAGCAGGTTCACGAAAAGATTCTTCGTCACATGCATCACGTCGATTGCAGAGTGGACCTCTAGGTCTTTCCAATAGGGTAGGTCCCAAAATATAGATTTCTTCTTCCACATGGGTGCGCGTCCCTCAGCGTCATTCGGAACAGATAGTCCGCCAGGACCCTTTCCAAAGATTACTTGTAAATCATTGACCATATCAAGTATGTGATCACCAGTACAGAGGGCGGGCTTCTTCCGGTGATCTGCCTCACCTTTGAAATGCTTTCCTTTCTTTCGACATTGATGGTTGGTCGGAAGAAATCGACGATGCCCCAGGTACACATTCTTCCTGCATTTGTCCAAATATATACTATCGGTGTCATCTAAACAGTGCGTGCATGCGTGGTATCCCTTGTTTGTCTATCCTAAAAGGTTACTGAGAGCAGGCCAATCATTAATGGTTACAAACAGCAACGCATATAGGTCAAATTCCTCCTGTTCGTTCTCATCCCACACACGTACACCTTTTCCATTCCACAGTTGTAAAAGTTCATCAACTAATGGCCTTAGGTACACATCAATGTCATTGCCGGGTTGCTTAGGACCTTGGATGAGCACTGGCATCATAATGAACTTCCGCTTCATGCACAACCAAGGAGGAAGGTTATACATACATAGAGTCACAGGCCATGTGCTATGCTTGCTGCTCTGATCCCCAAAAGGATTAACGCCATCTGCACTTAAACCAAACCATACGTTCCTTGGGTCACCTGTAAAGTCCCCCCCCCCCACTTTCTCTCGATCTTTCTCCACTGCGACCCATCACCGGGTGCTCTCAACTTCCCGTCTTTCTTACGGTCTTCCTTGTGCCATCGCATCAACTTGGCATGCTCTTTGTTTCTGAACAAACGTTTCAACCGTGGTATTATAGGAGCATACCACATCACCTTGGAAGGAACCCTCTTCCCGGTGCGCTGGCCCTCAACATCATCAGGGTCATCTCGTCTGATCTTATACCGCAATGCACAACATACCGGGCATGCGTTCAAATCCTCGTACGCACCGCGGTAGAGGATGCAATCATTAGGGCATGCATGTATCTTCTGCACCTCCAATCCTAGAGGGCAGACAACCTTCTTTGCTTCGTTTGTACTGTCGGGCAATTCGTTGTCCTTTGGAAGCTTATTCTTCATTATTTTCAGCAACTTTTCAAATGCCTTGTCAGATACACCATTCTCTGCCTTCCATTGCAGCAATTCCAGTGTGGTACCGAGCTTTGTGTTGTCATCTTCGCAATTTGGGTACAACCCTTTTTTGTGATCCTCTAACATGCGATCGAACTTCAACTTCTCCCTTTCACTTTGGCATTGTCTCTTTGCATCAACAATGGCCCGACGAAGATCATCATCGGGCACATCGTCTGGTTCTTCCTCTTGATCTTCAGCTTCCCCCATTGCAGCATCACCGTATTCAGGGGGCGGATAGTTGTCATCATCCTCTTCTTCTTCGTTGTCTTCCATCAGAACCCCTCTTTCTCCGTGCTTGGTCCAAACATTATAGTGTGGCATGAAACCCTTCTCAAGCAGGTGGACGTGAAGGGTTCTCGAGTTAGAGTAATCCTTCGTATTCCCACAGATAGTACATGGACAATACATAAAACCATTCTGCTTGGTTGCCTCAGCCACTTCGAGAAAATTATGCAGGCCCGTAATGTACTCGGAGGTCCGTCGGTCACCGTACATCCATTGCCGGTTCATCTGCGTGCATTATATAATTAAGTGTATCAAAAACCATTACAAAACATCATGAATAGAGAAGTGACCAAATTAATAGAAGTTCATCATCACATTAAAATCAAAGTACAGTAGTGACCAAAATAAATACATAAAATTCATACTTCTAGAGCATTTGAAATGAGCTAAACTAGCAGTGAGAGATAAAACGATGAAGTCGTTAACCTTTTAGAACAATTGTGTAGTTGGTGCACCGCCAAACCTAAACAAATCTTAGGGAAAATGTAGCTTGGAGGTTGAGCTTGGAGAGGAGAAAACTTAAGTGTGGCTGCGGCATTTCATCGAACACCTCATGTGCATAGGATGTGAGAACAGAGAGCAACACACCTCCCAAACGCCGCCCGGCCAAAAAACAGAGGAGTGAGCGGGCAGGGGCGAGCATATATATAGGCGTTGTATAAGTCCCGGTTGGTGGCTAGCACCGGGACTAAAGGTGAATCTTTAGTCCCGGTTCCAGCCAACAACCGGGACTAAAGGGTAGCGAGGCCCTTTAGTCCCGGTTCGTGTCTGGAACCGGGACTAAAGGTGTCACACGAACCGCGACTGGTTCCAGCCGAGGCCCGGCGGGCGCCCTGGCGTCACGAACCGGGACTGATGCACCCATCAGTCCCGGTTCGTAACACGACCGGGACTAATGCAATATTCTGGCCCGTTTCAAAGCCCTGTTTTCTACTAGTGATTGTTGCCTGGGCCTTGATCACACCATTGGTTACATTTGGAAAACCACATTCGGCATCACGACAGCTATGTGTCAACGTACTGATTCTTAATAGGAATCGCCTACATGCAACCCATAGGGAGTTGGCCCCTTTAGCGCGGTTGGTCCCTGCCGCCTGTAGTTGTCTCATAGGTTCGCCCGACCGGTTTTCTTTGTTTTTTCTTTTCTTTTTTTGGGTTTTCGCCTGTTTTCTTTGGTTTTTAATTTATTCTTTGTTTTACTTTGTTTTCTTGTTGTTTTTTCCTTCTTCGCTTTACTTTTTTTGGTTTCTTTTTAAGTTTCTTCGTGTTCTTAGGTTTATTTTATATCTTTGTCGACTATTATCGGTTTTCTTTTTTCTCAACACATCTCTACTTTTTTTAAGTACAAAATGTACTTTTTTAAGCACACGTGGAACATTTTTTTGATACACCTTGGAGATTGATTTTTTTTTAAATACATATTTTCAACACTTTTTAAAACACATGGTAACATTTATTCAAATACATTTTTTAAAAATTTTAAATGATAATAAGCAGTTTTTTTAAAGACACGATTTTTTACATTGTATAAACATTTTTTAAAATTTCATAGACATTTTCCAGAAACACGTGAATATTTTCTTCAGAATGACATGAAACATATTTTTAATTGAAATAAACCTTTTTTAACCTACTTGAACATTTTTTACATTTGTATATAATATTCTTTTTAATTGTCATGTTTATTTTAAAATGCAAGAATATTTTCCATCAAAAGTGGCATACATGTTTTAATGGCACGAAAAATTATTTTCTACATTACTAAAATATTTTTTTACATCGTGTACACATGTTCTAGAAAATTTGCATAATTGCTTTTGAAACACAAAAACAGTTTTTCATTGTCATAAACGTTTTTTAATGTTTCTATATTTTAAAATTTGTCAATATTAACATTTTTTAAATTTGAGTTTTTAATTGATTAATTAAATTTATGTTTTTGAAATATATGCATTTAATTTAAAATGCAATAAATGTAAAAAAAGAGAGAGAAAATTGAGTGATGTCAGTATGACGAGCCACGTCTTATCAGGATGGCCCATCACAGGTGCCCCGTACGCGAGGCAGCCATGTGCCTCGCAATAGACGGCACGTAACCACACTACAACATTTCGACAGCTTTGCCAAACATTTTTCTTCGGGCACTCGACAAAGAGTTTGCCGAGTGTTTTTCAAGGCACTCATCAAAGATTTACACCGGTAAATTTAATTAATGGTGGTTGGAAACGGCGGAAAAGGAAAATCGTTTGTCGAGTGCCCGCAAGCCGCTGCTTCATTGATTGCCTAGTCTTTAACAACGTTTTGATGTCTGAGACCTACGCAATTACGACCCATATTTATGAGTTCTACTCCTAATTACCAGCATCTACAAGCTTCTTGCTTAACCCTCAGGCTTGGGAACCTGACCAACGCGTTTCTGATGAGGATAACCTTGCCCTTATGCTACCTCTTTCTCATGAAGAAATGGATGAGGCTATTTCTTCTTCGGATTCTTCCTCCGCGCCGAAGACTGATGGGTTCTCAATTCCTTTTTTCAAAAAGTTTTGGGATTTCGGCCTCAACAGTGTGGATATTAAATGTCTTAACTATGCAATCCTGACCCTTATTTCTAAGGTCAAGGGGACCGACTAAATTTGCTTATTTATGCCGGAATACTGGTCAGATGGTCGATGACCCACAAAATATCGCTGAAAGTATGGTGGTTGTCATTTGAAGAGGGCATGGTGCTTAATGAATAAAATGATACTGTTAAATAGATTAAAAAACAGGGCATGATACTGTAACATGGTTACATTTCATCTTGTTTAATTTAATTTAATAATACAGTCGACACAACAGAAGTCAATTCACACTCACACAAAGTCGTATATGCATCAGAATCAATAGATCACAGTACAGTCCTCGCTCACTCAGCTCAGTCCAATGCAGCGAGCGAGGCCCAAGGTAGGAAATGCGAGCGAAACGATTGGGCTGGGCTGATGAGTCGACTGACAGTTCTGTTCAATCGGCCCACCAGGAGAAGACGGTCCACTGACGACGGTAGCGAGAGCGGCGCTCCAACGGCTGGTCTGCGGCGCTTCCGCTCACCCGCCGCCGCCGGCGAGGTAAGCAAAGCTCCATTCCCTTTCCCCCTGCGGCGCTTCTCTTGTCCCCCGCCAACGGTGGGAAACTTCCCCCTACTCCTACTCACTCAAGCCATCCACCGCGCTCACTCGTAGTTGCAGGTGTTCCGAGGAAATGGGCGCCACCGATAGGAACTGGTCGGAGATGCCCTTGGACGCGCTCAGCTCCGTCTTCGCCAGGCTCGGCGCCGTCGAGGTTCTCATGGGCGCGGGGCTGGTGTGCCGCTCGTGGCTCGAGGCCGCCAAGGCGCCGGAGCTGTGGCGGGCCGTGGTGATGATGCGCCAGCTCCACAAGGTGAAGGGCGGAGCCGACTCCTTGTGCGCCATGGCCAAGGTGGCCGTCGACCGCTCCGGCGGGCAGCTGGAGAAGTTCGTGGGGAGGAGGTTCGTGACCGACGAGCTCCTGAAATACATAGCGGACAGGTACTGCTCCAGATCTGAGTCTAGTTCGATTCCAGAACCCTTAATCCTAGGTGAAAAGCCCCGCATTTTCGCTAAATCTATCTGGTGCCGGTTATATATTCTAAACCAAATAAACACACAAGCTTTTTTTGACACTAAATATATACAGAATTTGGTATAGATGAGGTGCTTGGATGTATCTTCTAGATGTTGATTTGCTGAAACCTCAAATTAACCTCATCTTTGTGAAGCTGTTCTGACCGGTCCAAATTGTCCACATAACCATGATAACCACATCTACTTCTTTACTAAACAGGTCCGTAGTTAGAACATCTCCGCTCCGGCCCATGTTCTTGCAGGTGCAGCATCAAGTTTCTCTGCTCTTTTGCTGTGTCCCAGAAAAGCTGTGCATGCTCACACTCTAAGACAGTTGGAGTCACTGTCTCCTCGTCATAGCTACATAATTGACATGTGTTGCTGTCCATAATGTGTCGGTGTGCCAAATAGGCAAAGCAACGCGGTATATCTTTAAGAACTAACCACCAGAATACTTTGATTTTCGGTAACACATTCAGTCTCCATGGTGCACACCACACTCCCCGTGCATCAGTTGTAGAAAAGCTTGGTGGCATGTTCTCATCGGAAACATCTTCCACCAGGAGTCTATAACTTGACTTAGCTGAATAATTATCATTCTATTTCGAGGATCAACCCTAGGAATCCTCGCCCACGTGGCCACGTGCCACTGCCATGGGCCGTGGCATGCATAAGCTAATCTGTGTCCGGAGGAATAAATACATTGCGCATTATATGTTCATCCCACTGACCACTATCAACAGTTATTTAGTTTTCCAGAAATCCACCTTTCATTCGAGATATTGGTTGTACATGCGGAGCATCAAACTACATAGCTGTTACCATGTATTTAGTTTTCCAATGAAATGTTGACATGTAATTCAAGACAGCAGGGGACACGGTATCCTCATTTCCTCAGCAGACACATAATTCACATCTGATGTTGATAATTGTGTAGGCATTCCAAAGTGACAAAGCAAGGTAGAATATCTTAGGACTCGGCACCAGAATACTCTTGTTTTCGGCGACATATTCAGTCTTCATAGTACACTCCACATTCGTTCTGTGTCAGTTGTAGAGCAGCTTGGGGGCTGTTCTCATCAGAAACATCTTCCACCAGGAGTCTATAACTTGACTTGACTGAACAATTATCATTCTTCTCTGCGGACCAACCTTAGATTCCGCACCACTATGCCTCTGCCATGGCATGCATAACATATCATCTGCATCAGAACGACTAAATACATTGCAAATGATATGTTCATCCCACTGACCAGTATCAACGTTAACATGTCGGGTATCTGATGGACAGCAGTCTTCATAGTACACTCCACATATGTAATTCAAGACCGCAGGGGACACGGTATCCTCATTTCCTCAGCAGACACATAATTCTCATCTGATATTGTTGATAATTGTGTAGGCATGCTAAAGTGGCAAAGCAAGATAGAATATCTTAGGACTCGACTCATTCAGTCTTCATAGTGCACTCGACATCCCTGTCTCAGTTATAGAGCAGCTTGGGGGCCTGTTGTCATCAGAAACATCTTCCACCAGGAGTCTGTAACTTGACTTAACTGAATAATTATCATTCTTTTCTGCGGACCAACCCTAGATTCCGCACCACTATGCCTCTTCATGGCATGCACAACATATCATCTGCATTTGGAGGAACAAATACATTGCAAATGATATGTTCACCCCACTGACCAGTATCAACGTTAAGAGGTCAGGTACCTGATTGACATCATCTGAAACACGGCCCATTTTTTTTCTTGCTAGGAGTGCCAGCAATCAACCTTCCATTCCGATATTGGTTGTTGCATTGCCACCAGTTCTTTTGATCAACCCATGTTGCAATACTTCTTTGTCTATGAACAATCGTTATGCGGAGCATTGAACTACACAGCTGTTACCATGTATATTCATTTTCCTATGAAATCTTTGCCTATAACTAGCAACACAAAGTAATATAAATTTTGTCTTGCTTCCAGGTCACCCTCTCTGAAGAGTCTTGGCCTGCTAAGATGCTCCGACATCTCCGAGAAAGAATTCATGGATCTGATAATCAAGTTCCCTCATCTAGAAGAACTACTGCTTATTAAGTGCCAAAATGTCTGCGGTGATGCTAAGGACAGCCGTGATGTGTACGAGGCCATTGGTGGAGCATGCTCGCAGCTACAGCGCTTCGTGCTATGCCACGAGGGGTACCTTATCGATGAAGATGACGACCACTCTAAGAGTATGAATACGGCTGGGATCGCTACGATGAAACAGCTGCGGCACCTGAGTCTTAACTGCATCGACATCACCAACAAGGAGCTGGTCATCATCATCGATAGCTGTCCTTACCTTGAGCATCTCTGCACGCGCTACTGCTACAACATCGTTGTTGACGATGCGGTACGAGCAAAGTGCGCCAGGATCAAGACTCTAAAGCTTAGATCCCACCATGATCATCCTTCTGGTTCCGCTGAACGCTCTGCTGACCCCAGCCAAGACCGCCGTTCCGATTCTGATGATTGTGGTTGTGCTGACGTGTTTCAGGCCTATGACAGCGATTCCTCCTCCGATGGTCCTGATTGATCTTGGTGGGCTGATGAGTTCGAGGCTAGGGATAACGATTACAGCTCCGACTGGTGAAGGCCTTACAAAATGTGATGACCATAAAACTGTTCATTTAGTAGCTAATCATGATGGCTACATTTACTATCTAAGCCCTATATTCATGGCGATGGATCTAGTAGTGGTTGTTTGATGCATAGGAGACATCCTTTGCTCTGCCCTGTGAGATTTGTACCTAATTATATCCGAGTATGGTAAAACTGTCAATTCTACATATTCCAGCTGATACTAGTCTGCCCATATATTTTTTAAATGCTAGCTTGACCAAAGGTGCATCAACTTTGGCCAAGGGCATCATGAGAGCGCACAAGTTGGCGCACAACACACACTTACATTCTAAGCAGGTTGTTATTTGCTCGAAGTTGTCTGACTCAGTTTTATCTAGGCCCTCACCGAGGCATATGAAGAGATATCGAACACTTTGAAACTTGACTAAATTGAAAAATTACAACCCCAATATCTTCTCTACTACTCCCTCCGTCCCAAAATAAGTGACTCAAAACTGACTCAACTTTGCACTAACTTTAGTACAAAGTTGGATCACTTTTGAGTCACTTATTTTGAGACGGAGGGAGTACTATCTTTAGTACTACTCCCCCTGTATCAAAAATACTTAACACTATGACAGTCTCAGAAAACATCTTATATTTTAACACAGAGGGAGTATTAAAGAGGTTGATGGGTTCGTCTCACCTTCCAGCTCCATCTTTCTTGCGTAGAAAAAATAAAAAGAAAACTTGAACACAATCCTTACTACTATATGAGAGTTGGTAGTTCACCTCACCTCTCAACCTTCTCTTTCTCGCATCGAAAAAATTCAACTCTTCAAATTTCAGGAGCGTCGCGGGAGGCTAACCCTAGATCCTCCTCTTCCCTCTCCCTCGTCGCCGCCAGGGGGCGCGAGAAGGCGAAGGCCGGTCGTCGCCGCCGCCGGCAGGGCCCCTTCGTCTCCTAGCACGCGCAGGGGGGGTGCGGCCCGGGCCAGACTCGCGTGCAGGGCCACGGTGCTCGATGCCGGGCACGGCAGCGCTCTGGAGTTGGCCGACGACGGTGGCGTGGCGTCGATGCGACGGGCGGCATGGTGGTGGTGCAGGCCGGCGGGTGGTGACTGCGGTGCCTCGGAGCCACTTCTGGCGCCGCGGATCGCAGGCGGCCTCTCTCGCCGTGGATCTCTGGTGGGGGGCGGCGCGACAGTAGTGGAGGTGGGCGGCCCCCATCGAGTCGGGCCCTTGCGACTAGACGGCGGCGCTCGGCGCGGGAGGGCCTCCCTGGTGGCCTCTCATGGCTACCGCGGCGGCGGTTCTGCCCCCTCCTCTTCAGCATCGGGCGGCAGCCGGTGCTCTCCTGCTGGTCCGGGCCTTTCGCTTCGGGGGTGAAACATGGTAGTTTCGGGGGGGGGGGGGGGAGCTAGTAGAAGGGACGGGTGCGCCATCGTGTGCACCGTCGTTGGCACAGGGGTGTCGGTCGTGGTCGTGTGGCGCTCCTCCTCCTCCCCTACCCCCGCCAACGTCTGGTGGCGGTTCCTCTCAAGGCTGGGTGATCGTCGACGGTTCCGGAGGCGGTTGGGGTCGTGGATTTGGTCAAAGTCGTGACCTTTGCTGGCTCTCGGGGTGGTCTGGTGGTGGGGTGGTGGTCTGGGCGTTGGGAGAAGTGTTAGTCATGGGCGGATTGCACGGCTCAGATGTGGGAATGTTGGAAATATGCCCTAGAGGCAATAATAAATTGGTTATTATCATATTTCCTTGTTCATGATGATCGTTTATTATCCATGCGAGAATTGTATTGATCGGAAACTCAGATACATGTGTGGATACATAGACAACACCATGTCCCTAGTGAGCCTCTACTAAACTAGCTCGTTGATCAGAGATGGTCAATGTTTCCCGACCATAGACATGAGTTGTCATCTGATAACGGGATCACATCATTAGTAGAATGATGTGATGGAGAAGACCCAACCGTAAGCATAGCAGTTGATCGTACTAGTTTATTTCTACTGCTTTATCCATGTCAAGTATCTGTTCCTACGACCATGAGATCATGCAACTCCCGGACACCAGAGGAATGCCTTGTGTGTATCAAACGTCGCAATGTAACTGGGTGACTATAAAGGTGCTCTACAAGTATCTCCGAGGGTGTCTGTTGGGTTGGCGTGGATCGAGATTGGGTTTTGTCACTCCATATGACGGAGAGGTATCTCTGGGCCCACTCGGTAATACAACATCACAAGAAGCTTGCAAGCAATGTGACTAAGGAGTTAGTCGCGGGATCTTGTATTACGGAACGAGTAAAGAGACTTGCCGGTAACGAGATTGAACTTGGTATGGAGATACCGACGATCGAATCTCGGGCAAGTAACATACCGATGGACAAAGGGAACTGCATGTTGGAAATATGCCCTAGAGGCAATAATAAAATGGTTATTATCATATTTCCTTATTCATGATAATCGTTTATTATCCGTGCTATAATTGTATCGATTGGAAAGTCAGATACATGTGTGGATACATAGACAACACTGTGTCCCCAGTAAGCCTCTACTAGACTAGCTTGTTGATCACAGATGGTCAAGGTTTCCTGACCATAGACATGAGTTGTCATCTAATAACAGGATCACATCATTGGGAGAGAGGTTTCATGCTCCGAACATCCAGGTCCTCGTGACATGATTTTTCCCATGCTACGTTACCCATCACTGCATACGGGGTTGATTGAATCCTTGACATCGTGGTTCAATCGATAAAGATCTTCGTAGAATATGTAGGAACCAATATGGGCATCCAGGTCCCGCTATTGGTTATTGACCGTAGAGGTGTCTCGGTCATGTCTGCATAGTTCTTGAACCCGCAGGGTCTGCACACTTAACGTTCGGTGACGATTTGGTATTGTTGAGTTACATATGTTGGTGACCGAAGGTTTTTCGGAGTCCCGGATGAGATCCCGGACGTCACGAGGAGTTCTGAAATGGTCCGGAGGTAAAGATTTATATATAGAAAAGTGGTATTCAGGTTCCGGAAAGGTTTCGGTATTGTACCGGGAGTGCCGAAAGGGTTCCGGGGGTCCACCGGGAGGGGCCCACCCATCCCGGAGGGCCGCATGGGCCTAAGAGGTGCCGCACCAGCCCCTGGTGGGCTGGGCAGCCAGCCCCTAAGGGTCCATGCGCCAAAGAGTGGAGGGTGGGAGGAGTCCTGGAGGAGAGGGACTCCTCCCTAGGCGCCCACCTCCCTTGTTGGAGGTGGACTCCACATCCTGGCCGGCGGCCAAGTCCCTAGGGGAAACCCTAGGGCGCCTCCCACCTACCCCCTCCTCCTATATATAGTGGAGGAGAGAGAGGGCAGCCGCACCTGAAAAGCTACGGTGCTGCCTCTCTTTCTCCCTCTAGATCTGTTTCTCCTCTAGATCGGTTTCGGTAGTGCTTGGCGAAGCCCTGCCGGGACACCTCCACCACCACCGCCACCACGCCGTTGTGCTGCCGGAGAACTCATCTACCTCTCCGCCCTCACTTGCTGGATCAAGAAGGCGGAGACGTCATCGAGCTGTACGTGTGCTGAACGCGGAGGCGCCGTCCGTTCGGCGCTAGATCGGGACGGATCGTGATTGGATCGCGAAGATGTTTGACTACACCAACCACGTTTCATAACGCTTCCCGCTTAGCGATCTACAAGGGTATGTGGATCCACTCTCCTTCTCGTAGCTATTGATCTCCATAGATAGATCTTGGGTGTGCGTAGGAAATTTTTTGTTTCCCATGCTACGTTCCCCATGAGTGGCATCATGAGCTAGGTCTATGCGTAGATTACATGCATGAGTAGAACACAAAAGAGTTTGTGGGCGTTGATGTTCAGATTGCTTACTTCCTTAGTCTTATCTTGATTTGGCGGTATTGTGGGTTGAAGCGGCTCGGACCAACCTTACTCGTCCTCGTACGAGAGACCGGTTCCATCGACTAACATGCAACTTGTTGCATAAAGATGGCTGGCGGGTGTCTGTCTCACCCACTTTAGTTGAATCGGATTCGACAGAGGCGGTCCTTGTAGAAGGTTAAATAACAACTTGAATATCACCGTTGTGGCTTTGCGTACGTAAGAACGGTTCTTGCTAGTTGCCCATAGCAGCCATGTAAAACTTTCAACAACAAAGTAGAGGACGTCTAACTTGTTTTTGCGGGGCATGCTGTGATATGATATGGCCAATGACATGATGCGATATATGTGATGTATGAGATGATCATGCTTTGTATAGATTGTCACAACTTGCATGTCGATGAGTACGGCAACAGACAGGAGCCATAGGGTTGTCTTCAATTATTTTTCGTCGTTCTTGCTTTACTTTATCGCTATGAGTTAGCAATAGTTGTAGAAGCAATAGTTGGCGCTACAACCACATGATGACACGATGATGGAGATCATGGTTTCATGTCGGTGACGATGGAGATCATGCCGGTGCTTTGGAGATGGAGATCGAAAGCACAAGATGATGATGGCCATATCATGTCACTTATATGATTTGTATGTGATGTTTATCCTATTTATGCATCTTATGTTGCTTAGAACGGCGGTAGCATTATAAGATGATCTCTCACTAAAATTTCAAGATAAAATTGTGTTCTCCCCGAGTATGCACCGTTGCGAAGGTTCGTCGTTTCGAAGCACCACGTGATGATCGGGTGTGATAGACTCTACGTTCGCATACAACGGGTGTAAGCCAGATTTACACACGCGGAATAACCACCTCATCTCACGTGATGATCGGACTTGGGTTGGTGGATTTGGATCATGTTACACTTAGACAACCTGAGGGATGTTGTTTTGAGTGGGAGTTCTTTAGTAATATGATTAATTGAACTCATTATCATGAACATAGTCTAAATTGTCTTTGCAAAATTATGTTGTAGATCAATGGCTCGCGTAGTAGCTCCCCTGAATTTTAATGTGTTCCTAGAGAAAGCTAAGTTGAAAGATGATGGAAGTAACTATGCGGACTGGGTCCGTAATCTGAGGATTATCCTCACTGCTGCTCAAAAGGCTTATGTCCTTGATGCACCGCTTGGTGATGCACCATACCCTGAGAATCCAGACGCTATAAACGTTTGGCAAACTCGATCTGATGACTACTCAATAGTTCAGTGCGCCATGTTGTATGGTTTAGAATCGGGACTTCAAAAGCGTTTTGAATGCCATGGAGCATATGAGATGTTCCAGGAGTTGAAGTTAATATTTCAATCAAATGCCCGGATCGAGATCTATAAGACCTCCGATAAGTTCTTCGCCTGCAAGATGGAAGAGAATAGTTCCGTCAGTGAGTACCTACTCAGAATGTCTGGGTACTATAACCGTTTAAATGATTTGGGAGTTGAGCTTCCGCCAGAAATGGTCACTAACAGAATTCTCTAGTCACTGCCACCTAGCTACAAAGGCTTCGTGATGAACTATAATATACAAGGAATGGATAAGTCCGTCTCTGAGCTATTCGCGATGCTGAAAGTCGCAGAAGTGGAAATCAAGAAGGAGCATCAAGTATTGATGGTGAATAAAACCACTAGTTTCAAGAAAGGCAAGGGAAAGAAGGGAAATTCCAAGAAGGGTGGCAAGCAAGTTGTCGCGCCCGTAAAGAAACCCAAGTCTGGACCCAAGCCTGAGATTGAGTGCTTCTATTGCAAGGGGACTGGTCACTGGAAGCATAATTGCCCCAAGTACCTGGCTGATAAGAAGGCTCGCAACGTCAACAAAGGTACATTTGATATACATGTTATTTATGTGTACCTCACTAGCTCTCGTAGTAGTGCATGGGTATTTGATACCGGTTCGGTTGCTCATATTTGTAACTCGAAACAGGAACTGCGGAATAAACAGAGGCTAGCAAAGGATGAAGTGACGATGCGCGTCGGAAATGGTTCCAAGGTTGATGTGATCGCCATCGGCACGCTCTCTCTTCAAATACCATCGGGATTAGTAGTAAACCTAAATAATTGTTATTTGGTGCCTACGTTAAGCATGAACATTATATCTGGATCTTTTTTATTGCGAGACGGTTATTCATTTAAATCAAAGAATAATGGTTGTTCTATTTATATGAGTAACATCTTTTATGGTCATGCACCCAATGTGAATGGTTTATTCTTGTTGAATCTCGATAGTAGTGATACACACGTTTATAACATTGATGCCAAAAGATGTAAAGTTAATGATGATAGTACCACTTTATTGTGGCACTGCCGCTTAGGTCATATTGGTGTAAAACACATGAAGAAGCTCCATGCTGATGGACTTTTAGAATCACTCGATTTTGAATCGCTTGATACATGCGAACCATGCCTCATGGGCAAGATGACGAAACCCCCGTTCTCCGGTACGATGGAGCGGGCAAGTGACTTATTGGAAATCATACATACTGATGTGTGCGGTCCGATGAGTGTTGAGGCGCGCGGTGGATATCGTTATTTTCTTACCTTCACTGATGACTTGAGTAGGTATGGGTATATCTACTTAATGAAACACAAGTCTGAAACGTTTGAAAATTTCAAGCAATTTCAGAGTGAAGTTGAGAATCATCGTAACAAGAAGATAAAGTTTCTACGATCTGATCGTGGTGGAGAATATCTGAGTTACGAGTTTGGTATGCATTTGAGACAATGTGGAATTGTTTCACAACTTACGCCACCTGGAACACCACAGCGTAATGGTGTGTCCGAGCGTCGTAATCGTACTCTATTGGATATGGTGCGGTCTATGATTTCTCTCACTGATCTGCCACTATCATTTTGGGGTTATGCATTAGAGACAGTCACATTCACTTTAAATAGGGCACCATCAAAGTCCGTTGAGACGACACCGTATGAACTATGCTTTGGCAAGAAACCTAAGATGTCGTTTCTTAAAGTTTGGGGCTGCGATGCTTATGTGAAAAGGCTTCAACCTGATAAGCTCGAACCCAAAGCGGAAAAATGCGTCTGAAAGGACGTGGATGTCGCCTAGAGGGGGGTGAATAGGCGCTTTAAAATAATTACAGTTTAGGCTTGACCAAATGCGGAATAAAACTAACGTTTAATATGTCAAGAACAAAACCTAAAACAACTAGGCTCACCTATGTGCACCAACAACTTATGCTAAGCAAGATAAACAACTAAGTGATAGAAGGATATATAACAAGAAACAATATGGCTATCACAAAGTAAAGTGCACAAGTAAAGGGCTCGGGTAAGAGATAACCGAGGCACATGGAGACGACGATGTATCCCGAAGTTCACACCCTTGCGGATGCTAACCTCCGTTCGGAGCGGTGTGGAGGCACAATGCTCCCCAAGAAGCCACTAGGGCCACCGTAATCTCCTCACGCCCTCGCACAATGCAAGATACCGTGATTCCACTAAGGGACCCTTGAGGACGGTCACCGAACCCGTACAAATGGCAACCCTTGGGGGCAGTCACCGGTACCCGTACACTTTGGCAACCCTTGGGGGCGGTCACCGGTACCCGTACAAATTGCTCGGGGCAATCTCCACAACCTAATTGGAGACCACGACGCTTGCCCGGAGCTTTACACCACAATGATTGAGCTCCGAGGCATCACCAACCGTCTAGGGCGCCAACGCACCCAAGAGGAACAAGCTCTAGGGTGCACAAACACCCAAGAGTAATAAGCTTCTCAAACTTCACTTCCACGTATCACCGTGGAGAACTCAAACCTATGCACCAAATGCAATGGCAAGGGCACACGGAGTGCCCAAGTCCTTCTCTCCCAAATCCCACCACAACAACTAATGCTATGGAGGAAATGAGAGGAAGAACAAAAAGAACACGAAGAACTCCAAGATCAAGATCCAAGGGGTTCCCCTCACAAAGAGGAGAAAGTGATTGGTGGAAATGTGGATCTAGATCTCCTCTCTCTTTTACCTCAAGAACTAGCAAGAATCATTGGAGGGATTGAGAGTTAGCAAGCTCAAAGAAGGTCAACAATGGGAGAAGAACACGAGCTCAAGAGTTGGGGACCATTGTAACAGCCCGGGACCGACGCTCCAGAAGATTCCCCTTTTATTCCATTGCCATCGTGCGATTCGTTTGGTTGTCGCATTCACCATCGCATCATTCGCATCATCCGCATTGCATCGGCACTTCGTTGTCATCATTTTTCAAAACCGCATCCGTTCGTAGTCGTCGGTTCTCTCCGTTCTTGTCGTTGACCGTTTTGAGACCAACCACACACGCACGTGCCCGTGGCGTCAGAAAAATATTGTTTTTTAAAAGCGCGTGGAAAATATTCTCTGGATGGGTCGAAAGTTGGTGTGCGGTCTTGTTATAATGTAGGTAGACCGCCTGCCAAATTTCGTCGCAACCGGAGTCGGTTTGCTAACCGAACCGTTAAACCTAGAGCAGCTCTATCGCCGGTTATATTTTCGGATGTTTTGTTTTAAAAATATGTTGCCGGGCCACACACCTCCCCCTCTCCTCAGCCCACACCACCTCTACACAGCCCACATGGCCCTGCTAGCCCCCCCTCCATTTCCGGACGCCGATCGAGATCGAACGGTCCAAAAACGGAGGAGAAACCTCTCTCCTAGCCATCCCTGCTATATATAGATGCCCTCCCTGTCCATTTTTGGCCTAACCCTAGCCCTCCTCTAAATCCGCGCCCCCAATCATCAACCGCCGCCCCAGCCGCCTGTCTCCCTCCTCCAGCGCGCACGGCCCTGAGCCCATCCGTGGCCCGCCTTGGGCCCGAGTTAGCGCGCCGCCGCCCGAGCCAGGGGCTCGCCCGAGCGCCTCCCGCCCCGAGCTCCTCGCCGCCTTGCCATCCCACGCCAGAGCCGCCGCGCCAGCTCCTCTCCGGTTCCCTGTCGCCAGACGCCGCCGTTGGCAGGACCGCCGGAGCGCCTCCGCAGAGCTGTCGCCCCGCCGGACCCCGTCATCGCCGTGCCGCGCTTCCCCGCATCCCGCTGCCTCCCCGAGCTGCCGTCGGTTTGCCTGCGCCGCTCGGCCCCTGCCACGCCCGGATCCGGAGGATCTCCGCGCCGCCTGCCTTTCCCCGCGTCGCCTCGCCCGCCGGAGCCCTTGCGCGTCGAGCCGCCGCCGCTGCCATGGCCTCCTGGTCGCCTGCTTCGACATGGCCAGGGAGACGAGCGCCCCGTTGACCCGATCCATCGCCAGCGTGGGCCGGTGCCACGTTGTGCGCCTGGGCTGCCTCCTCTCCCACGAATGGGCCGGCTGGCCGCGCCAAGACCCAGCCCATCACCGGCCGGCCTCCTAAGGCCAAGGTGAGCTGCGACCCCTATCCCTCGCCCGCATGCGCGACTCGCTATGTTGCGCCCACATGTGGCTTAGCCCGTTAGACAGATTGGGCCCATGTAGTATTTTCCCCCTGTGTGCGAATTTCTCTATTATTCTGGGACATGCATATTTTCAGATAAATGCCATGTTTTAAAATGCTCATATTTACTTAACCGTGCACCGGATCGAAATATTTTATATATGTAAAATGCTCAGAAATATGCGTAGATTAATATTATGCCATTTTTTCATCCATGATAATAATACTTACACTCGGTGTTTGCACCATTTTGCATAATTGCCATCATTTTGCATTGTCATATTTAATTAACGTGCAACGGGATTTAATCCAACCATATATTAAAAATGTTCATAATAATGGCATCGCATTTTCATGCATGACAAACTTGTTCAGTGGAATATTTGCATTTAACTTGCATTTATAATTGCTAAAAGGGGATTAGGCCATAAACTTGCATAATTAATTGTGACATATTTCCCTACATGTACCTAGGCATATTGTATATGTTTTCGGGGTAGAAAAATCCATAGAATTTAACGGTGCATTTAGTTTTGCCATTGGAGCAAGTTTGAGTGCATGTCATTTTTGCCATGATGCCCGTTTGTCTATTTTGTGGGATTTAATCCGTGCATCATATGAAATAATTTTGAACATGAGATATGCCCTTGGACATGTGTGCTAGGCCCTGGTATTTTTGGTTGTCATAGAAATGCATGTTTAGGTGTTGTTTCCTTGTTGCCAACATGCTATAAAAATCTGATGTTTTGAGGGTCCAAAATATTTGTAAGTCTGGAAATCTGTTATTTTGTTGCTGTGTTGCCATGTGATTTGCTAGTGTTCTAGGAGTCTTTTGGTGATGCCACCATGGAGTCTTTTGTTAAGCATGTTATGCTCTACCATGTTGTGTCAATAGTTTGTATGAATAGGTTTTGCATCATAATTAAACCTGGTGTCCAATATGTCAATCTGTTAAAAACTGCTGCTCATGACTAGCCTATTTTTCACTAAGTCTGAGAATCTGTTTTCTTCATAATGCCATGTTGTGATGATGCTAGCCATGATTCTATGCATAATTAGACCTTGCCACCATGGTATGATTTGTAGTGCATCATGTCTACTACCATGCTGTTAAGTTTCATGCCAATATATGACCTGTAGCATATAGTTTTACTGCTGTCAATATGCCTCCATGAAAATCTGCTATGCAAAAACTGTTATTTTCACTAAGTCCTAATCTGCTATATTTTTGTTGCCATGTTGTGAGCTACCTACCATGTGATCCATACCTCTTTTGAGTATGATATGTGAAGATGAAATGAAGTGTGTGTTATATGCTACTGCTCCATGCTTAGTTTGTGCATTTTAGAATATTGTAACTTGTTGTTTTCATGTGTGCAATATGTCATGTTGCTGTTTTGGGCAGATTTGAACTAAAACTTGTATCGGTGATTGTGGTTGAACCGTAGCTCCGTTTTGGACATGCCATATATGAAACTTGCTTAGATTTTCATGTAGTATCATAATATATTGCTGCATTCATGAGTTGAAGTGCTTGTGGTTGTCATTTTCATGCATTTTGCATTCATGGCATATAATCTTGTGAAGGTCATATCTTTTAGACCGTAGCTCCGTTTGAGATGTTCCATATATGTAAATCGACTAGAATGACGTGTAGAATTGCATTGTGCACTTTATTTCCCTGTTTTATAAATATAAAACATGATTAGTTCAGATCTGGACCAATTTCGAAATTAACATATGGGGTCGTTTCGGAAATGCTATATGTTGTTTCCGGCCTCATTTAAACTTGCCTAGACATGTAGTTTACTTATGCTTCACCGTTTGCCATGTTAAACAACATGTAATATTGTCATGTACCTAAACGAGAGTGAACTAAGCAATTAGAATGTGGAGTTTCGTCAATATGCAACTCGTTGCATATTAAGCTTCACTTAATGTGTAGAAGTTGATTGTTGTGCTTGTCATGTCATGCATAACATGCATCATAGTTGAAGTGCATCATGTCATGCATTTGTTGTGGTGTTTTTTCGTGTGTTGATTGTTGTTTCCGGATTGCTTCTTCTCGATAGTGTTCCAAAAGCGTTCGGAGTGTGAGGATTCGTTCGACTACGTTGGCTCATCTTCTTCCTGGACTCGATCTTCTTCCAAGCGGGATCTCAGGCAAGATGATCATTTCCCTGGATACCATTACTATCATTGCCATGCTAGATGTCTCGCTTCTATCGCTGTCTCACTACCTACCACTTGTTTGACAAGCCTCCCAAATTGCCATGAAAAGCCTCTAACCCCTCCACATCCCAGCAAAACATTGTTTGGCTATGTTACCGCTTGCTCAGCCCTTCTTTTAGCGTTGCTAGTTGCAGGTGCAATTGTTTCCAGCTATCACAATATTATTGCTATTTAATTTTAATGCACATATATACTTGGCAAAGGGTGGAAGGCTTGGCCTTTTGCTCGGTGTTTTGTTTCACTCTTGCCGCCCTAGTTACTTGTGTACCGGTGTTATGTTCCATAATTGAGCGCTCCTAACATGCTCGGGGTTGTTATGGGGACCCCCTTGATTTTTGTATTAGGATAAAACTTGTCTGCCAAGGCCCAACATTGGTACTACATTTGCCCAACATAATAACACTAATAATTATTTTGACGCATAGGGAGTTAGCGCTACCCGAGGTTCGTTATCCAACCTAATACAGGGGGGCAGTGCTGCTGGTGCTAGTCCAAACTAGAGCACTGTGCGGGGCCACCCCGGGGCAACTCGGGGGATGTCTATCAGGCCCTGTACACTAGCTTATCCGTCGTGTCCTGAGAACGAGATACGCGGCTCCTATCGGGATCGTCGACACGCCGGGCGGCCTTGCTGGACTTGTTTTACCTTTCTCGAACGTCTTGTGCGAGGAATTCCGAAACTTTGGGCTATCTCGAGGTTGAGGTTTTCCAATGGAATTGCCTAGGAAGATCACGAGATTCGTGGTCGAGGTTATTCCCGCTGCGTGTGGGTAGTTTGTGATGGATGAGTTGGAGCACCCCTGAAGGGTTAAATCTTTCGGAAAGCCGTGCCCGCGGTTACGTGGCAACTTGGAAACTTTGTTTAACACCCGGTCATAGCAAACTTGAAGTAAACTCAAATAAAATACACCAACTGTGTGCGTAACCGTGACTGTCTCTTCTCGTGATTTCTGAACCGAGAGAGAACACGATGGGGTTATGTTTGTTCGTAAGTAGGTGTTCAGGATCTCCTAGAGATCATTACTAGTTCACGTCCGTTTATGCGGCAATCATCCCCCTTTATTCTTGTACTCGTAAGTTAGCTACTCAAATATATGCTTAGTGCTTGTTGCAGCCTCACTACTTAACCATACCTCACCCATTAAGCTTTAATAGTCTTGATACCCTTGGAAATGAGATTGCTGAGTCCCTGTGGCTCACAGATTCCTACAACAATAGTTGCAGGTACAGGTAATGCGATGATTTGACGTGAGCGCGTTGTTTGTTTGCTTTGGAGTTCTTCTTCTTCTTCTTCATCGATCTAGGACGGGTTCCAGGCGGCAGCCTGGGATAGCAAGGATGAATGCCATTTTATCATTTGTTTTCGTCCGTAGTCGGACCCTGCTCTTCTGTATGATGTTTGGATATGTTGTTGTATTGATGTGATATTGATGTAGCTTGTGGCGAGTGTAAGCCAATTCCATATACTCATCTCTTCTTTACATGTACTTGTAATGATATCCATTCTTGCGAAACGACGAGATGCGCTTCTATCCCTGTCGAGGCCCTCGTGCCAAAATAAGGATAGGATCGCATCTTGGGCGTGACAAGTTGGTATCAGAGCCAGGTTCCGACCTAGGAGCCCCCTTGATTGATCGAACTTGGCCGAGTAGAGTCTAGTAAAAACTATTTTGAGTCTAGTTATATCGGAGAGTAGGATTCTTTTACTCCTCTTCTATACTCTGGTGAGGTATTCGACTTAGGAATTTTGATTCTACTCCTCTTCTCACTCAAAAATTTTTTGGATCACGCGGATATTTTGGAATCTATATGATACCGATGTGACGGAGTTCTGTCTTAGTGCCTCCTGTCTGACTTGATTTCTTCCGGGGAGTTGAGCTCCAGGGGATTCTTGACACATCGTTATCATTCAGTTTCCTTAGTATCTCAGGACCGAGGATGTTCGAAATTGCTTCAATACTTTTCGTGGCGAGATAAGGCTGGAGTCACCCAGTACTGGGGAGGCGTCTGGGGTACTGCCATGTTTAGTATCGTTGTGATTACGAGTGTCTGAGGTAGACGAGTTTGCGGAGTTTCTTGGATTATGGTGTGGAAGGTTGCGGGTGCAGTTGTAGCTGATTACCTTGGGTACGTTCCTGGGTCCGCAACCCGAATCGCATTGTGACGCCCGGATATTTGAGCTACAGTAATGTATGTAATTAAGCTACAGTAATCCCACGCTAATGATGCCACGTCACCACGATTACTGTTGTTAAACTCGCGTTGGTTCAAACCCCGTTCGAATTCAAATTTAAAATAAAGTCAAACGATAAAAGTTTTCAAATATCAAAACAAAAATGTTCGAAATGTGACAAATAATTCATAGGTAATTATGGTGGAGAAACCACATTTTTATAAAGTGTTTGGGATCATAAAAATATTTCAAGACAGTGACTTAAGCATTTAATTTAAAGCTTTTAAATTGTAGGGAATTGCAAACTAATTACTTAAGTGTTAAAATTGCTTATAGCAGTAGACTAAATTAAAACACTAATTTAGGTGCTATTTATGTAATTTAATAAAAGAAAATTAAATTAGAAACTGAAATAAAAACAAAAAAGAAAAATAATTAAAAAAAGACAAAAAAGGCCTAACCGGGCCGAAACAGGCCGGCCCGGCCGGCTGCTATAAGGGGGCCTGGGGCCGAAACCCTAGCGCCCCAGCCGCTCCGCCCCCGATTCCCCTCCCCCCCCCCCGCCGCCGCCTGGAGCCCCAGCTCCCGCGTGATTCCCCTCCCCCCAGCGCCGCCCGCCCGGTTGCCCCCCCCCGACGACGGCCAGAAGCGGCCGGCCCCGACCCGCGCCGCGCCCCCCCCCCCGGCGCCGACGGCGCAGACCGGCGCCTGGACCACCCCGCCGCCTCGCCCCCCCTCCCACGCGGCCGCCGCGCCACCACGCTGCGGCCGGTGTGCGTGCGTGCGTGCGAGTGTATGTGTGCGTGCGTGTGCTGTGTGTGTGGGCTGGCCCGCTGACAGGCGGGGCCCAGGCCCTAAAAACAAATAAATAAAGATAAATAAATAAATAAATAAATAAGTAAATAAAAACAATTAGTTAAATTAATTAATTAATTAGTGAATTAATTAATTAGGTAATTAATTAATTAATTAGATGATTAAGATTAAATAGATTAATTAATTAAACTGTTAATTAATCTGTTAATTAGTTAATTAAACAGTATTTACTGTTTTGGATAATTCGGATTATTAATTAAAAGAAATTTCAGAATACTATTAAATCTTTAAAAATTAATATTAAATAATACGTAGTCCGGATTAAAAAGTTTTGAACATGAAAGTTGCTCAGAATAATTCTACGGTTCCGACTACGCTGTTTGTTCGTCTGTCACATGCCTCTAGCATAGCAAACATGGAACTTTTCCATCGGTTTCATCTGTCCGGTAAAAGCCAGAGACCCGGGAAATATCGTCAGATATTCTTCCGACCCGTTTGCGATGTGTAATACTGCGTTAGTGCATGCGTAGCCCTGCATATTGACATGTCATGCATCGTGATGCATTTGTCTGCTTTATATTTATTGTTTCTCCCCCCCTCTTCTTACCGGTAGACCCCGAGACTGACGCTGCTACCGGGTACGACTACACCGTTGATAATCAGGCCTTTTGCCGCAGAGCAGCAAGGCAAGCAACCCCCCCTTGTGCATTCCGATATCGCCCATTTCTGTCCCTCTCATACTTGCATTAGATTTTGCTAATGTATTAGTTAGCTCCTATTCTGATGCATAGCCTGCTTTTGATAAACTGATACTATACCTGCAATCATATCAACTGTTTAGTATAGGTTGATCAGTGAATCCCCTGTGACCCCCTAGTCCCAATTGCCCCTGCTTCTTCATTGATGACTCGACGACTCGAAGACTCGGTCAACCGACCGACAAACCAGGCCCCTCACATCACCGCACACCCCTTAGTTGTACGACTCTGCAGAGTTACTATCGAGTACCGAGGGTGACACCTCGTGAAGTACTCATGATGCTAACTCTGTGGTGCAGCTAGTCGGTCGTGGTTATCGAGGGTGATTCCTCCTTCACCACTCCCGATGATGACTCTGTCGTGCAACCCCTCAACTGTGGGACCCTCGAGGGTGATTCCTCTAAGCCCACCTTGACAGTTTCATCGAGCGGGGACCATTGAGGGTGATCCCTCAGTTCCCGCCTTGATGTTTTATACACACAGTTACTTTAACTTGACTTTATTTACACGTGAAAGACGGGACTGGAGGGACAGGCGGTACCACCCTGGTTGAGGTGGACCTGAGTTCCCGACAGTCTTGAGACGGGTCGGCCCCAAGGGTACCCGTGTGTGAGATGTGGTGGGATGCGCCGGTAAGGCATCCAAAGGGTTATGTTGAGGCGTGGACGGGCAGGAGAGGCCCTTTCCACACATCCTCAAGACAGGGCGACGGGACCACACTTCATGGGTCGCGCTTGCCCTGCATTAATAAAATGCTAATGGGTTGGGTATTTGATCTGAGTTGGGTCGTTGGCCTTTTTACGCACCAAACCATCGCGTGGGAGAAGTTATGGGTACTCAGCGTCGTTGTATCAGCCGAAGCTCTTCGGATGTCAGCAATGGAGCGGCGCGCGCCGGATTGGACTGGACGGTACAGCTCTTGGACTGGAGTGTGCTAGGTCTGCTTCCGACCGCGTACGCATCGTGCAGGAGCGCGTAGGGCAAGTGGGCCCACGACCCCTGTGTGCTTAGGATTTAGACCGGCGGGCTGGCCTCTTCGTTGAGCCTAGGTGGGGCGACGACGTGCTGCTATCCCGAGGCCGGGCATGACCCAGGAAAGTGTGTCTGGCCGGAGGTGATCAGGCGTGTTGGAAATGCGGTGCACCCCTGCAGGGATGAATTATCTATTCGAATAGCCGTGTCCACGGTAACAGGACGACTTGGAGTTGTACCTTGACCTTATACAACTATAACTGTGATTTAAATTTGAAATGAATGTTGGCTCCGGGATTGCTTCCTCGCAGGGAGTCGAGGAAGAATCTCTGGGCGTGGTTACTTAATAAAATTGCTACAATAATATGACTATATATGAGATACCAGTCTACTCTCTTCTAATGCTGCAAGATGTTGAAGATGCTAGTCTTCGATAGGACTAGGCCTTTCCCCTTATTCTTGCTTGCTGCAGTCAGTCCAGATATAACCCCATCCCTTGATACTGTTGCATACTTAGCATAGTTCCGATGTCAGTCTTGCGAGTACTTTGGATGAGTACTCACCGCTGCTTTGCCTTCTCTTTCCCCCTCGATACGATTCTGCGTTCAGATGATGGAGCCCAGGAGATGGAGTACGCCGGAGACGACTACTACACCACCGCTGGAGCCTACTACTACGTGGAGAGTGCCGACGCTCAGGAGTAGTTAGGAGGTTCCCAGGCAGGAGGCCTCGCCTCTTTCGATCCGTTGCTTATGTTGGTGCTAGCCTTCTTAAGGCAAAACTTGTTTAACTTATGTCTGTACTCAGATATTATTTGCTTCCGCTAACTCGTGTTTTGTTGAGCTTTGTATTCGAGCCCTCGAGGCCCCTGCCTTGTAATATGAAGCTGTATGACTTTAATTTGTGTCTAGTGTTGTGTTGTGATATTGATTAGTGAGTCCCTGATCTTGGTCATACGCATTGCGTGAATGTTTAGCGTACGGGCGAAATTCGGGGCGTCACAAGTTGGTATCAGAGCCGACTGCCTGTAGGTAGCCCCCTTTCTAACTCCTTGGCCGAAGTTGAGTCTAGTCATTGGAAAACTTTTACTAACATTGTTGTGTGGGTTACGGGCCCACATCTTAATCGGGTGGTATTAGGATCTTTTATTCCTCGTCTATACTCTGGGTTCTGATCTCTCTTCTCTTTCAAGTTAAAGATTTTATTAACTCTAACTCTAGGTTCTCGTAACTACTTCCCCCGGAGAGCCCCTCATTCCAGATGATGGCTTGATTCATTAGAAGACTCCGAAGATACTCTCTGATGTTCTCCCGAGAACTTTAGCTCGTCGATTTTGCGATTTCCTTCCATCGCCAACCCCTGCGGATAACTCCCCATCATTATCGAGATTCGTTCATCCCCAGTTGTTCTCGTCTTTCACAAAATTCTTCGAAACGCTATCCGGTCTTCCGAAATCCTGAGCAGCCTATTGCTCTTGACTTTTCCCACCTGCTTACATGGTGGTTAAATCCATATGTCAAGCAATATCCATTAAAATCCTCTGTGATTTTCATTTGATTTTATTGATTCAACCCGTGTGTGAATGCACGCAGTCATCAGTTGTTTACCATAAATTATCCGTCCGGCTCAGACGTCTTTCTAAACATGAGTTGGTTCTTGACAAATCAACCTTGATTGATTGCCCATCTAAGTCCTTTCATCTTACTTGTATTTGATCGGAACATCTGTTTCCGATACACCAATTTGGAAATCTCAATTCCTTTGGTTATTTAAGCATCAAATTATTTGGATGTTCTATGACCTGATGCCTTACATTCTCTTTCCCTCTGATTGGTTACCGATACTCACATCAAGTCCTTTGTGGACCGCCAGATCCAGTGTTGGGTTATTATCCGATAGCATCCTTCACATTCAAAATTCTTGTGATGTTCTTCCCTGATACCTGATGCCATTGGTAAACTGTGTCTTCTCTCTCTGATAAGTTGTATCCTATGCTTTCATCAGCCATGCTCTGTTTGCAAGCATGTGTTAATTACTCTTGAAGCTTGTGGTATATGTTCCTAAGATGCCCCGATGGGTTGAACCTATGCCTTCCTTAATCCGTGTGAACCCGACAGTTTTCACGAGTCATACTCTCCTGGTGTTTTGCCAGTTAAACTTTCAAAACTACAACTTCATCAAAGGCGAGGTGTAAATGGAAGGTGATGCATTGATGAAGTGGGAGTCGACCTTGAACCTTGTGTTCATGCCCATGGAAACGATGTTGATCTTATCATACAAGCTTCTCCTTTCATATAATCATTCATTGTATGATTTGATCTTGTATCTTTGATCTTGTCCTTTGCAATCGTGGTTCCGACCATGTTGTTCTACTTTGATTTAGTTCTCAGACAAGTTAAAGGGCTTGTCTTCCACAGATCAATACGCTAGTCTAACCTCTATGTTGATCTACCTCCGAGTATTATCCCTGGTATCTTGATAAATATCACGGAGCCTTATAACTCCTTATGAGCTCCTCATCAACTATGATATTTCACTGATTCCAGTTTCCTCGTGTTCTAAGCTGTGGAACACTCAGGGACACTGATATTTGAATCGAGTACGCATTGCGATTCAACAACTCTTGGTAATCTTCTTTGGTTACGAGTTATACTCGATCATGTCATTCCAAGCTGTTAAATGCTGAAGCCCGGTTATATGCCTTGAATGCATTAAATGAGTCACCTCTTGAAGGGATTAAAAACATTCCAATTGTCTGGGACTTCCAAGATGTTTTTCCGGAAGAACTTCCAGGGACCCCCCCCTGCTAGAGCTGTCAAGTTTGTCATCGACTTGGTACTTGGTACCACCCCTATTGCCAGGCGGCCATATAAGATGCCTCCACATGAACTCCTTGAACTGAAACAAGAAATCGATGATTCGCTTCGTTAAGGGTTCATTTGTTCAAGTTCCTCTGCTTGGGGAGCACCTTCTCTCTTTGTCAAGAAGAAAGATGGTACGAATCGATTGGTCCAAGATTACCGTCCCATCAACCAAGCAAAGATTCAAAACAAATATCCGCTTCCTCGGATCAACGATCTGTATGATCAACTTGCTGGTTCGTCAGTGTTCCAAACTTGACTTGAGGTTGGGTTACCATCAGATCCGGGTTCGTGAAGAGGATATTCCCAAGACTGCATTTGTTACTCGCTATGGTTCATACGAGTACACCGCCATGTCCTTCGGCTTAACCAATGCTCCAGCAACCTTCTCTCGCCAGATGAACTATATATTCATGGATTACCTCGATAAATTCGTCATGGTTTATCTGGATGATATCCTGGTTTACTCAAAGAATAAAGAAGAGCATGCTAGACATCTTCGTCTTATACTGGAGAGACTTCAAGAACATCAACTTTATACAAAGTATTCAAAGTGTGAGTTCTGGATGGACGAAGTAACCTACCTTGGTCATGTGATCTCCAAGGATGGTATTGCGGTCAACCCTAAACGAGTTGAGGCTATTCTTGACTGGACTCCCCCGAAAAATGTCAAGCAAGTCAGAAGTTTTCTCGGACTCGCTAGCTATTGCCGTCGATTCGTCGAGAACTTCTCCAAGATTGCTAAGCCCTTAACCAATCTGCTTCACAAAGGTGTTAAATATGAGTGGACAGAAAAATGTCAGGAGAGCTTTCAGGCACTTAAGGACAAACTGACATCTGCTCCAGTGCTTGCTTCTTCGGATACTCGTAAGGACTTCGTCATCTATTGTGATGCTTCACATCAAGGAATGGGTTGTGTCCTAATGCAAGAACGCAGAGTGGTTGCTTATGCATCTCGTCAACTGCGTCCTCATGAAGAGAACTACCCAGTTCATGACCTTGAACTTGCTGTAGTAATTCATGCACTGAAAGAGTGGCGGCAATACCTTGTGGTAATCGTTGCGAGATCTACACCGATCACCAAAGTCTGAAGTACCTGTTTACTCAGCCAGGTCTGAACCTCCGTCAACAGAGATGGATGGAGCGCATAGCAGATTACAACATGGGTATTTCTTATACCCCAGGCAAGGCTAATGTAATGGCTGATGCCTTGAACCCCCTGCTTCAAGAAGAATTCCGCAAGCTGAACCTCCATATTGTTCCTCGGGGTTATCTCGTTCCCCCTCCATCGGAATTTTGCAAGATGAACCTTCGTGTTGTTAACCAGGGTTCTCTGAGTAACCTGGTTGCTGTATCAGATCTCGAGGGCAGCATCAAAACTATGCAACACTATGATAGTGAAGTTAAAAAGATTAAACGCTATCTGGCGGAAGGTAAACCCTCATGCTTCACCGTTGCTGATGATGAAGCCGTGTACTTCAAGGGTCTCTTATTCGTTCCAACAAAAAGGAAAAACCTGAATAAGACTGCTAAATTACTGAAAGAAGCTCATGATAGTCCGCTGTCTATTCATCCGGGTAGTACCAAGATGTACCAAGACGTTCGTCAAAGATTCTGGTGGCCAAACATGAAACAAGACATTGCACGTTATGTTTCAGAATGTGACATTTGCCGTCGGATCAAAGCAGAACATCAAAAGCCTACTGGAACTCTACAACCTATTTCTATTCCTGAATGGAAATGGGATCATGTTGAAATGGACTTCATTACTGGTTTTCCCAGGTCACAGAAAGGTAATGATGCTATTCTTATCGTCATTGACCGGTTGTCCAAAGTTGCACATTTTCTGGCTGTCAAGGAAACTATTACTGCTAGTCAGCTAGCAGATCTTTACATGTCCAGAGTTGTTTCACTCCACGGTATTCCATTGGTGATTAGTTCAGACCGTGGCAGTTTATTCACTTCAAGATTCTGGGCAAGTTTCCAGGAAGCTATGGGAACTCATTTGTCATTCAGTACCGCTTTTCACCCTCAATCCCAGGGACAAGTTGAAAGAGTCAACCAGATTCTTGAAGATATGCTTTGAGCTTGTGTCATTTCTATCGGCAAGAAATGGGAGGAATCTCTCCCGTATGCTGAGTTCTCCAACAACAATAGCTATCAAGCTAGTCTGAAGATGGCTCCTTTTGAAGTATTATATGGACGTAAGTGTCGAACTCCTCTGAATTGGTCAGAAACTGGGGAACGTACACTTATCGGTCCGGATATTATCCAACATGCCGAAGATCAAGTCCGCATTATTCATGCAAATTTGAAGGCTGCTCAGTCTTGTCAGAAGAGTCAGTATGACCGTCATCTCAAAGATATGGTCTATCAACCTGGCGAAAAGGCTTATCTTCGAGTCACGCCAATGAGAGGTACACACCGTTTTGGGATCAAGGGCAAGCTGGCTCCTCGATATATTGGTCCTTTCACTGTTCTCGAAAGGCGTGGTAAAGTGGCATATCAACTGGAACTACCGCCAAACCTTTCTCAGGTTCACGATGTGTTCCATGTGTCACAACTTCGTCGCTGCTTCAAGGATCCTAGCCGAGCAGTGGATCATGAAGTGCTTGAGCTGCAACAAGACCTTTCTTATAAAGAGCAACCAGTCCGCATTCTCGATGAAACTGAACGTCGGACTCGTCAGAAGGTTACTAAGTTCTTCAAAGTGCAGTGGGCAAATCATTCTGAAGATGAAGCCACTTGGGAACGCGAAGATCATCTTCGTGCAGAATACCCCGGGCTCTTTCCTTCTACTTCTTAATTCTCGGGACGAGAATTCTTTTTAGTAGGGGAGAAGTGTGACGCCCGGATATTTAAGCTACAGTAATGTATGTAATTAAGCTAAAGTAATCCCACGCTAATGATGCCACGTCACCACGATTACTGTTGTTAAACTCGCGTTGGTTCAAACCCCGTTCAAATTCAAATTTAAAATAAAGTCAAACGATAAAAGTTTTCAAATATCAAAACAAAAATGTTCGAAATGTGACAAATAATTCATAGGTAATTATGGTGGAGAAACCACGTTTTTATAAAGTGTTTGGGATCATAAAAATATTTAAAAACAGTGACGTAAGCATTTAATTTAAAGCTTTTAAATTGTAGGGAATTGCAAACTAATTACTTAAGTGTTAAAATTGCTTATAGCAGTAGACTAAATTAAAACACTAATTTAGGTGCTATTTATGTAATTTAATAAAAGAAAATTAAATTAGAAACTGAAATAAAAACAGAAAAGAAAAATAATTAAAAAAAATAAAAAAGACAAAAAAAAAAAAAAAAAAAAGGCCTAACCGGGCCGAAACAGGTCGGCCCGGCTTGCTGCTATAAGGGGGCCTGGGGCCGAAACCCTAGCGCCCCAGCTGCTCCGCCCCCGATTCCACCCCCCCCCCCCCCCCCCCGCCGCCGCCTAGAGCCCCAGCTCTCGCGCGACCCCCCCCTTCCCCGCCGACGGCCGGCCCGAACCGCCCAGCCCCGCCCGCCCGGTTGCCCCCCCCGACGACGGCCAGAAGCGGCCGGCCCCGACCCGCGCCCCCCCCTCCCCGCGCCGTCCGCCGCCCGCGGCGCCGACGGCGCCGATCGGCGCCTGGACCGCCCCGCCGCCTCACGCCGCGCCGCCGCCACCGGCGCCGCCTCGCCCCCCCCCCCCCACTGTGAGCTCCCCCCCCCCCCCCCGCCGGGGCCGCCGGCGGCCGCCGCGCCTCCACGCTACGGCCGATGTGCGTGCGAGCGTGCGAGTGTATGTGTGCGTGCGTGTGCTGTGTGTGTGGGCTGGCCCGCTGACAGGCGGGGCCCACGCCCTAAAAACAAATAAATAAAGATAAATAAATAAATAAGTAAATAAAAACAATTAGTCAAATTAATTAATTAATTAATTAATGAATTCATTAATTAGGTAATTAATTAATTAATTAGATGATTAAGATTAAATAGATTAATTAATTAAACTGTTAATTAATCTGTTAATTAGTTAATTAAACGGTGTTTACTGTTTTGGATAATTCGGATTATTAATTAAAAGAAATTTCAGAATATTATTAAATCTTTAAAAATTAATATAAAATAAACCGTAGTCCGGATTAAAAAGTTTTGAACATGAAAGTTGCTCAGAATAATTCTACGGTTCCGACTACGCTGTCTGTTCGTCTGTCACATGCCTCTAGCATAGCAAACATGGAACTTTTCCATCGGTTTCATCTGTCCGGTAAAAGCCAGAGACCCGGGAAATATCGTCAGATATTCTTCCGACCCGTCTGCGATGTGTAATACTGCGTTAGTGAATGCCTAGCCCTGCATATTGCCATGTCATGCATCGTGATGCATTTGTCTGGTTTATATTTATTGTTTCTCCCCCCTCTTCTTACCGGTAGACCACGAGACTGACGCTACTGCCGGGTACGACTACACCGTTGACGATCAGGCCTTTTGCCGCAGAGCAGCAAGGCAAGGAACCCCCCCCCCCCCTTGAGCATTCCGATATCGCCCATTTCTTTCCCTCTCATACTTGCATTAGATTTTGCTACTGTATTAGTTAGCTCCTATTCTGATGCATAGCCTGCTTTTGATAAACTGATACTATACCTGCAATCATATAAACTGTTTAGTATAGGTTGATGAGTGAATCCCCTGTGACCCCCTAGTCCCAGTTGCCCCTGCTTCTTCATCGACGACTCGACGACTCGAAGACTCGGTCAACCGACCGACAAGCCAGGCCCCTCACATCACTACACACCCCTTAGTTGTACGACTCTGCAGAGTAACTATCGAGTACCGAGGGTGACACCTCGTGAAGTACTCATGATGCTAACTCTGTGGTGCAGCTAGTCGGTCGTGGTTATCGAGGGTGATACCTCCTTCACCACTCCCGACGATGACTCTGTCGTGCAACCCCTCAAGTGTGGGACCCTCGAGGGTGATTCCTCTAAGCCCACCTTGACGGTTTCATCGAGCGGGGACCATTGAGGGTGATTCCTCAGTTCCCGCCTTGATGTTTTATACACACAGTTACTTTAACTTGACTTTATTTACACGTGAAAGACGGGACTGGAGGGACAGGCGGTACCACCCTGGTTGAGGTGTACCTGAGTTCCCGACAGTCTTGAGACGGGTCGGCCCCAAGGGTACCCATGTGTGAGATGTGGTGGGATGCGCCGGTAAGGCATCCAAAGGGTTATGTTGAGGCGTGGACGGGCAGGAGAGACCCTTGCCACACATCCTCGAGACGGGGTGACGGGACCACACTTCATGGGTCGCGCTTGCCCCGCATTAATAAAATGCTAATGGGTTGGGTATTTGATCTGAGTTGGGTCGTTGGCCTTTTTACGCACCAAACCATCGCGTGGGAGAAGCTATGGGTACTCAGCGTCGTTGTATCAGCCGAAGCTCTTCGGATGTCAGCAATGGAGCGGCGCGTGCTGGATTGGACTGGACGGTACAGCTCTTCGACTGGAGTGTGCTAGGTCTGCTTCCGGCCGCGTACGCATCGTGCAGGAGCGCGTAGGGCAAGTGGGCCCACGACCCCTGTGTGCTTAGGATTTAGACCGGCGGGCTGGCCTCTTCGTTGAGCCTAGGTGGGGCGACGACGTGCTGCTATCCCGAGGCCGGGCATGACCCAGGAAAGTGTGTCTTGTTGGAAATATGCCCTAGAGGCAATAATAAATTAGTTATTATCATATTTCCCCGTTCATGATAATAGTTTATTATTCATGCTAGAATTGTATTGACCGGAAACTAAATACATGTGTGGATAATAGACAAATATTATGTCCCTAGTATGCCTCTACTAGACTAGCTCGTTAATCAAAAGATGGTCAAGGTTTCCTGACCATGGACATGAGTTGTCATTTGATAACGGGATCACATCATTAGGAGAATGATGTGATGGACATGACCCAACCGTTAGCATAGCAAATGATCGTTCAGTTTATTGCTATTGCTTTCACTATGTCAAATACACGTTCCTCTGACCATGAGATCATGCAACTCCCGGATACCGTAGGAATACTTTGGGTGTATCAAACATCACAACGTTACTGGGTATTTATAAAGGTGCACTACAGGTATCTCCGAAAGTGTTTGTTGAGTTGGCTTGGATCGAGATTGGGATTTGTCACTCCGACTATCGGAGAGGTATCTCTGGGCCCTCTCGGTAATACAGCATCACAGAAGCCTTGCAAGCACCGTGACTAAAGAGTTAGTTGCAAGATGATGTATTACGAAACGAGTAAAGAGACTTGCCGGTAACGAGATTGAACTAGGTATTAGATACCGATGATCGAATCTCGGGCAAGTAACATACCGCCAGACAAAGGGAACAACGTATGTTGACATATGAGGTTCACCGATAAAGATCTTCGTGGAATATGTAGGAACCAATATGAGCATCCAGGTTCCGTTGTTGGTTATTGACCGGAGAGTCGTCTCGATCATGTCTACATCATTCCTGAACCCGTAGGGTCCACACACTTAAGGTTCGATGACGATTTAGTATTATATGAGTTATGTGATTGGTGGCCAAAGTTTGTTCGGAGTCCCGGATTAGATCACGGACATGACGAGGAGTCTCAAAATGGTCGAGAGGTAAAGATTCATATATTGGAAGGCTATATTCGGACGTCGGAAAGGTTCCGAGTGATTCGGGTATTTTTTGGAGTACCGGGGAGTTACGGGAATTCACCGGGAGAAGTTATGGGCCTTATTGGGCCATACGGGAAAAGGAGAGGCAGGCCACGTGAGGAGGCGCGCACCCCCACTTGCCCAAACCGAATTGGACTAGGGGAGGGGGCGCAGCCCCCTCTTTCCTTTCCCTCTCCCTTCCCCCTTTCCTACTCCGTATGGGAGGTGGAATCCTACTAGGACTAAGGAGTCCTAGTAGGACTCTCCACACTTGGCGCACCCCTAGGGGGCCGGCCTCCTCCCTCTCATCCTTTATATACGGGGGCAAGGGGGCACCCCAAAGTACACAATTGTCCCATAGCCGTGTGCGGTGCCCCGATCTCCGTTTTCCACCTCGGTCATATTTTCGGAGAGCTTAGGCGAAGCCCTGCCGGAATCACTTCACCGTCACCGTCGCCACGCCGTCGTGCTGACGGAACTCGTCTACTACCTCGACGTCTTGCTGGATCAAGAAGGCGAGGAACGTCACCGAGCTGCACGTGTGTAGAACTCGGAGGTGCCGTACATTCGGTACTCGATCAGTGGAGCTCGAAGGATTGTTCGACTACATCAACCGCGTTGTGAGACGCTTCCGCTAAACGGTCTACGAGGGTACGTAGACACACTCTCCCCTCTCGTAGCGATGCATCTCCATGGATAGATCTTGCGTGAGCATAGGAAATTTTTGAAATTCATGCTCCGTTCCCCATCAGTGGTATCAGAGCCAGGTCTATGCGTAGATGTGATTTGCACGAGTAGAACACAAGTGAGTTGTGGGCGTGGGTGTATACATATTGCTTGCCGTACTAGTTGATACTTGATTCGGCGGTATTGTGAGATGAAGCGGCCCGGACCGAAATTACGCGTACGCTTACGCGAGACAGCTTTCACCGCTACGTGCACTCGTTGCATAAAGGTGACTGGCGGGTGTCTGTCTCTCTCACTTTAGTTGAATCGGTTTCAATGAAGAGGGTTCTTTTAGAAGATCAAAAAGCAATCACTACACCACGTTGTGATTTTGCGTAGGTAAGAACGGTTCTTGCAAACCCGTAGCAGCCACGTAAAACTTGCAACAACAAAGTAGAGGACGTCAAACTTGTTTTTGCAGGGTATGCTGGTGATGTGATATGGCCAAGACATGATGTGATATAAGTTGTTGTATGATATGATCATGTTTTGTAAAGTTATCAGGCAACCGGCAGGAGCCTTATGGTTGTCTCTTTATTGTATGCAATGCCAACGCTATGTAATTGCTTTACTTTACCGCTATGAGTTAGCAGTAGTAGTAGTAGCAATAGCCGGCGAGACGACCATGACACTGCGATGGAGATCAAGGTGTCACGACGTTACGATGGAGATCATGATGTCAATCTGGTGACGATGGAGATCATGACGGTGCTTTGCTGATGGAGATCAAAAGCACAAGACGATGATGGCCATATCATGTCACATATATTGAATTGCATGTGATGTTAATCCTTTTATGCATCTTATTTTGCTTAGGACGACAGTAGCATTATAAGATGATCCCTTCACTAAATTTCAAGATAAGTGTTCTCCCCTAGTATGCACCGTTGCGAAGGTTTGACGCTTCTAAACACCACGTGATGATCGGGTGTGATGGATTCTTTCGTTCGCATACAACGGGTGTAAGCCAGTTTTACACACGCAGAATACTTGGGTTAAACTTGACGAGCCTAGCATATACAGATATGGCCTCAGAACACAAGAGACCGAAAGGTCGAACATGAGTCATATAGTAGATATGATCAACATGAAAGATGTTCACCATTGATGAACTGATCCACCTCACGTGATGATCGGACGTGGATTAGTTTGATGTGGATCATGTTACACTTAGACAACTGGAGGGATGTTAATCTAAGTGGGAGTTCTTAAGTAATTTGATTAATTGAACTTCAATTATCATGGACATAGTCAATAGTGTCTTAGCAAGTTTATGTTGTAGAATGATAGACCACGCTGTTACTCCCCTGTATTTTAATGCGTTCCTAGAGAAAGTTAAGTTGAAAGTTGATGGAAGCAACTATGCGGACTGGGTCCGTATTCTGAGGATTGTCCTCATGCTGCACAGAAGGCTTATGTCTTTGATGCACCACTCGGTGAGCAACCCCTATGGCTTTGTCTGAAGACGTTATGAACATCTGGCAGACAAGAAAAGATGACTACTCGATAGTTCAGTGCGCCATGCTTTACGGCTTAGAACCAGGGCTCAAAAGATGTTTTGAGCACCATGGAGCATATGAGATGTTCCAAGAGCTGAAAGTTTGTTTTTCAAGCTTACACCCGGGCCGAGAGGTATGACACCTTCGACAAGTTCTATAGCTGCAAGATGGAGGAGAACAGCTCCGATAGTGAGCATGTACTCAGAACGTCTGAGTACTTCAATCACTTGAATTAAGTGGGAGTTAGACTTCCAAATAAAGTGGTGATTGATAGAGTTCTCTAGTCACTATCACTAAGCTACTGGATTTTCGTGATGAACTATAAACATGCAAGGGATAGAAGATCCTTAAGCTATTCGCGATGCTACAAGCTGCGAATGTAGAAATCAAAAAGGGAGCATCAAGTGTTGATGGTTAATAAGACCACTAGTTTCAAGAAGGGCAAGGGAAATAAAAGGGAACTTCAAGAAGAACGGTAAAACAGTTACCGCTCACGCGAAGAAACCCATGGCTGAACCAAACCCGAGACTTAGTGCTCCCATTGCAAAGGGAAATGTCACAGGGAGCGGAACTTCCCCAAAGTAACTGGCAGATAATAAGACTGGCAATGTCAACAAAGATATTTGATATAGATGTTATTGATGTGTACCTTACTAGTACTCGTAGGAGCACCTGGGTATTTGATACTTGTTCAGTTGCTTGCAACTTGAAACATGGAGCTTCGGAATAAACACTACTAGAAAAACGGCTATAGCTAATATGGACATTAATGGCGCACCATGTATGTGGTGCGCCACTGCTATATAGCAGTGGCGCACCAGATATGGGTGCGCCATTAATGTCCATATTACTAATGGCGCACCTGGTGTGTGGTGCGCCACTGCTAAGTTTGTCATGTGCACAGCCCCCTCCCCAGACTTACCAGTGGCGCACCGGGGTGTGGTGCGCCATTACTAGTTTTAACTAGTAATGGCGCACCACACCCCGGTGCGCCACTACTAACAATTTTTTTTTTCAAAATTAGTAATGGCGCACCGGGGTGTGGTGTGCCATTACTAGTTAAAACTAGTAATGGCGCACCCCTAGGAGGTGCGCCATTAGTATACCAATTTTTATTTAATTAGGTTTATTCTCTTATTGAATTTCTAACTCACAAAAAGTATTGAATTTGTTAATATTTTTTGAACTCATGAATATTTTTAAATTTCATGGGCACTTTTTGAATTCATGAATATTTTTTCAAATTTGATGATATTTTTTCATATTCATAAATGTTTTACCAATTCACCAATGAATGCAACTAAATTATACGCCCTATATTTAGGAATGGAGGGAGTATTAAAATTGCCATGTGTTTATTTTAAAGTGTTTGGATGTTTATCATAAGGTTAAAATAAAATTTTCATAAGGTTAAAATAAAAAATTTAAAAAAGGTGCAAAAAGTGGGGTTGCCAGGATTCGAACCTGGGTGACTTGCTTAATGTATCAAGGGACCAACCACTAGGCCATGTAAGTGGTTCTGTCCATAACCACACACGCATTCTTTTAACCTATTACTACTAGTAGTAATGGCGCACTAGGAGAAGGTGCGCCATTGATATAACGGTGTTTATGGCGCACCCCTCAACGGTGCGCCATTGCTATCCCTCCCCTGCTTTCTATCCTCCTCCTCCCCGCGCCTCCCTCTCCTCCCACTCCATTTCCTCTCCTCACCGTGCGCCCCCTCCCCGCCGCAGACCACCGCCAACGCCCCCAAATCCCCCCTCCCCGCCGCCCGCCCCCACCGCCGCAAGCCACCGCCGACGCCCCCAAGCCCCCGCCTCTCGCCCGAGCGGGCGCCCCTCCCCCGCGAGATCCGTCACCGTCTCGGCGCCCCCTCTCGGAGATCCAGGTGCTCGGTTCGTCCCCGCCGCGCCGCCCCCTACCTGCTCGTCTCCGGCGACCCCCTCCGCTCCGGTAAGCCTCCCGCTCCCTCCCTCCCTCTCTCTCTCCCTCACCGTGCGCCCCCTCCTCTGCAGTGGCGCCCCGGAGCTCGGCGCCCCGGAGATCCATGTATCTATGGCGGCGCTAGCACGCCCATGGATGCGTCCTCTGCTTCGCCGTGGCCTCCGGCGTCGAGCTCCTCGCCTGCGACTGCGCCCCCACGCTCCCGTCCTCGTCGGCAGATGCGACGGCTTCCTCCTCCGGTAGCCGGTATCTATCCTCCCGTCCCCTCCCCTGCAGCTCGCCCCTCTCCCCCTACCGGATCCATCCATCCATGTGAGTTGGGCAAGATCTGGTTGGTTGGTTGGTTGGTTTCTAGGGTTTGTTTGTTTGTTGAATCGAATCGAATCGAACTGACACGGGCTAGCTTTGGTTTTCTTGCAGGATGGGAGAGGCCAAGGAGAACGACTTGTACGAGGAGGAGCTGCTCGACTACGAGGAGGACGACGACAAGGCGCTCGACGCCTCCGCCGCCAAGCCCGCCGCCGACGCCGCAGCCGCCAAGAAGGGCTACGTCAGCATCCACAGCTCCGGATTCCGCGACTTCCTCCTCAAGCCCGAGCTGCTCCGGGCCATCCAGGACTGCGGATTCGAGCACCCCTCCGAAGGCAAGCCCCATCTACTTTGCTTTGCTTTCTCTCCGCCCTACTACCTCTAGGAATAATTAATTCATTCATTATTTACTACCTACTTACTTGAATAAACACCTACGTACGTAACGTACATAGCAAATTAATTATCAGATGCTTGTAACATGTCTGTCAATGTAAGCTTAAGCCACCAAATCTCTGTTTTACTACCATCATATAAATAAATAAATAGGTAAATCCACAAGCAAACCTGTTGCGCCAACCAAATTAACAAGATATTTGCCTGTCACCGTAAACTGCCAAAGATAATATGAGCAGCATACTCACCAAGTTAATTAAGAGATGCTAACATAACACCGTTTAGTTGTAACATGTCAATTTAAGCTTAAGCCAAGCTAACAGAAATGTGTGTGTGTAGGAAACTTGTCAATAATGTAGCAAACTTTGCTGTTTTTTGGACAGTGTGCCAGAAAGCGTTTTTAAGCGACGCATAGGCGCTGAGCCATGGCAAAACGCTTTGATTTTGCCCCTAATAATCATTTTTTTTTAAAAAAATTAGCATTGTGTGGTCTGTGTTCTTATGATGGCATGCAAGGATTTGTGTTGTGACTATAATACTTTGCCATCACCATGGATTATGAGTCTGATATTCTGAAAAGAGGGTTACGAACTAGCACAACTAATTTTATTTTATATGATAATTTTTTGAATTTGATGTTATAATGTATAAATCATTTTCCTTTACATCAGAATGAACTCTTAACTCTTCGTAATGTAGCTTTGAATCTGGTCAATGCGACAAACAACACCCATTTTGAGAAGTATGATTTTGGCTTCAGAATGTAAACTGGCAACATGTTTAGACGCACAAAAGATTTGTAAATTGTTTCACTTTCAAAGTAGACCAAACATCATGATACTTTACCATTGTCTATGCCCTTCATATTAGGAGGTTTGCTTGCAATACTTTTGTGAAATGAGAACAAAACTAGAGCATCCCAGCATACAGGGCTGTTCGATTTTTTTGGTTCAAGCAAAAAACCTACAGTACTAGCTTTGTTCAGTTGTGGTGTAGATTCGCCGAGCACCTGCTGGTAATTCGGTGCAGGTGCCGATATGATGGTGTGATCCAGTGCCTCCAGCTTCAGTACACTAGGATTTCAGCTGAATTAGAACAATTGAAGTACAAATTGGTCACCGTACTCGTGCATAGTTTCTTGGAAGTGACCGAAGCAACAATTTGCACCATGACTTGTTATAAATGAGATAAAAAAGGGTTAAGCTTCTCTAACTTGTCACGGTTAGCTGAGCTTGAGGCACACTAAGTAGGTAATTTGAATCCGCAATTTATTAGTTGGTGGTGTCAGATCAACAAAGCGCAGTCGAAATCACATGATCAAATCTCAATTATTACTGCCTGGGGCTCTCTGGCAGTAACTATAGCATTAGGTTTTACCAATAGGGAAATGAAATTGCCATATGTTGGTGTGATCCACTGTCTTTGCAGCTTCAGAGGTGCACCAGAATTTTAGCTGAATAAAAGCAAGTGATCGCTTGGAATTTGCCATATGATGATGTGATCTACCGGCTTTGTCGCTTTTGCAGTAAAAATTTAGCTGCTTAGGAGCGATTGCGGTACAAATTGGTCACCGGAATCAATTTCCACTAAAAGTAATCAAAGTAATACGAAGTAGTACTTTATGTTCCTCTGTTTTGGTGAGGAAATTAATCGGCTGTTTTCTTGGATGAATCAGCCTGCTAATAAGTTCAGCTCACTGCACGCACATGGTTTGCAAAAATAAAGAGGGGCATGGGCTAACATGAATAATTTTCGTTCAAGGAATTGTATGCATAAAATGGAATTCCTCGGATTTTTCTTGCAGTAAGGTCATCTTCATTACTTGCATATGCAAATTTTTTATTGTGGGTAACTGTAAGATAGCAGATTGTTGTGTTCTTGGGTGACTATTAAATAGCATATTGTCATCTTTTAATTTGTACACCCTGTCAATGTGCAAGCTAACTCACACTGTAAAATCCCCAGGCATAGGTAAATGCACTAAAATATGCTACAAGTATCCAGTGTTGGAAGATCGCCAGTGGAGTGCTTATATCGATCGGTCGCCAGGGGAGGACAACTACTCCTTGGTGAGTTCTTGATCTGTTAATGATCCCACTTCTAAATGGTTTCACAAGTCTTCTCATCACCAGACCCCTTCTACTATGTGCACAAAATCTGTCACACGACAACCCATTTAGTTTAACATATTAATCCACCGAGTCACACAGATAGACATCTCAACGGATTTGAGTTGTTTTAGTTTCCTCAGTTTTCTCTAGTTAAAAACTTCTGAACTTCAAGTTTCAAGTTGAGCATGATTTTCCATAGTTTTAAGTACTCTAGTTTTTCAGTTTTGCAAAATTAGCTTGGCATGTCCTGGTTGCTTGGTAGTTTCAAGTATCTTGCCAATGTCTAGAAATATACACGCACAAGTATCTTGCTCTTTATATACAGTAGCACATCTACTTCATTAGTAATTTTTTCATTTAGTGTAGATTGTACATCTAGCAACTAATTTAGTGTAGCTTGTTCATTTAGTGTAGCTTGCCAATTTCTCAGTTTCCATCATCTATGCAAATGCAATCATCTTGTGCAGTACCAGCTACCTGGAGTGTTTTTAAACATTCATTTAATTTAATCATCATCTGGTCATTTGTTTCTTTTGCAGATTTCCTCAAACAACTGATGTTGCTCTCTTCTCCCCTCAAACCTGCTTCTCTCTCTCTCTTTGTAAATCATGAGAATGCTGATGTAACATGTCATTACTTGATGCCATTGACTACTAGTAGCGGTGTATGTATTTTGATTGTGTGACTTGTTGATTCGAACAAATTATGTTTATTAAATGTATGAATTTGTATGTATGGATGAAATATATATATATATATATATATATATATATATATATTTTGATTGTGTGACTTGTTGATTCGAACAAATTATGTTTATAGGTTGTTTTCTGTAAATTTGTATTTTTTTTTGTTTTCCAAATACATTACTAGTGGCGCATTTTAGCCCTTATTAGTGGCGCACCTTCCTTTATTACTAGTGGCGCACCTATATGGCTATTAGTGGCGCACCTAGACGGAATACCAGTGGAGCACCTAAGCGTTAGTAGTGGCGCACCTGTAGCAATAGTAGTGGCGCACCTGTAGCAATAGTAATGGCGCACCACATGGTGCGCCACTAGTATTTGGAATAGTAATGGCGCACCAGAGGTGCGCCATTACTATTTATTACTAGTGGCGTGTTAATAGTGGCGCACCTATAGTGCGCCATTAATAGCCAAAATATGTGCGCCACTAACAGGGTTTTTTCTAGTAGTGAAACGAGGGCTAGCTAAGAAAGAGGTGACGATGTGCATTGGAAGTGTCTCCAAGGTTGATGTGATCACCATCGCCACGCCCTCTCTACCTTCAGGATTAGTGATGAACCTAAATAATTGTTATTTGGAGCTTGCGTTAAGCATGAACATTATATCTGATAGTGTTTATTGCAAGACGATTATTCAAATTCAGAGAATAATTGTTATTCTATTTATTTGGATAATATCATTGATGATCATGTACTTAAAATGAAAGGTTTATTGAATCTTGATCGTAGTAATACACATGTTCATAACACAAATGCCAAAAGATAATGATAGTACCACATATTTGTGGCACTGCCGCTTAGGTCATATCAGTGTTAAACACATGAAGAAACTCCATGTAGATGGGTTTTTGGAATCTCTTGATTATGAATCATTTGAGACATGTGAACCGTGCCTTATTGGCAAGATGACTAAAACTCCGTTCTCCGGAACAATGGAGCAAGCAACCAACTTATTGGAAATAATACATACCGATGTATGCGGTCCGATGAGTGTTGAGGCGCGCGGTGGATATCGTTATGTTCTCACGTTCACAGATGATTTGAGTAGATATGGCTATGTCTACTTGATGAAGCATAAATCTGAAACATTTGAAAAGTTCAAAGAATTTCAGAGTGAAGTAGAGAACCATCGTAACAAGAAAATAAAGTTCTTACGATCTGATCGTGGAGGAGAATATTTGAGTTACGAGTTTGGCAATCACTTAAGACCATGTGGAATTGTTTCACAGCTCATGCCACATGGAACACCACAGCGTAATGGTGTGTCCGAACGTCGTAATCGTACTCTATTGGATATGGTGCGTTCTATGATGTCTCTTACCGATTTGCCACTATCATTTTGGGGTTATGCATTAGAGACAGCTGCATTCACTTTAAACAAGGGCACCGTCTAAATCCGTTGAGATGACACCGTATGAACTGTGGTTTGCAAGAAACCTAAGATGTCGTTTCTGAAAGTTTGGGGATGCGATGCTTATGTCAAAAGGCTTCAGCCAGATAAGCTTGAACCCAAAGCGGATAAGTGCGTCTTCATAGGATACCCAAAAGAGACCGTTGGGTACACCTTCTACCACAGATCCGAAGGCAAAGTTTTCGTTGCTAAAGAATGGATCCTTTCTAGAGAAGGAGTTTCTCTCGAAAGAAGTGAGTGGGAGGAAAGTAGAACTTGATGAGGTAATTGTACCTCCTCTGGATAGTAGTACGCCACAGAAAGAAATTTCTGTGACACCGACACAGACCAGAGAAGAAGTTAATGATGATGATCATGAAACTTCGGATCAAGTTGTTACTGAACTTCGAAGGTCAACCAGGACACGTTCCGCACCAGAGTGGTACGGAAATCCAGTCTTGGAGGTCATGTTGCTAGACAACGATGAACCTTCGAACTATGAAGAAGCGATGGCAAGCCCGGATTCCGACAAATGGCTTAAGGCCATGAAATCCGAGATTAGATCCATGTATGATAACAAAGTGTGGACTTTGGTAGACTTGCCCGATGAACGGCGAGCTATTAAAAATAAATGGATCTTTAAGAAGAAGACGGACGCTGATGGTAATGTCACCGTCTATAAAGCACGACTTGTTGCTAAAGGTTATCGACAAGTTCAAGGAGTTGACTACGATGAGACTTTCTCACCCGTAGCGATGCTAAAGTCTGTCAGAATTATGTTAGCAATTGCCGCATTTTATGATTATGAAATCTGGCAAATGGACGTCAAAACGGCATTCCTTAATGGATTCCTTAAGGAAGAATTGTATATGATGCAACGGGAAGGTTTTGTCGATCCTAAAGGTGCTAACAAAGTATGCAAGCTCCAGCGATCTATCTATGGACTGGTGCAAGCATCTCGGAGCTGGAATACTCGCTTTGATGAAGTGATCAAAGCGTTTGGGTTTATGCAAGTTTATGGAGAAACTTGTATTTACAACAAAGTGAGTGGGAGCTCTATAACATTTCTAATAAGTATATGTGATTGGAAATGATGTAGAATTTCTGGAAAGCATAAAGAATTAATTGAAAGGAGTTTTTCAATAAAAACCTGTTTTTGAGTTATCCACGGTTTGGGCATCGAGATCTATAGAGATAGATCAAGACACCTGATAAAAGATTTTCACACACCGTGATGAGATTTTGAAGAAGTTCAAAATGGATCAAGTCAAAAGAAATATGTTCTTGGCTGGTGTGAAGTGGAGTAAGACTTGAAGATCTAGGTAAAGGTTGTTTACATGTTAGGCATCAAAATCTATAGAGATAGATTGAGACGCCTCATATGACTTTCACATACCTTGACAAGATTTTGAAGAAGTTCAAAATGGATCAGTCAAAGAAGGAGTTCTTGACTGTGGTGAAAGGTGTGAAGTTGAGTAAGACTCAAATCTCGACCATGGCAAAATAAATAGAATGGATGAAGGTTATCCCCTATGCCTCGGCCATAAGTTCTATAAAGTATGCCAAGTTGTGTGCCTTGCCATGTGTCTGGCAAAAGAGGTACCAAAGTGATCCAGGAGTAGATCACTGGACAGCGGTCAAATTATCCTTAAGATGACTAAGGAAGAATTTCTCAGGAATAGAGATGATAAAGAGTTCGTCGTAAGGGGTTACGTCAATGCAAGCTTTAAACACTGATCCGAAAGACTATGAGTCTCAGACCGGATAAGTATAGTGGGGAAATCTTTTCGAGTAGCTCCAAACAAAGTGTGGTAGCAGCATCTACATATAACATAGAGATTTGCCAAGAACACACGGATCTGAATATTGCAGACCCGTTGACTAAAACCTTTCTCACAAGCAAAACATGGTCAGCTTTAGAACTGATTAAGTGTTAATTACATGGAGATGTAATCTAGATTATTGACTCTAGTGCAAGTGGGAGACTGTTGGAAATATGCCCTAGAGGCAATAATAAATTAGTTATTATCATATTTTCCCGTTCATGATAATAGTTTATTATTCATGCTAGAATTGTATTGACCGGAAACTAAATACATGTGTGGATAATAGACAAATACTATGTCCCTAGTATGCCTCTACTAGACTAGCTCGTTGATCAAAAGATGGTCAAGGTTTCCTGACCATGGACATGATGTGATGGACATGACCCAACCGTTAGCATAGCAAATGATCGTTCAGTTTATTGCTATTGCTTTCACTATGTCAAATACACGTTCCTCTGACCATGAGATCATGCAACTCCCGGATACCGTAGGAATACTTTGGGTGTATCAAACATCACAACGTTACTGGGTGATTATAAAGGTGCACTACAGGTATCTCCAAAAGTGTTTGTTGAGTTGGCATGGATCGAGATTGGGATTCGTCACTCCGACTATCGGAGAGGTATCTCTGGGCCCTCTCGGTAATATAGCATCACAGAAGCCTTGCAAGCACCGTGACTAAAGAGTCACGAAACGAGTAAAGAGACTTGCCGGTAACGAGATTGAACTAGGTATTAGATACCGATGATCGAATCTCGGGCAAGTAACATACCGCCAGACAAAGGGAACAACGTATGTTGACATATGAGGTTCACCGATAAAGATCTTCGTGGAATATGTAGGAACCAATATGAGCATCCAGGTTCTGCTGTTGGTTATTGACCGGAGAGTCGTCTCGATCATGTCTACATCATTCCCGAACCCGTAGGGTCCGCACACTTAAGGTTCGATGACGATTTAGTATTATATGAGTTATGTGATTGGTGGCTGAAGTTTGTTCGGAGTCCCGGATGAGATCACGGACATGACGAGGAGTCTCTAAATGGTCGAGAGGTAAAGATTCATATATTGGAAGGCTATATTTGGACGTCGGAAAGGTTCCGAGTGATTCGGGTATTTTTTGGAGTACCGGGGAGTTACGGGAATTCACCGGGAGAAGTAATAGGCCTTATTGGGCCATACGGGAAAAGGAGAGGCAGGCCACGTGAGGAGGCGCGCACCCCCACTTGCCCAAACCGAATTGGACTAGGGGAGGGGGCGCATCCCCCTCTTTCCTTTCCCTCTCCCTTCCCCCTTTCCTACTCCGTATGGGAGGTGGAATCCTACTAGGACTAAGGAGTCCTAGTAGGACTCTCCACACTTGGCGCACCCCTAGGGGGCCGGCCTCCTCCCTCTCATCCTTTATATACGGGGGCAAGGGGGCACCCCAAAGTACACAATTGTCCCATAGCCGTGTGCGGTGCCCCGATCTCCGTTTTCCACCTCGGTCATATTTTCGGAGACCTTAGGCGAAGCCCTGCCGGAATCACTTCACCGTCACCGTCGCCACGCCGTCGTGCTGACGGAACTCATCTACTACCTCGACGTCTTGCTGGATCAAGAAGGCGAGGAACGTCACCGAGCTGCACGTGTGTAGAACTCGGAGGTGCCGTACATTCGGTACTCGATCGGTGGAGCTCGAAGGATTGTTCGACTACATCAACCGCGTTGTGAGACGCTTCCGCTAAACGGTCTACAAGGGTACGTAGACACACTCTCCCCTCTCGTAGCGATGCATCTCCATGGATAGATCTTGCGTGAGTGTAGGAAATTTTTGAAATTCATGCTCCGTTCCCCAACATGTCTGGCCGGAGGTGATCAGGCATGTTGGAAATGCGGTGCACCCCTGCAGGGGTGAATTATCTATTCGAATAGCTGTGTCCACGGTAACAGGACGACTTGGAGTTGTACCTTGACCTTATACAACTATAACTATGATTTAAATTTGAAATGAATGTTGGCTCCGGGATTGCTTCCTCGCAGGGAGTCGAGGAAGAATCTCTAGGTGTGGTTACTTAATAAAATTGCTACAATAATATGACTATATATGAGATACCAGTCTACTCTCTTCTAATGCTGCAAGATGCTGAAGATGCTAGTCTTCGATAGGACTAGGCCTTTCCCCTTATTCTTGCTTGCTGCAGTCAGTCCATATATAACCCCATCCCTTGATACTGATGCATACTTAGCATAGTTCTGATGTCAGTCTTGCGAGTACTTTGGATGAGTACTCACCGCTGCATTGCCTTCTCTTTCCCCCTCTATATGATTCTGCGTTCAGACGATGGAGCCCAGGAGATGGAGTACGCCGGAGACGACTGCTACACCACCGCTGGAGCCTACTACTACGTGGAGAGTGCCGACGCTCAGGAGTAGTTAGGAGGTTCCCAGGCAGGAGGCCTCGCCTCTTTCGATCCGTTGCTTATGTTGGTGCTAGCCTTCTTAAGGCAAAAGTTGTTTAACTTATGTCTGTACTCAGATATCATTTGCTTCCGCTAACTCATGTTTTGTCGAGCTTTGTATTCGAGACCTCGAGGCCCCTGGCTTGTAATATGAAGCTGTATGACTTTAATTTGTGTCTAGTGTTGTGTTGTGATATTGATTAGTGAGTCCCTGATCTTGGTCGTACGCATTGCGTGAATGTTTAGCGTACGGTCGAAATTGGGGGCGTCACACGCATAAACAAGAAAGACTTCGGAAATTCTTAGGTGCGAATTCAAGTAGTTACATAGGATTATCCTTCCAACGAATGCATAATGGGTTATGTATTTGTTTCCGGCTTAATTCTCAAGCCTCACCCTTTGTGTTGTTTTGGAGTATGGTAATTCGAGTTGCTTCGATGTCAAGTGGTGAATTCATATCTTTCCTAACGGTGTGTTTCTCATCAAGTTAATTCAACCCTCTCCAATATTTGCAAGATCAATCCTCATATTCCTTCCAGAGTTCGTCTCATCTTTCCAAAGTTTTCTTTGTTTTGCCCACCCTCCCGCCCTTTTGCTTCAAGGATTAAATTCTCATTCAAGTGCCTTTTCTATTCATGTGATGCTTCCGCCATCTTCTCTTCCGTGATGTATCCGGTGATTCTCATGAAGATCCTCAAGCTCTAAGTTCATCATTTCCTCGTCTCGTTTTCTTTCCCGGTGGATTCAATTCAACCTCTCTGTGTCGTCATATCCTTTGCATTCGCTAAATGCTTTCCTATGTTGGAGACTCTCATCCAAGCCTCCCTTGTTTAGTCATCTCTCTTTGTCATATCTGGAGTGTTGAAGACATCTTAGAAGATTCGTGTTATCGTTCGAATCCTCTTAAGTGTTTCGAGGTTCTCACCTCATCAGTTTTCAATTTGTACCGGTGCAATCTCTCTTTCTAAACAATTGCTTCAACGGTGATCTCTTTGAGTGGGCTCATAACCCAGAGGTTTTTTCCCAGGATCTTACCTGGCTCTTTTAATCTTTTCCAGAGATCTCAAGTTCTTTTCAATGTGGCGTAAGAATGAATTTCATTAGTCATATCCCCTCTCGAAGATCGCTGCTAAATCATTTTCATCGTTGGGTCAACCTTTTCTTATTCATTATTCCGGAGTGTCTCAGCAATTCTTGGTGGGGTTTCTCGTCATTATTCTCAGCATTGAAGACCGAAGGAAAGTTCTCTTAAATCTTGTTCCATTCTCGGAGATCCATGGTTTCAGCGTCGTGTTATCCTATTAAATTGTTTTAGATCATGGGCAATTCCTTCCATATCTATCTAGAGCATTTGAGTGTTGTTTTCATTTCTCGATCCTCCGAAGGCCATCATTTCAGAAGATTTCTTCCTTCTCAACTTTCAGCTTTCGTTACCAAATTCTTCTCAATTGTTGTCTCTTCGTTCGTATCTCAATTATTCCGGTGCCTTGTTCAGTTTCTATTAGGCAAATCTTGATCTCTTCATCCTCTTGTATTCTCATTCGTTTCAATTCTTACCGGTGTCTCGTTCAAGAGATCTTCAAGTTCATGGTATTCTCTCTTCAATATTTTCAGGAAGAAAAAGTCGTATGCCAAATCCGTTGCTTGTCATCAATTTAACTTGATGAAGGATAAGCATAACATAATTCTTATTCTTATTTCATCAGTTAATTCCAATCCTTCTTTCGGAGTGTTCATGATATCAAATTCTCGATTATAGTTGCTTATCTTTTCTTTCCCGGAGTTCAAGTTTGCTCAAGTATCTCGAAGCTTCATCTAAGCCATTGCAAGGCTTCAACTCATGTTCTTTTCAATCTTCATTTGTTTTCCATTATCGTTTCTACCCGGAGTTCTTCATGGAGGCTCTACATGGTGGTTCATAAAAGATTCCTTTCATTCTCAAAGTGTTCTTCAAGATTCTGTGGTAGTTTCGCAAATATCCTTTATCTTGCATTTCAAGTGTGATTCTTTCTCTCTATCTTTGAGATGGTATTATAGCATTCTTGATTCATGAGGAGTCTCGAAGAGAATTATCAAGAGTGAGATAATTAAATCCATCATTCCTTTCTTAGAGTTATCTTGGATTGGATTTCACCTAAAGCACTTCCTAAAGTTTGTTGCTATCATGGTGTTTATCAATTATCCAAGCTCTCAATGTATCCTCTGGGTGAAAGAAGTTTTCATCTCTTCGTTGATCCCAATGAAACCAATTGTTTCTTTTGTGGCCGGTTGTCACCTCATAATTTTGAGATGTTTTCCATAAGACCACAACAAATCTTTTCTTTCGTTGTTGATTTCCAACAACTCCGTTCAATCTCTTCTTGTTAGGATGTTTTTTCTAATTCATGGTGGTAGAAGTTGTCATTTTCTTCTCCGTTCATTTCCTTCAATTGATCTAGCTTCTATTCTTTTGTTCCGGAGGCATTGTGATGTTGCTCTATTCATCTCATCATCTCGTTGTATCATGATCATGTTCTTTCCATGCTTTTTAATTTAACCGGAGTGTTGTGTCATCTTTTCAAGTTCTTTCCATCTTATCAAGTTTTGTCTCTCTATCCTACCGAAGTGCTGCCCAAATTTCTTGTGAATCCTTCCTTGTTCCTCGTATCATTTGTCATCTCGTTGAAACCAACAATGATCATTCGTTCCACTCGTTTGTCAAGAAGCAACTAAGCCTTACCTTTTCCTCTTCTCTTTCTCTTCCCCTTCTCATCCTAAGATCTCGGGTCGAGATCTCTTGTAAGTGGAGGAGAGTTGTAACAGCCCGGGACCGACGCTCCAGAAGATTCCCCTTTTATTCCATTGCCATCGTGCGATTCGTTTGGTTGTCGCATTCATCATCGCATCATCCGCATTGCATCAGCACTTCGTTGTCATCATTTTTCAAAACCGCATCCATTCGTAGTCGTTGGTTCTCTCCGTTCTTGTCGTTGACCGTTTTTGAGACCAACCACACACGCAGGTGCCCGTGGCGTCAGAAAAATATTGTTTTTTAAAAGTGCGTGGAAAATATTCTCTGGATGGGTCGAAAGTTGGCGTGCGGTCTTGTTATAATGTAGGTAGACCTTTTGCTAACCGAACCTTTAAACCTAGAGCAGCTCTATCGCCGGTTATATTTTCGGATGTTTTGTTTTAAAAATATGTTGCCGGGCCGCACACCTCCCCCTCTCCTCAGCCCACACCACCTCTACACAGGTCGAGATTGAACTAGGTATTAGATACCGATGATCGAATCTCGGGCAAGTAACATACCGCCAGACAAAGGGAACAACGTATGTTGACATATGAGGTTCACCGATAAAGATCTTCGTGGAATATGTAGGAACCAATATGAGCATCCAGGTTCCGTTGTTGGTTATTGACCGGAGAGTCGTCTCGATCATGTCTACATCATTCCTGAACCCGTAGGGTCCACACACTTAAGGTTCGATGACGATTTAGTATTATATGAGTTATGTGATTGGTGGCCAAAGTTTGTTCGGAGTCCCGGATTAGATCACGGACATGACGAGGAGTCTCAAAATGGTCGAGAGGTAAAGATTCATATATTGGAAGGCTATATTCGGACGTCGGAAAGGTTCCGAGTGATTCGGGTATTTTTTGGAGTACCGGGGAGTTACGGGAATTCACCGGGAGAAGTTATGGGCCTTATTGGGCCATACGGGAAAAGGAGAGGCAGGCCACGTGAGGAGGCGCGCACCCCCACTTGCCCAAACCGAATTGGACTAGGGGAGGGGGCGCAGCCCCCTCTTTCCTTTCCCTCTCCCTTCCCCCTTTCCTACTCCGTATGGGAGGTGGAATCCTACTAGGACTAAGGAGTCCTAGTAGGACTCTCCACACTTGGCGCACCCCTAGGGGGCCGGCCTCCTCCCTCTCATCCTTTATATACGGGGGCAAGGGGGCACCCCAAAGTACACAATTGTCCCATAGCCGTGTGCGGTGCCCCGATCTCCGTTTTCCACCTCGGTCATATTTTCGGAGAGCTTAGGCGAAGCCCTGCCGGAATCACTTCACCGTCACCGTCGCCACGCCGTCGTGCTGACGGAACTCGTCTACTACCTCGACGTCTTGCTGGATCAAGAAGGCGAGGAACGTCACCGAGCTGCACGTGTGTAGAACTCGGAGGTGCCGTACATTCGGTACTCGATCAGTGGAGCTCGAAGGATTGTTCGACTACATCAACCGCGTTGTGAGACGCTTCCGCTAAACGGTCTACGAGGGTACGTAGACACACTCTCCCCTCTCGTAGCGATGCATCTCCATGGATAGATCTTGCGTGAGCATAGGAAATTTTTGAAATTCATGCTCCGTTCCCCATCAGTGGTATCAGAGCCAGGTCTATGCGTAGATGTGATTTGCACGAGTAGAACACAAGTGAGTTGTGGGCGTGGGTGTATACATATTGCTTGCCGTACTAGTTGATACTTGATTCGGCGGTATTGTGAGATGAAGCGGCCCGGACCGAAATTACGCGTACGCTTACGCGAGACAGCTTTCACCGCTACGTGCACTCGTTGCATAAAGGTGACTGGCGGGTGTCTGTCTCTCTCACTTTAGTTGAATCGGTTTCAATGAAGAGGGTTCTTTTAGAAGATCAAAAAGCAATCACTACACCACGTTGTGATTTTGCGTAGGTAAGAACGGTTCTTGCAAACCCGTAGCAGCCACGTAAAACTTGCAACAACAAAGTAGAGGACGTCAAACTTGTTTTTGCAGGGTATGCTGGTGATGTGATATGGCCAAGACATGATGTGATATAAGTTGTTGTATGATATGATCATGTTTTGTAAAGTTATCAGGCAACCGGCAGGAGCCTTATGGTTGTCTCTTTATTGTATGCAATGCCAACGCTATGTAATTGCTTTACTTTACCGCTATGAGTTAGCAGTAGTAGTAGTAGCAATAGCCGGCGAGACGACCATGACACTGCGATGGAGATCAAGGTGTCACGACGTTACGATGGAGATCATGATGTCAATCTGGTGACGATGGAGATCATGACGGTGCTTTGCTGATGGAGATCAAAAGCACAAGACGATGATGGCCATATCATGTCACATATATTGAATTGCATGTGATGTTAATCCTTTTATGCATCTTATTTTGCTTAGGACGACAGTAGCATTATAAGATGATCCCTTCACTAAATTTCAAGATAAGTGTTCTCCCCTAGTATGCACCGTTGCGAAGGTTTGACGCTTCTAAACACCACGTGATGATCGGGTGTGATGGATTCTTTCGTTCGCATACAACGGGTGTAAGCCAGTTTTACACACGCAGAATACTTGGGTTAAACTTGACGAGCCTAGCATATACAGATATGGCCTCGGAACACAAGAGACCGAAAGGTCGAACATGAGTCATATAGTAGATATGATCAACATGAAAGATGTTCACCATTGATGAACTGATCCACCTCACGTGATGATCGGACGTGGATTAGTTTGATGTGGATCATGTTACACTTAGACAACTGGAGGGATGTTAATCTAAGTGGGAGTTCTTAAGTAATTTGATTAATTGAACTTCAATTATCATGGACATAGTCAATAGTGTCTTAGCAAGTTTATGTTGTAGAATGATAGACCACGCTGTTACTCCCCTGTATTTTAATGCGTTCCTAGAGAAAGTTAAGTTGAAAGTTGATGGAAGCAACTATGCGGACTGGGTCCGTATTCTGAGGATTGTCCTCATGCTGCACAGAAGGCTTATGTCTTTGATGCACCACTCGGTGAGCAACCCCTATGGCTTTGTCTGAAGACGTTATGAACATCTGGCAGACAAGAAAAGATGACTACTCGATAGTTCAGTGCGCCATGCTTTACGGCTTAGAACCAGGGCTCAAAAGATGTTTTGAGCACCATGGAGCATATGAGATGTTCCAAGAGCTGAAAGTTTGTTTTTCAAGCTTACACCCGGGCCGAGAGGTATGACACCTTCGACAAGTTCTATAGCTGCAAGATGGAGGAGAACAGCTCCGATAGTGAGCATGTACTCAGAACGTCTGAGTACTTCAATCACTTGAATTAAGTGGGAGTTAGACTTCCAAATAAAGTGGTGATTGATAGAGTTCTCTAGTCACTATCACTAAGCTACTGGATTTTCGTGATGAACTATAAACATGCAAGGGATAGAAGATCCTTAAGCTATTCGCGATGCTACAAGCTGCGAATGTAGAAATCAAAAAGGGAGCATCAAGTGTTGATGGTTAATAAGACCACTAGTTTCAAGAAGGGCAAGGGAAATAAAAGGGAACTTCAAGAAGAACGGTAAAACAGTTACCGCTCACGCGAAGAAACCCATGGCTGAACCAAACCCGAGACTTAGTGCTCCCATTGCAAAGGGAAATGTCACAGGGAGCGGAACTTCCCCAAAGTAACTGGCAGATAATAAGACTGGCAATGTCAACAAAGATATTTGATATAGATGTTATTGATGTGTACCTTACTAGTACTCGTAGGAGCACCTGGGTATTTGATACTTGTTCAGTTGCTTGCAACTTGAAACATGGAGCTTCGGAATAAACACTACTAGAAAAACGGCTATAGCTAATATGGACATTAATGGCGCACCATGTATGTGGTGCGCCACTGCTATATAGCAGTGGCGCACCAGATATGGGTGCGCCATTAATGTCCATATTACTAATGGCGCACCTGGTGTGTGGTGCGCCACTGCTAAGTTTGTCATGTGCACACCCCCCTCCCCAGACTTACCAGTGGCGCACCGGGGTGTGGTGCGCCATTACTAGTTAAACTAGTAATGGCGCACCACACCCCGGTGCGCCACTACTAACAATTTTTTTTTTCAAAATTAGTAATGGCGCACCGGGGTGTGGTGTGCCATTACTAGTTAAAACTAGTAATGGCGCACCCCTAGGAGGTGCGCCATTAGTATACCAATTTTTATTTAATTAGGTTTATTCTCTTATTGAATTTCTAACTCACAAAAAGTATTGAATTTGTTAATATTTTTTGAACTCATGAATATTTTTAAATTTCATGGGCACTTTTTGAATTCATGAATATTTTTTCAAATTTGATGATATTTTTTCATATTCATAAATGTTTTACCAATTCACCAATGAATGCAACTAAATTATACGCCCTATATTTAGGAATGGAGGGAGTATTAAAATTGCCATGTGTTTATTTTAAAGTGTTTGGATGTTTATCATAAGGTTAAAATAAAATTTTCATAAGGTTAAAATAAAAAATTTAAAAAAGGTGCAAAAAGTGGGGTTGCCAGGATTCGAACCTGGGTGACTTGCTTAATGTATCAAGGGACCAACCACTAGGCCATGTAAGTGGTTCTGTCCATAACCACACACGCATTCTTTTAACCTATTACTACTAGTAGTAATGGCGCACTAGGAGAAGGTGCGCCATTGATATAACGGTGTTTATGGCGCACCCCTCAACGGTGCGCCATTGCTATCCCTCCCCTGCTTTCTATCCTCCTCCTCCCCGCGCCTCCCTCTCCTCCCACTCCATTTCCTCTCCTCACCGTGCGCCCCCTCCCCGCCGCAGACCACCGCCAACGCCCCCAAATCCCCCCTCCCCGCCGCCCGCCCCCACCGCCGCAAGCCACCGCCGACGCCCCCAAGCCCCCGCCTCTCGCCCGAGCGGGCGCCCCTCCCCCGCGAGATCCGTCACCGTCTCGGCGCCCCCTCTCGGAGATCCAGGTGCTCGGTTCGTCCCCGCCGCGCCGCCCCCTACCTGCTCGTCTCCGGCGACCCCCTCCGCTCCGGTAAGCCTCCCGCTCCCTCCCTCCCTCTCTCTCTCCCTCACCGTGCGCCCCCTCCTCTGCAGTGGCGCCCCGGAGCTCGGCGCCCCGGAGATCCATGTATCTATGGCGGCGCTAGCACGCCCATGGATGCGTCCTCTGCTTCGCCGTGGCCTCCGGCGTCGAGCTCCTCGCCTGCGACTGCGCCCCCACGCTCCCGTCCTCGTCGGCAGATGCGACGGCTTCCTCCTCCGGTAGCCGGTATCTATCCTCCCGTCCCCTCCCCTGCAGCTCGCCCCTCTCCCCCTACCGGATCCATCCATCCATGTGAGTTGGGCAAGATCTGGTTGGTTGGTTGGTTGGTTTCTAGGGTTTGTTTGTTTGTTGAATCGAATCGAATCGAACTGACACGGGCTAGCTTTGGTTTTCTTGCAGGATGGGAGAGGCCAAGGAGAACGACTTGTACGAGGAGGAGCTGCTCGACTACGAGGAGGACGACGACAAGGCGCTCGACGCCTCCGCCGCCAAGCCCGCCGCCGACGCCGCAGCCGCCAAGAAGGGCTACGTCAGCATCCACAGCTCCGGATTCCGCGACTTCCTCCTCAAGCCCGAGCTGCTCCGGGCCATCCAGGACTGCGGATTCGAGCACCCCTCCGAAGGCAAGCCCCATCTACTTTGCTTTGCTTTCTCTCCGCCCTACTACCTCTAGGAATAATTAATTCATTCATTATTTACTACCTACTTACTTGAATAAACACCTACGTACGTAACGTACATAGCAAATTAATTATCAGATGCTTGTAACATGTCTGTCAATGTAAGCTTAAGCCACCAAATCTCTGTTTTACTACCATCATATAAATAAATAAATAAATAGGTAAATCCACAAGCAAACCTGTTGCGCCAACCAAATTAACAAGATATTTGCCTGTCACCGTAAACTGCCAAAGATAATATGAGCAGCATACTCACCAAGTTAATTAAGAGATGCTAACATAACACCGTTTAGTTGTAACATGTCAATTTAAGCTTAAGCCAAGCTAACAGAAATGTGTGTGTGTAGGAAACTTGTCAATAATGTAGCAAACTTTGCTGTTTTTTGGACAGTGTGCCAGAAAGCGTTTTTAAGCGACGCATAGGCGCTGAGCCATGGCAAAACGCTTTGATTTTGCCCCTAATAATCATTTTTTTTTTAAAAAATTAGCATTGTGTGGTCTGTGTTCTTATGATGGCATGCAAGGATTTGTGTTGTGACTATAATACTTTGCCATCACCATGGATTATGAGTCTGATATTCTGAAAAGAGGGTTACGAACTAGCACAACTAATTTTATTTTATATGATAATTTTTTGAATTTGATGTTATAATGTATAAATCATTTTCCTTTACATCAGAATGAACTCTTAACTCTTCGTAATGTAGCTTTGAATCTGGTCAATGCGACAAACAACACCCATTTTGAGAAGTATGATTTTGGCTTCAGAATGTAAACTGGCAACATGTTTAGACGCACAAAAGATTTGTAAATTGTTTCACTTTCAAAGTAGACCAAACATCATGATACTTTACCATTGTCTATGCCCTTCATATTAGGAGGTTTGCTTGCAATACTTTTGTGAAATGAGAACAAAACTAGAGCATCCCAGCATACAGGGCTGTTCGATTTTTTTGGTTCAAGCAAAAAACCTACAGTACTAGCTTTGTTCAGTTGTGGTGTAGATTCGCCGAGCACCTGCTGGTAATTCGGTGCAGGTGCCGATATGATGGTGTGATCCAGTGCCTCCAGCTTCAGTACACTAGGATTTCAGCTGAATTAGAACAATTGAAGTACAAATTGGTCACCGTACTCGTGCATAGTTTCTTGGAAGTGACCGAAGCAACAATTTGCACCATGACTTGTTATAAATGAGATAAAAAAGGGTTAAGCTTCTCTAACTTGTCACGGTTAGCTGAGCTTGAGGCACACTAAGTAGGTAATTTGAATCCGCAATTTATTAGTTGGTGGTGTCAGATCAACAAAGCGCAGTCGAAATCACATGATCAAATCTCAATTATTACTGCCTGGGGCTCTCTGGCAGTAACTATAGCATTAGGTTTTACCAATAGGGAAATGAAATTGCCATATGTTGGTGTGATCCACTGTCTTTGCAGCTTCAGAGGTGCACCAGAATTTTAGCTGAATAAAAGCAAGTGATCGCTTGGAATTTGCCATATGATGATGTGATCTACCGGCTTTGTCGCTTTTGCAGTAAAAATTTAGCTGCTTAGGAGCGATTGCGGTACAAATTGGTCACCGGAATCAATTTCCACTAAAAGTAATCAAAGTAATACGAAGTAGTACTTTATGTTCCTCTGTTTTGGTGAGGAAATTAATCGGCTGTTTTCTTGGATGAATCAGCCTGCTAATAAGTTCAGCTCACTGCACGCACATGGTTTGCAAAAATAAAGAGGGGCATGGGCTAACATGAATAATTTTCGTTCAAGGAATTGTATGCATAAAATGGAATTCCTCGGATTTTTCTTGCAGTAAGGTCATCTTCATTACTTGCATATGCAAATTTTTTATTGTGGGTAACTGTAAGATAGCAGATTGTTGTGTTCTTGGGTGACTATTAAATAGCATATTGTCATCTTTTAATTTGTACACCCTGTCAATGTGCAAGCTAACTCACACTGTAAAATCCCCAGGCATAGGTAAATGCACTAAAATATGCTACAAGTATCCAGTGTTGGAAGATCGCCAGTGGAGTGCTTATATCGATCGGTCGCCAGGGGAGGACAACTACTCCTTGGTGAGTTCTTGATCTGTTAATGATCCCACTTCTAAATGGTTTCACAAGTCTTCTCATCACCAGACCCCTTCTACTATGTGCACAAAATCTGTCACACGACAACCCATTTAGTTTAACATATTAATCCACCGAGTCACACAGATAGACATCTCAACGGATTTGAGTTGTTTTAGTTTCCTCAATTTTCTCTAGTTAAAAACTTCTGAACTTCAAGTTTCAAGTTGAGCATGATTTTCCATAGTTTTAAGTACTCTAGTTTTTCAGTTTTGCAAAATTAGCTTGGCATGTCCTGGTTGCTTGGTAGTTTCAAGTATCTTGCCAATGTCTAGAAATATACACGCACAAGTATCTTGCTCTTTATATACAGTAGCACATCTACTTCATTAGTAATTTTTTCATTTAGTGTAGATTGTACATCTAGCAACTAATTTAGTGTAGCTTGTTCATTTAGTGTAGCTTGCCAATTTCTCAGTTTCCATCATCTATGCAAATGCAATCATCTTGTGCAGTACCAGCTACCTGGAGTGTTTTTAAACATTCATTTAATTTAATCATCATCTGGTCATTTGTTTCTTTTGCAGATTTCCTCAAACAACTGATGTTGCTCTCTTCTCCCCTCAAACCTGCTTCTCTCTCTCTCTTTGTAAATCATGAGAATGCTGATGTAACATGTCATTACTTGATGCCATTGACTACTAGTAGCGGTGTATGTATTTTGATTGTGTGACTTGTTGATTCGAACAAATTATGTTTATTAAATGTATGAATTTGTATGTATGGATGAATATATATATATATATATATATATATATATATATATATATATATATATTTTGATTGTGTGACTTGTTGATTCGAACAAATTATGTTTATAGGTTGTTTTCTGTAAATTTGTATTTTTTTTTGTTTTCCAAATACATTACTAGTGGCGCATTTTAGCCCTTATTAGTGGCGCACCTTCCTTTATTACTAGTGGCGCACCTATATGGCTATTAGTGGCGCACCTAGACGGAATACCAGTGGAGCACCTAAGCGTTAGTAGTGGCGCACCTGTAGCAATAGTAGTGGCGCACCTGTAGCAATAGTAATGGCGCACCACATGGTGCGCCACTAGTATTTGGAATAGTAATGGCGCACCAGAGGTGCGCCATTACTATTTATTACTAGTGGCGTGTTAATAGTGGCGCACCTATAGTGCGCCATTAATAGCCAAAATATGTGCGCCACTAACAGGGTTTTTTCTAGTAGTGAAACGAGGGCTAGCTAAGAAAGAGGTGACGATGTGCATTGGAAGTGTCTCCAAGGTTGATGTGATCACCATCGCCACGCCCTCTCTACCTTCAGGATTAGTGATGAACCTAAATAATTGTTATTTGGAGCTTGCGTTAAGCATGAACATTATATCTGATAGTGTTTATTGCAAGACGATTATTCAAATTCAGAGAATAATTGTTATTCTATTTATTTGGATAATATCATTGATGATCATGTACTTAAAATGAAAGGTTTATTGAATCTTGATCGTAGTAATACACATGTTCATAACACAAATGCCAAAAGATAATGATAGTACCACATATTTGTGGCACTGCCGCTTAGGTCATATCAGTGTTAAACACATGAAGAAACTCCATGTAGATGGGTTTTTGGAATCTCTTGATTATGAATCATTTGAGACATGTGAACCGTGCCTTATTGGCAAGATGACTAAAACTCCGTTCTCCGGAACAATGGAGCAAGCAACCAACTTATTGGAAATAATACATACCGATGTATGCGGTCCGATGAGTGTTGAGGCGCGCGGTGGATATCGTTATGTTCTCACGTTCACAGATGATTTGAGTAGATATGGCTATGTCTACTTGATGAAGCATAAATCTGAAACATTTGAAAAGTTCAAAGAATTTCAGAGTGAAGTAGAGAACCATCGTAACAAGAAAATAAAGTTCTTACGATCTGATCGTGGAGGAGAATATTTGAGTTACGAGTTTGGCAATCACTTAAGACCATGTGGAATTGTTTCACAGCTCATGCCACATGGAACACCACAGCGTAATGGTGTGTCTGAACGTCGTAATCGTACTCTATTGGATATGGTGCGTTCTATGATGTCTCTTACCGATTTGCCACTATCATTTTGGGGTTATGCATTAGAGACAGCTGCATTCACTTTAAACAAGGGCACCGTCTAAATCCGTTGAGATGACACCGTATGAACTGTGGTTTGCAAGAAACCTAAGATGTCGTTTCTGAAAGTTTGGGGATGCGATGCTTATGTCAAAAGGCTTCAGCCAGATAAGCTTGAACCCAAAGCGGATAAGTGCGTCTTCATAGGATACCCAAAAGAGACCGTTGGGTACACCTTCTACCACAGATCCGAAGGCAAAGTTTTCGTTGCTAAAGAATGGATCCTTTCTAGAGAAGGAGTTTCTCTCGAAAGAAGTGAGTGGGAGGAAAGTAGAACTTGATGAGGTAATTGTACCTCCTCTGGATAGTAGTACGCCACAGAAAGAAATTTCTGTGACACCGACACAGACCAGAGAAGAAGTTAATGATGATGATCATGAAACTTCGGATCAAGTTGTTACTGAACTTCGAAGGTCAACCAGGACACGTTCCGCACCAGAGTGGTACGGAAATCCAGTCTTGGAGGTCATGTTGCTAGACAACGATGAACCTTCGAACTATGAAGAAGCGATGGCAAGCCCGGATTCCGACAAATGGCTTAAGGCCATGAAATCCGAGATTAGATCCATGTATGATAACAAAGTGTGGACTTTGGTAGACTTGCCCGATGAACGGCGAGCTATTAAAAATAAATGGATCTTTAAGAAGAAGACGGACGCTGATGGTAATGTCACCGTCTATAAAGCACGACTTGTTGCTAAAGGTTATCGACAAGTTCAAGGAGTTGACTACGATGAGACTTTCTCACCCGTAGCGATGCTAAAGTCTGTCAGAATTATGTTAGCAATTGCCGCATTTTATGATTATGAAATCTGGCAAATGGACGTCAAAACGGCATTCCTTAATGGATTCCTTAAGGAAGAATTGTATATGATGCAACGGGAAGGTTTTGTCGATCCTAAAGGTGCTAACAAAGTATGCAAGCTCCAGCGATCTATCTATGGACTGGTGCAAGCATCTCGGAGCTGGAATACTCGCTTTGATGAAGTGATCAAAGCGTTTGGGTTTATGCAAGTTTATGGAGAAACTTGTATTTACAACAAAGTGAGTGGGAGCTCTATAACATTTCTAATAAGTATATGTGATTGGAAATGATGTAGAATTTCTGGAAAGCATAAAGAATTAATTGAAAGGAGTTTTTCAATAAAAACCTGTTTTTGAGTTATCCACGGTTTGGGCATCGAGATCTATAGAGATAGATCAAGACACCTGATAAAAGATTTTCACACACCGTGATGAGATTTTGAAGAAGTTCAAAATGGATCAAGTCAAAAGAAATATGTTCTTGGCTGGTGTGAAGTGGAGTAAGACTTGAAGATCTAGGTAAAGGTTGTTTACATGTTAGGCATCAAAATCTATAGAGATAGATTGAGACGCCTCATATGACTTTCACATACCTTGACAAGATTTTGAAGAAGTTCAAAATGGATCAGTCAAAGAAGGAGTTCTTGACTGTGGTGAAAGGTGTGAAGTTGAGTAAGACTCAAATCTCGACCATGGCAAAATAAATAGAATGGATGAAGGTTATCCCCTATGCCTCGGCCATAAGTTCTATAAAGTATGCCAAGTTGTGTGCCTTGCCATGTGTCTGGCAAAAGAGGTACCAAAGTGATCCAGGAGTAGATCACTGGACAGCGGTCAAATTATCCTTAAGATGACTAAGGAAGAATTTCTCAGGAATAGAGATGATAAAGAGTTCGTCGTAAGGGGTTACGTCAATGCAAGCTTTAAACACTGATCCGAAAGACTATGAGTCTCAGACCGGATAAGTATAGTGGGGAAATCTTTTCGAGTAGCTCCAAACAAAGTGTGGTAGCAGCATCTACATATAACATAGAGATTTGCCAAGAACACACGGATCTGAATATTGCAGACCCGTTGACTAAAACCTTTCTCACAAGCAAAACATGGTCAGCTTTAGAACTGATTAAGTGTTAATTACATGGAGATGTAATCTAGATTATTGACTCTAGTGCAAGTGGGAGACTGTTGGAAATATGCCCTAGAGGCAATAATAAATTAGTTATTATCATATTTTCCCGTTCATGATAATAGTTTATTATTCATGCTAGAATTGTATTGACCGGAAACTAAATACATGTGTGGATAATAGACAAATACTATGTCCCTAGTATGCCTCTACTAGACTAGCTCGTTGATCAAAAGATGGTCAAGGTTTCCTGACCATGGACATGATGTGATGGACATGACCCAACCGTTAGCATAGCAAATGATCGTTCAGTTTATTGCTATTGCTTTCACTATGTCAAATACACGTTCCTCTGACCATGAGATCATGCAACTCCCGGATACCGTAGGAATACTTTGGGTGTATCAAACATCACAACGTTACTGGGTGATTATAAAGGTGCACTACAGGTATCTCCAAAAGTGTTTGTTGAGTTGGCATGGATCGAGATTGGGATTCGTCACTCCGACTATCGGAGAGGTATCTCTGGGCCCTCTCGGTAATATAGCATCACAGAAGCCTTGCAAGCACCGTGACTAAAGAGTCACGAAACGAGTAAAGAGACTTGCCGGTAACGAGATTGAACTAGGTATTAGATACCGATGATCGAATCTCGGGCAAGTAACATACCGCCAGACAAAGGGAACAACGTATGTTGACATATGAGGTTCACCGATAAAGATCTTCGTGGAATATGTAGGAACCAATATGAGCATCCAGGTTCTGCTGTTGGTTATTGACCGGAGAGTCGTCTCGATCATGTCTACATCATTCCCGAACCCGTAGGGTCCGCACACTTAAGGTTCGATGACGATTTAGTATTATATGAGTTATGTGATTGGTGGCTGAAGTTTGTTCGGAGTCCCGGATGAGATCACGGACATGACGAGGAGTCTCGAAATGGTCGAGAGGTAAAGATTCATATATTGGAAGGCTATATTTGGACGTCGGAAAGGTTCCGAGTGATTCGGGTATTTTTTGGAGTACCGGGGAGTTACGGGAATTCACCGGGAGAAGTAATAGGCCTTATTGGGCCATACGGGAAAAGGAGAGGCAGGCCACGTGAGGAGGCGCGCACCCCCACTTGCCCAAACCGAATTGGACTAGGGGAGGGGGCGCATCCCCCTCTTTCCTTTCCCTCTCCCTTCCCCCTTTCCTACTCCGTATGGGAGGTGGAATCCTACTAGGACTAAGGAGTCCTAGTAGGACTCTCCACACTTGGCGCACCCCTAGGGGGCCGGCCTCCTCCCTCTCATCCTTTATATACGGGGGCAAGGGGGCACCCCAAAGTACACAATTGTCCCATAGCCGTGTGCGGTGCCCCGATCTCCGTTTTCCACCTCGGTCATATTTTCGGAGACCTTAGGCGAAGCCCTGCCGGAATCACTTCACCGTCACCGTCGCCACGCCGTCGTGCTGACGGAACTCATCTACTACCTCGACGTCTTGCTGGATCAAGAAGGCGAGGAACGTCACCGAGCTGCACGTGTGTAGAACTCGGAGGTGCCGTACATTCGGTACTCGATCGGTGGAGCTCGAAGGATTGTTCGACTACATCAACCGCGTTGTGAGACGCTTCCGCTAAACGGTCTACAAGGGTACGTAGACACACTCTCCCCTCTCGTAGCGATGCATCTCCATGGATAGATCTTGCGTGAGTGTAGGAAATTTTTGAAATTCATGCTCCGTTCCCCAACATGTCTGGCCGGAGGTGATCAGGCATGTTGGAAATGCGGTGCACCCCTGCAGGGGTGAATTATCTATTCGAATAGCTGTGTCCACGGTAACAGGACGACTTGGAGTTGTACCTTGACCTTATACAACTATAACTATGATTTAAATTTGAAATGAATGTTGGCTCCGGGATTGCTTCCTCGCAGGGAGTCGAGGAAGAATCTCTAGGTGTGGTTACTTAATAAAATTGCTACAATAATATGACTATATATGAGATACCAGTCTACTCTCTTCTAATGCTGTAAGATGCTGAAGATGCTAGTCTTCGATAGGACTAGGCCTTTCCCCTTATTCTTGCTTGCTGCAGTCAGTCCATATATAACCCCATCCCTTGATACTGATGCATACTTAGCATAGTTCTGATGTCAGTCTTGCGAGTACTTTGGATGAGTACTCACCGCTGCATTGCCTTCTCTTTCCCCCTCTATATGATTCTGCGTTCAGACGATGGAGCCCAGGAGATGGAGTACGCCGGAGACGACTGCTACACCACCGCTGGAGCCTACTACTACGTGCAGAGTGCCGACGCTCAGGAGTAGTTAGGAGGTTCCCAGGAAGGAGGCCTCGCCTCTTTCGATCCGTTGCTTATGTTGGTGCTAGCCTTCTTAAGGCAAAAGTTGTTTAACTTATGTCTGTACTCAGATATCATTTGCTTCCGCTAACTCATGTTTTGTCGAGCTTTGTATTCGAGACCTCGAGGCCCCTGGCTTGTAATATGAAGCTGTATGACTTTAATTTGTGTCTAGTGTTGTGTTGTGATATTGATTAGTGAGTCCCTGATCTTGGTCGTACGCATTGCGTGAATGTTTAGCGTACGGTCGAAATTGGGGGCGTCACACGCATAAACAAGAAAGACTTCGGAAATTCTTAGGTGCGAATTCAAGTAGTTACATAGGATTATCCTTCCAACGAATGCATAATGGGTTATGTATTTGTTTCCGGCTTAATTCTCAAGCCTCACCCTTTGTGTTGTTTTGGAGTATGGTAATTCGAGTTGCTTCGATGTCAAGTGGTGAATTCATATCTTTCCTAACGGTGTGTTTCTCATCAAGTTAATTCAACCCTCTCCAATATTTGCAAGATCAATCCTCATATTCCTTCCAGAGTTCGTCTCATCTTTCCAAAGTTTTCTTTGTTTTGCCCACCCTCCCGCCCTTTTGCTTCAAGGATTAAATTCTCATTCAAGTGCCTTTTCTATTCATGTGATGCTTCCGCCATCTTCTCTTCCGTGATGTATCCGGTGATTCTCATGAAGATCCTCAAGCTCTAAGTTCATCATTTCCTCGTCTCGTTTTCTTTCCCGGTGGATTCAATTCAACCTCTCTGTGTCGTCATATCCTTTGCATTCGCTAAATGCTTTCCTATGTTGGAGACTCTCATCCAAGCCTCCCTTGTTTAGTCATCTCTCTTTGTCATATCTGGAGTGTTGAAGACATCTTAGAAGATTCGTGTTATCGTTCGAATCCTCTTAAGTGTTTCGAGGTTCTCACCTCATCAGTTTTCAATTTGTACCGGTGCAATCTCTCTTTCTAAACAATTGCTTCAACGGTGATCTCTTTGAGTGGGCTCATAACCCAGAGGTTTTTTCCCAGGATCTTACCTGGCTCTTTTAATCTTTTCCAGAGATCTCAAGTTCTTTTCAATGTGGCGTAAGAATGAATTTCATTAGTCATATCCCCTCTCGAAGATCGCTGCTAAATCATTTTCATCGTTGGGTCAACCTTTTCTTATTCATTATTCCGGAGTGTCTCAGCAATTCTTGGTGGGGTTTCTCGTCATTATTCTCAGCATTGAAGACCGAAGGAAAGTTCTCTTAAATCTTGTTCCATTCTCGGAGATCCATGGTTTCAGCGTCGTGTTATCCTATTAAATTGTTTTAGATCATGGGCAATTCCTTCCATATCTATCTAGAGCATTTGAGTGTTGTTTTCATTTCTCGATCCTCCGAAGGCCATCATTTCAGAAGATTTCTTCCTTCTCAACTTTCAGCTTTCGTTACCAAATTCTTCTCAATTGTTGTCTCTTCGTTCGTATCTCAATTATTCCGGTGCCTTGTTCAGTTTCTATTAGGCAAATCTTGATCTCTTCATCCTCTTGTATTCTCATTCGTTTCAATTCTTACCGGTGTCTCGTTCAAGAGATCTTCAAGTTCATGGTATTCTCTCTTCAATATTTTCAGGAAGAAAAAGTCGTATGCCAAATCCGTTGCTTGTCATCAATTTAACTTGATGAAGGATAAGCATAACATAATTCTTATTCTTATTTCATCAGTTAATTCCAATCCTTCTTTCGGAGTGTTCATGATATCAAATTCTCGATTATAGTTGCTTATCTTTTCTTTCCCGGAGTTCAAGTTTGCTCAAGTATCTCGAAGCTTCATCTAAGCCATTGCAAGGCTTCAACTCATGTTCTTTTCAATCTTCATTTGTTTTCCATTATCGTTTCTACCCGGAGTTCTTCATGGAGGCTCTACATGGTGGTTCATAAAAGATTCCTTTCATTCTCAAAGTGTTCTTCAAGATTCTGTGGTAGTTTCGCAAATATCCTTTATCTTGCATTTCAAGTGTGATTCTTTCTCTCTATCTTTGAGATGGTATTATAGCATTCTTGATTCATGAGGAGTCTCGAAGAGAATTATCAAGAGTGAGATAATTAAATCCATCATTCCTTTCTTAGAGTTATCTTGGATTGGATTTCACCTAAAGCACTTCCTAAAGTTTGTTGCTATCATGGTGTTTATCAATTATCCAAGCTCTCAATGTATCCTCTGGGTGAAAGAAGTTTTCATCTCTTCGTTGATCCCAATGAAACCAATTGTTTCTTTTGTGGCCGGTTGTCACCTCATAATTTTGAGATGTTTTCCATAAGACCACAACAAATCTTTTCTTTCGTTGTTGATTTCCAACAACTCCGTTCAATCTCTTCTTGTTAGGATGTTTTTTCTAATTCATGGTGGTAGAAGTTGTCATTTTCTTCTTCGTTCATTTCCTTCAATTGATCTAGCTTCTATTCTTTTGTTCCGGAGGCATTGTGATGTTGCTCTATTCATCTCATCATCTCGTTGTATCATGATCATGTTCTTTCCATGCTTTTTAATTTAACCGGAGTGTTGTGTCATCTTTTCAAGTTCTTTCCATCTTATCAAGTTTTGTCTCTCTATCCTACCGAAGTGCTGCCCAAATTTCTTGTGAATCCTTCCTTGTTCCTCGTATCATTTGTCATCTCGTTGAAACCAACAATGATCATTCGTTCCACTCGTTTGTCAAGAAGCAACTAAGCCTTACCTTTTCCTCTTCTCTTTCTCTTCCCCTTCTCATCCTAAGATCTCGGGTCGAGATCTCTTGTAAGTGGAGGAGAGTTGTAACAGCCCGGGACCGACGCTCCAGAAGATTCCCCTTTTATTCCATTGCCATCGTGCGATTCGTTTGGTTGTCGCATTCATCATCGCATCATCCGCATTGCATCGGCACTTCGTTGTCATCATTTTTCAAAACCGCATCCATTCGTAGTCGTTGGTTCTCTCCGTTCTTGTCGTTGACCGTTTTTGAGACCAACCACACACGCAGGTGCCCGTGGCGTCAGAAAAATATTGTTTTTTAAAAGTGCGTGGAAAATATTCTCTGGATGGGTCGAAAGTTGGCGTGCGGTCTTGTTATAATGTAGGTAGACCTTTTGCTAACCGAACCTTTAAACCTAGAGCAGCTCTATCGCCGGTTATATTTTCGGATGTTTTGTTTTAAAAATATGTTGCCGGGCCGCACACCTCCCCCTCTCCTCAGCCCACACCACCTCTACACAGCCCACATGGCCCTGCTAGCCCCCCCTCCGTTTCCGGACGCCCGATCGAGATCGAACGGTCCGAAAACGGAAGAGAAACTTCTCTCCTAGCCATCCCTGCTATATATAGATGCCCTCCCTGTCTATTTTTGGCCTAACCCTAGCCCTCCTCGAAATCCGCGCCCCCAATCATCAACCGCCGCCCCAGCCGCCTGTCTCCCTCCTCCAGCGCGCAAGGCCCCGAGCCCATCCGCGGCCCGCCTTGGGCCCGAGTCAGCGCGCCGCCGCCCGAGCCAGGGGCTCGCCCGAGCGCCTCCCGCCCCGAGCTCCTCGCCGCCTTGCCATCCCGCGCCAGAGCCGCCGCGCCAGCTCCTCTCCGGTTCCCCGTCGCCGGACGCCGCCGTTGGCAGGACCGCCGGAGCGCCTCCGCAGAGCTGTCGCCCCGCCGGACCCCGTCATCGCCGTGCCGCGCTTCCCCGCATCCCGCTGCCTCCCCGAGCTGCCGTCGCTTTGCCTGCGCCGCTCGGCCCCTGCCGCGCCCGGATCCGGTGAGGACCGCCAGATCCGGAGGATCTCCGCGTCGCCTGCCTTTCCCCGCGTCGCCTCGTCCGCCGGAGCCCCTACGCGTCGAGCCGCCGCCGCTGCCATGGCCTCCTGGTCGCCTGCTTCGACATGGCCAGGGAGACGAGCGCCCCATTGACCCGATCCATCGCCAGCGTGGGCCGGTGCCACGTTGTGCGCCTGGGCTGCCTCCTCTCCCACGAATGGGCCGGCTGGCCGCGCCAAAACCCAGCCCATCACCGGCCGGCCTCCTAAGGCCAAGGTGAACTGCGACCCCCATCCCTCGCCCGCATGCGCGACTCGCTATGTTGCGCCCACATGTGGCTTAGCCCGTTAGACAGATTCGGCCCATGTAGTATTTTTCCCCTGTGTGCGAATTTCTCTATTATTCTGGGACATGCATATTTTCAGATAAATGCCATGTTTTAAAATGCTCATATTTACTTAACCGTGCACCGGATCGAAATATTTTATATATGTAAAATGCTCAGAAATATGCGTAGATTAATATTATGCCATTTTTTCATCCATGATAATAATACTTACACTCGGTGTTTGCACCATTTTGCATAATTGCCATCATTTTGCATTGTCATATTTAATTAAGGTGCAACGGGATTTAATCCAACCATATATTAAAAATATTCATAATAATGGCATCGCATTTTCATGCATGAGAAACTTGTTCAGTGGAATGTTTGCATTTAACTTGCATTTATAATTGCTAAAAGGGGATTAGGCCATAAACTTGCATAATTAATTGTGACATATTTCCCTACATGTACCTCGGCATATTGTATTTGTTTTCGGGGTAGAAAAATTCATAGAATTTAACGGTGCATTTAGTTTTGCCATTGGAGCAAGTTTGAGTGCATGTCATTTTTGCCATGATGCCCGTTTATCTATTTTGTGGGATTTAATCCGTGCATTATATGAAATAATTTTGAACATGAGATATGCCCTTGGACATGTGTGCTAGGCCCTGGTATTTTTGGTTGTCATAGAAATGCATGTTTAGGTGTTGTTTCCTTGTTGCCAACATGCTATAAAAATCTGATGTTTTGGGGGTCCAAAATATTTCTAAGTCTGGAAATCTGTTATTTTGTTGCTGTGTTGCCATGTTATTTGCTAGTGTTCTAGGAGTCTTTTGGTGATGCTACCATGGAGTCTTTTGTTAAGCATGTTATGCTCTACCATGTGGTGTCAATAGTTTGTATGAATAGGTTTTGCATCATAATTAAACCTTCTGTCCAATAGGTCAATCTGTTAAAAACTGCTGCTCATGACTAGCCTATTTTTCACTAAGTCTGAGAATCTGTTTTCTTCATAATGCCATGTTGTGATGATGCTAGCCATGATTCTATGCATAATTAGACCTTGCCACCATGGTATGATTTGTAGTGCATCATGTCTACTACCATGCCGTTAAGTTTCATGCCAATATATGACCTGTAGCATATAGTTTTATTGCTGCCAATATGCCTCCATGAAAATCTGCTATGCAAAAACTGTTATTTTCACTAAGTCCTAATCTGCTATATTTTTGTTGCCATGTTGTGAGCTACCTACCATGTGATCCATGCCTCTTTTGAGTATGATATGTGAAGATGAAATGAAGTGTGTGTTATATGCTACTGCTCCATGCTTAGTTTGTGCATTTTAGAATATTGTAACTTGTTGTTTTCATGTGTGCAATATGCCATGTTGCTGTTTTGGGCAGATTTGAACTAAAACTTGTATTGGTGATTGTGGTTGAACCGTAGCTCCGTTTTGGACATGCCAAATATGAAACTTGCTTAGATTTTAATGTAGTATCATAATATATTGCTGCATTCATGAGTTGAAGTGCTTGTGGTTGTCATTTTCATGCATTTTGCATTCATGGCATATAATCTTGTGAAGGTCATATCTTTTAGACCGTAGCTCCGTTTGAGATGTTCCATATATGTAAATCGACTAGAATGACGTGTAGAATTGCATTGTACACTTTATTTCCCTGTTTTATAAATATAAAACATGATTAGTTCAGATCTGGACCAATTTCGAAATTAACATATGGGGTCGTTTCGGAAATGCTATATGTTGTTTCCGGCCTCATTTAAACTTGCCTAGACGTGTAGTTTACTTATGCTTCACCGTTTGCCATGTTAAACAACATGTAATATTGTCGTGTACCTAAACGAGAGTGAACTAAGCAATTAGAATGTGGAGTTTCGTCAATATGCAACTCGTTGCATATTGAGCTTCACTTAATGTGTAGAAGTTGATTGTTGTGCTTGTCATGTCATGCATAACATGCATCATAGTTGAAGTGCATCATGTCATGCATTTGTTGTGGTGTTTTTTCGTGTGTTGATTGTTGTTTCCGGATTGCTTCTTCTCGATAGTGTTCCGAAAGCGTTCGGAGTGTGAGGATTCGTTCGACTACGTTGGCTCGTCTTCTTCATGGACTCAATCTTCTTCCAAGCGGGATCTCAGGCAAGATGATCATTTCCCTGGATACCATTACTATCATTGCCATGCTAGATGTCTCGCTTCTATCGCTGTCTCGCTACCTACCACTTGTTTGACAAGCCTCCCAAATTGCCATGAAAAGCCTCTAACCCCTCCACATCCCAACAAAACATTGTTTGGCTATGTTACCGCTTGCTCAGCCCTTCTTTTAGCGTTGCTAGTTGCAGGTGCAATTGTTTCCAGCTATCACAATATTATTGCTATTTAATTTTAATGCACATATATACTTGGTAAAGGGTGGAAGGCTTGTCCTTTTGCTCGGTGTTTTGTTCCACTCTTGCCGCCCTAGTTACTTGTATACCGGTGTTATGTTCCATAATTGAGCGCTCCTAACATGCTCGGGGTTGTTATGGGGACCCCCTTGATTTTCGTTTTAGGATAAAACTTGTCTGGCAAGGCCCAACATTGGTACTACATTTGCCCAACATAATAACACTAATAATTAATTTGACGCATAGGGAGTTAGCGCTACCCGAGGTTCGTTATCCAACCTAATACAGGGGGGCCAGTGCTACTGGTGCTGGTCTAAACTAGAGCACTGTGCGGGGCCACCCCGGGGCAACTCGGGGGATGTCTATCAGGCCCTGTACACTCGCTTATCTGTCGTGTCCTGAGAACGAGATACGCGGCTCCTATCGGGATCGTCGACACGCCGGGCGGCCTTGCTGGACTTGTTTTACCTTTCTCGAACGTCTTGTGCGAGGAATTCCGAAACTTTGGGCTACCTCGAGGTTGAGGTTTTCCAATGGAATTGCCTAGGAAGATCACGAGATTCGTGGTCGAGGTTATTCCCGCTGCGTGTGGTTAGTTTGTGATGGATGAGTTGGAGCACCCCTGCAGGGTTAATTCTTTCGGAAAGCCGTGCCCGCGGTTACGTGGCAACTTGGAAACTTTGTTTAACACCCGGTCATAGCAAACTTGAAGTAAACTCAAATAAAATACACCAACTGTGTGCGTAACCGTGACTGTCTCTTCTCGTGATTTCTGAACCGAGAGAGAACACGGTGGGGTTATGTTTGTTCGTAAGTAGGTGTTCAGGATCTCCTAGAGATCATTACTAGTTCACGTCCGTTTATGCGGCAATCATCCCCCTTTATTCTTGTACTCGTAAGTTAGCCACTCAAATATATGCTTAGTGCTTGCTGCAGCCTCACTACTTAACCATACCTCACCCATTAAGCTTTAATAGTCTTGATACCCTTGGAAATGAGATTGCTGAGTCCCTGTGGCTCACAGATTCCTACAACAACAGTTGCAGGTACAGGTAATGCGATGATTTGACGTGAGCGCGATGTTTGTTTGCTTTGGAGTTCTTCTTCTTCTTCATCGATCTAGGACGGGTTCTAGGCGGCAGCCTGGGATAGCAAGGATGGATGCCATTTTATCGTTTGTTTTCATCCGTAGTCGGACCCTGCTCTTCTGTATGATGTTTGGATATGTTGTTGTATTGATGTGATATTGATGTAGCTTGTGGCGAGTGTAAGCCAATTCCATATACTCATCTCTTCTTTACATGTACTTGTAATGATATCCATTCTTGCGAAACGACGAGATGCGCTTCTATCCCTGTCGAGGCCCTCGTGCCAAAATAAGGATAGGATCACATCTTGGGCGTGACAACCATTGGGGAAGAAGGCCCCCTTAAATAGGCATCCCAAAATCCAACCGTTATGCCCAAAAGTCGTGCTCAAGCGGTACTACCGCTCGGGGGAGCGGTACTGCCGCTTAGCACGGTCAAAATAGCCCAACGAGATAGAAAAACACGAGTGGTAGTTCTGCCAGAGAGGTAGTTTCGCTCGGGGGAGAGGTAGTACTGCTTGAGAGGTAGTACCGCTCGGGGGAGAGGTAGTACCGCTTGAGTGGTACTACCGCTCTCTACTACCGCTCAAGCAGATTGGGCACTAGAAGCATAAAATAAGCGGAAATAGAAGCGGTAATGGTTAGCAGAAGTACTGCCCAAGAGGTACTACCGCTCGGGGGAGAGGTAGTACCGCTTGAGAGGTACTACCGATCTCTACTACCGCTTAAGGCAGTACTTCAGCCCAAGCAAAACCGAAACCGCCATAGCTTTTGCATACGGACTCCGAAATGAGCAAACTCAAGTTTGTTGGATAGCAGACGACAAGAACTATCCAAACAGCAGTATGAAAATGCCAATGATAAAGATATGTTAAACCTCTATGAAAGAAGAACCGGCAAAAACTCCAACATCGAAAACATCATAGAAGATGCACATGGACTCCGTTTTCGATGAACTTGAGCTTGTCATGAAGGTGAACATAAGCTCAAGAACCCACAAGGAGAAAAGCCAACCAAGAACCAACAAAGATGATGATGCCAAGAATGCAATGGTTTGAGCTCTCAACGAACGATACGATCAAGCTACTCACTTGAGAGCCCCCCTTGATAGTACGGCTATCGATCCTATAACCCGGTCTCCCAACTACCATCATGAGACCGGTAAAATAGAAAACCCTATCAAGGTCAAACCTTTGCCTTGCGCATAGTCCACTTGAGCTAGATGATGACGATCTTGACTTCCTCAAGATGGACCACCTTTCTTGATTGCGCCGGCTTGATGAAGATTAGTAGATTGCTCCCCCATACTCCACTATGGGTGAGCCACTCTTCGGCACATCTTCACATGTCCATTGTCACCACAATGAACGGCAAGCTTCAAGCATGATCTCTTCGTGATGCTTCACTTGAGCTTGCACACCGCAACCTTGATGACGATCACCACTTGATGTCATCTTCCATGGGATGTATGGGATCTTCCTCTTGATGCAAGCCCATGGAAATATACCTAACCCCACATAGAACTCTCACGTAGACCATGGGTTAGTACACAAAGCATAATGACAATGCTTACCATACCATGGGATCGCTTGATCCCTCTCGGTACATTTTGGATGCTTTGTCTGTTGATCAACTTGATTCACTCTTTGACTTAGTCTTGATCAACCTTGTATCCTATCTTCTCTCTTCATCAAGATGATGTCTTGAAGGTAAACATGAATGCTCACACAATCTTCTTCTTCAAGACATGCTTGCAATAAGCTCAACTCTCACATGACCAATCTTTGGATAAAACCTTGAATACCAACTTGGTCACCATATAAACTCCTTGAAACCAACAGATGGACTTCAAGAAGTGCCTATGGACAAATCCTTCGAATATAACTCAAGGCAACCATTAGTCCATAGGGATTGTCATCAATTACCCAAAACCACACATGGAGAAATGTGCTCTTACAATCTCCCCCATTTTGGTAATTGATGACAACCACTTTCAAGAGAGTTTATATAAGGAAATAAGCACAACCAAGCACACACAAATGCAAAGCAATGCATGGATGTGAGATGCAAATGCTTAAGCAACAAAAGCAAAACTCTCTAAGCTTTCCAAACTAAACTCTCTAAACTTCTCCCCAATTGGCATCGATTGCCAAAATGGACGAATAGTTTAGAAAGTCAATATAATAGGTGTTCCTCAAAAAAGTTTATATTTCTCAAAATACAAGTGCAAAGAAATACACATATCCAATGATAAGTAGTTGGAGGAATACAAACTATATTGAGAACCCAAATATTGCAAAAAGGATCGTATGGCACAAAGACATACACCAGAGTGAAGCAAGCAATCAAAAGATACCAATTGGAACAATCAATCATATGGACCTACGAGCCACATGAATAAAAGATATTATGATATGGGCAAAAGAGTGTTTATAAAGAAACTAGAGGAGCTCCCAATGATTTGTGCACAATTAAGAATTTTTGTATTTGAATGTAAGTGCACAAAATAGGATCATGACTCCCCCAAAATCAATATAAACACACAACAAGTGGAAGCAAGTAGATAAGACAATAAGCATAGTACTTGCACCGAACATATGGTTGAGCAACAGGTAGAATAGGCAACTTAAGAGTAGGCTCAACCAAAATGATGTGTGTGAGTCAAGGCAAAGCACTTGAGAAGACTCATATAAGGATGATCATAAAGCATCAACATAGTCTTGATGAAGTGAGACACAAAGTGCAAGACATATCCTTCCCACACACAAACCACTAGCAAGTGGGTTCACAAGCTTACTAATAATAAAATTAAAAACCAAAGCTTGTGACGGCCCATGGTGAAGATAGGAAAAAATAGCCTTGTCAATAGGAGGGTTACCAATCGAAATGGCAAAACCCTCGTCAAAACAAGCATGAAAAAAAATCTTCACCACAAAAGAGTGCATCAAGATGCAAGGATATAAGATCCGCACTCAAAACAAATCTTTCACGAAACTACCAAGGAAATAAAAGGGAATGCAACGGTGGACGTGAAAGAAAAGAGGATATCAACTATATATGTAACTTCTCTCTGTGATGCTTCACTTGAGCTTGCACACCGCAACCTTGATGACGATCACCACTTGATGTCATCTTCCATGGGATGTATGGGATCTTCCTCTTGATGCAAGCCCATGGAAATATACCTAACCCCACATAGAACTCTCACGTAGACCATGGGTTAGTACACAAAGCATAATGACAATGCTTACCATACCATGGGATCGCTTGATCCCTCTCGGTACATTTTGGATGCTTTGTCTGTTGATCAACTTGATTCACTCTTTGACTTAGTCTTGATCAACCTTGTATCCTATCTTCTCTCTTCATCAAGATGATGTCTTGAAGGTAAACATGAATGCTCACACAATCTTCTTCTTCAAGACATGCTTGCAATAAGCTCAACTCTCACATGACCAATCTTTGGATAAAACCTTGAATACCACCTTGGTCACCATATAAACTCCTTGAAACCAACAGATGGACTTCAAGAAGTGCCTATGGACAAATCCTTCGAATATAACTTAAGGCAACCATTAGTCCATAGGGATTGTCATCAATTACCCAAAACCACACATGGAGAAATGTGCTCTTACAGCGTCTTCATAGGATACCCTAACGAAACAGTTGGGTATACCTTCTATCTCAGATCCGAGGGCAAAGTGTTTGTTGCTAAAAAAGGGTCCTTTCTCGAGAAAGAGTTTCTCTCAAAAGAATTGAGTGGGAGGAAGGTAGAACTTGATGAGGTTATTGAACCGTCACTTCAGTTGGATGATAGCACAACGTAGAAAGATGTTTCTGCGATGCCTGCACCAAATGAAGAGGAAGCTAATGATGTTGATCATGAAACTTCAGATCAAGTCACTACCGAGCCTCGTAGGTCAACAAGGAATCGTACCCCCTGAGTGGTACGGCAATCCTATCTTGGATGTCATGTTGTTAGACAACGGTGAACCTACGAACTATGAAGAAGCGATGGTGGGCCCGGATTCCAACAAATGGCATGAGGCCATGAAATCCGAGATAGGATCCATGTATGAGAACAAAGTATGGACTTTGGAGGACTTACCATATGATCGTAAGGCCATACAGAATAAATGGATCTTTAAGAAAAGGACGGACGCGGATGGTAATGTCACCATCTATAAAGCTCGACTTGTTGCAAAAGGGTTTTCACAAGTTCAAGGAGTTGGCTACGATGAGACTTACTCTCCCGCAGCGATGCTTAAGTCCATCAGAAATATGTTAGCAATAGCTGCATTTTTCGATTACGAGATCTGGTACATGGATGTCAAAACAACGTTCCTTAATGGTTTCCTTGAGGAAGAGTTGTATATGATGCAACCAGAAGGTTTTGTCGACCATAAAAATGCTGACAAAGTATGCAAGCTCCAGCGATCCATTTATGGACTAGTGCAGGCATCTCGGAGTTGGAATCAACATTTTGATAAAGTGATCAAAGCGTTCGGGTTCATACAAGTTTATGGTGACGCTTGTATTTACAAGAAAGTGAGTGGGATCTCTATAGCATTTCTAATATTATATGTGGAAGACATATTGCTGATTGGAAACAATATAGAACTTTTGGAAAACGTGAAGATATATTTGAACAAGTGTTTTTCAATGAAAGACCTCGGAGAAGCTGCTTTCATATTAGGCATCAAAATCTATAGAGATAGATCGAGATGCTTAATAGGACTTTCACAAAGCACATACCTTGACAAGGTTTTGAAGAATTTCAAAATGGATCAGTCCAAGAAGGGGTTCTTGCCTGTCCTGCAAGGTGTGAAGTTGAGCCAGACTCAATGCCCAGCAACTACAGATGATAGAGAAAATATGAGTGTCACCCCTATGCTTCAGCCATAGGCTCTATAATGTATGCGATGTTGTGCACAAGACCAGATATCAGCCTTGTCATAAGTACGGCCGGAAGGTTTCAAAGTAATCCAGGAATGGATCACTGGACAGCGGTCAAGAATATCCTTAAGTACCTGAAAAGGACTAAGGAAATATTTCTCGTTTATGGAGGTGATCAAGAGCTCATTGTAAAGGGCTACGTCGATGCTAGCTTTGACACAGATCTGGATGACTCTAAGTCTCAAATTGGATACGTATATATTCTGAATGGTGGAGCAGTTAGCTAGTGCAGTTCCAAGCAAAGCGTGGTAGCTGATTCTACATGTGAAGCGAAGTATGATACGTCTCCGTCGTATCTACTTTTCCTCACACTTTTGCCCTTGTTCTGGACTCTAATTTGCATGATTTGAATGAAACTAATCCAGACTAACGCTGTTTTCAGCAGAACTACCATGGTGTTGTTTTTTGTGCAGAAATAAAAGTTCTCGGAATTGGACGAAACTTTTTGGAGATTTATTTTAGAATAAATAAAAAATACTGGAACCAAGAACCACCGGAGGGGGGCCCCTGGCTGGGCAAGATACACCAGGGCGCGCCCTGGTGGGTTGTGCCCACCTCGGGGCCCCACTGACCCTAATTCCGGCACTATAAATTCCTATTTTTAGAGAAAAAATAGGAGAAAAAGTTTCATCGCGTTTTACGATACGGAGCGGCCGCCACCTCCTGTTCTTCATCGGGAGGCCAGATCTGGAGCCCGTTTGGGGCTCCAGAGAGGGGAATCTTCGGTCTTCGTCATCATCAACCCTTCTCCATCGCCAATTCCATGATGCTCCCCACCGGGAGTGAGTAATTCCTTCGTAGACTTGCTGGTCGGTGTGGAGTTGGATGAGATTCATCATGTAATTGAGTTAGTTTTGTTAGGGCTTGATTCCTAGTATCCATTATGTTCTGAGATTGATGTTGCTATGAATTTGCTATGCCTAATGCTTGTCACTAGGGCCCGAGTGCCTTGATTTCAGATCTGAACCGTTTATGTTATCACCATTATATCTATGTTCTTGATCCGATCTTGCTAGTCATATGCATCTATTACGTGTTCTGATCCGCAACCCCCAGAGTGACAATAGTCGGGATACTTTCCGGTGATGACCGTAGTTTGAGGAGTTCATGTATTCACCGTGTGTTAATGCTTTGTTCCGGTTCTCTATTAAAAGGAGGCCTTAATATCCCTTAGTTTCCTTATGGACCCCGCTGCCACGGGAGGGTAGGACAAAAGAAGTCATGCAAGTTCTTTTCCATAAGCACGTATGACTATTTACGGAATACATGCCTACATTACATTTATGAACTGGAGCTAGTTCTGTGTCGCCCTAGGTTATGACTGTTATATGATGAATATCATCCAATGAGTTAACCGATCCAGTGCCTACGAGTTTTCCACATATTGTTCTTGGTAAGTTACTACTGCTGTTACTACTGTTCCAACTGCTACAAAACTATTGCTATCACTGCTACTGTTACCGTTACTGCTACTACTGCTATCATACTACTATGCTACTGATCACTTTGCTGCAGATATTTAATCTCCAGGTGTGGTTGAATTGACAACTCAACTGCTAATACTCTCAAATATTCTTTGGCTCCCCTTGTGTCGAATCTATAAATTTGGGTTGAATACTCTACCCTCGAAAACTATTGCGATCCCCTATACTTGTGGGTTATCAAGACCTTTTTCTGGCGCCGTTGCCGGGGAGCATAGCTATATTTGTTGAGTCAATTGGGATTTATATCAACTGATCACTATGAAGAATCTGAAGGATCCAAAGACTAAGATTTTCCCTCTAAGACGAGGGGAGGTAACGAACTGCCATCTAGCTCTGCACTTGATTCACCTTCTGTTATGAGTAAGCTTGCAACACCACCACATGCTAGTAATCCTGATATGTCGCAAGTTATTGATGATGCTACCTCTAATATGAATGATGCTTATGATGATGCTAGTACCATGCTTGATGATAATGTGCCACTAGGAGAATTTCTTGATGAACAAATTGCTAGAGTTAAAGAGAATGAAACTACTGAAACTGATGAGATTGCTGAAACTGATGAAGCCTATGAAACTGATGATGACTATGAAACACCTATTAGTCCTAGCTCTCCTAGGTTTGAAATGCCTAAGATACCTGAAGGTTATTTTATGGATGAGGAGGTAACTAGGGAAATTCTTTCTTGTAAGGATAGAAACGATCTTAAGAAATTGCTACGCAAGTACAAGGAAAAGACTTTGAATGCTAGAATGAAATGTGATCCTAAGTTTGCTACTTCACCTATCTTTGTTACCGATAAGGATTATGAATTCTCTGTTGACCCAGAGTTAATTACTTTGGTTGAATCTGATCCTTTCCATGGCTTTGAAACTGAAACTGTAGTGGCACACCTTACTACACTGAATGATATATCCACCCTCTTTGCTCATGATGAGAAGATTTGCTACTATTGTATCCTCAAATTATTTCTGTTCTCATTAAAGGGTGATGCTAAGACATGGTAGAATACTCTTGCTCCTGGTTGTGTGCGTAGTCCCCAGGATATGATTTACGTCTTCTCTGAAAAATATTTTCCTGCTCATAAGAAACAAGCTGCCTTACAGGAAATATTTAACTTTGTGCAAATTGAAGAAGAGAGTCTCCCACAAGCTTGGGAAAGGCTTCTCCAATTGCTTAATGCTTTGCCTGATCACCCTCTCAAGAAAAATGAAATACTTGATATCTTCTATAATGGACTAACCGATGCTTCTAGGGACTTCCCGGATAGTTGTGTTGGTTGTGTTTTCAGGGAACGAACAGTTGAACAAGCTGAGGAATTATTGAATAACATATTGAAGAATTATGATGATTGGACTCTTCCTGAACCACCGCCTAAACCCACTCCGAAGAAGAGGGGTATCTTATTTCTCAGTCCTGAAGATATGCAAGAGGCAAAGAAATCCATGAAGGAAAAAGGTATTAAAGCTGAGGATGTTAAGAATTTGCCACCTATTGAAAAAAATACATGGCCTTGACACACCACCACCTCCACAAGTGGTAAAGGTAAATTCTTTATTAAAGTTTGATGAAGGTGATATCCCTCACAATAAACATCCTAGTCAATGCTTATATGAGTTTGACAACTATATTATGAAGCAAGATCATTTCAATGCACATGTTCTGAAACAATTGAAATATAATTCTGATATGATTGCTCGCTTGAGTGATTTGCTATTTAGAATCAGTAACGATGTTAGAGGTGTAGGAAAGCATGCCTCTATGGTTCAAACTCAGTTAGAACAAGTTGCTAAATCTCAAAAAGAATTGCTTGATGGAATGAATAATAATATGAATGATTTTGCTGCTAGAGTAGTAACTAGAGGAGGTAGAATGACCCAACAACCACTTTATCCCGAGGGTCATCCTAAAAGAATTGAACAAGACTCTCAGAGAATTAACGCTGATGCACCTAGTCCTTCTAAGAAGAAAAAGAAAAAGAAAAATGATAGGACTCTGCATACCTCTAGTGAACCTGAGACACAAAAACCTCCTGATAATAATGATGTCTCTATTTCCGATGCTGAAACTCAGTCTGGTAATGAACATTCACCTAGTGATAATGAAAATGATGATGATGATGTTCATGAAGATGCTCAACCTAACCATGATAAAGAACCATATAATGATGTTGAAATAGAGCCTGCTGCTGATCTTGATAACCCACAACCTAAAAATAAACGTTATGATAAAAGAGACTTTGTGGCTAGGAAACATGGTAAAGAAAGAGAGCCATGGGTTCAGAAACCCATGCCATTTCCAACTAAGCCATCTAAGAAAAAGGATGATGAAGAATTTGAGCACTTTGCTGAAATGATTAGGCCAGTCTTTTTGCGTACCCGCTTAACTGATATTTTAAAGATGGCCCCTTATGCAAAGTATATGAAAGACATCATCACTAATAAAAGAAAGATACCTGAAGTTGAAATCGCCACCATGCTCGCTAATTACTCTTTTAAGGATGGAGTACCTAAAAAACTTGGAGATCCTGGAATACCAACTATACCTTGCTCCATTAAAAGAAACTATGTCAAAACTGCTTTGTGTGATTTGGGAGCCGGTGTTAGTGTTATGCCTTTCTCCTTATATAAAAGACTTGATTTGAATAAATTCACACCTACCGAGATATCATTTCAAATCGCTGAGAAATCAACTGCCATACCTATCGGTATTTGTGAGGATGTGCCCGTTGTTGTTGCAAATGTTACTATCTTAACGGACTTTGTTATTCTTGAGATACCCGAGGACGACAACATGTCGATTATCCTTGGTAGACACTTTTTGAATACTGCAGGGGCTGTTATTGATTGCAATAAAAGCAAAGTCACTTTTCATATCAATGGTAATGAGCGCACGGTGCATTTTCCGAAGAAACAATTCCAAGTGAATGGTATAAATGTTATTGAAGAATCTCTGACCATCACTATTGGAAGCTTCAATTACCTCTACCTACTGCCAAAAAGAAATATGATATACTTATTGTTGGGGATATGCACATCCCCATTGAGGTAACTTAGTGTTTTACGAAAGTTCTTCGGTTTCATGCTAATCGGAAGTGGTTGTTAATAAGACTTGATCAACCTTATTAATGGATCATTTTTGAAAGGTATGAAGTCGATGAATCTAGTAAGCACAACTCTCTGCTCCCGTCGTATCTACTTTTCCTCACACTTTTGCCCTTGTTTTGGACTCTAATTTGCATGATTTGAATGAAACTAACCCGAACTAACGCTGTTTCAGCAGAACTACCATGGTGTTATTTTTTGTGCAGAAATAAAATTTCTCGAAATTGGACGAAACTTTTTGGAGATTTATTTTAGACTAAATAAAAAATACTGGAGCCAAGAACCACCGGCGGGGGGCCCCTGGCTGGGCAAGATACACCAGGGTGCGCCAGCCCCCCCAGGCGCGCCCTGGTGGGTTGTGCCCACCTCGGGGCCTCACTGACCCTAATTCTGGCACTATAAATTCCTATTTTCGGAGAAAAAATAGGAGAAAAAGTTTCATCGCGTTTTACGATACGGAGCCGCCGCCACCTCCTGTTCTTCATCGGGAGGCCAGATCTGGAGCCCATTTTGGCCTCCGGAGAGGGGAATCTTCGGTCTTCGTCATCATCAACCCTTCTCCATCGCCAATTCCATGATGCTCCCCACCGGGAGTGAGTAATTCCTTCGTAGGCTCGCTGGTCGGTGAGGAGTTGGATGAGATTCATCATGTAATCGAGTTAGTTTTGTTAGGGCTTGATTCCTAGTATCCATTATGTTCTGAGATTGATGTTGCTATGACTTTCCTATGCCTAATGCTTGTCACTAGGGCCCGAGTGCCATGATTTCAGATCTGAACCATTTATGTTATCACCATTATATCTATGTTCTTGATCCGATCTTGCTAGTCATATGCACCTATTACGTGTTCTGATCCGCAAACCCCGGAGTGACAATAGTCGGGATACTTTCCGGTGATGACCGTAGTTTGAGGAGTTCATGTATCCACCGTGTGTTAATGCTTTGTTCCGGTTCTCTATTAAAAGGAGGCCTTAATATCCCTTAGTTTCCTTATGGACCCCGCTGCCACGGGAGGGTAGGACAAAAGATGTCATGCAAGTTCTTTTCCATAAGCACGTATGGCTATTTACGGAATACATGCCTACATTACATTTATGAACTGGAGCTAGTTCTGTGTCGCCCTAGGTTATGACTGTTATATGATGAATATCATCCAACGAGTTAACCGATCCAGTGCCTACGAGTTTTCCACATATTGTTCTTGCTAAGTTACTACTGTTGTTCCAACTGTTCCAACAGCTACAAAACTATTGCTATCACTGCTACTACTTCTATCATACTACTGTGCTACTGATCACTTTGCTGCAGATATTTAATCTCCAGGTGTGGTTGAATTGACAACTCAACTACTAATACTCTCAAATATTCTTTGGCTCCCCTTGTGTTGAATCTATAAATTTGGGTTGAAAACCCTACCCTCAAAAACTGTTGCGATCCCCTATACTTGTGGGTTATCAGAGTACCTCGCTGCTTCGGAAGCGACGAAGGAAGGAGTCTGGATGAAGCAGTTCATGACAGATCTCGGAGGTGTGCCCAGTGCACTGGATCCGATGACTCTCTTTTGTGACGACACTGGTGCCATTGCTCTAGCCAAGGAACCTAGGTTTCACAAGAGGACCAGACATATAAAGCGACGCTTCAATTCCATCCGCGATTAAATCAAGGTGGAGGACATATATATTTGCAAAATACATACAGATCTGAGTATTGCAGACCCGTTGACTAAGCCTCTTCCACGAGCAAAACATGATCAGCACCAGAACTGTATGGGTGTTAGATTCATAACAATGTAAATCACATAGTGATGTGAACTAGATTATTGGCTCTAGTGCAAGTAGGAGACTGTTGGAAATATGCCCTAGAGGCAATAATAAAATGGGTATTATCATATTTCCTTATTCATGATAATCGTTTATTATCCGTGCTATAATTGTATCGATTGGAAACTCACATCCATGTGTGGATACATAGACAACAATGTGTCCCTAGCAAGCCTCTACTAGACTAGCTCGTTGATCAGAGATGGTCAAGGTTTCCTGACCATAGACATGAGTTGTCATCTGATAACGGGATCACATCATTAGGAGAATGATGTGATGGACAAGACCCAACCGTAAGCATAGCAGTTGATCGTGTCAGTTTATTGCTACAGGTATCTCTGACGATGTCTGTTGAGTTGGCATGGATCGAGACTGGGATTTGTCACTCCGTTTGACGGAGAGGTATCTCTGGGCCCACTCGGTAATACATCATCACAATGAGCTTGCAAGCAATATGACTAAGGAGTTAGTCATGGGATCTTGTATTATGGAACGAGTAAAGATAATTGCCGGTAACGAGATTGAACTAGGTATGGAGATACCGACGATCGAATCTCGGGCAAGTAACATACCGATGGACAAAGGGAACTGCATACGGGATTGATTGAATCCTTGACATCGTGGTTCGACCGATAAAGATCTTCATAGAATATGTAGGAACCAATATGGGCATCCAGGTCCCGCTATTGTTTATTGATCGTAGAGGTGTCTCGGTCATGTCTGCATAGTTCTCGAACCCGCAGGGTCTGCACACTTAACGTTCGGTGACGATTTGGTATTGTTGAGTTACATATGTTGGCGACAGAAGGTTGTTCGGAGTCCCGGATGAGATCCCGGACATCACGAGGAGTTCTGAAATGGTCTAGAGGTAAAGATTTATATATAGTAAAGTGGTATTCGGGTTCCCGAAAGGTTTCGGGTGTTTTCGGTATTGTACCGGGAGTGCCGAAAGGGTTCCGGGGGTCCACCGGGAGGGTCCCACCCATCTCGGAGGGCCACATGGGCCTAAGAGGTGGCGCACCAGCCCCTGGTGGGCTGGGCAGCCAGCCCCTAAGGGTCCATGCACCAAAGAGTGGAGGGTGGGAGGAGTCCTGGAGGAGAGGGACTCCTCCCTAGGCGCCCACCTCCCTTGTTGGTGGTGGACTCCACCTCCTGGCCGGCGGCCAAGGACCTAGGGGAAACCCTAGGGCGCCTCCCACCTACCCCCTCCTCCTATATATAGTGGAGGAGAGAGAGGGCAGTTGCACCTGAAAAGCCACGGTGCTGCCTCTCTCTCTCTCTCCCTCTAGATCTCTTTCTCCTCTAGATCGGTTTCGGTAGTGCTTGGCGAAGCCCTGCCGGGACAGCTCCACCACCACCGCCACCACACCGTTGTGCTGCGGAGAACTCATCTACCTCTCCGCCCTTGCTTGCTGGATCAAGAAGGCGGAGACGTCATAGAGCAGTACGTGTGCTAAACGCGGAGGTGCCGTCCGTTCGGCGCTAGATCGGGACCGATCAAGATTGGATCGCGGCACGGATCGTGATTGGATCGCGAAGATGTTCGACTACACCAACCGTGTTTCTTAACGCTTCCCGCTTAGCGATCTACAAGGGTATGTGGATCCACTCTCCTTCTCATAGCTATTGATCTCCATAGATAGATCTTGGGTGTGCGTAGGAAAAAATTTGTTTCCCATGCTACGTTACCCATCACTGCATACGGGATTGATTGAATCCTTGACATCGTGGTTCAATCGATAAAGATCTTCGTAGAATATGTAGGAACCAATATGGGCATCCAGGTCCCGCTATTGGTTATTGACCGTAGAGGTGTCTCGGTCATGTCTGCATAGTTCTTGAACCCGCAGGGTCTGCACACTTAACGTTCGGTGACGATTTGGTATTGTTGAGTTGTATATGTTGGTGACCGAAGGTTGTTCGGAGTCCCGGATGCGATCCCGGACATCACGAGGAGTTCCAGAATGGTCCGGAGGTAAAGATTTATATATATGAAAGTGGTATTCGGGTTCCGAAAAGGTTTCGGGTATTTCCGGTATTGTACGAGGAGTGTCGAAAGGGTTCCGGGGGTCCACCGGGAGGGGACCACCCTTCCCAGGGGGGCACATGGGCTTAAGAGGTGGCGCACCAGCCCCTGGTGGGGTGGGCAGCCGACCCCTAAGTGCCCATGCGCCCAAGGGTGGTAGGTGGGAGGAGTCCTGGAGGAGAGGGACTCCTCCCTAGGCGCCCCACCTCCCTTGTGGGAGGTGGACACCTCCATCTGGCCGCGGCCAGGCCCTAGGGGAAACCCTAGGGCGCCTCCCCACCTACCCCCTCCTCCTATATATAGAGAGGGAGAGAGAGGGCAGACACACCGAAGGTATAAGTGCAGCCCTCTCTCTCTCCCTAGATATGTTTCTCCTCCAAACGCATCTGCGGCGGCGTTGGGCGAAGCCCTGCTGAGATTGCACTGCCACCACCGTCACCATGCCGTCGAGCTGCCGAAGAACTCATCTACCTCTCCACTCTCGCTTGCTGGACGTCATCGAGCTGTAAGTGTGCTGAACGCGGAGGTGCCGTCCGTAAGGCGCTAGATCGGGACGGATCATGATTGGATCGCGGGACAGATCGTGATTGGATCGCGAAGACGTTCGACTACAACAACCGCGTTTCTTAATGCTTCCCGCTTAGCGATCTACAAGGGTATGTGGATCTACTCCCTCTCGTAGCTGTTAATCTCCATAGATAGATCTTGGGTGTTCGTAGGAAATTTTTTGTTTCCCATGCAACGTTCCCCAACAGTGGCATCATGAGCTACGTCTATGCGTAGATAACATGCACAAGTAGAACACAAAAGAGTTTGTGGGTGTTGATGTTCAGATTGCTTACTTCCTTAGTCTTATCTTGATTCGGCTGTATTGTGGGATGAAGCGGCTCAGACCAACCTTACTCGTCCACGTACGAGAGACCGGTTCCATCGACTGACATGCAACTTGTTGCGTAAAGATGGCTGGCGAGTGTCTGTCTCTCCCACTTTAGTTGAATCGGATTCGACAGAGGCGGTCCTTGTAGAAGGTTAAATAGTAACTTGAATATCACCGTTGTGGCTTTGCGTAGGTAAGAACGGTTCTTACTAGTTGCCCATAGCATCCACGTAAAACTTGCAACAACAAAGTAGAGGACGTCTAACTTGTTTTTGCAGGGCATGCTGTGATATGATATGGCCAGTGACATGATGTGATATATGTGATGTATGAGATTATCATGTTTTGTATAGATTGTCACGACTTGCATGTCAATGAGTACGGCAACCAGCAGGAGCCATAGGGTTGTCTTTAATTATTTTCGTTGTTTTTGCTTTACTTTATCGCTATGTGTTAGCAATAGTTGTAGAAGCAATAGTTGGCGCGACAACCACATGACGACACGATGATGGAGATCATGGTGTCATGCCGGTGACGATGGAGATCATGTCGGTGCTTTGGAGATGGAAATCAAAAGCACAAGAGTATCATGGCCATATCATGTCACTTATATGATTTGCATGTGATGTTTATCCTATTTATGCATCTTATGTTGCTTAGAACGGCGGTAGCATTATAAGATGATCTCTCACTAAAATTTCAAGATGAAATTGTGTTCTCCCCAAGTATGCACCATTGCAAAGGTTCGTTGTTTCGAAGCACCACGTGATGATCGGGTGTGATAGACTCTGCGTTCGCATACAACGGGTGCAAGCCAGATTTACACACGCGGAATACTTGGGTTAAACTTGACGAGCCTAGCATGTACAGACATGGCCTCGGAACACAGGAGACCGAAAGGTCGATCATGAGTCATATAGTAGATATGATCAACATGGAGATGTTCACCATTGAAACCACCTCATCTCACGTGATGGTCGGACTTGGGTTAGTGGATTTGGATCATGTCACACTTAGAAAACCTGAGGGATGTTGATTTGAGTGGGAGTTCTTTAGTAATATGGTTAATTGAAATAATTATCATGAACATAGTCAAAATATCTTGGCAAATTATGTTGTAGATCGATAGCTCACGCTGTAGCTCCCCTATATTTTGATACGCTCCTTGAGAAAAACTAAGTTGAAAGATGGTAGTAGCAATTATGCGGAATAGGTCCATGATCTAAGGATTGTGCTCAGTTGCTGCACAGAAGGCTTATGTCCTTGATGCACCGCTCGGTGCGCCATGATAACCCACAAGTATAGGGGATCGCAACAGTTTTCGAGGGTAGAGTATTCAACCCAAATTTATAGATTCGACACAAGGGGAGCCAAAGAATATTTGCGAGTATTAGCAGCTGAGTTGTCAATTCAACCACACCTGGAGATTAAATATCTGCAACAGAGTGATCAGTAGCACAGTTGTATGACAGTTTTGATAGCAGTAGTAGCAGTAACAGTAATGGTAGCAGTCATAGCAATAGTTTTGTAGCAGTTGGAACAATAGCAGTAGCAATAGTAACTTAGCAAGAGCAATATGTGGAAAACTCGTAGGCACTTGATCGGTGAACTCGTTGGATGATATTCATCATATAACAGTCATAACCTAGGGCGGCATAGAACTAGCTCTAGTTCATAAATGTAATGTAGGCATGTATTCCGTAAATAGTCATACGTGTTTATGGAAAACAACTTGCATGACATCTTTTTTCCTACCCTCCCGTGGAAGCGGGGTCCATAAGGAAACTAAGGGATATTAAGGCCTCCTTTTAATAGAGAACCAGAACAAAGCATTAACATATGGTGAATACATGAACTCCTCAAACTACGGTCATCACCGGAAAGTATCCCGACTATTGTCACTCCGGGGTTTACGGATCATAACATGTAATAGGTGCGTATGACTAGCAAGATCGGATCAATAACATAGATATAATGGTGATAACATAAACAGTTCAAATCTGAAATCATGGCACTCGGGCCCTAGTGACAAGCATTAAGCATGGCAAAGTCATAGCAACATCAATCTCAAAACATAGTGGATACTAGGGATCAAGCCCTAACAAAACTAACTCGATTACATGAGGAATTACTCACTCCCGGTGGGGAGCATCATGGAATTGGCGATGGAGAAGGGTTGATGATGACGAAGACCGAAGGTTCCCCTCTCCGGAGCCCCAAACGGGCTCCAGATTTGGCCTCCCGATGAAGAACAGGAGGTGGCGCCGGCTCCTTATCGTAAAACGCGATGAAACTTTCTCTCTGATTTTTTCTCCAAAAATAGGATTTTATAGCGATGGAATTAGGGTCAGTGGGGCCCCGAGGTGGGCACAACCCAGCAGGGCGCGCCTGGAGGGGGTGGCGCGCCCTGGTGTATCGTGCCCAACCAGGGCACCCCCCTCCGGTGGTTCTTGACTCTAGTAATTTTTATTTATTATAAAATAAATCTTCAAAAAGTTTCGTCCAGTTCCGAGAACTTTTATTTCTGCACAAAAATAACACCATGGTAGTTCTGCTGAAAACAACGTCAGTCCGGGTTAGTTTCATACAAATAATGCAAATTAGAGTCCAAAACAAGAGCAAAAGCATGAGGAAAAGTAGATACGACGGAGACGTATCAACTCCCCCAAGCTTAACCCATTGCTTTTCCTCAAGCAATTTAGTTGACAAACTGAAAGTGATAAAGAAAAACTTTTACGAACTCTTTCGTTCTTGTTTACATATATATGCTTAAGTAGCACTAAGGTTTTCAGCAAAGATTATGACTAACCATGCTAGCAATAACTCTTAGAAATTATATTAACTCATATCAATGACATAAGCAACTAGTGAGCAATAATAAAATATCTCAAGCGCCAACACTTTGTCAAAACAATCATGATATAATATGACAATAGTGGTATCTCGCTAGCCCTTTCTGAGACCGCAAAACATAAATGCAGAGCACCTCCAAAGTTCAAGCAGCGACTAAACATTGTAATTCATGGTAGAAAAGATCCAGTCATGCTGCACCCAACATTAACTATACACAATGCATGAGGATGGCAATAGTGCTCTCAGGTCTGGCGCTTATTTGAGAAGGTGATGACTCAACATAATAGTAAATAGATAGTCCATTTGCAGAGGGAAGCAGGGATTTGCAAAGGTGCGAGAGCTCAAAGCTTAAAGCAGAGATAAATATAATTTTGGGAGGTACACTCTTCCTGTCAATGTTACGACCAAGAGTTATCAATATCTTCCATGCTAAACACATTAGCGGCGGTTCCCAAGCGGTAAAAGTAAAGGTTTACTCCCCCTTCACCAACAATCACACTCCACGGCTAGCCGAATCCACGGGTACCGTCCATACCAACAACATTCCTGGGGGAGTTTTGTTTAATTATTTGTAATTTTTTATTTCGAGACTGGGAATCCCTATTACCGCCCCTCTCGTGCAAGGACGAGTGAATAAACACTCATCATGAGAATAACCCGATTAACATGGAAGATACTGACCGCCCCCTGTCGGTCCATGAGCGGTCCAGGCACACAAAACAGATGTTCATTTGAATTTTTTAGAGGTGGCACATGCAAATTTACTTGGAACGGCAGGGTAATACCGCATATAGGTAGATATAGTGGACTCATATGGGATAACTTTGGTTCAAGGATTTTGACGCACAAGCAGTATTCCCGCTTAATACAGGCGAAGGCTAGCAAATAGGTTGAGAAGTGGCCAGCTAGAGAGCAAAAACAGTCATGAACATGCATTAAGCATAATAAACATTGAATACTAGCATGAGTAGGATATGGATACCATGAACATAAATATCATGAAGGCTATGTTGGTTTTGATTCAACTACATGCGTGAACATGTGCCAAGTCAGACCACTTGAAACATTCAGAGGAGGATACCATATCATCATACCAGATCACAATCATTTTAATGCATATTGACATCCAAGATAAATCATTATCCACTCCTAACTACTTAAGCATGGCATGAGCAACTATAATCTCTAATTGTCATTGCAAACATATTTGATCATAATATCATAAATCAAGGATACTAGGCTAAACATATTTACAAAAACAAAAACAAGTTGAGTTCATACCCGCTTTTCTCTGCCACAGTCACTTCATCAAATATCGTCATTATTGCCTTTCACTTGCACGACCGAATGATATGAAAATAATAATAGTGCAAGAGTGTTGTGGACTAAGCTGGAATCTGCAAAAGTTTTATTCAAGAGGAGAAAACAAAGTAACATGGGCTCTTTGTTAGATTATCAATAGTGCATATGAGAGCCACTCAACAATTTCATTGTGGTCTTCTCCTTGGTAAGACTCAAATAAAAGGAAAAGAATTTCAAAGAAACACACTGAAATATTTTTGGAGTTTTTGGTTTTTCTTGAAGAAAGAAAATTAACGAGGGAAAAACAAAAACGAGAAAAACTATTTACACGGGAGAGCTCCCAACAAGTAAAAGAAGAAACGAGAAATCTTTTTGGGTTTTCTTTTGATACTACAATCAATTTAAAATGGAAAGAAAAAACAAAAAGAAGTAGGAAATATTTTTGGGTTTTCTCAAAGTTTTTCAAACACGCAAGAAGAAAGCGAGAAAATAAATCTAGCATGGATAATACAATGAAAAAGTATGAACACCGACAACTAACTGGAATGAAATGTGTGAATATGAATATAATGTCGGTGGAAATACGTACTCCCCCAAGCTTAGGCTTTTGGCCTAGCTTGGTAATCACCATCCGTAGTAACCATCCGGTCCTAAGTCGAAGTGAGGTGGAGATGGCACCTGAGCGTCCCACTCCAGGGGCTCCTCCTCAGCAGCTGCTAGGTTGTTCCGGTAGGCTGTAATGTCCCCTGGCATGATCCTGTATCCGTTCCTGGCAATAGAATCAAACAGAGCAGGTGCAGGCAACGGGATAACATCATGGGTTTCAATGCTGAATACTAAGTTATAGCGAATGTTATGAAAAGAATTAGCTGCCTCAATAAATTGGTGATCCCGCAATGCCTTGTGATCTAGATAAACTTGGGACAAGGGATAATCATGTGGGCGAATCTGAACATTAAAGTGTCTCGCTAAGCGAGTAGCATAAATACCACCATGTATCTTTCCCTTAGTTCTGTTAAGGTGTAAGAGATGTGCAATAATAGCCCCCATGCTAAAGGTGTGATCATTGTACAGTGCACGGCGTAAGATGGCAAAGTCAGGAGCACTGAGTGCACCAACCTTCTCCCTAGTGGTTAAACACTTTGCGATGAACAAAGCAAAGTAATGCACAGACGGAAACTGCAAACTGGTAGCAGTGGCTTTTGACACACCTCTATCTTCACCCACTGTTAAAGTGAGGAGAAAGTCATCAAACGCCCCTGGTCTAGGATCTCTTATTCCCCATCAGAAGGGATCAAGCATATGTCGCAAAAGTCAGTGAGCGGTATTTTGTGAGTTTCAGCATATAGCTTAAACTGCACCTCAGGAGGATTATTCCTACTCAGAAAATGAAAACTTTGCACAAAGGAATTTGTAAGGATGTGATGTTGGTCACACTTAGCTACGAGGAATTCAGTCAGCCCAGCGTTTGCAACGAATTGGCAAATTCTTGATGGAACCCGGCCTCCTCCATGAAGGCATCATGCGGCCATTCGCACGGCCGCACCTCCGCCGTTCTCGGAGTGTGAGGTCATTGTCCGATGATTCCCCAATGACTCCTTTAGCATTCTTCTTGGAGGAAAACTTCCTAAAGAAATCCATCTTATTCCTAAGATACAAATTCTGAAAAATTTAGTCTACAAAAAATTTGTCAACAAAACTTCATAAGATTGATAGCAACTACTCCCAAGGATGCATAGAGGCCATATCAAGCATTCAAACTACTTAGAACTCTAAGAATTCAACATGCAAGCTCATCTACAGCAGCACCAAGAGTAGCTAATTATTCTAAAAATAACCCACTAAATCAAAAACTAATTGGAGCAATGGAGGAGTCACATACCAAGTAGCAATCCCCCAAAACAGTTTCGGAAATGGTGCTTCGAGCAAAAAGATCGAAATCCGCGGGTTTGAGAGCAAGAACACGGGAGTGAGAGATATTGTGATTTTTTTCTGGAGGTAGGGGATGACATGGGATAAAGGGATAAGTGAGTGGACCCACGTGGGGGGCCACAACCCACTAGGGCGCGCCTGGGGTTGCTGGCGCGCCCTGGTGTCTTGTGGGCACCAGGTGCACCCCCCTCTGATGTTATTTGCATCAGAAATTCAGAAATATTCAGAAAAAATCGTATCAAATTTTCAGGACAGTCTGAGAACTTTTATTTTTGGGTTATTTCTTATTGCACGGAGAAAACAGAAAACAGGATAAACATGGCATTTTATTTTATTTGACTAAGTAAAACAGAAAATAAAAGGTGGGAGCATAAGATTGTGCCTACTAGATTCATCAACTTCATACCTCTCAAAAATGATCCATTAATAAGGTTGATCAAGTCTTATTAACAACTACTTCCGATTAGCATGAAACCGAAGAACTTTCGTAACACACTAAGTTACCTGAATGGGGATATGCATATCCCCAACAACAAGTATATCATATTTCTTTTTGGCAGTAGGTAGAGGTAATTCAAAACTTCCAATAGTGAGTGTCGGAGATTCTTCAATAACATTTATACCATTCACTTGGAATTGTTTCTTCAAAAAGTGCACCGTATGCTCATTACCATTGATATGAAAAGTGACTTTGCTTTTATTGGAATCAATAACAGGCCCTGCAGTATTCAAAAAGAGTCTACCAAGGATAATCGACATGTTGTCGTCCTCGGGCATCTCAAGAATAACAAAGTCCGTTAAGATAGTAACATTTGCAACAACAACGGGCACATCCTCACAAATACCGATAGGTATGGTAGTTGATTTGTCAGCCATTTGCAATTATATTTCAGTAGGTGTGAGTTTATTCGGATCAAGTCTTTTATATAAGGAGAAAGGCATAACACTAACACCAGCTCCCAAATCACACAAAGCAGTTTTGACATAATTTCTTTTAATGGAGCAAGGTATAGTTGGTATTCCAGGATCTCCAAGTTTTTTAGGTACTCCATCCTTAAAAGAATAATTAGAAAGCATGGTGGAGATTTCAGCTTCAGGTATCTTTCTTTTATTAGTGATGATGTCTTTCATGTATTTTGCATAAGGGGCCATCTTTAAGATATCAGTTAAGCGGGTACGCAAAAAGACTGGCCTAATCATTTCAGCAAAGCGTTCAAATTCTTCACCATCCTTTTTCTTAGATGGTTGAGGTGGAAAGGACATGGGTTTCTGAACCCTTGGATCTCTTTCTTTACCATGTTTTCTAGCCACAAAGTCTCTTTTATCATATCATTTATTTTTAGGTTGTGGGTTATCAAGATCAACAGCAGGCTCTATTTCAACATTATCATCTGGTTCTTTATCATTGTTTGGTTGAGTATCCTCATGAACATCATCATTATCATTTTCATTATCACTACGTGAATGCTCATTACCAGACTGAGTTTCAGCATCGGAAATAGAGACATCATTATCTTTAGGAGGTTTTTGTATCTCAGGTTCACTAGAGGTATGCAAGGTCCTATCATTTTTTTTCTTTTTCTTTTTAGAGGGACTAGGTGCATCAGTATTAATTCTCTGAGAGTCTTGTTCAATTCTCTTAGGATGACCTTCAGGATAAAGTGGTTCTTGGGTCATTCTACCTCCTCTAGTAACTACTCTAGCAGCAATATCATTCATATTATTATTCATTTCATCAAGCAATTCTCTTTGAGATTTAGCAACTTGTTCTAACTGGGTTTGAACCATAGAGGCATGCTTTCCTACACCTCTAACATCATTACTGATTCTAAATAACAAGTCACTCAAGTTAGCAATCATATCAGAATTATATTTCAATTGTTTCAGAACATTTGCATTGAAGTGATCTTGTTTCATAATGTAGTTATCAAACTCATATAAGCATTGACTAGGATGTTTATTGTAAGGGCTATCACTTTCATCAAACTTTAATAAAGAATTTATCTCTAACACCTGTTGAGGTGGTGGTGTGTCAAGGCCATGTATTTCTTCAATAGGTGGTAAATTTTTAACATCCTCGGCTTTAATACCCTTTTCCTTCATACATTTCTTTGCCTCTTGCATATCTTCAGGACTGAGAAATAAGATACCCCTCTTCTTTGGAGTGGGTTTAGGCGGTGGTTCAGGAAGAGTCCAATCATCATAATTCTTCAATATATTATTCAATAGTTCCTCAGCTTGTTCAACAGTTCGTTCCCTGAACACACAACCAGCATAACTATCTAGGAGGTCCCTAGAAGCATCAGTTAGTCCATTATAGAAGATATCAAGTATTTCATTTTTCTTAAGAGGGTGATCAGGCAAAGCATTAAGCAATTGGAGAAGCCTCCCCCAAGCTTGTGGGAGACTCTCTTCTTCAATTTGCACAAAGTTGAATATTTCCTGTATGGCAGCTTCTTTCTTATGAGCAGGAAAATATTTTTCGGAGAAGTAGCAAATCATATCCTGGGGACTACGCCCACAACCAGGAGCAAGAGGGTTGTACCATGTCTTAGCATCACCCTTTAATGAGAATGGAAATAATTTGAGAATATAGTAGTAGCGAATCTTATCATCATGAGCAAAGAGGGTGGCTATATCATTCAGCTTAGTAAGATGTGCCACTAGAGTTTCAGTTTCATAGCCATGGAAAGGATCAGATTCAACCAATGTAATTAACTCTGGGTTGACAGAGAATTCATAATCCTTATCAGTAACAAAGATAGGTGAAGTAGCAAACGTAGGATCACATTTCATTCTATCATTCAAAGTCTTCTCTTTATACTTGCGTAGTAATTTGTTAACATCATCTCTATCCTTACAAGAAAGGATTTCTCTAGTTACCTCCTCATCCATAACATAACCTTCAGGTATCTTAGGCATTTCAAATCTAGTAGAGCTAGGTCTAAAAGGTGTTTCATAGTCATTAGTTTCAAAGGCTTCATCAGTTTCAACAATCTCATCAGTTTCAATAATTTCATTCTCTTTAGCTCTAGTAATTTGTTCATCAAGAAATTCACCTAGTGGCACATTATCATCAAGCATGGTACTACATCATCATCATAAGAATCATTCATAGCAGAAGCACCATCATCAATAACTTGCGACATATCAGGATTAATAGCATGTGGTGGTGTTGCAAACTTACTCATAACCGAAGGTGAATCAAGTGCAGAGCTAGATGGCAATTCCTTAACGCCCCTCGTCTTAGAGGAAAAAATCTTGGTTTTTGGATCCTTCAGATTCTTCATAGTGATCAATTGATATAAAACCCAAGTGAATCAACAAATATAGATATGCTCCCCGGCAACGGCGCCATAAAAAGGTCATGATAACCCACAAGTATAGGGGATTGAAACAGTTTTCGAGGGTAGAGTATTCAACCCAAATTTATAGATTCGACACAAGGGGAGCCAAAGAATATTTGCGAGTATTAGCAGCTGAGTTGTCAATTCAACCACACCTGGAGATTAAATATTTGCAGCAGAGTGATCAGTAGCACAGTAGTATGACAGTTTTGATAGCAGTAGTAGCAGTAAAAGTAATGGTACCTGTGATAGCAATAGTTTTGTAGCAGTTGGAACAGTAGCAGTAGCAATAGTAACTTAGAAAGAGAAATATGTGGAAAACTCGTAGGCACTGAATCGGTGAACTCGTTGGATGATATTCATCATATAATAGTCATAACCTAGGGCGACACAGAACTAGCTCCAGTTCATAAATGTAATGTAGGCATGTATTCCGTAAATAGTCATACGTGCTTATGGAAAAGAACTTGCATGATATCTTTTGTCCTACCCTCCCGTGGCAACAGGGTCCATAAGGAAACTAAGGGATATTAAGGCCTCCTTTTAATAGAGAACCGAAACAAAGCATTAACACATGGTGAATACATGAACTCCTCAAACTACGGTCATCACCGGAAAGTATCCCAACTATTGTCACTCCGGGGTTTACGGATCATAGCACGTAATAGGTGCGTATGACTAGCAAGATCGAATCAAGAACATAGATATAATGGTGATAACATAAACGGTTCAGATCTAAAATCATGGCACTCGGGCCCTAGTGACAGGCATTAAGCATGGCAAAGTCATAGCAACATCAATCTCAGAACATAGTGGATACTAGGGATCAAGCCCTAACAAAACTAACTCGATTACATGATGAATCTCATCCAACTCCTCACCGACCGGCAAGCCTACGAAGGAATTACTCACTCCCGGTGGGGAGCATCATGGAATTGGCAATGGAGAAGGGATGATGATGACGAAGACCGAAGATTCCCCTATCCGGAGCCCCAAACGGGCTCCAGATTTGGCCCCCCGATGAAGAACAGGAGGTGGCGGCGGCTCCATATCGTAAAACGTGATGAAACTTTCTCTCTGATTTTTTTCTCCAAAAATAGGATTTTATAGCGCTGGAATTAGGGTCAGTGGGGCCCCGAGGTGGGCACAACCCACCAGGGCGCGCTTGGAGGGGGTGGTGCGCCCTGGTGTATCGTGCCCAACCAGGGCACTCCCTCCGGTGGTTCTTGACTCCAGTAATTTTTATTTATTATAAAATAAATCTCCAAAAAGTTTCATCCAGTTTTGAGAACTTTTATTTCTGCACAAAAACAACACCATGGTAGTTCTGCTGAAAACAGCGTCAGCGCGGGTTAGTTTCATTCAAATAATGCAAATTAGAGTCCAAAACAAGAGCAAAAGCGTGAGGAAAAGTAGATACGACGGAGACGTATCACGCCACCACCTCAAGCGTCGTCTGTGGGTGTTGAGAACATCAGACAGACACGTTTTTGATGACTACTTGATAGTTCAGTCTGTCATGCTTTACGACTTAGAATTGAGGCTCCAAATTCGTTTTGAACGTCACGGAGCATATGAGATGTTCTAAGAGCTGAAATTGGGATTTCAGGCTCATGCCCGTGTTGAGAGGTATGAGACCTCCAACAAGATTCTTTGCCTGCAAGATGAAGGAGAATAGCTCAATCGGTGAGCATGTGCTCAGATTGTCTAGGTGCTACAATCGCTTGAATCAAGTGGGAGTTGATCTTCCAGATAAGATAGTGATTGACATAGTTCTCCAAGTCACTGCCACCAAGCTGCTGGAGCTTCGTGATGAACTATAAACATGCCAGGGATGGAGATGATGATCCCTGAGCTATTCGCGATGTTTTACACCACGAAAGGTAGAAATCAAGAAGGAGCATCAAGTGTTGATGGTAAGACCACTATTTTCAAGAAGGGCAAGGGCAAGAAGGGAAACTTCGAGAATGGCAAGCCAGTTGTCGCTCCAGTGAAGAATCCCAAGGTTGGACCCAAACCCGAGACTGAGTGCTTCTGTTATGAGGGGAACGGTCACTGAAGCGGAACTGCCCCAGATACTTGGCAGATAAGAAGGTTGGCAACGTTAACAAAAGTATATTTGATATACATGTTATTGATGTGTACCTTACTAAGTACTCCTAGTACACCTGGGTATTAGATACTGGTTCAGTTGCTAATATTGGCAACTCGAAGTAAAAGCTACGGAATGAACCGAGACTAGCTAAGGGTGAGGTGATGATGTGTGTTGGAAGTGTTTCCAAGGTTGATGTGATCACCATCGCATGCTCCCTCTACCTTCGGGATTAGTGTTGAACCTAAATAAATGTTATTTGGTGTTTGCATTGAGCATGAACATGATTAGATCATGTTTATTGCAATACGGTTATTCATTTAAGTCAGAGAATAATGGTTATTCTGTTTACATGAATAATACCTTCAATGGTCATGCATCCAATGTGAATGGTTTATTGAATCTCGATCGTAGTGATACACATGTTCATAATATTGATGCCAAAAGATGCAAAGTTAATAATGATAGTACCACATACTTGTGGCACTGCCGCTAAGGTCATATTGGTGTAAAGCGCATGAAGAAGCTCCATGCTGATGGATCTTTGGACTCACTCGATTTTGAATCGCTTGAGACATGCAAACCATGCATCATGGGCAAGATGACTAAGACCCCGTTTTCCGGTTCGATGGAGCGGGCAAGTGACTTATTGGAAATAATACATATTGATGTATGCAATCCAATGAGCATTGAAGCACGCGGTGGATATCGTTATTATCTTACCTTGACAGATGATTTGAGTAGATACTGGTATGTTTACTTGATGAATCACAAGTCTGAAACTTTTGAAAAGTTCAAGAAATTTCAGAGTGAAGTTGAAGATCATCGTGACAAGAAGATTGAATGTGTACGATATGATCGTGGAGGTAAATATCTGAGTTATGAGTTTTGGTATATATTTAAGACAATGTGGAAGTTGTTTCACAACACATGCCACCTGGAACACCACAGTGTAATGGTGTGTCCGAACATCATGGCCGTACTCTATTGGATATGGTGCGTTCTATGATGTCTCTTACCGATTTGCAACTATCGTTTTGGGGTCATGCATTAGAGACAACTACATTCACTTTAAATAGGGCACCATCTAAATCCGTTGAGATGACAACGTATGAATTATGGTTTGGGAGAAACCTAAGCTGTCATTTCTTAGAGTTTGGGAATGCGATGCTTATGTGAAAAGACTTCAACCTGATAAGCTCGAACCCAAAGCGGACAAATGCGTCTTCATAGGATACCCTAAGGAAACAGTTGGGTATACCTTCTATCTCAGATCCGAGGGCAAAGTGTTTGTTGCTAAAAACGGGTCCTTTCTCGAGAAAGAGTTTCTCTCGAAAGAATTGAGTGGGAGGAAGGTAGAACTTGATGAGTTTATTGAACTGTCACTTCAGTTGGATGGTAGCACGACGTAGAAAAATGTTTCTGCGGCGCGTACACCAAATGAAGACGAAGCTAATGATGATGATCATGAAACTTCAGATCAAGTTACTAATGAGCCTCGTAGGTCGACAAGGAATCGTACCGCCCCTAAGGGGTGCGGCAATCCTGTCTTGGAGGTCATGTTGTTAGACAACAGTGAACCTACGAGCTGTGAAGAAGAGATAGTGGGCCCGGATTCCAACAAATGGCTCGAAGCCATGAAATCCGACATAGGATCCATGTATGAAAACCAAGTATGGACTTTGGTAGACTTTCTCGATGAACGGCGGGTCGTTAAGCACGAATGGACCTTTAAGAAGAAGACAGACGCTGATGGTAATTGTTACCATTTATAAAGCTCGACTTGTCGCAAAGTGGTTTCCGACAAGTTCAAGGAGTTGACTACGATGAGACTCTCTCACTCATAGCGATGCTAAAAGTCTGTTGGGATTATGTTAGCAGTTGCTGCATTTTTCGATTATGAAATTGGCAGATGGATGTCAAAACAGAGTTTCCTTAACGGTTTCTGTGAGGAAAGGTGGTATGTGATACAACCGGAAGGTTTTGTCGGTCCTAAGGATGCTAAAAGGTATGCAAGCTCTATTGATCCGTCTATGGACTGGGGCTAGCATCTCGGAGTTGGAATATACGCTTTGATAAGGTGATCAAAGTTTTTGGGTATATACAAAGTTTATAAGAAACTTGTATTTACAATAAAGTTTGTGGGAGCACTATAGAATTTCTGATAAATATATGTGGATGACATATTGTTGATCGGAAATAATGTAGAATTTCTGGAAAGCATAAAGGGTTGTTTGAAAGGAGTTTTTTCAAAGGAAGACCTGGATAAAGCTACTTAAATATTGGGCATCCAGATCTATAGAGATAGATCAAGACGCCTGATAAGACTTTCGATGAGTACATACCTGGACAAGATTTTGAAGGAGTTCAAAATGGATCAGTCAAAGAAGGAGTTCTTGCCAGATTTGTAAGGTGTGAAGTTGAGTAAGACTCAAAGCTCGACCATGGCAGAATAAAGAGAAAGGACAAAGGTCGTCCCCTATGCCTTAGCCATAGGCTCTAATGAGTATGCCATGCTGTATACCGCACCTAGTGTGTGCCTTGCCATGAGTCTGTCAAGGGGTACAAGACTGATCCAGGAGTGGATCACTATACAACGGTCAAAATTATCCTTAGTAACTAGAGGACTAAGGAAATGTTTCTCGATTATGGAGGTGATGAAGAGTTCGTCGTAAAGAGTTACGTCGATGCAAGCTTTGACACCAATCTGGATGACTCTTAATAGCAATCCGGATACGTATAGTAGAGCAGCCATTTGGAATAGCTCCAAGTTGAGCGTGGTAGCAGCATCTACAGTATGACATAGAGATTTGAAAAGTGCACACGGTTCTGAATGTTGCAGACCCGTTGACTAAAACTTCTCTCACAAGCAAAACATGATAAAACCCAGGACTCATTGGGTGTTAATCACATGGTGACGTGAACTAGATTATTGACTCTAGTGCAAGTGGGAGACTGTTGGAAATATGCCCTAGAGGCAATAATAAATTGGTTATTATCATATTTCCTTGTTCATGATGATCGTTTATTATCCATGCTAGAATTGTATTGATCGGAAACTCAGATACATGTATGGATACATAGACAACACCATGTCCCTAGTGAGCCTCTACTAGACTAGCTCGTTGATCAGAGATGGTCAAGGTTTCCTGACCATAGATATGAGTTGTCATCTGATAATGGGATCACATCATTAGGAGAATGATGTGATGGACAAGACCCAACCGTAAGCATAGTAGTTGATCGTACTAGTTTATTGCTACTCTTTATCCATGTCAAGTATCTGTTCCTACGACCATGAGATCATCTAACTTCCGGACACCGGAGGAATGCCTTGTGTGTATCAAATGTCACAACGTAACTGGGTGGCTATAAAGATTCTCTACAGGTATCTCCGACGGTGTCTGTTGGGTTGGCGTGGATCGAGACTGGGTTTTGTCACTCCGTATGACGGAGAGGTATCTCTGGGCCCACTCGGTAATACAACATCACAAGAAGCTTGCAAGCAATGTGACTAAAGAGTTAGTCGCGGGATATTGTATTATAGAACGAGTAAAGAGACTTGCCGGTAACGAGATTGAACTAGGTATGGAGATACCAACGATCGAATCTCGGGCAAGTAACATACCGATGGACAAAGGGAACTGCATACGGGATTGATTGAATCCTTGACATCATGGTTCGACCGATAAAGATCTTCGTAGAATATGTAGGAACCAATATGGGCATCCAGGTCCCGCTATTGGTTATTGACCGTAGAGGTGTCTCGGTCATGTCTGCATAGTTCTTGAATCCGCAGGGTCTGCACACTTAACGTTCGATGACGATTTGGTATTGTTGAGTTGTATATGTTGGTGACCGAAGGTTGTTCGGAGTCCCGGATGAGATCCCGGACGTCACAAGGAGTTCCAGAATGGTCCGGAGGTAAAGATTTATATATAGGAAAGTGGTATTCGGATTCCGGAAAGGTTTCGGGTATTTCCGGTACTGTACAAGGAGTGCCGAAAGGGTTCCGGGGGTCCACCGGGAGGGGACCACCCTTCCCAGGGGGGCACATGGGCTTAAGAGGTGGCGCACCAGCCCCTGGTGGGCTGGGCAGCCGACCCCTAAGGGCCCATGCGCCCAAGGGTGGTAGGTGGGAGGAGTCCTGGAGGAGAGGGACTCCTCCCTAGGTGCCCCACCTCCATTGTGGGAGGTGGACACCTCCATCTGGCCGCCGGCCAGGCCCTAGGGGAAACCCTAGGGCGCCTCCCCACCTAACCCCTCCTCCTATATATAGAGAGGGAGAGAGAGGGTAGACACACCGAAGGCATAGGTGCATCCCTCTCTCTCTCTCCCTAGATCTGTTTCTCCTCCAAATGCATCTGCGGCAGCGCTGGGCGAAGCCCTGCTGAGATTGCACCACCACGACCGTCACCACGCCGTCGTGCTACTGGAGAACTCATCTACCTCTCCGCCCTCACTTGCTGGATCAAGAAGGCGGAGACGTCATCAAGTTGTACGTGTGCTGAACGCGGCGGTGCCGTCCGTTCAGCGCTAGATCGGGACGGATCATGATTGGATCGTGGGACGGATCGTGATTGGATCGCCAAGACATTCGACTACATCAACCGCGTTTCTTAACGCTTCCCGCTTAGCGATCTACAAGGGTATGTGGATCTACTCCCTCTCGTAGCTGTTAATCTCCATAGATAGATATTGGGTGTTCGTAGGAAAAAATTTGTTTCCCATGCAACGCTCCCCAATAGGGAAGGCAACCATGGCCGCTCGGGTGGCATGGATGCAGGTGGTTGGCGGACCGGGGATGCGGCCGAAGGGTTGAAGCACCGGGGTACATCACTTGCCCAATCCATGCATTGGCCGACGGTGACGGCGTCCGCGGACATCGTGTTCCTCCTTGCAGGTTCCGTCGTGGTGCTCCCAGTCATTCCGTTTAGCTCCGGGTGAAAATTTTGTTTAGCTTCGGGTGAAAATTTGATCTTTGGATCGGACGGTGACGACATTCCGTGGTCGGGCCCTTCTTGGAGGCATCGTCTTGGAGTCCTCGGTCCGGTGTTGTCCGTCGCACATCTTCTCGGACGATCGATCATCCTTGTGGTGGTCTCCGTCGGCTCTAAGCAATTCTTTCTGCACATCTTGTAGGTACTTGGTAGTCATTGAGGTTCTGTGTCGGTGCCCGGCATTCTTGTATCTTGTATTAGGTGTGTGTGGCGTGTGTTTGCATCGGTTTTTTGGGTGTAAATGATGGCTGTTTCATAATATAAAGCGGGGAAACCTTTTTGTCTTTCTCGCATCGAGATAAAATCGGAAGAAAATCACCATCATATTTCCCCTGTAAATCTTGAAAACGATGCCCCACGGAAAATGGAGCTACCCTTTCTTAAAGCGAAAATGCTGAACCTGCGCAACTAACTTGTGCTCTGAGGCGAGGAAGACGCCAAAGCATGCACGTCATCATAAGAACTCAGGCTGGTCGCCCTAAACATGCACCTCATCATAAAAACTCAGGCTGGTCGACGCCGGCTAGTACGTGTACAAAGCCATTTCTAACTGGTCACAAATAACTGATTAGTGAAGTAAAATTCTGATTTTGCTTCTGTGACCGGCATCTAGCCGACCCCGAATCAGCGTTAGTGGAAGATAAATTATCCTCAGAAGCGGTATGCCTCCCTATATTTACTCTATCGAGCGGCGGTCGAGTAAAAAGGTGTCACTTGCTCTCCTCTTCCTCCTCGCCTCCTCCGCCTCTCCTCCTCTCCATCTCCATCGCCGGTGACTTCCCCTGTCGTTCCCCGTCGCCCCCTCTCCTCCCAATGGCCGGATGCGGTGGCCGAAGGTCCCCGCCACCGATCCGCACCGCCAATCTCGTGGTGGTGATTCTAGTGGGGCCTCCTCGAGCTGCCGCCGCCCCGCTGAAGCGGCCCCCGCCCTCCGCATCTTCGACTTCCCCGACCTCCTTCCGCCGCCGGAGCTACAGAGGAAGTACATCGGCGTCCAACAGCGGCCATGAAGGACGTGGGTGGCAGAGAGTACGGACCGCGAGACCCACACCAAGAAGTGGCTCGGGTCATTCCACACGGCGAAGCTCGCGGCGCTCGAGTACGGCCGGTGGCAAGTCAGGTTCCATGGCGAGGAGGCGCGCCTCAATTTTTCGTGAACGACAGCGCCCGTCCACCTCATCCCGCTGGCGCCCGGGGTAGTGAATCCGGCCATGGCAAGGGAGGACTGGGAGGCGAGGGAGCGCCTCAAGGCGGAGGCCGCCAACGAGAAGTACATGGCGGACCTCTACGCAAGTACCCAAAGCTAGTGGAGACGGAGCAGGCCATCTTCGCGGAGCGGGCGGTCGACGGAGAGGTCATCGACATGACATCTGACAACAAGGAGCAAGAGGAGGAATTCGACTTTCAAGAGTGGCGGCGTATATTCCCCGACGCCGGCGACGACGGACCGGCCCGGACCCAATGGATGGGGGGATGAGCCAGCAAGATTGCTCAACCTTGTGAAGAGTGACAATGATGAAGATGAAGAGTAGTTCTAGTTCTAAATTTATGTTTAAATTTATGTTTAGTTTTAGTTCTAGTTTTAAGTTTAAGTTTAGTTTAAATTTTGATTGTCAAGACAAGGTGTTAAATTTCGGTTCTTTGAATTTGGTTTTCACGACAATATGATCAATTTCGGTTGTTTAAATCAAAAGTATGTTGAAATTTTATGCAAATTTGAATTTTGCTTCGTTATATATAGGGGATCGGCTAGGTCCGATCAAATGTTAGTGAAGTAAATATATTCCACTAAGAGTTTACTCCAGTGACATGCAATTTATATCATGACAAAATTGCTTATATACATAACAATAAATAAATCATCGTTTGATCATATAATATGTGCCAACCAAAAATGCTACTGTACATGACACCTTGAAAGTGGAAGTGCTACCGCGACCATCCAAAACGACATGTTCTGCTAGTAATACCAATATAATAAAAAAGAAAAGCTAATAATAGAAGACAATGCTCTGGTAGCAGTACTAATAAAATCAAAGACCTAAGAAAAAAAAAGATGAAACATATACTACAAATTCACAGAGTATGATTTGTTTTAAAACCAACTCTCGACAAGCTAAAATTCAGGCAAACATGAAAAAACTGGCTGTCCATTGGTTTGTATCCAAAATTTAGTAATGCCGCAAGAAACATGTGGAAGTGTTCGCAGAAAAAAAAAACCTGTGGAAGGGCAACAGAGAAAAGAAAAAAAGATTTATGTTTTCAGAACTCGATCATTTTTTGTCAAGGATATAAAAGCGTGTACACATACCACCATTTTCATGTTGGGAAGGTACCAAATTGTCAATGCAGAAACCGACAGAAGGCAGCAGAGAGAAAATGAAACAGTTCTCTTGTTTGGTGGAAGATGCCAAACAACACTGAAGTGGCTGAAATTTCCATGCGATCTCAAAGATGAACCACATGAAAGTATAATTAAATCGGCTAATATTGTCAGCATGTACGCTGCAAATATTTATCTAGAGAGAGATGAATAATTAAATCGGCTAACATTGTCAGCATGTACGCTACAAATCTTCATCTAGATAGAAATGAACCAAGAACCAGCACACTGAACTTGATCCCAGAGAGCACATTACTGACATGTTTCTACACGAAAAGCACCAGATATCCTGGACCTTAAAGCAGCACGTCAGACGTAACACCGAAGTCAAGGGACCAAATTGGTGGCGAAAATTTGCAACAATGGCCATACTGTAGTAACAAATACGCACAGCTAAAGAATGCACGTACACGTGAGAAATATAACTTACACAAAATAGCAGGATCAGCTACCTGGTAATACTGAATGAACAACCGATACAAACTGGTGCCAATTAAGTAACAAATACACACAGCTATGCAATGCAAGTATGCCTGGCAAGAATGGTCTGTACACAAAATAGCAGAACCACTAGTTGGTGTAAGAAATTGATCAGCAAACATAGCCTATCAGCTATGGAAGGAAAGATCCAGACTAACCATTTCAAACACTAAAAATGCCATTTGTCTGACAAAAGCATTTACTGAAAGAACATGACCAAGAGTCCAAGGCTGAATGTCTCATTTTAACAATAATGCAGGTCATGCTTCTTAACAATGCAAACTGAAAGTAAATGTTGGGCACAAACAGTAGAAATATATAATAGCATAGATAGATACTCCAGTTCAGAATATTATAACAGTGTTCAGGGCATCATAATAAGCAACAAATGATGATAGCATAGGTAAATGTTGGTCACAAACAGTAGAAATATCTAAATAGCATGCATAGATATTCTAGTTCAGAACATTATAACAGTGTTCAGGGCATCATAATAAGCAACAACCGATGATAGCATATAGGTGCTGCTGGGAGGGACCATACAAAGTAACATGTTGTAGTAGTAGTACTAGTAATACTTAAGAAGAGCTAAGAGCAGAAGGCATGACTCGTACAGGATAGGTAGATGCTCCAAATGCAAAACAAACCAGAATGAAGCCCTGAACCATCAGACGTGCTCTGTGGAGAACGGAAACTCCTCATCTTCTCCTTGCATCTCACCGGACTGAATCGGCATAATGCTCTCTTGGAGGCGATAGCTGGTAAGCACCATACAATACTGTCTCTTACCAATGGTCACCATTCCTAAGAACTTGCCGTCGGTGCCGCAACGCAAGACATGTTTATCATTAAACTCGATCAGCAGCTCACGCTCATTAAGCGGAGTCATCCAACTGAAAAATCTCACTGTTGAATCAAGTGGTTGTTTCCTTTTCCTTTTCACTTTGCGAGAAGTTGAATCAAGTGGCCGTGATGCCTCTATCATTGACACGTCAATCCGGTACTTGAAGGCCCAGGTTTCAGCTTCATAGTCCTGCATCACCCATACAGCCATGGCGGTGCCATCAGGAGTCGACATGGCTAGAAAAGCAAGCGTACCCTCCATGTCGAACAACCTCTTGAAAAAGCGGTTGTCGTGGGCAGGGTTTCTCATCCAGCGGAATGACTCGGCTTCTGTGTCGAACACAATAATGTCTCCAGTGCGGCCGCTGCCAGGAAAAAGATGGGGATAAAACAACAACCAGTGCAGACTGCCGCGGTGGTGGACTGGTAAGGGCCGGGGCCGGGATAGCTGATTGATTAGTGTTGGCAGGACGACTTGGATGCTCCTCGACTCGTTGGCTCCCACGGTGATGAGGACGTACGATGTGGCTTCTTTCCTGGGAACCTCGAAGAGTCTGGACCAGAGCACCCTGTATTCACCGGTTGATTTGTGCTCGTACAGGCCGTGTATGCAGATGTCATTGGTGCAGGAGGAGCGACGAAATGGCAAGAGAGCGTGCTTGCGGGTGGTCGGGTTGCAGATGTAGAACCGGGCTCCCCGCGAGACGATGAGGAAGCCATCGCTGGAGGCGTGGAGGCAAATCTCGCAGTAGGATTTACGGCACCGGGAGAGGAAGGGCCAGAGCTTCTGGCTGGTGGCTCCGGCGGCGGCAGCAGCATCACGGAGGGCGACGAGACTAGCTGGCCGTCCGTTCCCGTAGATGATGGGGAGCGACGGCTGCCGGCGGCGGTGCTCGACCATGAACTCTGGCGTGGAGGTGGCGCTGCGCCAGGACGTGCGGACCATGCGGCAGCGCCCGATGTCCTTGGGAGGCAGCAGCATGAGGATCTTGCCAACGATGATGTCGTCGGGCAGGTCGTCAAGCACTGCCGCCCCTCTCATGTCCGGCATGGTGCTCCCTCGCGTCGCTTCACCTGAAGATAAGCAGCAGGCGTAAGAAACCCACAAGAATGAGCGCCGCGCGACGAGCTATGGCTGCCGGCTGCGGCTGCTCCGTGACCTCCGTCGGATACGGTTCCGGTAAAGCAGCAAATCGACCTTTCGCTCAAGATTGAACGACGGATTCGGCCCAAGAACAAAGTGCCCCGGCGATCGAATGGTAAACAAATAAATAAAAAATCCTGACGAGAACGCACTGCGGTCATTGTGCTTACCTCTGCTCGATCCGGCGAGAAACTCCCGGTGAGCTATTTCTCCAGGAAGGGGAACGGTGGTCAAACTAGCTAGTAGCTCTCCGTGCGAGTGCAGTGGCCAGTGGAAGAGCAGAGCAGGAAGCCAGCTGCTTTGATGGAAGCGAGGTGAGGTGAGGTGAGAAGGATGATGGAAGTCAGAAAGGTCAGTTGTTACCGCTCCATTTACTGGCTCAGCTGCACAGACGATGGGACGGGACAGTTGGCGTAGAATAGGCGTAACCTTTTCTTTTATTTATTTATTTACTTTGATTTGATTGAAGAGCGGAGCTAGCACAGCATATTTGTTCATCCTGAGAGCAACTTCAATAACTCCATTCAAAAAACTTCTGGTAAAACTTGTTTTAAGGATGATCGTAATATTTGGAGCATATTTGGGTAGCTGTGAAAGAGCTACTCTTGTCAGTCCCGTAAACTTCTTTCCCTAAATCTGTTTTTGTTTTATTTTTAATTAGACAAAAATAGATAATGTCTTAGGACCCACCAATCAAAGGCACATGTGATGGTCGCCGACAAGGGGTGGTGTGGTAGCCACCGGCGCGGTGCGGGACGGCCGCCAGCAAGGGGCGGTGCGGGCGTGGCGGCGGCATTTCGGTCTGGGCGGCGTTGCGGCGGCGGTGACAATGTTTCGATCGACGAGGTTCCAACAAGGCACACAGTGAAGTTTCACGCAATTACTAGCTCGCCAAACCTTTACGGGAAGAAAGAGCCAATTTTATGGAATCCTTTAGAGTTACTAGTAAGCTTTGCACGTGCAATGCACGTCTCGATTAATATATATATACTTAGTCAAACATATTGACAACTCTAAATTTCAAATTGTTTGTGAAACAACATAGCTACCTCATTCAAGTGGAAGGAAACGTTATAATTAGTAATCATATACCTACAAAACTTTTCTTGGACGACGTATCCGGTGAAAATCCATGATCAGTCAAATATGGAAACTTGAAATGTAGAGCATAGGACCGGCAACGGACGGTGGCAGATCACATGTGGAATCCTAACCATCCACATAAGCCTGTTTTTGTAGATAACCCCTCTCAATAATTATAGCCTTATAGGTAAATTATTTCCCCGTTCGTTTCTACTTTGGCCCCCTTTGTTTGAGCTACGGATTCTTGAAAATCCGCTTCGGCTTGGATTCTGAGAATCAGCTGCAGCTGCAGATTCTGAGAATCTGAAGCAACCTGTTTGTTTGCCCTGATTTAGGAAAATCCGAAGTGTTGTGAAATGTCTGCAACACCCCCAAATACACTAATGAGGTGACCTTGTGGGTGTCGCCGCTGGAGCTTGGGGCAGGGCACGATGCAGGTCAGGCGTGGAGTCGGGGCCGAGGTTGACCTGCAGTGCGGTGCAGCCGAACCTCCGATGTGGTGTAGGGAGAGCTCGGCCGGGCGGTGCAGGTCTCCAACGTATCTATAATTTTTGCTTGTTCCATGCTGTTATATTATCATTCTTGGATGTTTTACAATCATTTTATAACAATTTTATATCATTTTTTGCGACTAACCTATTGACATAGTGCCAAAGTGCCAGTTGATGTTTTTGCTTGTTTTTTACTTCGCAGAATATCAGTACCAAACGGAGTCCAATCGCGACGAAACTTTTTGGAGATTTTTTCTGGACCAGAAGACACCTAGTGGGCCAAAGAAGTGCCAGAGAGGTGGGTTGTGGAGGCCACATCCCACAGGGGCGCGCCAGGGGGCCCCCGGCGCGCCCTAGTGGGTTGTGCCCTCCACGGGGCCCCCCTCCACCGCCTCTGACACATGTAAATTCCCAAATATTCAGAAAACCCTAGGGGAGTCGATGAAACACAATTCCAGCCGCCGCAAGTTCCAGAACCTCGAGATCCAATCTAAACACCATCACGGAGGGGTTCATCTTCTTCATAGGTGCCTCTCCGATGATGCGTGAGTAGTCCACCATAGACCTACGGGTCCGTAGGCAGTAGCTAGATGGCTTCCTCTCTCTCTCTTTTGATTCCCAATACAATGGTCTCTTGGAGATCTATTTGATGTAAACTTTTGCGGTGTGTTTGTTGGGATCCGATGAATTTTGAGTTCATGATCAGTTTCTATCCATGAATATTATTTGAGTCTTCTTTGATCTCTTATATGCATGATTACTTATAGCCTCGTATTTCTTCTTCGAATCTTTGGTTTAGTTAGGCCGACTAGATCGATTTTTCTTGCCATGGGAAGAGGTGCTTTCTGATGGGTTCGATCTTGCGGTGTCCTTTCCCAGCGACAGAAGCGGCAGTAAGGCATGCATGTATCGTTGCTATTAAGGATAACAAGATGGGGTCTATTCCTACATGAATAGATCTTGTCTACATCATGTCATCGTTCTTATTACAGTACTCCGTTTTTCCATGAACTTAATACACTAGATGCATGATGGATAGCGGTCGATGTGTGGAGTAATAGTGGTAGATGCAGGCAGGAGTCGGTCTACTTATCTTGGACGTGATGCCTATATAATGATCATCGCCTTGGATATCGTCATGATTATTTGATCTTCTATCAATTGCCCAACAGTAATTTGTTCACCCACCGTATGCTATACTCATGAGAGAAGCCACTAGTGAAACCTACGGCCCCCGGGTCTACTTTTCCAACATATTGCTTTCCGTTCTATCTTTTTGCCTCTTTGTTTTCAGATCTACTAAACCAAAAACCCAAAAATATATTGTTGCACTTTTTATTTGCCTTTTTTATTTTGTGTTCTTGAGAGATCTATCTCTCCTATCTATCACTACCTAATCTATCTTTTTACCGTAGAGAGATTGACAACCTCTCTTTCACGTCGGGTTGCAAGTATTTGTTATTTGTGTGCAGGTGCTGCTTATTGGGTGGTGGTGATCCTCCTACTGGTTCGATAACCTTGGTTTCATAACTGAGGGAAATACTTACCGTCGTTGTGCTGCATCATCCCTTCCTCTTTGGGGAAATACCGACGCAGTCTCAAGCCGCGTCAAAATCCATGATCAGTCAAATATGGAAACTTGAAATGTAGAGCATAGGAACCGCAACGGACGGTGGCAGATCACATGTGGAATCCTAACCATCCACATAAGCCTGTTTTTGTAGATAACCCCTCTCAATAATTATAGCCTTATAGGTAAATTATTTTCCCGTTCGTTTCTACTTTGGCCCCCTTTGTTTGAGCTACGGATTCTTGAAAATCCGCTTCAGCTTGGATTCTGAGAATCAACTGCAGCTGCAGATTCTGAGAATCTGAAGCAGCCTGTTTGTTTGCCCTGATTTAGGAAAATCTGAAGTGTTGTGAAATGACTGCAGCACCCCCGAATACACTAATGAGGTGACCTTGTGGGTGTCGCCGCTGGAGCTTGGGGCATGGCACGATGCAGGTCAGGCGTGGAGTCGGGGCCGAGGTTGACCTGAAGTACGGTGCAGCCGAACATCCGATGCAGTGTAGGGAGAGCTCGGTCGGGCGGTGCAGGCCGAGATCAGGAGCGGTAGGGGATGCGGAGGTCAGGGGTGGCACGGCTCAGGTAGAGCTACGGGGCGGCGACTTAGCGAACCTCATGGCCGGAGTATGTTGGGGGGAGGGGGAGGGGGAGGAGGCGGTCGGATCTGCCCGCCATCGCGCCCATGAGGCCGACGAAGGTCGCGATGGCCGAAACCCTAGTTCCCCATTCTCTCTCGTGGGCTCATGCGTGCGCTCAAAAAGAAACAGGGAGGAAACGAACGATGGAGGCACTGGTTGCCAGTTGAGTTCGGTCGACGAGGGTGGAAGGGCATTTTGCGTGTAATAACTGTGAGAACATATGGTATACTGCTAAGGCGATAAGTGGCCGCTCGGGAATCGCTCAAAATCATCGAAACCGCAGCTTCTGGCTGGCCGTGTACGCTAAGTTGTTTTTCCGGAAGCGATTCTACAAAGCTACGTTCAAAATCTGCACGTTTGTTTTAGATTTGGATTTTCTGGTACCTAGAATCTGAGAATCTATAGCTGAAGCCCAAACAAAGGCCACCTTTGTAGAAGCTGCTGCCGCCGCTGGAGGGAGTCAAAACAGTTGGAGGGAGCGCCATTGCCGCATGGAGGTGTGCCACCCTATCTTCTAACGCCACGAAAAGATGTCCAGAGGAGTTGGGCGAGCCGGTCACCGAAGCTGATGCGAGCTAAGAGTGTCTTTCCCTTGACGCGACAGCCACGGCTCTGCCCATGCGATGGTGTCCACTCACTCGCAAAAGGATTCGTTGCACCCTACATGTTTGTTTCATAACATTCATGGGTCAATCTGTCAAAACGTTATAACTACATTGAATTTTTCTAGCTCTTCAGAGCTAGTGCAAGCTTCTGAACTTGGGCCTTGGGGGTGTCGTGGTTTTGTCACGGCATGATGTTCTCGTGAGAGAACTTTAGGTGTGAGGCCATCGCAACTAGGAGGCGGCTTGAGAGGGGTTGGTCAGAATCGAGAGGCGCGGTTTACCCAGGTTTGTCCCCTCAGATGGAGGTAAAAGCATACGTCCTGCTTTGTGTCTATATTGATGATGATGATGATCTCGATTACAAGGATGCGGAATCGATACCTCTCGTCTCGAGAACCTCTAATCTGTCTATCTCTAATGACTTGAACTTGTCCCTCTAGGGGTGCCTTACCCCTCCTTATATAAGTGGAAGGGGTAGGTTTACATGTAGAGTCCTACTGGGAGTAGGATTAGGACTAGTCTCTCTTGAATCCTAATCCGGGTCTTGTTTCCTTTGTTAGGGAGTCTTTCCTTTCCTCGGGCCTTCTCTGTGAGCCGGCCCACCATAACATGAGTTGGCTCTCCCATGAGCCGCCTTCTGGGCCGTTGAGTCTTGTCATTCGTCTGACCCGCCTGCCAGGTCACCAATGAGCCGCCAAGCTCGGACGGGTCACGAGTGAGTCGCCAAGTCCCGACCGGGTCATACTTCAGGCCGGGTTATACCGCGGGGTAATATCCCCGACTTTAGCCCCCAGGTTAGCTTAAATTTATTCATGGTAAGCTCCTGAAATAAGAATAACAATTGTGTTAAGGGACCAGCTTACTCCACTGGCCGACTTAATGAAGTAGCTCCTTGAAAATCCGGGTTTCTTCTTCATATTAACGAGCCGTCTTCACATTCATCTTGCAGGTACGTGTCCTTTGCAATAAAATATTGGGAATAAAACACCCATATGCCATTGAGTCGGCCTCCAATGCTTTGGCTTGATAAAAAATTTGGAGATAAGAAAAATCATATGAAGTTGAGCCGGCTTTCCATTGCTTTGATTAGGAATAGAAAATCGTCCATTGTTAAATCACTTTCAACTTGTGAAGCCGGGTTGCTTATATAGACTCTGCCGGGTTATGATCTTTTGATAATGCCGGGTCATGATTGTTGGTGACGCCGGGTCAAACAACTGGACTCCAGCTGACTTGATAAAATTATTGGGAAAAGAAAACCGTGTGATGTTGAGCTGGTCTTTCAACGCTTCAGCTCCATGAAGAAATGAGACCCGTCTCGCTCACAATTGACATCTTGAAAGTGTTCTTCTATTTTTTTTATCCATATTACATGTAGCCCCCAAGCTCCGAGTTTATCCATGATGTCTTGGTGCTTTTCAATAATATATTTGATTGTGTAGCCCCCAAGTGTCGGGTTGTCTTGCCTGCAGCAACCTGGGACTTGCAATTGCCTTTATACTTTATAAAACTTCAGCCAGTGTAGCCCCCAAGTGCCGGGTTGTCTTGCCTGCAACAACCTGGGACTTTAAACTTGGTGTTGCAAGTTGAGAAATCTGGGTTGTCATCTGAGTCGCCAGATATAGACTGAGTGTCTTGTATTTCACATGTGTAGCCCCCAAGGGCCGGCTCATCAGCTTGTGATGGGACGGGTCTTCAATTTGGACCTTTATAATTTGTTTAAGTAGCTGAATATTGTAGCCCCCAAGTGCCGGGTCGTATGCCTGCAGCGACTTGGGACTGTGTGAGAATAATATAACCCATCATAATGCACTTCAGAAGTTCTCTTGAACTAATATTGATCTAATTTGAATGAATCCTTGACCATGGTTGTAATGTAACCCGGTATGAATATCCTGGAATAATGCCTTTGTCTTTGAAATGAAATCCCTGCTCGTGGTTGCGGTGCAACCCGGCAAATATATGTTTGCGAAATCCATAAGTGTTGTAGTTTACTATAGAGCACAAGTTGAAAAAAATCCAAGAGTCGGTCAATTAGATGACACGGCATTATATGTGATAGGGCGGCTCTTCGAGAATATTAATTTCTTCCGAGCTGGCTTGAAAAAACCCCAATCATTTAATACTGGTTATGATAAACCATGATGAAGATCCAGCCATTTTGGTTATCAAAGATCTATTTGTTCCTGCAGAGGTAACCCGGCTTGATGACCTGCTTGATATGCATATATGATGTATGATGCAATGCAGGATGATGTATGTATATGATAACAGAATATAAAGTGCTAATTTTCAAGGCATGCCATAAAGACAACAAACAGAGAATATATACATGTATATCTCAAATATTTGTAAGTCGGCCTTGAAGGCACAACCAAAAGAGATCAACTCTTGTTCTTATTTTTGAAAAACTCAAGATTTTTTGCTCTGAAGAAGATTGGCATGAACGCCTTTAATCCCGTAAGCTGGCTCTCACGTGATATAAATCCGTCGTTTTAACCTTAACTAGTTCAGGGTCTTAAAAAAGATTGACTGTTAAGAGTACGAATAGGCCACATAGCGGAGAGACTACAGCGAACATGTGAGTTTATCCTAGCTCTCTATAAGCCGGCTCTCTCATGACATAAGCCGCCGTTTTAACTTTGACAAGTTCAGGGTCTTATTGAAAGATTGACTGTCAAGGGTACGGTGGGTCACCTGGCGGAGTAGCAAGTTGCAAACAGGCAGGTTTAACCCATATATGGCATGGAAGCCGGTAAAGAGGGTATGAAAGCTAAACTCATTGAGTTGGAAGCCCCCAAGTGACCTATGATCATGGAAAAGCTCGGCCATAGGATATACAGGAGACAATGCTACTACTGTAAAACATCTGGGGTATAGATAAGCCGGCTTTATTCCATTGATCATAATATGATGATCCAATAAATCAGGGCACCCATGTTTGAACGGCGCATTATGGCGGCTCGTCCTCTTGGGCAACTTTCAATTTTTCGCCAATAAGGTAGGGCACCCATGTTTGAACGGTCGCATCATGGCAGCTCGTCCTCTTGGGCGACTTTAAATCTTCCGTCAATAATGTAGTAGCCCCCGAGACCGGTCTATCTTCCCTGCAATGACCCGGGGTTCCAGAATATTCGAGCCTGGTTGAATCTGCCGAGTCATGTCTGTGTAGCCCCCGAGTCTTAAGTCGACTCGAAAAGTTGGCTTGAGATTCTTCACACTTTGCCGTGGCATAAGCCGGCATATGGTTGACGGCTGATAACTGAAATTTATTGAAGCCAAAATCGTGTGGCGAGTTGATGATCTTCGCGACACTTATTGCATGTCCTTGGCGTTGATAACGCAACCTGAACCCACGAAAGGTTGAGATGGCGGGTTATAAACGATCCCATATGAATTTTGTCAGTAACCCGACCGATGGTTCGACCCGGCTGGTCGTTGAAGTTAACCAAACCGCAGTGGCGGTGACTTGTGCGCCTGTCCATTGAGCCATCTGATGCGAGCAGAAGCTGATAATATATATATATTTCTCCTTTGCTCCAGCGTTGTTTGGAGTAAACCGGATAGAGGGGGCGGCGACTTTAAATCGCAGGGCCAGCTCACGAACGTCCGTTGGGCGGCCCGTACTGGTGTATGTGGCCCCTGGCGTGTTGATATAGACGTGGAAGTCAGACGCGGCGCTCGAAATTGGCTTGATAGCGCCGATGCGAGAATTGGCCGCGGCGTTTGTAAGCCGGCGCGAACGGCGAATCACCCCTGGCGTGTTAATGCAGCCTGGACCAATAAGGGCGGCCGCTAGCTGATACGTCTCCAACGTATCTATAATTTATGAAGTATTCATGCCATGTTTACAATAATTTTATATGATTTTGGTATGATTTTATTAGAACTAACCCGGACTGACGATGTTTTCAGCAGAACTACCATGGTGTCGTTTTTTGTGCAGAAATAAAAGTTCTTGGAATGGGCTGAAAATTTACGGAGAATATTTTTGGAAAATATAAAAAATACTGGAGCAAAAAGATACCGGAGAGGAGTCCCGAGGCAGCCACAATCCTAGCCCCCCACCCTAGGGCGCGCCCCCCTGGCTTGTGGGTCCCTCGCGAGTCCCCTTGACGTGAGACCGACGCCAAAAATTCCTATAAATACCAAAACCCCCAGAAAGAAACCTAGATCGGGAGTTCCGCCGCCGTAAGCCTCTGTAGCCACGAAAAACCAATCGGGAGCCCGTTCCGGCACCCTGCCGGAGGGGGAAACCATCACCGAAGGCCATCTACATCATCCCAATGGTCTCCATGACGAGGAGGAAGTAGTTCACCCTCGGGGCTGAGGGTATGTACCAGTAGCTATGTGTTTGATCTCTCTCTCTCTCGTATTCTTGAGATGACACGATCTTGATGTACCGCGAGCTTTATTAATATAGATGAATCATATGGAGTTTTCCCCTCTCTATCTTCTTGTGATGAATTGAGTTTTCCCTTTGAAGTTTTCTTATTGGATTGAGTCTTTAAGGATTTGAGAACACTTGATGTATGTCTTGCGATGGGATATCCGTGGTGACAATGGGATGTTCTATTGATCCACTTGATGTATGTTTTGGTGATCAACTTGCGGGTTCCGTGACCTTGGGAATCTATGCATAGGGGTTGGCACATGTTTTCGTCTTGACTCTCCGGTAGAAACTTTGGGGCACTCTTTGAAGTTCTTTGTGTTGGATTGAACATGGTGAATCTGAAATTGTGTGATGCATATCGTATAATCAAGCCCATGGGTACTCGTGGTGACATTGGAGTATCTAGGTGACATTAGGGTTTTGGTTGATGTGTATCTTAAGGTGTTATTTTAGTACGAACTCTAGGGCTGTTCGTGACACTTATAGGGATAGCTCATAAGATTGATCGGAAAAGATAACTTTGAGGTGGTTTCGTACCCTACAATAATTTCTTCGTTTGTTCTCCGCTATTTGTGACTTTGGAGTGAACTCTTTGTCGCACGTGAGGGATTTACATATGATTCAACTATGTTAGTATTGTTTAGAGAACTTGCACTAGTGAAAGTATGAACCCTAGGCCTTGTTTTCAAGCATTGCAATACGGTTTTAGCTCACTTTTGTTACTTACTACCTTGCTGTTTTTATATTTTCAGATTACAAATACCTATAACTACCATCCATATTACACTTGTATCACCATCTCTTCGCCGAACTAGTGCACCTATACAATTTACCATTGTATTGGGTGTGTTGGGGACACAAGAGACTCTTTGTTATTTGGTTGCAGGGTTGTTTGAGAGAGGCCATCTTCATCCTACGCCTCCCACGGATTGATAAACCTTAGGTCATCCACTTGAGGGAAATTTGCTACTGTCCTACAAAACTCTACGCTTGGAGGCCCAACACGAGTCTACAAGAAGAAGGTTGTGTAGTAGACATCAAGCTCTTTTCTGGCGCCGTTGCCGGGGAGGTGAGTGCTTGAAGGTATATCTTTAGATCTTGCAATTAAATCTTTTAGTTTCTTGTTTTTCACTAGTTTGGTTTTATAAAAGAAACTACAAAAAAATGGAGTTTAGGTTGCATCAATTGGTTCGTCTTTTTAATGTCTTTCATGAAAATGATGGTTTGGAAAATTGTGCTCAATTGGTAGAGGAAGAATTTATGAAAATACTTAATGAGAATTCCTTGAATGATGAGCATGATTGCAATATTGCTAGTATGAATTCTCTTAATATCCATGATGCTAATGATATGCAAAGCCACAAGCTTGGGGATGCTATGCTTGATGAAGATGATATTTTTAGTCCCCAAGTTTTGATGAGCAAATTTGTTATGATAATGGCATGCCTACTATCTATGATGATTATGATGATGACATGTATGCTATAAAGAGTGAAAGTAACCATGAAACTTGTCATCATGATTTTAATATTGAATGTGGTTATGTCAATCAAGTGTCTCATGATAGTTATTTTGTTGAGTTTGCTCCCACTACAATGAATGAGAAGAATTTTGCTTGTGTGGGTAGTAATAAAAATTCTATGCTTGTGCATCATGAAAATAATGATTTATGTGATAATTATATTGTTGAATTCCTTCATGATTCTACTGAAAATTATTATGAGGGAGGAACTTATGCTCGTAGGAATTGCAATAATATCAAGTTTCCTCTCTATGTGTTGAAAGTCTTGAAGTTATGCTTGTTTTGCCTTCCTATGCTAGTTGATTCTTGTTACCATAAATTGTTTGCTCACAAAATCCCTATGCATAGGAAGTGGGTTAGACTTAAATGTGCTTGTCATGAGATTCATGATGCTTTTTTGCATGTTTCAGTTATTATTCCTATGTGAGCATCATTGAAATCATCATGCCTAGCTAAAAGGCATTTAAGAAAAGCGCTTGTTGGGAGACAACCCAACACTTTTACTTTCTGTTTTTGTGTGTTCACATGATTAAGCTACTGTAGTAATCGTGTTTTATGCCTTTTATTTCAATAAAGTGCCAAGTAAAGACTTTGGGATGACTCACAAGATAAGTAGAATTGATGCTGAACCAAAACAGAAACTTTTGATTCCAGTACAGGAATTTTAATTTTTTACTGGAGCGTGATAATGATAATAAATTTTTACACAGTCTTTATATACAAATTTTTCAGGTTGTCCTAATTTTTCAGAATTTTTGGAGACAGTGAAGTATGGTTACACTACAGATCTTCACAGACTGTTCTGTTTTTGACAGATTCTGTTTTGCATGCATAGTTTGCTTGTTTTAGTGTTTCCATAGCTTATATTTAGTGGTATAAATTATGGAAATGATAGAATACAGTAGGTATCATGTGGGAACAATTATGAATCTTGTCTTGACAGTTTCTAAGTGAATTATTTATCTTTATTACACTAACCCTTCTCACGAAGTTCCGTTAAGTTTTGTATGATTGAAGTTTTCAAGTTTTGGGTGAGACACCGATATGAGGAGAATAGGGAGTGAAAATAACCTAAGCTTGGGGATGCCCTAGGCACCCCCAAGGTAATATCCAAGGAAGACTCAAGCGCCTAAGCTTGGGGATGCCCCGGAAGGCATCCCCTCTTTCGTCTTCAACATTATCGGTATATCTTACTTGGAGCTATATTTTTATTCGTCACATAATATGAGTTTTGCTTGGAGCGTCATTTTATTTTCTTGTTCTCTGTTAGGTGTTATTTATAATCTTGTTTTTTAATAAAAAGTTCCAAGAATTGCCCTTTAGGATGCTTGAATTGCATGTTTGATGTGTGCTGTGTATAAACAGAAACTTTTGCTGTAGTGTTTGAATTTTCATATTTTACTGGAACGTAGAAAGTTTCTGAAATTTTTACACAGTGTTGTCATATAAATTACTTAGCATGTCCTAAATTTTTATAATTTTTTGAGTTACGGAAGTACACTGTTTTCATAAATTGCTACAGACTGTTCTGTTTGGATTGCTGTCATAGTTTTGTTATCTACTTATCCTCTAGTTTCCATAGCCTATATTGGTAGATATAAATTGTGGAAATGATAGTAAACAGTAGATGATGTTTGAAAATTATTGTGCAACTTGTCTTGGCAGTACATGAGGTGTTGATTTATTCTTGTGTATACTAACGTATCTCACGAGTTGTTTTCGAGTTTTGTGTGGATAAAGTTTTGAGAATAGGTGAAACCATGATATGAGAGAATTGAACGAGATACAAAAGCTCAAGATTGAAGATGCCCAAGGCACCCCAAGTAAACATTTCAAGAACTCTCAAGCAGTTTTGAGAAGGCACCCCAAGCTTGGAGAATAGGTGGTGGAGGCGAGGCCGCGCGGAGGCGAGGCGAGGCGGGCGAGGCCGGCGCGGAGGCGCGGGAGAGCCGGCTGGGCGCGGGAGCAGCGGCCGCTGCGGAGCGGCGAGCCGGCCAGGCGGCTTGAGGCGATGGAGGCAGTGCGCAGGGGCGCGGCAGCGAGGCGTGGCATGGGGGAGCGGAAGCGCGTGGTGGGACGGCGGCTGAGCCGGCCGGAGCGGTGCTGATGCGCGGGGCGGAGCCTGACTGGCGCAATGGCGCGCAGAAGCGGGGCAAAGCCGACCGCAGCTGCGGAGGCAGGTGAGCAGGGCACGAGCGCAAGGCGGCCCGTGCGGCGAGGGAGCGAAGGAAGGCCGAGGGACGACTCGAGGGCGAGCGGCCGTGGCGGGCACACCGGCGGAAGCAGGCGAGGTGGGCGCAGGCCTGCGGGGACGGGGCGAGAGCCATGGCGCGGATGCAGGCCCGACGCTGCAGCTCGTGGCGAGGCATGGAAGCAGGGGCGGCTCGGTTGGTGATCCACCAGACGACGAGCGTGGTCGACGTGGAGGCAGTGCGCAGGGGCGCGGCGGGCGACCCTGGTCAACATAAGTCACCGCAATCGATTGCTCCAGTGAGGTCCTGGGTTCGATGAACTGTGGCTGGAGATTTGTCACCGCGGGTCGATCGTGCTTCCCCCCTTTTTTTATACCTTCAACGAACCTTCTTTTCGATGACAACGGCTGTTCTGAATATCTCCAGTGTCTACTCTTTATGATGGCAGCCATGCATGTGCTTGCTTTATCCAAAACTGCCAACGTATATATACTAATAATAATATAGTTGACCTTGGTTTATTCCTCACTCCACGTGAACAATAGCACACACTTTTTTTACTAGAAGTAGTATTCTACCGATCCACTGTAGCAGCAGTTTTAGCGTGTTGCTTTATGGAGTTGCCTTAGGACTTGATTCCTACCCACTCACGCGCGTGTTGATAAGGATTCGTAGGACGTGGCGTATGGCGGCTGTACTAGAATTCCTGTCGGACAGGGCAGCAAAACCAACAACAGATCCAAACAAAACTTTGTCTCGCTCGATCAGCAACAACACAGAGTTGCCTAAGAATCTTGGGGCTCCGGCTGGATCGCCTAGGTAGCACACCACGACTACGAGATTATTTCTCCCTGATCTGATTTGTCTCGCCGGATAATTTTTCCATCTTGAGTAACGAACTTGGTGAGGCAATATTTTGTTGTCGCCGAATTTTTTTCCTTTCTTTTCAACCTTGTCTGATGAACTCGGATTCGATGTGGATCCTTCTTGCCGACTCTTCTTCATCTGAACAATCGCGAGCTTCTCGGTCCCTGAAGAATTCCCTCCAAGAACACAACATCACCGTGCATGGCCCCACGGTGGGCACCAACTGTCGTGGTTTTGTCACGCATGATGTTCTCGTGAGAGAACTTTAGGTACGAGGACATCGCAACTAGGAGGCGGCTTGAGAGGGGTTGGTCGGAGTCGAGAGATGCGGTTTACCCAGGTTCGGCCCCTCGGATGGAGGTAAAAGCCTACGTCCAGCTTTGTGTCTATATTGATGATGATGATGATCTCGATTACAAGGGTGCGGAATCGATACCTCTTGTCTCGAGAACCTCTAATCTGTCTATCTCTAATGACTTGAACTTGTCCCTCTAGGGTGCCTTACCCCTCCTTATATAAGTGGAAGGGGTAGGTTTACATGTAGAGTCCTACTGGGAGTAGGATTAGGACTAGTCTCTATTGAATCCTAATACGGGTCTTGTTTCCTTTGTGAGGGAGTCTTTCCTTTCCTCGGGCCTTCTCTGTGAGCCGGTCCACCATAACATGAGTCGGCTCTCCCATGAGCCGCCTTCTGGGCCGTTGGGTCTTGTCATTCGTCTGACCCGCCTGCCAGGTCACCAATGAGCCGCCAAGCTCGGCCGGGTCACGAGTGAGTCGCCAAGTCCCGGCCGGGTCATACTTCAGGCCGGGTTATACCGCGGGGTAATATCCCTGACAGGGGGTCTCCTGAATTTGTATGCATTGAGCTCTTTTGATTTTTTTTAAAGTGAAAACTATGGTGCAATTTGCTGGAGTCTTTTAACAGCTTTGGTTTGGAGTCCAACATAAAGTTAGAAAGGAAGCTAAGTCATTCATTTGCAAAGATATGATTCAGACAAATTAAAATTCACTTAGTGTAATAGGAATAGAGGGGAGATGATTCACGTAAAATGGAGGATGATATTATTGAGCCTAGAGGACGAGTACATATTGAGTACAAGACTTGGAGGACAAGACGCCTCCTAGAGTTAACATGGAAACAATTCCTGTTTAATCCCGGACAATCTCTAGCTACCAAATACTATATCTCTAACAATTAGTTTGATAAAATAAGCTTTGACAGCATACTAACGTTCTTTTAGATTGAAAGTTTAACATGGCCATGTGTCTCTCCAAAGAGAATGTTGAACTCCAGGCTTTCAAAGTTAAGGTTTCAACTAATAATAATCAAAATGAATATGTTGGAATCACAAGAAATTCCATTATGTTTATAATTACATCAAATATTTCACTTAAATTGATAATTGCAAACAATGTAAATTGATAAACTATGAATTTCCTTGTCTTCAATGGAAAAAATCACTGTAGATCCAAAATTTACATACCTTCAAAGAAACAATATTTTAAAGCCACATGAACCCAACTAAAAGAACACAATAACTGGCGTAGCTTGAATCTTTGCTTAGTCCCAGAAAAGACAATTTTGCAAAGGCTTCAGTAAGAGCACTCAATATTCCCCTTATGTAAGAAAAAGAAACTTGCAACTTCATGCGCCCAACACAGATATGAAATAACTCATGAACCAGTTCAAAAACAAAAGTAACATGTGAATATAGTGTACATGTTAGACCGGGAATATATTTTTCAAAACAGTCACTAACCAAATCATCATCTAATGTTGGCAACAAGTAAGTATATGCAAGAGATACACTAGTAGAAAACAGACCTTTTGTGCCGGTTCGTAAGGGCCTTTAGTGCCGGTTCTCCAACCGGCACTAAAGGGTGGGGACTAAAGCCCCCCCCCCCCCTTTAGTCCCGGTTCAACACGGCCCGGCACTAAAGGCCCACCACGTGGCACCTGCCGGCGCCGTGGGCTAGGGGCCCTTTAGTCCCGGTTGGTAACACCAACCGGGACTAAAAGTATTTAATTCTTTTAATTTTGGTTTATTTTTCCTTTTAATCCTTTAGGGGTTTATGAATTAATTATGGTTTATTTTTCCTTTTAATTTTGTGTTTTCCATTTAATTATTTTTCATTTCAAACATATATTACGCTACTACATACTGTACACGTTGTGCATATATATATAAATAGAATTTCTCGTAGAACCGATCATATATATATATCATCGAATTTCTCGTACGACGACCATTCACATAAATATATATATATATATACAATTTCTCCTACAATTTGCGGATCATTACATATGCAGGCATTACTGCTTGATCTTGTAATGGTATTCTCCTTTGGGATCTATGACCTGGTCGAGCAGAAATCCAGCTATTTCCTCTTGAATTGCTCGTACGCGAGCCGTTGGTAGGAGCTGGCCCCGCATCTCCGTCAGCTATAAGAAGGAGATCAAGATGAATATATTAGTTGTGTGTATATATATTTTCTAGATCACTAGCAAAAAAATTATGGATAGTGTTCTGGCAAACGTACCCAAAGATTTCTTTCGTTTCTGCTCCTTTCAGACGTGATCATGCGAATGTTCTCGCAAACGTAGTATGCGCATAAACTATTCCCCTGCTCCTGCCTCATGCACTTTACGAGAATAAAATTCAATCAGGTAATAATTAATCAAGCATGATAATGGTATTGAAACTAGAATTAAAGAGATGCACGGACGTAGCTAGCTAGTACTACTTAATTACCTTGGGTCGCACCCATGTCAGCTTTTGTTCCCAGTCGCCTGGGACCAGTTTGACGAACTTGGCCCAAGCCCTGCCCGCCGGCAAAGAAAATGAATAAAGGAGTTATTAACTAGTTGATATCAGGAAATGAAGTAAAGAGGCCGACATAGTGCGATAATGATTGAAATTACCTGTCGACCATCCCCCTCACGGTTGCGTATTCGGATGGATTCTTATATAGTGAGTCCAGTACTTCAACTTTTCCCTTGTCAACTTCAATGATTAACAAGATCCAGTGGTAACTGCATGCGCACACGTTTTGTATAATTAAGCGGGCATGTGCATAACTCATCAACTACACTTATTAACATCTAGTAAGCAAAAAATAGAATTTGTAGTATAAGATATAGTAACACTCACCCGAAGTTGTAAGGAAGTAGTATTTCTGGTTGGGTGTTTAGTTGCTTCAAAAACTCTAGCAGGAATCTCTCTGTGTCTTTTCTCGAATATTCAGTTTCCCATATCGTCTGATTAACCGTATTTGGGTCAATGAACCCAATGCCATAGCGTCCAGCTTTTTTCATTTCATACATCTTCATTCTGCATAATACCACAGAAAAGAATATAGTGAGGATAATTACAGGTAATGAACGAGAGCACAGCTAGCTAGCTAGAGACTTAAATTACAGAAAGAAATCAATTACACACAATAGCAACTGACGATAGATTTGTCGAGTGCATCTTGATTGAATAACTGAAACAACTCTGAATAATGAATCCACAAATCTTTTTTATGGAAGTAATGCTTTTTCTTGACTTTCACCATGAGGGACTATTGATTGGTATTTGCTGTTTCTTGCATGTACCACGTATGCAAATTGTACAATCTCGTTGGTAGAAGCTTGACATCGTCAGGCTTGACCAGAGGTTTGCCGCGGACATATTGGTGTTTTACTTCCTCCTCTGTAATCCAGGGGATTTCCTCAAGGCCTAGGAGTTGTTCAACAGTGACACCGGCCTCTTTAGCCTGCCTTTTATGATCGTCGGTTATTACCAGCCGATCGGCGGTACTCACAGGTGTTTGTACAATGAGCGGGGGGATCGATTGCACTACCTGTTCTCCCAGCTGGGGAACAGTTTTCCCGCTTTTTTTGCCAACTGCTTGGCTCGAGCTCGAGCTCGACTCCTTTTGTCCTGCAAAATATGACTCCTTGATAGACCGCACATAGTCGGAGTCCTTCTGATTGTCATTCGGTCGAGCCATATCAATAAAGTGTTGTGAGACATGCTCAGGTACTTTCTCCTTTGGCGGCGGGGGCGGTTTCGGTCCAAAATGGGCCTTCAATTGGGCATTCACTACGGTGTTGAGTTCCTCCTCAGTCGGGTGGTAAGACAACTTCAGAAGAGGCTTGAGGTTTGGACCATATTTGAATTTCTTGCCTGTTGTACCGCTAGCCGTCGTAGCTGCGGCCTCTCTCTTCCGCTGTTGCTTAGGCGACGGAGCACGCTGAGTCGGCCGAGACGGCAGACGCGGTGCCGGACTTGGAGGAGGAGGAGTCGGCTGACGCCGTGCCTGACTTGGAGGAGGAGTCGGCTGACGCGGTGCCGGACTTGGAGGAGGAGGAGTCGGCTGACGCGGTGCCGGACTTGGAGGAGGAGGAGTCGACTGACGCGGTGGCGGACTTGGAGGAGGAGGAGTCGGTGGCCTTGGAAAGACGATGCAATCCTTTTTCCATAGAATGATACGATGTATGGCCTCTCCCAGTGTTCTCTCCTCGTCACCTCCAAGAATGTCAAGTTGTAGCTCGTGATATCCTGACATCACTTCATCAACCCCGACACGAGCATAGCCAGCTGGAATGGGATTGCAATGGAAGGTTGCTTCAGGGGGATTTGCTAAAGCATAGCCGTCCGCCACCTTCATGGATAAGTTCATCACTTTCATGTGTAGCTCACAGTTAGTCCTGTCTTTGATGTCATCCACAGGGTAGCTAGCTAGAAGTGCATCATCGATATCGGCCGGGGCGGAACCCACGCTGCTTCTCGGCATAGATGGGACGGTGCTATCCAATGCTGGATCGATCTGCTCATGCTGCCGCTGAGACGCCCTTTCCTGGCTGAGTGAGTCGATCTGCTCCTGCTGCCGCCTGAAACCGCGTTCCAACTCCAGGTGCTTTGATTCTAGGCCTTCAAGGCGGAGTGCTTCCTCCTTCTTCTTCTGCTCCTCCTGCTTCTTCTTTCTCGCACGGCTTCTGTAGTCGTCGTTCCAATCCGCAAACCCCTCAAACCACGGAACACCGCCTTTGCCTCGTGTTCTTCCCGGGTGTTCAGGATTCTTCAGGGCGCGCGTAAGCTCGTCGTTCTCTCTGTTGGGCGTGAACACCCCCGTTCGAGCTTCTTCTATTGCAATAAGTATTTCGTCTATCGCTTCTTTCAGACTTGCCTTCACCATAACCGGCCCTGTCTCTGGGTCCAACTTCCCCCCATGCACATAAAACCATGTCCTGCACCTGGGGGGGCATGTCAATGTAACTGGAGTGACCCCTGCACTAATCATCTCTTGCTCAGATTGATCCCACTTAGGCAGGGCCACCTGGTAGCCACCTGGCCCCAGAGTATGGTGCCACTTCTTTTTCACAGCATTAATCTTGTTTTTTCTCGACCGTTCCTTAGCTTCTTCTGATTCCTTGAACTTCACGAAAGCGTCCCAGTGATCTTTTGCCTTCACCAGTGTTCCCTTGAATTCTGGAGTCTTCTTTTTTGCTTTGACGTACTTAGTCCATGTATTTTTCTTGAAGGTGTTGAATGCGATCGCCATCTTTTTAAGAGCATAGTTTCTGACTTTCTTCAGATCTGCATCTGTCAAATTATCTGGTAGGGTGAAATGCCGCATGAGCGAATCCCAAAGCACATCTTTTGCTCTTTCGTCGACAAAAGTAACTCCTGCTCGATCTCCCTTTGCTGGCTTTTTCCATTCTTGAACGGAGATCGGGATTTGGTCCCTGACAATAACTCCGCATTGATTCTTGAACTTGGTCGCATTTTTCCTAGGTTCAAGCGGTTCGTCATTTGATGTTTTGATGGAATCGATGTTGAACTTTACGCCAGGGTCCAACTTTCTGGCCGGGCCTCGAACTACCCTGTCGCTTGTAGAAGATTTGCTCGATCCGGAGGCCTAAAAGAAGAAAGATCGATTCGTTAATACATACAAATCAATTAAGACATGTAATGATCACCGGATGGCTTATATAATAAATATACCTCGCCGGTCTTTGTTATTTGAAGAACATTTTCTTCGTCAACATCGTTGTTGTCGCCTTCATCTATTCGTTCGTCTTCATCAAATATCATACAACCCTCACCGGAATTGTTCAGATATTGCGAGCCGTCATCATCTTCAGGTTCATTCTCTGGGCTCTGGGAGCGTATGATGTCGAACAGAGCCTCTTCTCCTTCTCTGCTGGTATTGTCCATAGCTTTTATTTAACTAATCCAGAAGAAAGATAAAACAATTTAGTATTCAAATTAGAATGCATGCAATCAATAAGAAAAAACTGAATCATAGTACATAATATGCATCTCGAATAATTCATATAATATGCATCATCGAATATAATCTCGAATAAATCGTCTCGAATATTATCGAATATAATCTCAAATACATCTCGAGTATTATCACTAATACATCTCGAATATTATCATAGATATAACATCACTAGCTAATACAGATCGAATATTATCGAAGAATCTAGTTCACTCGCGGTTCCTGAGGCGCGGGTGGTGGACACCCAAAGAGAAGGAACCATCACAGGATCATAGCTCGGGTGAGATCCCTGAAGAACCTGCCAGGTATTGGAGAACCTGACGTCCAACGCATCCATGTAGCGACGGACGTGCTCGTCCTCCTCCCTGACATGGCGACGTACCACCTCTGGCGGGGCCGACTGCCTCCGCACCGAAAGTGGCCCACGCGAACGCCACCAAAGAAGCTCCGGGTCGACGACGGGACCTGGGGCCGGGTTCCTCACCAAGCTGCGCGCCCCTGAAGGTAGCACCTCCCAGTGCCAGCCCGGTGGAGCCCAGTCCTGAACGTTGCCCCTCTGAAGCAGGACGTCGTCGCGAACGAGTCGACGACGAGGATGCGGGCCGGGCATCGTTGACTCCGAGAAGAAATTCTATGCAAATTTAACATTTTTTAAATGCTTGATTGTGATTTCTTATATACGAGGAACCTTCAGAATCATAACGGATTCTCTTAACCTTTAAGGGATTTAACAAAATGGCGCCATTGTGGATGTGCAGAAAATGGTCCATATTTTTCCTGATCTCATCTACCCTTCTATATGTCACGTTGTCTAGCTAGTGTCAAAGGAAGAAAACCATGGCTTCATCATTAGCCGGAAGTAACAGGCGCATGATGGTACGAAGCTGTCCAAAGTTGTTTTGGAACGGAGTCCTGGATAGGATAATTAGCTTTTTGGTACGAAGTGCAGTAAGAGCCTTCCGAATATCGCTATTTGGAAGGCCTTTTTGCTGAACTTCGTACCAAAAAAGCTAATTATTCTATCAAGAACTCCGTTCCAAAACAATTTTGAAAAGCTTCATACCATCATGCGCCTGTTACTTCCGGCTAATGATGAAGCCATGGTTTTCTTGAATCCTTTGACACTAGCTAGACAAAACGTGACATATAGAAGGGTAGATGCATGAGATCAGAAAAAAATTGGATCAACTTGTGCACATCCATAATGGGGGCATTCCTAAATCCCTTAAAGGACTAAGAGAATCTATTGTATACATACATATACTAATTGCAAATCTAACATTCATCTAACATTTCTATATCTTTTTTATATCTAAAATTTATATAGCAATAAAAAAAGTATAAAAAACTAAAAAACATTTCTATATCTTTTTTATATCTAACATTTATATAGCTATAACTAAAAGTATAAAAAACTAAAAAACATTTATCTAACATTTATATATGTAACATTTCATCCAACATTTATATATCTAACATTTCATCTAACATTTATGTAACTAAAAGTATAAAAAACTAGAAAACAGAAAAACAGAAAATAAAAATGTGTGTGTGTGTGTGTGTGTTCATGCATGTGTGTGTGTGTGTGCGGGCTCGATCGATGGGAGGGGCGGCCATGGCGGCAGGGGCTCACAGCGGGGCGACGGCCGGCGAGGCGAGGTGAGTCATCGGCGACGGCGACTGCGACGGCGACGGCGACGTCGCATGAGGTCGCGAGGAGAGTGGCGGCGTCGGGGAGGAGGCGCGGGCGGCCGGCGTCGGGGGCGGCGGCGACGATCTCCGGCGTCGGGGGAGGCGACGGCGTTGCGCAGCAGCCTGGCGGCGTCTCGTGCGTTCGGCGTCGTCGAGAGAGAATGGAGATCGATCTGAATTTTTGCGCTTATATAGAACGACCTTTAGTCGCGGTTGGTGGTTCCAACCGCGACTAAAGGTAGCCTTTAGTCGCGGTTGGAGCCACCAACCGCGACTAAAGGTATTTTTGGCCAGGCAAAGCGGCGGGAAGCGTAGACCTTTAGTCGCGATTGCAGCCACCAACCGCGACTAAAGGTCTCGTGCTGCCACAGCCGCGGTGCAGAAAGTTTAGTCCCACCTCGCCCAGCGAAGGGCAGCCGCACTGGTTTATAAGCCCCGCTGCGGCTGCTCCCTCGAGCTCCTCTCTAAGCCTTGTGAGCCTGCGGTTGGGGCCCAGTAGGCGGGCTTTTTTTTTACTTTTCAGTTTTTTTAATTTCTGTTTTATTTATTTTCTTTTGTTTCTGAGTTTTTTTTTGCTTTATTTAGAGTTAATGAGTGAATCTTTTTGCGTTAGGTCAAAAAAATTATAAACTTTCTGTTAGTGGCAGTAGTTTTCAAATTTGAATAGTTTAAATTCGAATTATTTGAAATTTGTGTGAATCACTAGTTTGTGAATAACTTTACTTTAAAAATAGATTTTGCAGTGATTCTTTTTTCTGCTGTTTAATATTAGCGTGTTTTATCATTATATTCAATTTGGTAATTATTAGGTTATTTAAAAAATGAAATGCCTTTGTAACAGACGAGTTTTCGTCTGAAACCCTGATACTTCGAAAGAGATTGTCCATTTTGTACACGAAGTGCATCCAGTTTTTGCCGTAACCCTCTCAACTTTTTAGCACATGCTATGTGGGTGAAATGATGATACCATGCCAACTTTCAACCTTTTCAAAGTTCATTTGTAGTGCTTTTCAATTTCAGGGTCATTTAGCTCAAAAATCAATAAATGCATGAAAAATAGCAAATGAAGTCAGAAAGGGTTGAAAATTGATGGCGTGGCTTCGAATGGTGCATACTGAACACACAAAAAGTCTGGAGTTGAAATAAGTTTAAAAAAATGAAATGCCTTTGTAATAGACGAGTTTTCGTCTGAAACCCTGATACTTCGAAAGAGATTGTCCATTTTATACACAAAGTGCATCCAGTTTTTGCCGTAACCCTCTCAACTTTTTAGCACATGCTATGTGGGTCAAATGATGATACCATGCCAACTTTCAACCTTTTGAGAGTTCATTTGTAGTGCTTTTCAATTTCAGGGTCATTTAGCTCAAAAAAATCAGTAAATGCATGAAAAATAGCAAATGAAGTCAGAAAGGGTTGAAAATTGATGGCGTGGCTTCGAATGGTGCATACTGAACACACAAAAAGTCTGGAGTTGAAATAAGTTTAAAAAAATGAAATGCCTTTGTAACAGACGAGTTTTCGTCTGAAACCCTGATACTTCGAAAGAAATTGTCCATTTTGTACACAAAGTGCATCCAGTTTTTGCCGTAACCCTCTCAACTTTTTAGCACATGCTATGTGGGTCAAATGATGATACCATGCCAACTTTCAACCTTTTCAGAGTTCATTTGTAGTGCTTTTCAATTTCAGGGTCATTTAGCTCAAAAAAATCAGTAAATGCATGAAAAATAGCAAATGAAGTCAGAAAGGATTGAAAATTGATGGCGTGGCTTCGAATGGTGCATACTGAACACACAAAAAGTCTGGAGTTGAAATAAGTTTAAAAAAATGAAATGCCTTTGTAACAGACGAGTTTTCGTCTGAAACCCTGATACTTCGAAAGAGATTGTCCATTTTGTACACGAAGTGCATCCAGTTTTTGCCGTAACCCTCTCAACTTTTTAGCACATGCTATGTGGGTCAAATGATGATACCATGCCAACTTTCAACCTTTTCAGAGTTCATTTGTAGAGCTTTTCAATTTCAGGGTCATTTAGCTCAAAAAAATCAGTAAATGCATGAAAAATAGAAAATGAAGTCAGAAAGGGTTGAAAATTGATGACGTGGCTTTGGACATAATATTTCGACGCATTTCAAATGCCAAAACACATAAGTACACTACTATTACAAAGATTCCCTCCGGTTTGTCCGAAATGGGACTTTCCAGATATATAAGTCCGGAAACTAACTAGAGAAGCCGGTCACATCCCAGAGTGGGATCTTTGGGTATAAAACTTTTTCTTCGCGTGTGTCCCTTTGCGTCGTAACCATGCACAATCTTCATCGTTTAACTTGATGCTCGGGTGAACATTCACTCTGAAAGGAGAAATTTCATGAAACTTTTCATAATCTTCTGACATGTCTGTCTTGTCCTCCACTCCCACGATGTTTCTTTTCCCTGAAAGAACTATGTGGCGCTTTGGCTCATCGTATGATGTATTCGCTTCCTTATCTTTTCTTTTTCTCGGCTTGGTAGACATGTCCTTCACATAGAAAACCTGCGCCACATCATTGGCTAGGACGAATGGTTCGTCTGCGTACCCAAGATTGTTGAGATCCACTGTTGTCATGCCATACTGCGGGTCTTCCTTTACCCCGCCTCCTGTCAGATTGACCCATTTGCACCGAAACAAAGGGACCTTCAAACCAAGTCCATAGTCAAGTTTCCATATCTCCTCTATGTAACCATAATATGTGTCCTTTGGCCTATTGGTGTTTGCTGCATCAAAGCGGACACCACTGTTTTGGTTGGCGCTCTTTTTATCTTGGGCGATCGTGTAAAATGTATTCCCATTTATCTCGTACCCTTTGAAAGTCAATATAGTCGAAGATGGTAACTTGGACAGCAAGTACAGGTCATCTGCAACAGTGTCATCATGCATGAGACGTGTCTGCAACCAACCGGCGAAAGTCACCGTTTGTTCATGTGTAATCCAGTCGTCAGACTGCTCCGGGTGTTTGGAGCGTAGAATATTCTTGTGTTGCTCGATATACGGATCCACCAAGGCGGAACTTTGTAGAACTGTGTAGTGTGCTTGCGCCAAAGAATGCCCGTCCTGGCATATTACTGAATTCTTTCCTAGCGTGCCTTTTCCACCCAGTCTGCCCTCATGTCGCGATTTAGGAACATCAATCGGCTTAATGTTAGGAATAAAGTCAACACAAAACTCAATGACCTCCTCTGTTTCATGGCCCTTGGAGATGCTTTTTTCTGGCCTAGCACGATTATGAACATATTTCTTTAAGACTCCCATGAACCTCTCAAAGGGGAACATATTGTGTAGAAATACAGGACCCACAATGGCAATCTCCTCGACTAGGTGAACTAGGACGTGCGTCATGATATTGAAGAAGGATGGTGGGAACACCAACTCGAAACTGACAAGACATTGCACCAAATCATTCTCTAACCTTGGTAGGATTTCTGGATCGATTACCTTCTGAGAGATTGCATTGAGGAATGCACATAGCTTCACAATGGCTAATCGAACGTTTCCCGGTAGAAGCCCCCTCAATGCAACCGGAAGCAGTTGCGTCATAATCACGTGGCAGTCATGAGACTTTAGGTTCTAGAACTTTTTCTCTGCCATATTTATTATTCCCTTTATCTTCGACGAGAAGCCAGACGGGACCTTCATACTGAGCAGGCATTCGAAGAAGATTTCCTTCTCTTCTTTGGTAAGAGCGTAGCTGGCATGACCCTGAAACTGCTTTGGATCCATGCCGTCTTCTTCGTGCATACGTTGCTGGTCCTCCTGTGCCTCCGTTATATCTTTTGTCTTCCCATACACGCCCAAGAAGCCTAGCAGGTTCACGCAAAGATTCTTCGTCACGTGCATCACGTCGATTGTAGAGTGGACCTCTAGGTCTTTCCAATAGGGTAGGTCCCAAAATATAGATTTCCTCTTCCACATGGGTGCGCGTCCGTCAGCGTCATTCGGAACAGATTGTCCGCCAGGACCCTTTCCAAAGATTACTTTTAAATCCTTGACCATATCAAGTATATCATCACCAGTACGGTGGCGAGGCTTCTTCCGGTGATCTGCCTCACCTTTGAAATGCTTGCCTTTCTTTCTTACGGGATGCCTGCTCTGAAGAAATCGACGATGCCCTAGGTACACATTCTTCTTACATTTATCCAAATATATACTGTCGGTATCATCTAAACAGTGCGTGCATGCGTGGTATCCCTTGTTTGTCTGTCCTGAAAGGTTACTGAGAGCAGGCCAATCATTGATGGTTACAAACAGCAACGCATGTAGGTCAAATTCCTCCTGTTCTTTCTCATCCCACGCACGTACACCTTTTCCATTCCACAGCTGTAAAAGTTCTTCAACTAATGGCCTTAGGTACACATCAATGTCGTTGCCGGGTTGCTTGGGGCCTTGGATGAGCACTGGCATCATAATGAACTTCCGCTTCATGCACAACCAAGGAGGAAGGTTATAGATACATAGAGTCACAGGCCATGTGCTATGATTGCTGTTCTGCTCCCCAAAAGGATTAATGCCATCTGCACTTAAACCAAACCATACGTTCCTTGCGTCCTTTGCAAAGTCCTGCCACTTTCTCTCGATTTTTTTGCACTGCGATCCGTCAGCGGGTACTCTCAACTTCCCGTCTTTCTTACGGTCTTCGTTGTGCCATCGCATCAACTTGGCATGCTCTTTGTTTTGGAACAAACGTTTCAACCGTGGTATTATAGGAGCATACCACATCACCTTGGCAGGAATCTTCTTCCTGGGGCGCTTGCCCTCAACATCACCAGGGTCATTGTGGCCGATCTTATAGCGCAATGCACAGCATACCGGGCATGCATTCAAATCCTCGTACTCACCGCGGTAGAGGATGCAGTCATTAGGGCATGCATGTATCTTCTGCACCTCTAATCCTAGAGGGCAGACAGCCTTCTTTGCTTCGTACGTACTGTCGGGCAATTCGTTGTCCTTTGGTAGCTTCTTCTTTAACATTATCAGCAACTTTTCAAATGCCTTGTCAGATACACCATTCTCTGCCTTCCATTGCAGCAATTCCAGTGTGGTACCCAGCTTTTTCTTGTCATCTTCGCAATTTGGGTACAACAATTTCTTGTAATCCTCTAACATGCGCTGCAACTTCAGCTTCTCCTTTTCACTTGCGCAGTTTCTCTTTGCATCGGCAATGGCCCGACCAAGATCATCAGCGGGCTCATCTGATGCCTCTTCTTCAGCTCCTTCCTGCATTGCCGGCTCAGCTTCTTCCCCCATTGTTGTACCATCGTATTCATGGAACCCATGGCCAGGATAGCTGTCGTCATCCTCTTCTTCTTCATTCTCTTCCATTAGGACCCCTCTTTCTCCGTGCTTGGTCCAACAGTTATAGCCGGACATGAAACCGGACTCAAACGGGTGGACGTGAATGGTTCTTGAGTTAGAGTAATTTCGATCATTCTTACAGCCAGCACATGGACAATACATAAAACCATCTGCCCGCTTGTTTGCCTCAGCCGCAACCAGAAAAGTATGCACGCCATTAATGAACTGGGGAGAGCATCGGTCATCGTACATCCATTGTCGGCTCATCTTCATTACACAACACCGAAAAGACCAAATTAATACAAGTTCATACACACTTGTTCTCAATAAACAACATACAAACTCTCTAGCTAAAGCATTTAAATGCAACAACAAATGCGATCAAGATCGCAACTAAGGTAACAATTGATCCAACAGCATAGTGATACCAAGCCTCACTATCAATGGCATATTTTTTAAATTTTCTAATCTTCAAGCGCATTGCATCCATCTTGATCTTGTGATCATCGACGACATCGGCAACATACAACTCCAGTTACATCTTCTCTTCTTCAACTCTTTTCAATTTTTCTTTCAAATACTCGTTTTCTTTTTCAACTAAATTTAACTTCTTGACAAGAATATCTATGTCGGTTGCAATTTCCGGTTCACATACCTCCTAGATAAAAATATCTATGTCAACTTGATGTGCATAATTGTCATAAACACGAAATGCAACAAATAGTTATAAAAGAGAGTATATACCACATCCGAATCATAAACCGGACGAGGGCCGACGGGGATGGATATCAAAACCATGCCACTATGTATAACAAACAACCATATAGGTAAGAAAACTATACAAGTAACTATCTAAATCTTACAAACATGATTTTTTTTATAAAAAGGATAAGAACAAGAGGCTCACCAAGGTGGTGCCGGCGACGGGACGGTGCGGGCGATCGACGGTGGTTAGGACGGGGACGGGAAGGCACTAAGTAAACCACACCTACACATGCAAAGTAAGAAGTTAATTTGAGCTCAAATTGCATATAAATCAAATAAACTACCACATATAAATACTCCCAAACTAAAACCCACAAATCACTATACTTATAGAGCATTGCAAGAGCTAATCTAGCAATGAGAGATGAAAGGACAAAGTTGCTAACTTTTGTGAACACTTGGATGGATGGGGTGCCTCCAAATCTTGACAAATTTTGGCAAAAATGGAGGTGAGCTCGAGCCAGGGGAAGAACAAAGGAGAGGAAGAAGGGGAAAAACAGGGAGGAGTATGCTCGGGCTGGCCGAAGGGTTCATATAGGGGATCTTTAGTCCCGGTTCGTGACACAAACCGGGACTAAAGGTGAGCCTATAGTCTCGGTTCGTGCCACGAACCGGGACTAAAGGTGATCGTGGGGCCCCAAGCTGACACCAGCCTGCCACCACCCCTTTAGTCCCGGTTCGTGTTACGAACCGGGACTAGAGGTCCAGAACGAACCGGGACTAATGATGCCCGTCCCGAACCGGGACTAATGGTCACATTAGTGCCAGTTCAAAACCAGACCGGGACTAATGCTTTGGACAAAAGGTCTGTTTTCTACTAGTGATACCTCAGTCCCATCATGCAATTATCTATTTGGAAGGACAAGGCCAACGGTAGCATAAGACAAAGCATGGGATCAAGGGTTTTGCAAACTGAAATTTCAGGAAATCTGCAGTCAGTACACATATAAACAAGAAATAGTAGGAATTGACAGTTTTGAAATATAAGAATAATAGTAGACAGTACCGCTTAAGGCAGCAGCAAAACTTCCTTTTGCACTTTCCAATACCTCGTGGGCTTTACCCCTTTGGCTCATATAAAGTGTTGCTACACCCGAACACTTCGGTAAACATCCGGAACCTCTTCCGATGAATTCCGGAACCCTTCCGGAGATCAAAACACTATTATCACATATATCAATCTTTACCTCCGGACTCTTTCGGAGATCCTCGTCATGTCCGGGATCTTATCTGGGACTCCGAACAACTTCGGTCACCATCAAAATAACTCAACTATACTAATCGTCACCAAACGTTAAGTGTGTAGACCCTGCGGGTTCAAGAACTATGTAGACATGACCGAGACACTTCTACGATCAATAACCAATAGCGGGACCTGGATGCCCATATTGGCTCCTACATATTCTACGAAGATCTTTATCGGTCGAACCTCTATGTCAAGGATTCAGTTAATCCCGTATACTGTTCCCTTTGTTCTTCGGTATGTTACTTGCCCGAGATTCGATCGTCGGTATCTCTATACCTAGTTCAATCTCGTTACCGGCAAGTCTCTTTACTCGTTCTGTAATACAAGATCTCGTTGCTAACACTTTAGTCACATTGCTTGCAAGGCTCATTGTGATGTTGTATTACCGAGTGGGCCCTGAGATACCTCTCCGTCACACGGAGTAACAAATCCCAGTCTTGATCCATGCCAACCCAACAGACACCCTCGGAGATACCTGTAGAGCATCTTTATAGTCACCCAGTTACGTTGCGACGTTTGATACACACAAGGTACTCCTCCGATGTCAGGGAGTTGCATGATCTCATGGTCATAGGAACAGATACTTGACATGCAGAAAACAATAGCAATAAACTGACACGATCATATGCTATGTTTATAGTTTGGGTCTTGTCCATCACATCATTCTCCTAATGATGTGATCCCGTTATCAAATGACATCTCATGTCTATGGCTAGGAAACCTTCACCATCTTTCAATCCGGGCAAGCATAGAACTTATCGGAGATCTCATATCTCTCAATCCGGGCATTCTTCTGAAAGATAAACTTCAACTCCTGGAACATCTCATATGCTCCATGACGTTCAAAACGTCTTTGAAGTCCCGGTTCTAAGCCATACAATATTGCACATTGAACTATTGAGTAATCTTCAGAACGAGCCTGCCAGGCGTTCACAACGTCTAGAGACTCAACTGGAGCGGGTGGATCACCAAGCGGTGCATCAAGGACATAAGCCTTCTGGGAAGCCGTAAGGATAATCCTTAGATTACGGGCCCAGTCCACAAAGTTACTTCCATCATCTTTCAACTTAGCTTTCTCTAGGAACGCATTAAAATTCAGGGGTGCTACTGCGCGAGCCATGATCTACAACATAAATATAGCAAAGACAACTTAGACTGTTGTTCTAGATAATGAGTTTAGTTAATTATATTACTTAAAAACTCCCACTCAAATTGACATCCCTCCGATCATTCGAGTGTAACATGATCCAAATCCACCAACTCAAGTCCGATCATCACGTGAGTTGAGGTGGTTTCAATGGTGAACATCTTCATGTTGATCATATCTACTATATGAGTCATGTTCGACCTTTCGGTCTCTTGTGTTCCAAGGCCATGTCTGTACATGCTAGGCTCGTCAAGTTTAACCCGAGTGTTCCACACGTGCAACATGGCTTACACCCGTTGTATGTGAACGTAGAGTCTATCACACCCGATCATCACGGCGTGTCTCGAAACGACGAACTTTCGCAACGGTGCACACTTGGGGAGAACACAATTTATCTTGAAATTTAAGTGAGGGATCACCTTATAATGCTACCGTCGTCCTAAGCAAAATAAGATGCATAAAAGGATTAACATCACATGCAATTCATAAGTGACATGATATGGCCATGAACTTGTGCTTTTGATCTCCATCTCCAAAGCACCGGCATGATCTTCATCGTCACCGGCATGTCACCATGATCTCCATCATCTTGATCTCCATCAACGTGTCGCCATGAGGTTGTCGCGCCGACTGTTGCTTCCACGACTATTGCTAACTCATAGCGATAAAGTAAAGCAAAACGGCGAAAATAATTAAAGACAACTCTATGGCTCCTGCCAGTTGCCGTACTCATCGACATGCAAGTCGTGATATTCTATACAACACATGATCATCTCATACATCACATATATCTCATCATGTAATTGGCCATATCACATCACAACATACCTTGCAAAAACAAGTTAGACGTCCTCTAATTGTTGTTGCAAATTTTACGTGGCTGCTACGGGTTTGCAAGAACCGTTCTTACCTACGCAAAACCACAACGTGGTGTAGTGATTGCTTTTTGATCTTCTAAAAGAACCCTCTTCATTGAAATCGATTCAACTAAAGTGAGAGAGACAGACACCCGCTAGCCATCTTTATGCAACGAAGTTACATGTTAGTTGAAGGAACCTGTCTCGCGTAAGCGTACGCGTAATGTCGGTCCGGGCCGCTTCATCTCACAATACCGCCGAATCAAATATCAACTAGTAACGGCAAGCAATATGTATACACCCACGCCCACAACTCGTTTGTGTTCTACTCGAGATCTCATCTACGCATAGACCTAGCTCTGATGCCACTGTTGGGAACGTTGCATGGGAAACAAAAATTTTCCTACGCACACACAAGATCTATCCATGGTGATGAGCATCTACGAGAGGGAGAGTGAATCTACATACCCTTGTAGATCGCTAAGCGGAAGCGTTAAGAAACGCGGTTGATGTAGTCGAACGTCTCCGCGATCCAAATCGCAAGTCGTCCCTCGATCCGATCACGAACTAGTGCCGAACGGACGACACCTCCGCGTTCAACACACGTACGGCTTGATGACGCCTTCACCTCCTCGATCCAGCGAGCGATGGTGAAGTAGTTGATGAGTTCCGGCAGCACGACGGCGTGGTGATGATGGTGAGGAACAATCTCTGCAGGGCTTCGCCAAGCACTACGGAGATTATGACGGGAGAACTAGAGGGTTAGGGTTGCCGACACACGGCTTGGGAAATCTTGATGTGTCCCGTGTGCTAGCCCTGCCCCTCTATTTATATGTTGAGCCTTGGGGTCTAAACTTGGAGTAAAAGGCTCCTCCAGGTCGGTTTTGCCCGCACAAGGTCGGTTTGGCCCGCAGGGAAAGAGTCCAACTCGGATCCCTGCAGTACCGCGCACAAGCGGTAGTACCGCTTCACACAAGCGGTAGTACCGCTTACGCGGTAGTACTGCCTTACCAGCGGCAGTACCGCTTAAGGCAGCAGCAAAACTTCCTTTTGCACTTTCCAATACTTCGTGGGCTTTACCCCTTTGGCTCATATAAAGTGTTGCTGCACCCGAACACTTCGGTAAACATCCGGAACCTCTTCCGGTGAATTCCGGAACCCTTCCGGAGATCAAAACACTATTATCACATATATCAATCTTTACCTCCGGACTCTTCCGGAGATCCTCGTCATGTCTGGGATCTTATCTGGGACTCCGAACAACCTTCGGTCACCAACAAAATAACTCAACTATACTAATCGTCACCAAACGTTAAGTGTGTAGACCCTGCGGGTTCGAGAACTATGTAGACATGACCGAGACACTTCTACGATCAATAACCAATAGCGGGACCTGGATGCCCATATTGGCTCCTACATATTCTACGAAGATCTTTATCGGTCGAACCTCTATGTCAAGGATTCAGTTAATCCCGTATACTGTTCCCTTTGTTCTTCAGTATGTTACTTGCCCGAGATTCGATCGTCGGTATCTCTATACCTAGTTCAATCTCGTTACCGGCAAGTCTCTTTACTCGTTCTGTAATACAAGATCTCGTGGCTAACAGTTTAGTCACATTGCTTGCAAGGCTCATTGTGATGTTGTATTACTGAGTGGGCCCTGAGATACCTCTCCGTCACACGGAGTAACAAATCCCAGTCTTGATCCATGCCAACCCAACAGACACCCTCGGAGATACCTGTAGAGCATCTTTATAGTCACCCAGTTACGTTGCGACGTTTGATACACACAAGGTACTCCTCCGATGTCAGGGAGTTGCATGATCTCATGGTCATAGGAACAGATACTTGACATGCAGAAAACAATAGCAATAAACTGACACGATCATATGCTATGTTTATAGTTTGGGTCTTGTCCATCACATCATTCTCCTAATGATGTGATCCCGTTATCAAATGACATCTCATGTCTATGGCTAGGAAACCTTCACCATCTTTTGATCAACGAGCTAGTTAACTAGAGGCTTACTAGGGACATAGTGTTGTCTATGTACCCACACATGTATTTGAGTTTCCAATCAATACAATTATAGCATGGATAATAAACGATTATCATGAACAAGGAAATATAATAATAACCAATTTATTATTGCCTCTAGGGCATATTTCGAACAACTGATGCCTGCTATAAGTTGTGTAATAAATATGGCTTTGACCCTCAGACAGTAGCTTCTTTCTGTGAATCATTTGCTACTCATGTTGATCTCCCTAAGGAGAAGTGGTTTAAGTACCATCCATCCATTGAAGAAGAATTAGATAAACCAATTAAACTTGAGAAGGAAGAATTAATTGTTAGCCATGTTGATCCAATTGTTCCTACTGCTTACATTTGAGAAATCACCCTTTCCTGTTAGAATAAAGGAACATGCTAAAGCTACAACTGTGGTTAATAAAAGTCATGCTAGGACACCTACACCTCCTGAACAAATAAATGTTGAGCCTAAAGTTGCTATGGTTAAAGATCTGCTAGTTGACAACATTGATGGTCAAGTCATTTACTTCTATGGTGAAGCTGCTAGAATTGCAAAACCTTCTAGAAATGCGCGGGACAAACTAGATAAAAATAAACCAGTTGTTGGCATGCCTGTTATTTCCGTTAAAATTGGAGATCATTGTTATCATGGCTTGTGTGATACTGGTGCTAGTGTTAGTGCTATACCTTTTACCTTATATCAAGAAATTATGAATGACATAGCACCATCTGAACTTGAGGACATTGATGTTACTATAAAACTTGCAAACAGAGATACTATTACACCACTTACGATTGTTAGAGATGTTGAGGTCTTGTGTGGAAAGGTCAAGTACCCCACTGGTTTTCTAGTACTTGGTTCTGAACAAGATAACTAGTGCTATCGTGATTGTCATACTACATGCCATTCATTTCTTAGCTTGATGTTTTATATACTTCTTATGCGTGATCCTTTCAATGCTAGGTGATTTGATTTTCGAAAGTTGGAAGAGGAAGATGATGAAGCATGGTGGTTATCTATCCCCTTGTTCTAGTTGTACTGCGTAGCTAGTTATATTGTAATAGGTAGTTGTCGGCATATCTGTTTCTATGAATACTATGTAAAGACTGTGACATGTTAATTTTGGCTATCATTTCAAGAATTTAGTGTTGTTCCATTTGAAATGTTTCTCTTTTGTGTACTGTGAAATGTGAGAAATAGAAAGCTGTCAAGTTGGACCGACTTAATGAAAAAGGCCAAGTCACAAAACATAAATGGACTGTAAAAAGGCCGAGGCCCAAACAAGAATTGGACTGTAAAAAGGTTGAGGCCACAAACAAATGGATTGTAAAAGGCCACATCCTACAAAATAAAAGGCCGAATTGTTGGGCCAGGCCCATGTATCCAACAAAAGTCATCAGGAAAAAATACATTAAATGGGTTGAATTATTGGGCTTGGCCCATAGGGACGACTAGATCGGACCGGGCTGATTCTTATCGACGACCAATTCAATTGGTCGCAATTTTGCCACGTTAGCTTGCCACGTTGGATCCGACGTGGCCCGGGCAGGCTGCCAGTGACCAAAACAATTGGTCGTAGAACCAACGACCTTTTACATATCACAAAGAAGGTTGTTAAGTTTCATTAAAGACAGTCAGCTTTTGACCAACTGTTTTTGGTCACAAAAAGGTAAAAAATGAAAAACAATGACCATTCAGCGACCAATATTGATGGTCGCAAGTTAGCATATTTCTTGTAGTGCCCAAGTTCATCTAAAGACAAGTTCTTCGAGAGGGTCATCAATCCCTACCTGCCAGAGGTGATGAAGCACCCTCAAGCCATTGAGATGCGTGAGGGGGTGCTCCACATCCGGGATGTTCAAGGACCCAAGAAGGAGGGAAGCGACAAGGCCAGGCTTGCAGAAGTGGAGCAGGAGATCTTCAAGTGCCAAGGGATGGTTGAACGTGGTCTGAGTGCTAATCACTCTATGATCACGGACTTCATCCGTGAGAACAAGTTGGACACAAAGAGCGTAGGAGAAGCTCTCTTCAAACTTCAAGAACGGATCGAGCACCTTCAAGATCAAATCTATGAACTCCAAACCCAGAACTATGAGTATGAATCTAGGTCTAAAAGGATGAGCCTCGCTGTTGATTTCAGGATTCCCGAGACAAGAGTCTCTTTCCATGATGGGGAGCCTATGCCTTGGAAGATGGAGGATTTCCGTACACCACCACCATCACCGAAGAACACTTTGAGTACATGGGTATGGGCACAATCCCTAGCTTACAAGCTTGGGGGAGGTGCCCCGGTATCGTATCACCATCACTTTTTCACCGCCATCTTTTATTTTAGTTTGATCTTTAGCTATCCAGTGGTTTAGAGAATAAGGTTTCAGATTTGCTTTGCTTAGAATTTTGCTTTGAGTTCTACCTATCCTTGTAATCGAGTGTGAGAGTTATACAATAAAGATTAGTTGAGTTCATGTGCTTTACTCTCTTGCTCCAATTATCATAGCAAGACAATAAAAAGTATAGTAAAGATCATATGCTTATCCCATGGGAAGTAATGACTTCACATAAAAAGAAAGTATGAACTACGAAAATTGTTGGGAATAGAACAAGCATAGCCTTAGTCATTGTTATAATCTATGCAATATCATGATAGAGAGGAGAAGATTCACATACAAATATACTATCTTGGACATAATCTATGATTACGAACTCTCACCAAATATTAAATAATGATCAAGTGTTGAAGTTGGACATGGAAGACAGCCTAATGGTCATGATTGCTTACATTTGCATAGAAGTTATATAGACATGGATCCTTTAACATGTGATGCTTCCTTTAGAACTTTCGCTAGCCAAAATTTCCGCACCAAGTAGAGATACTACTTGTGCATCCATAACCCCTTGAACCCAGTTTCTTTTTGTAAGAGTCCACCTTACCTACCTAGGGATTGAATAAGATCCTTCAAGTAAGTTGTCATCGGTGCATAAGCAATAAAAATTGCCTCTAATCATGTATGATCTTTTATGGAAAGGGAAAATAAGCTTTGTACGATCTTGTGATGGTGAAGTGATACGTCTCCACCGTATCTATAATTTTTGATTGTTCCATGCTATTATATTATCTGTTTCGGATGTTTTATATGCATTAATATGCTATTTTATATTATTTTTGGGACTAACCTATTAATCTAGAGCCTAGTGCCAGTTTCTGTTTTTTCCATGTTTTTGAGTATTGCAGATAAGGAATATTAAACGGAGTCCAAACGGAATAAAATCTTCGGAATGATTTTTCTTGGACCAGAAGCAACCCAGAAGACTTGGAGATGAAGGCAGGGGAGCCGCCGTGTGGCGACAAGCCACAGGGGCGCGCCCTAGGGGGGCGCCCCCCTGGCTTGTGGCCCCACGGCAGCCCACCTAACTCTATTCTTCGGCCTATAAATTCCCAAATATTCCCTGGATACTAAAAAGAGCCACGAAAATACTTTTCCGCCGCCGGAAGCCTCTGTTCCCGTGAGATCCAATCTTGGAGCCTTTTCCGGTAAAATATGCAGCAATATGTTTTTGGGTTTTTTGGTTTTGTAGATCTGAAAACAAAGATGCAAAAAGATAGATCTGAAAGCAATATGTTGGAAAAGTAGACCCGGGGGCCGTAGGATTCACTAGTGGCTTCTCTCATGAGTATAGCGCACGGTGGGTGAACAAATTACTGTTGGGCAATTGATAAAAAATCGAATAGTCATGGTGATATCCAAGGCAATGATCATTATATAGGCATCACGTCCAAGCTAAGTAGACCGACTCCTGCCTGCATCTACCACTATTACTCCACACATCGACCGCTATCCAGCATGCATCTAGTGTATTAAGTTCATGGAAAAATGGAGTAATGCAATAAGAACAATGACATGATATAGACAAGATCTATTCATTTAGGAATAGACCCCATCTTGTTATCCTTAATAGCAACGATACATGCGTGTGTTGCTGCCCCTTCTGTCACTGGGAAAGAACACGGCAAGATCGAACCCATCACAAAGCACCTCTTCCCATGGCAAGAAAAATCGATCTAGTTGGCCTAACTAAACCAAAGATTCGAAAAAGAAATACGAGGCTATAAGTAATCATGCATATAAGAGATCAAAGAAGACTCAAATAATATTCATGGATAGAAACTGATCATGAACTCAAAATTCATCGGATCCCAACAAACACACCGCAAAAGTTTACATCAAATAGATCTCCAAGAGACCATTGTATTGAGAATCATAAGAGAGAGAGAGAGAGAGAGAGAGAGAGAGGAAGCCATCTAGCTACTGCCTACGGACCCGTAGGTCTATGGTGGACTACTGACGCATCATCGGAGAGGCACCTATGAGGAAGATGAACCCCTCCGGGATGGTGTTTAGATTGGATCTCGAGGTTCTGGAACTTGCGGCAGCTGGAATTGTGTTTCGTCGACTCCCCTGGGGTTTTTGGAATATTTGGGAATTTATAGGCATCAGAGGCGGTGGATAGGGATCCCGAGGAGGGCACAACCCATCAGGGCGCACCCTCGTGGGTTGTGGTCTCCTCGGCCCACTTCTCTGGTACTTCTTTGGCCCACTGGGTGTCTTCTGGTCCAGAAAAAATCTCCAAAAAGTTTCGTCACGATTGAACTCCGTTTGGTATTGATTTTCTGCGAAGTAAAAAACAAGCAAAAACAGCCACTGGCACTATGTCAATAGGTTAGTCCCAAAAAGTGATAAAAAGTAGTTATAAAATGATTGTAAAACATCCAAGAATGATAATATAACAGCATGGAACAAGCAAAAATTATAGATACGTTGGAGACGTATCAGCACCCCCAAGCTTAATTCCTACTCGTCCTCGAGTAGGTAAATGATAAAAATAGAATTTTTGAGGTGGAATGCTGCCTAACATGTTCATCATATTCTTTTCTTTTGTATAGCATGGACATTTGGACTTATAGATGATTCAAAGCAATAGTCTAGTTTTAACATAATGACTTCAACACTCAAGCATGCCAACAAGCAACCATGTCTTTAAAAATATCAACACTAAAGAAAGTTATCCCTAGCCCATCATGCTCAATCATTGATCCATTCACGACACACACTCAAATATTAGCTATACCCAATGCTCAAGTACGATCATAGTGCCCCCTAGTTGGTGCTTATAAGAGAAGATGGAGACTCAAAGTAAAAATAAAAATTGCATAAAGTAAATAGAAAGGCCCTTCGCAGAGGGAAGTAGGGATTTGTAGAGGTGCCAGAGCTCAAAGTTTTAAATTGAGAGAGAAAAATATTTTTGGTGGCATGCTTTTCCTGTCAACAAAAACGACAAAGTAGCTCAAAATACTTTCCATGATAGATATATCATAGGCGGTTCCCAAATAGAAAATAAAGTTTATTCCTTTTTCCACCAAACTTTCACTTTCCATGGCGGGCCGTATCCACGGTTGCCTTCCATACCAACACTTTCCAAGGAATTTATTATTTGACAACATAAAGTAAATATTTTTTTTCTTTTTCATTTCGGGAATGGGCATCCCTATTACCGCCGCACTCTCGTGCAATGACAAGTGAATAACAACTCATCTTGAGAATAACACATCTAGCATGGAAAAATATTGGACACTCCCCACCGTTTCATGAGCGGTACGAGCACACAGAAAGAGAAAAATTATTTTGAAAATTTAGAGATGGCACATACAAATTTGCTTGGAACGGCATGGAAATACCGCATATAGGTAGGTATGGTGGACTCATAAGGCAAAACTTGGTTTAAGGATTTTGGATGCACAAGTAGTATTTCTACTTAGTACAAATGGAGGCTACCAAATAGATTGGGAAGCAACCAAACCAAAAAACGAAAATTCACATAAGTGAGCATTGAGCATTACTAACACCGAATAATGCACCACAAGTAGGATGTAATTTCATTGCATAACTATTGACTTTCGTGCATGCATAGGGAATCACAAACCTTAACGCCAATATTCCTACTAAAGCATAATTACTCACTAACATGACTCACATATTACTATCATCATGTTTCAAAACTATTACAAGGAATCAAGTTTAATTTGCCCAATGATCTTCATGAAAGTTTTTTATATCCTCCTTGGATATCTATCACTTTGGGACTAGTTTCATATATTGCCATTGCTTTTTGGCAAGCTCAAACAAATCTAAGTGAAGCACATGAGCATAAAGATTTCATCTCTCAAAAAGGTATAAGTGAAGCATGAGAGGATTTCTTCAAAAAATTCTACTCTCAAATTAATCTAAGTGAAGCATGAGAGTATTTCTACAAACATTTCCAAGCACACCTTGCTCAAAAAGATATAAGTGAAGCACTAGAGAATTCTATAGCTCAAAAAGTTTAAGTGAAGCATAGAGAGCAATTCTAACAAATCATAGCATAATTTTGGCTCTCCCAAGTAGGTGTGTACAGAAAGGATACAAAGGAAAAACAAACAAGCAAAGCAAGCAAAGATACAAGACGATCCAAGCAAAACTCATTATATGTGACGAATAAAAATATAGCTTCAAATAAAATACCGATGGTTTTTGGAAGAAAGAGGGGATGCCACTCGGGGACATCCCCAAGCTTAGTTGCTTGTTAATCTTTGGATATATCTTGGGGGTGCGGTAGCATCCCAAAGCTTAGGCTCTTGTCACTCCTTATTCCTTCATCCATCGTGATCTCACCCAAAACTTGAAAACTTCAATCACACAAAACTCAACAAAATCTTCGTGAGATCCGTTAGTATAATAAAGCAAATCACTACTTTAGGTACTGTTGCAAACCCATTCATATTTTGTTATTGCATTATACCTACTGTATTTTAACTTTACCATGGCTTATACCCCCCCGATACAAACCATAGATTCATCAAAACAAGCACACAATGCAACGAAAACAGAATCTGTCTTAAACAGAACAGTCTGTAGTAATCTGTACTCTAACCATACTTCTGTAACTCTAAAAATTCTGAAAAATTTGGACAACGTAAGGAATTTGTATATAAACACTGTGTTAAAATTTCAGCTCAAGATCACGTTCCAAAAAAAAATTAAAATTCATATACTGGACGCAAAGTTTCTGTTTCAGATTCAGCATCACTTCTACTCATCCTATGAATCATCCTAAAGGCTTGACTTGGCGCAAACACTAAATAAACCATAAAAACACAATCATAACAGAGGCATAATTGTGTCAACACTCAATAACATAAAGGAAAAAGCAAAAATTTATTTATTCATTGGGTTGCCTCCCAACAAGCGCTATCGTTTTACGCCCCTAGCTAGGCATAACGCATAGATTCAAGTATTTTCATCTTTGGTTTTGGATCCATAGGATGCCCTCATGATTGATTCATATGGTGGCTTAATTATTGTTCTAGGAAAGTTTTCCATACCCTTTCTCAAGGGAAATTGAAAATGAATATTGCCTTCTTTCATATCAATCACGGCGCCCATAGTGCGTAAAAACGGTCTACCAAGTATAATGGGACAAGACGGATTGCAATCAATATCAAGCACAATAAAATAAATAGGCACATAGTTCCTATTTTCAAGAATAAGAACATCATTAATTCTTCCCAAAGGCTTTTTAATAGTAGAATCCGCCAAGTGCAAATTAAGAGAGCATTCTTCAATATTGGTGAGACCAAGCACATCACATAAAGATTTCAGAATCGTGGAAACACTAGCACCCAAGTCACATAAAGCGAAGCACTCATAATTTTTAATATTGACCTTAATGGTGGGTTCCCACTCATCATGTAATTTTCTAGGAATAGAAATCTCCAACTCCAACTTTTCTTCAAAAGATTTCATCATGGCTTCAACAATATGTTTAGTAAAAGGTTTATTTTGCACATAAGCATGGGGTGAATTCAACATGGATTGCAACAAAGAAATACATTCAATCAAAGAGCAACTATCATAATTAAAGTCTTTGCAATCCAAAATAGTGGGCACATCACTAGTTAAAGTTTTGACCTCTTCAAACCCACTTTTATCAAAATTTTCATCAAGATTTTCACCCTCCAAATTATTGGGACGCCTTCTAGCTAAAGTTGACTCTACTTCAGTCCCTTTATCATCAATTTTAATATTACTAAACAAGGAATCAATAGTAGAAACACCAATCACTTTAAGATCTTCATCTTTCTTATGAAGGCAATAACTAGAAAACGATTTTTCTAAGATTTCTCTTTTAGCTCTAAGAATAGCGGTTATTTTCTTACTTTCATCAATAGATACATATAAAGCTTTAATAGATTCATCAATCTTAGGCACAAAAGCTTTCAACTTGAGATTTTCAACATTGTGAGAAATTCTATCAATGCTTCTAGACATATCATCAATCTTATTCAACTTTTCTTCTATCGTAGTATTGAAAGCCTTTTGCGCATTGATAAATTCTTTAATATTACTCTCAAGATCAGACGTGTTCCTATTATTATTATAAGAAGAATTACCATAGGAATTACCATAATTATTAGAGGAGTTTCCAGGAAAAGGCCGAGGATTAAAATTACCTCTATAAGCATTGTTATTGAAATTGTTTCGCGAGACAAAATTCACATCTACGGAATCACTATTTTGCTCTATCAAGGTAGACAAAGGCACATAATTAAGATCAATAGGAGCATTTTTACTAGCAACCAATTTCATCAAAGCATCAACCTTATCACTCAAAGTACTAATTTCTTCAACCGAATTAACTTTTTTACTAGTAGGTGCTCTTTCGGTATGCCATTGTGAATAATTTGCCATGATATTATCTAGCAACTTAGTAGCTTCAACCAAAGTAATTTCCATAAAAGTACCACCTGCGGAGGAATCTAAAAGATTTCTAGAGACAAAATTCAATCCCGCATAAATTTTTTGTATGATCATCCAAAGATTTAAACCATGAGTAGGACAATTTCTTAGCATCAACTTCATTCTTTCCCAAGATTGTGCAACATGTTCATGCTCAAGTTGCTTAAAATTCATGATTTGCGTCCTAAGGGAAAAAAAAATCGCTGGCGGAAAATACTTAGTAATAAAAGCATCCTTGCACTTATTCCAAGAATCGATACTATTGCGAGGCAAAGAGGAAAACCAAATTTTTGCATGACCCCGCAAGGAAAAAGGAAATAATTTCAACTTCACAATATCATTGTCCACATCTTTTTTCTTTTGCATATCACACAATTCTATGAAAGTGTTCAGATGGGACGCGGCATCCTCGTTAGGAGTACCGGTAAATTGATCTTTCATGACAAGATTCAACAAAGCAGCATTAATATCACAAGACTCCGCACTAGTGGCGGGAGGAGCAATCGGAGTACCAATAAAATCATTGTTATTAGTATTGGAAAAATCACACAACTTGGTGTTTTCTTGAGTCATCGTGACTACACAAACAAGATTGCAAGCAAGGAAGAGATCCGGCAAGAAAAAGGCAAACGAAAAAGAGGACGAATAAAATGGCAAATTGGTGAAGTGGGGGAGAGGAAAACGAGAGGATAATGGCAAATAATGTAATTGCAAGGAGATGAGATTTGTGATTAGGAACTTGGTAGATGATGATGGAGTCCCCTCGGCGCCTACGATAGGCACGTAGAAGAGACCGCTTCCTCCCCGGCAACGGCGCCAGAAATTCCTTTGACGTGGCTTGAGACTGCGTCGGTATTTCCCCAAAGAGGAAGGGATGATGCAGCACAACGACGGTAAGTATTTCCCTCAGTTATGAAACCAAGGTTATCGAACCAGTAGGAGGATCACCACCACCCAATAAGCAGCACCTGCACACAAACAACAAATACTTGCAATCCGACGCGAAAGAGAGGTTCTCAATCTCTCTACGATAAAAAAATAGATTAGGTAGTGATAGATAGGAGAGATAGATCTCTCAAGAACTCAAAATATAAAAGGCAAATAAAATATGCAGCAATATGTTTTTGGGTTTTTGGTTTTGTAGATCTGAAAACAAAGATGCAAAAAGATAGATCTGAAAGCAATATATTGGAAAAGTAGACCCGGGGGCCGTAGCATTCACTAGTGGCTTCTCTCATGAGTATAGCGCACGGTGGGTGAACAAATTACTGTTTGGCAATTGATAGAAAATCGAATAGTCATGACGATATCCAAGGCAATGATCATTATATAGGCATCACGTCCAAGCTAAGTAGACCGACTCCTGCCTGCATCTACCACTATTACTCCACACATCGACCGCTATCCAGCATGCATCTAGTGTATTAAGTTCATGGAAAAATGGAGTAATGCAATAAGAACGATGACATGATGTAGACAAGATCTATTCATGTAGGAATATACCCCATCTTGTTATCCTTAATAGCAATGATACATGCGTGTGTTGCTGCCCCTTCTGTCACTGGGAAAGAACACCGCAAGATCGAACCCATCACAAAGCACCTCTTCCCATGGCAAGAAAAAACGATCTAGTTGGCCTAACTAAACCAAAGATTCGAAGAATAAATACGAGGCTATAAGTAATCATGCATATAAGAGATCAAAGAAGACTCAAATAATATTCATGGATAGAAACTGATCATGAACTCAAAATTCATCGGATCCCAACAAACACACCGCAAAAGTTTACATCAAATAGATCTCCAAGAGACCATTGTATTGAGAATCATAAGAGAGAGAGAGAGAGAGAGAGAGAGAGAGAGAGAGAGAGGAAGCCATCTAGCTACTGCCTACGGACCCGTAGGTCTATGGTGGACTACTGACGCATCATCGGAGAGGCACCTATAAGGAAGATGAACCCCTCCAGGATGGTGTTTAGATTGGATCTCGAGGTTCTGGAACTTGCGGCGGCTGGAATTGTGTTTCGTCGACTCCCCTGGGGTTTTTGTAACATTTGGGAATTTATAGGCATCAGAGGCGATGGAGAGGGGTCCCGAGGAGGGCACAACCCATCAGGGCGCGCCGGGGCCCCCCTGACGCGCCCTCGTGGGTTGTGGTCTCCTCGGCCCACTTCTCCGGTACTTCTTTGGCCCACTGGGTGTCTTCTGGTCCAGAAAAAATCTCCAAAAAGTTTCGTCGCGATTGGACTCCGTTTGGTACTGATTTTCTGCAAAGTAAAAAACAAGCAAAAACAGCAACTGGCACTTTGGCACTGTGTCAATAGGTTAGTCCCAAAAAATGATAAAAAGTAGTTATAAAATGATTGTAAACATCCAAGAATGATAATATAACAGCATGGAACAAGCAAAAATTATAGATACGTTGGAGACGTATCACTCTCTCTCAAATCATGTGGTCATTATTCTCGAGTTCGGCTTTCGCTTGAGGACAAGCAAGGTCTAAGCTTGGGGGAGTTGATATGTCCATTTTGCATCATGATTTCCTATTCATATTTACGTTATTCTTGTCCATTATTCCCTATTATCATACAATTCTTGTGCCCTTTCTCTCTGAATATGCAAGGTACATCACGAAGAGGGAATTATCTGGAAACTGGAATTTTGGACCGGAAGACCAAGAAAAGGGCAGAAAAATCACCACACTCCAAATGACCTAAAACTTCACGAGGAATTTTTATTGAATATATGTGAATTTATGGGCCAAAAATATACCAGAGGGGGGCCACCAGCCAGCCACAAGCCAACAGGCCGCCCCCCCCCCAGGCCGTGCTCTGATGGCTTGTGGGGCCTTGGCTGGCCTCCCGAGGCCCCTCTTCTCCTATATGGTGTGTTTTACCCTAGAAAAAATCATAAGCAACCTTTCGGGACGAAGCGCCGCCATCTCGAGGCAGAAACCTGGGTAGAGGCCTTTTGCACTCCGGCAGTCAGATTCTGCCGGGGAAATCCCTCTCCGGGAGGTGGAGATCAAAGCCATCATCATCACCAACGCTTCCTCCTTCGTGATAGGACCAATCTTCATCAACATCTTCACCAGCACCATCTCATCTCCAACCCTAGTTCATATCTTGTATTCAATCTTTGTACCAAAACCTCAGATTGGTACCTGTGGGTTACTAGTTGTGTTGATTACATCCTGTAGTTGATGCTTGTTGGATCGCTTGGTGGAAGATATTATGTTCAGATCCTTAATTATTATTATTGCACCTCTGATCTTGAACATGTTGATGAGGTGTGAGTAGTTACTATTGTTCCTGGGGGCATGGGAGAAGTCTGGTTATAAGTTATCATGTGAAGTTGGTATCCGTTCGATATTTTGATGATATGTATGTTGTTACATCTCTTAGTGGTGTCATGTGAACGTCGACTACATGACACTGTTGGGGAATGGAGCATGAATTTCAAAAAAATTCCTACGCTCAAGCAAGATCTATCCATGGAGATGCATCGCTACGAGAGGGGAGAGTGTGTCTACGTACCCTCGTAGACCGTTAGCGGAAACGTCTCACAACGCGGTTGATGTAGTCGAACAATCCTTCGAGCTCCACCGATCGAGTACCGAACGTACGGCACCTCCGAGTTCTACACACGTGCAACTCGGTGACGATCCTCGCCTTCTTGATCCAGCAAGACGTCGAGGAAGTAGATGAGTTCCGTCAGCACGACGGTGTGGTGACGGTGACGGTGAAGTGATTCCGGCAGGGCTTCGCCTAAGCTCTCCGAAAATATGACCGGGGTGTAAAACTGTGGAGGGGGGCGCCGCACACGGCTGAAACAATTGTTCTTCTGTGCTAGAGGCGCCCCCCTCCTCCGTATATAAAGGAGGGAGGCTGGCCGGCCCCCCAGGGGTGCGCCAAGGGAGAGAGAGGAGTCCTACTAGGACTCCAAGTCCTAGTAGGATTCCCTCTTGGAAGGGGGAAGGAAGGGAGAGAGAAGAGGAGAAGGAAAGGGGGCGTGCGCCCCCTTCCCCTAGTACAATTCGGACTCCCTAGGGGGAGGGGCGCAGCCACCCCTTGTGGGCTGCCTCTCCTCTCCCCTATGGCCCATGTAGGCCCGTAACTTCCCCGGGGGGTTCCGATAACCCTCCGGCTCTCCAATAATATTCCGCAACTTTCCGGAACCATTCCGATGTCCGAATACCACCTTCCAATATATGAATCTTTACCTCTCGGACATTCCGAGACTCCTCGTCATGTCCGTGATCTCATCTGGGACTCCGAACAACATTCGGTCACCAATCACATAACTCATATAATACTATATCGTCATCGAACCTTAAGTGTGCGGACCCTACGGGTTCGGGAATGATGTAGACATGATCGAGACAACTCTCTGGTCAATAACCAACAGCGGAACCTGGATGCTCATATTAGTTCCAACATATTCCAAGAAGATCTTTATCAGTGAACCTCATATGTCAACATACGTTGTTCCCTTTGTCCGGCGGTATGTTACTTGCCCGAGATTCGATCGTCGGTATCCAATACCTAGTTCAATCTCGTTACCGGCAAGTCTCTTTACTCGTTCCGTAATACATCATCTTGCAACTAACTCTTTAGTCACGGTGCTTGCAAGGCTTCTGTGATGTTGTATTACCGAGAGGGCCCAGAGATACCTCTCCGATAGTCGGAGTGACAAATCCCAATCTCGATCCATGCCAACTCAACAAACACTTTGGGAGATACCTGTAGTGCACCTTTATAATCACCCAGTTACGTTGTGACGTTTGATACACCCAAAGTATTCCTACGGTATCCGGGAGTTGCATGATCTCATGGTCAGAGGAACGTGTATTTGACATAGTGAAAGCAATAGCAATAAACTGAACGATCATTTGCTATGCTAACGATTGGGTCAAGTCCATCACATCATTCTCCTAATGATGTGATCCCGTTATCAAATGACAACTCATGTCCATGGTCAGGAAATCTTGACCATCTTTTGATCAACGAGCTAGTCTAGTAGAGGCTTACTAGGGACTCAGTATTTGTCTATTATCCACACATGTATTAAGTTTCCGGTCAATACAATTCTAGCATGAATAATAAACCATTATCATGAACGGAGAAATATGATAATAAACACTTTATTAATTGCCTCTAGGGCATATTTCCAACAGTCTCCCACTTGCACTAGAGTCAATAATCTAGTTTACATCTCCATGTAATTAACATCCAATCAGTTCTAGGGCTGATCATGTTTTGCTTGTGAGAGAGGTTTTAGTCAACGGGTCTGCAATATTCAGATCCGTGTGTTCTTGGCAAATCTCTATGTCATATGTAGATGCTGCTACCACACTCTGCTTGGAGCTACTCCAAAAACGACTGTCCCACTTTACGTATCCGGTCTGAGACTCATAGTCTTCCGGATCGGTGTTTAAAGCTTGCATCGACGTAACCCTTTACGACGAACTCTTTATCACCTCTATTCCCGAGAAATTCTTCCTTAGTCCTTTTCAGGTACTTCAGGATATTCCTGACCGCTGTCCAGTGATCTACTCCTGGATCACTTTGGTACCTTCCCACCAAACTAATAGCGAGGCATACATCAGGTCTAGTACACAGCATGGCATACAAAATAGAGCCTATGGCTGAGGCATAGGGGATGACACTCATCTTCTCTTTGTCTTCTGCCGTGGTCGGGCTTTGAGTCTTACTCAATCTCACACCTTGCAATACAGGCAAGAACCCTTTCTTTGACTGATCCATTTTGAACTTCTTCAAAATCTTGTCAAGGTATGTGCTTCGTGAAAGTCCTATGAGGCGTCTCAATCTATCTCTATAGATTTTGATGCCTAACATGTAAAACAACCTTTACCTAGATTTTCAAGTCTTACTCCACTTCACACCAGGCAAGAACTCATTTCTTTGACTTGATCCTATTTTGAACTTCTTCAAAAAAACTCATCAAGATGTGTGAACTTTTATCAGGCGTTTTGATCTATCTCCATAGATCTCGATGCCCAATCTGTGGATAACTCAAAAACAGGTTTTTATTGAAAACCTCCTTTCAATTCTTTATGCTTTCTAGAAATTCTACATCATTTCCAATCAACAATATGTCATCCACATATACTATTAGAAATGCTATAGAGCTCCCACTCACTTTCTTGTAAATACAAGTTTCTCCATAAACTTTGTATAAACCCAAACGCTTTGATCACTTCATCAAAGCGAGTATTCCAGCTCCGAGATGCTTGCACCAGTCCATAGATGGATCGCTGGAGCTTGCATATTTTGTTAGCGCCTTTAGGATCGACAAAACCTTCCGGCTGTATCATATACAATTCTTCCTTAAGGAATCCGTAAAGGAATGCCGTTTTGACGTCCATTTGCTAGATTTCATAATCATAAAACGCGGCAATTGCTAACATAATTCTGACAGACTTTAGCATCGCTACGGGTGAGAAAGTCTCATCGTAGTCAACTCCTTGAACTTGGTGATAACCTTTAGCAACAAGTCGAGCTTTATAGACGGTGATATTACCATCAGCATCCGTCTTCTTCTTAAAGATCCATTTATTTTCAATAGCTCGCCGTTCATCGGGCAAGTCTACCAAAGTCCACACTTTGTTCTCATACATGGATCCAATCTCGGATTTCATGGCCTCAAGCCATTTGTCGGAATCCGGGCTTGCCATCGCTTCTTCATAGTTTGAAGGTTCATCGTTGTCTAGCAACATGTCCTCCAAGACTGGATTTTTGTACCACTCTGGTACGGAACGTGTCCTGGTTGACCTTCGAAGTTCAGTAACAACTTGATCCGAAGTTTCATGATCATCATTATTAACTTCTTCTCTGGTCTGTGTCGATGTCACAGAAATTTCTTTCTGTGGCGTACTACTATCCAGAGGAGGTACAATTACCTCATCAAGTTCTACTTTCCTCCCACTCACTTCTTTCGAGAGAAACTCCTTCTCTAGAAAGGATCCATTCTTTAGCAATGAAAACTTTGCCTTCGGATCTGTGGTAGAAGGTGTACCCAACGGTCTCTTTTGGGAATCCTATGAAGACGCACTTATCCGCTTTGGGTTCGAGCTTATCTGGCTGAAGCCTTTTGACATAAGCATCGCATCCCCAAACTTTCAGAAACGACATCTTAGGTTTCTTGCAAACCACAGTTCATACGGTGTCATCTCAACGGATTTAGACGGTGCCCTTGTTTAAAGTGAATGCAGCTGTCTCTAATGCATAACCCCAAAATGATAGTGGCAAATCGGTAAGAGACATCATAGAACGCACCATATCCAATAGAGTACGATTACGACGTTCGGACACACCATTACGCTGTGGTGTTCCATGTGGCGTGAGCTGTGAAACAATTCCACATTGTCTTAAGTGATTGCTAAACTCGTAACTCAAATATTCTCCTCCACGATCAGATCGTAAGAACTTTATTTTCTTGTTACGATGGTTCTCTACTTCACTCTGAAATTCTTTGAACTTTTCAAATGTTTCAGATTTATGCTTCATCAAGTAGACATAACCATATCTACTCAAATCATCAGTGAATGTGAGAACATAACGATATCCACCGCGCGCCTCAACACTCATCGGACCGCATACATCGGTATGTATTATTTCCAATAAGTTGGTTGCTCGCTCCATTGTTCCGGAGAACGGAGTTTTAGTCATCTTGCCAATAAGGCACGGTTCACATGTCTCAAATGATTCATAATCAAGAGATTCCAAAAACCCATCTGCATGGAGTTTCTTCATGTGTTTAACACTGATATGACCTAAGCGGCAGTGCCACAAATATGTGGTACTATCATTATCTTTTGGCATTCGTGTTATGAACATATGTATTACTACGATCAAGATTCAATAAACCTTTCATTTTAACTGCATGATCATCAATGATATTATCCAAATAAATAGAATAACAATTATTCTCTGAAATTGAATAACCGTCTTGCAATAAACACTATCAGATATAATGTTCATGCTTAACGCAAGCACCAAATAACAATTATTTAGGTTCATCACTAATCCTAAAGGTAGAGAGAGCGTGGCGATGGTGATCACATCAACCTTGGAGACACTTCCAATGCACATCGTCACCTCGTTCTTAGCTAGCCCTCGTTTATTCCGAAGCTCCATGTTTCAAGTTGTAAGCAACTTAACAAGTATCAAATACCCAGGTGCTCCTACGAGTACTAGTAAGGCACATATTAATAACATGTATATCAAATATCTTTGTTGACATTGCCAGTCTTATTATCTGCCAGTTACTTTGGGGAAGTTCCGCTCCCTGTGACATTTCCCTTTGCAATGGGAGCACTAAGTCTCGGGTTTGGTTCAGCCTTGGGTTTCTTCGCGTGAGCGGCAACTGTTTTACCATTCTTCTTGAAGTTCCCTTTTCTTTACCTTGCCCTTCTTCAAACTAGTGGTCTTATTAACCATCAACACTTGATGCTCCCTTTTTTTGATTTCTACATCCGCAGATTGTAGCATCGCGAATAGCTTAAGGATCTTCTATCCCTTGCATGTTTATAGTTCATCACGAAGATCCAGTAGCTTAGTGATAGTGACTAGAGAACTCTATCAATCACCACTTTATTCGGAAGTCTAACTCCCACTTGATTCAAGTGTTTGAAGTACTCAGACATTCTGAGTACATGCTCACTAACGGAGTTGTTCTCCTCCATCTTGTAGCTATAGAACTTGTCGAAGGTGTCATACCTCTCGACCCGGGTGTGAGTCTTGAAAAACAAATTTTCAGCTCTTGGAACATCTCATATGCTCCGTGTTGTTCAAAACATATTTGGAGCTCCGGTTCTAAGCCGTAAAGTATGGCGCACTGAACTATCGAGTAGTCATCTTTTCTTGTCTGCCAGACGTTCATAACGTCCTCAGACGAAGCCGTAGGGGTATTTCACTGAGCGGTGCATTAAGGACATAAGCCTTCTGTGTAGCAGTGAGGACAATCCTCAGATCACGGACCTAGTCCGCATAGTTGCTTCCATCAACTTTCAACTTCGTTTTCTCTAGGAACATAATAAAATAGGGGAACTACAGCGCGGTCTATTGATCTACAACATAAATTTGCTAAGACAAGTAAGACTATGTTCATGACAATTGAAGTTCAATTAATCAAATTATTTAAGAACTCCCACTTAGATTAACATCCCTCAAGTTGTCTAAGTGTAACATGATCCACATCAACTAAACCACGTCCGATCATCACGTGAGGTGGATTAGTTATCAATGGTGAACATCTTTCATGTTGATCATATCTACTATATGACTCATGTTCGACCTTTCGGTCTCTTGTGTTCCGAGGCCATGTCTGTACATGCTAGGCTCGTCAAGTTTAACCCAAGTATTCTGCGTGTGTAAAACTGGCTTACACCCGTTGTATGCGAACGAAAGAATCCATCACACCCGATCATCACGTGGTGCTTAGAAGCGTCGAACCTTCGCAACGGTGCATACTAGGGGAGAACACTTATCTTGAAATTTAGTGAAGGGATCATCTTATAATGCTACCGTCGTCCTAAGCAAAATAAGATGCATAAAAGGATTAACATCACATGCAATTCAATATATGTGACATGATATGGCCATCATCGTCTTGTGCTTTTGATCTCCATCAGCAAAGCACCGTCATGATCTCCATCGTCACCGGGTTGACACCTTGATCTCCATCATAGCGTCGTGACACCTTGATCTCCATCGTAGCGTCGTGGTCGTCTCGCCGGCTATTGCTACTACTACTACTGCTAACTTATAGCGCTAAAGTAAAGCAATTACATAGCGTTGGCATTGCATACAATAAAGAGACAACCATAAGGCTCCTGCCGGTTGCCTGATAACTTACAAAACATGATCATCTCATACAAAAACTTATATCACATCATGTCTTGGCCATATCACATCACCAGCATACCCTGCAAAAACAAGTTAGACGTCCTCTACTTTGTTGTTGCAAGTTTTACGTGGCTGCTACGGGTTTGCAAGAACCGTTCTTACCTACGCAAAACCACAACGTGGTGTAGTGATTGCTTTTTGATCTTCTAAAAGAACCCTCTTCATTGAAACCGATTCAACTAAAGTGAGAGAGACAGACACCCGCCAGTCACCTTTATGCAACGAGTGCACGTAGCGGTGAAACCTGTCTCGCGTAAGCGTACACGTAATGTCGGTCCGGGCCGCTTCATCTCACAATACCGCCGAATCAAGTAACAACTAGTAACGGCAAGCAATATGTATACACGCACGCCCACAGCTCACTTGTGTTCTACTCGTGCAAATCACATCTACGCATAGACCTGCCTCTGATGCCACTGTTGGGGAACGGAGCATGAATTTCAAAAAAATTCCTATGCTCACGCAAGATCTATCCATGGAGATGCATCACTACGAGAGGGGAGAGTGTGTCTACGTACCCTCGTAGACCGTTAGCGGATGCGTCTCACAACGCGGTTGATGTAGTCGAACAATCCTTCGAGCTCCACCGACCGAGTACCGAACGTACGGCACCTCCGAGTTCTACACACGTGCAGCTCAGTGACGATCCTCGCCTTCTTGATCCAGCAAGACGTCGAGGAAGTAGATGAGTTCCGTCAGCACGACGGTGTGGTGACGGTGACGGTGAAGTGATTCCGGCAGGGCTTCGCCTAAGCTCTCCGAAAATATGACCGGGGTGTAAAACTGTGGATGGGGGCGCCGCACACGGATGAAACAATTGTTCTTCTGTGCTAGAGGCGCCCCCCTCCTCCGTATATAAAGGAGGGAGGCTTGCCGGCCCCCTAGGGGTGCGCCAAGGGAGAGAGAGGAGTCCTACTAGGACTCCAAGTCCTAGTAGGATTCCCTCTTGGAAGGGGGAAGGAAGGGAGAGAGAAGAGGAGAAGGAAAGGGGGGGTGCGCCCCCTTCCCCTAGTCCAATTCGGACTCCCTAGGGGGAGGGGCGCAGCCACCCCTTGTGGGCTGCCTCTCCTCTCCCCTATGGCCCATGTAGGCCCATAACTTCCCCGGGGGGGTTCCGATAACCCTCCGGCTCTCCGATAATATTCCGGAACTTTCTCGAACCATTCCGATGTCCGAATACCACCTTCCAATATATGAATCTTTACCTCTCGGACATTCCGAGACTCCTCGTCATGTCCGTGATCTCATCCGGGACTTCGAACAACATTCGGTCACCAATCACATAACACATATAATACTATATCGTCATCGAACCTTAAGTGTGCGGACCCTACGGGTTCGGGAATGATGTAGACATGACCGAGACGACTCTCTAGTCAATAACCAACAGGTGAACCTCATATGTCAACATACGTTGTTCCCTTTGTCCGGCGGTATGTTACTTGCCCGAGATTCGATCGTCGGTATCCAATACCTAGTTCAATCTCGTTACCGGCAAGTCTCTTTACTCGTTCCGTAATACATCATCTTGCAACTAACTCTTTAGTCACGGTGCTTGCAAGGCTTCTGTGATGTTGTATTACCGAGAGGGCCCAGAGATACCTCTCCGATAGTCGGAGTGACAAATCCCAATCTCGATCCATGCCAACTCAACAAACACTTTCGGAGATACCTGTAGTGCACCTTTATAATCACCCAGTTACGTTGTGACGTTTGATACACCCAAAGTATTCCTACGGTATCCGGGAGTTGCATGATCTCATGGTCAGAGGAACGTGTATTTGACATAGTGAAAGCAATAGCAATAAACTGAACGATCATTTGCTATGCTAACGGTTGGGTCGAGTCCATCACATCATTCTCCTAATGATGTGATCCCGTTATCAAATGACAACTCATGTCCATGGTCAGGAAATCTTGACCATCTTTTGATCAACGAGCTAGTCTAGTAGAGGCTTACTAGGGACTCAGTATTTGTCTATTATCCACACATGTATTAAGTTTCCGGTCAATACAATTCTAGCATGAATAATAAACCATTATCATGAACGGAGAAATATGATAATAAACACTTTATTAATTGCCTCTAGGGCATATTTCCAATAGACACTTCACCATGCTATGGGCCTAAGGGAAGTCATTGTGGAGTAACAAGTAGATGATGGGTTGCTAGAGTGACAGAAGCTTAAACCCTAGTTTATGCGTTGCTTCATAAGGGGCTGATTTGGATCCACATGTTTCCTGCTATGGTTAGACTTATCTTAATTCTTCTTTCGTAGTTAGTTCAAGTAAGAACAACACCTTAGCACTGGTCCACCCACATATCAAATTATCAAAGTAGCAAACGCGAATCAACCCAACATGATGAACATGACTAGACATAATTCCCATGTGTCCTCGGGAGCTCTTGCTAAATATAAGAGTACTTTCAGGTCTGTCCTTTGCTACAAAAAGGATTGGGCTACCTTGATGCACCTTTACTACTATTGTTAATTGTCACTTGTTACGATTTATCTTGCTACAAAACTATCTACTATCATTACTTACAACACTTGCAAAGAATACCTTGCTGAAAACTGCTTATCATTTCCTTCTGCTCCTCGTTGGGTTCGACACTCTTACTTATCGAAAGGACTACGATTGATCCCCTATACTTGTGGGTCTTCAGACCTGCAGTCAGTCAAGTAAATCATGTGTTTATCTTCTATCTTTGCATATTCGTGTTAAAGAGAGAAGAATAAGAAATGATAATGTAGGTAAAAGATTGAATTTTTATTGTAGGTGACCAGAAAATAACATTCTTTTGTTCAGTACTAAGAAAATACTAATCAAGCAAATAATGGTCAATATTTCATCAGGTCTTTGAATCCCTCCATTACCCATAAGCAGAACATACCCAAGTATGGAGTGAAAACTTGTGAGAAAAATGTGAGACTTGCTTTCTAAACTACTAAAAATCTAAGTAAAAGTATAAAGGGGCCGAAGCGACAATGAGATTTCCCTACATTGGTTTATCCACAAATGTAACATTAGTACTGTAAAAGGTGGAAAATAGAAATGGATATGTTTTCGTTCCTACATGATTATTACTAAATGTATGACTTATTTTCACACCAGACAAAATCCATTGCACACATACATGTATAGAAGAAAGCAAACCTACTTTTAGGTTTCAAAATTTCCTAATAGCTGGAGTGAACCACACACTTCATAGAAAAAATGTCACCGAAATCAGTCACCTGTGTGTTGCCAGCTTGCCGCAGAGGCATTCCTAGAAACACCAAAACGATCAGCCACGCACCAAAAAGGCCAGTTCACCTCCTTATATTTCCTAATGGGCATAACATGACCGGATCACCACCTCCTCCAACAACGCATCATGGTGTTTAGTCTCATCTGCTGATATTGGACAATACCCAAAGTTTGATACTCTGTGGCTTATGAATCAAGGAAGAAAGGATATTCAAAGAAAAAGAGTCTATGCCAACTTACCAACCATGTGATGAACTTCTCAAGGCAGTAAGATAAAGTACTACTCTTCTGAATTATTATGTGGGTAATCTCATTCTATATAAGAAATAATTTGGTAATCTTTGAAAAAATATGTCCATGGCCTTAATTTGTTGTCATCCACAAGATTCTGCAGAGGAAGAGAATAAATTGTTAGGGAGACAGGTTAATGGCCAATCGGTGCTACTTAACCAACGGCCTGGTCCACGTCGATGAGCTTGAAGATGTAGCGACGCCCTCCTAGACCTGTTGCGATCTGCTGCAGCTGCAGCGGCGGCCGCCTCCTTGAGGACTTCATCTACGTCACTGACGCGCACGACAAGGGTTACTCCGATGCGCCAAAATCGACAAGCTTAATGCAGCCTTTGGTATCAACAAGAATGTTTGCACCCTGAATTAAAAACAATCCCATGATCATCAAGACGATTAGCACAACAAAACAATAAATGATTCAAAGATTCTAGTATATGTTTCTATGTATTATTGCATTGATATGCAGATATTCCAACCCTTGCAAAATCTGCCTAGTATACTTCCTAATGACCTGATCAAAACACGCAACGAATCAGTTTCTCTTCTGTGAGTCAAATCACAGTAAACAACATGGATTGATGGTTACTTACTGTCTCCGGGAATGAACCGCATTTTCCAAGAAGCGACTGGATAGACCCTCCAGGAACAAACTCCAGCAGGATATTCAGAGTGTCTTCCTCATGCACAGTCCCAAGGTACCTCTTCTCAAACCACAAAGAGTAGATCAAACAACTGCAGTCTAGCATTTAAGTATACAGACTCTAAAATGTAATCGATATTTCATCTACTCACCAGAATGTTGGGGTGTGAAAGGTTCTTGAGTAGCTTCACTTCTTCCCCAAGTTCTCTTATATGCGCCTAATCCTAGAAACAAAAGCCACAAATCACCTCACATGAAGAAGATCCTCAACGACTAAAGTGGCAACCAAATCGGTTGGAGAAGTGCAACTCACTTGGGCTGTCTCCCGGGTCGTGTTGGTGCTCCCAAAAATCAAACAAGGGAGAGGAGTTAGTCTAACGAATGACCCCAGGTCTCCAGACAGCAAAAACCAAATCATCAAATCGCAAAAATCCCAAAGCTCGCCAGTGTCCAGGTTCATCCCGAGGTAGACCTGCCCGAACGCGCCAGAGCCGATCATCTCTCCCTTCCGCCACCGGATCGGCTGGATCTCCCCCGCTCGCCCGCCATTGTCGGTGGGCACGGGCATCAGCGGCAGCAGGCGGCGAGGGGCTCTTGGAGATGAGCCCGAGCAGCCCCATCCTCCTCGACCTGTGGAGGCAGGAGATGATTGATACGTCTCCAACGTATCTATAATTTTTGATTGTTCCATGCTATTATATTATCTGTTTTGGATGTTTTATATGCATTAATATGCTATTTTATATTATTTTTGGGACTAACCTGTTAATCTAGAGCCCAGTGCCAGTTTCTGTTTTTTTTCCCTGTTTTTGAGTTTTACAGAAAAGGAATATCAAACGGAGTCCAAACGGAATAAAAATTTACGATGATCATTTATGGACCAGAAGAAGCCCACGGAGCACTGGAGGTGGGCCAGAAGAGTCACGAGGCAGCCACAAGCCTAGGGGGCGCCCCCCCTAGGGCGCGCCCCCTGGCTTGTCATTGCCTCGTGGCCCCCCTTGACTTGATTCCAACGCCAAGTACCCCTATATATCCAGAAACCTCCAGAAAGAAACCTAGATCGGGAGTTCCGCTGCCGCAAGCCTCTATAGCCATGAAAAACCAATTGGGAGCCCATTCCGGCACCCTGCCGGAGGGGGAAACCATCACCGGAGGCCATCTTCATTATCCCGGCGGTCTCCATGACAAGGAGGGAGTAGTTCACCCTCGGGGCTGAGGGTATGTACCAGTAGCTATGTGTTTGATCTCTCTCTCTCTCGTGTTCTTGAGATGACACGATCTTGATGTACCGCGAGCTTTATTAATATAGATGAATCATATGGAGTTTTCCCCTCTCTATCTTCTTGTGATGAATTGAGTTTTCCCTTTGAAGTTTTCTTATTGGATTGAGTCTTTAAGGATTTGAGAACACTTGATGTATGTCCTGCGATGGGATATCCGTGGTGACAATGGGATGTTCTATTGATTCACTTGATGTATGTTTTGGTGATCAACTTGCGGGTTCCGTGACCTTGGGAATCTATGCATAGGGGTTGGCACATGTTTTCGTCTTGACTCTTCGGTAGAAACTTTGGGGCACTCTTTGAAGTTCTTTGTGTTGGATTGAACATGGTGAATCTGAAATGGTGTGATGCATATCGTATAATCAAGCCCATGGGTACTCATGGTGACATTGGAGTATCTAGGTGACATTAGGGTTTTGGTTGATGTGTATCTTAAGGTGTTATTTTAGTACGAACTCTAGGGCTGTTCGTGACACTTATAGGGATAGCTCATAAGATTGATCGGAAAAAGATAACTTTGAGGTGGTTTCGTACCCTACAATAATTTCTTCGTTTGTCCTCCGCTATTTGTGACTTTGGAGTGAACTCTTTGTCGCACGTGAGGGATTTACATATGATTCAACTATGTTAGTATTGTTGAGAGAACTTGCACTAGTGAAAGTATGAACCCTAGGCCTTGTTTTCAAGCATTGCAATACCGTTTTTGCTCACTTTTGTTACTTGCTACCTTGATGTTTTTATATTTTCATATTACAAAAATCTATATCTACTATCCATATTACACTTGTATCACCATCTCTTCGCCGAACTAGTGCACCTATACAATTTACCATTGTATTGGGTGTGTTGGGGACACAAGAGACTCTTTGTTATTTGGTTGCAGGGTTGTTCGAGAGAGACCATCTTCATCCTACGCCTCCCACGGATTGATAAACCTTAGGTCATCCACTTGAGGGAAATTTGCTACTGTCCTACAAAACTCTGCGCTTGGAGGCCCAGCACGAGTCTACAAGAAGGTTGCGTAGTAGACATCAAGCTCTTTTCTACACAAATAGTTCTACTGATTTGCTCATCTCCGGTTTCATAATTTCTACACAAATAGTTCTATCAAATCAGCATACCAATTTCATAATTTCAGTTCTACCTTGCTGATTTCTACACAAATAGGACTACTGCTACTCTGTCACCAATTCATAATTTCAGTTCTACCTTGCTGATTTGTTCACCTCCGGTTTGGGGAAGGTGGTGAGGTTGATGGCTTGATGCAGTCAAGGGCTCGAGGCCGTCCGGCGATGAGGGACAGAGGGAGGCGCAGCTGGGGAGCCGCCGCAATCCAGCCGCAGTCCATAGCCGTAGTCCGCAGCCGCACTGGAGAGTTGTGGGCGGGCCGGCGCCCGGCGGGGCGAGCGGCGAGAGGAGGGGAGGGGCGAGCGGCGGCCGGCGAGAGGAGGGGAGGGGCGAGCGCGGTGGCCGCGGGAGGAGGGGAGCAGCGAGCGGCGGGCGGCGAGAGGAGGGCGAGACGAGGAGCCTGTGCGACAAGTGCGAGACCTAATGCTGTGAGCTGGGCCTTGGACAGTTTGGGCCGAATTACTAATACATACTAAAAAATTTCTCCAACTTCTGGGTGGGCCACGGCCCACCGTGCCTATACGCTGTATCCGCCAGTGCCCACTACCATGGATGAAAAGGAATATGCTTATGTGGAGAGTAATAAATTTTCTATGCTTGTGGAGCATGAAAATAATGCTTTATGTGATAGTTATATTGTGAAATTCCTTCATGATGCTGCTGAAAATTATTATGAGGGAGGAACATATGCTTGTAGGAATTGCAATAATATCAAGTTTCCTCCCTATGTGTTGAAAATCTTGAAGTTATGCTTGTTTTGCCTTCCTATGCTAGTTGATTCTTGTTCCCATAAATTGTTTGCTCACAAAATCCCTATGCATAGGAAGTGGGTTAGACTTAAATGTGCTTGTCATGAGATTCATGATGCTCTTTTGAATGTTTCAAATACTATTCCTATGTGAGCATCATTGAAATCATCATGCCTAGCTAAAAGGCATTAAAGAAAAGCGCTTGTTGGGAGGCAACCCAATTTTATTTTTATGTTTTTGTTTTGTTTCTGTTCTTGAATAAATTACACATTATTACCTCTGTATTAATTGTGTTTTAGTGTTTTAATTAGTGTTTGTGCCAAGTAAGACCTTTGGGATGGTCTACGGTGATAGTTGATTCGATCTTGCTGAAAAACAGAAACTTTGACGCCCAGTCCAGGAATTTTATAAATTCACAGATGCGTTAGGTGGATCTGAATTTTTTACACAAGATTGATATACAAATTTCCCAGATTTTCCTAATTTCTCAGAATTTTTAGGGTTACAGAAGTATTCGAAGTTTACAGATTGCTACAGACTGTTCTGTTTTAGACAGATTCTGTTTTCTACGTGTTGTTTGCTTATTTTGATGAAACTATGGGTAGTATCGGGGGGTATGAACCATGGAGAAGCTGTAATACAGTAGATATTACACCAATATAAATAAAGAATGAGTTCACAACAGTACCTAAAGTGGTGATTTTATTTTCTTATACTAACGGATCTCACGAGTTTCTGTTGAGTTTTGTGTTGTGAAGTTTTCAAGTTTTGGGTAAAGATTTGATGGAATATGGAATAAGGAGTGACAAGAGCCTAAGCTTGGGGATGCCCAAGGCACCCCAAGGTAATATTCAAGGACAACCAAGAGCCTAAGATTGGGGATGCCCCGGAAGGCATCCCCTCTTTCGTCTTCAATCCATCGGTAAATTTACTTGAGGCTATATTTTTATTCACCACATGATATGTGTTTTGCTTGGAGCGTCTTGTATGATATGAGTCTTTGCTTTTTAGTTTGCCAAAATCATCCTTGCTGTACACACTTTTTGAGAGGGACACACATGAATCATGAATTTATTAGAATACTCTATGTGCTTCACTTATATCTTTTGAGCTAGGCAATATGCTCTAGTGCTTCACTTTTATCTTTTTAGAGCATGGCGGTGGCTTTATTTTATAGAAATTGTTGAACTCTATTGCTTCACTTATATTATTTTGAGAGTCTCTAAACAGCATGGTAATTTGTTTAGGTTATGAATTTAGTCCTAATATGATGGGCATCCAAGAGAGAAACAATAAAAACTTTCATATAAAAGTGCATTGAATACTATGAGAAGTTTGATTCCTTATGATTGTTTTGAGATATAAAGATTGTAATATTAGAGACATGCTAGTAAGTAATTGTGGATTGGTAGAAATACTTGTGTTAAAGTTTGTGATTCCCGTAGCATGCACGTATGGTGAACCGTTATGTGACGAAGTCGGAGCATGATTTATTTATTGATTGCCTTCCTTTGTGTGGAGGTCGGGATCGCGCGATGGTTAACTCCTACCAACCCTTCCCCTAGGAGCATGCGTGTAGTACTTTGTTTTGATAACTAATAGACTTTTGCAATAAGTATGTGAGTTCTTTATGACTAATGTTGAGTCCATGGATTATACGCACTCTCACCCTTCCACCCTTGCTAGCATCTCTAGTACCGCGCAACTTTCGCCGGTGCATTAAACCCACCATATACCTTCCTCAAAACAGCCACCATACCTACCTATTATGGCATTTCCATAGCCATTCCGAGATATATTGCCATGCAACTTCCACCGTTCCGTTTATGACACGCATCATCATTGTCATATTGCTTTGCATGATCATGTAGTTGACATCGTATTTGTGGCAAAGCCACCGTTCATATTTTTTATACATGTCACTCTTGAGTCATTGCACATCCCGGTACACCGCCGGAGGCATTCATAGAGAGTCATATTTTGTTCTAAGTATCGAGTTGTAATTCTTGAGTTGTAAGTAAATAAAAGTGTGATGATCATCATTATTAGAGCATTGTCCCATGTGAGGAAAGGATGATGGAAGCTATGATTCCCTCACAAGTTGGGATGAGTCTCCGGACTTTACAAAAAATAAAAGAGGCCAAAGAAGCCCAAATAAAAAAAGGAGGCCAAAGAAGCCCACCAAAAAAAATGAGAGAAAAGAGAGAAGGGGCAATGCTACTATTCCTTTTTCCACACTTGTGCTTCAAAGTAGCACCAGGATCTTCATGATAGAGAGTCTCCTATTTTGTCACTTTCATATACCAGTGGGAATTTTTCATTATAGAACTTGGCTTGTATATTCCAATGATGGGCTTCCTCAAATTGCCCTAGGTCTTCGTGAGCAAGCGAGTTGGATGCACACCCACTTAGTTTCTTTTTGAGCTTTCATACACTTATAGCTCTAGTGCATCCGTTGCATGGCAATCCCTACTCACTCACATTGATATCTATTGATGGGCATCTCCATATCCCGTTGATATGCCTAGTTGATGTGAGACTATCTCCTTCTTTTTGTCTTCTCCACAACCACCATATTCTATTCCACCTATAGTGCTATATCCATGGCTCACGCTCATGTATTGCGTGAGAGTTGAAAAGGTTTGAGAATACTAAAGTATGAAACAATTTCTTGGCTAAAACCGGGGTTGTGCATGATTTAATACTTTGTGTGATGAAGATGGAGTATAGCCAGACTATATGATTTTGTAGGGATAACTTTCTTTGGCCATGTTATTTTGAGAAGACATGATTGCTTTATTAGTATGCTTGAAGTATTATTGTTTTTATGTCAATATTAAACTCTTGTTTTGAATCTTAGGGATCTGAATATTCTTGCCACAATAAAAAAATATTACATTGATAAAAATGTTAGGTAGCATTCCACATCAAAAATTCTGTTTTTATCATTTACCTACTCGAGGACGAGCAGGAATTAAGCTTGGGGATGCTTGATACGTCTCCAACGTATCTATAATTTTTGATTGTTCCATGCTATTATATTATCTGTTTTGGATGTTTTATATGCATTAATATGCTATTTTATATTATTTTTGGGACTAACCTGTTAATCTAGAGCCTAGTGCCAGTTTCTGTTTTTTTCCCTGTTTTTGAGTTTTACAGAAAAGGAATATCAAACGGAGTCCAAACGGAATAAAAATTTATGGTGATCATTTATGGACCAGAAGAAGCCCACAGAGCATTGGAGGTGGGCCAGAAGAGTAACGAGGCAGCCACAAGCCTCGGGGGCGCCCCCCCTAGGGCGCGCCCCCCTGGCTTGTCGTCGCCTCGTGGCCCCCCTTGACTTGATTCCAACGCCAAGTACCCGTATATATCCAGAAACCTCCAGAAAGAAACCTAGATCGGGAGTTCCGCCGCCGCAAGCCTCTGTAGCCACGAAAAACCAATCGGGAGCCCGTTCCAGCACCCTGCCGGAGGGGGAAACCTGTTGGAAATATGCCCTAGAGGCAATAATAAATTGGTTATTATTATATTTCCTTGTTCATGATAATCGTTTATTATCCATGCTATAATTGTATTGATTGGAAACTCAAATACATGTGTGGGTACATAGACAACACTGTGTCCCTAGTATGCCTCTAGTTGACTAGCTCGTTGATCAAAGATGGTTAAGGTTTCCTAGCCATTGACATGAGATGTCATTTGATAACGGGATCACATCATTAGGAGAATGATGTGATGGACAAGACCCAAACTAAGAACGTAGCATTTGATCGTGTCAGTTTATTGCTATTGTTTTCTGCATGTCAAGTATCTGTTCCTATGACCATGAGATCATGCAACTCCCTGACATCGGAGGAGTACCTTGTGTGTATCAAACGTCGCAACGTAACTGGGTGACTATAAAGGTGCTCTACAGGTATCTCCGAGGGTGTCTGTTGGGTTGGCATGGATCAAGACTGGGATTTGTTACTCCGTGTGACGGAGAGGTATCTCAGGGCCCACTCGGTAATACAACATCACATTGAGCCTTGCAAGCAAAGTGACTAAAGAGTTAGCCACAGGATCTTGTATTACGGAACGAGTAAAGAGACTTGCCGGTAACGAGATTGAACTAGGTATAGTGATACCGACGATCGAATCTCGGGCAAGTAACATACCGAAGAACAAAGGGAACAGCATACGGGATTAACTGAATCCTTGACATAGAGGTTCGACCGATAAAGATCTTCGTAGAATATGTAGGAGCCAATATGGGCATCCAGGTCCCGCTATTGGTTATTGATCGTAGAAGTGTCTCGGTCATGTCTACATAGTTCTCGAACCCGCAGGGTCTACACACTTAACGTTTGGTGACGATTAGTATAATTGAGTTATTATGTTGGTGACCGAAAGTTGTTCGGAGTCTCGGATAAGATCCCGGACATGACGAGGATCTCCGGAAGAGTCCGGAGGTAAAGATTGATATATGTGATAATAGTGTTTTGATCTCCGGAAGAGTTCCGGAGTTCACCGGAATGGGTTCCGGATGTTTACCGAAGTGTTCGGGTGCAGCAACACTTTATATGGGCCAAAGGGATAAAGCCCACGAGGTATTGGAAAGTGCAAAAGTAGTTTTGCTGCCGCGTAAGCGGTACTACCGCTTGGTGAAGCGGTACTACCGCCCGAGCGGTACTACCGCTTGTGTGAAGCGGTACTACCGCCCAAGCGGTACTACCGCTTGTGTGAAGCGGTACTACCGCTTGTGTGCGGCTGTGCACGGTTCGGCAGGGATCCGAGTTGGACTCTTTCCCTGCGGGCCAAACCGACCTTGTGCGGGCAAAACCGACCTGGAGGAGGCTTTTACTCCAAGTTTAGACCCCAAGGCTCAACATATAAATAGAGGGGCAGGGCTAGCACACGGGAGACATCAGGATTTCCCAAGCCGTGTGCCGGCAACCCTAGCCCTCTAGTTCCTCTGTCATAATCTCCGTAGCGCTTGGCGAAGCCCTGCAGAGATTGTTCCTCACCACCATCACCACGCCGTCGTGCTGCTGGAACTCAACCACTACTTCACCATCGCTCGCTGGATCGAGGAGGTGAAGGCGTCATCAAGCCGTACGTGTGTTGAACGCGGAGGTGCCGTCCGTTCGGCGCTAGTTCGTGATCGGATCGAGGGACGACTTGCGATTTGGATCGCGGAGACGTTCGACTACATCAACCGCGTTTCTTAAACGCTTCCGCTTAGCGATCTACAAGGGTATGTAGATTCACTCTCCCTCTCGTAGATGCTCATCACCATGGATAGATCTTGTGTGTGCGTAGGAAAAATTTTGTTTCCCATGCAACGTTCCCCAACAGTGGCATCTGAGCTAGGTCTATGCGTAGATGAGATCTCGAGTAGAACACAAACGAGTTGTGGGCATGGGTGTATACATATTGCTTGCCGTTACTAGTTGATATTTGATTCGGCGGTACTGTGAGATGAAGCGGCCCGGACCGACATTACGCGTACACTTACGCGAGACAGGTTCCTTCAACTGACATGTAACTTCGTTGCATAAAGATGGCTAGCGGGTGTCTGTCTCTCTCACTTTAGTTGAATCGATTTCAATGAAGAGGGTTCTTTTAGAAGATCAAAAAGCAATCACTACACCACATTGTGGTTTTGCGTAGGTAAGAACGGTTCTTGCAAACCCGTAGCAGCCACGTAAAATTTGCAACAACAATTAGAGGACGTCTAACTTGTTTTTGCAGGGTATGTTGTGATGTGATATGGCCAATTACATGATGAGATATATGTGATGTATGAGATGATCATGTGTTGTATAGAATATCACGACTTGCATGTCGATGAGTACGGCAACTGGCAGGAGCCATAGAGTTGTCTTTAATTATTGTATGACCTGCGTGTCAATCATTAAGCGCTATGTAATGCTTTACTTTATCGCTAAACGTTAGCAATAGTCGTGGAAGCAACAGTCGGCGCGACAACCTCATGGCGACACGTTGATGGAGATCAAGATGATGGAGATCATGGTGTCATGCCGGTGACGATGGAGATCATGCCGGTGCTTTGGAGATGGAGATCAAAAGCACAAGTTCATGGCCATATCATGTCACTTATGATTTGCATGTGATGTTAATCCTTTTATGCATCTTATTTTGCTTAGGACGACGGTAGCATTATAAGGTGATCCCTCACTTAAATTTCAAGATAAATTGTGTTCTCCCCGAGTGTGCACCGTTGCGAAAGTTCGTCGTTTCGAGACACGCCGTGATGATCGGGTGTGATAGACTCCACGTTCACATACAACGGGTGCAAGCCATGTTGCACACGCGGAACACTCGGGTTAAACTTGACGAGCCTAGCATGTACAGACATGGCCTCGGAACACAAGAGACCGAAAGGTCGAACATGAGTCATATAGTAGATATGATCAACATGAAGATGTTCACCATTGAAACCACCTCGACTCACGTGATGATCGGACTTGAGTTGGTGGATTTGGATCATGTTACACTCGAATGATCGGAGGGATGTCAATTTGAGTGGGAGTTTTTTTTAAATAATTAACTAAACTCATTATCTAGAACAATAGTCTAAGTTGTCTTTGCTATATTTATGTTGTAGATCATGGCTCGCGCAGTAGCACCCCTGAATTTTAATGCGTTCCTAGAGAAAGCTAAGTTGAAAGATGATGGAAGTAACTTTGTGGACTGGGCCCGTAATCTAAGGATTATCCTTACGGCTTCCCAGAAGGCTTATGTCCTTGATGCACCGCTTGGTGATCCACCCGCTCCAGTTGAGTCTCTAGACGTTGTGAACGCCTGGCAGGCTCGTTCTGATGATTACTCAATAGTACAATGTGCAATGTTGTATGGCTTAGAACCGGGACTTCAAAGACGTTTTGAACGTCATGGAGCATATGAGATGTTCCAGGAGTTGAAGTTTATCTTTCAAAAGAATGCCCGGATTGAGAGATATGAGATCTCCGATAAGTTCTATGCTTGCAAGATGGAGGAGAACGGGTCTATCAGTGATCACGTGCTCAGAATGTCTGGGTACTCCACCCGTCTGGCTGAATTGGGGATGCCCCTTCCGCCAGAGGCTATCACTGACAGAGTTCTTCAATCATTGCCACCTAGCTACAAGAGCTTCGTGTTGAACTATAACATGCACGGGATGAACAAGTCAGTCGCCGAGCTGTTTGCGATGCTGAAAGCCCCTGAGTCTGAAATTCAGAAGGAGCATCAAGTGTTGATGGTCAATAAAACCACTAGTTTCAAGAAGAATGGCAAGGGTAAGAAGGGTAACTCCAAGAAGAGTGGCAAAGCAGTTGCTCCTCTCGTGAAGAAACCCAAGGCTGGACCCAAACCAGAAACTGTGTGTTTTCATTGCAAGGGAACTGGACACTGGAAGCGGAATTGCCCCAAGTATTTGGCTGACAAGAAGGCGGCCAACAACAAACAAGGTATATATGATATACATGTTATTGATGTGTACCTTACCAACTCTCGTTGTAGTGCCTGGGTATTTGATACCGGTGCAGTTGCTCATATTTGCAACTCAAAACAGGAACTGCGGAATAGACGGAGGCTGGCAAAGGACGAAGTGACGATGCGCGTGGGAAATGGTTCCAAGGTTGATGTGATCGCCGTCGGCACGCTCGCTCTTCGATTACCGTCGGGATTAGTGATGAACCTAAATAAGTGTTATTTGGTGCCTGCGTTAAGCATGAACATTATATCTGGATCTTGTTTATTGCGAGACGGTTACTCATTTAAATCAGAGAATAATGGTTGTTCTATTTATATGAGTGATATCTTTTATGGTCATGCACCCGATGTGAGAGGTTTATTCTTATTGAATCTCGATAGTAATGATACACATGTTCATAACATTGATGCCAAAAGATGTAGAATTGATAATGATAATACCACTTTCTTGTGGCACTGCCGTTTAGGTCATATTGGCGTAAAATGCATGAGGAAGCTCCATGCTGATGGACTTTTGGAGTCACTTGATTTTGAATCACTTGACACATGTGAGCCATGCCTCATGGGCAAGATGACTAAAACGCCGTTCTCTGGAACAATGGAACGGGCAAGTGACTTGTTGGAAATCATACATACTGATGTGTGCGGTCCGATGAGCATTGAGGCACGCGGTGGTTATCGTTACTTTCTCACCTTCACTGATGACTTAAGTAGATATGGGTATATTTACTTAATGAAACACAAGTCTGAAACATTTGAAAAGTTCAAACAATTTCAGAGTGAAGTTGAGAATCATCGTAACAAGAAGATTAAATTCCTACGATCTGATCGAGGAGGAGAATATCTGAGTTATGAGTTTGGCAGTCACTTAAGACAGTGTGGAATTGTTGCACAATTGACACCGCCTGGAACACCACAGCATAATGGTGTGTCCGAACGTCGTAATCGAACCTTATTGGATATGGTGCGATCTATGATGTCTCTTGCCGATTTGCCACTATCGTTTTGGGGTTATGCATTAGAGACAGCTGCATTCACTTTAAATAGGGCACCATCGAAATCCGTTGAGACGACGCCATATGAACTTTGGTTTGGTAAGAAGCCAAAGCTGTCGTTTCTTAAAGTTTGGGGATGTGATGCTTATGTCAAAAAGCTTCAGCCTGAAAAGCTGGAACCCAAAGCGGAGAAATGCGTCTTCATAGGATACCCAAAAGAGACAGTTGGGTATACCTTCTACCTCAGATCCGAAGGCAAAGTGTTTGTCGCTAAAAACGGAACATTTCTTGAGAAAGAGTTTCTCTCGAAAGAATTGAGTGGGAGGAAGATAGAACTTGATGAGGTTGTTGAACCTTTACTTCAACCTGAGAGTAGCGCAGCGCAAGAAAGTTGTTTCTGTGAAGCCTACATTAGCTGAAGAGGAAGTTAATGATGATGATCATGAAACTTTGGATCAAGTTGCTATCGAACCTCGTAGGTCGACAAGGACGCGTGCAGCTCCCGAGTGGTACGGCAACCCTGTCTTAGAAGTCATGTTGTTAGACAACGATGAACCTACGAGCTATGGAGAAGCGATGATGGGCCCGGATTCCAAGAAGTGGTTAGAGGCCATGAAATCCGAGATGGGATCCATGTATGAAAACAAAGTATGGACTTTGGAAGTATTACCTGAAGGGCGTAAGGCCATTCAGAACAAATGGATCTTTAAGAGGAAGACGGACGCGGACGGTAATGTCACCGTCTATAAAGCTCGACTTGTGGCAAAGGGTTTTTCACAAGTTCAAGGAGTTGACTACGATGAGACCTTCTCACCCGTAGCGATGCTTAAGTCCGTCAGAATCATGTTAGCAATAGCTGCCTTTTTCGATTATGAAATTTGGCAGATGGATGTCAAAACAGCGTTCCTTAACGGTTACCTTAAGGAAGAGTTGTATATGATGCAACCAGAAGGTTTTGTCGATCCAGAGAATGCTGACAAAGTTTGCAAACTCCAGCGATCCATTTATGGACTGGTGCAAGCATCTCGGAGTTGGAATCTTCGTTTTGATGAGATGATCAAAGCGTTCGAGTTTATACAAGTTTACGGAGAAGCTTGTATTTACAAGAAAGTGAGTGGGAGCTCTATAGCGTTTCTAATATTATATGTGGATGACATATTACTGATTGGAAACAATATAGAAATGCTGGAAAGCGTGAAGGAATATTTGAACAAGGTTTTTTCAATGAAGGACCTAGGAGAAGCTGCTTTCATATTAGGCATCAAGATCTATAGAGATAGATCGAGACGCTTAATAGGACTTTCACAAAGCACATACCTTGACAAAGTTTTGAAGAAGTTCAAAATGGATCAGTCCAAGAAGGGGTTCTTGCCTGTTTTGCAAGGTGTGAAGTTGAGTAAGACTCAATGCCCAGTGACTGCAGAAGATAGAGAAAAGATGAGTGTCATCCCCTATGCTTCAGCCATAGGCTCTATTATGTATGCAATGCTGTGCACAAGACCCGATGTCAGCCTTGCCATAAGTATGGTCGGAAGGTTTCAAAGTGATCCAGGAATGGAACACTGGACGGCGGTCAAGAATATCCTGAAGTACCTGAAAAGGACTAAGGACATGTTTCTCGTTTATGGAGGTGATCAAGAGCTCGTCGTAAAGGGTTACGTCGATGCAAGCTTTGACACTGATCCGGATGACTCTAAGTCTCAAACCGGATACGTATTTATTCTTAATGGGGGTGCGGTTAGCTGGTGCAGTTCCAAGCAAAGCGTGGTAGCAGATTCTACATGCGAAGCGGAGTACATCGCAGCCTCGGAGGCGGCGAAGGAAGGTGTCTGGATGAAGGAGTTCATGACAGATCTTGGAGTAGTGCCTAGTGCGCTTAACCCAATGACTCTGTTTTGTGATAATACTGGTGCCATTGCTCTAGCCAAGGAACCAAGATTTCACAAGAGGACCAGACACATAAAGCGACGCTTCAATTCCATCCGCGATTACATCAAGGAGGACGACATAAATATTTGCAAAGTACACACGGATCTAAATGTTGCAGATCCGATGACTAAACCTCTTCCAAGGGCTAAACATGAACAACACCAGAACTGCATGGGTGTTCGATTCATTACAATGTAAATCACATAGTGATGTGAACTAGATTATTGACTCTAGTGCAAGTGGGAGACTGTTGGAAATATGCCCTAGAGGCAATAATAAATTGGTTATTATTATATTTCCTTGTTCATGATAATCGTTTATTATCCATGCTATAATTGTATTGATTGGAAACTCAAATACATGTGTGGGTACATAGACAACACTGTGTCCCTAGTATGCCTCTAGTTGACTAGCTCGTTGATCAAAGATGGTTAAGGTTTCCTAGCCATTGACATGAGATGTCATTTGATAACGGGATCACATCATTAGGAGAATGATGTGATGGACAAGACCCAAACTAAGAACGTAGCATTTGATCGTGTCAGTTTATTGCTATTGTTTTCTGCATGTCAAGTATCTGTTCCTATGACCATGAGATCATGCAACTCCCTGACATCGGAGGAGTACCTTGTGTGTATCAAACGTCGCAACGTAACTGGGTGACTATAAAGGTGCTCTACAGGTATCTCCGAGGGTGTCTGTTGGGTTGGCATGGATCAAGACTGGGATTTGTTACTCCGTGTGACGGAGAGGTATCTCAGGGCCCACTCGGTAATACAACATCACATTGAGCCTTGCAAGCAAAGTGACTAAAGAGTTAGCCACATGATCTTGTATTACGGAACGAGTAAAGAGACTTGCCGGTAACGAGATTGAACTAGGTATAGTGATACCGACGATCGAATCTCGGGCAAGTAACATACCGAAGAACAAAGGGAACAGCATACGGGATTAACTGAATCCTTGACATAGAGGTTCGACCGATAAAGATCTTCGTAGAATATGTAGGAGCCAATATGGGCATCCAGGTCCCGCTATTGGTTATTGATCGTAGAAGTGTCTCGGTCATGTCTACATAGTTCTCGAACCCGCAGGGTCTACACACTTAACGTTTGGTGACGATTAGTATAATTGAGTTATTATGTTGGTGACCGAAAGTTGTTCGGAGTCTCGGATAAGATCCCGGACATGACGAGGATCTCCGGAAGAGTCCGGAGGTAAAGATTGATATATGTGATAATAGTGTTTTGATCTCCGGAAGAGTTCCGGAGTTCACCGGAATGGGTTCCGGATGTTTACCGAAGTGTTCGGGTGCAGCAACACTTTATATGGGCCAAAGGGATAAAGCCCACGAGGTATTGGAAAGTGCAAAAGTAGTTTTGCTGCCGCGTAAGCGGTACTACCGCTTGGTGAAGCGGTACTACCGCCCGAGCGGTACTACCGCTTGTGTGAAGCGGTACTACCGCCCAAGCGGTACTACCGCTTGTGTGAAGCGGTACTACCGCTTGTGTGCGGCTGTGCACGGTTCGGCAGGGATCCGAGTTGGACTCTTTCCCTGCGGGCCAAACCGACCTTGTGCGGGCAAAACCGACCTGGAGGAGGCTTTTACTCCAAGTTTAGACCCCAAGGCTCAACATATAAATAGAGGGGCAGGGCTAGCACACGGGAGACATCAGGATTTCCCAAGCCGTGTGCCGGCAACCCTAGCCCTCTAGTTCCTCTGTCATAATCTCCGTAGCGCTTGGCGAAGCCCTGCAGAGATTGTTCCTCACCACCATCACCACGCCGTCGTGCTGCTGGAACTCAACCACTACTTCACCATCGCTCGCTGGATCGAGGAGGTGAAGGCGTCATCAAGCCGTACGTGTGTTGAACGCGGAGGTGCCGTCCGTTCGGCGCTAGTTCGTGATCGGATCGAGGGACGACTTGCGATTTGGATCGCGGAGACGTTCGACTACATCAACCGCGTTTCTTAAACGCTTCCGCTTAGCGATCTACAAGGGTATGTAGATTCACTCTCCCTCTCGTAGATGCTCATCACCATGGATAGATCTTGTGTGTGCGTAGGAAAAATTTTGTTTCCCATGCAACGTTCCCCAACAAAACCATCACCGGAGGCCATCTTCATCATCCCGGCGGTCTCCATGATGAGGAGGGAGTAGTTCACCCTCGGGGCTAAGGGTATGTACCAGTAGCTATGTGTTTGATCTCTCTCTCTCTCGTGTTCTTGAGATGACACGATCTTGATGTACCGCGAGCTTTACTAATATAGATGAATCATATGGAGTTTTCCCCTCTCTATCTTCTTGTGATGAATTGAGTTTTCCCTTTGAAGTTTTCTTATCGGATTGAGTCTTTAAAGGATTTGAGAACACTTGATGTATGTCTTGCGATGGGATATCCGTGGTGACAATGGGATGTTCTATTGATCCACTTGATGTATGTTTTGGTGATCAACTTGCGGGTTCCGTGACCTTGGGAATCTATGCATAGGGGTTGGCACACGTTTTCGTCTTGACTCTCCGGCAGAAACTTTGGGGCACTCTTTGAAGTTCTTTGTGTTGGATTGAACATGATGAATCTGAAATTGCGTGATGCATATCGTATAATCAAGCCCATGGGTACTCGTGGTGACATTGGAGTCTCTAGGTGACATTAGGGTTTTGGTTGATGTGTATCTTAAGGTGTTATTTTAGTACGAACTCTAGGGCTGTTCGTGACACTTATAGGGATAGCTCATACGATTGATCGGAAAAGATAACTTTGAGGTGGTTTCGTACCTTACAATAATTTCTTTGTTTGTTCTCCGCTATTTGTGACTTTGGAGTGAACTCTTTGTCGCACGTGAGGGATTTACATATGATTCAGCTATGTCAGTATTGTTGAGAGAACTTGCACTAGTGAAAGTATGAACCCTAGGCCTTGTTTTCAAGCATTGCAATACCGTTTTTGCTCACTTTTGTTACTTGCTACCTTGCTGTTTTTATATTTTCAGATTACAAAAATCTATATATACTATCCATATTACACTTGTATCACCATCTCTTCGCCGAACTAGTGCACCTATACAATTTACCATTGTATTGGGTGTGTTGGGGACACAAGAGACTCTTTGTTATTTGGTTGCAGGGTTGTTTGAGAGAGACCATCTTCATCCTACGCCTCCCACGGATTGATAAACCTTAGGTCATCCACTTGAGGGAAATTTGCTACTGTCCTACAAAACTCTGCGCTTGGAGGCCCAACACGAGTCTACAAGAAGAAGGTTGCGTAGTAGACATCAATGATCTGCCGCAAGAGATGATGCGGACGCCGATCCCGCCAAGGGGGCCGGCGGAGTGCTCCGAGGCAGCGCCGCTGGTGTCGAAGTTGATGAGTCGCCGCACGGAGTCGAATAAATTATGGAGCGCGAGCCCGCTGCCGCTCGAGGGAGGAGATGGACCCTGTCGGCACCGACGCAGGCCGATCCCGCTGCGTCCCGTGCTGCCGCTACCGCCGTCACCGCAGGTCTGGTTCGCCATGTCGGAGGCACATGACTGAATCGGGGGTGGAGGAGCGGTTGAGGGGGGAGGGGAGGGGAGGGGCGGGGCGGGAGGGGCGAGGCGAGCGGCGTGACGCGTGAGGACGTGCATAGTGGAGGGACTAGCAGATAGATAGTACGATAGTAGATAGATGAGGGGTACGGGGGATTAGTTGTAGAGACGGATTGATTAGTGGCTTGTTGTGTTAAACACGGGGACATTTTGGCCCCTTGGATCTAGTAGATGGACGGTTCTCGTTATTTGGATCTGCCCCCTCTCTTCCTTTTATAGGGGTAGTAGATGATTACTTTACGAAAACTGCTGGAAAAGCTATTTTGCCCCAACTTTCCGGAAATGATGGTTATTTTATAGACGGAGGTGATGTTGGAGGTGCCCTACTAAAGGGTTGATTATGAAATTATAATATCCTACCGAAATTATGATGTTATTCTTGTTTATTTATTATAACCGGGTGGGTGCATGGGAGCTGAAAAGGAGCACGCGCATGTCGTCGACGAGTGTGCAAATTATGCACTCGGTGCGACTATTCTACTAGGACGTGTAAGGGAACGAGAGTTTAAATAAGATACAATGGGAGGCAAGGAAGGAGCAAAACACCCAAGATGAAATTGAGTAGCTACATACATATGGAAAGTTATGAGTAACTTAAAAACATCATATTTTCCGACGTAAGGGAAACGCCCATGAATAATGTGTGTGGTCATCTAAGATAACAAGGAAAAAGGAAAACCCCGAATTACTAGACGACCAACCATCACAGTGAAGAGTATGAAATGAAGAGGGGGCAATATGAGAGGAACCCTGAAAAGGGAGACGTACATGTTTTCCTAGCCGGCAAGCGTGACATGATTCTTGCAGTTTTTTACATTGGAAAGGAAACGTAGCTAAAACCCAAGATAGAGCAGCACGACCAGGGTGACCGAGGCGAGCATGCCAGAGTGCAAACCTGGTGTGTTAGCGAGAAGCGTGGTCAAAGTGGTGGAGGAGCCATCACAGAGTAGATAGAGTTCGTCGGGGCAATCATATCGGAGCACCACCATCCCGGAATGAAGATCCTCATTAGATAAGTCAAAGGTGTCAAATTCCACAAAAGCAAAATTTTCACGAGTAAGAGCTTGCCCGGAAATAAAGTTTTTAATAAGAGAAGATGTTACTAAGGTAGTGTTAAGATAGAGGGTGAAAGGATCGATACGGTTGACTAGAGGAGGGTGAATAGGAGACTACAAATTTTAATCTTGTTTGTCAGTTTTAAGGATATGCAAATAAATAGGGTTCACTAAATATGCAACTAGATGAACACAAGCTATATGACAAACAATCTTAAAGCTAAATATGCTAGGCAAAAATCTAGTTAGCAAGCCCACAAGCATACAAAGCAAAGTAAAGTGCGGGAAATGAATAACCACAAGTGAGACGAGGACGCAGATTTTATCCCGAAGTTCAATCTTCCTTGGGGAAGTACTAATCTCTGTTAGAGCGGTGCCGGAGCCAAAGCTTGTGGAACGCCATGGAAGACTCACCGTATTCTCCTTCGAGTCACCCCCAACAGATGAGCCTCGAATCACTCAGGGTTGGTCTTGAAGGCGACCACCAGACCTTTAGAAACTTCTTCGGAGCACACCACAAGCAATGAAGCTTCGGGAGGAACCTCTAACCGCCAAGAGCCCAAGATCCAATAGTAACAAGTCAATGGAGGACAAATATTATGGGGAACACTAATTTGGTTTGGTCAAAGTGTTGTTGGACCTTGCTCTCCCAATCCCCAAAGTTTCAACAAGGGTGGAGTGATTGAGAGTATTGAGCAAAATGGGGGTGTTATAATGGTGGGGATCAACAAGACATTAGGGTTGGGGGTTAGAGGTGGAAGAAGTGGTTCTTTTATAGTGTTCTTGGATGGGTGAGGGTTTCTGCCCGTTGGACCCCGTGCGCACGGGCTAAGTTAGCATCGTGCGCATGGGGTGTCCAGAGACTAAACCACCACCCCATGCGCATGGGGGTTGAGGACCCCATGGGCACGAGTTGTCCAGAATTTTTTTGACTACCCTATGCGCATGGGGGTCGGAGTTTCTGTTGATGATCAATGGACGTCTAGGTAAAGCACGCTACAAAAGGATTATGAATGGTAGGAGTAGGAGGGTTGGTGTATATGTTTTGAAGTATTTTCACAATGACTCCTCTTAATAGTGCGGTTTTTTCTATGATTCAAATCGAACTAAAACGAAAACCTTCAAGTTGCCGGTAAACCACGCCCTGACCACGAAAACCTCCAAGTCACCGGTAAACCATGGCTTGAACTTTTTGAGGGTTCACACACCACCACCATGATCTTCATGGAACCAATATCCCGAGAAAAACTATACCAACCGATATTAGTTCTACTAACCACATTGTCATCACACCAAAATATAATTAAGTGCCACATGCACTTTCAATTTCGCATTTTTGGTGCATTGATGACAATATGGTTAGGACATGGCATAAAGATATATCAAACAGACTAGTCATGCAATTGATCGCGAGAGCTCCCCCTATATGTGTGCAAGGATAAAAGCAAATGCTTGATTATGCATCAAGTACACACATACGAGGCGCCCCCTATATTAATATTATCTGAGAAATGAAGAGAAACAAAACTACATTGCACATGAGCTTGACATGTGATCAATCAAAAATAATCTACACGGTGCCTAGTTTTGGAAATATGCCCTAGAGGCAATAATAAATTGGTCATTATCATATTTCCCTGTTCATGATAATCGTTTATTATCCATGCTAGAATTATATTGACCGGAAACTTAAATACATGTGTGGATATATAAACAACACTGTGTCCCTAGTGAGCCTCTACTAGACTAGCTCATTGATCAAAGATGGTTAAGGTTTCCTAACCATAGACATGAGTTGTCATTTGATAACGGGATCACATCATTAGGAGAATGACGTGATGGACAAGACCCAACCGTAAGCATATCATTTAATCGTATCACTTAGTTTATTGCTACTGCTTTCTTCATGTCAAGTATCTATTCCCAAGACCATGAGATTATGCAACTCCCTGACAACGGAGGAATGCCTTGTGTGTACCAAACGTCACTTCGTAACTGGATGATCATAAAGGTACTCTACAGGTATCTCTGAAGGTGTCTGTTGGATTGGCGTGGATCGAGACCGGGATTTGTCTCTCCGTATGACGGAGAGGTATCTCTGGGCCCTCTCGGTAATACAACATCACAAGAAGCATGCAAGCAATGTGACTATGGAGTTAGTCACGGGATCTTGTATTACGGAACGAGTAAAGAGACTTACCGGTAACGAGATTGAACTAGGTATGGAGATACCAACGATTGAATCTCGGGCAAGTAACATACCGATGGACAAAGGGAACTGCATACGGGATTAACTGAATCCTTGACATCGTGGTTCAACTGATGAAGATCTTTGTGGAATATGTAGGAGCCAATATGGGCATCTAGGTCCCTCTATTGTTTATTGTCCACAGAGGTGTCTCGCTCATGTCTACATGATTCTCGAACCCGCACAGTCTGCACGCTTAACGTTCGGTGACGCTAGAGTAGTATTAGGATATGTACGTTGGTGACTGAATGTTTTTCGGAGTCCCGGATGAGATCCCGCACGTCACGAGGAGTTTCGGAATGGTCCAGAGGTAAATATTTATATATGGAAAGTCCTATTTTGGCTACCGGAAAGGTTTCGGGCATTACCGGTAGTGTACCGGGGTGCCGAAAGGGTTCCGGGGGTCCACCTGCCCCGTGGGCCCACATTGGCTGTAGGGGTGGTGCCCTAGCAAACCTATGCCAGGGGCACCAGCCCCTAGAGGCGCATGGGTCTTGGGGGCAAGAGTCCCAAAGGGACAAGGCACCCCGGAGGTGCCTTGGAGGAGGGGGACTCCCCCTTTGCTTGTGAAGGGAGGACTCCTCCCTAGCCGTCGGCCCTCCTTGGAGGAGGGGCCAAGGCTGCGCCCCAACCCTGCCCCTTGCCTCCTATATATAGTAGATGAGAGGGGAGGGCTGCACACAACAATTCCCACGCCCCAGCGGCAGCCCTCTCCCTCTCGTTACTCCGTTTTCTTCTCAGATCTCATCTACGGTAACGATTGGTGAAGCCCTGCCGGGATTTCTCCACCACCATCTCCACCACGCCGTCCTACTAGTTGATATCCCATATACTTCTCCTTCCTCGCTTGCTGGATCAAGAAGGAGGAGACATCATCGAGCCGCACGTGTGCTGAACGTGGAGGTATCGTCCGTTCGGCACTAGATCGGATTGGTTCGCGATTGGATCGTGAAGAGTACGACTACATCAACCGTGTTATATACGCTTCCGCTTAGCGATCTATAAGGGTATGTACTCCCCCTCTCGTAGCTATGCATCTCCATGGATAGATCTTGCGTGTGCGTAGGAAATTTTTTGTTTCCCATGCAACGTTCCCCAACAGTGGCATCATGAGCTAGGTCTATGCGTAGATGATATGCACGAGTAGAACACGAAGTGTTTGTGGGAATTTATGTTCAGATTGCTTACCTCCTTAGTCTTATCTTGATTCGGCGGTATTGTGGGATGAAGCGGCTCGGGCCAACCTTACTTGTCCTCGCACAAGAGACCGGTTCCACCGATTGACATGCAACTTGTTTGCATAAAGGTGGCTAGCGGGTGTCTGTCTCTCCCACTTTAGTTGAATCGGATTCGACATAGGCGGTCCTTGTAGAAGGTTAAAAGGCAACTTGAATATTACCGTTGTGGCTTTGCGTAGGTAAGAACAGTTCTTGCTAATTGCCCATAACAGCCATGTAAAACTTGCAACAACAAAGTAGAGGACGTCTAACTTGTTTTTGCAGGGCATGTTGTGATGTGATATGGCCAAGACGTGATATGATATATGTGATGTATGAGATGATCATGTTTTGTAATAGTTATCACGACTTGCATGTCGATGAGTACGGCAACCGACAAGAGCCGTAGGGTTGTCTTTAATTTTGTGTCATTTGCTTTACTTTATCGCTATGAGTTAGCAATAGTTGTAGAAGCAATAGTTGGCGCGACAACCACATGACGACAGGATGATGGAGATCATGGTGTCATGCCGGTGACGATGGAGATCATGCCGGTGCTTTGGAGATGGAGATCAAAAGCACAAGATGATGATGGCCATATCATGTCACTTATATGATCTGCATGTGATGTTTATCCTTTTATTCATCTTCTTTTGCTTAGGATGACGGTAGCATTATAAGATGATCCCTCACTTAATTTCAAGATAAAATTGTGTTCTCCCCATGTATGCACCGTTGCGAAAGTTCGTCGTTTCGAAGCACCTCATGATGATCGGGTGTGATGAGATTTTTATGGAAACTGGACTGCAGACAACTATTACTTCCGGGCACTGCCGATCGTCGAGAAGAGGATCGCTCAGGGCGGCGTGAGGCTGGCGGTGATCCTTAACCGGATCTTCAGTGGGAAGAACAGCAGGCTGTAGAGCATCTGATAGATTATGGATATAATGTAGTAACTATACTAGAAATTAAGGAGGAAGAAGAGAAGAAGATTGTCTTGTCTGACAACGTTACATAGCTACACCAAAATCACGAATTCGCAATTAAATTTGTTATCAGTCCACCAAAAGCGGCTTAGACTCGATGCTGCTGCAGCAAATCATTGTATCTGTATGTATGTATATGGTGCTGTATTTATTGGCACCATTGTATCATCCTCATTCCTCGATGGTATAATACTAGTGACCTAACCTTCATGTGATCGTAACCATTATGTTACATCAGAGTCATGTGTTACATTAGTAACATTTGGATAGATTGGTTTCCTTTTCAAGCAAACTCAATTAAAACATGGCATTAACATAGCCTTGCATCCAGAGTACAAACATTCTGAAAAGTGTGATATCTTGTGACGAAAATCGTTGTGACAGAGGAAGAACCGTAGCTGAAGAACATTTTCGGTGACAGTGACCGTCACAGGCTGAGGCCAGCCCGGGACAGCCCCCGCCCCCGGCATCTTTTTAGAGAAAATGTGTAGGTCGAGTCTGAGAGAAGGCTCAAACCTTGCCCGACTTTAAATTAACAAAGCCATCAACTGAAAAAGATTGCGTCCAATTTCACCTTACAAGGACCACCCAGAAGATGCGGCGACGCCGACAGCGAGACAGGGAAGCGGTAGTGGCATCACAGGAAGGTGCGGACATGAATGAGCGGTTGCCCCCCCCCCCCCACCCCCGCCGCCGCAGCCGGAACCCTGCACCCCGTCCATCCGAGCCAGGCAGAATGGATGGCGTCCGGACAGTGATTCGACCAGCAAGCGATGCATCCGTCACGCTCGGACACTGACTACATTTTCGCATGTCCGGAATGTTGAACTATGATTTGCTTTGCTTTGTGTTCGAACTGTCGGCGTCCCTGTCTCGTTGAGAAAATATGTGTCCTCATTGGTTGCCTTTAGGTGTCGGTAGCATGCTTTTAATTACATGAGTAATTAAGAGAATTTTTTATGAAAGCAACTCCACTAATGATGCATGCAACCTTTTCTGTTTAATTGATGGACTAATACCAAACGCCAAGGTCTATGGCGTTTCAACAAGACGCCAAGATTGGTGGCGTCTTTGAATTGCCACGTCAACGCCAACTGGACATGTGTGGGCCAGGGCCAAATGCCGGGGACATTGGCGTCTCCCATGCAAACCAGACACCAAAGATGTTGGCGTGACCAAAAAAGGTCAGATATGAAAATCTTTTCAAATCAAGGTCAATTAGAGCATCTACAATCGGGCATTGCTAATTTGGGCCCTCAAACGTCCGCGAACATGCCCGGACAGTGACCGTGCGTGTTCATTTTGGCCCCTCGTATTTCCTGCAAAATAACCACGTCTCTCAAATTCTCTCATTTTTTTCAGTCATTTCATCGAAACACATTATATGCGACCTCGCAGAGCACGCAGGAGGCCAGCGGCTAGCTAGCTTAACACGCGAGCAAGTAGTTGTGGCTGCACGCGGCTATAGCTGCGGCGGCTCGCCCGCACGGCTTCATGAGTACGCGAGCACACTCGTACGCGCCTGGGTGAGGATGTGAGCGCAGCGGGAGCATGACGGCCGGGAGCGCCGCGGCCAGCACGCACGGACAAAGCAGCAACTGGCGCGCTGCGGCGTGACGTGGGCGTAGCTGTGAATGCCGCGGTCAGCGACTAAGCATGCGGCGGCCAGCCACTTGCATCTACTCCCTCTGTATCTAAATACTGTAGTTGGAGAGAACTAGTCTGTTAGCTAGCTAGCATGCGACGGCCAGCGGTACGAGCTGCGCGCACTGGACGCGGGCGTCCGGCGAACGCGGTGGACAGCCAGAACGCGAGTAGCCAGCGGCGCGGGCTGCCTGCACGGGGCGCGGCCAGGACACGGGCGGCCGGCGCGCACGCGGCAGGACGCGAGCAGCGGCGCTCCAGGATGCGGGTGGTCGGCGGGCATGCGGAGGCCAGCAGCGCTGACTGCGTACACTGGACGCGGCCAGGACGCGGACAGCCGGCGCGCACGCGGCGGACAGCCAGGACGCGAGCACCGACGCGCAGTCTCACGGCGGGAGCTCCAGCCCCAGTGCGGCGCCGACACGGGCGGGCTCCAGCCCCAGCGCGACGCGGCGCAGACGAGCTCCGGCTTTGGCCCGAGCATGCTCTAGCCCCAGCGCGACTCGGCGAGGGCGAGCTCCAGCACGGACGCGGGCGTGCTCTAGTCCCAACGCGGCGCCGCGCAGACGAGCTCCGGCATCGGCCCGGGCATGCTCCAGCCCCAGCGCGACTCGGCGAGGGCAAGCTCCAGCACGGACGCGGGTGTGCTCCAGTCCCAGCGCGGCGCGACGCAGACGAGCTCCGGCATCGGCCCGGGCGTGCTCCAACCCCAGCGCGAACCGACGAGGGCAAGCTCCGGCACCTGGGCGGGCGGGCTCCAGCCCCAACACTGGTGTGCTCCAGCGCGGTGCGGCGTGGGCGAGCTCCGTCATCGGCACGGGCATTGCTTCCGCAGTCTTTTTCTAAGTCACTGCAGGTGGGGTCGTTCGTTAGCTAGATCTGACGTGAAGCCCTGCCCGGGCACGCCCGCAACTCCTCGTACTGCCCCCAGATTTGAGACGGGCTTGAAGGGTGCCCGTCAGTCTGGACAGTGGCGGAGCCAGGATTGGAGCAAGCCCCGGGCCCAAAAAAAAAAATTTCAGCGCGAGGGAAAAACTTGACGTCCATCAAGCTATAACTACCTCATACAAAATATGGCTTGATTGCACAATTTTTTTAGAATTTAAACTGAATTCTTAACGATACAACAAAATAGATAAAGTCATGACAAAAACTACAAACAGTATGTGATACAAAAAACCAAATCAGTGGCTTGCTTCATCAGTGCCTCCCATAACCTGATCAACGGTGGAAGAAGAGCCAACACCTTCAAGACATCAAAAGCAAAATTTCATAAGAGAAGACATAAACATCAAGTAAAATAATTAACATTGATACAAAGCTAAGAACTTACTACTACGACGAGGTAAAGTCCCTTTGCGAGATCTATATTCTTGTTCGCTCTTTATGGTGCCACGATCCATCACATGTGCCACAGATTGCCTTTGATTTTTGAAAGCCACATATTGTTGTCTAGCTTTATTGTGAGCACTATCATGTTTACCAACATGTGTATCAATAATACTAAGTCCATCCTTCCAATTTTTAAACCCTACTGTTGTGAATGCCTCAACACCATAGTTTTCTGCTCTAGGTTGCTTAAAAAGAAAGCAATAGAAACAAAAAGCCGCCTCCTTAGCAACACTATATTCCAACCAATCAGAATGCTTCTCGAACCATTTAGCTTGAAAGGATCTCTTTTTCAAAGAATTTCCTCTAGTTTCTTTTTTAAATTTATGTCCAGTTGGTTGGCATGGACCCATATTTACATACATCCTTCTAGCGACATCTCTAATGTCCGGATCTAAGCTTTCAATAGGTTTCCTAAGACCCGGATCAGGTTGAATATCACCTTCCCTCAGTTTACCACGATCAGAATCAGGAATAGCAAATGTGTTACTTTCTTGAGTTGAGATTGAAGGCGGGTTGTTTGAAGTCAAAGGCGGTGGTCCCATTTCTGCAGTTGTTTCAATTTCTGGAGTTGCTTCAGTCCTCTCAGCCCCTTGATTCCCTCCAGCTAAAACCCCGGGTGTAGACACTTCCGTTGCGGCCACCGATGAATAAAATCTCTTCATCTTTTATTTCTACAAAATGAAATGAAATTGATATCAACAGCAGCAACAACATTCACTTTCAAATTCAATTAAAATGTAATTGATTTTTTGACAGCAGCAGGAACCATAGCAGTACTGCAGTAGCATATCCACTGATCCATACATTAGCATATCAAAAAATGTTCAATCTATTTTAGATGCACTGGAAAGCATACAAGTACGCTGAGATAGGCAGATACAACCATACAGGGACTGGGCAGATCAGCCATTATCAGTATTCAGTTTCAGACTTTCAGTAGCACATCAGTATTCAGTAGCAGACTAGCAGTGTAGCACATCCATAATCCATTCAGTCAGTATTCAGTATTGTAGCACAGCGACAGCCGACAGAAATTACCTGCCTCGGCTGGCTCGGCAAGTCGGCACTCGGCAGGCTGAAGCGGCGGTCGGGGGCTCGGGGAGTCGGGGGCAGCCCCTGCGCGGGGGAGACCGGGAGTCGGGAGAGGCCGGCGAGCAGAGCCGGCGCGGCGGCGCCCGGCTGGAGCAGGCGAGCCAGCCAGCCAGGCGAGGCGGCGACCAGCCGAGCGGCGGGGCCGCGGGGACGGCCGGGGAGCGCCGGAGGCCCGGAGCCAGGGGAGGGGAGGGAAGCAGCCGAGCAGGCGGGCGGCAGGCGGCGGTGGCTGCCTCGGCCCTCGGCTCCCTGGAACTCGCGTCGCGTGGCTAGGTCGTCTGGTCGTCTGGCTCGGGGGTCGGTGGCGACCTGGGCTGTGCGAGTCGCCGAGTGCCCGAGTCTGATTGTGCGAGGCTGGCCTGGGCCCTGGGCCCTGGCTGTGTGTTTGTGTTGGCTAAGCCCCGAGCCCATTCAAAAAAAATGGGTAGGTAATAACTAAAAAAAAAAGCCACGCCCCGGGCCTGGGCCCTGGGGGCCTGGGGCCCAGCTCCGCCCCTGAGTCTGGACGTTTAGGGGTAATGTGAAGGTTTCGGTTGGGTCACTTTTTTTGACCATGCACTGACCGGGCGAGCGTTTCGGGCGGTTGAGGAGAAAGTAGGGGGTCTGATTGTAAATGCTCTTAGTGATTAAGTTTGCAGAAAAGGTCAGAATTTTTTTTGTCCCGATTGATAGAAGACGACCGCAAACAAACGATTATGTGCGTTGTACTGACGCAAATAGACAGAAACCGGACAAAAACGAGCTTTGTGGTCGTGCGTATGATTGGCTCATTTCTCTCAGACCTAAAAGAATATACTCCCTTCATTCAATAATGTAGTGTGCCCGCGCTTTGCGAGATCTAAGTTTGACCATAAATTTAATTTAACCAACGAGGCCAATTGCGAATTCGTATCCGAATAAAGTTTTCGATGGTACACCTTTTGCCCTGCCGTAGTCGTCCACGTTAGTTAAATTTAAGATCAAATTTAAAGGTTTTAATTTAAGATCAAATTTAAAGCTCAAAAACCGAAGACGCGTTACATTATGGAATGGAGGGAGTATATGCTCACTCCTCTCGAAATAAAGAAAAGAAAATTGTTACTGCCCCTAGTCTAGACCCCTGCGAACCGTGTCGTCCCATCGTCTCTGTAATAAATGACCTTTTTGACTTCCCTCCTCCTTCTCAGTTCTCACCTCACTTCCATCAAAGCAGCTGGCTTCCTGCTCTGCTCTGCCACTGGCCACTGCACCGCAAGGAGGGGCGGGGAGCTACCTAGTTTGACCACCGTTCCCCACGATACCTCACGCGGGAGTTTCTCGCCGGAACGAGCGAGCACCGTCTTCCTCCCGCGCGCACAGGTGAGCAGAGTGCCGCAGTACGTCCCCGTCAGTTTTTTTCTTTTTAATCTGTTCACCAAGACGCCGGAGAACTTCGTTCCTGCGCCGAATCCGTCGCTTGATCCATCTTTTTTATCTTGTTGAGCGGAAAGTTGGATCTGCTGGCTGCTGCTTCTTTTTACTTCACCGGAGCCGTACACGACGGAGCACCGGCAGCCGTAGCTCGTCGCGCGGCGCTGCGCTCAATCTTGTGGTTTTTTTTACGCTTGCTGTGTCTCTTTTTTTCAGGTGAGCGGACGCGACGGAGCAGGATGCCGGACTGGAGAGGCGCGGCCGTGCTGGACGACCTGCCCGACGACATCGTCGTCGGCAAGATCCTCATCCTGCTGCCGCCCAAGGACATCGGGCGCTGCCGCGTGGTCCGCAAGTCGTGGCGCACCGACACCTCCACGCCGGAGTTCATGGTCGAGCACCGCCGCCGGCAGCCGTCGCTCCCCGTCATCAACGGGAACGGACAGCCAGCCAGTATCGTCGCCCTCCGTGCCGCCGTCGCTGCCAGAGCCACCAGCCAACAGCTCTGGCCCTTCCCCTCCGGGTACCGTAAACTCTGGGGCTGCGGGATTCGCCTCCACTCCTCCAGCGATGGCTTCCTCGTCGTCTCGCGGGGAGCCCGGTTCTACATCTGCAACCCGACCACCCGCAAGCACGCTCTCCTGCCATTTCCTCGCTCCTCCTGCTTCAATGACATCTACTGGCTCTACCAGCACAAATCAACCGGAGAATACAGGGTGCTCTGGTCCAATGTTGATGAGAAAGAACAAGAAGCCACATTGTACGTCCACATCGTGGGAGCCAAGGAGTCGAGGAGCATCCAAGTCGTCCTGCCAACACTGCCTTCGCCTTCCCAGAAACAAACGTATCAGCTAATCTATGAGCTATCCCTGCCCAGGATGCCCCAAGGCCCCCAACCAGTCCACCACTGCGGCAGTCTGCACTGGTTGTTTAGGCCCAAACTTATTCCTGGCACCGGGGATATTATTGTGTTCGACACAGAAGCCGAGTCATTCCGCTGGATGAGAAACCCTCCCCACGATGACCGCTTTTTCAAGTGGTTGTTCGACATGGAGGGTACGCTTGCTTTTGTAGCAAGGTCGACTCCTGATAAGACCACCATGGCTGTATGGGTGATGAAGGACTACGAGGCTGAAACCTGGGCCTTCAAGTACCGGATCGACCTGCCAATGATAGAGGCGTCACGGCCACTTGAACCAACTTCTCCCAAAGAGAGAAGGAAAAGGAGGCTACCACTTGATTCAACAGCGAGGTTTTTCAATGCTATGACTCCGCTGAATGAGCGTGAGCTGCTGGTCGGCTTTAACTATAAACATGTCTTGCGTTGCGATACTGACGGCAAGTTCTTAGGAATGGTGACAATTGGTAAGAGACAATATTGTATGGGGCTTACCGGGCATCGCCTCCAAGAGAGCATTATGCCAATTCCGTCCGGTGAGATGCAAGGAGAAGATGAGGAGTTTCCATTCTCCACAGAGCATGTCTGATGGTTCAGGGCTTCAATCTGGTTTGTTTTGCCCTTGGAGCATCTACCTATCCTGTATGACTCATGCCTTCTGTTCTTAGCTCTTCTCAAGTATTATAGTAGTAGTATTACTAGAACATGTTATTTTGGATGCTCCCAACCTATGCTATCATCAGTTGTTGCTTATTATGATGCCCTGTAAACTCTTATAATGTTCTGAACTAGAGTATCTATCTATGTTATTCTATATTTCTAATGGTTGTGTCCAACATTTACTTTCAGCCTTGGACTCTTGGTCATGCTCTTTGAGAAAATGCTTTTGTCAGACATATGGCATTTTTAGTTCTTGAAATGGTTAGTTTTGATCTCTCCCTCGACAGCTGATACGCTATGTTTGTTGATCAATATATTGTGTACCACCTAGCAGTTTCTTCTCTTTTGTGTTGAGATATTCTTGCCAGGCATTGCATTGCATCGCATAGCTGTCTGTGTAACTGGCACCAATTTGTTGTGTCTGGTTGTTACTTTAGTATGGTCATTGTTGAAAATTTTGGCAACCAATTTGGTCCCTTGACTTTGGTCTTATCATCAATCTTTCTTGCGTGCTGCTTCCATGTCAAGGATTTGGTGTTTTTCGGGTAGAAGCACGTTAGAAATGTGCTCTCTTGGATCAAGTTTAGTGTGCTGGTTCTCCGGTTCATCTCTGTCTAGATAAAGATTTGTAGCTTAGATGTTGACAATGTTAGCCGATTTTGTTTGCATAATCTTGAATAAGTGTCATGTGTTAGTTAGTTTGGTTTAACTAGCGATGAAGGTGGCCCATGTAATTAGGTAAGATACACTTGGTGAGAGGCCTAGTATTAGTTGGATTTGGCTAGCTAGTTCGGTGTACTAGTAGGAGTCCGGTTTAGGACTTGTACGTGTCGACACGTTTAGCAGTTTTACGTGTAGGTTTCGGTTTGTCTTAGGTCGGTAGCTGCTCGTATATATATGTGCACCGGTGGTGAGATTGTATCATGGAAGTTGTATCGAGAGGAAAGGAGAAAAGAACAAAAAGAAGAGAGGCATGACAGGTGCCTTTGGCAAAAGTTGCTCGTGTGTGCTTGTGTTTGTGTTTTTGATGGATTTAAATATATTTTCATGTGGTTCATGTCTGAGATCGCATGGAAAACCCAGCCACTTCAGTGTTGTTTGTGTAATCTTTCCTGTGTGGATCAATCAAGCATGGGTTGGCTTCATCATGCCTTTGCTTGGAGAAGTATATGAAGTACTAGTGAAATTCAGAACTTCCCCTCAAAAAGCACTTCATCATGGGTTGGCTTCAAGAAAAAACATTGTGGCATTGGTAAGCACTGGAAGCCTGCAGTATTTTCTACTCAATCACACTGCCGGATTTAGTAAGCACTGGAATTTGTTGTGGATGTCTGCAAGTTGCTGATACTACTGATAGAGTTGGCATCGTCCAGAAAAGAAAAAAGAGAGTTGTTTCATTTTCCTTTTCTCTGTTGCCCTTCTACTTGTTTCTGTTTGACAATTTGATATCTTCCCAAGCTGAAAAATGCTGGTATAAACTGAGTATGCGCTTTTGTATTCGCAATTCAGTCCTTGACAAAAAATGGTCAACTTCTGAAGAGAGGAATTTTTTCTGTGTTGCCCTTCCACATGTTTCTTGTGGCATTACCAAAGTTTTGATACAAACTGATTGATAGCCAGCTTTTTCATGCTTGCCTAAATTTTGGCATTAGCAAATTTTTATACAAATTGATTGATAGCCAACTTTTCATGCTTGCCTGAATTTTAGCTTGTCAAGGGTTGGTTTTAAATCAAACCATACTCTGTAATATATGTTTAGTCTTCTTTTTCTTAGCTCTTCGTTTTTATTAGTACTACTACCAAAGCATTGTCTTCTGTAGTTAGTTCTTCTTTTTAATTAGTACTGCTAGCAGAACATGTCGTTTTGGATGGTCGCGGTAGCACTTCCACTTTCAAAGTTACTAGTAGGTTTAGCAGAGTTGGTTTTAGCATTTTCGGGTGGCACATATGATCAAACGATGATTTATTTACTGGTACGTATATAAGCAATTTGGTCATGATATAAATTGAATGCTACTAAATTTAGTTGCAAGGATGGGAAGTAAATCCAGTCATAAACAAACCCGGCAAAGCTCAAGAGATGAGTTACTAAGCTAAGAGCATGATAACTTTAGCTACTCTGGTGTAACACATCCCCAAGGCGGTGTAGATTAACAATTGCACTTTGCCATTGGACTCAAAACCTAGCCTTAAGATGTGTATTAACTTGAAAGAGTGGTCAGAGTTTTCTCTGCTATGGAAATGGCAATCCTTTATAAAATCTCATATGACCCAAACGGGAGGCGAGCATCTATCCTGAGCTACATTATTACTAGATGGACATGCGCGCTTGTCTCTCGAAATAGGCTTTCATCCCGCTATATTGATATAGCAACCACCCGATACAACATTCCGATCAACGCTGGGGCTAACAGCACAAGCACACCCAAAAGAAAATACAAGAGAAAATAAGAGAAAAAATGCCAACAACGCCGGATCAACGAAAGCTACGGCACCCCGCGACATGCGCGCTTGTCGCGCTGTGAATTCCTGTGATGATCTACCAATCATTCTTTTACGATTCTAATACGCCCAGCTGAAATCTACTGATAACATGTTAAATGGTTCAATACAACGAGGGCCATGGGTAGCAGTAATTGCCAGAGCTGATTTCAGCTAACGAATGGACACAGAGCACACATAGTTTTACACGACATAGTTTTATCCCTAGCAAGGATGTCAGGATGATCAACTTTGCATACTTCCACTTAAACTGAACAAAGAGAATGGCCATTAAATAATTGTTCAGCATCAGTATTGAATTCAAGACTGAACTGAGACAAGACAGGGCAGCTACTTATTTAGCACTTGTGCTAGTTCACCATGGAAGTATCCTTCTCCTAATAGCAGAATACCAGAAAAACTGAAGCCCAAGATCAATTATCTCACCTCTGTTGGGGAGCGTCAGATACACCCTGGTGGCACAAGCTTATCTCCCTCTTGTTCCTCTTTTACCACCTCTTCCCAATCCCAGCCGAAGACCGTGTCTTTTGTGTGCTACCGCTATACGTCCAAATTCGCAAACCCCTAGTGAAATCAATAAAGATCATTCACATACATAGAAGATAAATCAGTAGCGAGCATACATGAACTAATATGCATAGGCATATAAAATTCTACTTATTAGATTGGCCTATCAATCAAGAAGATCAAAATATAGTAGCTACTATGTCCGGTGGGCTTTTTGATAAATGTTATTAGGACCTCTTAGTTATTCAAGAACATTGTTGAAACAAGTATTATTCAACATCAGAGGACCTAACAACCGAGGACAATGTTGAAACGTGTATTATTAGAATACTCATTTCAACAGTAATACTCATTTTAACAGAGTATTATTGTTGAAACGTAATGGAATCAGGGCATATTTATTTGCGTCCTCTGCTACCGCTGTAAAGTAAATGATCTCATGTGTACTATGTAGAGTGATGTGTATTTTGTAAGCACATGATGAGAGCATCTACAGCCGGACATAGCAAATATGACCCCCTAAACGCCCGCGGACGCGCCCGGTCAGTGACCGGGCGTGTCCCCTATTTGTCCGTCCGCGCAGCCACACTCCTCATTTTCTTCCTCATATGTCCGGTCACTTGCACGTGATTGGTGGAGAGGAAGAGAGAGAAAGAAAAGAATGAATAAAGAAAAAGAAAAGGTGGTCCGGTGTGGGGTCGCGTCCTACGTGGCGGACTGACCGGGCACGCCCGGGCGCGTCCGCAAGCCCTCATATCCTCCCTATATTTGAGATGGATATGAGGGTTCGTGGACAGCCCGGGCGTATAGGGATGATATGAGGGATCCGGTTGGGTCACTTTTTTCCTTCTCTCTCCTGTCCGGTCACTGACCGGGCGCGTCCGCGGGCGTATGAGGGGTCGTTTGAGGCGTCCGGCTGTAGATGCTCTGAAACCGACCTGCAAATAGTATTCCAGACTGAGGTTGAGATAAATAAGCTGATACGAATGAAATTGTTCGATTTAAAACCTTTGACAGCAGTGTGCAAGTACAAACACCAAACAACCCATTTTGATCTCTAAGTACTGTATGAAGAAGCTAAATGATTTACGAAGAAGACAGCCAACTCCGTGCCCTCACAGGTTAAAGAAGTATCGACATTGAACATTTGGGACAGTAAAATTAGATGCTCTCTAAAAAACAATATCAAAACCTGATATTGGATATTACTTCCTGGCCTTTGTATGCCGGAACACATAAACAGACAAATTTAACACAGCACATATTGCTGACGACACAGCCTACGTTCTTGCCACCAATAGATATAGAAAATGAAGACCAAAAACTAGAACCAAACATGTTAATCTCACTGACTTCGATGACGCATCAGCTCGGACAACTTGATAAGAAGGCTTGCCTTGCCTGCTCCTGCAATTGCTGTGTCCTGGATTCTAGTTTGAAAGTCTCACATACATGCCGGCTAACATTTTTTTAGGCACATGAAATTTGCTCGAAAACAACCAAACATTAGATGATGTACAGGAAAATATATCAAGAATGTAATTACCTACAAAAATCTCAGCATGGTTCACACGAGATAGCCCATGTATCTTGTTTCCCTCGAGTCCCTTATTGTATTGTGACATCCTGATGAACCGGAAATGATCAAACAATTTATTTGTCAAAGTACAATGAGTATGGATTTATTTTAGGATGATGAAATGGTCTTGGATAAAATATGTTTAAGCAGTTAAGTCCACACCCAAAGATATGTGCATACAGTGCACTGGACAGTAACAATAAAATGACCATGACTGAACTTGGTCTCCAGTGGTAATAATGACATGTCACCCTGAAACCACCAATTCTCCTAAATCCTGCTAAGCATTGGAGAAAAATTAATAATCCAACATAAAGGAAGAAGAAAGAAAACAGCACCTGACTGACCAACACGCCGCCGAATCTGCGACAGCTCAGACCGCAAATGGCATGAGAATGCTCGGTATCCACCAAGCTTGAGGCTTTATCTTGACTTAGAAAGCCAGTCCAGAACAATTGTCTACAAGTTGCTGTTTGGAAACAGATGTGCCTTTGCTGGTCTATGAGTTCATATCTAATGAAACATTATATGAACTTTGCACACAAAGTAAGTGCTAGGTGCTTGCTTTTATGGGATGATCGCATTAGGACTCCAGTAGAACCTACGACTACTCTTGCTTATTCACTTAGCTGCTATGATGCCAATTCTCCTTAGGGATGTCAAATCAAATCAGCCAACATATATTAGTTGTTGGATGACTATTTTTCTACAAAGGTATCTGACCTTGGTGCCTTAAGGTATGTATCACTCGAACATACTCCTATGGAGACAATCGTGCATGGTAGAATTGGTTACATAGACAAGGAGTAGTACCGCACTGATGAACCAACCGGGAGGAGCGATGTTTATATTTTTGGAGTTATGCTTGTGGAGCTTTCGTACTAGAAAGAAGCCGATTTTCATTAACGACCCTGATGATAAAAACCATAACTCCTCTCATTATTTTGTGGAAGCATTTCATCAGGGAGTCCTCATGGAAACTATGGATTCCCAAGTCGTGGAAGAAGCAAATCCTGCCCAAGTGACCAAGGTCATAAATGAAATTGGCCTCTATCTAATAAGAAGCCTCACGTGCATAACTCCAAAATTATGAATATCACTCTTCCCGGTCAGTTCACGAGTGCGGTAAAACTCCGGGTCTAAGTATGGAAGCAAGCAAATGTATCAGGCATGTGAGGGTCTGATCGACTACTCTTGCTTATTCACTTAGCTCCTACGATGCCAATTTTCCTTAGGGATGTCGAATCAAATCAGCTAATATATAAAGGTATCTGACATTGGTGCTTTAAGGTATATATGTATCACTCGAACATACTTCTATGGAGACAATTGTGCACGGTAGAATCGGTTACATAGACTAGGAGTAGTACCGCACTGATGAACCAACCGGGAGGATCGATGTTTATAGTTTTGGAGTTATGCTTGTGGAGCTTTCGTACTAGAAAGAAGCCGATTTTCATTAACGACCCTGATGGTAGAATCGGTTGCATAGACTAGGAGTAGTACCGCACTGATGAACCGACCGGGAGGAGCGATGTTTATAGTTTTGGAGTTATGCTTGCGGAGCTTTCGTACTAGAAAGAAGCCGATTTTCATTAATGACCCTGATGATACAAACCATAACTCCTCTCATTATTTTGTGGAAGCATTTCATCAGGGAGTCCTCATGGAAACTATGGATTCCCAAGTTGTGGAAGAAGCAAATTCTGCCTAAGTGACCAAGGTCATGAATGAAATTGGCCTCTATCTAATAAGAAGCCTCACGTGCATAACTCCAAGATTATAAACACCACTCTTCTCCGGCCAGTTCACAAGTGCGGTAAAACTCCGGTTCTAAGTAAGTAACCGAATGTACCACGCGGGAGTATGATCGAGTGATGCAGACCTTAAATCACTAAACTTAGATACCTTTGCGGTGAAATGTTTCATCTAGCGGTATATTCGTCGATTTGACATCTCTATGCAAAATTGACACTAACAGCTAGCTAGAAATTAACACTTACGGCACCGTGTGTGGAAGGCCATATAAGTTTTCCACCAGAACTGAATTCATAGACCAACAAAAGCACCATTGCTTCCGTGTTCTTCAGACAGAGTGGCCGCATGGTTCTTCTCCCTCCCTCTGTCAGAAGTATCCAAAGTTCCGAGTTTTAGCTGATGATCAAGGCAAGCACCGAGATCTAAGTAATCAGTTTACAGTCCATACAGTTTGCAGCATGTATGGAAGATCACACGAAAAAATTCTCGAGTTCCACTGACCTCGCGACGGAAGCGCCGCCTTCCGCCGGTCCGGGTTCCCCGGAGCTAGATCGGGCGGCCCAGGGCCCGTCCCTCGCCGACCCAGCGTCGATCGGAGCTCGATCGGTGGCGCAGTCCCGAACTCCAGCACGAGGAGTCACGGTGGGTGGGAAGAGGAGCTCGAGAGGGAGGTGGGGCGAGGCGATCCACGGGGAGGCGAGAAGAAATAGCGCCATGGGAGGAGAAAAGGGAGGAGCTCGTGGGGGACAAAAAGGAGTGGGGAGTGGAGAACGTGCGGAGGAGAGTGAAGGAGCGTCTCTGCCACGGGTCGTCGCCATCGTCACCGTCATCGAGCACCACCCACCGTCCACCGGTGGTGGCCAGCAAAGCCATGACGTTATCCCCTCACGCGCTCCGCCCACCCCTCCCGCTCCCGCCAAGTTCAAACAGCCGCCCGCCGCCGCCTCCCTCCCGCCCCCGACCCCGTCTAGTCCTACCGGCGCTCCCGCGCCGCAGCAGCAGCGTCCTCCTCGCCCGGCCGCCGCGCGCGGGCGCGGGCGCAGGGGACGGCATGGCGTCGCACGACGCGCACCCCACGCTGCTCGAGCACATGGGCCGGGCCGACGCGCCCGCCGACCTCGCCGTCCTCGTCGCGCACATCCAGGCCGCCTGCAAGCGCATCGCCGCGCTCGTCGCGTCCCCCGGCAACGCCGACTTGTCGCGGGCCAAGCCGGCGGCCGCTGGCGGTGGCGCGTCCGCGGCCGGGCGTGACGCGCCCAAGCCGCTCGACGAATTGTCGGTGCGTGCTGCTACCACGAGCTGTTTGATTTTTGTCTCATTGTGAGATCCGCGCTTGATAAGAACAGCAGGCATGGAGACCTGAAGCATTGGCAAACCGAATTATGCAGAATTTGGATTGGGGATACATTCATTGCCCAATGCTTTAGCTACTATATTTTGCTCCTGACACAAATTTCTGCTGCTATTTAAGTTTGCTTCAGTTAAAAAACTGTACATATCTCTGATGGAAATATATGCATCTTGGCATGAATGATAGTGAATCCAAATGACCTGAATACTAACTTCATTTTCGATCCAGAACGAGATCATCCTGTCGTCGCTCCAAAGCTCCGGAAAAGTTGCGGTGGTGGCGTCTGAAGAAAACGATCTCCCCGTTTGGATGTGCGATGATGGTCCCTATGTCGTTGTCACCGACCCGCTCGATGGTTCTCGCAACATCGAGGTGTCGATCCCCACTGGAACGATATTTGGGATATACGATAGGCTGGTGGAACTCGACCAGCTCCCTGTGGAGGAGAAAGCTCAGCTGAATTCCCTGCAGAGTGGTTCTCGCTTGGTCGCAGCTGGATACATCCTGTATTCATCTGCCACCATCTTCTGCATCAGTTTCGGCGCAGGAACCCATGGCTTCACGTTGGATAGATCGACAGGAGAATTTGTTCTGACTCATCCTTCCATGCAAATACCCCCTAGAGGTAATTGAGATGTATGTTGGTATTTCTTGGAATAGAAAAAAATATCTATATCGGTACTTATTAGTTTTCTGACCCCCTTATTCCATTAAATTTTGATCTGTATTTTTTTACCTAGTTTCAGTTGCACTAGCAGTACAAGTTCTCTCAAATTTGACTTCTCAATTTATTGGGCTTGATAGTCAATCAACACGAGTAACTTTAGAAGAGATAATATAGAATAATTTTCCTATCCTAAAACTGAAATTGTTCCTTCTCTGCTTTTAGGTATTCAGTATCTCTCTAAGCTAAGAATGCATGATTTAACAGTTACTTTTATTCTCAAAATCTGCAATTGCATAACATGTCAGGACAGATATATTCAGTGAATGATGCGAGGTATTTCGACTGGCCAGAGGGCCTGAAGAAGTACATTGACACGATTAGACAAGGCAAGGGGCAGCATCCCAAGAAGTACTCGGCTCGGTACGTGTGCTCACTGGTCGCTGATTTTCACCGGACGATCATATACGGTGGAGTCGCAATGAACCCAAGGGATCACCTTCGGTTGGTTTATGAGGCAAATCCTCTCAGTTTCCTTGCCGAGCAGGCAGGGGGGCGAGGCTCGGATGGCAAAACCAGGATCCTCTCCATTCAGCCTGTGAAGCTGCACCAGAGGCTGCCATTGTTCCTGGGGAGCATGGAGGACATGCTCGAGCTAGAAAGCTATGGAGATGTGCAGCAGAAGGTTAATCCTGGATACGATGTCTAATGTTAAGCATGAGGTGGGGTGGTATCTTCAGGTATTGTAGCATACTATGAGGTAACGAATGTATATGGAAAAATCTATATTTGCAAGCACAATGTTGTCTCTGTGACTCTGTGTATTGTTTTGTTTGCCTTCTTTTGCCTAGGCAACTGCAGAGTACTGCATAATGGAGGTCAGAAAAAATTGCTGTGGTTCACTGTGAAAACAAAATATGCAATATGGCTATTTGTTTGTAACTTCCATACATTTTACTCTCGAAAATATAATACTTACGAGCGACCAATGTTAAATATTTAAGGCAATTTTTCTGGCAACCCTTGCATTAGCTGATCTATGTAAGCTGGAGTAGTAACCATTTTTTATGCAGTAACTGAACTTTTGTATTATAGTGTAAGTCAGAAGAATTTGCTGTAGGATCACAAGAATTCTGTAGCTTCCATGCATTTTACTAGCTTACGAGTGACCAATATTAAACATTTGAGGCATTTTGTCTTGTAACCCTTGCGTTAGCAGATCTAATGTAAGCTGGAGTAGCATCCGATTTTTATGCAGCGACTGAACTTATCCATCAAACACAAGTGCTGAAAGCCTAAAACTGCCAAAATGAAAGGTCGTAACAAGGACACATGATTTAACCCTGCAGATGACCAAAATACATTCCACTCTTCTATCTCTAAGCATGTTCCCATATGAGGAATAGTGACATACAGTCACTGGGCCAACATCATTGGCCCTGGTCATACAGATCAGGGTATCACAACACACAGTGACTAAGAATGACACCTTAGATCAGCAACAGGGAGGCAAACGACAGATTGATCCCTCACATCTATCCATACAATCCTATAAACATCTCTGGAAAGCGGGAGGATCACAACGAAGATAGTCACGATGTACAAAAAGAAGCCAAATCTGTCCAAACTCGGCTAAAAAATTCACTGCTCCAATGCAAGCTGCTTGTGCTTGTCCAGATCATTGAGGTAACTCGTGCGAGTGTAGTCCTCTGAATCACAGGAGTCGAACATTGGGGGCTTTGTGGGTTTAGGCTTTCCCATCAGTTCGAGTGATTCCCTATCTCCCTTCAAGAAACGGACCACCTGCAACCAAACGCGTCGCTTCGTCAGTTTACGGTACTCATTTTGCAGTTGAAGCGACAGGTGCGCTGAAGTCACTCACCGATTTCATGCTAGGCCGCAAGTTTGCGCTGTGGTGGATGCACATGGACGCCACTGCCAGGGTGAGTGCCATCTCTTCCGGGTCATATCCAGCTTCGAGAGAAGGATCCACCAGCCCCTTCATGTTGTTTGACTCGAGCAGCGGTTTTGCCTTTGAAATGATCAAGAGAAATTTATGAATTCAAAGGGTTCAGTATATGTTTTCCATGCACATTTTAAGATTACAGTTCATCAGTTTGCTATATTTATATGATCAAACAATAATATTTCGGTGAGCTGATTGGAATCTACTTGTGATAAGGTATATCAGAGCAATCTGCTATACTCACCCATATCACCAGGCTTTGTCTAGAAGAGTCCACCGCTTTCCGCCCTGTCACCAGTTCAAGAAGCAACACTCCGTATGCAAACACGTCGGTCTTCTCATTTATGATCCCGTGCATGAAGTACTCTGGAGCCATATAACTGTAAAAGGGAAAGTTGAAATAACAATGAAACATTGTTTTGATCCATTAGGAAGGATTTTCTTTTTACTGAAAAGAGGAAAGCTCTGGGCTCTGCATCGATTGATGCAAGCAGCCAGTCTACTGGGAAGTATGAAGTAATCATGATCATATCGAACTCACCCAAATGTGCCTTCTATAGGGAACACAACCTGATGGGTGCATTTGTCAGGAAGCCACTTCGCAAGGCCAAAATCTGAAATCTGTTCAATGCGGGGGCAAAAGATGCATCAGTTTACATCATCCGGAATAGTAGAATGGGGTGGGCTAGTGTAACAGACTAGCAGTAGAATTCGTACCTGAGGTTGATAATCTTCAGTTAGAAGAATATTTGAAGCCTTGATGTCTCTGTGAATTATGTGCCGATGGCAGCCCTCGTGCAGATAAAATAGCCCTTCAGCGATTCCAAGTGCGATACTGAACCGGGCCTTCCACCTGAGGCCTCCCTTTGCACCTGATCAGGTAAGCTCCATTTATCACTAGATTGACAGCACCTCATTTAAGTGGTCCTTTTCATTAGAACCATGCATATGTTTTCAACTGAAGGAGTACTAACATGAAGTGATGATGCAATAAGTATACATAAATGCAAATTATGAGCTTAATATGCACCCAACAGACATCAGCATTTAAGATACTTTTAAAATGTTTACGTTGTGTTGGCGTACATGTCAAGATATTTGCTCTATTTCTCCTTTTTTGGAAGCCACCGCGACAAGTCAATTGTATCATTCATGGCCTAACTAACAAATTGTTAAGAGGACTGTACCATGGAGAAGAGAAGCCAAGCTTCCATGTGGGGAGAACTGAAGAACCAGGTGCAAGCCCCCTTCCACACTGAACCCCAAGAGCTGTGCCGCATTTGGGTGGTTAACGTGCGCTATTATTCCAAGCTCGGATAGGAAATCGCTGATCCTGTCCTCCTTGTTGCCGCCTTTTGTTAACCTCTTCACCGCCACAAACTGTCCATCAGCAAGCCGTCCTTTGTACACCTCAGCGTGCCCTCCCTTTCCGATCAAATTATCTAGTAATATCATACATTCAGGTGTCAGGTAAAAATGCCTAGAGATAATGAAGGTTCAGAAAACTAATTCTGGCCAATAATGGTACTTGTACTCCAAGGACTTGGGAGGAAGAAACAGAGCTATTAGGCTTCCACATCATATGGTCACAATATTTGGAGGTACCACAATCTTGAAAACTGGACAAGCTAAAGAAACTAGCGGTACAGGGTGATGACTGATGACAATAATGTGGTCTGGTACTTGAATTTTCCAACTAGCAACCAGTAACAACCATCATTAACCTACGGAGCAGTTCATGATTAGGACCTCAAACCCTCTTTACTGAGTGAGATCATACCAGTCCAATTATAAAACCCATTTCTTCACGGCAAAGCCACATCCCACAAGCTTTGCAATGATAGTAACAGAGCCCAATTATCAAGCCACTGAATTACAGCAACATAGAAGTTAGTGAGTGTTGCATGTTACCTGAACTGAATCTGTCAGTTGCAGCACAGAGCTCGTCGTAGTCAAAGCTCCTCCATGATGGCCTCCACTTCTCGATCTCAGGGAACATCTCCGGGGCGATGGCGCTGCAGTCCATCTGGTTCTTGCCGCTCCGCATCCTCCCCAGGTACCTTTTCAGCCCCGTGCTCTTGGATCGCTGAGGGAACGTCACCGCTCTGGCCATCAGCTTCTTCCTGCTGAGTATTAGCCCGCTGATCAGGTTCCTCCACTGCAGCGGCTGCACGCTACGGCTGGGCACCAGCGGCTGCTCGGCGGAGGAGCTCTCGTCGGAGTCCACGCTACCGGATACCGAAATGTCCAGCACGGCACGGGGAGAGCTCTGGTCGGTGCACTCGCTGTTCTCGTCGTTGCCGCCCTTGGAGTATATTTCAGGCACCTCTTTGGTCCCTCCATCGGAACCAGCACACTGGCAGCCGCTGTCACTGCTGTTCCCCTCACTAAGATCTTCACTAGGTACAGCAGCATCGGTCACTGACCCACTGCTGCCGCAGTCCTCATCGGCCGGTTCGCCGGAGCTTCTCCTGCTTTCTTCCTGGTTCACTCCTTGCACTAAGCAGACAGACAAAAAAACAAGATTTACACAATCAGCAGGAGCGGCCATGAAAAGTCTGCTTGGCAACAAAACCGAAGTCCCTATTCATGGACAAAACCAACCACCAACTATGAAAAACCAGACAAAACCCGCTGCCCGTCGCCGCAAGGTACAAATCATTGTCACACACAAGGCCCTATTCTATTTTCCATTCCATTCCATGATGATTCATGATAGGGGGACGTTTGTGCTCCTCTGGTTCGCCGGCGATGAAAAGCACATGCCGCCATGTTGATAGCCAACCCCATGCAGGGATCCCCGCCCCCTAATGAATTGACATCTGCACCACCGCCCCCTTCCAAAACCGACGCTTTCCTCGCGCCTACCACGTCCAAGTCTGGCATGGAATGGTATGAAATCCACCCATGCAGAGACATCCAGGGGTTGGCCTATTGGCAAGAAGGATCAAGTGGGTGCAGATTAATAGAGAAATGTAGATGTCCACTTCAGGGATTTTGGTAGGGGAGGGGGAAATTTGACATGCCAGCAGTCTTTTATATGGAGAGATGCATGAGACAGCTCAACCTAAATAAAATATAAGCAGTTGAAAGCAAGGCCAGGATCCCAAAACCGACATGAATAATCTCTTCAGAAAAAGATTACGCTCTTAGTCGGTCCTGGGAACACGTGTGGTGACACAAATTGAAACTCTTGAGGATTGAAATGGGACAAAGAAAAAATAGCTTAAATTTGATTAACTGCTACTGAAAAAAGAGGGATTCTGCATCTGCTTATTGCTGAAGCACGAGAATCATCAACTGCCTCTCTTCATCATCGTCAATCGAAAAGACTCAGCTTGGTCAGTCCCCTTGGACTGGGACACGTGCGGTGTGTGTGACTAACACGAATTAAATCCATCGGGATTGGTTGAAACGAGACGGAAAAAGGAAAGAAATAGTAGCTCGAATTTTGGTTTGCTAAAAAAAGGAGGGATTCTGCAATCCGCCTGATGAGGCAAGAGAATCGGAGCAGGAGGCAGAGGATCCAGCTAATTACTCACACCGGGGGCAGTAGCAGTACAAATGAGGAAAGTAATCAACCAGTAACCACGGCGCGCGCTCACCTTCCTCGCCGGAAGCGGGGACAGGATCCTCCGCCCTCTCTGCTCCGCCGCCGCCGCCGCCGCCGCCTGCAGGGTCAAGCAGGAAATACTCCTTGAGTTTCATGGCCCCGCCCACATCCCCGGCGGACGGCCGGGAGCGGCCAAAGGAAGCAGAAAAGTATTGCGCCCTCAGCACCAGAATATGGTAGCGAGGTTGAGGAAGAAGGATACCTTCCGTGGAGGCCATTATATCCGTCCCCTGCTTCCTGCCCGCCAAGAAGTTCGCTTTCGGGGAGAGGGACCGAGCTTGACGAAACTTCAGCAAGGACGACTGCTCCCACCACCGATGCCTTCTCCTCGCATTGAAGAGGCCGCTCGGCTCTCCCTCCAACGCGCGCGCACACACACACACACTGTTGCCGGAAATCAACCGGAGAGGAAAGGGGGGAAGAAGGAAGCAAGCGCTCCAACCAGCAGCAGTTCGGCAGCAGCAGCAGCAGGTTGTAGGCCGTGTGTACTCGGATGGATGGAGCTCTGCACGGCGACCGAGAAAATGGGGGACGGATGGACGGATGGGGGTAACCGAAATCAATACGGGAGGACAGAGAGGATTTCTGGCCGGCGCAGCGGGGGAGGTGGCGGTTCTTTTTGAAACTGGGGCGGCCGCGGTAGTTTCCCCCTCCGCGGCAGATATTCCTCGCTTCTCTGAAAAGCAGCGAACAATGCGGAGGAGAGAGAGGTCTAGAGAGAGAGGGGGGGAGAGAGAGGCGATGAGCAATGAGGACGGGTGCCGTGCAACTTTATGTAGTGACCTCCTTGGGCCTGCTGGTGGGGCCCGCGCAGCACAGGCCAGGCCAAGGCTAGGGAATAAAATAGATTTTATACTATTTCATAATACTACTTGGCGCAAGGAAGAGAAAAGAGAAACTCGTGGTAATGGAAAGGTTCTCATGGAGGGAGTGATGCAGGAGGAGAGGGAGATTGAGATACAAGTAGCAGAGTTGGTGGTGGGGAAGACAATATGATATAATTAGTGGATCCTGATGGTATGTTTGTCTTCTTTCTTTCTGGCCCAGTACCACCACCCAACTCCAGTAAATCCGCGGTGCGTGGATGGCTTAGATGTTGCTGTTAGTGTTATTAGTGTTAGGGGCGGGGCGATTAACATCTAAAGAATGGCAATTTGGACATGTTGATTATATTAGGGATAAGGAATGGCAATTTGGACATGTTGGATGTGGTGCTAGGGTTTGGCTGTTGGGGGAGTGAGTGGTGTCTTTCCTGTGGAGTCCTTGCTTGCAACCGTGGCCCTTTTTTTCTTGCTCCATTCCGCTACCAGCGAGCGGCTCTTTTCTCAAAAGTTTGTTTATTCATGGGAGATCAGGTGCTGTCACTGGACTAGAACACTCCGTTTTGCATGCTCATGTTTTCGTATGGGCTATGGTGCATAGCATTGGGGGGGCACATGCGTTGGGATGAACAATGTGAAAATGCATGCCCTGATTTGGTGTGAAAGCGGCACGGCAAAATTCATGGATCGTGCCTTGCTTGCTCCTCGTCGTGGTGCCAATAAAGACTCGGCTCCAAAAGGTCGCTTCAAGCGTCCCTCCCTTGGCCCAGAGCGATAATTGCAACGCCGCTTGTGTTTTAAGGGCTCGGGACCAGTGTTTTTAGAGCATCTACAACCGGACCTCTCAAACCCGCCTCATATGTCCGGGCAGGCCGCCGGTCACATTTTTTTTTTGACCCAGACGGGCCTCTCAAACGGCCCTCAAACGCCCGGGCTGACCGGCACCCCCGTATCCAGTCCAAATATGGGGCCGATATGGGGGCGCCCGGGCGCGCCCGCCACGTCGGACTGACGAACGGGGCCCAGCCGGAAACGCCCGCCAACCCGGCGGTCCGAAGGTCGTCTCCTCCGCCGGACCGGTCGCGCCGCGTGTCGCAGCTCCGGCGGGCCGCGTAGTGCATTGCCCGGCTATTTAAGTGCACTGGCGGACCCCGAAACCCTACATCCACATCTTCCTCCAACTCCTGTCCGCCGCCGCCGCCAGTTTCCACTCCACCCATCCGCAGCCATGCCCCCACGCCGCCGGGTGAGGAGCCAGGCGTTCCTGACGCCGGAGCGCCGGCTCAAGCTCCTTGAGCGGATCCTGAATAGGCGCGAAGCCCGGATCGCCGCGGGGCTACCTCCGGATGTAGTGGATCCGGAGGAGGAGGAGGAGGAGGAGGTGGTGGAGGTGGAGGAGGATGAAGAGGTGGAGGAGGAGGGGGATGAGCCGGGGGAGGAGGATGTGGGGGACGCTGGTGACGGGGATCTCCGGGCGGAGCAGCAGGCCATCCTCGATTCCCTCCGGTCGGAGTCGGAAGCGGATGCAAGACGCCGTCGCCGGCAGGAGATGGAGGCGCAAGAAGCCGCGGAACACGCGGAGTGCTTGGCCTACATCGATGAGATGGAGCAGGAGGAGGATGAACCGGAGCCCTCCTCCCCGCCCGTCCAGCCGGCGCCCGGCTCCGTCGTCGTGGACATCACCGACGACGAAGAGTAGCTAGGGTAGTACGTAGGATTTTCTTTGCATGCTTTTGTATGGATGTAGGGGATGAAATTTGAGAGATGCGGATGTAGATTGACGGATTTGAGACGTGCCCGGTCAGTGCCCGCGAACGCGTCCGGGCGCGTCCGCGGGCGTTTGAGGGGCCGAATTTGTCATATCCGGCTGTAGATGCTCTTAGTTCTCAATGTAACAGGGTCTCTTTTTTTAGGGAGTAACAGGGTCTTTTCAACAGTAAAATCCGTTTTCACACCGAAATACTAGTACCGTGTTCAGACCTCACATTAGTGCTACTACTAGTAGTACCTGATTTCAATTTTTGATTTCTTTTTTCAGAACAAACATTACCTCATCTCAGTTTTACACATTTTCTATGCGATAACTAGTGCGTACTAACCATTGGGGTAAATAAAATGTTCGGTAGGTGGTCACATAACCGTAATGGGTTGAAATTATTTTATAACATATTTTAATAACATTGTACTGCTCCTTATGGAGGATGACTAATTCCCTTGAATGCAAAGAGCAGGGGAGATGTGGGTTGAGTTTTTTTCTTTCTAAAAGGACCCTGGTCTATTATAAAGGTTCACAAGACAAGACAAATCATCCTAAGCATAATAATGACCATGCACCCTCGAATGACCACCGCCGCGCCGCACCGCTGGCACAACTTCCTTACTAGAATCTGATAGAACTGTTGGATCGTGTAGGCTAGGAGTAAACAGAAATTCGTCTCCGATCTGTGATGATCTATGTGACTGAGAGAGTGAGATCAGAGAGAGGAGAGGAGGAGGGTCACCTTCGCCTTGGCTTGAAGAGCCCGATGGGGTGGCCATGGTGGAGGGCGACGATGGTGGCGGTGAGTGGACAGTAGTGGCGGCGGTGCTGGCAGAGAGAGGGAGAGGTGGTGGCGGAGCTTCCCGTCAGCACTGCGCGAGACCTAGATCAGTAGGGTTTGTCGGTGGGGTGTGCGGCAACGCGACGAACCTCGTAGTGCGTGCCGCCGGCCCCCACCTCTTTATATAGCGCAGGTGACAGGGGCCCGTCAACCATAGTGGGTTGAGCGCCCCCGATCAGGGCGCGGATCTAAGGGGTCCGGTGGGCCGTTGGGCCCACACGGGAGAGATCAATCTAACATTCTCCCCCTTGATCTCAACTTTTACTTTTAACCTTATACTTTCTACTTTACTTGTTTCATCACATATTGGTACATAGAGCATGTTTCATCGTCACAGCTTAATTGCCGATAGAATCAGACAGCTACAACATACATCTTGTTTAGAAACAAATTCTGTTCCTTTTGGGCCTCTCATGATCCAGGAATCATAAGCTTTCCCTTAAACCCATGCCGGCTAAGTGTTCCTTGAACACATTGGGTGGTAAGCCTTTCGTAAGCGGATCCGCAAGCATATCCTTTGTCCTTATATGCTCGAGACTTATAGTGTGATCCTGGATTTTATCTTTCACAACATAATACCTTATCTCTATTGTTTTGGCAGCATTACTCGACTTGTTGTTGTGAGCGTAGAATAATGCGGGCTGGTTGTCACAGTACATCTTTAGTGGTTTGTGAATACAATCTACCACTTTCAAGTCGGGTATAAATTTCTTTAGCCATATCGCCTGCCCCGTGGCCTCAAAACATGCTATGAATTCTGCATACATTGTAGACGATGCAACTATTGACTGTTTGGAGCTTTTCCATGAAATAGCCCCTCCAGTGAGAGTGAACACGTATCCTGACGTGGATTTTCTATCATCTCTGTCCCCCGCAAAATCCGCGTCTGAATACCCTCTTATCTCTAGGGAATTAGACCTCCTATATGTTAGCATGTAGTCCTTCGTGCCTTGCGCATAACGCAATGCTTTCTTTACCATCTTCGAGTGCTCTATGCCTGGATTCTCTTGATATCTACCGAGTACCCCGGTGACAAAAGCTAAGTCAGGACGAGTGCACACTTGTGTATACTGTAAGCTTCCAACAGCCGAAGCATATGGTACTGCTTTCATTAGATCGATCTCGTACTGGTTCTTGGGACATTGGAATTTCCCAAAACTATCGCCCTTGACTATAGGAGCAGGTGTGGCTTTACTCGCATGCATATTATACTTTTGAAGAACCTTTTCTAAATATGCCTTCTGCGATAGTCCTAAGACTCCATTTTTCCTATCTCGGTGAATTTCTATGCCCAAAACATATGATGCTTCACCAAGATCTGTTATATCAAAATTTGAGGACAAGAACTTCTTTGTTTCTTGTAGTAGACTAACATCACTGCTAGCAAGCAAGATATCATCCACATACAAGATTAGGAAAATATATTTCCCATTTTTTAACCTTGCATAAATGCAATTATCCTCAATATTTTCTTTAAACCAAAACTTTTAATTGTTTGATTAAACTTTAGGTACCACTGTCTAGAGGCTTGCCTTAATCTATAAATAGATTTCTTCAGGCGGCATCCCATATTTTCCTTGCCTTCCATGATAAAACCCTTGGGTTGTTTCATGTAGACCTTTTCTTTTAAATCCCCATTCAGAAATGTCGTCTTTACATCCATTTGATGTAACTCTAAATCAAAATGTGCAACTAATGCCATTATGATTCTGAAGGAGTCCTTACATGAGACTGGGGGAAAAGTCTCATTGTAATCTATCCCTTCTCTTTGTGTAAATCCTTTTGCCACAAGTCGTGCTTTATACTTTTCTACATTCCCATTAGGGTCATACTTAGTTTTGTAGACCCATTTACAGCCTACTGTTTTGGCTCCTTTAGGAATTTCCTCTAAGTCCCAAACATCTTTGGAACTCATCGATTTCATCTCGTCTTCCATTGCCTCTAGCCATATGGATGAGTGAGGGCTTCTAATGGCTTCTTCATATGTAGTGGGATCACCTTCCATATGAACCACTTCTGTGTTATAAACTTTATAATCAGTAGAAATAGCTGATCTTCTTGTTCTATTAGATCTTCTAAGGGCCTCAGTTTCTGGCACATCCTGTGCCTCAACTTCCGGCACATGTTCTACAATTGGCTGTTGCACCTCCCTTTCATGCTCAACAACGAGTTCAGTCGGCTCCTGGCGGACAGGTTCCGGGTCTTCTCCCATAGTTGTCGTGGGTGGAGTTACAACTGGTAGTGAGAAAAAAGGCTCCTGAATCATCGGATTATGTGCATGCACCCTCTTCTCCTCAAGGTCAATTTTCCGAGCTACCATGCTCCCCCTCATCATATCGTCCTCTAAGAAGACTGCATGTCTTGTTTCTACAAACTTTGTGTATCTGTCTGGACAGTAGAAACGAAAACCTTTTGATCTATCAGGATAGCCAATGAAGTGGCAACTCACTGTTTTGGGATCTAACTTTGCAATATTTGGATTAAACATTTTGGCCTCAGCTGGGCTCCCCCACACCCTTAAGTGTTGTAGGGAGGGCACTCTTCCTGTCCATAGCTCGTACGGTGTTTTGGGCACCGACTTGCTTGGTACTCTATTGAGAATGTGAATGGCGGTTTTAAGCGTCTCCATCCATAATCCCAATGACAAAGTGGAGTAACTCATCATGCTGCGCACCATATCCATCAGTGTACGGTTACGCCTTTCAGCTACTCCATTTTGCTGAGGCTCGCCCGACATTGAGTACTGGGCCACTATGCCAGTCTCCTGCAAGAACTTTGCAAAAGGTCCTGGGACTTGGCCATATGGAGTGTGTCGACCGTAGTACTCCCCCCACGGTCAGACCTGACTATCTTTATTCTTTTATCATGTTGATTTCCAACTTCAGCTTTGAATATTTCAAATTTATCCAACGCTTCAGATCTTTCTTTGATTGGATAAATATAACCATAGCGGGAGTAATCATCTGTGAATGTTATGAACGAGTCATATCCATCCACACTTTTCACCGGAAATGGTCCACAAATGTCAGTGTGAATGATTTCTAGTGTGCCTGTGCTATGGATTGCACCCTTTTTGATTTGTTTTACATACTTTCCTTTAATGCAATCTATGCATTGTTCTAAGTCTGAGAACTCTAACAGAGGAAGAATTTCACTTTTAACTAGTCTTTCTATTCTCCCCTTGGAAATATGGCCCAAGCGACAATGCCATAATTTCGATGAGTCATGAGTTCTCTTTCTTTTCTTTTGTTCTTTATTCGACGTGGAAACATGCTCATTCACATTGCACACAGAATTCACTTTTTCACGGAGTTATAATAAATAAAGCTCATCGTGTAGGAAAGCAACACCCACATGAGTATTATTAAACCATATGGCACATTTGCCATGTCCAAAGTGACATTCATAATAATCTTTATCCAAACAGGAAACACTAATTAAGTTTATGTGACATGAAGGAACATATAAAACATCTCTAAGTAGAAGCTTGAATCCATCAGCTAACTCCAAGGAGATGTCACCGACAGCTTCAACTTCTGCTTGAACTCCATTTGCAACTTCAATGCATCTTTCGCTTCTTTGCGTAGTCCGCGTCGAATGGAATCCCTGTAATGAATTTGCAACATGGACAGTTGCTCCTAAGTCAATCCACCAAGTAGATTTCGAAAACTGTGTATACATGGATTCATTTACAAAGGAAACAATGTTGTTACCTTTCTTTGCCATTATTGACTTTAGCCAATCAGGGCAATCTTTCTTGTAATGCCCGGTCTTCTTACAGTGGAGACATGTATCCTTGTCCACTGGAAGAGACTTTTGCTGATGCTGATAGTGAGCTTTTCCATGTGTCTTTGAAGGGGAACCTTTGCTATGTTGATTGTAATTCTTTTTCTTGTTATCCTTCACATAGTTGAGAGAACCACCATATGAGGTTCTAAGTCTTTCCTCTTCTTGGACACACATGGCTATAGTCTTTTCAATGTCCCATTTTTCAGGTGACATGTTGTAGTCGACAACAAAAGTGTCAAACTCTTTTGGCAGTGAAGCCATTGTAGGGTAACGCAGCAGAAAACAAAAAATTTCCGACCTACGCACCAGCCCAGGACCACTATGGAGACTGCATACAAGGTTTGATCATTTTCGTTACCGACTCGTAGCGCAGCGGAAGTAGAGTCGATGACGAACGGCGGTGCAGATCCCCGCAGCTAGGATTTACAACCTCCCAACCGCGAGGATGTATACCCTCATCTCGGACAGCCCTCCGGGAGGCGGTCAGACAGTCCCCCGGACAGTGTCGCGGACAGCCCTTCGGGAGGACCATCGAAACTCGGACGGTCACTCGGACAGCCCTTCGGGAGGACCTTCGAAACTTGGACGGTCACACGGACAGCCCTTCGGGAGGCACTCTCGAACTAAGACCGAAACTACGATCTCTCTACAGAGTTGCACACATACGGTGTCATCTATCCGGCAGGGCTTCGCCGTCCAGAACTAGTTCCCACCGAAACCCAGACAGCCTTTTGGCTCTACGAAACTATTTCGCTGGGAGGGAGAGAGAAAGTCAGATCATGCATGGCACTTGTATGTGAGAAGGAATGAGTTTGCGCAGCCCCCTCCACCTCTATTTATAGGAGAAGGAGGGGTGGAGGGGCTGAAATTTCAGCCACATCCATCCATGTCATCTCCAAGATATTTTGGAGCAAAAGCCCAAAAAGGTGGCTTTCCAAAAAGTAACCCAAAAAGCACTTTCACTATTCACGACGACATTTTTCAGCGTCCGTTCGAACTGAAAATATTTATGTGGGCTTAGAAAATTTCCAGTACCCACTAAAATAAATTTCAATGCGTTTCGGAACAATTCCGGATTAGTGATTTTCATCTGCGAAAAGCATCCGAAGCGGTTCCGGCAGCTCCGGAACATTTCCGATTTTTCTTCCGGAAAATTCCCAGAAGTTTCCAGAATGATTCTGGCACCCTCCAAGAATTATCAAGCATGTGCCGAAACCAATTCGACTTAATGGTATCCCCTGAAACAACTTTTCAGTTTTACCGAAACTGTTCCGGTGTTCTCTCTGCGGAACATTTCCGCTGTCCGAAACTTTTCCGGTGATTTTCTCTCAGACTCCCTGTCTAGTATTCAGCAGATAGATGACCCTTAAGCGTGTGACCCTATAGGTTAGGTGAAGTATAGACATGACCCGGAACCCCTTCCGATCAATGATCAACATCGGAGCCGTGGACACCCATATTGACCCCCATACCCACACGAATGAATATTCGAGTGAACCTCTAGTTGCCGTGTGCTATTCCTGTTGCTTCGCGATATGTTACAAATACCCGAGGTGAGACATGTTGGCATCCCCGTGGATCAACAACTTGTCCACTATGCCAGTTACCTCGTTACCGGTATTGTTCTCTTTTCTCGTTCCCGTATTCCGGCATCCCCGTGATCAAATCACAAAGTGTCTGGCCAGACGATGATGGATACCGTAACACCGAGAGGGCCCAGAGATATCTCTCCATCGTCGGAGGAGCAAATCCCAATCTTGAGCTATCAAGTTACTTGACATACTTTTCCATGAACCCGTAAGCCGCCGTAATAGCCACCCATTTACGGATGACGTTTAACAAACCCCAAAGTTCATGAAGCAAGCATGAAGAAACTCGATACTCTCATGGTCTAAGGAATCATGCAAACGTTAACCATCTCTGTGTTATTAACCATTAACTTATGACGAATGTATCTCATAGCATAACATCAATACGGGTCGATTCAACACAAATGTTCTTCCAACATTGTGCCCTCAAAGTTGCTGGCATAGACATGCCCATGATCAGGAAAACAGAACCATCATGCAACACTTGAGCTAGTCTTAGAGGTCAAACTAGGAATACATTTTACCGTTTATTATTCCACACGTGCATATGAGTCTTCCTCCGAGCCTCGTGGTTATTGTAGACTCGAGAACCATAGCAGTTATAGCATGGAACATAAACCTAATTATGAACAGGGAGATAATCAATAACATTTATTATTGCCTCTAGGGCATATCTCCTACAGACTCCCACTTGCACTAGAGTCAATAATCTAGTCAATGCTAATGCACTTTACACCTATGGCATACTGGTGTAAAATATGCTTCGCATGTGGTATAGCCTGATGTCCAACGGATCTGACGACTTCAGCTCCGTGTGTAACTTTGCATATCCTCGCGTTTTCACGCTTTCACAAAATTCATATTTTGTGTGGACTTGGCTTTGCATATGTGTGAATCATTGGTCGAAACCTGATTCCTCAGACTGAGCTATGGAGCAACTATCTGCAATAGTGTCCCATAGACCAAAGCCATCTTGGAACCATACTAAGTTCATGAATGAACTATATGATTCAACAACTTCTTTGTCACTTCTTAAGCGTCAACATACTTAGCCTTTGTTATAGAATTCGCCACAGTATCTTGTTTGGAACAATTTCCAACTACCGTGCCACCATATTGTGTATTACACAAAACCCTTAACTTTAAATCAAAAATCGCATGGAGCATTGATGAAGACTGTATCGATGTAATTACTTACAACGAGCACTTCATAATCTCTGCTTGCGAGAAAACATGTCATCACTACTACTCTAGTACTCAATGACATCTTTCACTGTTGTCCTATGATCAGTGCTTTGATCATTTTGGTATCCATACTCGCAACAACTTTTGGAGTATCGGACATATCTGGTTGTTTTACATACCATGGAATACATGATTAATCCAAACACAAGAGTGTGTGGAATCTCCATCATGTATTTTACTCATCAGTGTTTTGAGACACCGAGTCTTGCAAAACTCTTTCCATGTGACTTCGGCAAGAATCACTCCTTGGCGTTTTAAATGCTAAAAGGTTTTAGCACCTTGTCAATATGTATTCATTGCTTAGCTCCATTAGGTAAATCTATCTCCATAGATCATCATGCCTAATATTGAGGCTATTTAGCCTAAGTACTTCATCGAAAAACTATTTTCAGATGAAGTAATAATTCGTGTCAAGAAATTTTATTTCCAATTAACAATGTGTCAAGCACACAAGGTTTTTAGAAATATTATTATGCTCCCAATTAATTTCTTGAATCACAAGCATCTTCGTTACCCATTTGATGAAGTCAAACCCCTTTGACCATTCCATCAAAAACGAAGATTCCAACTCCACTTTGCTCTCTTCTATCCATCGCTGGAACTCTGAAGTTTGCATACTTACTAGCATCCTCTGGATTGACAAATTACTTTGGACTGTATCACATACACGTCCTAGGTTTCATTTTCATCAGATGGAAATCCTTTTGTCATCCATGTTTCATATCTCATGATTGAAATATGTATTAATTGCTAGTTCAACCCGAACCGACTTCAAGCATCGCTACGGTGAGACAATCTCATCGTAGTCAACTCCTTGAACTTGTTAATGCAACAAGTCGAGCTTTATGGATAAAACATTTTATCCGTATCAGTTTTTAGTTCCATAAATATTCGTTAGACTCTAAGTCTTCCGAAAGGTGTATCAAGATTTTAATCTCGAATCACATATATGGAAACTATCTCGGATTGTATTGGCATTTAGCCAATTCCGGAGTCAGGGCCCATTAACGCTTCCTTGTGTATCGTAGGTATACTGTTGTCTAACAACAATATCTCGTTTGCGCACCTGATAGGTTTGCACGAGCTTTGCCTACGTGGTTCAGCTGCAAGTTCGACCGAAGTCCATACATTTTATTGTAGAGACTTCCGTATCAGTCGCAGTAGGAAACTCCGGAATCACTTCCAAGGTTTCTTTCCTTTGATCTGATGACGAAGATACTGGTTATCTCATCGAGTTGCACTGTCCTCCCACTCACCTTTTGTAAGAACTATTCTCTTTAAAAGCATACCGTTTTGTGGCAAAATCCTTTGCCTCGGTATAGTGGTGGGGGAATACCCAATGACTTGGGATAACCTACAAAGTAGCACTTGTCTGATTTGGAATAGGTTTGTAACCTTTTACACAAGCCCCATATTCCAAATGTTAAGAAAAGATATAACATGGTTGGGCTTACCATACCATGGCGTCATTTCAACAGACCTGATGGAGCTCTTTTCAGTGTAAAAGCCGCAGTCTCTAAAGCATCAACTTTTAAAAGGGGTAATGGCAAATTTATTTATGTCATCTTTGATCTTACCATGTCATAAATGGTTCGATTACATCTTCACGGACTTTCCACTTGCAGTGGTGTTCCGGGAGGTGCAAGTTATGAAACCCCTTTCACAACTCATCAGACATTCGCTAAACTTGTAACTCAAATATTCCTTTCTGCAATCGAATTGTAGAAACATAATTTTCTTGTTACAATATTTTCTTCTTCATTTTGAAAACCTTTCGAATGATTTCAAAAGATCCAGACTCACGTCTCATCAAGTAAATATCCATATATCTACTTGAGTCATTTCTGAAGATAGATAAATCCACTACTTGCAACAACATTTATTGGACTACACACATCATAATGTATGATCACCAATATGTTCTATGCTCGTTCCTTATGGCCTGTGAACGGTATTTCAGTCACTTCACTTTTCAGAGGAAAGTTGCAAGTGTCAGATGATTCAAAATCAAACGACTTCAAAATCCATCATAATGGAATTTTCCATGCGGGTTTCTCCAATGTGACCAAATGCAGTGCCACACTTGTGTGGTATTCTTTTAGTCTTGCGACATTTAGCGTCAGTGTTATGGATGTATCATATTTTCATCAAAATTCATAACATACATCCCATCTAGGATGGAAGCATGTCTTTTTATGTTATTCATAATACTGAACAACAATTGTTGTTTTTATGAACAACTCTTTTGCAACAAACATTGTGCAATGGGCTAGAGTGTATGAAACTCTAAAATGAATTATGAAAGTAAACCCAGAGGTTATGTATTATTATCAATATTCATAACATACGTCTCATTCATAATGAAAGTATGGCCCTTATGTTGTTCATAACACCGAACATCAAAAGTTCTCTTATGAACAACCTTCTTGCAAGATACCTTATGCAAAGGGCTAGAGTGTGAAACTCTAAAATGAATTATGAAAGTAAATACATAGGGAATACACCTATGGAAGGCATAGTAACATTTACTATGTTCCCTGCGTGTATCTAACCTCATTCCTGGCTAGTCTTTCATGCCATAGTAGTTCTTACATCGAGTTGCAACAGAATGCAATCGAGCGGGTATCTTTGTGATTAACTCACAATACCCAAGAATTAGTGATTAACATGTTTAACCATAATTCCCAAGAACTATATCTTTGACCAGCCTTCTATATATCAAAAACTTGTATGACATTCATACATGAGCTGGACATTCCAGTCTTCTTTCCTTTTGCCTTTATACTTCTAACAGTTTAACTTTTAGTATTTCTCCTACTCTCAGAAGAAGCATCCAACTTAAGACTGGCGTTAGCCCCGGACTTCCTAGGCGTGAAAGTCTTACTAACACCCTTCGGGCACTTCCTTTCTCTTTAATTTGTTGTTTTATTCACCTTTCATCATATGACAGGCGTTCTCCTTGATCCCTCTCTTTATCAGTCTAATGCATAGTAAACTCCTTTGCTAATAGTTTGCAAACAAACATTGCTTTGGATATCTCATATCTTTTAGCCTTTGTCTGTCTCTGAAAATGATTTTCAGATTCCATGAATATCACATAACTATCCAAACTTTCGAAGTTCGGGTCTCATGGAAGCAAACATATTGCACTTTGACTGAAAAGGAATTCTAGCTTTTGGATCGAAGGACGAGAGTCATATCATCCATAGCATTAGCGGGAGAATACCGAAAGTATGCGATAGGACAAAGTCCTTCTCGGCACTCTTGAGGACAATCCTCACATTACGTTACCAACCGTAAAGTTTTAACCAGATATTTAACAGCTATTCAATTTTAACAGGGAAGGTGGAAACGCGAGCCATTATTCTACTTATTATGCAAACCACACTTAGACAGTGTTCAAGATTAATTGCACTGAGAATTAAACAAGTTAATTCTATAGTGCGCTCCCACTCAAATCAATATCTCTCATAATTGATTGTGAGTGATACAAGATCCACATTTCAATTCAACGCCATTGATGTGGACATCACTGATGACGAGAATTTCAATTGGTGGGCAAACATGCCGATCACATCTCTATGTGACTCCTGTTCATCTTTCGATGGGCGTGTTCCAAGCTCAGGACGATCAAGCCAGAATGTCAAGACAACCAAGTGATCTCGCTGCGAGGTCTGACCTCACCCGCCTCACACTTCTCTAATCGTTCGTACCCATGTGGACATGGCACACCCCAAAAAGTTAGATGCCGTGACGGTGCTACACTTGGGAGAAAACTAACTACTTGATATTTTTGTGAGAGATCACCCTAATAAAAAGCGACTACCGCGCAATCAAGAAGGGTGCATCATAAGGGATAAACATCTCAGGCAATTCATAATAGCATGATATGGTATAGCCCTTTCTGACGGAGAAGTCTTTTATTTCTTCGTCTTCGGCATTCGCGTCGGTGTTCACCTTCGCGAAGATTGCCACCACCTTGTCGATGCATAAGATAATATTGCTATCTCTATAGCTAATAAAATAAGTGCATTACTTAAGGTTGACACATAGGTCATTAAAGTGACAATCATATGGCTCCAGCCATCATGCCGAATCATGACACGCAGGTCATGTTAATATTACATCATATAGTCATCTCATACATAATCAAATTAATATGAGCACTGCTATACCACATCATATGCACATGCAAACCATCCTGCAAAACCAAGTTAGACGCCTCTAATCGGTTCATGCAAAATTTTATTTTACGTGGCTTCTAAGGTTTCGAAACAAACCGAAGCTACCAACGTCCATCATCAAGCATGATAATCCAAGTCGCTAGATTAACATTGCAGGGTGTATGAAACACGAGATAATAAAATCTCGAGCCCCATACTAAACTTCGTCATACGCGTGACCCCCGTGCAGATCATATCTGCATTGCCCTTTCGTCTGCGAAACATCCATCTTTCTTTAACTATGGTGGAACCCAAAGAACTGTTAGCACTTCGTTGATCTGTCAATCAGCATACTCAGGAGCAGCATGAAAGGATCGCGGATTGCCAGAACTTTGTGAGATTCCACCATGCCGTCAAGATCAGGACTACGCAAATTCAGGGGAAGCAACAAGAACATCGGGTAACAGATTTCATCTGCTACCCGCACAAATAATTCTCAGTAATAGAACTCATCTACTACCTAATTATATTGTGCAACACCCATACATCTCTATGTATTCTAGATCGCAACCTGCATCTATGCATAGCCTGGCTCATGATGCCACTGTAGGGTAACGTAGCAGAAAACAAAAAATTTCCGACCTACGCACCAGCCCAGGACCACTATGGAGACTGCATACAAGGTTTGATCATTTTCGTTACCGACTCGTAGCGCAGCGGAAGTAGAGTCGATGACGAACGGCGGTGCAGATCCCCGCAGCTAGTATTTACAACCGCCCAACCGCGAGAATGTATACCCTCATCTCGGACAGCCCTCCGGGAGGCGGTCAGACAGTCCCCCGGACGGTGTCGCGGACAGCCCTTCGGGAGAACCATCGAAACTCGGACGGTCACTCGAACAGCCCTTCGGGAGGACCTTCGAAACTCGGACGGTCACACGGACAGCCCTTCGGGAGGCACTCTCGAACTAAGACCGAAACTACGATCTCTCTACAGAGTTGCACACATACGGTGTCATCTATCCGACAGGGATTCGCCGTCCAGAACTAGTTCCCACCGGAATCCAGACAGCCTTTCGGCTCTACGAAACTATTTCGCTGGGAGGGAGAGAGAAAGCCAGATCATGCATGGCACTTGTATGTGAGAAGGAATGAGTTTGGGCAGCCCCCTCCACCTCTATTTATAGGAGAAGGAGGGGTGGAGGGGCTGAAATTTCAGCCACATCCATCCATGTCATCTCCAAGATATTTTGGAGCAAAAGCCCAAAAAGGTGGCTTTCCAAAAAGTAATCCAAAAAGCACTTTCACTATTCACGACGACATTTTTCAGCGTCCGTTCGAACTGAAAATATTTATGTGGGCTTAGAACATTTCCAGTACCCACTAAAATAAATTTCAATGCGTTCCGGAACAATTCCGGATTAGTGATTTTCATCTGCGAAAAGCATCCGAAGCGGTTCCGGCAGCTCCGGAACATTTCCGATTTTTCTTCCGGAAAATTCCCAGAAGTTTCCAGAATGATTCTGGCACCCTCCAAGAATTAGCAAGCATGTGCCGAAACCAATTTGACTTAATGGTATCCCCTGAAACAACTTTTCAGTTTTACCGAAACTGTTCCGGTGTTCTCTCTGCGGAACTTTTCCGCTGTCCGAAACTTTTCCGGTGTCCGAAACTTTTCCGGTGATTTTCTCTCAGACTCCCTGTCTAGTATTCAGCAGATAGATGACCCTTAAGCGTGTGACCCTATAGGTTCGGTGAAGTATAGACATGACCCGGAACCCCTTCCGATCAATGATCAACATCGGAGCCGTGAACACCCATATTGACCCCCATACCCACACGAATGAATATTCGAGTGAACCTCCAGTTGCCGTGTGCTATTCCTGTTGCTTCGCGATATGTTACAAATACTCGAGGTGAGACATGTTGGCATCCCCGTGGATCAACAACTTGTCCACTATGCCAGTTACCTCGTTACCGGTATTGTTCTCTTTTCTCGTTCCCGTGTTCCGGCATCCCCGTGATCAAATCACAAAGTGTCTGGCCAGACGATGATGGATACCGTAACACCGAGAGGGCCCAGAGATATCTCTCCATCGTCGGAGGAGCAAATCCCAATCTTGAGCTATCAAGTTACTTGACATACTTTTCCATGAACCCGTAAGCCGCCGTAATAGCCACCCATTTACGGATGACGTTTAACAAACCCCAAAGTTCATGAAGCAAGCATGAAGAAACTCGATACTCTCATGGTCTAAGGAATCATGCAAACGTTAACCATCTCTGTGTTATTAACCATTAACTTATGACGAATGTATCTCATAGCATAACATCAATACGGGTCGATTCAACACAAATGTTCTTCCAACATTGTGCCCTCAAAGTTGCTGGCATAGACATGCCCATGATCAGGAAAACAGAACCATCATGCAACACTTGAGCTAGTCTTAGAGGCCAGACTAGGAATACATTTTACCGTTTATTATTCCACACGTGAATATGAGTCTTCCCCCGAGCCTCGTGGTTATTGTAGACTCGAGAACCATAGAAATTATAGCATGGAACATAAACCTAATTATGAACAGAGAGATAATCAATAACATTTATTATTGCCGCTAGGGCATATCTCCTACAGCCATAACCAGGTGGACCAGGAGCACAGGTTTGAGCTCCAAATCCGCATCCATGGGCTTAAGCTTAGCTGCCATGTTGCTCATCCCGAGGATGTGCTCTCTTATGCCATGTCCACCGCCTGTGTACTTTTCTATCACCAGCTGCTTAAGCAACTGGGTAGCATAGATCTTTGAAGAACCAGTGAACTGGCTCTTTATCTTTTCAAGAAACTCCCCCTACAGAAGTACACTCTGTAATTGAGCCCACAATAACGTTCTCAATTGTGTTCTTTATGAAAGCCATGCACTTTTTATTGGCGGTGAGCCACTTTTGGTTGTCGAGGGTATATGACATCTCCACTGGAGCATAATCCCTCCTCTTTTTGTCCCATGTAGCATCATCATCATTGGCATCTCTGACTGGCTCTGTTGGTCTGACCGGCTGTGGAGTGTCCACAACCCAGTCCACCTCAGCACAGACAAAGGCCAAATCAACTTTCTTTCTCCATTCAGTGTAGTTATCACCTCTAAGTGTAGGAACATCCTTTAGGCAACTCATCAAGTGGTAACCTCCTGAAATCACAATGAAGTGAGATCATAGCAACAATTGCATGTAATAATCCAACGTTGGTCAAAATTAAAAACATACAACTGTTTGTGCAATTAAAACTAGATCACCGTTGGGCAGAAAATAGAAATAAATGCACATATTTCAACAATAATAAATCATGATTATGTTATTAACAATGTTGGTCATAAAAATAACATAATCATATTTATTTCATTAATCACTTTAACACGCTCTTAAAATTTAATTTTCTTTAAACTTTTATTTTCTTTTAAAAGAGCATATATATATATATATTCATGAATTAAAAAATCATGAACTTCACTATTTTCAGAAACTTTTATTTTCTTACAAGAGCACTTTTATTTATTTATTTTGCAGCGGAAAAACATGAATAATAATTCATGACTTTATTCTTTTCATAAACTTTTCTTTTACTTTTCTATTTTCTAAACAAAATTTTCGTTGGAAAAAATTGAATAGAAAAAGAAACTATATAAAGTCTTGCCCAAAACTGGACAAAAAAGAAAAAAGAAAAAAAATAAAAGGCGGCTCAGCTCGGCCTCGGCCCAGCGCGCGATTCTGCTGGGCCCGGCCCAGCATCTGCGGCAGCTGTGCCTGCGTCGGCTGCCAGCCACGCCCCTCCTTTCGGCCCAAAAGGCCCATGGCCTGGCTAGGTTTGATCCTGGCCGTCCGAAGCCATCCGACAGTCGAGCGGACCGATCGGAGCATCAAAACAAGGCTCAGCCGTCGGGGGGGAAACCCTAGCCCATTCCCCCCGCCCTCGCTCGCGCCGCTCGCCTCTGGTGCTGTCGCACGCGCCGATCGCCTCCTCTATTCATTCGAACGCGGCGACGGCGTACCACCGGCGGCGCTCAGCCCGGCCGCAGGCGACAGGGTCGAAGACCTCCGCGCCGCGCGCGCCTCTCCTTCCTTCCCCCTATTCTTTCCACCTCTAGCGCCTCCTCGCATCGCTTATTTCCGCACGATGCGCTCGGCGGCGGCTAGCGATACGCCGGCGTCCGGCCCGTCGCGCGAGCGCCCGCATGCCGGAGATGGTATCGTCGACCATGGCGGCCGGCGCGCTAGCCCTTTCCCCTTTTTTCTTTCATCCGCCTCCCGCTCCCCTATTCTGTTTCGATGGAAACGGCGACGGAGCAACAGGCGGCGGCGGCCGTTGCCACCCCCTTCGCCGGTGGCGCGTTCCCCTTGCGGTGAGCGTGCCGCCGTCGAGCGGTGTGGCCAGCGGTGCCCTTTGCCCCTCCAGGGGTGTAGTTCTTCTTCCCGGTCGCCTCGGCTTGCCGATGCGCGACCGGGATCGAGAGGAACGGCGCGGCCGGTGCGGTGACGCTCTTTGCCGGTGAGGCCCGAGGCCCTTCTCCGGTGAGCTCTTCCCTCTGTTCCCTTCTCTAGGGTTCTTGGGGGGGGGTGAAGAAAAATTTATGTTCTTTCTTTTGCTATTTCTTTGCCACCGAAAATCCTAAGCCTACTAGGTCTGATACCATTGATAGAACTGTTGGATCGTGTAGGCTAGGAGTAAACAGAAATTCGTCTCCGATCTGTGATGATCTATGTGACTGAGAGAGTGAGATCAGAGAGAGGATAGGAGGAGGGTCACCTTCGCCTTGGCTTGAAGAGCCCGATGGGGTGGCCATGGTGGAGGGCGACGGTGGTGGCGGTGAGTGGACAGTAGTGGCGGCGGTGCTGGCAGAGAGAGGGAGAGGTGGTGGCGGAGCTTCCCGTCAGCACTGCGCGAGACCTAGATCGGTAGGGTTTGTCGGTGGGGTGTGCGGCAACGCGACGAACCTCGTAGTGCGTGCCGCCGGCCCCACCTCTTTATATAGCGCAGGTGACAGGGGCCCGTCAACCATAGTGGGTTGAGCGCCCCCGATCAGGACGCGGATCTAAGGGGTCCGGTGGGCCGTTGGGCCCACACGGGAGAGATCAATCTAACAGAACCGACTTGACTTTGTCATTGGCAGACAATAAGGCTTTATGCACATGCCTCTAATGACCAGCGCCCTAGAGTCGTGGTCGTCATTGTTGAACCGTTGAATCGATCTTAAGCTCATGACAACAAATCTCACTGGCGCGAGTAAGAGACGAGAAACCCTAACCTCGACGTTTTCTCACTCGAAGACAAAGTGTCGCCGTCCGTCGAAACGCCGCCTCTGTGAGAGAGTGATAAAAAAAACTAACTTAAACAAATAGCTAGAGTCGAGTTACTGGGATCCCTCTCCCAGCCGCCTAACACCCGAGCGAGGGGCAAAGGTGAGGTGGATCCAGAGGCTTGCTCGCAAAGCTTAGAGAGAAAGAGTGCCCTAGCCATCGCCAACAGGAGAGGAAAAGAAAAACTCTAACGAGAATTGGGTCAAGTTTTCTCCTCAAACCGATGTGAGCTAACATATTTTTCTTTCCAGGTGATGTGGGTTAATATAGTGTTGTTAGTATTGCTGGAAGAAAGTTATACAAGAAGAACTAAAAAATTGGCAAAATTTCAAAAAAAAAAAAAACTGTACAAATCCATTTTTGTTTCCCCTTGGTCTACTACGGTGGTTAAGTCAAGTCTAATCTACTCCTACATTGACTACTCTCCGGGAAGTTCAAATTGCAAACACCGAAGCTGCCCCTCCATCGATCAGAGCATTCGGCTACCCCACACGACATTAACTACGGCTAGCCGCGTGTTGGGCGCAAGTGCAACCAGCCCAGAGAGAGACACATTAACAGCGCGATTAAATCCGTAGCATCCACCTCTGGACACGGGAAGATCGCCTTGTCCTTGTATGGTGTACTCCTACGGTCCTACCACCAGCGGTCTGTACCAGTATATACAAGAAGGCGCCGTGGCAACGTTCACATCTGGATCCATCTATCGTCCATTCATTACAACCAGAGAGGTACCACCGGTATAGATCGATCTCTATTTTCAAACGTTGCCATCATCAATGCTTGTCCAGGTGCCATTCGTAGTACTAGTACTACTCCTACTTCCTCCGTCTCGGTGTATAAGACTATCCATAATGGGAAGTAACATAAAGTAGTAATATGCATATGTTACTAGTCTAAGTTACTACCTTCATAATGGGTATTAACATAGAAGTAATAACATTGAGCCATTTATTTATTAGCTTAGACTACTCAGGCTGGTTCCAATGGACTGGTGCTTAGAGAGGGTGCTAAGTGTATTAAAAATCTTAGCAACTAGTCTCCCCAATGCATAGGTGCTTAGCTTTTGTTGCTAAGCTTTCCTCATGGAATTGTTTAATAGTTAAACTTCTTCATGCATTGGTTGCTAGTCATTTTACAAAGGTTCACGTGCTTAAAACCGGTTCTTCCTGGGGTCATCATAATGCTCTCTCTCCTCTTTAATTGCTTTGACACATCACCTTTTTGCCTATGTGGCATCCTTAGCACCGATGCATTGGAACCAGCCTCATAGTGGGGAGTACCATATAGTAGTATTATATACTGATACTACCTTCATAATGCATAGTATCATAAACTAGTATCATAGGTGATTTCATTTATTAACATGCAAGACACATAGTAGTATAACATTTAACATGATACGGTATCTACCTATGTTACTCTAACCCTCTCTCTCTTCTTTAATTGATTGCCACATCAGCATGTCTGTTAGTCCCAAGTGCATGATACTAGCTAAGATACACCCACTATGACCAGCCTTATAGACTCATCTTGTCTTGGAATGTGTTCTGTTACTCATAGAATGAGTAACTAGCCATGTTACTCAATTTCTGTCTCTTCTCATTAAATAGCTGCCACATCCTATTTTTCGCGTAGGTGGCATCTATGCTACTACCTATGTTACTCCCACTGTAGGTAGTCTAAGTCATCTTACGTTGTATAGTGCGACCAAGGTGAAGGGAAAAACGAGAGAACTTAATATTTATTAGCTAATTAATATCATTGCATGCAATAAACTGACCAATGCATGCGGTGCTAGGTAGTCTCAAGTCATTAAAAACATACACGTCCACATTTTCTATTGGTTGATTGTTAAGAAACAAGAAACGAGGTGCGAATTAATGCATCACGCCTAAGTGTTTTGGGAAAATCTGGTTTTCGTAAGATGACTTATACACCGAGACGGAGGGAGTAGATCACTCCCACAGTTCCACGAGACCTGTAGCCACAATGGTTCATTGGTTGGCTACTTCGCTTCAACACATCTCCAATGCATAGAGCCCAGCTAGGGCTCGACGAAATGAAAATAGGTCATTTGGTTGCGTGTAAGGAGACCCGACTCGCATCGACATGAAACTTGAAGTACCCTAGAGCCTGACTCATTGGGAGCGTTCGAATCGGCCGTTTCCGGTGAGTCAGGCGCAAAAGCAAGACGCGGCGTAGGGCACGGTGCAGGGGAGATTCGGTCGGAGATGGCGGGAACGGGATATCGGTCGAGGCGGGATGGCGCGAAATATACCCTCACCACCCCATTTAATCGCTCACCCCTAGCTCTAGGACTAGCCATCCTCTGTTATTGGCACCGGCGGCGATGACGACTCAGATCTGCGGCTGCGACGGCGGCGGCGGCGTTCTTGGCGGCAACTGCAGTCCTCGGCAACGGCAGCTGCTTCTCCCATTCCTCCGTTCGACCATTCTCGTCTTCGCAATGTCTCCTCCAAACCCGAAGCGGGTAAGATACCCCCTCCCCGTCCTCTGTTATCTGTTAGGTCGTTCGATAGGACCGTTTAGGATTGATAGCGCTATCGCTGATCGCCTCAGGGATGTCGCTTCGGTTGTCGATGAACGGACGAAGCTTCTAGTTCAGGCAGCATCGCTGGTAGCTGTGATTCAGGCCTGGATCATGTTGGTCCATAAGAGAGTTATTCGTCGGAATGAGAGACCTCTCATCCGGTATGGTCCGATATTAATCCGAGATAAGGAGACGATAGCAAATCTGAACTACATCTACAACTGCAACAACACAGATGCTTTGTGGATGCTTCAAATGAAAGGAGCTCCTTTCGCCAGGCTTGTGCAAACGCTCAGGAATATGTGGCTGCTAGAAGATAGCGTCCACAAAAATGTGTAAGAGCAAGTAGACATGTTTCGTCATGTTGTTGGTCATAACCAGAGGTTCAGAGTTGTACATGATACGTCTCCAACGTATCTATAATTTTTGCTTGTTCCATGCTGTTATATTATCATTCTTGGATGTTTTACAATCATTTTATAGCAACTTTATATCTTTTTTTGGGACTAACCTATTGACATGGTGCCAAAGTGCCAGTTGCTGTTTTTGCTTATTTTTTACTTCGCAGAAAGTCAATACCAAATGGAGTCCAATCGCGATAAAACTTTTTGGAGATTTTTTCTGGACCAGAAGACACCCAGTGGGCCAAAGAAGTGCCGGAGAGGTGGGCCATGGAGACCACAACCCACCAGGGCGCGCCCTGATGGGTTGTGCCCTCCTAGGGGCCCCTCTCCACCGCCTCCGATGCCTATAAATTCCCAAATATTCGGAAACCCCCAAAAAAAACCCTAGACTTTTCGCTCCGCCGCCGCAATTCTCTGTATCGACGAAAAACCAATCTGGAAACGTTCCAGTACCCTGCGGGAGAGGGGAATCCATCTCCAGTGGCCATCTTCATCATCCCGGCGGAGGCCATGACGAGGTGGGAGTAGTCCACCCTCGGGGCTGAGGGTATGTACCAGTAGCTATGTGTTCAATCTCTCTCTCTCTCTCTCTCTCTCTCGTGTTCTTGAGATGTCACGATCTTGATGTATCACGGGCTTTGTTAATATAGTCGGATCACATGATGTTATTCCCTCTCTATTTTGTTGTGATGAATTGAGTTTTCCCTTTGAGATCTCGTTATGTTGGATTGAATATTGGATTTGAGAACACTTGATATATGTCTTGCATGTGGATACCCGTGGTGACAATGGGGTGTTCTATTGATACACTTGATATATGTTTTGGTACTCAACTTGCGGAATCCCGCGGTGACATTGGGGTAATCTATGCATAGGGGTTGATACACGTTCTTGTCCTACGTTCTCCGATAGGAATCTTGGGGCACTCTTTGAGGTTCTTTGTGTTGGATTGAGTATTATGAATCTGAAATTGTTTGATGCATATCGTATAATTAACTCATGGATAATTGTGGTGACATTGGAGTATCTAGGTGACATTAGAGTTATTTGATGCGTATCATATGGTGTTATTCTAGTACGAACTCTTAGATAGATCGAACGGAAAGGATAACTTGATGTTATCTTAGTACGAACTCTTGAATAAATTGATCAGAAAGGATAACTTTAAGGTGGTTTCGTACCCTACAAACAATTTCATCTTATGTTCTCCGCTAGATAAGAACTTTGGAGTGATTCTTCGTTGCACGTTGAGGGATGGTTATGTGATCCAATTATATTAGCATTGTTGAGAGATTGCACTAGCGAAAGTACGGACCCTAGGCCTTGTTTTCAAGCATTGCAATACCGTTTGTGCTCACTTTTGTTACTTGCTACCTTGCTGTTTTTATATTTTCAGATTACAAAAATCTATATCTACCATCCATATTGCACTTGTATTACCATCTCTTTGCCGAACTAGTGCACCTATACAATTTGCCATTGTATTGGGTGTGTTGGGGACACAAGAGATTTTTTGTATTTGATTACAGGGTTGTTTGAGAGAGATCATCTTCATCCTACACCTCCCATGGATTGATAAACCTTAGGTCATCCACTTGAGTGAAAATTGCTACTGCCCTACAAAACTCTGTGCTTGGAGGCCCAACAAAGTCTACAAGAATAAAGTTGTGTAGTAGACATCAAGCTCTTTTCTGGCGCCGCTGCCGGGGAGGTGAGTGCTTGAAGGTATATCTTTAGATCTTGCAATTAAATCTTTTAGTTTCTTGTTTTTCACTAGTTTGGTTTTATAAAAGAAAACTACAAAAAATGGAGTTTAGGTTGCATCATTTGTTTCGTCTTTATAATGTTTTTCGTGAAAATAAGGATTCCGAAAATTGTGCTCAATTGGTAGAGGAAGAAATTATGAAAATACGCAATGTGAATTCCTTGAATGGTGAGCATGATTGCAATTTTGTTAGTGTTAATTATATAATTATCCAAAATACTAATGATGATTGCACTAGTCATGATAAAAATGTTTCTTATAAGCACGTCAATTTTTGTGGAGTGCACAAAGTTTGTGAAGACGTGCCTTATATGGATGATAGATTTTGTAAGAAGCATAAACATGATAGAACCAATTCTTTCCTCAAAGTTATAGATGAATTTTATACAAAATTATGCTCTCTTTGTCCTATTACTTGTGAACTTTGCAAGAGAGTTGGTCATCTTAATTTCCAATGCAAACTTTTTCATGATCAAATTATGACCAAATATTGTAATGACTTGATCACCCTTGAACTTTATAATGAGCTTTCTCTATTTTTGGGGAGTGAAGAATTGACACATAAAAATAGTTGGTTTGAAGTATTCATTCTCACGGACGACATTGAAACTAATCTAAAAAATATCTATATGTTTTGCATGGTGAATTGTAATGAGAATGTTTATATTGCCAACTATAGAAAGATGGGAAAACCAATAGAATATAAAATGAATACTAATGAAAGGGTAAATAATTCCACTTTGCCTCCTATTGTATCTCATGACGTAATAGGTGATGAGGAGGAGCTCCCTATTCAACCAATCTCATCAATAAGAAGCTCGAAGAAATTAATTAAACGCACACATGATGTGGTGAAGAAGAAGAAAAGAAGAAAGAGTAGAGGTAAAAAGGTATCTCTCCCAAATGATGTTGCTCCTATTATCATTGTGCCTCACGAGGATTAATCAAAAATATTTGTGGAAGATGATATACTTGATGATGAATTTGTTATGCCTATTGCTTGTTGTGATGACTATGATTGGGAAGATAATGATGATTCTTATAATCTTGAAAATCTTTTTGGCACCAACTTGGTGAATTATGATGATAATAATTGTTATGCTATTGGTGCTATCCATACTATTGATGATGAGAGTGATTATGCTTATGATATGCCAAGCCACAAACTTGGGGATGCTATGTTTGATGAGAATGACATGTTTGAGAATTTATTTGCTGCAATTAATGTTTGCCCAAGCTTGGGGATGTTATGCTTAATGAATATGATCTTTTTAGTTCCCTTACTTTGAATGATCAAATTTGTTATGATGATTGCATGCCTCCTATTTATGATAATTGCGATATTTATGACAGTGGGTTTGGAAGAGTGTCAACTTTAGATAATTATTATCCCACTATTTTGGAGGGTATTGAATTTTATTATAATGATAAAAGTGGATTTGGAGAAGTCATGACATTATTTAGTAATGATTCCACTATTTTGGAAGAGGTTTCACTTGACTATGATGAGAACAAAGTTGCCACTTATGATGATTATTGTGATAATACTTATGTTATAAAAAGTAGTGATAATTATTGTCATGATTTTGGATATCCTTTTACTGAACATTACTCTTTTAATGTGGAAACAATTTATAGTATTCGAGTTTCATTTGATGCTCCCACTTTTATGAATGAAAATAAAATTGCTTATGTGGAGAGTAATAAATTTTCTATGCTTGTAGAACATGAAAAGAATGATTTATGTGATAGTTATATTGTGGAATTCCTTCATGATGCTACTGAAAATTATTATGAGGGAGGAACATATGCTTGTAGGAATTGCAATAATATAACGTTTCCTCTCTATGTGTTCAAAGTTTTGAAGTTATGTTTGTTTTGCCTTCCTATGCTAGTTGATTCTTGTTCCCATAAATTGTTTGCTCACAAAATCCCTATGCATAGGAAGTGGGTTAGACTTAAATGTGCTTGTCATGAGATTCATGATGCTCTCTTACATGTTACAAATATTATTCCTATGTGAGCATCATTGAAATCATCATGCCTAGCTAAAAGGCATTAAAGAAAAGCGCTTGTTGGGAGACAACCCAATACTTTTCCTTTCTGTTTTTGTGTGTTCACATGATTGAGCTACTGTAGTAATCATGTTTTGTGTCTTTTATTTCAATAAAGTGCCAAGTAAAGCCTTTGGGATGACTCACAAGATGAGTAGAATTGATGCTAGACCAAAACAGAAACTTTTGACTCCAATACATGAATTTTCATTTTTTTACTGGAGTGTGATAATGATATGAAATTTCTACACAGTCTTCATATACAAATTCTTCAGGTTGTCCTAAATTGTCAGAATTTTTAGAGATAGGGAAGTATGGCTATACTACAAATCTTCATAGACTGTTCTGTTTTTGACAGATTCTGTTTTGCATGCATAGTTTGCTTGTTTTAGTGTTCCCATAGCTTATATTTAGTGGTATAAATTATGGAAATGATATAATACAGTAGTTATCATGTGGAAACAATTATGAATCTTGTCTTGATAGTACCTAAGTGAATGATATATCTTTATTACACTAACCCTTCTCACGAAGTTCCGTTAAGTTTTGTGTAATTGAAGTTTTCAAGTTTTGGGTGAGACACCGATATGAGAAGAATAAGGAGTGACAAGAACCTAAGCTTGGGGATGCCCAAGGCACCCCCAAGGTGATATCCAAGGAAGACTCAAGGGTCTAAGCTTGGGGATGCCCCGGAAGGCATCCCCTCTTTCGTCTTCAACATTATCGGTATATCTTACTTAGAGCTATATTTTTATTCGTCACATAATATGTGCTTTGCTTGGATAATCATTATATTTTGTTATTTTCTGTTAGGTGTTATTTATAATCTTGTTTTTCAATAAAAGTTTCAAAGAATTGCCTTAGGATGCTTGCATTGCATGTTTGATGTGTGCTGTGTAAAAACAGAAACTTTCTTTGTAGTGTTTGAATTTTCATATTTTACTGGAACGTGGAAAGTTTCTGAATTTTTTACACAGTATTTTAATATAAATGCTTTAGCATGTCCTAAATTTTCATAATTGTTTGAGTTACATAAGTACACTGTTTTCATAAATTTCTACAGAGTGTTCTGTTTGGACAGATTGCTGTCATAGTTTTGTTATCTACTTATCCTATAGTTTCCATAGCCTATATTGGTAGATATAAATTGCGGAAATGATAGTAAAAAGTAGATGATGTTTGAAATTATTTTGCAACTTGTCTTGGCAGTACATAAAGAGTTGATTTATTATTATGTGTACTAACCTATCTCACGAGTTCTTTTCGAGTTTTATGTGGATGAAGTTTTTGAGAATAGGTGAAACCATGATATGAGAGGATTGAAAGAGATGCAAAAACTCAAGCTTGGGGATGCCCAAGGCACCCCAAGTAAATATTTCAAGAAGTCTCAAGCATCTAAGCTTGGGGATGCTACGCATCCAGCCTCTCTTCGTCAACTATCGGTTAGCCTATGTTGAGCCTAAATTTTTATTCGTTCACATGATGTGTGCTATTCTTGGAGTTCTATTTTTGCTTAGTTTGCTGTTTGAATAAAATAATTAGATCTGAAAATCTTTATTGAGAGAGAGAGTCCTCACATAGCTACTTAATTGTTTGACTACTCATTGATCTTCACTTATATCTTTTGAGAGTAGTTTGTCATTTACTCTTGTGCTTCACTTAAATTTGGTTGAGCTTGTCAAAAAGCAATGGCAATACATGAAACTAGTCCCAAAGTGATAGATATCCAAGGAGGATATAATAAAAACTTTCATGAAGATCATTGGACAAATTAAACTTGATTCCTTGTAACAGTTTTGAGACATGATGATAGTAATATGTGAGTCATGTTAGTGAGTAATTATGCTTTAGTAGGAATATTGGTGTTAAGGTTTGTGATTCCCTATGCAAGTACGGAAGTCAATAGTTATGCAATGAAATTATATCCTACTTATGGTGCATTATTCGGTGTTAGTTATGCTCAATGCTCGCTTATGTGAATTTTCGTTTCATGGTTTGGTTGCTTCTCAATCTATTTGCTAGCCTCCATTTGTACTAAGTAGAAATACTACTTGTGCATCCAAAATCCTCAAACTAAGTTTTGCCTTATAAGTCCACTATACCTACCTATATGCGGTATTTCCATGCCGTTCCAAGCAAATTTGTATGTGCCATCTCTAAATTTTCAAAATAAATTTTCTCTTTTGTGTGCTCGTACCGCTCATGAAACGGTGGGGAGTGTCCAATATTTTTCCATACTAGATGTGTTATTCTCAAGATGAGTGTTTATTCACTTGTCATTGCACGAGAGTGCGGCGATAATAGGGATGCCCATTCCCGAAATGAAAAAGAAAAAATATTTACTTTATGTTGTCAAATAATAAATTTCTTGGAAAGTGTTGGTATGGAAGGCAACCGTGGATACGGCCCGCCATGGAAAGTGGAAGTTTGGTGGAAAAAGAAATAAACTTTATTTTTTGTTTGGGAACCGCCTATGATATATCTAGCATGGAAAGTATTGTGAGCTACTTTGTCGTTTTCGTTGACATGAAAAGCATGCCACCCAAAATATTTTCTCTCTCTCAATTTAAACTTTGAGCTCTAGCACCTCTACAAATCCCTACTTTCCTCTGCGAAGGGCCTATCTATTTACTTTATGCAATTTTTATTTTTACTTTGAGTCTCCGTCTTTTCTTATAAAGCACCAACTAGGGGGCACTATGATCGTACTTGAGCATTGGGCATAGCTAATATTTGGATGTGTTTCATGAATGGATCAATGATTGAGCATGATGGGCTAGGGATAACTTTCTTTAGTGTTAATATTTTGAAAGACATGGTTGCTTGTTGACATACTTGAGTATTGAAGTCATTATGTTAAAACTAGACTATTGCTTTGAATCATTACAAGTCCAAATGTCCATGCTATACAAAAGAAAAAAAATATGAGATGAACATGTTATGCAGCATTCCACATCAAAAATTCTGTTTTTATCATTTACCTAATCGAGGACGAGTAGGAATTAAGCTTCGGGATGCTGATACGTCTCCAACATATCTATAATTTTTGCTTGTTCCATGCTGTTATATTATCATTCTTGGATGTTTTACAATCATTTTATAGCAACTTTATATCATTTTTTGGGACTAACCTATTGACATAGTGCCAAAGTGCCAGTTGCTGTTTTTGCTTGTTTTTTACTTCGCAGAAAATCAATACCAAACGGAGTCCAATCGCGACGGAACTTTTTGGAGTTTTTTTCTGGACCAGAAGACATCCAGTGGGCCAAAGAAGTGTCGGAGAGGTGGGCCGTGGAGACCACAACCCACCAGGGCGCGCCAGGGGGGCCCCGGCGCGCCCTGATGGGTTGTGCCCTCCTCGGGGCCCCTCTCCATCGCCTCCGATGCCTATAAATTCTCAAATATTCGGAAACCCCCCAAAATAACCCTAGACTCTTCGCTCCGCCACCGCAACTCTCTGTATCGACAAAAAACCAATCTGGAGACGTTCCAGTACCCTGCCGGAGAGGGGAATCCATCTCCGGTGGCCATCTTCATCATCCCGACGGAGGCCATGACGAGGTGGGATTAGTCCACCCTCGGGGCTGAGGGTATGTACTAGTAGCTATGTGTTCAATCTCTCTCTCTCGTGTTCTTGAGATGTCACGATCTTGATGTATCATGGGCTTTGTTAATATAGTCGGATCACATGATGTTATTCCCTCTCTATCTTGTTGTGATGAATTGAGTTTTCCCTCTGAGATCTCGTTATGTTGGATTGAATATTGGATTTGAGAACACTTGATATATGTCTTGCATGTGGATACCCGTGGTGACAATGGGGTGTTCTATTGATACACTTGATATATGTTTTGTACTCAACTTGTGGATTTACGCGGTGACATTGGGGTAATCTATACATAGGGGTTGATACACGTTTTTGTCCTACGTTCTCCGATAGGAATCTTGGGGCACTCTTTGAGGTTCTTTGTGTTGGATTGAGTATTATGAATCTGAAATTGTTTTATGCGTATCGTATAATTAACTCATGGATACTTGTGGTGACATTGGAGTATCTAGGTGACATTAGAGTTATTTGATGCGTATCATATGGTGTTATTCTAGTACGAACTCTTAGATAGATCGAACGGAAAGGATAACTTGATGTTATCTTAGTACGAACTCTTGAATAGATCGATCGGAAAGGATAACTTTAAGGTGGTTTCGTACCCTACAAACAATTTCATCTTATGTTCTCCGCTAGATAAGAATTTTGGAGTGATTCTTCGTTGCACGTTGAGGGATGGTTATGTGATCCAATTATATTAGCATTGTTGAGAGATTGCACTAGCGAAAGTACGGACCCTAGGCCTTGTTTTCAAGCATTGCAATACCGTTTGTGCTCACTTTTGTTACTTGCTACCTTGCTGTTTTTATATTTTCAGATTACAAAAATCTATATCTACCATCCATATTGCTCTTATATCACCATCTCTTTGCCGAACTAGTGCACCTATACAATTTGCCATTGTATTGGGTGTGTTGGGGACACAAGAGATTTTTTGTATTTGATTGCAGGGTTGTTTGAGAGAGACCATCTTCATCCTACACCTCCCACGGATTGATAAACCTTAGGTCATCCACTTGAGGGAAAATTGCTACTGCCCTACAAAACTCTGCGCTTGGAGGCCCAACAAAGTCTACAAGAATAAAGTTGCGTACATCAGTACACAACACTTTCAGGAGATCAATGGAGACCATCTCCAGGTACTTCAAGCAAGTGTTGTATGCTATTGGGGAATTCAGAGGAAAGATGATCGTGTCACCAACCGGTCAAACTCGTAACAAGATTCGCACTAGCCCGAGATGATATCCATACTTCAAAGTGAGCACTGACAGTATGTTGTTAATGCCTTCATATACTGTTCTTGTTCTGTTGTAGCCATAACACCATCTTGTAAAGCCATTCCAGAATTGCATTGGCGCAATAGATGGTACTCATGTCACTGCCAGAGTGTTGAGGTCACAAACTGCAGCATATAGGGGGAGAAAGCATTACACAAGCCAGAATGTGCTTGCTGCTGTTGACTTTGATCAGAAGTTTACATATGTGTCGGCTGGCTAGGAAGGATCAGCACATGATGCTAACATTCTCGGTGATAGCATGTGTAGAACTGATGGCATCAACATCGCAGATGTCAAGTTCTACCTAAAAGATGATGGCTATCCTTGTCGGCCAGGTGTTCTTCCACCCTTCAAGAAAACCAGGTACCATCTGAACGAGTTCTCTGGTAGGAACTATCCTAGGACTCCACAGAGATGTTCAATCTCAGACACTCGAGCCTTAGAGTAATTGTTGAGAGGGCATTTGGAGCTCTGAAGAACAGGTTTAAGATCCTGGATCAGAAGGCATTCCACCCTTACCCTACCCAGATCAAGCTTGTTCTTGCATGTTGCATCATTCACACACTACTAGAAAATAGTTTATAGGTAGAACATTACTAGTAGCGAGGGATAGAAACTCACGCTACTGTTAATTAGTAGTAGCGTTGGGTCAAAACAGGTGCTACTGGTAATATATAGCAGTAGCGCTTCACCCAGCGCTACTAATAGGTGAGCCACACCGTATGCCCACAGGCTGGCCATAGTAGCAGCGCTGGTCTCACTTCAGCGCTTGTGCTAATACCATTAACAGTAGTGCTGGACCCGGGCCAGCGATACTAGTGTGGCCAGCCCAGGCCCACCTCCCTTGCCCCACTTAGCAGTAGCGCGTTTTCTTGCCCCGTGCTGCTGCTAAATCCAACCTTATCCACTATCCTCTTCCCCGCGCTGGCCCCCTCACTCTCCTTACTCTTCCCCTCCTCACTCTCTCCCTCTCCACTTTCTCCCCCGCGCGCGCGGGCCCTACCCCATGCGGCCGCCCTCCCTCATCCCGGCCTCCTCACGCGGCCGCCATCCCCATCCCGGCCCTCCCCGCATTGCCTCCCTCCTCCGTCCAGGCCTTCCCCGCGCGGTCGTCCTCCCTCGCCGCCGTGAGGCCTTGCTGCCTCTCTCCGTCGTTCTCGACCCCCTCCGCCGTTCCAAGTCCCCTCCGCCGCCGCTGGTAGCCTTCGTCCTGTACCTCTCTTCTTCTTCGTTTTAATTTCTAGGTTTCATATGGTAGATAGTTAATTATTGGATGATAATGGTAGCAAAGATTAGTATTTTTTAGGCTAGATTGTTTTTGGATATATTTAGGGTAGACATATTACTAAGAACAAAGGGTACACATGGGAGCAAAGTATGCACACTAGAAGTATACATGAAAATGACCAACATTACATACAATATTTGTATGAGATCATTTCAATGTTGATACTTTGTACTATTTGGACATGTTTATGTGTATGGAGATGAACTTGAGGTGTTGTGTATGTGTTGCCAAAGGTGGCCACACCACATATGTCTCTTTCTATTGCAGGGAAACTCTGAGTGGGCTATGTTTTGCCGGAATGTTGATTTATTTCTGTTCCGGCAAATTTCAAACGCTCGATATGTCCTGTTTTTAACAAAGGTCATGCCGAAATTTTCACATGACTTTTGCTATAAAGTAGAGTACCCGTGATTTGCCGGAACAGGAATTAAACGACATTCCAGAAAAACATAGGCCATTTTCTATGTCATTACTCCATAAATGTAATGTTAATTGACTAATGCTTATAGGGTTGACTTTCAGTCTGTCGGAGCTCATTGTGCGACTTTTAGTATGTTATTGATGAAAAAATCCCAACTGTTGTCGTGAGGGTCATTTCCTCTTCCTCTTCTCCCGATATATACCTTGGTATAATGCGCGAGAGGGAAAGGAAGCGACCATTACCAACGGTCGAAATATCAAAGATGAAGAATCCCGACTGTTGTTGTGGGGGTCGTTTCCTCCTTCTTCCCCGTGTGCTAGATATTTATGTAATGCACGCATAGACGAAGGGAGGAGCGACCATCACCGACGGTCGAAATATCAAAAATGAAGAATCCCGGCTGCTGTCGTGGGATTACTTTCTCCCTCTTTCCGGTGTGCTACATATTTTATTAATGCACGCGGGGACGAAGGGAAAAACGACCATCACCAACGGTTGAAATATTAGTGTGAGGGGTCCATCACATACACCACCGTATGTTGGCCGCCCTTGGCGGTGGAGTGCGTGATTTCTCTACACGGATGTGAGCACCGGCGGTTCTTGCCGGCGATGCCTAGGTTGGCGGCGAGGATCTCCACTAGGGTGGCGGCATTCGCACGCTCCGCCTTCAATTAAGCAAGCGCCGTGTGGTCCGGCCTCTAGACTTTCGTGTCGTTCCGGCTTGAGTTGGTGTTCCACGTTGGATGGATAAAAAAGACACCTGCTGGCATTTTGATGATCGTCGTCTTGGAGTTGTTCAGGCAGGCTGCTATTGTGGACACTGCGTCAACATACATCGTGCCTCACTTCATGAGACCATGAACCGTCCTCTGGGAGCTGCCACGTCCAAGGCCGATGCACATATGCAACTGTCGCTAGTGCCTAGTATAGATTACGTAATGCGGCGTCCGTATTTTATATCACCCGACGTGATCGAACTCTTCCTTTATCTTTATCTCAGTGATAACGTGAGCAGGAGGGACGAGCATGGGCTCGGGCAAAGAATACCAGGAGGAGAGTGGGTGACCGAATCCTCGTCGCCCGTTAAATTCGGTTTGCCGCGAGCGAACCACTCGCCCGGCGTCACCGGACTGAATATCCATGTCACTTTCACAGTTCCGCTACGAGAAGAATGTCCACTCCACCAGAGCACCATACGTAGGAGTATTTTCTTGCGCCGAAAAACAGCTAGTACGTACGAACGCATGTTTGTTGTTGAGCTTCTCCAACGAGACTGGTAGGAGGAGTAGAGCTGACTGTCATTGTTGGCAGCATGTTGACCATTAAAAACGGAACCTGGTACCTCGGCTTCGGCTAGTAGATAGATTAAGATTTTAGTTTTCGTAGGGGCAACTTTTGGACGGATGGCAGTGCTTCATCTTTGAGTGGATCCAGATCATACTCGAGTTCGTTCGTCTGAACGGATCAAACGGAGCTCCGGCATAGAATCCTGTCAGTTCCTCGGGGTGGCGAGGTTAGGGTTTCTCTCTAGATGCAACGACGAGATTTGATGTCAGTTTTTTACGATCGATTTGAGGGTTTGACAACGACTACCGCGGCTTTGCGGCGACGGTTCTTAGGCATATACGTGCACAAAGACTTCACGATTGTCAACGACAATGTCAAAACCGCTTCGGTATGTGTATGATGACAACGGCGCATCGACGACAGTGATCGTTCGGTGGTCTAAAGACCTCAATGTACTTTTTATTAGGCTTATGATAGTTTGCTGTTCTTGTGAACCTTTACGATATATCTGAATCTTGATTGGACCAACATGTTTATCTCGCGTGAACAATGTCGTGAACAGTGTTGCCGCCTCCGAGCATGGTGGCAGGTGCCACGTGTCGGCTGGCGCAACTACCGCCATGGCCCAGGGGGTCTTTTCTGCCAATTTCATCTGGAAGGGGTCTTTTTTAGCAATTTCGTTGGGCATGTGGTCCTTTTGGACAAAAAATCCGAACGCTCTTGAAATAGGCCTTCGTCCCGCTGTGATCCTCGCCACGATAATTCTACGATGTTAATGTTTTTTTTTCCGAGATATCTTATGTTTATGTTACTTAGCACTTATGATGAACCTTTATTATAATATAGTAGGCGTTAGTCCCGGAAATCCAACTCTGAGCATGGGCTCAGCTGCTCCCGCTGACGAAAAAAATAAAAAAATATACTAGCAAAATTCAAAAAATTCCATTTTTTTTGTGTAGTAGATATTTTGATGCGTGAGGTTCGCTCCAAATTTCAACTTATTTGGACATCTGAGCAGCTCTTGGCAAAAAAGACAAATCGGGTCAGAAAAGTTCATGAAAAGTAAACCTTTTTTACAGACCCCGATTTGTCTTTTTTGTCGAGAGCTTATCAGATCTCCAAATAAGTTGAATTTTGGAGCGTTCCTCACGCATCAAATTACCTACCACATAAAAAAAATTGAATTTTTTTAGTATTTTTTTTGATTTTTTTCGTCGGCGCGGGTGCAGATGAGCCCGGGTGCAGAAACGCCGCTCTCGCGTTAGTCCTTTCTTAAAAAAACTGAATCAACATACGTTTCGCACATGTATAGAACATAACTATACATACTGCTTCCCGTGCTCGTATGATACCGTAGTTATCAACTACTTCCTCCAGGTATCAAAAACACTGCTATTAGCGAACCAACCTGTGGTTGGATGGTTAGAGGGACTGTGGTATCTCCAGCCCACCAGGCTCAAATCCTGGTGTTCGCATTTATTCCTGGATTTATTTCAGGATTTCCGGCGATGCGTATTCAGTGGGAGGAGACGTTCCCGTCGACGACGAGGTGCCTACGGTGACTTTGGAAATTTTAAGATGATATACCGGCTCAGTCTCTCGGAGGTGCTCATAGGGATAGAGTGTGCGTGTGTGCGTTCATATGGGTGAGTGTATGCACGTGTATATGAGCGCTTGCGTGTGTACTGTGTTAAAAAAACACTGCTATTATATTATGGGGAGCATGACTTAGTTGCACTTAAATCTTAAACAGCGGCACACCCAACTCCTGGCCGTCCCTTGGAATCACTGCTCCGTACCCAGCCCTTGTTTTTCCTTGTCATGCTGGCGATGGACCGACTTGGCGTCCGTATGGTCGATCGGGGCGAGAAACCAGGTCTCGGGCTCGTCAAACGACACGAAAGGACGATCATCCTCCACGAACCCCCACGGCAAGACGGACGTAGAAGCAACGGACTTGGACGTGCCCAACTTACCCACGATCAGACTTGATGAAGTGGTTGTTAGCGTCGCACGGCCTGCCGGCCGGCCGTGTGGTCAAAACACTAATCCACTACTTTAAAAACACAGATTTTGACATGACCAGGCTGCAGGCGTGATGAGCAAATCTTTAAACCACTAAAAAAATAGCTCATTTCACATGAGTTGGAGTTGGAGTTGGAGTGGTACGTATCGGCATGGTGGCCGCCGAAAGAAGAGCGAGCGTGCAGTGCAGTGCAACCAGTGGCCTAAACAAGTGGATCGATGGAGAGAGACCGAGCAGGTGGGCGACTCCTCGGCCAGTCAATGCAAATCTACAGATGCTGACAAAAAGGCGAGGATTTCATCGAGGGCGGTGTGTCTAGTTGTTCGTCTGGGCTACTCGCTTCGGTGGCGCAGCTTGGGAGTGTGACCCCTGTTCTGGTCTCGTTTCCGTCTTTGGAGGAGCAAGCTGAGACCATTGCGACTGGGGCATGCATGAAGGATGCTCTTGGCATGTCTGTGCCTCCTGTGTCCCCGTTGCTCGAGCTATAGGTTGGTTTTGTGGATGGACAGGAAACATGCCTCTATGGATGCTTCTCCCCTCGTGCCCCTCTCTGCACATCGCCGCTACCTGTCATGCCAAGTGCCTTTGGGAGTGAGGTCGCCATTGAGGGTGTGGCTCTGGTGCTACAGAGTATTCCCGAGCTATAGGTGTCAAGTGTGGAACCCTCTTCGCCTATATCGATGGTGCTCTCGAAGGTGGACTCGCATGGGGCGATGAGGGTTGGCTCAACGCACTCTCCACCTATGTTGGAGTCTAGCCAGCCAGAATGTACATATGCGGAGAGTGGTGGTCCCGACATGACAGTGCAGTGCAACCAGTGGCCTAAACAAGTGGATCGATGGAGAGAGACCGAGCAGGTGGGCGACTCCTCGGCCAGTCAATGCAAATCTACAGATGCTGACAAAAAGGCGAGGATTTCATCGAGGGCGGTGTGTCTAGTTGTTCGTCTGGGCTACTCGCTTCGGTGGCGCAGCTTGGGAGTGTGACCCCTGTTCTGGTCTCGTTTCCGTCTTTGGAGGAGCAAGCTGAGACCATTGCGACTGGGGCATGCATGAAGGATGCTCTTGGCATGTCTGTGCCTCCTGTGTCCCCGTTGCTCGAGCTATAGGTTGGTTTTGTGGATGGACAGGAAACATGCCTCTATGGATGCTTCTCCCCTCGTGCCCCTCTCTGCACATCGCCGCTACCTGTCATGCCAAGTGCCTTTGGGAGTGAGGTCGCCATTGAGGGTGTGGCTCTGGTGCTACAGAGTATTCCTGAGCTATAGGTGTCAAGTGTGGAACCCTCTTCGCCTATATCGATGGTGCTCTCGAAGGTGGACTCGCATGGGGCGATGAGGGTTGGCTCAACGCACTCTCCACCTATGTTGGAGTCTAGCCAGCCAGAATGTACATATGCGGAGAGTGGTGGTCCCGACATGACTGACACGTGCTCGCTTGAACCCTCTAAAGGTGTCGTACCTATGACTAATGAAACTGTTGTGGCCGGAGTATCGGTGCCTAAACCTGGAGTCCTTTTAGCCACCAAGATTTGTGAATTCCTCGCCAACTTGGACTCTGAAAATTCTAGAAAGACGATTGGATGCCTCTTGGAGGAAAAGGCTTCGAGGGAGAAACACAAGAAAGGTGGCTTTAAACGTAGATCTGGCATCCTCAAAGAGAACACTTGCAGGAGCAATAACAAGAAGTATAGCGCTAGAGGGGAGGTGCAAATGGTTCCATGATGGATGGTTCTCGGCTTTCTGAGTTACAGATGTGGGCTCAGTCATGTGTGTGGTTGTCATCGATGTGTTTTCCACGAGTTGCTTTGAGTCAATTGGTTTTCTTTTCTGATACCGGGACCCATATGTTGTGGGTTGCGGTCGTGTGGGTTGGGTGCTTCGGTCCCGTGGCTACACGGTTTGGGAGTAGTTCACATGCGGATGGGTTCGTGCTTTTAAGCATGGTTGTGATGGTTTTCGCCCGGTTTTCCACAAATTAACTGGGCAACTCTTTTCTTCTTAATTAATGGATGAGGCAAAGCTTTTGCCTCCGTTTAAAAAAAAAATGCCACTGGTGCATGTACGCCGCCATCTCGTCACCGGTAGTAGAGTGCAATGCTGCAATCGTGCAGGTTCCCTCCCTGGCCTTTGAAAAGATAAACACCACACCCACTTGTCTCTGTTTTTCTACGGTCATTTGCCCACTACGGCACTAAATTCAGCTGACAGTTGATAAACAGAAAGAAACAACAAAATTCTTTTGTATAGAAGAGAAGGATTATCCACGGAATATCTACTGCGCTGGCCCACCCGAGCGTTGTTTTCCTCCGCGATCACAGGCGTGACCGGCGGCCGCCGTCGTCCCGAGATCCTGTTTTCCAGCGTCAAGCAACCAACGTGCTCTGCCCAGCCGTAGTTTTCCATCGGTGCTCAGCCTCGCACGGGCATGTGGTGGTGGCTACCTACGCGAGGGCGGCGGCGAGGTGAAACCGGCCGAAACCGACCCGACTTTTACTCCTGCCACGTGAGCTCGTCGTGGGTGGCGCCGGGACATGCGCCGCGATAGTGCCGTCCGTCGTGCGCCCGCACCGCCCGGCCGCTGCTACGCGACGAGTCCACCGTTCGTCTCTCATGCCTTCGTTGCCCAAAAGAACTGCGGTGCGTGTTTTTCTTTCATGAAAATTGAAAAACACTCTGGTGCGTGCATGCGTCGAATCCGACGTGGACTTATTATCTACACCGTTGAAGTTTCGTGCTTTAAGTGTAATCACCGTGTTCCACAAGGCACAAGTGGAAACGTCATTTTCAACACTATACCCTCCATACTATCCATCCGCGGACTGTTTTAATACGCGTCTGCCGCATACTGAATACGGGAGCCGGTCATTCAAACGGACCTACAGGACAAAGCAGAGTTGGGACATATGGACCTAGAGGACAAATCACACGGGCTATGAGGACATGTGGTTCAAGACCTTCACATATTGTCCAGACTCCCGCCAAGCCCTCCAAAGCTGCTCCCGGTTTGAAAAAAAAAACAGACATGCGGACTGGTCCATGAATTTTATGGGTTTCTGTTGGATGGCAAAAGTTGATAAAAGCGATCCAAAAATATACGGAAGTTTTGAGGGTCCGCTTTGGAAACGTCCTAAGCTACTATATTTGATCTTCTAAAAAAAGCTACTATATTTGAAATTGAAATGTTTATCACCGTGTTACACGATGCTATACAATACTACCTTCACTTGAGCTTATAAGTCCCATTCTCTATTTAGTTCTATTATCTACTTTTTTTTTCTCATGTAAGATCGGTTTGTGTGGATGGGCATCTAGCCCAGTGGCAAGAGCGCGGATGTGCGCCTTGGCAAACCCAAGTTCGAATTATGTGGGCAGAATTTATTTAGCAGATTAAAACTTGATGTCGAACACCTTCTTTCTTAATTAAAATGCCACGGGGCTCCTCCTTCATTACTCTAGTTTTTTTTAGGACATCGATAACGCCCGAACAACGTCGCGAACAGATCGCAACGCACGAGCTCGAGCCAAAATTTCATCGGGTGGGGCCTACATTCTCAGTCGGTTGCCCGAAAAACCGCTCCAAACCTCCCATGCCAATCGCGACACCACCCCTCACACCCCACTCCCCCACCCCAAATCGCCTGTGGTCCCCTCTTATGCTCTTCCTCGTTCTCGTTCTTGAAGCTGCCATGGCTAACAGATGAACCCTAGCCAGATCTGGACTGAATCAAGCAAATAGGTTTCGCGAGTAAAAAGCTTGTGTTATTTTCATGGTACTTTTACGAGATCTATTTGCCAGGTTAGTGGGGTTGAGACAAACAACCATGATAGGTAACTTGCCATGAGGACGGCAAAATATTGCTATCAAACAACCAGTAGGTGAGTGTTGTGTTTCCTTTGGCAAATGAGAAGAGAAGTGGGAGGACCAGTGGGAAGAGAGCCGGCTCGGGCCATTTTGACCAGGTCCGAACGCACGGGCTCACGCCGTTAGCAGGCGCACTGTTTGTCGGCGGCTAACATGGACCAGACAGGTGGGCCCTAAATGTCATAAATGGGATTAAAACATAACCATTTGATGACTAGTGTTTCTTGAAACAACCAACCAACTTTGCGATAGTTTTTTTTTGAACTTTTGAAAATAAGGTAGTTTTTTGAAACACTAACCCGAAATGTGATAGTTTTATGCTATTTACTCAGTTTTACTACAACGGTACTAGATTCCTTCAAGAATTTCACGGGAGCTATGGTGGGGAATTGATCATTAGTTGGCTACTTGGCTCAAGGACATCTTCGAATTCCAATTGGACGACACTAAATATGCTAGATGTCCGTCGGCCATAAAACAAAGTGGTCATCATGGCCATAAATCATTTCATAGTTCTTTTACAACGCAAAATACCATTTAATAAAAAATAAATAAACCATACTCCTTCCTGTCAGAGGTGAGGTCGAGGACCATTGCACTGGAGCCGCCGGTCTCGTTGTTGTTGTCGGCCAGTGCAAACTAGTCGGATCAGTCGACGCCTGCCTCTTTGGCATCATCGTCGTGCTGCCTAGTGCCTCGTGGTACGAGAACTTGAGCTCCTCGAAGATTCATTTGAACAATGCGGAGAAAGTGGGGGAGCATGCGGTCGCTTTGCATGGACCTGGGCATCGCCCGGTTCTCTTCGACGATGACTAGGTGGGCGACGAGGAGCTCCGCCATAGCTATGGCATCCACGCGCTCCACCTCCAATTGAGATAGTGTCGCACAGTGCTCCTCCAAGAGCACCAGTATGTACTGCTACTCCGCCCGCAACACGATGAACCCGAATGTCACACTGCTCATGACATCGATGAACATATCCTCCTTTGTTTCCGTGGGCGCCTCCTTGTCCGCTACCTCCACCATGGTCATGGGATCTCCCTCGTCCACCTTCGAGCTCAGAGGTTGTCTGGCCCCATTGTGGGTCTGTTGTCAGGCATCTGACGTCAGCGGATTGTACCACATAGCCAACTAGCACACCATGGCGACGATGGATGCCAACTAGAGGCTTGAATGGCAGACTAGGGGTTCAAACAATGGGAGAATGGGATCGAAAGCAGTTTTAGGGGGAGGGGGTGGCCAACCAGCTTTGAATAGCAAAGATAGGCAGAACGACAAAGGTTCAATGCAGGCAGCCGGAATTGGCCTCTCAGGCGACACATCAACGTGAATGCGGGTAGGTGGATAGTCGGTAAAGCCTTGTCAATGTGGGCATGCAGAGGGATCTAGAGCCGACTGGAGAATGTTTTCAGAGGGATTGTGGAGTGTGGGAGTCCGACGTGACGGATATCCAGACTCCCACAAAGCTCTCCTAATTGTCGGCAGGCCTGTGCTTTCGGACGTTAAGACCAATCCGACTCAATTTAGCGATTAATATTGGATGGTTAAAAGTATTGGTACGGTCTAAACGCTTTAGGGCATCTCCAAAGCTGGCCCCCAAAACAGACCCGGTATCCGTCCATGGACCCATCCAGACCAGTCCGTGGGCAGTGATGCCGGAGCCGGCCATCCAAACCCGTCCCATAATTTTTTTGCCTCTGTAATTTTCTCTCTAAACACAACGCTCAAAATAATTACAGAAAGTAGCACAATTCATCCCTAAATAACATGCAAATATCCCTAATACAACAATAGTTCAAATGTAAAGATTACATCTGGGATAACCTGATGTTCAACATGTTTTCCCAATTCAATGATACTATAAGAGCCGACATATATCGTTCCAGACATGTTGCCTCTTGACCTGCATCCAATAATGTACGTGCGTGAATGGCATGTTCTTGGTCTTGTAGTACATGATGACAATGCGTGCGTGATATACAATGGGAGCGGACTTGGTGGTGCGATTCTTGCCTGACGTCTGGCCTCGTTTAAATATAGGGCGGACGGGAGAGCTTGCACGACATTGCGTTTAATGCCGGCACGCTCGTGAACGGATTTTTGGTCGGAGTAGATCCCTCGGCTTCCATGCGGGTTTCATGGGGATGTTTGAATGCGGTGGGGAGACGTGTTCAGACGGGCGTGCATCGGGCGGCGCCCTCAACCGGCACGCCGCTTCGATGATGGAGGCAGTGAGAGGTCGCGTCCGTCGTAAGTCGTCTTCAATGTGGAGCGACGCGCTCTACATGGGCATAAATCCAAGCAACAGGCGCCGAGGGTCAATGCACACGGGCGAAGGTAGGTGATTTGGTGGGTCAGAACGGTCAGAAGCGGGCGTGGTTGCGTGTCCGGACTCTTGCAGCCTCCCCCCCCCCTCCCCGTTTGTCTCCGATTTGCGTGAGAACATATGTCCGGACCGCGCCACGGAGCGATACAGAACCGCGTTAGAGGGCTTCCACGACCTGGAGCAGCACGGTCTAGATGCATATGGGAGGTTTACGGGACTTTGATGAGCCCGCGTAGGAGATGTCTTAGCACGGAGTGGTTGAGGCTGCTCCTGCGAACGATGCGTGCTCCAGACATGATACCGCACTTGGTGAGACCATGACACACCCTTTGGAATCTAGCTGCCACGTCTAAGGTCGATGTACATATGCAGATGTCTCTACTATAGATTACGTATGGGGCGTCCGTATTTTATTTGACCCGGCCTGACGAACACTTGCTTTATCTGCTCGTCGATAACGTGAGCAGGAGGAGTGTGAGCGTGCATGGGCTCGGGCTCCGGCAAAGAATATAATACCTGGAGAGTGGGTGAACCGAATCCTTGTTGCCCGTTAATTCGGTTTCCTGCGTGCGAACCACTCGCCATGAGCCCGGACTTATGAATATCCGTATCACTTCCACCGTTCCACTAGGAGAAGAATGTCCACTCCACCAGCACCGTAGGAGCACGTATTTTTCTGCGCCCGAAATTCGGTACGTACGCACGCAGGCAGCACGTTTGTTGTCGAGCTTCTCCAACAAGATTACAGGACTGGTTGGGCACCATTGTAAGCAGAATGTCCTCTATTCAAAAAACCAAACCAACATACTACGAAATCACTTTTAGGGCGTGTTTGGTTCCTTGCATAGCCTCACGCTGCATCGTATGCACCATCCTGGCTGAGTCTAGCCTGGCTAAGCTGGTGCAAAAATCAGTTGAGATGGATGTTTGGTTGTGTGCATACTGTGGGGCAGGACAACGTGAGAAGATGTTTGCTAGGCTGTATGAGAAATCGGCACCTACTTCCCAAGCACGACGGCAACGGAATTTTTACAGGCCAAGGAGACAACTCTTCCGCCTGAGCCTGCACCACCAGCGCCCCATGACGCCGCTGTGACCGCGGACGGTCGTGCCAAGCCGGCACAGGCGTGCCTCCCCATCCGACGCAGCCCCTGCAAAGCACACACCGACGGGCCGCGGAGCATGGACGCCCGATGGCGGAGTCAAAACGGACGATGGAGCTCGGACCGGCGGCGCAAGAGGTAGCCCCCCCCCCCCGGCGGCGATCCATCTATCTATCTAATGTGTGACGAGAGGAAAGAGAGATACGGGAGGCTATAGTGGCAGTTTCGAAATAATTCCAGCAAACAACAGTGCCAAACGCACATACCGTTTCGTTTTAAGTGAAGGCGTGGGTGCAGCCGTGCAGGCGTGAGGCTGCATCGGCGATACGCCCGATTCTCGCGTTCCTCTCAGCCTGGCTGAGAAGCCTCTTTTTACATTAGTCGGGCCACGCTGAGAAGCCCACACAGAAAACCAAACATGCCGAATTTTGCCGAAATCACTAGTTAGCGAGTACACCTTCCAACGATTACTCCCACCTTCCCAGGTTGCGACAAGTGGCGCACTGCATGCGTGCCACTTGTCGCAACCTGGGAGTTTTCCCTTTTTTCGTAGATCCGTATTTACAAAACGTTTTATCTCCTAAACCGTGCGTCCAAATCTCGAACCGTTTTCACCGTTGGCTTTCTCACGCTGAGATCTTCAAAACTAGATCCCATGTTGATAGGTTTTGACGAACTTTTTTTTTTCACGAAAAAAACCGGACGAAAAAACCAGGCCTCACGCGATAGAAAAAGAAAACAGAAAACGCGTTTTTTCCCTTTCCGAGAGGCACGGGTCGTGCCTCTCGCGAAGGCAAAACTGTGCCTCTCGCGGAAGCAAAACCGTGCCTCTCGCGGAAAAAAGAGAGCAGAAAACGCGTTTTTTTCCCTTTCGGGGGCCGTGCCTCTCACGATAGCAAAACCGTGCCTCTCACGGAAAAAAAAAGAGAGCAGAAAACGCATTTTTTCCCTTTCCGAGAGGCACGGCCATGCCTCTCGCGAAGGCAAAACCGTGCCTTTCGCGGAAGCAAAACCGTGCCTCTCGCATAAAAAAAGACAGAAAACGCGTTTTTTTTCCTTTCCGAGAGGCATGGCCGTGTCTCTCGCGGAAGCAAAACCGTGCCTCTCACAAAAAAAACATAAAACGCGGTTTTACGCGCAAAAATAGAAATTTCTGAAAAAAAAAAATCGTCCAAAAGCTACAAAAGACCGGTGAAAAACCGGAATACCAAAAAAATCCGGAAAAAACCACTCCAAAAAGGCGAAAACGCGTGCGAAAAAATAAAAAAAAATAAAATCCGAAGGGAACGCTCAGAGCGCGACACGTGGCGGCGACTGGGAACGCGCCAAGTGACGGCGCGTGGGAGTAATCGCTGGAACGCTTGTGAGGGAGTGCTTGCTAACTAGTTGCTCCTGAAATTTGCATGCCCCATGCGAGCCAGGTGCAAGCCACCCAACCAAACAGGCCCTTAGCAGCCCGAAGCTGCTTCTGCACGACAGACAAAACGGCGAGTAAATCGAACACTGCACCAAATCCTGCCCCGTTCCGGAGAACTGCTCCGTAGAGGGCCATTGTTTTCTTTGTGTGTGGACCTGGCGTCCGTACGGCCGAGTGGAAAAAATCGAGTCACGGCTCGTCAAACGACACAAAGGCAAGGACCATCACCCCACGGCAAGACGTAAAGCAAATACCCTCACCATGCTCGTGTGGCTTCCCTCTCATACCTTTCAAAAAAAGTTCTACGTAATTGCTTTTTGGTTTAACCAAGTATTTTTGTCTTGCTGACCGATGCACCATCGGTTTTGACTGAGATCGAGCGCTGTTGTTTCGTCCGCGATTGCAGGAGTGAGTGGCGCTGGGTCTTTCCCTGTTTTCCAGGTCAAACAGCCAAGTTGCTCCCTGCTGTAGTTTTCCATCGTCGACTTTGGTGGTCGGGTCAGGCTCGCGGCCAAAAACAGCACGCGGGCGCATGTGGCGAGGACGGCGGCGGCAAGGCGGGGGAACGCACGAGGCCGACTTTTTCTCCGGCCACGTGAGCCGGTCGCGGGTGGCGCCGTCGCGATAGTGCCCCTGCCTCGTGCGCGTGCACGTCTGTCTTGTCTGACGCACCGTCCGACCGACCGCCGCTGCGCGTGCCACGTGAACCGGTCATGGTGAGGGTGGCGCCGGGACATGCGTCGCGATAGTGCCGTCCGCCGTGCGCTTGCACGTCAGTCTCGTCTGAGGCGCCGCCCCGCCCGGCCACCGCTGCGTGACGAGTCCGCAATACGATATACGGGCATTTCTAAGAGCATCGTACTTAGCAAATATGATTCCATAAACATCCGCGTGATCGGGCGAGTTCCTTATTTGTCCGTTCGCGTAACCATATTTTTTATTTTCTTTCTCATATGTTCAGTCACTTGCACGTGATTGAGGGCGGGTGGGGGGGGGGGGGTCGCGTCTTACATGGCGGACTGACAGGGCACGCCCGGACGCGTCCGCGAGCCCTTATATCTATTTTAGATGCATATGAGGGTTCGCGGACAGCCCTGGCGTATATAGATGATACAAGGGATCCGGTTGGGGAACTTTTTTTCTTCTCTCCCCTGTCCGGTCACTGACCGGGCGCGTCCGCGGGTGTATGAGAGGTCGTTTGAGGCGTCCGGTTGTAGATGCTCTAACGGCTACCAGTAAATTCACTCGGACATGACCAGTTCATAAACATTGATGTCACAGGCCGTCGTCCAACGCCGCTCACATATATTTTAATAACTATTCGAACTAACCGGATGAAATTCGTGTAAATTGAATGGACTTTTAAATAAACCATAAGTGATTCATGCAAAACGCCGGATTTTCAAATAAATCAGAAGAGATTTATGCAAACACGACGGATGTTACATAAACATAACGAAATTCATTACATTTTGAACACACTTCAACTAAAAATGGAACTTGTCCGGCTCTAGAGGTATAATTCCTAATATAAATGGTCGACAACGCCCGTTCCCCACCGGACTGCCATTAGCCACAAGAATTGAAGCTCCGGCACTTGCCTTCGCCTTCTCCAGCTCATTCCCAACAGCCCACATCTCCGCAGCTTGAGCGGCTAAATGATCGGCGGTTATCAGCCCACCAAGCTTGGCTTCACGCGGAGGGAAAGAGCGGTGGCCTTCTTGGCACCCGAGCGTCGGCGACTTACCATGCACTACTCTTCCTCCTTGCCGGCGACGCTCGCGGATGTGCCGACTACGTGGTCATCACGGCGGGGAACGACCTTGGCGGAGCCGACGATGTCCTCCTCGTCGTCACTCTTGCCCCACACCTTGCAGCCACCTCGTCGAACTCCTTGTAGGCGGCCTCCAATTCCGCCTAAACCTTGGAGGTACCGCCAGCGGTCGAGGGAATCTGCAGGCGGAGCGGTAGGACTCGAGTTGCGCCGCCTGCTCTTCCAGTCCGCATCCGACGCAATCGTCCTACGTCGTCGAGCTGCTCCTCTGCCTGCTGGTGCTCCTCGAGGAGCTGGAGGTTGTAGGCCGCGTCGGCCTGCACCTCCCGAAACTGCTACCCCCGCGCATCCCGCACCATGTCCACGTAATGGGCACGGGACTCGCCGATGGTCATGGTGCAATGCACTGGCGAGGGTGGCGCCGTCTCGTCGTCGGTCGTGACCTCCATTGGGAAGTCGAAGGCCTCCGGCTGCCTGCTGGCCTACCAATCGACAGCAATGACGGCCATCTCCATCCTATGCTCCGGCGTGAGACCGTCTCAAAGAGCTTTGGAGCACGAGGAGGCCATGTTGGGAAAGTAGAAAGGGACCGGAGGAGGACGAATGCCGGCTATGGCCGAAGTTAGGGTATATATAGCGGGGCGAATGACAATGATATCATTTGCTTTCGTTGAAAACTGTTGAATTCAGAAAATTTGTATCGGATGATCGACGTGCATGACTTTGCATGGATTTGAGAGTCTGGATATGAAGTATGTGGATGCACGGAGCGAAATATGAGGGGCCGTCCGGATGCGTCCGCGGGCGTGCCCGGACGCATCCGCGGGCGTATAGGGGTCCGGATTTGCCCGGTCTAGCTATAGATGCTCTAAGAAGTAATATTTAAATACGAATCCAACGATATAATTTTTTATGACATGCACTAACATTTTGTATGTTATTTCATAATCATATTTTAACATGAAATACGGAAAAGACAAATAAACCAGGACAAGGGTAGTCTATGATATTATATACTACATATAGGTAATATTATATGACTCTTCACTACGACTAGCCTGATAACATTTGGTTACCCTACACGACATTAACTACACACTACCATAAACCTTTGCACACGAGAAGATCGCGTTGTCCTGGTACCGGCAACAGTCTGTAGTACCAGTACAACAGGGCGCCGTGGAAGGTTCACATCTGGATCCATCCAACGTCTATTCATTACAACCAGACGGGTACCGGTAGCTCCCGATCGATCTCGATTTTCAAACGCTGCCATGCATCATCAATGCTTGGCCAGGTGCCATTCGCTGATTTTTAGGACTTTGCCAATCTGTGGGTGCTTAGTTTTTATATCATTTTTTTTGCGCTGACCTTGGTTCTCATTTCTAAGCTCAATACATATAAAAAACACATTTCAAAATGTTCAAAAAATTCAAGAAAAAACTCCGCGTGTACATCCGGACATCCTATGTTTGTACACAAAAATTCGATGAAAAAGGATAAATTTTGTGGCCTGTATAAAAAAGATAAAAATATGCCTTGTGAATAGCTGAAATCAAGCATCGAAAATTGTCTTTTTTACACAAGCCACAAAAAATGTCATTTTTCGTCGAAACTTGGTGCACGCATATATAATGTCCGGATTTACACGCGGAATTTTTTCTCGAATTTTTTCAACATTTTGAAATGTGTATCTAGACAATGGGTGCATATACACCTATGAGTCAAAGTGAATTTCCGCAATTTAGGTGCAAAATTAGAATTGTGTTTTCATCTAGGTACACATAATTTGCATCATTTCTTCCTGGGTCACCATGCTATTCTTTCTCTTCTTAATTAACTCATCAAATTAGATTTTTTACGTACTAGTTGACAGCCTTGACACATGTACGAAGTGAAGCATTGGGAGTTGACTACAGCACTGCTTGGCTTAAGCACGGAGTGGTTGAGGCTACTCTTGCACACGCCGCCGCGTGAGGGCATCTCCAATGCAAGATTACGTATGGGGCGTCCGGATTTTTATTTCAACCGAACTAATCATCGAACACTTAGTTTATCTCAGTCGATGAGGTGACCAGGAAGAGTGAGCATGGGCGAATTGGCAAAGAATGCCAGGAGGAGAGCAGGTGAACCGAATCCTCCTCGTCGTCGCCCGTTAATTCGGTTTCCTGCGTGCGAACCACTCGTCACGACCCGGACCGAATGTCCATGCCACTTCCATAATTCCACTAGGAGAATAATGTCCACTCCACCAGAGCACCATACGTAGTACAGTAGTATTTTCTTTCGCCGGAAATCCGCTACGTACCTACGCACGTTTGTTGTTGATCTTCTCCAACAAGACTGATCGGGTAGGAAGACTAGAGCTGACTGTCATTCGTAAGCAGAGTGGCAACATACGTGTCACACACATCTGTACAGAACGATATATAGTACTGTGTCACCACTGGGGTTACTGTCAGTTAGCAACCGCAAGTTCTTTTGAACACCGCACTAGTAGAAAACGGACCTTTTGTCCGCAGCTTTAGTCCCGGTCGGGTTTTGAACCGGTACTAATGTGACCATTAGTCCCGGTTCGGGACGGGCATCATTAGTCGCGGTTCGTTCCAGACCTTTAGTCCCGGTTCGTAACACGAACCGGGACTAATGTGGTGGTGGCAGGCTGGTGTCAGCTGGGGCCCCCACGAGCCCCTTTAGTCCCGGTTGGTATCACCAACCGGGACTACAGGCCCCCCCCCTTTAGTCCCGGTTCGTAACACGAACCGGGACTAAAGGGTGGTGGCAGGCTGGTGTCAGCTGGGGCCCCCACGAGCCCCTTTAGTCCCGGTTGGTATCACCAACCGGGACTAAAGGCGACTAAAGATCCCCTATATGAATTCGGCCAGCCCGATCACAGTACTCCTTCCTTTTTTCCCCCCTTCTTCCCCTCCTTTGTTCTTCCTCTTCCTTGAGCTCATCCTCCAGTTTTGCCAAAATTTGTCAAGATTTGGAGACACCCCATCCATCCAAGTGTTCACAAAGGTTAGCAACTTTGTCCTTTCATCTCTCATTGCTAGATTAGCTCTTGCAATGCTCTATAAGTATAGTGATTTGTGGGTTTTAGTTTGGGAGTATTTATATATGGTAGTTCATTTGATTTATATGCAATTTGAGCTCAAATTAACTTCTTACTTTGCATGTGTAGGTGTGGTTTACTTAGTGCCTTCCCGTCCCCGTCCTAACCACCGTCGATCGCCCGCACCGTCCCGTCGCCGTCACCACACCTTGGTGAGCCTCTTGTTCGTTCTTATCCTTTTTATAAAAAAAAATCTTATTTGTATGATTTAGATAGTTAATTGTATAATTTTCTTACATGTATGATTGTTTGTTATACATAGTGCCATGACTTTGATATCCGTCCCCGTCGGCCCTCGTCCGGTTTATGATTCGGATGTGGTATATATATTCTCTTTTATAACTATTTGTTGCATTTCGCGTTTATGACAATTATGCCCATCAAGTTGACATAGATATTTTTATCTAGGAGGTATGTGAACCGGAAATTGCAACCGACATAGATATTCTTGTCAAGAAGTTAAATTTAGTTGAAAAAGAAAACGAGTATTTGAAAGAAAAATTGAAAAGAGTTGAAGAAGAGAAGATGAAACTGGAGTTGTATGTTGCCGATGTCGTCGATGATCACAAGATCAAGATGGATGCAATGCGCTTGAAGATTAGAAAATTTAAAAAATATGCCATTGATAGTGAGGCTTGGTATCACTATGCTGTTGGATCAATTGTTACCTTAGTTACGATCTTGATCGCATTTGTTGTTGCATTAAAATGCTTTAGCTAGAGAGTTTGTATGTTGCTTTATGAGAACAAGTGTGTATAAACTTTATGTATGAACTTGTATTAATTTGGTCTTTTCGGTGTTGTGTAATGAAGATGAGCCGGCAATGGATGTACGATGACCGATGCTCTCCCCAGTTCATTAATGGCGTGCATACTTTTCTGGTTGCGGCTGAGGCAAACAAGCGGGCGGATGGTTTTATGTATTGTCCATGTGCTGGCTGTAAGAATGATCGGAATTACTCTAACTCAAGAACCATTCATGTCCACCTGTTTGAGTCCGGTTTCATGTCCGGCTATAACTGTTGGACCAAGCACGGAGAAAGAGGGGTCCTAATGGAAGAGAATGAAGAAGAACAGGATGACGACAGCTATCCTGGCCATGGGTTCCATGAATACGATGGTACAACAATGGGGGAAGAAGCTGAGCCGGCAATGCAGGAAGGAGCTGAAGAAGAGGCATCAGATGAGCCGGCTGATGATCTTGGTCGGGCCATTGCCGATGCAAATAGAAACTGTGCAAGTGAAAAGGAGAAGCTGAAGTTGCAGCGCATGTTAGAGGATCACAAGAAATTGTTGTACCCAAATTGCGAAGATGACAAGAAAAAGCTGGGTACCACACTGGAATTGCTGCAATGGAAGGCAGAGAATGGTGTACCTGACAAGGCATTTGAAAAGTTGCTGAAAATAATGAAGAATAAGCTACCAAAGGACAACGAATTGCCCGACAGTACGTACGAAGCAAAGAAGGCCGTCCGCCCTCTAGGATTAGAGGTGCAGAAGATACATGCATGCCCTAATGACTGCATCCTCTACCGCGGTGAGTACGAGGATTTGAATGCATGCCCGGTATGCTGTGCATTGCGCTATAAGATCGGCCACGATGACCCTGGTGATGTTGCGGGCGAGCGCCCCAAGAAGAAGATTCCTGCCAAGGTGATGTGGTATGCTCCTATAATACCACGGTTGAAACGTTTGTTCAAAACAAAGAGCATGCCAAGTTGATGCAATGGCACAAAGATGACCGTAAGAAAGACGGGAAGTTGAGAGTACCCGCTGACAGATCACAGTGGAGAAAAATCGAGAGAAAGTGGAAGGACTTTGCAGATGACGGAAGGAACGTATGGTTTGGTTTAAGTGCAGATGGCATCAATCCTTTTGGGGAGCAGAGCAGCAATCATAGCACCTGGCCTGTGACTCTATGTATCTATAACCTTCCTCCTTGGTTGTGCATGAAGCGGAAGTTCATTATGATGCTAGTGCTCATCCAAGGCCCCAAGCAACCCGGCAACGACATTGATGTGTACCTAAGGCCATTAGTCGAAGAACTTTTAGAGCTGTAGAATGGAAAAGGTGTACGTGCGTGGGATGAGCACAAACAGCATGAATTTGACCTGCGAGCGTTGCTGTTTGTAACCATCAATGATTGGCCTGCTCTCAGTAACCTTTCAGGATAGACAAATAAGGGATACCACGCATGCACGCACTGTTTAGATGATACCGACAGTATATATTTGGATAAATGTAAGAAGAATGTGTACCTGGGGCATCGTCGATTTCTTCAGAGCAGGCATCCCGTAAGAAAGAAAGGCAAGCATTTCAAAGGTGAGGCAGATCACCGGAAGAAGCCTCGCCACCGTACTGGTGATGATATACTTGATATGGTCAAGGATTTAAAAGTAATCTTTGGAAAGGGTCCTGGCGGACAATCTGTTCCGAATGACGCTGACGGACGCGCACCCATGTGGAAGAAGAAATCTATATTTTGGGACCTACCCTATTGGAAAGACCTAGAGGTCCGCTCTGCAATCGACGTGATGCACGTGACGAAGAATCTTTGCGTGAACCTGCTAAGCTTCTTGGGCGTGTATGGGAAGACAAAAGATACACCGGAGGCACGGGAGGACCAGCAACGTATGCACGGAGAAGACGGCATGGATCCAAAGCAGTTTCAGGGTCATGCCAGCTACGCTCTTACCAAAAAAAGAAGGAAATCTTCTTCGAATGCCTGCTCAGTATGAAGGTCCCGTCTGGCTTCTCGTTGAATATAAAGGGAATAATAAATATGGCAGAGAAAAAGTTCCAGAACCTAAAGTCTCATGACTGCCACGTGATTATGACGCAACTGCTTCCGGTTGCATTGAGGGGGCTTCTACCGGAAAACGTTCGATTAGCCATTGTGAAGCTATGTGCATTCCTCAATGCAATCTCTCAGAAGGTAATCGATCCAGAAATCTTACCAAGGTTAGAGAATGATTTGGTGCAATGTCTTGTCAGTTTCGAATTGGTGTTCCCACCATCCTTCTTCAATATCATGACGCACGTCCTAGTTCACCTAGTCGAGGAGATTGCCATTCTGGGTCCTGTATTTCTACACAATATGTTCCCCTTTGAGAGGTTCATGGGAGTCTTAAAGAAATATGTTCGTAATCGTGCTAGGCCAGAAGGAAGCATCTCCAAGGGCCATGAAACAGAGGAGGTCATTGAGTTTTGTGTTGACTTTATTCCTGACATTAAGCCGATTGGTGTTCCTGAATCGCGGCATGAGGGCAGACTGGGTGGAAAAGGCACGCTAGGAAAGAATTCAGTAATATGCCGGGACGGGCATTCTTTGGCACAAGCACACTACACAGTTCTACAAAGTTCCGCCTTGGTGGCTCCGTATATCGAGCAACACAAGAATATTCTACGCTCCAAACACCCGGAGTAGTCTGACGACTGGATTACACATGAACAAACTGTGACTTTCGCCGATTGGTTGCAGACACGTCTCATGCATGACGACACTGTTGCAGATGACCTGTACTTGATGTCCAAGTTACCATCTTCGACTATATTGACTTTCAAAGGGTACGAGATAAATGGGAATACATTTTACACGATCGCCCAAGATAAAAAGAGCGCCAACCAAAACAGTGGTGTCCGCTTTGATGCAGCAAACACCAATAGGCCAAAGGACATATATTATGGTTACATAGAGGAGATATGAGAACTTGACTATGGACTTGGTTTGAAGGTCCCTTTGTTTCGGTGCAAATGGGTCAATCTGAGAGGAGGCGGGGTAAAGGAAGACCCGCAGTATGGAATGACAACAGTGGATCTCAACAATCTTGGGTACGCATACGAACCATTCGTCCTAGCCAATGATGTGGCGCAGGTTTTCTATGTGAAGGACATGTCTACCAAGCCGAGAACAAGAAAAGATAAGGAAGCGAATACATCATACGACGAGCCAAAGCGCCACATAGTTCTTTCAGGGAAAAGAAACATCGTGGGAGTGGAGGACAAGACAGACATGTCAGAAGATTATGAAAAGTTTCATGAAATTGCTCCCTTCACAGTGAATGTTGACCCGAGCATCAAGTTAAACGATGAAGATTGTCCATGGTTACGGCACAAAGGGACACACGCGAAGAAAAAGTTTTATATCCAAAGATCCCACTCTGGGATGTGACCGGCTTCTCTAGTTAGTTTCCGGACTTATATATCTGGATAGTCCCACTTCGGACAAACCGGAGGGAATCTTTGTAATAGAACTCCGACTTATGTGTTTTGGCATTTGAAACGCAAAGAAATATTATGTCCAAAGCCACGTCATCAATTTTCAACCCTTTCTGACTTCATTTGCTATTTTTCATGCATTTACTGATTTTTTTGAGCTAAATGACCCTGAAATTGAAAAGCACTACAAATCACAATCAGAAAAGGTTGAAAGTTGGCATGGTATCATCGTTTCACCCACATAGCATGTGCTAAAAAGTTGAGAGGGTTACGGCAAAAACTGAATGCACTTCGTGTACAAAATGGACAATCTCTTTTGAAGTATCACGCTTTCGGACGAAAACTCGTCTGTTACAAAGGCATTTCATTTTTTTTAAATAACCTAAGAATTACCAAATTGAATATAATGATAAAACACACTAATATTAAACAGCAGAAAAAAGAATCACTGAAAAATATTTTTTTAAAATAAAGTTATTCACAAACTAGTGATTCACACAAATTTCAGACAATTCAAATTTGAAAACTACTGGTACTAACAGAAAGTTTATAATTTTTTTGACCTAAAGCAAAAAGATTCACTCAGAAACTCTAAATAAAGCAAAAAACAACCAAGAAACAAAAGAAAATAAATATAGAAGAAAACAAAAAAAAACTGAAAAGTAAAAAAAGCCCGCCTACTGGGCCGCCACGGCCTGCATACGACTAGACACCCACTAGTTGGGCCAGGATGCAGGCCCGCAAGGCCCAGTATGGCCCACAGGGCAGGAAAGAACGGTAGGCCTTGTAGGCCTGCTTTAGAGAGGAGCTCGAATGAGCTACCGCGCCGGGGTTTATAAACCAGTGCGAGCGCCCTTCGCTGGGCGAGGTGGGACTAAACATCCACCACACTGCGCCGTGCCAGGAACAGGCCTTTAGTCGCGGTTGGAGCCACCAACCGCGACTAAAGGTGAATTTCATCCAGTCCAAGCGGCGGGAAGCGAGACCTTTAGTCGCGGTTGGTGGCTCCAACCGCGACTAAAGGTTCTCATATATATAACTCCACTTACGATCCTCTCCATCTCTCGACGCCAAACACAGACGACGCCGCGAGGCTGCTGCGCGCCGCCGCCTGCCCCGATCGACGCCGTCGCCGCCCCCGACGCCGGCCGCCCGTCCCTCCTCGTCGACCCCTACTCCGGACGCGCCCTTCCTCGCCGATCCCCGACGGCGCCGCCGGCCCGCGCGCGCGCGCCCGCTCCTCGCTGCGCCGCCTGCCTCGACGCCGTCGCTGCCCCGGATTCGCCTCGCCTCGCCGTCGCCCCGCTGTGAGCTCAGTTCCTCGCTCTCCCCCCCTCCCTCGCCCCGTGCTGCCATGGCCGCCCGTCCCCGAGCCCCCCCCCCCCCCCCCCACACACACATGCATGAACACACACACACATTTTCTATTTAGATGTTTTAGTTGTTTTTCACTAGTATATATGTATGTATGAATGCATGTTAGATGGATATAATTAGTGTTTAATTAGTATAGATTTTTTTTATATAATGTTGTTTTTTTGTTTTTTAATGGATGTATAGAAGTATGCTTAATTAGTGTTTCTTTTTCTGTTTTTTAATTTTTTATACTTTTAGTTATAGAAATGTTAGATGAATGTTTTTTAGTTTTTTATACTTTTAGTTATAGCTAGATAAATGTTAGATATAAAAACGTTGAGGAATTTTGATATTTGATCCAATGTATAGCAATTAGTATTTGCAAAAGTTGCATATTTTAATGTTGTATTTGCAATAGATTTTCTTAGTCCTTTAAGGGATTAATTATCAGGAATGCCCCCATTATGGATGTGCACAAGTTGATCCAATTTCTTTCTGATCTCATGCATCTACCTTTCGGATCTCTGAATACTAAATTGTTTTATCTTTCTTCTGGATTAGTTAAATAAAAGCTATGGACAATACCGACAGAGAAGGAGAAGAGGCTGTGTTCGACATCATACGCTCCACGAGCCCAGATGATCATGATGACGGCTCGCAATATCTGAACCCTTCGGGTGAGGGTATGATGTTTGATGAAGACGAACGAATAGATGAAAGTGACGACAACGATGTTGACGAAGAAAATGTTCTTCAAATGACCGGCGAGGTATATTTAATATATAAGCCATCCGGTGATCATTACATGTCTTAATTGATTTGTATGTATTAACGAATCGATCTTTCTTCTTTTAGGCCTCCGGATCGAGCAAATCTTGTACAAGCGACAGGGTAGTTCGAGGCCCGGCCAAAAAGTTGGACAAAGGCGTAAAGTTCAACATCGATTCCATCAAAACATCAACTGGCGAACCGCTTGTACCTAAGAAAAATGCGACCACGTTCAAGAATCAATGCGGAGTTATTGTCAGGGACCAAATCCCGATCTCCGTTCAAGAATGGAGAAAGCCAGCAAAGGGAGATCGAGCAGGAGTTACTTTTGTCGACGAAAGAGCAAAAGATGTGCTTTGGACTACGCTCATGGAACATTTCACCCTACCAGATAATTTGACAGATGCAGATCTGAAGAAAGTCAGAAACTATGCTCTTAAAAAGATGGCGATCGCATTCAACACCTTCAAGAAAAATGCATGGGCTAAGTACGTCAAATCAAAAAAGAAGACTCCAGAATTCACGGGAGCACTGGTGAAGGCAAAAGATCACTGGGACGCTTTCGTGAAGTTCAAGGAATCGGAAGAAGCTAAGGAACTGTCGAGGAAAAACAAGATTAATGCTGCGAAAAAGAAGTGGCACCATCGTCTGGGGCCAGGTGGCTACCAGGTGGCCCTGCCTAAGTTGCATCAATCTGAGCAAGAGATGATTAGTAAACGGGTCAGTCCAGTTACATTGACATGGCCCCCCAGGTGCAGGACATGGTTTTATGCGCATGGGGGGAAGTTGGACCGAGAGACAGGGCTGGTTATGGTGAAGGCAAGTCTTAAAGAAGCGACAGACGAAATACTTATTGCAATAGAAGAAGCTCGATCGGGGGTGTTCACGCCCAACAGAGATAACGACGAGCTTACGCGCGCCCGGAAGAATCCTGAACACCCGGGAAGAACACGAGGCAAAGGCGTTGTTCCGTGGTATGAGGGGTTTGCGGATTGGAACGACGACTATAGAAGCCGTGCGAGAAAGAAGAAGCATGAGGAGCAGAAGAAGGAGGAAGCACTCCGCCTTGAAGGCCTAATATCCTCGCACCTGGAGTTGGAACGATTTGTCAGGCGGCAGCAGGAGCAGATCGACTCACTCAGCCATGAAAGGGCGTCTCAGCGGCAGCATGAGCAGATCGATCCAGCATTGGATAGCACCGTCCCATCTATGCCGAGAAGCAGCGTGGGTTCCGCCCCGGCCGATATCGATAATGCACTGCTAGCTAGCTACCCTGTGGATGATATCAAAGACAGGACTAACTGTGAGCTACACATGAAAGTGAAGAACTTATCCATGAAGGTGGCGGACGGCTATGCTTTAGCAAATCCCCCTGAAGCAACCTTCCATTGCAATCCCATTCCAGCTGGCTATGCTCGTGTCGGGGTTGATGAAGTGATGTCAGCATATCACGAGCTACAACTTGACATTCTTGGAGGTGACGAGGAGAGAACACTGGGAGAGGCCATACATCGTATCATTCTATGGAAAAAGGATTGCATCGTCTTTCCAAGGCCACCGACTCCTCCTTCTCCAAGTCCTCCGCCGCTTCAGTCGACTCCTCCTCCTCCAAGTCCGGCACCGCGTCAGCCGACTCCTCCTCCAAGTCCGGCACGGCGTCAGCCAACTCCTCCTCCTCCAAGTCAGCCGACTCAGCGTGCTCCGCCTAAGCAACAGCGGAAGAGAGAGGTCGCAGCTACGACGGCTAGCGGTACAACAGACAAGAAATTCAAACATGGTCCAAGCCTCAAGCCTCTTCCGAAGTTGTCTTACCACCTGACTCAGGAGGAACTCGACGACGCATGTGATGCCCAATTGAAGGCCCATTTTGCACCGAAACCGCCCGCGCCGCCAAAGGAGAAAGTACCTGAGCATGTATCACAACACTTTATTGATATGGCTCGACCGGCTGACAATCAGAAGGACTCCGACTATGTGCGGTCTATCAAGAAGTCATATTCTGCAGGGCAAAAGGAGTCGAGCTCGAGCTCGAGCCAAACAGTTGGCAAAAAAAGCGGGAAAACTGTTCCCCGGCTGGGAGAACAAGCAGTGCAATCGACCCCCCCCCCCCCCCCCCCCGCTCATTGTACAAACACATGTGAGTACCGCCGATCGGCCGGCAATAACCGACGATCTTAGAAGGCAGGCTAAAGAGGCCGGTGTCACTGTTGAACAACTCCTAGGCCTTGAGGAAATCCCCGGGATTACAGAGGAGGAAGTAAAATACCAATATGTCCGTGGCAAACCTCTGGTCAAGCCTGACGATGTCAAGCTTCTACCAACGAGAATGTACAATTTGCATACGTGGTACATGCAAAAAACAACAAATACCAATGAAGAGTCCCTCATGGTGAAAGTCAAGCCAGAGCATTACTTCCATGGAAAAGATGTGTGGATTGATTTTTCAGAGTTGTTTCAGTTATTCCAACAAGACGCACTAGACAAATCTATCGTCAGTTGCTATTGTCTGTAAGTGATTTCTTTCTGTAATTTAAGTCTCTAGCTAGCTAGCTAGATGTGCTCTCGTTCATTAACTGTAATTATCCTCACTATATTATTTTCTGTGGTATTATGCAGAATGAAGATGTATGAAATAAAAAAAACTAGACGCTATGGAGTTGGGTTCATTGACCCAAATACGATTAATCAGGCGATATGGGAAGATCAATATTCGAGAGAAGACACAGAGAGATTCCTGCTAGAGTTTTTGAAGCCACTAAACACCCAACCAAAAATACTACTTCCTTACAACTTCGGGTGAGTGTTACTATATCTTGTACTACAAATTCTATTTTTTGCTTACTAGATGTTAATAAGTGTAGTTGATGAGTTATGCACATGCCCGCTTATTTATAAAAAACGTGTGCGCTTGCAGTTTTCACTGGATCTTGTTAATCATTGAAGTTGACAAGGGAAAAGTTGAAGTACTGGACTCACTATATAAGGATCCATCCGAATACGCAACCGTGAAGGGGATGTTCGACAGGTAATTTCAATCATTATCGCACTATGTCTGCCTCTTTACTTCATTTCCTGATATCAACTAGTTAATAACTCCTTTATTCATTTTCTTTGCCGGCGGGCAGGGCTTGAAAAATGTTCATCGAAGAGGTCCCCGGCCAATGGAAACAACAGCTGAAATGGGTGCGACCCAAGGTAATTAAGTAGTACTAGCTAGCTACGTCCGTGTATCTCTTTAATTCTAGTTTCAATACCATTATCATGCTTGATTAATTATTACCTGATTGAATTTTATTCTCGTAAAGTGCATGAGGCAGGAGAAGGGGAATAGTTTATGCGCATACTACGTTTGCGAGAATATTCGCATGATCACGTCTGAAAGGAGCATAGATAAAAAAACTCTTTGGGTACGTTTGCTAAAACACTATCCATAATTTTTTTAATCATGATCTAGCTAATATATATACACACAACTAATATATTCATCTTGATCTCCTGATTATAGATGATAGATATGCGGGGCGAGCTCCTACCAACGGCTCGCGTACGAGCAATTCAAGAGGAAATAGCTGGATTTCTGGTCGACCAGGTCATAAATCCCAAAGGAGAATACCATTACAAGATCAAGCAGTAATGCCCTGCATATGTAATGATCCGCAAATTGTAGGAGAAATTGTATATACCAAATTGTATATATATATGTATGTGAATGGTCGTCGTACGAGAAATTCGATTTATATATATATGCACAACGTGTACAGTATGTAGTAGCGTAATATATGTTTGAAATGAAAAATAATTAAATGGAAAACACAAAATTAAAAGGAAAAATAAACCAAAATTAAAAGAATTAAATACTTTTAGTCCCGGTTGGTGTTACCAACCGGGACTAAAGGTCCCCCAGCGAACGGCCCCGGCAGGTGTCACGTGGTGGGCCTTTAGTGCCGGGCCGTGACGAACCGGGACTAAATGGGAGGGGGGGGCTTTAGTCCCCCCCTTTAGTGCCGGTTGTAGAACCGGCACTAAAGGGCCTTACAAATCGGGATTAAAGGCCCGTTTTCTACTAGTGCCGAACTCCCGGCCTTCCCTTGGAATAATTTGCTCCATGCGGAGCCCTGGTTTTCTTTGTCATCCTGTCGATCGACCGACTTGGCGTCTGTATGGTGCTCGTCAAACGACACGAAAGGACGATCATCCTACACGAAGCACGAACCCCACGGCAGGGCGAAAGCAACGGAGTTGACGTGCCCTACCCACGATCAGACTCGATGAAGTTGTTATTAGGCGTCGCACGGCCCGCTGGCTGGCCGTGTGGTCAAAACACTAACAAAGTATCCGGCAGGGCCATCAGCTTAAGAGTGGTAGCTACACTTTTTGGGCGGCGGATAAGGCAAGGGTTCGGTCAGGCTCAAGTCACTCACCACTACTACAAGTCTAGAAAACACAGGTTTTGGCTTGACACGCTTGGCAAAGCTCACCTGACATGAGCTGGACTCGTACCTATCGGGCATGGTGGCTGGGGAAAAGAAGAGGCTTTGCGGTCGCGGGCGTACGTGCAGGTGCAGTGTAGTGCGACCAGACCAGTGGCCTAAAGCAGCGGGTGAGGGATCGAGCAGGTTAGCGACTCCTCGGTCCATGCATGTTTGCACATGCTGCCAAAAAGGGTATCACTGGTGGCATCACCGGTGCACGAGAAATGCTAGACTTACGGAATCGTCTTACGGACCCCTCCCACAAACCAATCTCACCTCCCTGTGAATTCAATTGTGGGCCCTGCTTCTGATCTCCCATCAAATCAAAAACGTCCACACAACTCCGTAAGTTAATTCTGTAGGATGTGGTCCGTAGGTGTAGCATTTGTGCACACTCCACCTCATCCACAGTAGCGCCACTCGTACAGGTTCTCTGATCTCCAGCCCATCAAGAAAAAAAAAACATACTGCAGTAAAAATCTAATACTAGTACAGCTTTTTAGCTTAAGCAGTAGTCTTCTCTAAAATATAAGTTTAACCAGCAGAGGCATTTTGAATTGCTGATCGATGCACCCGCCGTTGACTGGGAATGGGATGGAGTGCTGTTTTCCTCCCTGATCACAGGAGGGAGTGGCCGATGGGGCTTGGTTCTCCATGCATCCTCTTCCAAGATGCTCTGCTCGGCTCCCTGCCGTAGTTTTCGTCGGCGCATGTGGCGGTCGTGGCTCCTATCAGTCTCACTCACAGGCAAAGCAGCACGTGGTGGTGGTGGCTGCGCCTGCGCGGGGGCGGCGGCGAGTTGAACTTGAAACCGACCGGAAGCTGCCCGACTTTTACTCCGGCCACGTGAGCTCGTCGTGGGTGGCGCCGAGGGATGCGTCGCGATGGTGCACCGCCGGCCGCTACCGCCACGGCTCCACCGTCCATGATACGGCTCTTCTCCATGCCTGCCAAACAAGCACCGAACCCGACGAACTTTTCGTCTCGTTAGACTGAAAACGCAGTAGACTTTCTTTTTTACGGAGGCGAAAACGTAGACTTGTGTCTACATGGAGAGACACTGACACCGTTCAAATTTTCGGCCTTTAACTGTATCGGGATTGTTGCCTTGTTTTACTATAATATTTATTTCTTTTTTACAATGTAATCAGATTTTTTTTAAGAAAACCTGCTAAGCTTTATTCACCAAGTGGAACAAACAGATACAGGTATTACACTGGAATCATGTGGATGACCCATCCAAAGATGGCGTCCCTGATCAAAATAAAGCGAATGCTTAGCTAGGTTATGAGACTCATAGTTCGAGAGGTCCTAGACTCGTGAGTAAAAATACAAGAAGTAAAGTTGTTCTTCGAGAGCTAATCTTTTTGATTGCACTACTGTAGTTTCCTTAGATGCTTCTCTTATGTGTTTCACCACCATCTCATCGTCGGACGCAATAGCGAGGTTTTGAAGCCCCAAGTCCTCGGCCAAAGACAATGCCTCTCGACATGCAATCGCCTCTAAACATGGCGGCTCCACCATACCTCTGATGACCATCTAGGCGTCTACCTTCGGCTTTTGTCATTAGAATGTAATCTGATGCATTGTCAGATCTTTTTTCTTTCATTTCGAGGTCAACTCTGGCTTGTAGTTCTCTCAATGCGACATCCCTAGGCCAAAACACGGGGAGGCTCTCGTCCATTTTTTTGGACGTGTAACGCATCCGCCGGCTAATATTTTTAAAAGATCGTTCGGGTCGCGAGCCGTCAGATTCGGCATCATCGAGCGGCTGACTAGCACCCTCACCATTGCAACATAGATAATGTTGCAGAAAACTTTGCAACATAGGTTATGTTGCAGAAACCTTTGCAATAGAGATTCTGTTGCAAATTATTTTGATCAAGTTGTGGAAACGTATGTAGATTGTTTTTCGCAATTGAGGTTATGTTGCAGTTTTTTTTTTGCAGGAGAGATCATGTTGCCAAAGCGTATGAAGATTTTTTCTGCAACCGAGGTTTTGTTGTACTTTTTTGCAAGATGAATCATGTTGCCAAAACACATGTATAATTTTTTTGCAACAAAGGTCATGTTGTCAAAAAATTGTAACCGAAATCAAATTGCAGGATCCATTTCTGTGTCAGAGGCTCTAAGCTCGAGGAGGCGGTAGCCATGGACGCCGGTGCTCCTCTAGGACGGCGGCAACATCAAACGCCGAACGGTGCAGTCCGGCGGCTCCAGCGTACGCACAGCCGGTAGACAGCACCGTGCTGGTCGGCTTCCAGCGTCTACGCACCAGCCGCTGGTGCCTTCTTGCAGGTTGCTACACCAGCCACCGGCCATGAACCGCTTCTCGTCACAACGAGGTTACCACTTCGTAGAGAGACGCATGTGTATCAGCATGGAGGCATGTTGTGACCACAAAGCTAGATGTAGAAGACGAATGAGGGGAAAAAGGGAATGGGTGGCTCTCGGTCGTTAGCTATGGATATAAGAAAAAAGCATCAACGGTGATGGCTCAAATAGGACGTGTGGCATGCGTGTGAGGCGGCCGACGATGCACTAAGCTTTTCCCATTTTTTAGAAAAAGTTTCGGATTCATTCGACTGATCACGTTGCGGCGATAGGCCTATGACCGCTAGGGCTCTAATCCTAGGCGTAGGAACAATAGACCTTGTAAATTTTTGTTAGGGCGTCTCCAAACCCCTTGATCAAGCTGTCCGGCCACCGCAAGCATTCAACGCAATACTCCATTCGTTCATGGAAACGTCCGCTTGTCCAAAATCTTGAAAATTTGACGCCAACCATGGGGTTCGTGGGCATCTGGACCATCACCACGTATGTGTCTTACACCCTGGTCCCATCCCAAAAGACTCTCCGTTTGAAAAACCCTCTCAAAAGCCGAAGAGACAGACACACGTATCACACCCATTTGTACACAAATATACTTCTGCACGACAGAAAAAAGGCGGGTAAATCGCATTGAACTTCGAACTTTGGAAGTGCAACGCACCGAATCCTGCCCGCGTTCGAATAATTGCTCCGTAAGAAGCCCTGGTTTTCTTTCTCATGCTGGCGACTTGGGGTCCGTATGGTCGAGACGAGACACCGGGTCCTGAGCTTGTCAAACCACACAAAGGACGATCAATGATCACGTAATGCAACGCATGTACCCCTACCCACGATCGGACTTGATGAAGTGGTTGTTAGCGGCGGGCCGTGTGGTCAAACACCAACAAAGCATCATCCAGTGCCTTCAGCTAGCGGGCTATGGCAAATAGCGGCGGACCTCCAAATAAGCTATCGCGGGTCATTTGTACATGAAACCATTTAGCGGCACCCTGCTGAAAAGGCTATAGCAAGGCTATAGCGGGGCTATAGCGGGCTATTTAAAACTATGCTTAAGAGTGCTGGCTACACTTTTTGGCCGGCTGGGGGCTAGCAGGTCCAGTTTATGTCACTTAGCACTACTAGAAAACATAGATTTGACCTGACATGCGTGCCAATTGCCAAAGCTCGCTTGGAAAAGGATGGTACGTGGATGTTGTTGTCATGGAGTTGGAGTAGTACGTGGATATTGTTGCGATTGTGAGTGAGCAGTGCAGTGCAACCAGAACGAGTGAAGGCCAAAAGCAGTAGCCGGTCGAGGGGGAGAGGGATCGAGCGGTTGAGCGACTCCACGGGTGTGGCAACAGCACTGCACGTGTACTCTACCTTAGGGCATGTACAGTCAGCTGTCTGGAATGGATACCACGTAGGATTTTAGATGAAGTGCAAGAGAGAGAACCGAGACAGAGGACGAGGCTATCGGTAAAATTCTAGACGGTCGGTAGCGCTGGAAAATCGGGATATACAGACGGCAAACTACCGTTGTATCAAGGGCGTCTGCAAATATGACGGTTTTCTCCTTCCACAACCGATCTAGCGGTCCAGCTTTTTCATCGAGCCTAATTTAAAGGGCTAAAACTGAATCCGCAACGTCCTATCTTTCTTCGTGCTGAGATTGTTTGTTCAAAAATAAAAATTGCTACAGTGTGTCTTGCAAACGACCAAACAAGGTCCCAGTGTAGACGCTGTCTTTAGCGCCGTCTATAAGTGATATGGCAGGGCATTATAGACGGATGTTGTCTAAACGATTGCACATGCCCTCATCAAAAGGTAGCGCCAGTATAACCAGTTCGAATTGCTTTTCAAAACAGTTCTGCCTTTCAAAACAGTTCGAATTGCTTTTCGGTTTAACCAGCATAACCAGTACTCCCTCCGTCCCAAAATAACTGTCTCAAGCTTGAGACAGTTATTTTGGGACAGAGGGAGTATTTTTTTTGTCTTGCTGACCGATGCACCATCGGTTTTGACTAGGATTGAGTGATGGTTTTTCCCTCCGCGATCATACGGGCGACCTTGTTTTCCAGGTCAATCAATCAATCAGCATGCTCTGCCCGGCTCCCTGCCGTAGTTTTCCATGGTCGACTTCGGCGGTCAGGTCAGGTTCGCAGCCAAAAACAGCACGCGGGCGCATGTGGCGGTAGATTGCGCGATGCGAGGACGGCGGCGGCGAGGAGGACACACCAGACAACCCGATGGGAACCTACCCAACTTTCACTCTAGCCGACGATACATGCATCGCGATAGTACCGTCTGTCGTACGCGTGCACTTCTGTCTCATCTGAGGCACCACCCCGCTCGGCCACCCCTGCGCAACGAGTCCACGATACGACTCTCTTCGTTTTCAAACGAGCTAGGCAAGACAACGACGATCAAATTAGGGTTGTAGTTCGGTGGAGAGAGAGAGAGAGAGAGGGGGGGGGGGGGGGGGGGGTTAGGGGATTGTTGAGTGACATGAGATTTTTTTCTTTTCCGTGAATACGCGCTAGGCGTATCATTCCATTGATCAAGGATAGAAAATACAGTGGCGATCTTTGTAATGCGTATTCGACAAGGCGCATACAAAGTCGCGACGAGCATAGGGTGGGTGGTTGCTCAGCCGTTACACATCAATTCTCATGTTACAGGATGATTACACTAAGCCCTCGAGCACCTCACTACTAGGAAAACCATTTTTAACGACGGTATACATGGTCGTTAAAAGTCGGATTGTGGTCGTTATAGGTCACTAACGACCACACTCTGCTGGTCGTGGTAGGCTCCGTCGTTAAAAGTCTAACGACCACATTATGTGGTCTTTATTCTTGTAACGACGGGATGGTGTGTCGTCGTCAATCTCGATGCAATAACGACCACAATTGTGGTATTAACGATCACTTATGTTATCTATAATAATGTTCTCATGGTGACCAAAGCATCATTATTGACCACTCGTTCAACAATCACTTTATAAAACATCCAACATTTGAATATTAATATCCACATTAATATAGAACCAAAAGAATCTGAATGGATCGGATCATTGCCTCTTTTATTAACAAAAGTACGAAAACTTCGACATACAATTCCGAAAGTAAAATATCATTTCAGAAATTTGAGTCAAAAGCACTCCTTATATGACCAATGTACTTGCTGATATCTACCTCGAAAATGAGATAACTAAAAATGATAGCATTTGTTAATCTTGAATCGAGGGACACGGTCGTTGTTTGAATGGATGGCATTCTCCATCAGTGATTACGATGCCTCCTGATGCTTCAGTATACTACGGTGGACCATCAGTCCTACCCGCTAATTCATCTATGCCATTTTCAGTGTCTGAAAATATACGACCAAATTATAAGCATGCAGATGAAGGAAATATAAAAAATTGACATAATTTTCATACCATCAGATTCATCTATATCGTTTCCTATGTCACCATCATTGCTGGCATCAACTTCATCATCATGGGTGCAATATAACTTGAAGGCAATGAAGTGTCGAAACAAATTCTTGATGTACTGCAAGCTAGTTAGAAACTCACTTTCGGAATCATTTGCGTCGCAATTTGCACAAAATAGGCCTTGTATATCTCTTGGCGCATCATTTGTAGCTATGAAAACAAGAACCCACTTTATATCATTCAGTACAAGATATCTTGCATAATTTTTTAGGTTTGACTAGTATCTTTTGTAGCTTAGTCGTAATCTTTCCATATTTCCTGTTCTCTCATATGAGGTGTGTGTAGCCCTTTTTCTGCTGAAATTTGCTAATTCACTTGGTTTCTTGGAAAGGTCTAGGCCTATTCAAATGTGAGATGCATCTTTCCCAACCGAATGTTGTTGAGTTTCCATGCTTGTGACGACTCATTATGTAACCTATAATATAATTAAGCATTAGTTTGAACTGGGCACAAAGGATGTACATAGTAAAATTAAATTAAATAAGTGAATGCTGATGGACTGAAAACTAATTACTGTATGCCAAAAATATAAGTCCAATACTTACGTCATTGTTTTACTATCGTTTAGTCACCCTGCATTTATGTTGTTCAATGTAAGGCATAGCAAATTATAAATAAACCAGATCATATAAGAGTTACACATGAATGGATAGTATTAAATATGGCAGTAAATTTGTAAACCAAAATAAAGCAAACAAAATTACACCTACATGTTTAGTAATAGTGAACTGAATATGGATCGACAATAGTTGATAAATGCTCAGCAACGAAAAAACAGAGGAAGGAGGAATAACAACAAACCTTTAGTGGAATAGCGTCGATGGTGGCAACTGGTAGTGTGCAGGATGCAACTTGAGCACGCCGAGGTCGAGGTGACTGGCGATGTGCAGGCCACAGCGTGGGCACGCCGGGGTCTAGACCGGTGGCAAGGACCAGGCTGCAGCGAGGGGCAGGCTGCAGCGCGGGAGGGCCAGCTGGGTCATTAGTCGTCGGAGAACAGCAGGGAGATGGGATCAATGGAGGTGCCGAGGATTAAAAAAAGCAGGGGAGGAGAGGGAAAGGATACACAAGGAGATGGATCTTACCAGATTTGTTTTATTTTTGCTCCTCCAGGATGTTCTGGATCGCAGAGGATTAAAAATAGCAGGGGAGGAGAGGAAAAGGAGGCGCAACCGGACGATTTATGCGGTTCATCAGTGGCAACGAGCATAGATGGGGAGAAGATGGGGAGAATGGCCATGAAGGCTTCGAGGTGGATGTCGTGAGTAGTGGCCTGGTTGTGCGAGGATTGAGGATCCGGATGACTAGCTAATACAAGTAGGATTACGAGCAGATTAGTTTGATTGGGGAGACTTTAGTGCCAACTTTCCCGGGAGCCATCAATATTTTTTTCTCTTTGGTGCTTACGGAGGAGAGAGAAAGGAGAGCAGATTCTGTTTGTTATAGAGCTTTGTTTTTTTAGAATTGTTATAAAGCTATACGTACACAAAGGGATGAGAACAATAATAAGCCCACCCATGGTTCTATTTCGGTAGCTGATTTCCATCGCGCGATTTTAACGACCAAGAGTTTTTGGACATAGTCGTTAATAATAGTTTTTCTAGTAGTGCCTGCATTGGCCCAAGTGCAAGCTTCCTCCTGAATGTTGCAAACCAACAGGGCGTGACATGAGAATTGTAGTTCGGTGGAGAGAGAGAAAGAGAGAGAGAGGTTAGGGGACGGTTGAGTGACATGAGTTTTTTTCTTTTCCGCGAATACACACTAGGCGTATCATTCCATTGATTGAGGATAGAAAATACAGTGGCGATCTTTGTAATGCGTATGCGACAAGGCGCATACAAAGTCGTGACGAGCATAAGGGGGGTGGTTGCTCAGCCCTTACACATCAATTCTCATGTTACAAGATGATTACACTAAGCCCTCGAGCACCTGCATTGACCCAAGTGGATGTTGCGAACCAACAGGGTGTGAGACAGGGTTGCGCCATCAAAGATGTAAGCATTGCAGTGTCTCCATATGGTCCATGACGTGAGCGCGATGAGGGAGACAACGCCCTTGCGGTGGCTTACTGCCGACTCTTGCATGGCCGAAGCCACCAATCATAGAATTCGATCGATCCGTCCGGTGGTTGTATGGTAAGGCGGCACCAAGAGCGCACGCCATACCAGGTTGTACGCGAGACCACACAACCGACGCGGATGTGATGCATGGTCTCTTCCTGCTGGTCGCGTAGAACACACGTGGTCGATGGGGGAGTCCATGCGGGCGAGGCGCGCCGCGGTCCACCAACGCTTAAGGCCGGCCAGCCAAAGGAAGATCTTGACTCCATCGGTCGCCCATTGTTTCCAAGCGAGTTTCCATCTTGGCGAAGTTGTGGAACCATGGAATAGAGCTAGATAACACGACTTGGCAGAGTACGTGCCATTGTCGGTCCACCGCCAAGTAATAAAGTCAAGACGCGGCTGCAGCGAGATTCCTTGGAGCCGCCGCCATATGTCCATATACTCAACGGTGGCTAGCATGCCGAGGTCTGGTCCAGAATAGCCTCACAACACTACTAGGAGAAAGCCTACTAGCAGCGCTGGAAATACCCGTAGCAGTAGCGCTGGCGGCAGCGCTACTGCTAACGCGCTACAGCTAAATTGTAGAAGTAGCGCTGCTCAAACCAGCGCTACTGGTAAGTATGGTTAGCAGTAGCGCTACTTCGACCAGCGCTAGTACTATCTATCTGTAGCGCTGCACCATAGCAATCGCTGCTGCTAAACCAGCGCTGCCGCTAGGCGCCTACCAACGCTACTGCTAATATTCCTGCTTTCACAGATTTATTTCCCCTACGCATTTGTAATGTATTTGTGCATGCTCTATACAGTAGTTTCATCATATCATAATAAACATACATTATTCTCATCATATCATACACATAGAGTAGTCTCGTCATACCATCATCATCATCATCCAACACAAATATCATCACATCTCGAAAATAGCGATACACAAGTCATGTCATGTCTCGAATAAATGCAACTGCATGGTCATGACACACACACAAGTTTTATCATCGCTATCTAAACCATGATGTAGAAGAGAAGAGCGATCAGTATGAGCAAGAGCGCGACTATGTAGTACTTCTTGAGGCACCGGTTTCGCTCCCTCTCTTGCCGGAGCGTCCACCTCAAGTAACTATTTTCCGCTTCCGCTCTGCTATCGAACCCTCTGTGGCTAGCGCCCGGGTACTTGTCCGCCTGTGCCTGAGCGTCTGGCCAGTGGTCGTACACTCCTGGAACCCTCCCAATGAATACGGCGTAGCAGTCCTTCGCCATCTCTGATCTATGTACCTGCATCGTCATTTGATGAAATCAACGATAATATGCAACATAATGTACTTGAGAAACACAAAGAGGCATAGTTAGCAAAATACAAGCAACCTATAGTACACATAAATAACGAAGTTCCTCATACCCAAACAAATTAACTAGAGCGATCTACGCTATTTCATAGAAAGACAGTAGTACTAATTAAACATTCAAATTGTCATCGTCAATCACTCCTCCATGTCGGCGCTCCAATCTTCATAGTCAGGGAGGAAGCACCCGAGCTTCGTGAAAGGCTTCAGGTCCAGACGCTGAGCGCTGAGAAGTGTTCGGACATTATCCCGACTCATTGGCCCATGGTAGAACATCCCTGATTGTTCGAGGACCTCCTTCATGATCATTTGGGCAAGTTCACACTGTACGTGATAAAACTCAGCTTGGATTCGATGATCCGGTGTCCTTCCTATGCTTGTGGCCCAGTTGACAATCTCGGCATCGCTGGAAGTAGCTGACATGCGAAGGCGTTGATTATCCCTTTTGTACTCGATCATGTGATGCATGAGGTAGAATCCATCAGCCTTACTATCGTTCGGTTGCTGGATGCAGCAAAAGTCGGTCTTATGGCCGAAAGCCGGCCCTTTATTCCTGTACTTTTTCACCTTGATATATCCACCACTAAGGCTGAAGGTTAAAATGGCACTATCGAGAACACTCTTTATGTGCGTGTAATCCCTCTTCTTGATGTTCTTCGCTGAGTCCAAGTACATAGCATGGGAGTATTGTGGGTACAGACAGATGAGGACGCCCCCCTCCCCGCTGCGCAAGATAAGTACATCTCAAATTAGCCTCCATGCTTGCAAAGGAATGATTAAAACTTACGAAAGGATATCCGCGGATGACTTACGTGGGATGATAAGGCAGAAGAATCGTTTCCTTGTCCTTATTAGCGACCATGAACTCGCCGATGTACTTGCTCGCATAGTCACGGTGCTCTTTGCAGACTGCCAAGAAGCTCTCGTGCATATAGTACGGGTCCGCGACGCAGATATATTTTATGTTCTCTCGCCAGATGATGTAGTTGAGATACAACGCATACATGCGGATGAACTGAAAATCCAGCTTGGTCATGTGGAACAGGTCGTAGATGTAGTCAAATCGCAGGATGAACTTATCCGTGGGCCATCTATCGACGTATAACCTCCCACCCGGAACCTGAGCCGCGTAAAGCGGGTATCCTGGTTTTTCCGAGATGAGAAGGCTTTTCTCTCTGGCCAGCACATCATCATGAAGTCTCCTTAGATCATTGTTCAGTATGTCCTCTAGCGCTTTCTGAGGTAGGATCGGGTGGCCGGCGACATGGAAACGCTCCGCACCTACGACAGGTATTCTGTCTACCTCCCGGGGCTTCAGAGGCGGCTGGCTGCTTGAAGCAGCCCTGGCGCCTTTAGAGCCTTTGCTCCCCGGTCTCCTCCTTTGCTTCTTGGCGGGTGGCGGTAGTGAGCCCACCATACCTTCCCTAACCACCACCCCCAGTGTCGTCGGGCTAAACAGTGGACGGCCCTCGCGTTGTTCTTGCTGGGTAGAGGCGGCATCTGGAGGTGTCTCCTGCGAGGATCGCATGAAGAGAGACTTTTTGCAATCAGCCTTAGGACGTTCCGGCTCCGGCAAATCAGGCAGCATGAAGTCATCTCCACGCTCATATCCAGAGTCATAGTCCCGAGCATCGTCATAGGCGGTATTGATATACCGGTTAGGGTCATCATCCTCCTCCTCCATGACATCATCATCATTTGCTTCTTCGGCGGGGGCGACGTCATCTGGCACTAATGGAGGCTCTCTCTCGCGTCGTCCGCTATCACCCGCCACGACTATGTAAGTATGCTAGTTTCCTACGGGGTCTTCTTCGAGGCGACCAGAACCCCCGGGTTCCGCGTGGTCAGACATGTTTCCTACGATTATGTAAGTATACTAGTTTAATTCTAGGCCGAATAAAATGAATAATAAAAAGGGGCCTATATTTGGTCGGAATGTTGATTCATTCCCCTTCCAGCAAATCCCGGGCACTCGATATGTCCTAGTTTCTAGCACAAGTCATGCCGAAAATCACGGAAATTTTCGACATGACCTTTGCTAAAAATTGGACATATGGAGCGCCTGAAATTTGCCGGAACGGAAATGAATCAACATTCCGGCAAAACATAGGCCACTCGGATATTATTCGACATTCAACCAATATTGCAAAATCATATAACATCAATGACATATATCATATAACATCAATGAAATATAGCATCACAGGAGCACATATATAAAGCAAGTTTCCTAATTTATATACCTACAAAAATTGCCCTAGCTAATTTCCTAAATTTTTTTTGCTACTGTTTGTATGGCCCTATGTAACGCCCGGATAATTAAGCTACAGTAATCCCATGCTAATGATGCCATGTCACCACGTTTACTGTTGCTAATCTCGCGTTGGATTCAAATCCCGTTCAAATTCAAATTTAAAATATAGTCAAACAAATAAAGTTTTCAAATATCAAAACAAAAATGTTCAAAGTGTGGCAAATATTCTCTAGATATTTGTCATGTTGAAACCACCCTTTTATAAAATACTTAAATGCACTAAAATAATTAAAACAGTGGCAAAACAATTAATTAAATTCTTTTTATAAAGGGTAAAATATTAACTATTTATTCTATTGCCCAAAACTTATGGGGCATAGACATAATTATTATAACTAAATTAGGAACTAGTTGCATATTTTTATAAAACAAAATTAGAGAGAAACTAAAACAAAACAGAAAATAAATAAAACTAAAAGCAAACAAAAAAAAAGAAATAAAACGACCCCCCCGGCCTAACTGGGCCAAGCCCAGCCGGCCGGCCCACCTAACCCCCTCCCCACTATACCTCCCCCTGGAGGCAAACCCTAGCCGCCCCATCGCCCCACTCACCCCCACCCCGACTCCCTCTCCCTCCCCTCCCGATCCGGTTTGGATCGGGGCAACCGCCGCCGGCCCGCGCCTCGCCGGCGCCCTTCCCCACCGGCGCCGCCCCGCCGTCGCCCCGCGTGGGCCCCACCGTCCTCCTCCTCGCCTCGCCCGCACCTCGCGCCGCCGGCCCCCTCCGCCAGCGCCCGGCGCCCCCCTGCCGTCGCCGCGCCAACCGTCACCGTCGCCTCCCCGCCGTCGCGTCGCCTCATCGCACCGCCCCAAGCCCGTTGCCTCCGCCCTACAGGAGCTGTGAGGCCCCCTCCTCCCTTCCCTCTCCCTCTGCTCCGGCGCTCCCCGCTCGCCCCCCCTCGCCGCATCCCTACCACTGCGCGCGCCCGCCTACGCGCGGCCTCGCCCGCAGCTCGCCCGCCTACGCGCGGCCTCGCCCGCAGCTCGCCCGCTCGCGCCCGCTTCTGCGCTGCCTCGCCGCTCCTCCGCATCGCCCGGCCACCGCGCCCGCCTCCGCGCCGCCTGCTGCTCGCCGTGCTCCGCCGCGGGCCATCGTCGCCCCGCCGTGGCCTCGCCTCCCCCCATCCCGCGCGCGCTCGTCCACCCCCTCACTCGCTCATACCGGCGCCGCCCGCGCCTGGGCCGTCGCTGGCCGTCGCCGCTCGCCCGCATCGCCCCCCCGGCTCCGCCCCCCTGCCGACGCCGCAGTGGCCTCGCGTCCTCCCACTCGCCCCGCGCTGGCCCCGTTCCCCCCCTAGTCACCCGCGCCGCCGCTCGCCGTCGCCGGCCATCGCTGCCGCGGGCCATGGCCCCGGTCGTGGCTGTGCGTGTGTGTGTGTGTTGTGTGTTGTGTGTGTGTGTGTGGCCATGGGCCACTGCTAGGTGAGGTCAACCCCCCTGGCCCAATGACATGGGGGGGCCCACCCCGCAGAACGTTTTAATAAAAATAAATAATAAAAATAAATAAATTAATTAATAAAATGTTTAATTAGTAAATAATTAATTAGTTAATTCAATAATTAATTAGTTAATTAAATAATTAATTAGTTTAATTAAGATTAATTAAACTAATTAACCACTCTGTTAATTAAATAAACTTGTTAATTAATTCTATTAATTAATTAGGTTTAACAGAGTATGACAGGCTGGTCCCACCCCACTAATTAACCTGATTAATGTTAATTAAACATTAATTAAAAATTGTGTCACTGACATATGGGGCCCACTGGTCAGTTTGACCAGTCAACAGGACTGTTGACTGCTGATGTCAGCATGATATCATGCTGATGTCATAATTCTATTTTCGAATTAAATTAAATCTGTTTATTTCAGAATATTAATAAAACTTTGAAAATTAATATAAAATAATCCGTAACTCGGATGAAAATACTTTATACATGAAAGTAGCTCAAAATGACGAGACGAATCCGAATACGCAGTCCGTTAGTCTGTCACGTGCTCCTAGCATAACAAACATGGAACTTTTCCCCTCCGGATCGTTTGTCCGATAAACCCAAAGTTCCGGGAAATATCGTCAGATATTCTCCCGCTCCGTCTACAACGTATAGTACTGCGTTAGTGCATACCTAGCTTTGCATATTGTCATGTCATGCATCGTGATGCATTTGTCTGCTTTATATTTATTGTTTCTTCCCCCCTCTTCTTACCGGTAGACCCCGAGACTGACGCTGCTGCCGGGTACGACTACGCCGTTGACGATCAGCCTTTTGCCGCAGAGCAGCAAGGCAAGCAACCTCCCTTGATCATTCCGATATCGCCCATTCTTCCCTCTCATCCTTGCATTAGATTTTGCTACTGTATTAGTTAGCTCCTATTCTGATGCATAGCCTGTTTTTGGTAAACTGCTACTATACCTGCAACAATATCAACTGTTTAGTATAGGTTGATCAGTGAATCCCCAGTGACCCCTTAGTCCTAGTTGCCCCTGCTTCTTCATCGACGACTCGACGACTCGAAGACTCGGTCAACCGACCGACAAGCCAGGCCCCTCACATCACCGCACACCCCCTTTGTTGTACGACTCTGCAGAGCTACTATCGAGTACCGAGGGTGACACCTCGTGAAGTACTCATGATGCTAACTCTGTAGTGTAGCTAGTCGGTTGTGGTTATCGAGGGTGATTCCTCCTTCACCACTCCCGACGACGACTCTGTCGTGCAACCCCTCAGGTGTGGGACCCTCGAGGGTGATTCCTCTAGGTCCAACTTGACGGTTTCATCGAGCGGGGCCCTTTGAGGGTGATTCCTCAGGTTCCGTCTTGATGTTTTATACACACAGTTACTTTAACTTGACATTGTTTACATGTGAAAGACGGGACTGGAGGGACAGGCGGTACCACCCTGGTTGAGGTGGACCTGAGTTCCAACAGTCTTGAGACGGGTCGGCCCCAAGGGTACCCGTGTGTGAGATGTGGTGGGATGCGCCGGTAAGGCATCCAAAAGGTTATGTTGAGGCATGGACGGGCAGGAGAGGCCCTTGCCACACATCCTCGAGACGGGGTGACGGGACCGCACTTTATGGGTCGCGCTTGCCCCGCATTAATAAAATGCTAATGGGTTGGGTATTTGATCTGAGTTGGTCGTTTGGCCTATTACGCACTAACCTTCACGTGGGAGAAGTTATGGGTACTCAGCGTCGTTGTATCAGCCGAAGCTCTTCGGACGTCAGCAATGGAGCGGCGCGCGCCGGATTGGACTGGACGGTACAGCTCTTGGACTGGAGTGTGCTAGGTCTGCTTCCGGCCGCGTTCGCATCGTGCAAGAGTGCAAGGGCAAGTGGGCCCACGAACTTGCGCGCTTAGGATTTAGACCGGCGGGCTGGCCTCTTCGTTGAGCCTAGGTGGGCGACGACGTGCTGATCTCCCGAGGCCGGGCATGACCCAGGAAAGTGTGTCCGGCCGGAGGTGACTCAGGCGTGTTGGGGAATATGTGGTGCACCCCTGCAGGGAAGAAATTATCTATTCGAATAGCCGTGTCCACGGTAACAGGACGACTTGGAGTTGTACCTTGACCTACTACAACTATAACTGTGATTAAATTTGAAATGAATGTTGGCTCCGAGATTGCTTCCTCGCAGGGAGTCGGGGAAGAATCTCTGGGCGTGGTTACTTGATAAAATTGCTACAATAATATGACTATATATGAGATACCAGTCTACTCTCTTCTAATGCTGCAAGATGTTGAAGATGCTGAAGATGCTAGTCTTCGATAGGACTAGGCCTTCTCCCTATTCTTGCTTTCTGCAGTCAGTCCAGATATAATCCCCTCCCCTTGATAATGATGCATACTTAGCATAGTTCTGATGTCAGTCTTGCGAGTACTTTGGATGAGTACTCACCGCTGCTTTGCTTTCTCTTTCCCCCTCGATACGATTCTGCGTTCAGACGATGGAGCCCAGGAGATGGAGTACGCCGGAGACGACTACTACACCACCGCTGGAGCCTACTACTACGTGGAGAGTGCCGACGTTCAGGAGTAGTTAGGAGGTTCCCAGGCAGGAGGCCTCGCCTCTTTCGATCCGTTGCTTATGTTTGTGCTAGCCTTCTTAAGGCAAAACTTGTCTAACTTATGTCTGTACTCAGATATTATTTGCTTCCGCTGACTCGTGCTTGTCGAGCTTTGTATTCGAGCCCTCGAGGCCCCTGGCTTGTAATATGAAGTTGTATGACTTTAATTTGTGTTTAGTGTTGTGTTGTGATATCAATCAGTGAGTCCCTAATCTTGGTCGTACGCATTTGCGTGTATGATTAGCGTACGGTCAAATTGGGGGCGTCACACCCTAGGGTTCATACATCCTAGAGAGAGCAGAGAGCAGAGAGAGAGCAGAGAGAGAGAGAGAGGAGGGCAGGGGAGAGGAGAGGGAAAGGCTTACGGGGCGGCGGCGAGGTCGATGGCGGGGGAGAGGGTGGCGGCGGCGAGGTCGAGGGCGGGTAGGGGTGGCGGCGAGGTCGGGGGAGAGGGCGGCGGGCAGGGGCGACGGCGGGCAGGGGCGGCGGCGAGGTCGTGGGAGAGGACGGCGGGCAGGGGCGGCGGCGAGGTCGAGGGCGACGACCGGCGACAGGGGGGAGAGGTGGAGAGGGGCGGAAAAGGAGTTTGCGAAATTTTGAGCCCGCGCGGCGGGGGTTAACTAAAAATAGCAGTAGCGCTGGATTAGGATCCAGTGCTATAGCTAACTTAGCTATAGCGCTGGATCCTAATCCAGCGCTACTGCTATTTTTCTTTTCTTTTTATTATTTTCCTTTTCTAGTTTTTAGTTTTGTTTTCTTTTTATTATTTTCCTTTCCTTTTCTGTTTACTTTCCTTTTTCTTTTGTATTGCTTTCTCCCTTTTCTTTAGTTTTGCGTTCTCCCACACTGCGCGAATATCACCGGAACCATGTGGTGGTAATTGAAGGGGATACGATGTATACATCATTTGACCGATAACGGTTACTTAAGTACGTACACAAAATAGATACATATATATAGATGATGGTTTCTCAGCTGCGTCGACGACGTTTCACATTGAGCTTCTTCCCTTTCTTGTTCGTTGACGTATAATTGAGCCCCTCTTTATGACTTTTCCGGCACCATGGAGTACGATCTTTCTTACGTAATGTAGTCTTGATTCTTCTTTTCACGTATGCTTCATCGTCATCGTCATCTTCCCTCATAGGGTTGCCGTATTGGTCGTAGTCTTCCTCGTTGGCGACTCCATCCATTCCGACGATGCTCCTTTTGCTTCTCCTCACGACAACACGGCCGGGATTGGTCGGGTCGGTTATGAAGAAGCATTGTGTCACGTGCTTAGCGTGTACCCATGGCTCAGTTTTGGCGATGACGTTAACGTTCACGGTAGTGCTATTCGCGTCGGGTATAGACATGGTAGTGAAATACTTGTTTTCTCTTACGACGGCCTTAGCCCATCTGACACAGAACATCGTTGCATCGTGCAATTCAGCGTAGTCAAGCTCCCAGTTCTCTTCGACCCTTCCGTAGAATCTTTCGGTTGTGCCGTTGGCGTCGGTCACGCATTCAATCGTCACCCCCGAGTTCTGGTAATCACTGTCCATGTCTTTGGCCTCCGTGTAGAACGTGTACCCGTTGATATCGTATGCCTGATAGGACGCGAGTTTGGGTGCGGGGCCATGTGCTAAGGCGTGTATGAGCAATCCGTCCGAACTGCCCTCTTCAAGGGGATTAGCAAGAATTTGCTCTTTGAACCAACGCAAGAAAGTGCCATTGTGCTCTACAGTAACTTCGTCGTCCGTCTTGCGCATCCCCTGATCACGGTACTTCTTTGCGATGGTTTCTTTGTGCAGTGTCACATAATCATCTACCACATCTAGGTGTTGTAGCACTACTAAGTTAGCCCTGTCAAAGTTGCCCCATCGATCCGAGTAGTCCACGTGCAATTCCCTCCGACCATTGTTGTGACCTTCTCCTCCGAGCCTCCCATGGTGCTTATTGACGGGCAAACCAACAACAGGGTCTCCGCCGCCTATATAATTCTCGCAAAAGGAGATGCACTCTTGGGTTAAATAACCCTGGACGATGCTCCCATCAGGATGGGACATGTTATGAACGAATCCTTTGATGACCCCATTCATCCTCTCGAACGGCATCATGCTGTGAAGGAATGTCGTCCCGAGGTCGATGATGTCGTCCACGATGTGGACACACAGATGCACCATGACGTCAAAGAACGCGGGCGGAAGTACATCTCAAGCTCACATAGTATGACAACGATCTCTTCCTGTAGCCTTCGGAGTTTCTTCACACTGATGGACTTTCGAGAGATAACGTCGAAGAAGTTGCAGAGACCAGTAAGCGTGTCACGGACGTGCTTTTCCATTATCCCTCTAATGGCAACCGGGAGTATCTGCGTCATCATCACGTGACAGTCATGAGACTTCATCCCGCTGGACCTTTTCTTCTTGGTGTCTAGAAATCTGCTTATCTTCCCACAGTAACCGGAACTGACTTTGATTCCAGTAAGGCACTTGATGAATTGATCGATCTCCTTTGGACTTAAGGTGAAGCAAGAAGGGGGGCAATAATTCTCCTCCTTCTTGTTGACTTTTCTGCCCCTTGGCCCCGTCTCCGCCTCCGTCTCCATCTCCTCCGTTGACTTTTTACGGGGCATGTGGAGATCTCTCGTGATCTCCAAATCTTCCAAGTCTTTCCTTGCCTTCGGCCCATCCTTGGTTTTGTCCGGCATGTTCATCAGTGTGCCAAGCAAGCTCTCGAGGATATTCTTCGTGATATGCATTTGATCAAGGCAATGAGGCGTGTCGTGATTCTGCTAGTACTCCAAGTCCCAGAAAACAGACCTCATTTTCCATACCTTCAGCAGCGGCTCCGGCGCCTTTTCCATCTTTCCCGGCGCTGGGCACTGTTCCCAGTTATTCAACAGCTCGTTGATTTCGGCGTCACTCCTCTTACGTGGAGGTCCTCGATGCTCAGCCAAACCATTGAATAGATCTCCATGTTTTCTGCACGGGTCATCCTTCTCGAGCCATCTACGATACCCCATGTACACGATTTTCCCAGACCCGCCATCTTTCGTTGACGTAAGCTGCTGAGACGTTGTATCATCCATGCACCTCGTGCATCCGCAGTATCCGTGGCACACCTGGCCTGAAGCGTACCCTTAACCGAGATAGTCGTGCACCGTCGTCATCAGCGCGACTCTTATATAGAAATAATCTCCTGTGCTGGCGTCCCATGTCTTGACCGGCGATTTCCATAACGTGTCTAACTCCTCTTTCAGAAGCCCCATATACAGGTTAATATTATTTCCCGGTTGTTTCCGCCCTTGAATCAGCATGCTCATGTGTATGTACTTTGTCTTCATGCACAACCATGGGGGGAGGTTGTACATCCATACAAAGACAGGCCATGTGCTGTGGTTGGTGCTCTGGTTTCCAAATGGATTCATGCCATCGGTACTCGCACCAAGCACGATGTTCCTTGCATCTTCTCCGAAAAATCGATATTCGGCATTGAATGCTCTCCACTGGCTAGCATCTGCGAGGTGTCTCAGCTTCGGATCATCTCCATCGTCGGGTTTCTTCCTCTCAGCGTGCCAGCACATGAGCTTTGCTTCCTTAGGATCTACGAAATACCGCTGCAGACGGGGAGTGATCGGAAAATACCATACAACTTTTTGTGGAGATTTCTTTCCTGCCTTCTTGTATCGAGAAGCATTGCACACTGAACAGCTGGTTTTTTCCGCGTGCTCCCCCCGATAAATGATGCAATCGTTGATGCATGCGTGGTATCTAATGTGCGGCAGATCAAGAGGGCAAACAATTTTTTTGGCCTCCTCGACACTAGTAGGACACAGGTTTCCCATGGGAAGACCTTTATTATGTAGATACTTCAAATGCTCATCGAGGATTTTGTCTGTCCATTTGTTTTTGGCCTTCGTCTTTAGAAGTTCGAGCGTGAAACTCAAGCGGGTCACCTCGGGATCGCAACCGTCATACAATGGAGTCTTCGAGTCTAATTCAAGTTGCGCCAGCTTGGCCTCCTCTCTAGAAGCAGCTATGTCGCTAGTCGTACTCTTGCGAAGGAGGTCTCGAACATGAGGGTCCTGCACAACTGAACTTAGTAGCGTTGAAGACTGCGGCGTGTCCGTCGCCTCTTCTCCGCCATGTCCGGACTCTTCTTCGCCGTGTCTGGAATCTTCTCCACCGCCATGTCCGGACTCTTCTTCGCCGTGTCTGGAATCTTCTCCGCCGCCATGTCCGGACTCTTGCCCGCCGCCATGTCCGGCGCCATCGTCTTCGTGTCGATCGGTCATCTCTTCGTCTAGCCCCATGTCGTTATTCCCTGCCATGTGTACGTCCTCATCATCATCTTCACTTATCCACCGAGTATAGCCATCCATGAAACCATACATCAGCAGGTGCGCCTTCAAACTGCCACGCTCAAAAGGGTCCAAAATGAGTCCTTCTTTGCATCTTGTACACAGACATCCAATCCCAATCCGATTATTTGCATACATGTCCATCACCGCGGATTGCAAGTATCGCTCCACCTTCCTTCCACTCACCTTCATGACTGCACGGTATAACAAGCAAAAGGGTTATAACAAACAAAATGCATGCATGCATCAAAGTCATATAAAAATTTGGCATGACCTTGCCTAAAAATAGGACATATCGAGTTTGCTCGAAATTCGCCGAAACGGAAATAAATCGACATTTCGGCAAAACATAAGCAACTCACTGGGCATGTCACTCGCACAAATCCCTTCATATCGCAAACACACATATTCCCATTCTTGAAATGCACAACTTTTTACTCACCTATACCCGAGAGAGATTGTGCACGGTTAATTAGATCATTAGTCCTTCGCTACCTATAGGGATCGAAAGTGGATGGCTAAATAGCTAGCTAGATCTAGTTGTTGGGAGGAGAGATGAGACTCTAGCTATGGAGAGGAAGAGAGATGATCTAGCTAGATCTATATGTATGGAAGGAGGGAGAGCCAAATAAATGTGGAAGATAGAGCTAGAAGAGGCCATTTATGGAGGAGAATTATGATGGAGGGGGGCATTAATGGGGAGAGAAGAGAGGTAGAAGGAAGAGAGAAGAAGGGCAATAATGGTGGAGAAGTAACTTAGAGATGGGAGAGGGGAAAGGAGGGGAGAGGGCAAAGGGGGGAGGAAGGGGGAAAGAGGGGGTGGGTGAAAAGGTGGCACCAGCCACGATTAGCAGTAGCGCTGTATTTCTAAGCGCGCTACTGCTATGCGGCTTAGTAGTAGCGCTTGTTAGGAGCAGCGCTATTACTAAGTGGGGCCCAATATCAGTAGCGGTGTCCTCACCGCAAGCGCTACTGCTAAATCTTTAGCAGTAGCGTTGTATTTTGGGCTGCGCTGCTACTACAGCTAGCGTCGGTGGGCTCGTTGGGTCCTACTTAGCAGTAGCGCCCTTTATATTTCCAGCGCTACTGCTAAGGCTTCACATGTAGCGCTGTCCAAATACAGCGTTGCTGCTAATTAGCAGCAGCGCTTGTTATTTTCCAGCGCTACTACTGATGTCCTACCTATAAGGTTTTTCCTAGTAGTGCAAGCCAATCTGTGGTTGCGCCGGTGTCAGCGCACAAGAGCGCTTAGCGCGGGAGCGATCTCCATGATGGAGGAGGCATCGAGCCAAGGATCCGTCCAGAAATGACACTTGGCACCGTCTCCAAGCGCCCACGATGTCGAGGCTCGAAAGATTTGTCTGACCCCACGTCACCGGGGAGGTGAATGTGACTCCAAGGCCGCAATGGGTCTGTGGCTTGCAGCCATAGCCAACGGACACACAATGCTATGCCGGTGCGCTGCAAGTCTCGATCTTGATGCCTCCAAACTATAGGGGGCAGCAAACGCGCTGGACAACTCCCGAATGAACACCACGAATGCAGACGTATGCATTCATGCGTATACCTTCACGCCAATGTTGAAAGTACCCGTGAGTCCGTGACATCAATTTAAATACTTGGAATCATGTTGCCAAAACACCTGTAGAATGTTTTGCAACAAAGGTCATGTTGCCAAAAAATTGTAACAGAAATCAAATTGCAGGATCCATTGCTGTGTCAGAGGCTCCACCGTCCATGATACGCCTCTTCTCCATGCCTGCCAAACAAACACCAAACCCGACAAATTTTCCGTCTCGTTATACTGAAAACGCAGTAGACTTTCTTTTTTACAAAGGCGAAAACGTAGACTTGTCTACATGGAGAGACACTGATACCGTTCAAATTTTCGGCGTTTAAGTGTATCAGGGTTGTTGCCTTGTTGGTACTATAACATATTTCTTTTTTACAATGTAATCAGATTTTTTTAGGAAATCCTGCTAAGCTTTATTCACCAAGTGGAACAAACAGATATAGGTATTAGAGCATCTACAACCGCAACTTGCAAATCCGGCCCCTCAAACGCCCGTGGACGCGCCCGGGTGCGTCCGCGGACACTGACCGGTCACGCCTCAAATAATGGATTGTATATCCGGATACCTCAAATTAGGAATCTCAAATCCATATTATTACATGAAATGTAAAGCTAATACCAGAGGTCGTCCGGCTTCGTCGTGCCCATGTCCGATGGCTGGTTGCGTCCCTCGTAGTGTCGGTCCGGCAGCCGACGAGCCAGAGTAGGACATGGGACACTAGCCGGCTCACGGGACTTGTCGTGGTTTTGTCACGGCAAGATGTCCTCGTGAGAGAACTTAGGTGTGAGGCCAACGCAACTAGGTGGCGGCTTGAGAGGGGTTGGTCGGAATCGAGAGACGTGAGTTTACCCAGGTTCGGCCCCTCCGATGGAGGTAAAAGCCTACGTCTTGCTTTGTGTATATTGATGATGAGGATGATCTCGATTACAAATGTGCGGGATCGCTACCTCCAATCTCGAGAGCTTCTAGTCTGTCTATATATCTCTAATGACTTGAACTTGTCCCTCTAGGGGTACTCTACCCCTCCTTATATAAGTGGAAGGGGTAGGTTTACATGTAGAATCCTACAAGGAGTAGGATTAGGACTAGTCTCTCTTGAGTCCTAATCCGGATCTTGTTTATCTTGTAAGGAAATCCTTCCTCTCCTTTGGGCCTTCTCTGTGAGCCGCCTGCGCCGGCTTACACGCTGGGCCTTGGGCCTGGTCGTCCTGTGACCCGGTAATAGAGGTGACCTATGAGCCGCCATACAATGGGCCAGGTCATACCTCCTGCCGGGTCATACCTCCCGCCGGGTTACCAATGAGTCGCCAAGCTCAGCTAGCGCAGCAGTGAGTCGCCGAGTCCCGGCCGGGTCATACTCCAGGCCGGGTTATATCGCGGGGTAATATCCCCGACATTAGCCCCCAGGTTAGCTTGAATTTATTCATGGTAAGCTCCTGAAATAAGAATAACAAATATGTTAAAGGACCAGCTTGCTCCACTGGCCGGCTTAATGAAGTAGCTCCTTGAAGATCCGGGTTTCTTCATATTAACGAGCCGTCTTCACAATCATATTGCAGGTCCATGTCCTTTGCAAAATATTGAGAATAAAACACCCATATGCCGTTGAGTCGGCCGCCAATGCTTTGGCTTGATGAAATTATTGGAGATAAGAAAACCATCTGAAGTTGAGCCGGCTTCCATTGCTTCGGCTTGATAAAAATATTGGGAAATAGAATTTCATCCATTGTTAAACCACTTCAACCTGTGAAGCCGGGTTGTTTATATAGAATCTGCCGGTTCATGATTTTTGACAATGCCGGGTCATGATCGTTGGTGACGCCGGGTCAAAACAAGCGGACACCAGTTGACTTGATAACATTATTGGGAATAAAGAAACCCGAGTGATGCTGAGCCGGCTTTCAATGCTTCAGCTCCACCAAAACATGAGACCTAGCTCACTCAAAATTGATAGCTTGAAGATGTCTTCCATTTTTTTATCTCCATATTACCTGTAGCACCAAGCTCCAAGTTTATCCATGATGACTTGGTGCTTTGAAATAATATATTGGACTGTGTAGCTCCCAAGTTCCGGGTTGTCTTGCCTGCAGCAGCCTGGGACTTGTAATTATCTTATACGTATAAAACTTCGGCCAATGTAGCCCCCAAGTGCCGGGTTGCTTTGCCTGCAACAGCCTGGGACTTTGAACTTGTTGTTTGAATGTTGTAGATATATAGCTTTGGAGAAAATCCGGGTTGTCATCTAAGTCACCCGATGTGGTTGAATGACTTGAATTTCACATGTGTAGCCCCCAAGGGCCGGCTCATCAGTGTGTGATGGGCCGGGTCTTCAATTTGGACCTCATAATCTGTTTAGACAGCTGAATACTGTAGCCCCCAAGTGCCGGGTCGCATGCCTGCAGCGACTTGGGACTTTTTAGAAAATTTGATCTGAGTAATGTAGCCCCCAAGGACCGGGTCATTATGCAATAATGAGCAGAGACTTCTGTAGAGCTGATTTATGTAGACTTGATGAGCAATGTGTAGCCCCCAAGAGCAACTTGCATTAGCCCCCAAGTGCCGTGGTGCATGCTTGCAGCGACATGGGACTTGCATACTTGATATAATCTTGATTTGAATAATGTAACCCGGTTTGAAATAACCGGTTCCTGCAATGTAGACCAGGATATCCATGCATATATGATGCATGGTAAGATGATGCAATGTATGATGTTCTTGCTTTGAAGGCACAACCAGAAGAGATCAACTCTTGTATATGTTCTTGCTTTTTCTTTTTCGAAAACTCATATGCCGGCTCTCCTGGCATGAACTCGTTGTTTGAACTCTTAACAGTACAGGGTCTCTAGTGAGAGTGACCGTCAACTCCTTTGAGCGGCTCAGGGTCTCTAGGCGAGATTAACTGGTAAGAGCACAACGAACCATAGAGAGGCGCAGCAGGGAATGAGTACCCCTCGGGCCCATAAGCTACTTCTCACGTGACATAAATTCGTCGTTTGAACCTTAAACAGTGCAGGGTCTTTAAAAGAGTAACTGTTTAAGAGTACGAACGGGCCACATAGCGGAGAGTATGCAGCAGATGGGTGAGTTTATCCTCGCTTTCCGTAAGCCGGCCCTCACTTGACAAGAGCCGCCGGTTTAACCTTGACCAGTACAGGGTCTCTAGTGAGAGTGACTGTCAAATACTTTGAACAGCTCAGGGTCTCTAGTCGAGATTAACTGGTAAGAGTTCGGCGGGTCACCTAGCGGAGCAGCAGCAACATACAGGCAGGTTTAACTCAAACTTGCGGTGGCTGAAGAGCCGATCAAGAGGGTGTGTAAGCTAAACCCGGTGGGTTGGAAGCCCCCAAATGACCTTGTTGACGGAGTCAACTTTTTGGGTATACAACCCGGCCTTACGGTGGCTGAAGAGCCGATCAAGAGGGTGTGTAAGCTAAACCCGGCGGGTTGGAAGCCCCCAAATGACCTTGTCGACGGAGTCAACTTTTTGCACCATCTTGTAAGCCGCCATCTTGTATGAGAAACGGCAGAAGCCTCCAAGTGACCTTATGATGATCCAATAAATTCGGGCACCCATGTTTGAATGGTGTGTCATGGCGGTTCGTCCTCTTGGGCGACTTTAACTCTTCCGTCAATAAGGTAGTTCACCCAGGACCTGGTTGTCTTCCTCGCAATGACCCGAGGTTCTTGTTGAAAACGACCAAAATGTGTCGATCCAAGTATGTAGCCCCCGAGTCTTAAGTCGACTCGAAGAGGCGGCTTGAGAGTCTTCATAATTGACTGTGGCATAAGCCGGCATATGGTTGACGGCGGATAACTGAAATTTATTGAAGCCAAAAGCTTGTGGTGAGTTGATGACCTCCGTGACACTCGTTGTATGTCCCTGGCGTTGATAACGCAACATGAACCCACGGAATGTTGAGATGGTGGGTTATAAATGATCCCATATGATTGTTGTCAGCAATCCGGCCAGCGGTTCATCTCTGCTGGTAATTGAAGTTAACCAGGACGCAGTAGCGGCGGCTTGCATGCCTATCCATTGAACCATCCGGTAGAGGCAGAGGTTGATAATATATCATGACTTGCTTTAGAATTGTTGGAATAGACCGGATCGCAGGGCGGCGACTCATGAGCGTCTGTTGGGCGGCTTGAACGAGCAAGCACAGCACCAGCATGTCGATGTAGACCGGACCGCAGGGCGGCGACTCATGAGCGTCCGTTGGGCGGCTTGAACGAGCAAGCACACCACCAGTATGTCGATGTAGATGTAGAAGTCAGCCGCAGCGTGTGAAGACGGCGCGGTCGGTGAGAGACGGCCGCGGCATTGTAAGCCGGTGCAGTCGCGAGAGACGGCTGCGGCGTTGTAAGCCGGTGCGGTCGTGAGAGACGGCCGCGGCGTTGTAAGCCGGTGCGGTCGCGAGAGACGACCGCGGCGTTGTAAGCCGGTGCGGTCACGAGAGACAGCCGTGTCGTTGTAAGCCGGTGCGGTCACGAGAGACGACCGCGGCGTTGTAAGCCGGTGCGGTCGCGAGAGACGGCCGCGGTGTTGTAAGCCGGTGCGGTCATGAGAGACAGCCGCGACGTTGGAAGCCGGTGCGGTCGCGAGAGACGGCCGCGGTGTTGTAAGCCGGTGCGGTCGCGAGAGGCGGCCGCGGCGTTGATAAGCCGGTGCAAACGTACGAGTCGGCCGCGGCATAGCAAGTCAATGCGGAGGCGATAGGCGACCGCGGCGTTGTTGATGTAGACCGGTCTGTGGGAGCGGCGGTTCACGCGCCTGTTCGTCGGGCGGCATGGACGGACGCTGGCGCGAGATAATGTTGGCATGGGCTCCATATTCATGGTATAACGCCCCTTTTATAATGAATATATGTCCTGCATAAAACTTATTGCAAGAGACAGAGTAATTTTTCTCTGATGAATTAATATGTACTAAAAACAGAAAAGGAAAATAGCACCTGGTATTTTTGTCGAATGAACGCGGACGCTGGTGTTAATAATGCTGGGCGTGGTTGGACGGAAAAATTGCTCACACGGGTAACACCTGACTGTTTTGAACGACAGATGATCCGTGTCCAGTGGATGTATCCAATGCCCACTGAAACGTCCGATTGACGAGATTCATTCAGCGGCAATCCGGCAGACTATTATAGTTCGCAGATGATCTTGCAGTAATATGGAGCAATACTTCCGGTGTATGTACTAATACCAGTACTTATCCATCAAACCAAACCTAGGAAAACGAACCACATAGTAGTTACTCCATGTGATGCCTCACGTGTGGTGTAGCCCCCCTTTTTTTCCTGATTCACAAATATCAACGACCGGTCAACCGCCTGGGGACTTGATCTCTGCTCTTTTTTTCCTTTATTTTTGCACACAACATCCATGCACGATGGCTCCTCTAGATAATTTAGCAGATTGAATGTTGTCCTCTTATCATTTTTGCCAGGGTTGCTTGCATTCTCAGGAGACTTCGAGAAGTAACGCAGAGGAAGGCCGTAGTTGGATTTGATCTTGAACATCAAGTCATGATAGAAGCCCGATGCTTCATTCTGAGATGCAGCTGAACCTGCAGAGTTAATGTGGTGCCTGAACTCCTCGATTCTTTTGTAGTGCAACTGCCACAAAATATACTCGATCTCATGCTTTTCACAGAAGCCATGATCTGCCAGAATCATTTTCTCAAAATTCTCACGCATCTGAAGCCATATGTTGGGACTTTGGACTGTGCTGACTTCTCAAGATGACTTTTGTGCTCAGCATTCTTCTTAAGGAGGCGCTGCACGAGGTCCCGCGATGACGCAACAGCAGTACTATCCATCGGAACAGTCATCATGAATCAATTGAACATCAGTACCATCACCTGATCGTCGTCGTCGTCCTCGTCGCCGTCGCGGCAAGGGCAGCGAGGTACCGGTAATTGACGGGAAGCTTGGTGGCCCAGACGCAGCCAGCGGAGGCCGCGCCGCGGAACGCCCGGTTGAGGCGGGAGCAGCAGTCACAGCGGCGTCCGGCTCGACGGAGCCATGGTGGTGGCGTGGTCGTGCGCGATGGCGGCAGGAGGTGAGGCGAGGCCGGCTCGAGGTGAGGTCGCGGTGTCGAGGCGAGCCATGGTGGCAGTGGCAGGCGAGGACGCGGCTGCGGAGTGAGGGCAAATCGCCATGCGGCGCAGACGCAACGGAGGCGCTCATAGTCTCAGAGTGAGAGGCGAGTCCCCAAGCGATGATGGACATGACGAGCTTGTTGTTGAAATCGGCCCAGGACCAGCTGGAGGCCGTCGGCATCGTTATGGCATCCCAGCGGGTTGCGTCCAAGGCCAAGGCAGTGGAGAGTCTGGACCGCTGGTAAGGTGCCGAGCAGAGCACGAGCAGCGTCGCCATTGTTCGGGAAGCTTCAGGAAGGAAGGAAAGAACGGTGGGATGGACTGGGGGAGAGCCACGCCCGTGGAGCAAAAAACATCAACAGCCGGTCAAATCTCTGAAATTTGTGTGCTGTGAGCCTTTTGCGTGTAGCACTAGCAGATGTACGCCAATGTCCAGAAGCTTGCCGCGTATACTGGAGGCATCTTTTCCTTTTTCTTACGAACATGTTGCTTGCACTTCTCCTCGGTGTCGGTTTCCAAGACGATCGATGTAGCGTGTTCTCTTGCGGTCATTAACCGATCTGTTTTCAGAGTTGAAAACCTCCTAGCCGCCGCCTAATAAATCAATTTAGACAGATCGCTCGCGGCAAACATCCCTGGAAATAAATAAATAACAATCCTTCCGATCCGATCTTGAAGCCAAAGCAGCCCACGCGCACGAGTCGCTAATCTGATGCGGTGACCACCGTCTTTTTCTGATGAAGATTAAACTCATTGAAATCTAAATCCACACGCGCTATGCCCCACGGATGTCCCATGACGGGTTATCGTGCGCGATTGATCCGTGCCGGCTCTTCTTCATCCGACCAGTCATGAGCCTCTCGATCCCTGAAGAGATCCCGTCAAGAACAAAACACCGCCGTGCTTGGCCCCAAGGTGGGCGCCAACTGTCGTGGTTTTGTCACGGCAAGATGTCCTCGTGAGAGAACTTAGGTGTGAGGCCAACGCAACTAGGTGGTGGCTTGAGAGGGGTTGGTCGGAATCGAGAGACGTGAGTTTACCCAGGTTCGGCCCCTCCGATGGAGGTAAAAACCTACGTCTTGCTTTGTGTATATTGATGATGAGAATGATCTCGATTACAAAGGTGCGGGATCGCTACCTCCAATCTCGAGAGCTTCTAGTCTGTCTATCTCTAATGACTTGAACTTGTCCCTCTAGGGATGCTCTACCCCTCCTTATATAAGTGGAAGGGATAGGTTTACATGTAGAATCCTACTAGGAGTAGGATTAGGACTAGTCACTCTTGAGTCCTAATCCGGGTCTTGTTTATCTTGTAAGGGAATCCTTCCTCTCTTTTGGGCCTTCTCTGTGAGCCGCCTGCGCCGGCTTACACGCTGGGCCTTGGGCCTGGTCGTCCTGTGACCCGGTAATAGAGGTGACCTATGAGCCGCCATACAATGGGCCGGGTCATACCTCTCGCCGGGTTACCAATGAGTCGTCAAGCTCAGCTAGCGCAGCAGTGAGTCGCCGAGTCCCGGTCGGGTCATACTCCAGGCCGGGTTATATCGCGGGGTAATATCCCCGACAGGACTCGATCTACCGCCGTCTCCCATGCCCTACTCTTCCTCGTCGGAGCCCGTAACCCGGACGGTGACGGTGGACGTGAGGTCGATGACGGATTCTTCCTGAAGAGGAGCCGACGTCCACCATGACTCGGTTGCGTCGCCCGCACTGGTGCGCCCTACGGGGCATCGGAGAGTGCGACTCCGCCTCTCCAACGTCCATCGCCGCGAGGGCCTCCGCCGTTTCCCGCGCCCGCTGCCTCGCCGGGCGGGCATGCCACGCCATGACATCGTCCATGCGGGCGAGGCGCGCCGCGATCCACCAACGGTCAAGGCCGGCCAGCTAAAGGAAGATCTTGACTCCATCGGTCGCCCATTGTTTCCAAGTGAGTTTCCATGTTGGCGAAGTTATGGAACCATGGAATAGAGCTAGATAACACGACTTGGCAGAGTACGTGCCATTGTCGGTCCACCGCGGTCAGGACGCGGCTGCAGCGAGATACCTTGGAGTCGTCGCCATATGTCCACGTACTCAACGGTGGCCAACATGCCGAGGGCTCCCTGGATGTCCTCAATCCAAGTCTGGTCCGGAATGGCCTCACAAACCAATCTGTGGTTGCGCCGGCGTCGACGCACAAGAGCGCTTAGCCGGCGTCGACGCATCGAGCCAATGATCTGTCCAGAAACAACACTTGGCACCGTCTCCAAGTGCCCACGATGTCGAGGTTCGAAAGATTTTTTTGGCCCCACGTCATCGGGGAGGTGAAGGTGACTCCAAGGCCGCGATGGGTTTGTGGCTTGCAACCATAGCCAACGGACACAGAATGCTATGCCGGTGCGCTGCAAGTCTCGATCTTGAGGCCTCCAAACTATAGGGGGCAGCAAATGCGCTGGACAACTCCCGGATGACATGAGATGGATACCACGAATGTAGACGTATGCATTCATGCGTATACCTCCACGCCCAGTACTGTTCACGCCAATGTTGAAAGTACCCGTGACATCAATTTAAATACTTGGAATCATGCCATTCTCTTCGGTTTCGGCATGCAGGTGAATGATTCATTGCATTGCATCGTTGGAAATCAACTCCTTGCTGAAATCGAAGGAGAAAGTAATGACGGAATAAAGCATTACCCAATAGTACGTACATGGTATAGTAGAAAAGGTGACCATCCCACTTTTTTCCATAGGATATAGATGGATGGCTGCGATCATCCAGAGAAGAGTCGACGATCCGTGGGAGGCCATCGTCGACCAATGAGAAGCTGCAAAACTTTCATCTCATCTCAGGCTAAAAAAAGAGCAAAACATTCGTGTAGATGCTGCCAGAGGAAAGCCCACCCAACCACTCACCCGACTCATTCCTCCCCTCGCCTCCCGCAAACCGCGCCGCCGCCGCCGACTTCTCCCCATCTCCCACAGACCTCGCCGCCGCCGACCTCTCCCGTTCTCCCGCAGACCTCGCCGCCGCCTCACCCCCACCCCAGCCCTCCCTCCCCCCCCTCACCGGAAGAGAATAGAAGAGAGGAGAAGAGGGAGATCGAGCAAGTGAGCAGGCAAGGCGGAGGCCATGGTGCTCCCTCCCAGATCCGCCGGCACCGTCTTTGAGGGGTTCTTCGACCTCCGCGTGCATCTGCTCCGCCGCGCAACGAGACGGGCTCCCTGCTCCCCGTGCCCATGCCATCTCATGCTCGGGACGCCGTTTTCCCCTGTTCCCACCCTAGTGCCGCTGGTAATCTCTCGCCCATCTGCCGTATGTTCTTCCCCCCTTCCTTCCCTTGCCTTTCCTCATGCGATTTCCTTCCTCACGCAGGTGCACGCGCTCGGGTCGCCGGATGCCGCTTTGCTCACTCGCGACCCCTCCCTTCCCTTGCCGCCGGCGGCTCTCGTCTGGCTGCAAAGTCCCCTCCTTCATGTAAGACCCCCTCACCCTCCTCCCTCATCTCTTGCAAGTTTTATTCGGTTCTCAGATCCACGCACTGATGTAATAATCTGTAGAGAGAGGATCAAACGCACCAACCACTTCTGCCCCCAACCCTTGGACGCAAGGCCGAGGAGCATTCTCAACACACCATGGCCTGTGCTATCCTCAACGCCACAGTGTCAACCTCCACGACCACGGCGACCATAGGCAGCACGTCATCGGTGCGTCTCTTGAAGAACTCTGCCTCCGTACATGTCTTTGTGTGCTGTGATTTGTGATATGTAGGAGGTTAGTGGTAAAGTGCAGAAAATTTGAGTGATTTGATTGCGACATGATTTTCAATTTTGCCTCACTGTCCAAGCAGCCGTCTCGCAGCTATAAAAGGAGGAGGAGAGAAACGGAGGAAGAAGGTAGTGGGAAGCAAAGTGAGCAAGAGCCAGAGCACTCGAGCCAGTGCACTCCTTAGTAGTTTTAGCCACCACCACCACTTGGTAGTATAGTCAAGAAGGCGCTCCGATCGCCAAGATTTGTATGGTAATCTCTTTAGTTTGTGTGTAATCCCTTCGGAGTTTTCCGAAAGGGAAAACCATATGTAAATTATGTTGTTGAAATGATGTAGTTTCTTGGTTTCACTTGGCGTTTTTATTTATGAATTTATGGGAAGAGTTCTTATGCTAGGAATCCTATAGGAGAAACCTCTGCGTGTTTGTTCTCTGTGTAGCCCAGGGTGGCGTTGAATGAGAACCTTGTTGCCGTAGAGAAGTGTTCCCTTCGGGTGGAACTGCCTGGAAAGACGATAAGAATTTAACCTATAAATTTGCAATTAAAACCATCAAGTGAACGTAACTAGCTACATATTTTTTGAAAAGGGGCACTTTATTACTTAAAAGGTTTAAGCATTACACCCGGCCTCTGCATAACTGAGATGCACACAGCCAAACAAGGTCTCCTCATAAAACAATAAAAATAAACAGGCGAAATACAAGAAACATGTAGAGTGTGTATAACGCCTAAAGTGGAGGGGCACCAATCCTAAGATCATGCTGCCAGCCATGTTGGGTAAAAGTATCCCTCGCCGTAGCCTCCAATCGTGTACACACCTCCGTAAACAGGTCTCGATTCTCCACACGTTGTAGAGAGGACCATAAACGAAGAATCCCGATACATCTGTAGATAACCTGCAACGGAGAAGTACTTTTATCGTTAAAAACCTTATCATTTCTACATAGCCAAAGCGACCAAATAACGGCAAGTGCTCCCACCCTTAGAAGAATTCTGAACCTGTGATCAATCCCATGTAACCAGTTGCCAAATATATTAACAACACTACATGAAGGATACAAGCCAGAAGCTATTTGGATGATTGACCATATAGAACGAGCCAACTTGCATTGGAAGAATAAATGTTTTATTGTGTCATCATGGTGACAAAAGACACATTGTGGATTGCCATGCCAATTCCTCTTAATAAGGTTATCTTTAGTAAGAATGACTCCGCGACGAAGATACCATGCAAAAATTTTGTTCTTAAGAGGTATCTTCATCTTCCAGATCTTCTTGTTATTATCAACTGGCACATCAGACCGGATTAACGCTCTATACATAGATTCCACTGAGAATTTTCCATTCTCATGGAGGTTCCATCGGAATACATCAGACCCATGTGACAATTGCACCGTGGACAATCGTTGGAGAAGAATATTCCACGATTGGAGTCTGGGTCCAATTAAATCTCTTCTGAACGTCACATTTGGCGGAAACGATTCCATTACCGTGGCGATAGTATCACCCTTGTGACGCACAATATTGTATAGAGCCGGATATTGTTCCTGGAGTGTGGCATTTCCTAGCCACTTGTCCTCCCAGAATCTAATTTCCGAGCCGTCCTTAATCGAGAAGGATCCATAGCAGAAGAAATATTTCTTCGTAACCATTAAACCTGCCCAAAAGTGGGAGTCCCCAGGCTTCCAGTATACTTGGGATACCGCCTTAGAACCCACATATTTCCTCATCAGGAGGGTTTGCCATACACCATCTTCCGTCAATAATTTAAACAACCATTTGCCGAGGAGGGCCCTATTCTTAACCTCAAGGTCATGAATGCCCAACCCGCCTTGGTCTTTGGGACGGCAAACCACACTCCATTTAGCCAGTCGATATTTCTTTCTCTCACTATCTCCTTGCCAAAAGAATCTTGATCGGAAGTAATCCAATCTACATATGATGCAACATAATGATAAATATGGTGAGTACCGAGTAGGACTTCGCGAATTCCGCAGCACAAACAGGCCATAGCCTTAAATAACCAGCTAATTAATCCCACATATAAGCAAGAATTAGCCGGACACGCGCATATTATTGACTATTGGCGTTACTATTCGTTACTATTTCAATAATATGCGTGTGTCTGGCTAATTCTTGCTTATATTTGGGATTAATTAGCTGGTTATTATTCGCGACACTTTACGGTAGCATGCACGCGTGTCCTACTAGGGCACATGCATGTCCTTCTAGGGTATGGATAAGCGCGCGAGAGAGAGAGTTCCCGACAAACTTCAATCTTCAGGAATCTTTTTTTTTCACGTGGGCATTGTCTCTCGGTGGATAATTGTGCTTGTCTCCAGCGTCTTCTAACATATGAGCAATATACAGAGATTGCTCACACCGTTGGCTCGATCTTGAAGTCCGCCTTCTTCTTCGATGCAATATACTGGCATCTGATGCATGACAAATTTTTTTTTTTAAACACACTCGGGGTCTTCCCCGCCAATATTATTGAGTATATCTGTCTAGCGTAACAAAAAGCACATATATAGATCTGTCTCGTTCACAATATGCATCAGAGGCTGATGGATGTTCAACTGCACTATACTAGTGAAAAGTCTGCAGGTCTGTATTTACCAAGTGTAGGCATTACTGCACTAACCAGTAACCAAAGGTGTAGCCCGTGGGTGTTAGTGGTGTGACGGTGTCGGCGTGTGGTTCCAATCGAAGCCACGACGAAAAGGGGTGGAGCAGGTCCAGTGCGTCGGGCGTGGGTGCGCGGCTTGATTGTGTCGATGGCGTGAGGCTCCAACTAAGAAGGGGATTGATGAGAGGTCAATAGAACATAGGAGTTCTGGGTCAACGGTATCGGTCGCTCAAATCTGGTCGGCAAACTGCAGGTTGCCATGGCAATGGAAAATTGGAGACCGAGCGGAGGAGTGGAGGCACGTGGAGTGGGGATGAAGTCTGGAGGCTGACGAGTGTGCGAGTAGGTGACAACAGTCCTCAATCGTATCTATAGGTGGGCTTTATCTGTTAATGGGCTGGGCTAGACTGGTGACTATGCCTAGTAATTTGTTTTTTTTGCTATTTTGACCCAGTTTTGCCTCCACTACCTTCCGCTAGTGTGTGCTAGTTCTCAGCTCCTAGCTACTCCCTCCGCCCTGAATTACTTGTCGCATAAATGGATCAATTTCTGCGTCAGGTAATTCGGGATTGAGGGAGTAGTTTGATACTTATCAAGTCTGAACCAGTGAACACCTACAGAGGATAATGATACATTTAGTTTTAATTGTTGCAAGGTCAACCACTGTCAAGTTTGACAATGCGATCTTACATTGCAGCAAGGCCGAGGAGCATCCTCAACGCACCATGGTCTGGGCTATCCTCAACGCCACGGTGTCAACCTCCAAGACCATGGCGACCATAGGCGGCACATCATCAGTGCGTCACTTGAAGAACTCTGCCTCCGCGCATGTCGTCTGTGCGTGTGTGCTGTGATTTGTGATAATTAGGAGGCTAGTAGTACAATGCAGAAAATTTGAGTGTTTTGATTGCGACATGATGTTCAATTTTGCCTCACTGTCCTAGTTCTCAGCCCCAGCTACTCCCTCCGTCCCGAATTACTTGTCGCAGAAATGGATCTGGCATTCCCTCTCCGTTTTGTTTCGTGTTTTGCAAGATGAAATCTTCTACTACCTTTGTTTCTAAATACATGGTGTTTTGGTAGTTTAAATTGAACTGCCAAAACGTCTTATATTAAGAAACATAGGGTGTACATTACTTGTTCTGGGTGAGGAAAGTCATTGCTTTTTCCCTGCAGTTTCAGAGTCTAGGTAGACCTCCAACATGAGCTATAACTGCTACTGTGTTCTATGGAGGGTCGTAAGCCTTTGGATAGGTTGAAGGAATAAGCTCAAGGTTTACACTTACTTTTGTCGGAGGAGTTCTAGTCTATCTACATTTCCTAATCAAGCTAATTGATCAAACTGAAACAAACAAATCCGTGACTGGAAGTACCATACATTATTTTGTATAATGAATTGGAGGCACTTTGTTGGCTTCTTCATTTGTTTCACACGCTTCATTACCTGTGTTTTTCTTTCTTAATATTGATGTTTCAGATCGGTTGAGCGACTTGCCAATAAATATTGTAACTTCTATGAAAAGTTCAAGGAAGTTTTGATTTGCATGGACAGGAGGGATCACAGGTGGTTGCTGCTAATTTTGCATCTAGCTACATCAGTTTTGACCACCACCTGTTGCCTCCTGAATATTATTAAATCAATCGCGGGATTGATTGTCTGAAAAAAATGTGATGCTCCTCTTTAGCGATAAAGCAGATCAATATCCGTGAATTTCACATCAAAACAGTGACTTTACAGCTATAAGCAACTGCACTAGAATATTAAGGTGTAGGAGAAATAGTTCACAACTGAGTTCCTCTGACTTTTGTATCGGATAGTAAGTTGCATGTCTTCTCTCTAGTTTTATGTTTATCATGTCCTTTGAAATTGCAGGAAGTAGTTTTCTTTTTAATCCATTTATTACATATTTAGTGCCTGCCTCTTGTCTAGTCAGCAACATACAGTTCTAATTCAAACTTTGATACTCTTAGCGGAATCACACCTAGATCTTCACCACCCCACTGCAGGTCCTGCAGAAGCGTGCTTAAGGTCTTGTTCACCTAGTCGTGGAAGAGCTGGATAAGGACAGGAACCTCTGTTTTGTGGCTCAACTTACACAGACGCACGCCCTCCTCGCGTCTCCGCCTGCGCATTGGATGGCCGCTTCTTCTTCGACTACGGCATAGGCAAGCTACTGAGTTTCTCTCCTCTAATTTTTCTCATGCTTTGTGTGCCCATGACCATTTTTCTCCATTAAGAAATTTTTCATTTTCTCGGTACTTTTTGTTAGAAATGATGCTGGGTCTCCGTTGTTTGGAGTTCTGTTTGTTTGAGCTGCTCCCGCTCTCAGTTGGGCTTTGTTTTCATGCAAGAATGGGGTTGTAGCGGCGTATTCTGTTGGGTCTTGCTAAAAGTAGGGTACATTTAGTATTGAGTTGAGTATAAATGTTTTTAGCAACATCCAACTTTTTCGAGTTTATGGGCGAGCAACGCTCGTTACCATTAACACTTGAAGGCATACTTGGGACCTGCTTCGGTAGACCCCCCCTCAGAAACCGTATAAGGGTAGTATGGTCATTTCATCAAGCCATATACACAACTGTATATGTCACACGTATAAGGCGTCGTATTCATTTTTTATGTTAAATTCTAAAAATAGTGCAGGTGCGCCATGAATTGAACTCAAGACCTCTGAATCTAACAAGAATCACATAACCAACTAGGACTTCCTAAGGCTTGTGTCAATTTACTTCTTTTTCTTATTTGGTGTTACTTCAGTTCGCGGCTGGGCCAGCCTGTTAGGGAACCGGTCCTTTTATCACTATTCTTTTTTGTCTTTTCTATTCGTTTTTTCCTTTTTCCTTTTTTTCTTATTCAAAAAATTCTCACACTTATAAAAAATTGTTCTATTTTTGAAAAATGATCGTTTTTTATGATTTTCTTCATAAAGTACAAATATTTGCATTTTTTAAAATTTGTAAAGATATGTAAAAAAATATTCGTTTTAATAGAAAAATACTCACATCATATAATAAAAAATTAGAAAAATTGTTCATTTTAAAAAATGATCGTTTATTGCTTGTTTAAATAGAAACATTCTCACATAAAAAAATTAAACACAATGAAACATTTTTAAGTTTTGTAAATATTTATTAAATAGAAAATTAAAAATTTAAATGTATCAATCAGCGACTTGTTTATTATCAATTTTTTGTTCCTTTTTCTTTCTTGTTATTCTTTGCTTTGCCTTTTTTTCTTCTTTTTCTTTTTCAAAAAATGCTCACATCAATAGAATGAACCTAAAATTTTCCACACACACTAGCATCATCATGCCAAGTATCTGTGATAAAATTTATCGAGTTCTCACATTTTATGCATTTTCTAAGGTTTTTCCGGTTAAAAAACCTAAAACACTAACCGAACGTGACGCAACGTGCGTTCGGTGCCCGAATTCATAGTATTCTTCAAAAAATGTTCGTGTCAAAATATGTTTTCCTGTTTTTAAAGTATGTTCGTGTTATGACATGCTGATCAATTTTGAAACGGCCGAACAATATTTTGACATATCTATACAATTTTTTCAAAATACGAATATTAGTACTTTATGAATAAAATTTAAGAAAATCAAACATTTCTTAGAAAATATTACAAAATTTATGAGCGTGCCTATTTTTGGAAAAAATAAGAGACGAATTAAAAAAATGAAAAAGAAATAGTGATAAAAGTACAGATTCAACAATGGGCTAGCCCAGCCGCGGATTTAAGTACAACAAAAGAAATAAAAGAGGTAAATAATCACAAGCACTAGGATGTCCTAGTTGGTTAGTGTGGTTATTTTTGTACCAAGAGGTCTTGAGTTCAAATTCTAGGGTATGCGCTTTTTATTTTCTTTTAAAAATAATATGAAAAACTGTTGAGGGCGCCCAAGAAAAAAAAGACACCGTGAGAAAAAAAAAGACGCCGCGTATATGTACTCAGGCCATGTATCGGTGCGGGTGAAATGACCATCCTGCCCTTTATAATGAAAAGGTATAGAGAGATCTCAGCCGTCAATGTGTTTAGGAGTGGTCTACCGAAGCAAAAGTGTTGTTATACATTGTTTCCTTTTTAAAATAGTTACAGTGATGTCAGACAATGGACATTCGTAGTCTGGGAAATCTCTAAAAAAGCCATTTGCATGACTAGATAACAAGAAAATTACCTTTTTAACCTCGTAGTTGTCTTACAAAAGGATTTGATCAGAGCTTCAATTTATTCGGTAGTCCATTTGTGGTCTACCTCAGGATGTGGGCTTTTATCTTTGTCTATTGTTTCAATTTCCATGCTTATCTGGCTAACTAAATAAAAATTGCTCGGTGTATCACTGCCACGTGAAACTAGATAGACGGCCATAAGCGGCATGTCATTGGTGCCTCTCTTGAACTCTGCCTCCGTGCATATGTCATCTGTGTGTGTGTGCTGTGATTTGTGATTTGTGACATGTCACTGTCCTAGTTCTCAGCTCCCAGCTACTCCCTCCATCCTGAATTACTTGTCGTGGAAATGGATCTATTTCCATGACAGGTAATTCGGGATGGAGGGAGTAGTTTGATACCCATCAAGTCTGAACCAGTGAACACCTACAGAGGATAATTATACATTTTGTTTTAATTGTTGCAAGGTCAAACGCTGTCAATTTGACAGTGAGATGTTACATTGCAGCACAACTTGTAGGATTGGTGCACTGCTAGTCATAGGGACAATTTATTCTGTTTGTACATGTTATTTTTTGTATATGAAATAGGAAACTTTGTTCAGATTCTGTCAGTGACTTTTGTTGGTTGTAATCCCGAAACCATTTAGAAACATTTTATGTGCGAATGATGTTATGTTTTGGAGCTGGAATTTCCTTTCTGTTTTTGTTTCGTGTTTTGCAAGATTAAATCTTCTACTACCTTTGTTTCTAAATACATGACGTTTTGGTAGTTTACACTCAACTGCCAAAACGTCTTATATTAAGAAACAGAGGGTGTACATTAGTTGTTCTGAGTGAGGAAAGGCATTTCCTTTTTTCCTTCAGTTTCAGAGTCTAGGTAGACCTCCAACATGAATTATAACTGCTACTGTTCTGATGCTACCAATTTTGCATCTAGCTACTTCAGTTTTGAGCACTACATGTTGCCTTCTGGTTATTATTAAATCACTTGTGGGATTGATTGTCTAAAAAATATCAATGTGATGCTCCTATTTAGCGATAAAGCAGATCAATCTCAGTTAATTTCACATCAAAACAGTGACTTTACAACTATAAGCAACTACACTAGAATATTAAGGTGTAGGAGAAATAGTTCAGAACTGAGTTCTGACTTTTGTACATGATAATAAGTTGCATGTCTTCTCTCTCTAGTTTTATGTTTATCATGTCCTTTGAAATTGCAGGAAGTAGTTTTCTTTTTAATCCATGTACTCCCTCCGTAAAGAAATATAAGAGTGTAGTGATCTAAACGCTCTTATATTTCCTTACAGAGGGAGTAGTACATATTTATTGCCTGCATGCGTGACCTCTTGTCTAGTCAGCAACATAAATTTCAAATTCAAACTTTGATACTCTCAGCGGACTCACACCTTGATCTTCACCACCCCATTGCAGGTCCTGGACAAGCGTGTTCAAGGGTCTTTATCGAAAAAAAATTCAACTAGTTATGGCAGAGCTGGAGAAGGAGGGACCTCTGTTTTGTGGCTCAGCTCACACAGACCCACGCCCCCCTCACGGCTCCCCATGTGCATCCGATGGCCGCTTCTTCTTTGACTGTGGCATAGGTAAGCTACTCAGTTTCTCTCCTCTGCTTTTTCTCATGCTTTGTGTGCCCATGACTGTTGATCTTCGTTAAGGCATTTGCCATTTTCTCGTTACTTTTTGTTAGTATTGAATATGGATGCTGGGTGTCCGCTACTTGGAGATGTGTGTTTGAGCTGCTCTCGCTCTCAGTTGGGCTTTGTTTTCATGCAAGAATGGGGTTGTAGCGATTGTGTTGGGTCTTGCTAAAAGTAGGGTACAATTAGTATTGAGTTGAGTATAAATGTTTTAGCAGTACCCAACTTTTCGAGTTTTTGGGCGGGCAACGCTCGTTACCCTAAACACATGAAGGCATACTTGATATTTTTTATATCAAGCAATTGTTCTTTATACATTGTTTCCTTTTGAAAATAGTTACAGTGATGTCATACAATGGGCATTTGTGATCTGGGAAATCTCTAAAAAAGCCATTTGCATGGCTAGATAACTAAGAAATTACCTTTTTAAGCTCGTAGTTATCTTACAACATGATTTGATCATAACTTCAGTTTATTCAGTAGTCCATTTGTGGTGTATCTCAGGATGTGGGCTTTTATCTTTGTCTATTGTTTCAATTTCCATGCCTAGTTGGCTAATTAATTAAAAATTGCTCAGTATATCGCTGCGAGGTGAAACCAGATAGCTCTCTTGTCATATGGTGCTTGATGTTTTTCTATCTTTGGTGTGAGAATGCATGCCTATCTCGCCCTTAATAGGAACACCATTTAACCCATATCAATTAAGCATTGATGAATACAGTCAAAGTTTTAGGTATTATATCTGTTGAGCATCAAAAGGTATATACATTTTTTTGCCATTGAGCTGTTGCCGGTCGAGGTTAATTAAACCAAATGTACTTGGTTTTGAGTGCTACAAAAATCTGTTTTTGTTCTACAACGCAGCTAAAGACCTTCAGAGCATAGTTTTTATATCTATCCTGAAGATAGCTGATATTTTGTTTGATTTCTGCTGTGTCCATTAGAGAGAGATCTTTGTATCTTAATCTTGTGTCAAATTGTTTGCCCATGGCCGTGGTAACTTCTCACGACAAAAAGGTGTCCTTTTCTTGTAGAAGAAAGGATTCAGGCCACACTAGTAGAAAACAGGGCTTTGCTTGAGGCCAGGATAAGGGCATTAATCCCGGTTCACTTACGAACCGGGACCAAAGGGTGCACCAATCCCGGTTCGTGAGGCCAGGGCGCCGGCCAAGCCTCGGGGGCCATTGGTCCCGGTTCGTCTGACACTTTTGGTCCCGGTTCCAGACACGAACCGGGACCAATGGGCCTCGCTCCTGGCCCAACACCTTTAGTCCCGGTTGGTGGCTGGAACCGGGACCAAAGGTCGGTCTTCTGTCCCGGTTCTGGCCACCAACCGGGACTAAAGATAAGCCTATATATACCCCCGCGTCTGCCCGCTCACTCTGTTTTTTGGCAGGCCGGCGTGTGCAGGTGTGTGTTGCTCTAGCTCTCACCTCCTATGCACATGAGGTGTTCGATGAAATGCCCGAGCCACACTTAAGCTTTCTCCTCTCCAAGCTCGACCTCCAAGCTCCATTTTCCTCAAGATTTGTCTAGGTTTGGCGGTCCGTCCTGTCCCGTCCCCGTCCTCACCGCCGTCGATCGCCCGCGCCGATCTCGTCGCTGGCACCACCGTGGTGAGCCTCTTGTTCTTATCTTCTTTCTAAAAGAAAAAAAAATTCTTACTTGTATGATTTAGATAGATACTTGTACAATTTTCTTACTTTTATTATTGTTTGTTATTATATAGTGCCATGGTTTTGGTATCCGCCCCCGTCGGCCCTCGTCCTGTCTATAATTCGGATGTGGTATATTATCTTTTATAACTATTTGTTTCATTTAGTGTTTATGACAATTATGCCGACCAACGTGGCATAGATGTTTTTATCTAGGAGGTATGTGAACCGGAAATTTGAACCGACCCTCTTGTCGAGAGGTTAAATTTAGTTGAAAAAGAAAACAATTACTTGAAGAAAAAATTGAAAAGAATTGAGGAGGAGAAGATGGAATTGGAGTTGCATGTTGCCGATGTCGTCGAAGATCACAAGATCAAGATGGATGCAATGCGCTTGAAGATTAGAAAGATTAGAAAATATGCCATTCATACTGAGGCTTGGTATCATTATGCCATTGGATCAATTGGTACCTTAGTTGCGGTTATGATCGCATTTGTTGTTGCATTTAAATGTTTTACATAGTTTCAATGTATGTTTTAATTAGATGCTCTAGAGAGCTATATGTTGTTCAATGAGAACTATGTATGAACTTTATGTATTTATTTTGGTCACTACTGTCCTTTGGTTTTAATGTGATGATGAACTTCTATTAATTTGGTCACTTCTCTATTCATGATGTTCTGTAATGGTTTTTGATACACTTAATTATATAATGCACGCAGATGAACCGGCAATGGATGTACGGTGACCGACGCACCTCCGAGTACATTAAGGGCCTGCATAATTTTCTCGAAGTGGCTTAGGCAACCAAGCAGAATGGTTTTATGTATTGTCCATGTACTATCTGTGGGAATACGAAGGATTACTCTAACTCGAAAACCCTTCACGTCCACCTGCTTGAGAAAGGTTTCATGCCACACTATAATGTTTGGACCAAGCACGGAGAAAGAGGGGTTATGATGGAAGACAACGAAGAAGAAGAGGATGATGACAACTATCCGCCCCCTGAATACGGTGATGCTGCAATGGGGGAAGCTGAAGATCAAGAGGAACTAGACGATGTGCCCGATGATGATCTTCGCCGGGTCATTGTTGATGCAAAGAGACAATGCCAAAGTGAAAGGGAGAAATAGAAGTTCGATCGCATGTTACAGGATCACAAAAAATGGTTGTACCCAAATTACGAAGATGACAACACAAAGCTCGGTACCACACTGGAATTGCTGCAATGGAAGGCAGACAATGGTGTATCGGACAAGGCATTTGAAAAGGTGCTGAAAATAATGAAGAATAAGCTTCCAAAGAACAACGAATTGCCCGACAGTACATATGAAGCAAAGAAGGTTGTCTGCCCTCTAGGATTGGAGGTGCAGAAGATACATGCATGCCCTAATGATTGCATCCTCTACCGCGGTGCGTACGAGGATTTGAACGCATGCCCGGTATGCTGTGCATTGCGGTATAAGATCAGAGGAGATGACCCTGGTGATGTTGAGGGCCAGCGCACCGGGAAGAGGGTTCCTGCCAAGGTGATATGGTATGCTCCTATAATACCACGGTTGAAACGTTTGTTCAGAAACAAAGAGCATGCCAAGTTGATGCGATGGCACAAGGAAGACCGTAAGAAAGATGGGAAGTTGAGAGTACCCGGTGATGGGTCGCAGTGGAGAAAGATCGAGAGAAAGTGGGGGGACTTTACAGGTGACCCAAGGAACGTATGGTTTGGTTTAAGTGTAGATGGCGTTAATCCTTTTGGGGAGCAGAGCAGCAAGCATAGCACATGGCCTGTGACTCTATGTATGTATAACCTTCCTCCTTGGTTGTGCATGAAGCGGAAGTTCATTATGATGCCAGTGCTCATCCAAGGCCCTAAGCAACCCGGCAATGACATTGATGTGTACCTAAGGCCATTAGTTGATGAACTTTAACAACTGTGGAATGGAAAAGGTGTACGTGTGTGGGATGAGCATGCACAAGAGGAATTTGACCTACGAGCGTTGCTGTTTGTAACCATCAATGATTGGCCTGCTCTCAGTAACCTTTCAGGACAGACAAACAAGGGATACCACGCATGCACGCACTGTTTAGATGACACCGAAAGTATATATTTGGACAAATGCAGGAAGAATGTGTACCTGGGGCATCGTCGATTTCTTCCGACCAACTATCAATGTCGAAAGAAAGGAAAGCATTTCAAAGGTGAGGCAGATCACCAGAAGAAGCCCGCCCTCCGTACTGGTGATCACATACTTGATATGGTCAATGATTTACAAGTAATCTTTGGAAAGGGTCCTGGCGGACTATCTGTTCCGAATACGCTTAGGGACGCGCACCCATGTGGAAGAAGAAATCTATATTTTGGGACCTACCCTATTGGAAAGACCTAGAGGTCCGCTCTGCAATCGACGTGATGCACGTGATGAAGAATCTTTGCGTGAACCTGCTAGGCTTCTTGGGAGTGTATGGGAAGACAAAAGATACACCGGAGGCACGGGAGGACCAGCAACGTGTGCACGAAAAAGACGACATGGATCCACAGCAGTATGAAGGTCCTGCCAGCTACGCTCTTACCAAAGAAGAGAGGGAAATCTTCTTTGAATGCCTGCTCAGTATGAAGGTCCCATCTGGCTTCTCGTCGAATATAAAGGGAATAATAAATATGGTAGAGAAAAAGTTCCAGAACCTAAAGTCTCATGACTGCCACATGATTATGACGCAACTCTTTCCGGTTGCATTGAGGGGGCTTCTACCGGAAAACGTTCGATTAGCCATTGTGAAGCTATGTGCATTCCTCAATGCAATCTCTCAGAAGGTAATCGATCCAGAAATCCTACCAAGGTTAAAGAGTGATTTGGTGCAATGTCTTGTCAGTTTCGAGCTGGTGTTCCCACCATCCTTCTTCAATATCATGACGCACGTCCTAGTTCATCTAGTCGACGAGATTGGCATTCTGGGCCCTGTATTTCTACACAACATGTTCCCCTTTGAGAGGTTCATGGGAGTCTTAAAGAAATATGTTCGTAACCGTGCTAGGCCAGAAGGAAGCATCTCCATGGGCCATCAAACAGAGGAAAGCATTGGGTTTTGTGTTGACTTTATTCCTGACCTTAAGCCGATTGGTCTCCCTTAATCGCGTTATGAGGGGAGACTGACTGGAAAAGGCACGCTAGGAGCGAATTCAATAATATGTAGGGACGGGCATTCTTGGTCTCAAGCACACTACACTGTTCTACAGAATTCTACCTTGGTGACCCCATATGTCAATGAACACAAGATGAGCTGTACTCGTTGGCCAGGGGACCATCTTCGACTGTATTGACTTACAAAGGGTACGAGATAAATGGGAATACATTTTACACGATCGCCCAAGATCAAAAGAGCACCAACCAAAACAGTGGTGTCCGCTTTGATGCAGCAACCAACAGGGGAAATGACACATATTATGGTTACATAGTGGACATATGGGAACTTGACTATGGACATGATTTTAAGGTCCCTTTGTTTCGGTGCAAATGGGTCAATCTGTCAGGAGGCGGGGTACAGGTAGACCCGCAGTACGGAGTGACAACTGTGGATCTGAACAATCTTGGGTACAAAGACGAACCATTCGTCCTATACATTGTTACCTGATATCAAGTAATCATTTTCTTTGCCTGCCAGGGTTTGGAAAAAGTTCACCGGAATGGTTCCCGGTCTAAACAACGAGCTTTGATTTACACACCCCAAAGTAAGTAGTACTAGCTAGTTCCGCGCATCTCTCATTGATTCTAGTTTCATCAATACCATTATCATGCTTGCTTATCAGTTTGATTGAACTCTATTCTCGTAAAGTGTTTGTACCAGGCACCCGAGAATCATTTATGTGGATACTACGTATGCGAGTTCATTCGCCACTCGACCTCTGAGCGAGGCTTCTCTGAGAAACAATTTGAAGTACGTAAACAATATTCACAATTTTATTTTGTATATTACCATCAATTGTGTTGAGTTTCATTCATATATATGTATTGACCCCCTTCTTTAAATTAGATCTGGCAGATGCGGGATGAACTCCTACCACATGATCGCATACGAGCAATTCAAGAGGAATTGGCGGGATTCTTTCTTGACCACGTCATACCTGAACACGGAGAATACCATGTGGAATTGCAATGGTCTTAGGTAGATGATGTTAGGGATTGTTAGAGATGTTATATTGTACATATGTAGTAGCGTCGGATAGATATACGAAAACTTGTTGTTCGACCAAGCACGGAGAAAGAGATGTCACTTCTCTCTATATATGTTCATGACGATCTTGTGTAATTAATGGTTTCCTTCATTTGCTTACTAGCTAGTGTCGAGTTCTCTCTATATGTATAGTAGCTAGCGTCGACCAAGCACAGAGAAAGAGAGGTCACTTCTCTCTATTAGCTAGCTAACACAATATGAAACCCCTAAATTAACCCTCCAAAACCCCTAAACCCCCCCTTCCAAAAAATACAAAACCCCCAGCGCCTAGGAGCTGCTGACGCGTGGCTGCCTTTTGGTCCCGGTTGGTGTTACCAACCGGGACTAAAGGTCCTCCTGCCTGGGCGCCCCGCAGCGGCCACGTGGAGCCCCTTTGGTCCCGGTTCGGAAGCAAACCGGGACTAAAAGTTTTGGGTATTAGTCCCGTTTGTTTTGTCCCGGTTCCAGAACCGGGACTAAAGGCCCTCTGGAACCGGGACTAGTACCCTGTTCTCTACTAGTGCCATGTGCATAAATTAAAAAATCTGCAATTTTGCCTGCTAAGGTTGCTCCAATATGCTTCATGTTCGTTGATGTCGCTTTTTCAGATAGTTGTGGGAGAGCCGGATAAGGAGAGGGACACCTGTTTTGTGATTTAGCTCACACAGACGCACACCCACCTCGTGGCTCCCCCTGCGCCTTGGATGGCTGCTTCTTCTTCGACTATGACATAGGTAAGCTACTCAGTTTCTCTCTGATTTTTCCCATGCTTTGTGTGCCCACCACCATTGATCTCTGTTAAGGCATTTGTCATTTTCTCGTTACTTGTTAGAATTTATGATGGGTCTCCGCTGTTTTTAGATGTGTTTGTTTGAGTTGCTCTCGCTCTCAGTTGGGCTTTTTTTCATGCAAGACTGGGGTTGTAGCAGTGTATTGTGTTGGGTCATGCTAAAAGTAGGGTACAACTAGTATTGAGTTCAGTATTAAATGTTTTAGCAAGACCCAATTTTTTGAGTTTTTGGGCGGGGCAACGCTCGTTACCATTGACACTTGAAGGTATACTTGCGGAGTATTTTTTGTATCAGGAAATTGTTCTTTATACATTGTTACCTGTTGAAAATAGTTACAGTGAAGTCAGACAATGGACATTTGTAGTCTGGGAAACCTCTAAAAAAGCCATTTGCATGGCTAGGTAGCTAAAAATTATTCCCTCCGTCCCATAATATAAGAGCGTTTTTGGCACTAGTGTAGTGTAAAAAATGCTCTTATATTATGGGACGGAGGGAGTACCTTTTCTAACCTTGTAGTTATCTTACAACAGAATTTGATCAGAGCATCAATTTATTTACTAGTCCATTTGTGGTATCTCAGGATGTCAGCTTTTAGCTTTGTCTACTGTAATTTCCATGCTAGTTGGCTAACTAATTAAAAATTGTTTGGTATATCACTGCCAGGTGAAACTTGATAGCTCTATTGTCATATGGTGCTTTTGATGTTTTGCTATCTTTGGTGTGAGAATGTGTGCCTATCTTGCCTTTAATAGGAACACCACTTAACCCATATCAATTAAGCATTGATGAATACAGTGAAAGTTTTACCTGGCAGTGTATCTGTTGATCATCCAAAGGTATATGCAATTTTTTCCATTAAGTTGTTGCAGGTCGAGGTTAATTAAACCAAATTTGCTTGGTTTTGAGTGCTGCAAAATTCTGTTTTTGTTATACAACACAAATAAAGACCTTCAGAGCATAGTGTTTATATCTATCCTGAACATAGCTGATATTTCGTTTGATTTCTGATGTGTTCATTAGAGAGGGATCCCTGTATCTTTATCTTGTGTCAAATTGTTTGCCCGTGGTAGCTTCTTACAACAAAAAAGTGTCTTTTTCCTGTCGGGGAAATGATTCGGGCCATGTGCATAAAGGAACAAAGCTGCAATCTTGCCTGCTAAGGTTGCCCCAATCTGGTTCATGTCCGTTGATGCCGCTTTTTGGGACAATATTGCCTGCTCGTTTCGTAACTCCACCTATGTTGTCTCAACATAGCCGGTCCAAGCCCGGGTAAAGGAGGAGGGTTGTGATAGGCTTGGCGAGCCAACGTCAAAACTCAGCCACTCTTATGGAGATGAAACCCAAAAGATTTTCGTTGGGGCGTAACCCTCTCAGCGACGCGCCACATCGAAACCCGGGTGTGGTGGAAAATGGGCAAGGGCCGGGCCGTCACCCCCCAGGTGGCGCGCCGTATCATGATCTGGATACGGTGGCAAGTGAGCGAGGATCGGGTCGTCGCATCCTTAGTGGCGCGCTACATTGGCGCCCGGGTGTAGTGAAAATTGAGCAAGGGTCTTCGCATTTGACTCGACGAGTGCGAAGGGTAAGGAAGCTAGCCGAGCCTAGGAGGATTCGCTTAGGTAGCTGGAACGTAGGGTCTCTGACAGGTAAGCTTCAGGAGGTAGTTGATACAGCGGTGAGGAGAGGCGTTGATATCCTTTGCGTCCAAGAGACCAAATGGAGGGGACAAAAGGCGAAGGAGGTGGAGGGTACCGGCTTCAAGCTGTGGTACACGGGGACGGTTGCAAACAGAAATGGAGTAGGCATCTTGATCAGCAAGATCCTCAAGGATGGAGTGGTAGACGTCAAGAGACGTGGGGACCGGATTATCCTGGCCAAGCTGGTAGTTGGGGACTTAGTTCTCAACGTTATCAGCGCGTATGCCCCGCAAGTAGGCCACAATGAGAACACCAAGAGGGAGTTCTGGGAAGGCTTGGAGGACATGGTTAGGAGTGTACCGATTGGCGAGAGGCTCTTCATAGGAGGAGACCTCAATGGCCACGTGGGCACATCTAACACGAGTTTTGAAGGGGTGCATGGGGGATTTGGCTATGGCATCAGGAATCAAGAAGGAGAAGATGTCTTAAGCTTTGCGCTAGCCTACGACATGATCGTAGCTAACACCCTCTTTAAGAAGAGAGAATCACATCTAGTGACTTACAGTAGTGGGCAACAGTCTAGCCAGATTGATTTCATCCTCTCGAGAAGAGAAGACAAGCGTGCATGCCTAGACTGTAAGGTGATACCTGGAGAGAGTGTTGTCCCTCAGCATAAGCTTGTGGTTGCTGACCTCCGCTTTCGAATTCGTGTCCAGCGGGACAAGCGTGCCAAAGTCGCTAGAACGAAGTGGTGGAAGCTCAAGGGGGAGGTAGCTCAGGCGTTCAACGAGAGGATCATTAAGGAGGGCCCTTGGGAGGAAGGAGGTGATGTAGACAACATGTGGATGAAGATGGCGACTTGCATTCGTAAGGTGGCCTCAGAGGAGTTTGGAGTGTCCAGGGGAAGTAGAAGAGAAGTTAAAGATACCTGGTGGTGGAACGATGATGTCCAGAAGGCACTTAAGGAGAAGAAAGATTGTTTCAGACGCCTATATCTGGATAGGAGTGCAGACAATATAGAGAAGTACAAGATGGCAAAGAAGGCCGCAAAGCGAGCTGTGAGTGAAGCAAGGGGTCGGGCGTATGAGGACCTCTACCAACGGCTAGACACGAAGGAAGGTGAAAGGGACATCTATAAGATGGCCAAGATCCGAGAGAGGAATGTCGTGGGAACGAGCCTGACAGTAGAGGTTAGGGGTACAAAAGGAGAGGGTAGAGTCCTAGCTACGGCGAGATTGTACACACGGATGTATGAGTTCAGGCCCCTCTCGTGGAGGTAACAGCCCTACGTCTCAGTGCTCGGGAGCTCTTGTCGAGTGGAATATGAGTATCGTTACAGGGGGTGCGAACCCTTGTGCCAGAGGGTAGGGGCGTGTTGGGGATATAACCCCGTGGTAAGACCTGCCCAGGAGGGGCCGGGTCATACCTGGCGGCTCATAGCCCCAGACCCATAAGATGGGCCGGAAGATGAAGGCCAGGCCGCGTGGCGGCTTACCAGATGGGCCAAGACGGAGGCCCGGAGACAGAAGATGGTAAGGAGACCCGGGCGGTTAAGCCGCCCGGAGACGGCTTGCCCAAGACGGCAAGGCAGCTTAGAGACAGAATAGGTTACGTTGTGTAAGACGGTTTGAGACTCGTGTAACCCAGGGCCTTGACCTCCTATATAAAGGTGAGACCCTGGGGCGGCTTAGACAAGAGACTAACAAGTCGAGAACTAGGTCAAGCGAATCCGCTCCCTTGTAATCGATACTCCAATCAATACAACACAAGCAGGACGTAGGCTTTTACCTCTTCTTGAGGGGCCGAACCTGGGTAAACTCGTGTCCCTCGTCTCGACCAACCCCTTTGAGTCCACCGCCTTAGCGATGGCCTCGAACCTAAGTCTTCGGATATCTGCCGTGACAAAACCACGACAGTTGGCGCCCACCGTGGGGCTAGCGCTCGGTGGTGTTGAGTTCTCAAAGGGCTCTCTCCCAGAGATCGAGGGGTACGCGGTTGGCAGGATGACCAAGAGTCGCCGCGGCCGGCTCTACATCGATGACGCCGGCTGGGGCCCTGAGGATGACTCTATTGAGTACGGTTTCCGGGTCCCCTTCGGCGGGATCCACGTCTTCATCGGCAAGATCGGCGGATCTGAACCCGGGCCGGACACCTGCACCGACATCGTCGAGCCGGCCCGGCGCGAGCAACCCGCCCGACGCGTGCAACCCGCCGGTGCTAACCCGGGCAGGAAGCACGTCTTCGTCGGCTTCACTCAGGGCATGGATCTCGAGGGATCTATGTCGCAGGAGGAAACTCTCGTCTCCTCCGAGGATGGATCTTCGAGCGGAGAGACGGAATCAATCTACCAGCTCCACAATGGCGGGCTCGGGGGCTACGTCGAGCCTTACCCCGAGTCGGAGTTCCATGAGCCGGAGGAATATGGGCCGCCGAACCACGCTGCCGTCTTTATGGCGGGTTCAGCGCCGGCCCCAGTAGCACAGCTGCCGGTGCAACCGGGTCTGGGGCTGGCAGGCCACCGGCTCAGGTTCTTCTGGATCTGATGAATGAGCTTACAACCCTGATGGCAACTGAGGTCACGGCTGAAAACCAAGCGGCCCGTAACACGGAGATTGCAAGGTTGAAGAACCAGATGACCGAGGTCCAATAGGAAATCAATGCGCTGAAGGCTCAGATGGATGCTGAGGCGGAACGCCTTAGGGCAGACGCTTTCCGTCTTGAGTTAGAGCAGCAGTCAGCAGCGGCGGTTCAGCGGATGAGGCATCAATCCCGCTTACCAGATCAGTATGAAGCCAGAAATCTTTTTAACACGCCAGGGACGGGACGGAACATATCTTTGACCGTAACCCGGAAGGCGGAAGTGCCTGGAAGCCGGGCGGCAGTTCAGCATCAGCGGCCAGACCCGCCCCGCCGGAACTTGACCCCACCACAACCTTTTCCGACGCCGTCGGGCCATTATTCTAACCTGGCGGAGAACATGGTGGCGGCGGCTACTAGGCTGGATACAATTCCCATCCTCGACAAGGCGCCTTTTGCAGAAGAGGTGCGGAACGCTATGGGATATCTGCAGACGGCGGTGGACCAGCAGGAGAAGTATGCTTACAGCCGGAGCCATGTGCATTCAACCCCCCTCCCCAGCCGCAGCTACAGCCGGCGTTATGAGTCGCCGGCGGTTTCCAGCAGTGAACAACATCGGAACCCGCCGCGAATCGATCGGGCGGCTCTGGATGCTCAGGCGCTGGTGGACCGGGCGAGAGCACAGCGAGAGGCGGCGGCTCTGGCGGCAGCGGCGGCTCACCAAGAACCCTCCGTCTCAGTTGGAGCGGGCTTAACTTCCAGGGCTGTGGGAGTGCCGTGTTTAACGCCGGCTTTGCGGAACGAGCGTCTGCCGAAGGATTTCAAGGGCCCTCGCAAGGTGCCCAATTACACAGCTGATTTACCTCCAGAGGCTTGGATTGAGAGCTATGAGCTGGCCATGGAAATGTTAGACGTTACTGATGCAGTATGTGCCAAATACTTCATCATGATGCTGGAGGGGCCGGCTCGCACGTGGTTGAAGGGACTGCCACCCAACACCATTACTTCCTGGGCCGAGTTGAAGGCGAAATTTATCAAAAATTTCAAAGGAACGTGCAAGCAGCCCATGACGATCGTGGATTTGGATCATTGTGTGCAACAGGCGGACGAGTCGGCTCATCACTGGGTCCGGTGGGTCTCAACCATCATTCACTCTTCGGAACAGATTACGGCGGCTCAAGCGGTTTTGATTCTGGAGAAGAATTGCCACTTTACGCCTTTGAAGCAGAAGCTTGGCCGACTCAAGCGCTCGTGTCAAGACATGGGGGAGCTCATGGCGGCTCTCACCAAATATGCAGACTCTGATAGCACGAAGGACCCGGGCTCTGATGATGAAAAATCAGGTCAGGGGAAGAAGAGTAACAATGGAAAGGGTCAGCAGCAAAACGCGGCCGGAAACAGCAATTCGGGCAAGCGGAAGAACCCGGACAGCGGGTCAGAGCTGGTAGCGAACACCAGCACCGGAAACAATCGTGCTAAGGGCAACAGGAACTTCAGGCAACCCTTTAAAAAGGGCAAAGCTCCTTTCAATTTGGAAGCGATGCTCAACAAACCTTGTCCAGAGCACAGCCGGCCAGATAAGCCGGCAAATCACACCTGGAGGGACTGCAGCATCATGCGACAGTTTCGGGACTACAGCCTTCAACAACATCATAATAATGGTAATGGTCCGTCAGGCGGCTCAGGGCCAGGCGGGTCAGGAGCTGGCTTTGGTCCCGGCGGCTCAGGGTCCGGTTACCAGGGTCAAGGCAATCAAGGAGGTCATCATCAGCAGTCTGGCGGTGGAGGCCAGCAGCAGAATAACCAATCAGGGTACGAAACTAACCCGAAACAGCTCAGTGGGGGACAATATCATGTTTTTACAACCAGCCTCGACAAGCGAGACCGGAAGGTGCGCAAGCGGGCGGTTAACGCAGTCATGCCGGCTCTTCCACATTATTTGAGGTTGTCTGAGTATGGTATAACTTGGAGCCGGGCGGATCACCCGCCGTGTGTTGATAACCCGGGGCAACTACCTTTGGTAGTGGCCCCCCAAGTTGGAGGATATGTGTTCACCAAAGTGCTTATGGATGGTGGTAGCAGCATCAACATCCTGTACTATGACACTTTCAGCCGGATGGGTTTGCTTGACAAGGATCTTAAGCCCTCTTCAACAGTCTTTCACGGTGTGGTACCCGGAAAATCAGCTTACCCTGTGGGGAAGATATCTTTGGAAGTTGCTTTTGGTGATGAATACAACTACAGGGTGGAATCTTTGTGGTTTGAGGTGGTCAAGATCAAGAGCCCATATCATGCTCTGTTTGGACGGCCGGCTTACGCCAAATTCATGGCTAGGCCTTGTTATGTTTACTTGCAGCTCAAGATGCCCGGGTTGAACGGAATGATCACTGTGCATGGTGATCGGAAGACGGCTCTTGAGTGCGAGGAAGGGGACGCAGCTTATGCAGAGTCAAGTTGTGCTGAGGCAGAACTCAAGTTCTATAAGGAGAATGTTGACCCAAAAGACATGACTCCACTCAAGAAGCCTAACACGGAATCTGAGCCGCCCCTCAAGTTTGCGGCGGATGATACCAAGCTGGTGGATTTCACTGAGGGTGACTCATCACAACAGTTCACTATCGGGGCTAACATGGACCACGCATAGGAAAGCGCGCTCATCAAATTCATCCATGAGAATCGGGACATCTTTGCATGGAAGCCGTCTGACATGCCGGGTGTACCGAGAGAATTTGCTGAGCACCATCTTAATGTGGATCCTAAGTTCAAGCCGATCAAGCAGTTCCTTCGTCGTTTTAATGAAGAGCGACGCAAGGCAATTGGAGAAGAGGTGGCCCGGCTCTTGGCAGCAGGGTTCATCGTGGAAGTTTTTCACCCGGAGTGGTTAGCTAACCCGGTGCTAGTGCTTAAGAAGAATGGCATGTGGCGCATGTGTGTGGATTACACGGACCTTAACAAGGCCTGTCCAGTTGACCCGTTTGCTCTCCCCCGTATCGACCAGATTATCGATGCAACGGCGGGTTGTGAGAGCTTATGCTTCCTGGACGCTTATTCAGGTTATCACCAGATCAAGATGGCAGTCAAAGACCAAGAGAAGACGGCTTTCATCACGCCTTTTGGTGCTTTCAGCTATGTATCTATGCCTTTCGGGCTCAAGAGTGCCCAGACGACTTACCAGTGTTGTGTGTAGAACTGTCTTCACAGTCAAATTGGACGCAATGTTCATGCCTATGTGGATGATATTGTGGTCAAGTCAAGAAAGAAGGAAACTCTGCTGGACGACCTGAAGGAAACTTTTGACAACTTGCGGGTCTACAAGATGATGCTTACCCCGGCCAAGTGTGTCTTTGGAGTCCCTACAGGCAAGCTCTTGGGATTTCTAGTCTCTGAGCGTGGTATTGAAGCTAACCCGGACAAGATTCAGGCTATCACTTCCCTGGCTGAGCTGGCATGCATCAATGACGTTCAGCACCTGGCGGGTCGGATCACTGCTTTAAGCCGATTCATAAGCCGCATGGGTGAGAAGGCAATCCCTTTATATCAGATGATGAAGAAAACAGACGACTTTGTCTGGAGCAAAGCGGCGGGTGAGGCGTTTGAGGCGCTCAAGAAGCAATTGACTGAGCCGCCAATCTTGGCCGCTCCGGCTGAGAAGGAACCCTTACTCCTCTATGTGGCGGCTAACAACAAAGCAGTCAGCGCTGCGATCGTTGTAGAACGCAAGGAGGCAGGGAAGGAATATCCGGTTCAGAGGCCGGTTTACTATGTCAGCGAAGTCTTGATTGAGTCCAAGCAGAGGTACCCACATTGGCAGAGGCTAATATATGGGGTGTTCATGGCGAATCGTAAGCTGAAGCATTACTTCCTGGGACACCAGATCACAGTGGTTAGCTCTGCCCCGTTGGGGGACATAATTCAAAATAGAGAAGCCACTGGCAGGATTGCCAAGTGGGCATTGGAGCTTGGGCCTCTTAATCTGAAATACGTGCCTCGCACGGCGGTTAAGTCTCAGGCCTTGGTGGACTTTATAAACGACTGGACAGAGTGTCAGTCGCCCGAGGAGAAGCCGGATAACACGTACTGGACGATTCACTTCGACGGGTCTAGGCAGTTGGAAAGCTCGGGGGCTGGAGTTGTCTTAACTTCCCCTAAAGGTGATAAGTTCTGTTATGTGCTAAGGTTGATGTTTCCGTGTACTAACAATGCAGCTGAGTATGAGGCCTTGCTACATGGCCTCCGGGTGGCTAAGGAGATGAATCTGAGCCAGGTTAGATGCCTCGGCGACTCAGACCTCGTGGCTCAGCAAGTTTCAGGCACGTGGGATTCCAAAGACCCACGGATGGCGGCTTGTCGTCAAGCAGTGGATATAATTGCAGGTCACTTCAAAGGTTATCAGGTGGATCATATTGACCGTCGCAAGAACGAGGCGGCTGATGCGTTGTCCAGGCTAGGCTCTCAGCGTAAGCCGGTGCCGCCTAACGTGTTCTTGGACGTGTTATACCACCCGTCAGTGAAGCTACCTTCGGAGGTGGATCTGGCCGTGCCTGACCCGGAGGGGCAGCTGGTGGCGGCTTTGCATGCTATTCCTGACTGGACGTTACCCTATCTGGCGTACTTAACTCGCGGCAAGTTACCGGAGGAAGAGACCTTGGCAAGGCAAATCATCAGACGATCTAAGTCCATGACGATCATCAATGGCGAGTTGCATAAGCGCAGCGTTACCGGCGTTTTTCAACGTTGTGTTTCACCTGAGGAAGGCAAGGAGATCTTGAATGAAATCCACGCCGGAGATTGTGGTCATCATGCCGGCTCAAAATCTCTAGTGGCCAAGGCTTTTCGACATGGTTTCTTCTGGCTGACGGCTCATAAGGACGCAGAAGACTTGGTTCTCAAGTGTGATGGATGTCAGAAGTTCGGGCGACGTGCTCACGTGCTGGCTCAGGAATTGCGCATGATCCCAATTACCTGGCCGTTCGCAGTCTGGGGGCTTGACATGGTCGGGCCCTTCAAGAGATCCAAAGACAAGAAGACCCACCTTCTGGTGGCGGTGGATAAGTTTACCAAGTGGGTGTAGGCTGAGCCGGTCATCAAGTGTGACGCAGCCACCGCGGTTCAGTTTGTCAAAAAATTGATATACCGCTTCGGTTACCCTCACAGTATCATCACAGACAATGGCACAAACCTTTCCAAGGGGGCTATGCAAGCGTTCTGTGAAAGTGAGCACATCCGGCTTGACGTCTCTGCTGTGGCTCATCCACAGTCCAATGGTCAGGCGGAGCGTGCTAACCAGGAGATCCTGAGAGGTATCAAGCCCCGGCTTATGGTTCCTCTACAGAGAACGCCGGGTTGTTGGGTTGAGGAGTTACCATCAGTTCTATGGAGCATCAATACAACTCCCAACAGGTCAACAGGCTATACGCCTTTCTTCATGGTTTACGGCGCAGAAGCCGTGTTACCAAGCGACATACGTCATGACTCGCCAAGGGTGGCGGCTTACGTTGAGGCAGACAATGAGACGGCGCGTCAGGACGCGTTAGATGCTTTGGATGAAGAGCGTGATCTGGCGACGGCTCGATCGGCGATTTATCAACAAGACTTGCGTTGCTATCACAGCCGCAGAGTCAAGACCCGGACGTTTCAAGAAGGCGACTTAGTGTTGCGCCTGATTCAAGATCAGACGGACGCGCACAAGTTATCTCCTCCATGGGAAGGACCTTTTGTGGTTAGCAGAAACCTCAACAATGGGTCATACTATCTCATTGACGTCCGAGACGAGTCACGCACTTCTGGGCAGGAGACCCACCGGCCGTGGAACATCGCTCATCTGCGGCCTTACTATACTTGAGTCATCGACTCCCCCCATTGTACATCATCATTGTATATATCACATATATATATATAATAAAGTTGGCATCCCTGCAAGCCGGGGCCTCTGCCGTTTTTACGTATCTACAATTGTGCAAAGATGGATACAGTCATACGGTCATTTGGGGGCTTCTAACCCGCCGGGTTAAGCTTCAACCCTCTTGATCAGGCTCTTCAGCCAAAACTACAAGGTCACTTGGGGGCTTCTAACCCGCCGGGTTAAGCTTCAACCCTCTTGATCGGCTCTTCAGCCAAAATAGCACCATTATATGGCGGTTTACAAGTTGGCGGTCCACAGGACGGCGGCTTACAAGACGGTGCACAAATTGATGTCATCGACAAGGTCGTTTGGGGGCTTTCAACCTGCCGGGTTAAGCTTCAACCCTCTCGATCAGGCTTTTCAGCCACAGTAAGGCCGGGTTATATACCCAAAAAGTTGACTCCGTCAACAAGGTCATTTGGGGGCTTCCAACCCACCGGGTTTAGCTTACACACCCTCTTGATCGGCTTTTCAGCCCCCGCAAGTTGGAGTTAAACCTGCCTGTAAGCTGCTGCTGCTCCACTAGGTGACCCGCCGAACTCTTACCAGTTAATCTCGATTAGAGACCCTGAACTGTTCAAATATATTTGGCAGTCACTTTCGCTAGAGACCCTGTACTGGTCAAGGTTAAATCGGCGGCTCTTGTCACGTGAGGGCCGGCTTACAGAAAGCGAGGATAAACTCACTCATCTGCTGCCAACTCTCCGCTATGTGGCCCGTTCGTACTCTTAAGCAGTTACTCTTTTAAAGACCCTGCACTGCTTAAAGTTCAAACGACGGATTTACGCCACGTGAGAGGTAGCTTATGGGCCTTAAGGGTACTCATACCCTGCTGTGTCTCTCTCTGGTTCGTTGCGCTCTTATCAGTTAATCTCGCCTAGAGACCCTGAGCCGTTCAAAGAATTGACGGTCACTCTCGCTAGAGACCCTGTACTGTAAGAGTTCTAGTAATGAGTCCACCCAGAAGAACCGGCTTATGAGTTTTAAAAAGCAAGGTTATGAAAGATCTAATGTTTCCGGGTTATGCTTTTTCAAGCCGCCCTTACAGCAAGACAACATATTCTGTTTTGTTTATTTTTGCAGGGTTTATCTTTTCAGATGAGCCACCGTGCAAACAAGCATACGTCAAGCTATGTAAAAGATTCATACGTGCACGATGGCACGGCTCAGACAATTAAAGGTTTTCTAAGCCTATTACAAGGCTCTCCACAGAGCCCAAAAGGCAACGGACTTAAGTTTTATACAACTTTCAGTTCGGCGGCTCAGCAAGCCGAGTTATCAATTACAAGCCTCAAGTGTTCAGCTCGACGGCGGGTCATCCTGCGCCGGGTCTTCGACCTCTTCGATCTGAAGATTATCCACATCCCAATTGCAGTTTGTTAGAGCTTCAAACTGAGCCTCTTCAAAGAGGGGAGACGGGTCAATCTCAGGGGCGAAGAGGTGCTTACGACGAGCTGGAGTTAAATCTCTGGTTTCAAAAGTTGGGCCACGCACTCTTTTGCTGATCTCGCTGTAAGTCGCCTGGTATGTTGACAAGTCAAGTTCATCAACCAGCGTTGATGCAAGAACCCGGGAGGCCTTCCTACACTTGGCATAATCAGCTTCTGTGAACTTTGAGCCGTCGTCTTTCTTGGACGGAAAGCCGTCCATCATCTCTTCAGCAGTCAATTCAGGGGCAAAAGCCAACTCCCGGCTTAGCGCGGCCATCGCTCCCTGCCTGGCGGCTGATCGTTTGAGGTCTTCGACTTGTTTCGGCAGAGTTGAAAAAAGTTCGATGACTCCCTTCATATGCTTAGGGATGCTCTTCTCAGTTAACATCGCCTTGATGGTGCAAAGAGTCCCACAGTAGAGTTGTTCTGCCAAGGAGTATACTGCCTTCAATCTCAGCAAGCTGTCAGACGAAAACCGGCGGCTCCTTTCACCTGCAAAGAAAGATTTGGTGGTATAAGCCGCCAGCAAGGTTATTAAACATGGCAAGAAAATTCGTTAAGTATTAAGTGCTTACCAAAAATAGCAGAGGTCATCCTGGAGATATGGTGCTTGAGTGTTTTTAGCTCTTCAGATACAAGCTGGAGCTGCTGGTTAGCGTCGTCTGCACGCTTGGTCAGGGCGGCTTTCTCAGATTCAGCAGTCTTTTTGAAGGAATCAAAATTAGCTTGAACCTTCTCAAGCTCTTTAACAGTGACTCGCCATTTTTCTTCCGCCTCAGACCGGGCGGTTTGTTGGGCAGCAAGGCTTTCTTTTATATCGGCCACTTGAGACTCGACCGCTTCTAAGGATTCCTGTATAGTGCAACAACAAAACAACAGTTTAGAAGGTTGATGAAGAGATTATAATGCAAGTCTCACGCAGATTGCAAGCAATATACTTGACACTTGGGGGCTAATGTGTGTATTTGCTCTCTAAGTCTGCCATGAAGCTCCGGCTCATCTTCTTCAAGATAAGCCGGCACTTGGGGGCTACACAGCGCTTTCCAAGTTTTATAATGAAGCTCCGGCTCATCTTCTTCAAGATAAGCCGGCACTTGGGGGCTACACGCGGAGCTCTTCACATCTGAAATGCAGTCCCGGCTCATCTTCGTCAAGATAAGCCGGTACTTGGGGGCTACAACCAGTGTTTTCTAAGTTTCCAGTGCAATTCCGGCTCATCATTTTATGCTGCCCCGGACTTGGGGGCTACCATTGATCAACTCTTCAGATTGAGTATTGGCTTACTATCTATACTAACCCAATACTTGGGGGCTACAGGCCAAGCTATTTGGAGTGTGATATACGTTGGAAGACCCGGTTTACCATCTGCAATACTAAACCAGCTCTTGGGGGCTACGTAAGGGTACAAGGAAAAAACTGGCAAGGAGATTACCTCATATTTTTTCTTCATCAGATTAACAAGCTTGAGCTCCATGTTCCGGCTTGTCGTGAGGCGGTTTAGATAACCAGCATGAAGCTCATCAGCAGTCAGCTTCTCCAACGAAGGAAATTCAAATTCAAACTTCTCAGGCGAAGATGCTTCAGCCTGGCTGGTACCTTGTCAGTACATGAGGCTCAGGGTTCGATGGCCCGTCCCAGTAATGGTAGCGTCTGGAAGAACTGTGTCTTCGACGGCTGTTGAAGGGCTTGGCGGCTTAGGGTCGTCCCTGGCAGGGTCTTCAGGTGCCATGTCAGGATCAGCCGGCTCAGGGGGCTGATGAACGTCTTCAGGCGCATTTCTTGTCATGTCAGCTGGCTCAGCGTGAGTTGAAGGAGAGGCCGGCTTAGTCATCTCCGGCTCTCGGGCAGTTGGGGCGGCTTTAGACCCGCCAGTTTTCCTTCGTTTTGCTTGAGCCCTGGAAGACATGAAAGATTGTTACATAAAGGACAAGAGTATTAAAATGCATGGTGCAAAGCAAGGATACGCACTCCGGGTTGATCTTCATTGGAGGAAGTTTGGTGGCAGTAGAGTCGCCAGATGAAGGTGGAGAATCCTGAAGATAGTTAAGACAATGCAAAGTAGAGTAAGATTACAATGCAAGATTGTTAAAGATAAACCTCAGTTAAAAGAGTACCTCAGCCGGACGTTTCCGTGGCGCCGGAGAATGCGATAACCCGGCCACAAGATCTTCTGAGCCGGCGCTCCGGGTCTGGCGTTGGGAGTTGTGTTGTTGCTTTTTCAAAAGAAAATTGGGGTCTAAATGAGCAAGAGGATGAGAAAAGGGGACTTTTCGGATGACCCGCCGTAGTTTTTCTGGGGGAGGACTTTCTGAGTCAGAAGAAATATAAGTTACCTCAGGGGCGTCTGCATGGCTGGTCTCCGTTTCCTCCTGTGAATGATTGTTGTCAATAAGTGGCATAAAAAGACGGCCAAGGGAGTCAAGTTCTACCTCTGAGTCGTCAAGCTCAGGCGGGTCTTGAGTGGCGGTTTTCTTCTTCTGGGCGCGGGCTTTCACCTTAGGTTTCCTCACTGGATGGTTATACTTCTTCTTCCAGAAAGGAGAGCCGGCCTATACATAAGCCGCCAACAATGATTAGAAGGGGCAAGACAAAGTAAAGATGAATTTGACCAATTGAGGGAAAGAAGTTTCTTACAGGTGGCGCTGGGTTCTTGGCACAAAAGGGTTCTAGCCCAACTTTGTTGCAAACCGCTTGTTTTTCACCAAGAAGCCCTTTGACGGTGGAGTTGAAATCTTCTTCGGTCAGAGGAGTGGTGTTGAAACAGAGGGGGTCGTTGGGCTCACCCGTATATTGGTGCATGAGCCGGTCACGCCGGCTCAGTGGTAAGATCTTCCAGCTAACCCAGCAGCGGGTTAAATCGACACCAGTCAAGCCGTTCGCCAGTAAGGCCTTGACTTTGGCATAAGCCGGAGCATATTTTGCTCGCTCTGCGGCGGTCATCCGGGCTGGGAGTTCACTTGTGTTGCAAAGTCGGGTTGGACGATAACCCGGCAGTGGATTTTCACCTTCAAGAGAAGTGTCTTTGCAATAAAACCAAGTCTTGTTCCAGTCCTTGGGGTGGCTTGGTAGGAGAGCTATTGGGTAAGGCAAATCCCTCCGTCTCTGGATGGAAACACCGCCAAGCTCCAAGCTTGGCCCAGCCGCCACTTCAGTTTGGCGGTTGGCATAATGATAGTCATGGAAGAGGTCAACAGAAGGCTCTTCTTGCAGATATACTTCACATAAAACTTGAAACTGACACATATTGGTGACAGAGTTGGGTCCTATGTCTTGAGGATGAAGCTTGAAAAAGTGAAGAACGTCCCGGAAAAACTTTGACCCGGGAGGGCTAAACCCGCGAAGGAGGTGATCAGTAAACACGACAACCTCTCCATCCTTAGGCTCCGGTCTCTTCTCTGATCCTGGAACCCGCCAGTGCATAATACCCTTAGCCGGCAAGATACCTGACTCTACAAAGTTAAGCAGAAGTTCTTCGGTGACTGCGGAGCTGACCCAATCGCAGGATGAGGGTGCTCTTGACATGATGGCCGGTTAAACTATAAAGACACAGAGTACGGCGGGTTAGAAAAACAGTAACTGGATGAGGCAGTTGTGGTCAGTGTAATGGTGAGGAGTTAAGCTGCCAAAGCATTTAGCAGGAAGCCGCCAAAGCAATGGCGGGCTAAGTGGACATGGCAGTATGGGAAAAACGATTAAGTGTGGATAAACAGGTTTCACATAATATCACTATGGCTGCAAGATCTACAGATGAAGGAAAAATGAAATATATTCATGACCTAAATGACGGGAGAAGAACAGGCGAGTGATACGCGATGGAAACCGCTATACAGATCCAAAACAAATAGGCATTGCCATTATATAAACACCCGCAACGAATAGACAGTGCAAGGGGATGCCAGAAGGTGCTCAGTGGTCTGTACAACGATGAACGCTGATGAACAGCGAAGAACACAAGGAAGCCGAAGAACTCGGGAACCCTAATGGGGATAAGCACAGATTCAATGAAGGTTGAAGGAGATACCTTGCGGATGCGGGCGCGCCGGCGAGGCTCTGGTCCGATTCAGGTTGATGCAGCGGCATGCGATGGGGCTGACGGCAAGGTCCGGTCGGCGGCGGCGGAGCTTCAGAGCTTCGGTTGTTCGGAGGAAGGAGATGACAGCGACAACAGAGGAGGTGGAGAAAAGGAAAAAAGGGGCACCACGTGTCCCTATTTATGAGTAAGGAGGGCAACAGTGCGCGCGAGAATTGAGGAGGCACAGTGATGGTTGACCGAACGTGGCGCCTCGATTTTCGGGATGGCCTTTCAAATAAGATCCGTTGCAAACGTCACAGAATATTTGATATGACATCATGGCGGGTTACAACTTTTTCAGATAACAGAAATGTGAAGACTCGCCGCCAAGTGAGTTTGAAGATTGACATGAGCAGGCTCAAATCAACCTGGGGCCTAATGTTGGGGATATAACCCCGTGGTAAGACCCGCCCAGGAGGGGCCGGGTCATACCTGGCGGCTCATAGCCCCAGACCCATAAGATGGGCCGGAAGATGAAGGCCAGGCCGCGTGGCGGCTTACCAGATGGGCCAAGACGGAGGCCCGGAGACAGAAGATGGTAAGGAGACCCGGGCGGTTAAGCCGCCCGGAGACGGCTTGCCCAAGACGGCAAGGCGGCTTAGAGAAAGAATAGGTTACGTTGTGTAAGACGGTTTGAGACTCGTGTAACCCAGGGCCATGACCTCCTATATAAAGGTGAGACCCTGGGGCGGCTTAGACAAGAGACCAACAAGTCGAGAACTAGGTCAAGCGAATCCGCTCCCTTGTAATCGATACTCCAATCAATACAACACAAGCATGACGTAGGCTTTTACCTCTTCTTGAGGGGCCGAACCTGGGTAAACTCGTGTCCCTCGTCTTGAACAACCCCTTTGAGTCCACCGCCTTAGCGATGGCCTCGAACCTAAGTCTTCGGATATCTGCCGTGACAAAACCACGACAGGGCGGCTTATATAGAGTGCGGTGCCCCTCATAATTGTCCGGCATTTAAGGGTCCGATCGTGGTTATAAAGGTGTACGTTACTGGTAACGTAAGTAATAAAGGCTACTTATGATTCAGACAAACGCCTGCCCGTTAGCCTCCCTGGGGTGGCTTCTGGTCTTCAGCGGTCGACTGTCTTCTAGTCCTTGTCGAGTGAAAGATAGCCGTCGAGTGAAAGATAATCTCCGAGTGGACATTGTCGAGTGACTTGTATGCCTTGGTGATTTCAGTCGGAAACTTCCTTGTGGTCCTTAAGCTTTCTGGGGTAGTGTCCTTAGGTAGGGTATGTAGATCAGGCCTATGACCCTACCCTAGGTACATATCCCCATCATTAGCCCCCGAATGGATCGGGGTTCGAGTGTAAAAAAGGATCGATGCAGGTTCTGACAAGACACAAAAACTCCGAGTGTATTTTGGGGCTTCGCAGAAGTTTGCGTCGATTGGAATCTTTATCATTCACCCTGATCGATTCTTGTCTTGAAATGTATCCGAGTGAATTTCAGCACAGAATCAGGTCCGAGTGTTCAGCAGGGTATTCTGATGCGACGGGTCGCTCTGTCCGGCCCGGATTTCACGGGATTCGAAATTTGGATAAGCGCGCGCCGAGCGAAGATGACGCAACAACTAAGGCAAGTGGAGGCATGACGCCTCGATTTTCGTGCCGTCTTTACCGCCACGTACCGCTCCTCCTCTGAATTCGGGATACTCAGAGATCTGGCGGGCCCGTAGGTCGGTGACCCACTCGGGAAGATATAAGAGGCGAAGATACCGTGGCCGGCACAGTGTTTCTCCCCCAAATCTTCACTTCTCTTCCACCTCCCCCGCCCCACGCGCACCGCTAGACTCCGCCTCGACGACCACCGCCGCGATGACGAAGAGCAAGACGGAGAAGCTCGAGCGCGCTAAGAAGGGAGGAGCCAAGGCGAGGAAACCATCGGGCGCCGATTCACGGCGCCGCCGGGGTGGATCCAGGGGGATTTTCTCCCGTCGACGGTCTCGACGGAGGATGTCCAGAATCTCGTCGTCGATGGGTTGATAGCCGAAGGGTCCCGGCGGCTGTCGGAGGGCGAGGCTGAGCCGGAGCCGCGCGAGGGCGAGCGAGTCCTCCTCCTCTCCCATGTCGAGCAAGGTTTTTCAATGCCCCCCCATCCATTCTTCCGCGGGTTTCTGAACTTTTTCGGGGCGCAACTCCACCATTTTCCTCCGAATACTATTTCGTATCTCTCTGCTTTCGTCACCATGTGTGAGTGTTTCTAGGGTTGTCCTCCACATTGGGGTTTGTTCAAACATATATTCTCCGTTCGATCCCAATGCGTCAAGAAAGCCAATCCTAATGATAGCAAGACCAACGTCATCCAACTGTGTGGTGGCCTGGGGGTCCAAAAGAGAGGTAGAAGTTCGTTCCCCTCGATGACCCTGCCTGACTCTGTTCGGGGTTGGCAGTCGACATGGTTTTATTGCAAGGATGTTGCGTCTACCAATATGTCGAATGGCCTTTCCCCTTTCACTTTGGATCGACCTACTACTCCCAGGACACTAAGTGTGGCTAAGGGAGAGAAAATCCAGGTTGGGATCCTAGTGAATGCAGTAGTTGATCTGGTCCGCGGCGGAGTGACTGGTATGGATCTCCTTGAGACATTTCTCAGTCGACGGATCCAGCCTCTTCAAGCTAGGGATCATACTATGTGGCACTATTCGGGGCCCGAAGATACCACTCGGACACATCCAGAGGAAGTCTCGGACGAGACTGTTGCTCAGTGGCTCAGAAGCATCACTGGAGCCTGTGATAACCCTCTGGGAGCCAAGCGAATCTTGCCCTTTTCTGCTTTGAATCCGCCGACGAACCTGGTGAGTTGCATCTTTGTCGAGTGCTTTCATATTTTGTCGAGTAACTGCGTCTTCGGTCGACTAACTTCACAATTTGCATCTTGTAGGAGTTTACGAGTATGTATTCGCCCGTGCCAAATGGGGAGCAGCCAGAGGACCCTGAAGAGAGCGCAGGCGACAACGCAGACGTTGACTACGCTGACGACAGTGAAGGCAGTGATGATCACCTGGAAGAGATTGAGGAAGGCGAGGTAGAGGCCCAGGATCCTTCGCGTGTCGAGCGTCGTACCAAGCTGCGTGAGGACCCGGAGGCAGCCCCAAGCAAAACTTTGGTGTCGAGTACCCGAAACCCGAAGCGCGACCATGCCGCGACATCTGGGTCGACTGAAAGAGCCGCGAAACAACCCAAGCCAGACGTGCCAAAGCCTCGGAAGGCCCTGCCTCGCATCAAGATTGTTGTGCCTGTCGCCTCATCGTGAGCGTTTATTTTCTTTTCCTGCTGCTATGAACCTTCATGTCTTTGCTGACCGAGTGCAATTTATTCGCCAGACCTGCTACCTCCGTGACGTCGCCCCCGCGGGATGAGGGGGATCACATGGAAGTGGACACTCCTAACGCGGCCACTTCTCAAAGAGGTATAATAAATCTTCACTGTAAACTGATTTTCTGAAGGTAATTTGTCGAATGAACCGTCTGACGTTGTCGATTGAAAGTTGAAGACATCATCCATGTGGAGGACGACGAGGATCCGCAGCAGGGTGCTGAAGGTGAAGTTGCTGCTATGGACACTCGACGGATACGCACTCGGAGAACGTCATCGGAACAGGCGCAGCGTCTATCGACTGCCGCGCCTTCCCAGGAGCTTGGAGATTCTTCCCGAGCCAGAACTCCTGTGGTTCCCCTGTCGAGTGCTCCACCAGTGACTTCAACCCTTGTGGTTTCAGCGCCAGTCGGGCAACCTCAAGCACCTCTCGTGACATCAACTGCAACACCGACTCATCTGGCGCCTGCATACCCTCTGTACCACATCCCAGAAGACCAGACTGGAGCTGCCAAAGAAGCCATGATCCAGGCTGGGCAAATATTGCTGCGAACAAAGGAGGCGTATGAGGCCAGCAAGTTAGCCTATGATGCCAGCTCAGCGCTTCAAGCTAACGTCCGAGTAAGTTCTATTGTAAGTTCATTTCGATTTCCGATTGAATTCTTGTCCATCTTGACTTTACACCCACTGGGTGTTTTCTTCAGATGCAAACTTGATTTCTTTTTCCTCGAGTAGATCAGGTCTTAATCGAGTAGATTCTGGTCCAGTGGGGGCACGCTGAGTGCACCCACTGGGTGTAGTCCCCGAGACCACTGTCGAATGACGAAGACATCGGCAGGGGTCTTAGAGTCGTTTTGAAAATTGTTGTCCACTCGACAGGGCGGACCTGTTCGAGTGATAGTAGGTCCAGTGGGAGCACGCTGAGTGCACCCACTGGGTGTAGTCCCCGAGACCGCCGTCGAGTGCTTGCCTCGGTGGGGGTCTGATAGAAACAATGGTTGCATGTTTGCTTCTTTTGTTTATACTCGAACATGTCGGACCTGGTCGAGTGATTTTGTATCCAGTGGGGGCACGCTGAGTGCACCCACTGGGTGTAGTCCCCGAGACTACTGTCGATCGTTTACGATGGGCAGTAGTCTTAAGAACTTTGGATTCGGAGTCCTTTTTGGTACTTGGAGTACAGTTGTCACCTGTCCTGCAGGTTTCATGGACATCATTTCCATCAACCATGATATGACGCTTTGTAGGGGTGTGGGGTGGGGCGGCGGGCCGCCATCCAGTCGACTGGACATGTTCTTTTCCACTAGAGGGTGAAAAAACATTATCGTCGACTGAACTACTTCTTTGTTGATTTCAGAAAGCTTGTGGACTCGGGACCAAGTACGTCGAGCTAGAGAAGGAAAAGAATCGACTTATGCTGGATCTGGAGCTGACGAATAACAACCTGGACCGTGCACAGACAGAACTGAAGACCTTGGGAGGTAATCCTTGTCGATCAATTGCATTATTAGTTTCATCTTCCATCCTTTGAACCGAGTGAATCCACTCGAACAGACGTATGTGATGAGAACCGCCGACTCCGAGCGCGACTCTACAATGCTATTTCTTTAGATACCATGAAGAAGGCACTCGAAGACAAGGACAAGGCACTCGCCGACGCTCAGAAGGTGGCGAGGGAGAAAACTGAAGCTGCTGAGAAGAAGCTTGCCGCAGCCAGCAAATTTGAAGAAGAGAATACCAAACTCAAGCAGGAACGAGCCGACTGGATCAAAAAGCTCGAAGTGCAGACCAAGAAAAGGAGCGCTCTGGAGCAACACTTAGGAGATTTCGCGAAGAAGATGCTCAGCATGCTTGAAGGTAATTTTTCTCTGTCGAGTGAATTTCTTTGATTTCTTCAGAACGGCAATGTGATCATCTTTCCACTTTCTCTTCGCGCAGAATTCTGTCAAGATTTTGAGAAGGAAACTGAAGAAATCGATCCAAATCTGGATCCCACCAAGTCACCTGTCGGAGATGCCGCGGCCATGGACATGTTTCGTCTTGAAGCTCGTCTCAGGAACGTCCAAAGTTATGTCACTCGACTGAGGGCTGCGTTGGAGAAGGTCGACAAGGAATTGTGGCCTGAAGACTCCCTCCAGACTGACCTCGAGTCAATGATGACCCGACTCAACGATATCCCTAGTCGAGTGCAAGCATGGAAGAAATCCGCCGCTCGCTGCGGTGCCGATGTGGCACTTTCACTCGTTCGGGTTCATTGCAAAGAGGCCAGGGAGGACAAACTGAAGGCTCTCCAAGTGATCAACACAAAGAAACTCCAATTTGAAGACTTCATGGAGACCTTCATTGAAGCAGCCACTCGGATTGCAGATGGGATTGACTTGGACACATTCGTTGAGCCAGGGAGTCCTACTGGTGCTTGAAAAATACTTTGCTCATAATTAAAACTCTATTTGCCTCGGTATGCCGAGTGATGGTGTAACCGATTAAGACTTCGTTCAGGCCTTAGGTCTGAGAACTTTCCTTTGCGCGAATAACTTTTAACCGCGCTAGAGATTCTGGATTTATCCGCATTTTGCTTTCTGATCTCTTGCTTGGTTAAATTTGCTCGTTACCCGGAAGGATTTTGGACTTAGGCGAAAACTGGTTCGCGGTTAAGTTTCCGAGTGTATGGAATACTATCCACTCGGAAGGATTTTGGACTTAGACGAAAACTGGTTCGTAGCTAAGCCCCCGAGTGTGAGGATCGCTCATCACTCGGAGAAGTTTTGAACTTAGGCGAAGACTGATTCGCAGCTAAGTTTCCGAGTGAATGGAATGCTATCCACTCGGAAAGATCTTTAACTTTGGCGACAACTGGTTTGCAGCTAAGCCCCCGAGTGTGAGGATCGCTCAACACTCGGAGGAGTTTTGAACTTAGGCGAAGATTGGTTCGCAGCTAAGTTTCCGAGTGAATGTAATACTATCCACTCGGAAAGGTTTTTAACTTAGGCGAAAACTGGTTCGCAGCTAAGCCCCCGAGTGTGAGGATCACTCATCACTCGGAGAAGTTTTGAACTTAGGCGAAGACTGGTTCGCAACTAAGTTTCCGAGTGCATGGATTACTATCCACTCGGAATGGTTTTTAACTTAGGCGAAAACTGGTTCGCAGCTAAGCCCCCGAGTGTGAGGGTCACTCATCACTCGGAGAAATTTTGAACTTAGGCGAAGACTGGTTCGCAGCTAAGTTTCCGAGTGCTTGGATTACTATCCACTCGGAATGGTTTTTAACTTAGGCGAAAACTGGTTCGCAGCTAAGCCCCCGAGTGTGAGGATCGCTCATCACTCGGAGAAGTTTGAACTTAGGCGAAGACTGGTTCGCAGCTAAGTCTCCGAGTGAACGGAATATTATCCACTCGGAAGGGTTTTTAACTTAGGTGAAAACTGGTTCACAGCTAAGCCCCCGAGTGTGAGGATCGCTCATCACTCGGAGAAGTCTTGAACTTAGGCGAAGACTGGTTCGCAGCTAAGTTTCCGAGTGAACGGAATACTATCCACTCGGAAGGGGATTTTGACTTAGGCAAAAACTGGTTCGTAGCTAAGCCCCCGAGTGTGAGGATCGCTCATCACTGGGAGAAGTTTTAAACTTAGGCGGAGACTGGTTCACAGCTAAGTTTCCAAGTGAATGGAATACTATCCACTCGGAAGGGTTTTTAACTTAGGCGAAAACTGGTTCGCAGCTAAGCCCCCGAGTGTGAGGATCGCTCATCACTCGGAGAAGTTTTTAAATGCGAAACTATGCAATCGGAATCGACAATAAACTGCAGGAGTCATAACTTTAACAAAGAAACTGTCTGGAGTACTCTTATTACATCAAAGCAACTCAGTCGTCAAGTATAAAAACGTCGAAGCAAATCTGCGTTCCAGGCACGCGGTTCGTCGATATTCTTCTTGAGGTTGAAGAGGTGGTAGGCTCCATTGTTCAACACTTTGGTGACGACGAAAGGGCCTTCCCACGCTGGAGCTAGCTTGTGAGATCGCTGCTGATCCACCCGGAGCACAAGATCACCTTCGTGGAACGACCGACTCTTGACATGTCTCGCATGGAAGCGGCGCAGATCTTGCTGATACGCAGTCGACCGAATCAAAGCCATCTCGCGTTCTTCTTCTAGGAGGTCCACTCCGTCTTGTCATGCCTACTCAGCCTCAGCTTCTGAGTAAAGATCTACTCGGGGAGAATTGTGAAGGACGTCGCTGGGCAAAACGGCTTCGGCTCCGTATACCAAAAAGAACGGAGTGCGTCCAGTCGACCGATTAGGAGTCGTCCTCAAGCCCCACAGAACAGACGGCAATTCAGTGACCCAAGCTCCAGCTGCGTGATCGAGGTCTCGCATGAGCCGAGGTTTCAGCCCTTGAAGGATAAAGCCGTTCGCTCGCTCAGCTTGACCGTTTGTCTGGGGGTGCGCAACCGATGCGTAATCCACCCGAGTGCCTTGAGAGGAGCAAAAGTATCTGAACTCTTCCGAGTCAAAGTTGGAGCCATTGTCCGTAATGATACTGTGGGGAACTCCATACCGGAAAGTTATTTCTTTCATGAATTTGATTGTAGTGCGGGCGTTCAACTTCTTGATGGGTTTGGCTTCAATCCACTTAGTGAACTTGTCGACTGCTACCAGTAAATGAGTAAATCCACTCTGGCCCGTTCGAAGGGGACCAACCATATCCAAACCCCATACTGCAAACGGCCAGACGAGTGGAATAGTCTTCAAGGCAGATGCAGGCTTGTGCGACAGGTTCGAATAGAACTGGCACCCTTCGCAGTGATCAACAATCTCCTTAGCCATCTCGTTGGCGCGCGGCCAGAAGAAACCAGCTCGGTATGCTTTGGCAACAATCGTCCTGGAGGACGCATGATGACCAGAAGTTCCCGAGTGAATCTCCTCCAAAATCATTTGACCTTCTTCAGGAGTGATACATTGCTGAGCTACGCCAGTTACGCTTTCTCTGTAGAGTTGTCCATCTATAACAGTAAAGGCCTTGGACCTGCGGACTATCTGTCGAGCTTCATCTTCGTCATCTGGGAGTTCTCGCCTCAGGATGTATGCAATATAAGGTACAGTCCAGTCGGGCGTGATCACCAAAATCTCCATGACCAGATCTATGACTGCTGGGACTTCAACTTCAGTCGGATCAGAAGCGCTCTTTGCTTGCGGGGGCTCTTCAGTGAAGGGATCTTCTTGTACTGAAGGAGAATGTAGGTGCTCAAGAAACACATTACTGGGGACGGGCTTCCGAGTGGATCCAATCTTTGCTAGCTCATCAGCTGCCTGATTTTTCACTAGGGGAACATGATGGAGTTCCAGACCTTCGAATTTCTTCTCAAGCTTCCTTACTGCATTGCAATATCCAGTCATGGCGGGGTTCCTGACGTCCCACTCTTTCATCACTTGATTGACCACCAGATCAGAGTCGCCGTATACCATCAGGCGCCGGACGCCGAGTGAAATGGCCATACGCAACCCATACAGGAGTGCTTCATATTCAGCTTCATTATTGGAGGAATCAAAGTGAATCTGTAAGACATAACTGAGTTTGTCGCCTTTTGGGGACACCAAAACTACGCCAGCACCAGACCCATTCAGCATCTTAGAGCCGTCAAAGAACATGGTCCAGTGTGCCGAGTGAACTTGGATTGGCTGCTGCTGTTCAATCCACTCGGCAAGGATATCAGCAAGAGCTTGAGACTTGATTGCTTTCTTCGCTTCAAACTTGATATCAAAATAGAGGAGCTCGATAGCCCATTTGGCCACTCGACCAGTCGCGTCTCGATTGTTGAGAATCTCAGACAACGGAGCATCACTAACGACTGAAATTGAGTGATCTTGAAAGTAGTGTGCCACCTTCTTTGCTGACAGATATATACCATATACAAGCTTCTGGTAATGTGGATACCTTTGCTTTGAAGGAGTCAACACTTCGGAGATGTAGTAAACAGGGCGCTGGACCTTGTAAGCTTTGCCTTCCTCTTCCCTCTCGACAGTGAGAACTGTACTAACGACCTGATTAGTGGCCGCAATGTACAGGAGCAAAGGCTCTTTGCTGTGCGGAGCAGTAAGCACCGGCTGGGTGGAAAGCAGGGTTTTGAGCTCAACAAACGCTGCCTCAGCTTCTGGAGTCCAGTCAAATGTGTCAGATTTCTTCATCAATCGGTATAAAGGCAATGCCTTCTCACCGAGACGAGAAATGAATCGACTCAATGCTGCCAGGCAACCTGTAAGCTTCTGGACGTCGTGCACACGCTCAGGGCTTTTCATTCGGGTGATGGCACTGATCTTTTTAGGATTGACGTCGATTCCTTTTTCAGAAATGAGAAAACCGAGTAACTTGCCACCAGGAACACCGAAAGTGCACTTAGTCGGATTTAGCTTGATGTCATACCTCCTCAGATTGGCGAATGTTTCAGCCAAGTCAGACAACAGGTCGGAACCTTTGCGAGACTTGACTACGATATCATCCATATATGCTTCAACGTTCCGAGGGATCTGATCAAGCAAACATTTCTGAATCATGCGCATGAAAGTAGCGCCAGCATTTTTTAGACCAAAAGGCATGGTGATATAACAGTAACATCCGAATGGGGTGAGGAAGGCTGTCTTTATTTCATCTGGACCAAACAGACGGATCTAATGGTAACCAGAATAAGCATCAAGAAAAGATAGACGCTCGCACCCCACAGTTGAGTCGACAATCTGATCAATGCGGGGAAGCGGAAAATGATCTTTCGGGCAGACCCGATTGATATGTTTGAAGTCAGTACACATGCGGAGTGACTTGTCCTTATTAGGGACCATGACGACGTTTGATAACCACTCGGAGTGGTAAATCTCATGTATAAACTTGGCTGTCAAGAGACGAGCCACCTCCTCGCCGATTGCTTTTCGCTTCTCTGTTGCCGACCGACGCAAGTGCTCCTTCACAGGCTTGGCCTTTGGGTCAACTCTAAGTCGGTGCTCAGCCAGTTCCCTGGGTACACCCGGCATGTCAGCAGGCTTCCATGCGAAGATGTCCCAGTTCTCACGGAGGAACTGGATGAGCTCGGCTTCCTATTTGCTGTCGAGTGTCGTTGAAATGTTGGTCGGGGCAGCAGTTGGGTCTGTCGGGTGAATGTTCACCTTCTTCACTTCACCTGCCGACTGGAAAGCTGACTCGGAAGCGGGCTTCTTAGCGCGCAGCAAGTCGGCAGGATCAGCGTTTTTCTTGTACTCCTCCACCTCGACCATAGCCATCTGACGATCAGCAATTTTGGAGCCCTGCTGGAGGCACTCCTCGGCCCTCTGTCGATTACCAGTGACTGTGATCACACCCTTGGGCCCGGGCATCTTCAGCTTGAGATATACGTAGCATGGACGGGCCATGAAACGAGCATAAGCCGGACGTCCAAGGATGGCGTGGTACGCGCTCTGGAAATCCACCACTTCCAACGTCAATTTCTCTTTGCGAAAATGCTTATCATCGCCAAACACCACATCCAATGCTATTTGGCCGAGTGACTTAGCCTTTTTCCCAGGGATGACGCCATGGAACTGCATGTTGCTTTCACTGAGACGGGACATCGGAATGCCCATCCCTTTTAAGGTATCCGCGTACAATATGTTCAAACCGCTCCCACCATCCATCAAGACCTTGCGGAGCCGAGTGCCCCCCACAACTGGGTCGACCACCAGCGCTTGTCGACCAGGGGTAGTAATATGAGCCGAGTGATCCGACTGGTCGAATGTGATAGCAGTCTGAGACCACTTGAGGTATGCGGGGGTGGAAGGAATGGCCATGTTGACTTCTCTGTTGATAACTTTCAGTCGACTCTTGCTTTCAACATCAGCAAAAATCAACAGAGTGGCATTGACTTCGGGGAACTCTTCTTTGTCTTCTTCATCTTCCTTTTCAGGATCTTTCTCACTCGACTGACTTTCCTTGAACTGCTGGATCAGCAAACGGCACTGCCGAGTGGTATGCTTCGGCAATATCAAATTGCCCTCTTCATCTTTCGTCGTGTGGATTGCACACGGTAAGTCCAAAACATCTGTACCCGACTGATTCTTCGACTTCTTGGGGGTGAACTTAGCTTTGGATTTTCCCTTATTTTTGCCTTGTGCCGCCAGAGCGGCCGCTTCTGCCTGAGCAGGGGGATCAGCCTTGCATTTCTGCTTCCGACTGGAATTTCCGCCGGCATCATTGTCGACTACTTTTCCTTTACCGCTACGGAGGCGGTCTTCCTCTTCGCCATTGGCGTACCGAGTAGCAATCTCCATCATTTTGCTCAGGGAAATATCACCTGTGCGACCAAACTTAAGGTAGAGCTCTCTGTATCTAACACCGGCCTTGAAAGCACAAACAGCTTGATGTTCGGAAACATTCTCCACTGTGTGATGCAGAGTGGACCAACACTGAATGTAGTCTCTCAAGGTTTCATTAGGCTTCTGAACACAGTGCTGCAAATCAATCAGTCCAGCTGGGCGCTTGCAGGTGCCCTCAAAGGTTCTGATGAATACTCGGGCCAAATCGTCCCAGCAATAGATGCTAGAGGGAGCCAAACGATTCAACCAAGCCCTGGCAGAACCATCTAACATCAAGGACAAATGCTTCATGGCTATGTTATCGTTTCCTCCACCAATCTGCACAGCCACTCAGTAAGCATCTAACCATGTCTCGGGCTTCGACTCGCCAGAAAACTTGCTTATTCCAGCCGCCAACCTGAAGTTGGGGGGAATCTCTGCAGAACGAATCGCTCTGCTAAAACATTCGGGGCCAGAAACAATAGCACCACTTCCACTCGGATAGTCTCTTTCATAACCATCCCTGTGGGCTCTGCCTCTGTCGATCCGCCTTTGGGCAAGGACATTCCTCGCGTCAAATCCAGGATTCCGCTCATCGCCGAACGGGCGCCTATCGTCATTGTACCGGGGCACATATGAACCACTCCGCGGAGAAGTAAGCACTCGACGGCGGTCATCACGGTGATAACGAGGAGCGAACTGATCTCGCCCCTGATCTCTGTACTGATCTTCACGGTAACCTCCGCCTCTGTGGCGCAGAGGTGATCCAGGGCTGTGAGCCGACTGAACTGTTTCCGCCCTGGGCGAATTGCTGTGTAACCTGTTCTGCGACTGAGAAACAGCCGCGTTCTGCTGCTGCGCTGCCTCGAGCAACTTTCTGATCTGCTGCAAACCTCTACCTGCCTCTGATCGTGACGGCTGAACAGAATCTGCAATCTTAGCAGCAGCTGCAACATTCAACACTGGAGTATGGAATATCTCGACGTTATTCCGAGATCCACTCGGAAATAACTGTCGCTGATGTCGATTGGGACGCGGTGGACGCTGGCGAGCACGCTCGTCGAGTGCCTCCTGCATCTCTTTGAGCTGAAGGCGCGTGGCCTCCATGGCTTGTGCTTCAGCAGTCGCACCAACGATGGGAGTATGGAGAATATCCTCATCCCGGCGGTGCTGCTCATTCAACGGTCCTCCAGCCTCGCGCCTGGCATGGCTGAAGCCAGGCGGCGGACTCTGATGAGAACCAGCCATAAGAACTTCAGCCGTAGGATTGCAGCTCTCGCACTCAGAGGGAACGTCAGACTGATCTGACGCCGAGTCAAAAAAGCCGTGAAGTGACTCGGCGGGCTCGATAGCCGCAATCTGCGGGGACGAAACTTGGCGAGCCGCCGCATGACTCACCCAACGCTGTAGCCGCGAACGACCGGATCGCTTGCGGCGGCGAGCAGCAGGAAGGGCTGACGAATACGGAGTCGACGGCTGTAGGAGAAGGACGCCGTAGGAGCTCGCGCAGAATTGCGTCGCTCCGCGAATCGGGAGCGCCTCAACGTCCAGAGGCGCTTCCTGGAGCCATGCCGAATCGTTGGCGATGAAGGTGAGCGCACCGAGACGGATCTCGTGGCCCAGGAACAAATCACCACCGGAAGACATGACGAAGGAGAAAAAATGCAACCTCGCCGGAAGTCGCTTAGACGCCTGCCCCACGGTGGGCGCCAACTGTCGTGGGAATGAGCCTGACAGTACAGGTTAGGGGTACAAAAGGAGAGGGCAGCGTCCTAGCTACGGCGAGATTGTACACACGGATGTATGAGTTCAGGCCCCTCTCGTGGAGGTAACAGCCCTACGTCTCAGTGCTCGGGAGCTCTTGTCGAGTGGAATATGAGTATCGTTACAGGGGGTGCGAACCCTTGTGCCAGAGGGAAGGGGCGGCTTATATAGAGTGCGCTACCCCTCATAATTGTCCGGCATCTAAGGGTCCGATCATGGTTATAAAGGTGTACGTTACTGGTAACGTAAGTAATAAAGGCTACTTATGATTCAGACAAACGCCTGCCCGTTAGCCTACCTGGGGTGGCTTCTGGTCTTCAGCGGTCGACTGTCTTCTAGTCCTTGTCGAGTGAAAGATAGCCGTCGAGTGAAAGATAATCTCTGAGTGGACATTGTCGAGTGACTTGTATGCCTTGGTGATTTCAGTCGGAAACTTCCTTGTGGTCCTTAAGCTTTCTGGGGTAGTGTCCTTAGGTAGGGTATGTAGGTCAGGCCTATGACCCTACCCTAGGTACATATCCCCATCAAGGAAGATGAGGGATGTTGACCAAATCAAGTGCATCAAGGACGGAGCAGATCAACTCCTGGTGAAGAGCGAGGAGATTAAGCATAGATGACGGGAGTACTTTGACAAGTTGTTCAATGGGGAGAGTGATAGATCAACCATTGATCTGGACGACTCCTTTGATGATACTAGCAGGTGTTTTGTGCGGCGAATCCAGGAGACGGAGGTCAAGAAGGATTTAAAGAGGATGAAAGGAGGCAAGGCGATGGGCCCTGATTGTATCCCCATTGAGGTGTGGAGAGGCCTCGGGGACATAGCGATAGTATGGCTAACCAAACTTTTCAACCTCATTTTTCGGGCAAACAAGATGCCAGAAGAATGGAGACAGAGTATATTAGTACCAATCTTCAAGAACAAGGGGGATGTTCACAGTTGTACTAATTACCGTGGAATTAAACTGATGAGCCATACAATGAAGCTATGGGAGAGAGTCATTGAGCACCGCTTAAGAAGAATGACAAGCGTGACCAAAAATCAGTTTGGTTTCATGCCTAGGAGGTCGACCATGGAAGCCATTTTCTTGGTACGACAACTTATGGAGAGATATAGGGAGCAAAAGAAGGACCTGCATATGGTGTTCATTGACTTGGAGAAGGCCTATGATAAGATACCGCGGAATGTTATGTGGTTGGCCTTGGAGAAACACAGAGTCCCAGCAAAGTACATTACCCTCATCAAGGACATGTACGATAATGTTGTGACAAGTGTTCGAATAAGTGATGGCGACACTGATGACTTCCCAATTAAGATAGGACTGCATCAAGGGTCAGCTTTGAGCCCTTATCGTTTTGCCTTGGTGATGGATGAGGTCACAAGGGATATACAAGGAGATATCCCATGGTGTATGCTCTTTGCGGACGATGTGGTGCTAGTCGATGAGAGTCGGACGGGGGTCAACAGGAAGTTGGAGTTATGGAGGCAAACCTTGGAATCGAAAGGTTTTAGACTTAGTAGGACTAAAACCGAGTACATGAGGTGCTCTTTCAGTACTACTAGGCACGAGGAGGAGGAGGATGCTAGCCTTGATGGGCAGGTGGTGCCTCAGAAGGACACCTTTCGATATTTGGGGTCAATGTTACAGAAGGATGGGGATATCGATGAAGATGTGAACCATCGAATTAAAGCCGGATGGATGAAGTGGCGCCAAGCTTCTGGCATTATCTGTGACAAGAGGGTGCCACAAAAGCTAAAAGGCAAGTTTTATAGGACGGCGGTTCGACCCGCAATGTTGTATGGCGCTGAGTGTTGGCCGACTAAAAGGTGACATGTGCAACAGTTAGGTGTGGCGGAGATGCGCATGTTGAGATGGATGTGTGGCCACACAAGGAAAGACCGAATCCAGAATGATGATATACGAGATAGAGTTGGGGTAGCGCCAATTGAAGAGAAGCTTGTCCAACATCGTCTGGGATGGTTTGGGCATATTCAGCGCAGGCCTCCAGAAGCCCTAGTGCATAGCGGACGGCTAAAGCATGCTGATAATGTCAAAAGAGGCCGGGGTAGACCGAACTTGACATGGGAAGAGTCCGTAAAGAGAGATCTGAAGGATTGGAGCATCACCAAAGAACTAGTCATGGACAGGGGTGTGTGGAAGCTTGCTATCCATGTGCCAGAACCATGAGTTGGTCGCGAGATCTTATGGGTTTCACCTCTAGCCTACCCCAACTTGTTTGGGACTAAAGTCTTTGTTGTTGTTGTTGTTGTTGTATTGCCTGCTCGTTTCCTCATTTTCTGAATGGACCAAGCTTTCTGGATTATTATTTTTAATAATCTTGCAACTTCTCCACCCATTGTTTCTCTTGATGTGTTAGTTTTCTCCAATCTGTCTTTATCGTGACTAGTATATCAAACACATTAAGTGAGAGTCCTCTTAACGTGATAACTCACACCGTTCATTTATGTAAAGTCTCTCTTCAAATATCCTATAAGTCAAGCGATGGGGAATAGAAATACCTCAACTGAATTTGATAGAAACAAGATGGTGTCCTCTTGTTTACTAGTCAGTCTACCTGTTGGGTCCGATACTTAGCAAAACTAAACCTCACTTGCTTTCGTTGTTTTGAATTTGCTGATAAGGTTGCACGTGCAGGTGCAGCTCGTGGACGGTGATGCCTTAGACTGGTCTGAGAAGTTTTGGTCATCCATGGAGCTCGTGGCCACTTCCTCTACGGTTATTGACATGGAGCTCTTTCAACTGTTCTCCCCAAAGCATCGGGAATTTGACCAATCTCGAGACAGTGTAAGTTTATACTCTCCATTTCTAAATACGAGCCTTTTTAGAGATTTCAATACAGACTACATATGGTTGTATATAGACATATTTTATAGTGTAGATTCACTCGTTTTGCTCCGTATGTAGTCCATATTGGAGTCTCTAAAAGGGCTTATATTTAGAAATGGAGGGAGTATATGTTAAAAACACATGTTTCTTTTGGGTAGGAGGAAGAGATCTTACCTTTTCTTCTCCCTCTCCTCTTGATTACAGTCTACTGCAGAACAACAACATCAATGGGTGAACCCCAACAGACTTGGCAAGCGACCACCTCTCCGTTGAAATCCCCAGCTTGTAAGTGCACTGTTTTACATTCATGCCATGTTCCACACGAGCCACGATACCAGTAGATGTTCTCACTGTTTGTTCATCTTGTGTGGTTCTTTATTCATCTTGTAGATTCCCTTCTTGATATGCCTAGTGTTATCTCCGTGGTTCCTGCTCGAGCTCCTCTCAGCTCCCCATGACCATAGAGGCTGATCCACTTGGGGCTCCGCAGATCAACGATGACGGCGGCCCGATGCAGGCGGCTCCGAGCCCTAGCAGCAGTGTCCTCGCCCGACCGCATCAAGGGGATTTTGCTCGCGCTCTCCTCCAGCGCCAGCTTCATCACCAGGAAGTGAGGTGACTAACTCCCCAAATCCCCATCCCTCCTTCCATTCTGTTATGGTAATGCGCCATTAATTAGGGCAAGTTTGAATTACAGTCTTTAAGCAGGCACACTTAGTGCTCGGCGTGGAAGGAAACCTATTAGTCGTATGCTTTTTCTGCATTAGAAACACAATGTTAATTGCCATCCTCTGTTTTTTGTGTAGACCTATACTTTCTTTGAGAGTGATAATTTTTGTGCTTGTTTGCTGTATCCTTAATCTTGGTGCTATTAACGAGGTGTGGCTTGTTTTTGAGACAGTAGGTGCTATGTTGAAGCAAGTTATGGTCAAATACTATTTGAAGGTCAAGTGATAGGTAATAAAAATACCTAAACCGAATTTGATAGGAAACAAGATGGTGTCCTATTGGCTACTAGTGGTTTTGGTTCCTCCATTGGTTAAGCGGCTAGTGATTTTGGTTCATCACTTATTTGTTGATGCGGTCGTTTTCAGGACGAAATCCTGTTGCGATCTTGAGCTTCTCTCTGTTGCTGATTCTGGTTATTCTCTGTTTGTTGTTACTTGTTAGTTTTGTTGTGCGCTGGGTTATGGCGTTGCATTTGCGATCTTATGGTAATCTGTGGTCTAGTGATGAGGGTCTGTTGTACCTTTATGTGCATTAATCATTTTCAAATTGTTTGCCCATGGAAGCTTATTACAACTAAAAGGAGTGTCTTTTTCATATTGAGGAAATGATTTGGGCCATGTACATAAAGGAACAAAGCTCAAATCTTGCTTGCTAAGGTTGCTCCAATCTGGTTGATTTTTGTTGCTGCCGCTTTGTGGTACAACGTTGCCTGTTCGTTACATCAATCTCTTTCTAATTTAAACATGAGCAGATTCGATTCATCAACGAATTTTGTGGATGCGATTAGTTTTTGTATTTCTAGATCAACCTGCTCGAGTCAAACATCTAGTTGTTGTCGTTGTAGAAAACAACTAGATCAGTTCCCACTAAACTACTCCCTCCGCCCGGAAATATTTGTCGGAGAAATAGATAAAAATGGATGTATCTAGAACTAAAATACCTCTAGATACACCCATTCTTCCGACAAGTATTTCCGGATGGAGGGAGTACTAAATAGGTGAAACATCGATTAGAGCCGGGCGTCTACAATTCTATCACTAGTTAGACAAGTTTCACCTGACTAGTGATGGAACTATGTCACACATCTAGTGTTGGTGGTTTCATGAGTAGAACATGAACTTACCAGATGCTATGTATGTATCTACTGGAGTGCACTAACAATTGCCTAACAAGCTAACAAATATCCCCCCTACGAATCACCCATTGATTTAAGCTAACAATTTAAGGTTTTAGTGCATTGTGATTGTATGGTTAAATTCTATCCTACTGGTCCGATACACACTGATTCATTTTACTAACGATTGGGTCGTATATTATTGGTGTTGTTCTGTGTCATTGAGGGTTTACTTGTTTTTGGCAATGTATATTATGCTATCTTGTTTAATTGGTGCTAGCATTTACAGCTAACTTTTCATGTAATGTGTTGCTTACGTGCATACTCCACTAGATTACGTTAGTATCATTGGCATGGCTGTGTAATTACAACATAGTAACATGGTTGAGTTAGTCGTTTTCTTCTTCTATTTGTTTGTTTCTCATCCGTAAGAGATATTCTAAACTCTCACTTGTAGGTTGCACGTCGATGTCTGGCCTGCTGCAGCTGCTGATCCCTGTACCCTGTTGGAGCCGCCCATATCCGGCGCCGGCTGGAGCTCCAGCCTCCCATGTTCATGCAACTTTAGGAAGAGGACGTATGACCACCTCAAGGTCTTCCTTGGGACGCCGCCCTGGAGTAATACAAGGTCTCGTTTCGATTTGGTAGGCTAGGTTCCCCGATGCATAAGTGTTAGGCTTGGTTCCCTGATGCAGTTCCTAACGCGCACAGGTGTGGGGTGTGTGTTGATTCTTCTTCCACTCGGACGCCTCGCGCCCTGCCCCCTCGGCATAGCTGGTAAGCAACTGGTCCTCTCCACTGCTCTCATGCTCCGCAACAGCCATCGAACTGGTTGGTGAAATTTCTGCTGGCCATCGTGCCATGGTGATTTCCAGAGTTTATAGTTTGTCGTGCCATATTTGTTGAGCTCATATAGGACCAGAGTCTAGTACTGTCAGATTTCTAGTTGTGATGCACGAAGTGTTGCATGGATATTGGATTTACATGCAACATGGACACGCCATGTTTCAGATAATTATTGCTTCAGCATATTTACTCGGAGCACTAAAAGCTGTTATAATTGTTAGCTGAATTATTTTAATTTGATAAAAAAACATCCAACTTGTTGTAGCAGAGTACATGTGCCACATTCCCATTGAAGGATCCCCTGTTTATTACTTGTCTTCATTGTTGAGCTTCCCCGGTACATAACCCCTTGTGCCTACACCGACCAAACACCGGAAAGAGAAATATTATAATAGAAATAAAGCAAAGTGAAGCAGCCAGGGGAAGCTTGAAATTTATCGGCAGTAATTAACTCCTTGTCCCAAATAATAAAGCCCCCTCCTAAAGACTGCCATTTTGTCGGCAGTAATTAACTCGCTTGCTGCTCAACCCCATTCCATCCAAAACATGCTTAACCAGTGATGGAATTTGTCGGTACTCACACTTTTTAATATCAAGTTTACACATACTTACTGTTGGAAGCTCGCAGTCAGCTATGATGTTACATTAGTTTTCTTATATCTATAGATCAACCTGCTTGAGACAAACATGTAGTTGTTGATGTAGAGAACAACTAGATCAATTCCACTAAAGAACTAAATAGGTGAAGTTTCCGAATAGGTGAAAGATCAATCAGAAATTGGTGTCTACAGTTCTATCACTAGTTAAACAAGTTTCACATGACTAGTGATGGAACTACGTCACACATCTGGTGTTGGTGGTTTCATGAGTAGAAGACGTATCTACTAGACGCTATGTACGTATATACACAAGTGCACTAACAATTGCCTACGACAATCAGGTTTAAACTTACAAATTTGTTCTCTACGAATCACCCATTGATTTAAGCTAACAACTTGAAGGTTTTAGTGCACTGTGATTGCTGGGTTATATTCTATCCTACTGGTCCAATGCACACCGATTCATTTCATGACGATTGGGCTGTATATTATTGGTCATGTTCTGTGTCATCGAGGGTTCACTGTTTTTTAGGGATGTATATTACGGCTTCTTGTTTAATCGGTGCTAGTATTTACGGATTCCTTGCATGGTCTTGTGATGTGCTGCTTACACGCATACTCCACTAGATATGTTAACATCATTGGCATGGTTGTGTAATCAAGCGATAGTAACATCAATGAGTTAATCGTTTTGTATGTTTCCTATCCATAAGAAGATTTTCTAAACTCTCACTTGCAGGTTGTGATGCGGAGCATCCCAACATCATCCCCATGGACTCTACACCATCACATCAAGCCACAACGGGACCCATGACTAGAGCCCGTGCACGTGCTATCGAACACGAGGTGACATCTCTCCTATACGATTCTCTCTTTGATGTTCATGGAACTTGGATGCTACCTCAATCGGAGACTCTTTGCATGATTAGGTACAATGAAGAGGGCCTAGAAGATACTCGAGGAGAAGGACAAGTCCCCATGGGAATGGACGTGCAAACGGAGGCTAGAACGTCCTCCAGGTCCCGGACATCCGGCCAGGAGCCCGGACATCCGGCCCCTGGAGACTGCACCAGCACCAAGGGCCAGCAGCAGAAGCTACAGGCGCCGGACATCCGGCCCCAGCCCGGACATCCGGCACCGCCCCGGACATCCGGCCCATGGCCCCGGAAATCCGGCCCCAGCGCAACCGAACCGAACGAAGACGGCGGCGTCAGCCCGGACATCCGGCCCCTGGCCCGGACATCCGGCGACTCCCGAAGCCCCGGACATCCGGCCCCTGGCCGGACATCCGGCGCCTGCCTGCGCGCACGGAAGGGCCCGAGGCCCATGTATCCCTCTCTCTCTCGCCCCCTTATCCACTATCACTATATAAAGGACCCCTCTCCCTCTTTCTAGGGTTAACTTTGGTTTAGCGAATACACTTGTTGAGCCTAGCTCCATTATCTCCCTTCCCTCGTGGAGCGATATACCTCTACGTGAGAAGATCCGGAGTGATGCCAAGGCCCCGCTAAGGGAAGATCCCCTCGGGATTCAAGACCTCCTCCTCCGGAGCGAGGAGACTACCGTTACGTGTATCCTTTGGTTGTTTGTGGACCGTGATTCTCATGTACTCGGGTGATTCTAGTGGATGTGTGAGCGTGGATCGTTCTTGAGTGTTTTCCTCTTGTGATTTCCCCCCTCGTGTTCTTCGTGTTCTTCGTGTTTCACTCACAAATCCACCTCCAATTCATGAAAGATCGACGCACACGGGCGTGCCCCCGTATCATATTGGTATCAAGAGCCAAGGTTTCTCACGAATTTGGAGTCCCCTCCCACGATTTCTAGCCAATTTTGTTTTGTTTTGACCTAATTTCGAAAATCCCCACAAAAATAGCCATACCCAAATTTCTTGGATTTGTTTGATTTGAGGAGATTTTGTTGATTTGGATTCATGGATTTCGTTGTGGATAGGTAGATCTAGCTTTTCCCCTCCATCCCCATCATTTTCCACCGTCAAATCGCCCCAATTTTGCCGAAATTTTTTCATGTTCATCCTCTAGTTCGTAGGGTTCCTGTGATTGAATCTGGATTCGGGAGGCCCGGACATCCGGCCCACCAGACATCCGGCCCAGGCAGCCCGGACATCCGGCCCCTGGAGAACAACCAATCTGTTTTGGCCTCCGGTTTGGACAGTTTTTGTTTCTTTTCCGCCATTTCTTCCGCAACCCATTTGCAATTGAGATTTTGAGTCGCGAGCCTCGCCACTTCCTACGGTGTTTTGGCTAAGTAGGAGAGGTTCTTCATCGACATCGCCGCTCATCATCGCCCCGGACCGTCGCCAACCAACTCTTCATTGACACCTCACCGTATGCAAGGACGGTAACCGTGACGTCACCTTTCCCTATACCCTTGCCATTGCATTGTTACCCCCGAGCCTATTTGCGTTACTTGCCTATCGAGACTAGCCATTGAGTATTGCCGGGCTACGCTACTTGTGCACGTTAGTGATGCATACTCCGCATAGCTTCAATTGTGTGCATATACCTTAGTATCATCTTTTGTGTTACAACATAGTACCCGCATACATAATTTCTATCTTGGTGTGCACGTCCCGCATTGTGACCATAAAAATCATCATTGCAAAAGAAAAGAGAAGCAAAGCTTTTAAGCAAGAGCAAAAGAGCAATAGCATCGCAAGTTTCGCATAGCATACTTGATCATCTTGGATCACTTGAGCGAGTGACACATGCCGCATACACATATAGCAAGTCGGGAATAGGAAGACGACACTTTTGGTTCATTGTAGGGTGTGCACAAGTGCGTATCGTGCCCATTGGAGCAATCGTGCTATCGTCTCTCTAGTGTTGTGCAACGAGAGCATTTTCCGTGGATTCCACATTTTGGCTCATTCTTGGTTGCATGACCCCAATCTTCTTCCATGTGTGTGTTTCCGTGTACCATTGCTATTGATCTACATTGTCTCACTTGCGAAGTTTTCGAAGCTCTTTCAACATTATTGAATCTTATCTTTCGAATTGCTTGAAATTTGTGCCACTATCCTAACCAAGCTACTCCATAAGCCTTATTTGTGTAGGTGTGAGAAGGACGATCTTCGATACCAATTCTACTATTTTCATACTTGAACATTGAGTAATCTTGATCCACTTTCAACTTTTGGAACGGTAATTGGTATTGTCTTCTCACTCTCCCACTTATATCTTGTTGAGTGCTATGGATAGGAACATAATGTCGAACCTGGCCTTCGAGGAGAATGAAGATGACGTGAGCACCCACGTCACCAAGTTGCACTTCTTTGGCGCACACAAGGCAATTACTCAAGCTCAAGATGTCTTGAATGACCGCATCGACCACCTCGCCTCCAACTTGCGCGAATCCGAAATGCGCACAAGGGAATACCTCGACAACAAGCTCTCAAGCCAAATGGAGGAGCTCCGGTCCTTGATGGTCACTCGCGCACCTTCCTCATCTACATCAACAAGGAGTCGTCACACAAGTCGCAACTCATCGACGTACTCTTCCGACGCAAGTCCACAAGCGCGTCATCACCATCGTGACGAACACTTCGGCCCAAGTTCTCCACAAGGTCATCACCGTCAAGACAATCCATTTCATGGCAATGGATTGCAAGATCGCGTTCTCGCTCGAGATCGTCGCCGCCAACAAGATCAAGATGAGTTGGAGCAAGAACGACAACGTCAAGAACAAGAACAAGCTTAACGACGCCGAGAAGAAGAACAACATCGCCGTCATGAACGCGCGCTTGACGCACATCGTGCTTTAAAAGAAGCTACTCGTGCCTTGGAGGAGCGCAACCGCCAAGCTCATCTCGAGCAAGAAGCACTTCGCCAAGCACATCAAGAAGAACTTCGTCGACAACGACAAGAAGAAGCCAATCGTCGAGAGGAGCATCAAGAAAGGCGCAACCGAGTGCGTCCACCTCGTCGCCGTCCTCAAGATCACCGCGTTGACCCCGACCATGAAGATGAGCAAGGGCAAGATCAACGTCAACAAGCTCAAGGCAATGACAATGAGGATCCACCTCCAAGACAAGGATTTCGGCATCACAACCACAATGATGAACAACGCTTCGGCAAGCTCAAGTTCACAATGCCAAAGTTTTCCGGAAGCAATGATCCTGAAGACTACTTGTGATGGGCCCTCAAGGTTGACAAGATCTTTCGCCTCCACAACTATGATGAAGAGAAGAAGATCGCCATGGCTTCCCTTGAGTTCCAAGAAGATCGCCATGGCTTCCCTTGAGTTCCAAGACTTGGGAACAAGTGATTGAGCGGAGAAGAGAAAGAGGTGAACCTCCTATCGACACTTGGGCCCAAATGAAGGACCTCATGCGATCCCGTTTTGTGCCTACACACTACAACCGGGATCTCTTCAAGAAGCTACAACAACTCAAGCAAGGAACCAAGTCCGTAGAAGAGTACTACCAAGAGATGGAGATTGCTATGATCCGAGCCAATGTCAAGGAAGATGATGAACAAACAATGGCACGTTTCTTGAATGGCCTCAACTACCAAGTCAAGAAAATTGCCGACTTCCAACCATACTCCAACCTTCTCGAACTTGTGCATCAAGCAACCAAGGCGGAAAGGCAAGTGCAAGATGACTACAAGTACTCCAAGTTCTCCTCCAAGACCTACGGCTCATGTGCTCAAGCTACTACGACAACGACTCCTTCAAATACGAAATCTACAACACCTTCCGGCGACAAGTCAAGCTACAAGGACAAGACGACTTCGTCAAGCCGACCAACCTCAAGCACCTACAAGCCGAGAGCTTCATCCTCTACCCCCACACCGGATGCTACCACCAAAACAAGCTCTATCAAGTGTTTCACGTGCCAAGGGCGAGGCCACAAGACCTTCGAATGCCCAACCAAACGCAACATGATCCTCCTCGACGATGGCACCTATGACTCTATGAGTGACGACGAGATGCAAGCTTTGGAACAAGTGGCCATACACCGCCAAGTAAATGAAGAAGAAGATTCGCAAATCTTTTGCGACAACGATTCGAGCCCCGCTCTCATTGTCTCCAAAGTTTTGACGCTCCAACAACAAGAAGACGAGGAACAACGGTGCCACATTTTCCACACCAAGGCGGGCATCCAAGGAATGTCCGTCAAGGTCATCTTTGACGGAGGGAGTTGCCACAACTTGGCAAGTGAAGACCTTTGTTCCAAGCTACATTTGGTCAAGAAAAAGCACCCTCAGCCCTACAAGGTCCAATGGCTTAGTGATTCCGGAACACTCCAAGTGGACCACACCGTGGAAGTTTCCTTCAAGATAGGCGCTTATGAAGACACTTTGGAGTGTGATGTGGTTCCAATGTCAGTTTGCCATCTCCTACTTGGTAGACCTTGGCAATTCGACCGTGGCGTCACACACAACGGTCGGACGAATCAATATAGCTTCAAGATGAAGGGCAAGCAATATGTGCTCCGCCCAATGACGCCAAGTCAAGTCATTGCCGACAAGCAAGCTTCATCTCATCGTGGAGATAAAAGTGAGAGAGTGATCCACCTCAAAGAGAGTGAGTGCCACAAGCCAAAAATGAGCGACTCCACGATGAGGGACATGAGAGATATAGTTCTTTTAGCCACCAAAAGAGATTTGAGGGATGTGAGTGAGAGCCCATCGACCGTTCTTCACTATGTACTTGTGTGCAAAGATGAAGTCGTTCGGACTAACCCTTCACAACATCTTCCTCTTGTGTTATCTAAGTTGTTGCAGGAATTCAAGGATGTTTTCCCCGATGAGCTACCTCCGGGACTACCACCAAAGCGAGGGATTGAACACCGCATCGACCTCATCCCCGGAGCACCGCTTCCTAACAAGGCTCCCTACCGCGTCAACCCCGAAGAAACAAAAGAAATACAAAGGCAAGTCTAAAAACTCCTAGATAAAGGGCATGTACGCGAGAGTTTGAGTCCTTGTGCGGTTCCGGTAATACTAGTGCCTAAGCATGATGGTAGTATGCGCATGTGTTCCGATTGTCGTCCTATAAATGCTATCACCATTCGCTACCATCATCCCATTCCTCGCTTAGATGATATGCTAGATGAACTTAGTGGTGCCACTATATTTTCTAAGATTGACTTAAAAAGTGGTTACTACCAAATTCACATACAAGAGGGTGACGAGTGGAAAACTGCATTCAAGACTAAATTTGGTCTCTATGAATGGTTGGTTATGCCCATGGGCTTATCCGAAGCACCGGGTACTTTCATGCGTGTTATGCACTATGTTTTACGACCCCTCATAGGATATTGTGTTGTGGTCTACTTTGATGATATTCTTGTCTTTAGCAAGTCTCTTGAGGAGCATGCTACACATGTTCGTGATGTTTTGCAAATTCTTAGGAAGGAACAACTTTATGCAAACATGGAGAAATGCACGTTTGGTGTTGAGAAGGTAGTTTTCTTGGGTTTTGTAGTATCTTCCAAGGGCGTTCATGTAGATGAAACTAAGATTGATGCTATTAAAACTTGGCCCACACCAACAAATTTGCAACACGTGCGTAGCTTCCTAGGACTAGCCGGTTTCTATCGCCGTTTTGTGAAAGACTTTAGCACCATTGCTTCACCTCTTCATGCTTTGAGCAAGAAAAATGCACCATTTATATGGGGTCCCTCACAAGACATCGCTTTCCATGAACTTAAAAATTTGCTCACTCATGCACCTTTACTTGCTTTGCCCAACTTTGATAAAACAATTGAAGTGCATTGTGATGCTAGTGGTAGTGTAATAGGTGGTGTGCTTATGCAAGAGAAGCACCCAATTGCGTACTCTAGCGAGAAACTTTCCGGCGCACAACTTAACTACCCCATATATGACAAAGAATTATATGCTTTGGTGAGAGTCTTACATGTGTGGGAACACTATTTGCGACCACATGAGTTTGTTATCCATACCGACCATGAAACACTTAAGTACTTAAAGGGTCAAACTAAGTTGAACAAACGGCATGCTAAATGGAGTGAATTTATTGAGTCCTTCCCTTATGTCATCAAATATATCAAGGGTAAGGAAAACGTCGTGGCGGATGCTCTTTCCCGCAAATGCATGCTAGTTACCCAACTTGAATTAAATGTTATTGGTTTTGAGCACATCAAAGACTTGTATGAGCATGATGCCTATTTTGCTAATCCTTACACTATGTGCCAAGCGAAAACTTGTTGGGAGAACTATTATATGAAAGATGGCTATCTTATGCGTGCTAACAAATTGTGTATACCCGAGTCTTCTCTTCGTTTGTTGCTTTTGCAAGAGGCTCACGGTGGAGGACTTATGGGTCACTTTGGACGCGACAAGACGTATGCCACGCTATCCAACAAGTACTTTTGCCCCAAGATGTTTCGTGATGTTGCACGCTTCACCAACCGATGCTCTACATGCCGCAAAGCTAAGTCAAAAGCTCAATCCCATGGTCTTTATATGCCTCTACCTATACCTTTCCAACCTTGGGAAGACATTAGTATGGATTTTGTGCTTGGTTTGCCACGAACAAAAAATGGCCATGATTCCGTTTTTGTCATTGTGGACCGCTTTTCCAAGATGGCTCATTTCATTCCATGTCACAAGATAGAAAATGCTTCACATATTGCGAATCTATTTTGTAGGGACATCTTGCGTCTACATGGCATCCCCAAGACCATTGTCTCGGATCGCGACGTCAAGTTTTTGAGCTACTTTTGGAAGACCCTATGCGCCAAGGTCGGAATCAAGCTTCTTTTCTCTTCGGCATACCATCCTCAAACCGATGGACAAACGGAAGTGACGAACCGGACGCTATCTACTCTACTCCGCGTGTTGATCAAGAAGAACATCAAGGAATGGGAAGATTGCCTACCAATCGCCGAGTACGCCTACAATCGCGCAAGTCACTCCACCACCGGCAAGTCTCCATTCGAAGTGGTCTACGGCTTCAATCCATTGTCCCCATTGGACATACTACCTCTACCTCTCCAAGAGCGCGTCAACATGGACGCAATTGCAAGGGCAAGCTACATCAAGAGAATGCATGAAGATACAAGGCGCACGATTGAACGTCAAGTGGAATGCGTCACCAACAAGCGCAACCTCAACAAGCACCCCATGGTGTTCAAGCCCGGTGATCTTGTATGGCTACAACTTCGCAAGGACTGCTTCCCCAACGAACGCAAGTCAAAGCTCCTCCCTCGAGCCGACGGTCCTTTCAAGCTATTGGCACGCTACAACAACAATGCCTACAAGATCGACATCCCGCGAGACAAGTACAACGTGAGTGACACCTTCAACGTCACGGATCTATCCCCTTTCCATGGTGATGAAGATCTTGATCCGAGGACGGATCTTCCCCAAGGGGGGGGGAGATGATGCGGAGCATCCCAACATCATCCCCATGGACTCTACACCATCACATCAAGCCACAAGGGGACCCATGACTAGAGCCCGGGCACGTGCTATCGAACCCGAGGTGACATCTCTCCTATACGATTCTCTCTTTGATGTTCATGGAACTTGGATGCTACCTCAATCGGAGACTCTTTGCATGATTAGGTACAATGAAGAGGGCCTAGAAGATACTCGAGGAGAAGGACAAGTCCCCATGGGAATGGACGTGCAAACGGAGGCTAGAACATCCTCCAGGCCCCGGACATCCGGCCAGGAGCCCGGGCATCCGTCCCCTGGAGACTGCACCAGCACCAAGGGCCAGCAGCAGAAGCTACAGGCGCCGGACATCCGGCCCCAGCCCGGACATCCGGCACCGCCCCGGACATCCGGCCCCAGCCCGGACATCCGGCACCGCCCTGGACATCCGGCCCATGGCCCCGGAAATCCGGCCCCAGCACAACCGAACCAAACGAAGACGGCGGCGTCAGCCCGGACATCCGGCCCCTGGCCCGGACATCCGGCGACTCCCGAAGCCCCGGACATCCGGCCCCTGGCCGGACATCCGGCGCCTGCCTGCGCGCACGGAAGGGCCCGAGGCCCATGTATCCCTCTCTCTCTCGCCCCCTTCTCCACTAGCACTATATAAAGGACCCCTCTCCCTCTTTCTAGGGTTAGCTTAGGTTTAGCGAATACACTTGTTGAGCCTAGCTCCATTATCTCCCTTCCCTCGTGGAGCGATATACCTCTACGTGAGAAGATCCGGAGTGATGCCAAGGCCCCGCTAAGGGAAGATCCCCTCGGGATTCAAGACCTCCTCCTCCGGAGCGAGGAGACTACCATTACGTGTATCCTTTGGTTGTTTGTGGACCGTGATTCTCATGTACTCGGGTGATTCTAGTGGATGTGTGATCGTGGATCGTTCTTGAGTGTTTTCCTCTTGTGATTTTCCCCCTTGTGTTCTTCGTGTTTCACTCACAAATCCACCTCCAATTCGTGAAAGATCGACGCACACGGGCGTGCCCCCGTATCAGGTTGTGTCGATGTTTGGCCTTCTGCAGCTGCAGATTCTTGTTGGAGACGCCCTTATCTGGTGCCGACTGAAGCTCCAGCCGGCACCTACCAGCCCCCGAAGCTGAAGGACTCAAGTCATTGCCTTCGCTGACGGGTTCCTCCTCGCCGTTGTCTACACCTCCTCCCGGTGGTACATCGCTTAGTGGACTTCATTTTTTTCCAAGTCTAGCAGTAGCAACTCTGGCGTAACGAGGTAGCAAGTCATGCCCAATTATGTCCCAAGTCTAGCAGCGAGCTACCGAATGTATTCATGCCGTGTTCAGCAGTCAAAGGCGACCACTGTTTCTTATAGCTTCTTAAGAGCCTTTAGAGTTGAGACTTCACTAGTTGCTTCTGTTTTCACCAGAGGAAGGTGACTAATGAGCCTTGAGAACCCAATATTTCACTTTTTTTGGACCTGCCCTATCAGGCATCCTTTAAATATAAACCATCAAAGAAAAGTTATATATTGCAAGCAATCTGTTTCCTGGAAACCTGCCACTTTGATGCAAGTTTCACCAATTATGCATGGTTTTTAAGTTCTCTGTTGCATCACTAGCGTTATTTCTTTTACATAGAGAAAGCTTTAGTTCTTTAGATTGTCATTATATGTGACACCAAAGAGAAATGTGATAGCTTGTTGCCTTGTTCTCAATTAAGTTTGCTTGTGAGTGAGCTTCCTTATCCCCAATAGCAATAGTTGGTGATAGTAGTATGTTCTCTTTTCAGAACTTGGTTATTTCATTGCATGTCTGGTAGTTTTTCTGTAACTTAGTTATTTCTAGGGTCAATGGATGATCTCTGATAGTTGTGTTGAATTTGTGTGCAGCAAGGCGGTTTAATGCCCATGATTGCCAAACGGTACAACAAGAGAGCCCTGAAGAAATGAAGGTGAAAATCAACCGGCTGTCGCAGGTAATGGCCCTGATGACCAGGCGTGATTATGACGTATCTAATAGTTTTGTGTGCAGCTAGTTCTCCACCTTGCCCATGCTGGCCAGGCAGTACAGGAAGGCCTCCTCATTGGATGCTGCTGCCAATGGGTAAGCCTTGTCAATCTTAAGTGATCTGATTGCGCATATTTGTAGGTTGCAAGTGGTGACTTTAACCGAAAGTCAATGCTTGCTCGATGCTAATCCTGGATAATATAGGTAATTCTTTCATATCTTCAGGACATTTCATATCAAGCGCTTTTTAGCCTGTAAAAACAAGGTTTTGATGTTTCCATAAGAAAAGCAATTGCAAGAAGAGCATGTAGATCAACTAGTCATGTAAGATTTCTTTTTGTGCTATTAATTGTGGCAGAATTACTTTGATCTTGATGTGTTGACCAAATGCTTTGAAACTTTTCTGCTCTGGGACATAGCCTACGAGTTATGGGCATAATGTGTTATGCTCTGGCCATCGAGCCGATGATCTAGTGCTCGTGTTCTGTGGTTGTGATGCTATGTTGTTACTGTTAACATGTTCATGCTTAGTGTGTTGCCCTTTATCTGTCTTGAAACTGAGGTGCAAGGGTAATTTTGTGTCCTTTTGCCCTGCAGTTTCCTCTCACTGTACCTCTCTTAGCTGATGATGTTGACGTGGTTGGATTCCACCTCTCTTCTTTTTGCGGAATCAAGGGAGTTTTATTGCATTGTTGTAGTGTTACAATCAAGAGGCTACATATCCCCAATACAAGGTGAAACCGAGTTTACCCACACAGCCGTGGCGTACTTGGACCGGCTATAGTTGCTTAGTTGATGATTTTTATGTGGTTGGATTCCATATGGATGTACCTGATAGTTGTCATGTGGATATGATAGTTGGTGACTCCCTCTATTGGTTATTTGATTACTGTAGTGTTCTGGACAGATTGTGTCGAGTTTAATATATCTAGGCTCAAAAGAACTTGGTTATTTCATTGCATGTCTGGTAGTTTTTCTGTAACTTAGTTATTTCTAGGCTCAATGGATGATCTCTGATAGTTGCGTTGAATTTGTGTGCAGCAAGGCGGTTTAATGCCCAGGCTTGCCAGACGGTACAACAAAAGAGCCCTGAAGAAATGAAGGCGAAAATCAACCGGCTGTCGCAGGTAATGGCCATGATGACCAGGCGTGATTATGTCTTGCAACTGAGGTGTAATGGCCTTTTAGGGACTATGATAGTGAATATGATTACTCAGGTAATGAAGTGTCGTTGTTGAGGAATCATCCACGCCATCACTGATTTGCTTTTTAATGATGATGTGTCCCTCTGACCACCTGGCTATCACCCAAGCTAGCATGCAATAACTTTGGCAGGCGTAGTAGAGCAAAAGCGATCCCTGGTCTATACTATAAAATTTTCTTCCAATCTAACCATTTTTTTCATAAGCACAGTTGTTTCATCAAAAACGTTACCTTTTTTTTTTGGAGAAGGAGGAACGAAGCCCCCGGCCTCTGCATCGAGAACGATGCATACAGCCATATTATTATAAATTAAAAGAAGTCTCAATGTCTCGTCTCAAGTTGGTAAAGGCCTCACAGTTTGAGCCAAAAAGTAAAAGAACGTACAATAAAAAGCCTCATCCGGCGTCACCAATAGACTACGATGCCTACACACCTAGCCTATTAACAGCTCGCCATCCAAACCGGCTGAAGATAGCCCGTGCGACCGTCTCCCATCGGTTGCACCCAATATCCATATGCTCCCTGTTGTCCACATGGTTGAGTAATGACCACGTATGGATCCATGACGTTGCTCTGTATATGACCTGCAAAAAATTGTTAAGTTTCTTGCCTTGGAAAATTATATCATTTCTAGTATTCCAGATAGCCCAAAATAATGCACTAATGCCAATGCGTATATGATTAGCTAGTGTTGCGTCTACTCCGTCGAGCCACGCCCCAAAAAGCCTGTTGAGATTCATTGGTGCTTGAATATTAAAAGCTATCTGAATTGTGCGCCAAAGTAATTTTGCTAGTGGACAATCTAAAAAGAGGTGTTGGATTGTTTCATTTTGACCGCAATAGCAACAAGTAGCATTTCCGTTCCAGTTACGTTTTATCAGGTTATCCTTTGTTAATATGACACCCTTGTGTACAAACCACATGAAAATTTTAATACGTAACGGAACTTTGATCTTCCATATATGCAATGACCTTGATAGAGGTCCATGGTTAATTAAATCCATATACATCGACTTCACCGAGAAAGAACCACTCGTGGTTAATTTCCAATGAAATCGATCTTGCTGATCAGAGAGTTGCACATCCATCAACCGTCTGACCAGATGTAACCAAGAGTTCCATCTCTGTCCCACTAGAGTTCGTCTAAATTGAACATTAAGGGGTATGGACTGTAGTACTGTGGACACATAATCTGCCTTACGTGTAGCAATATTATATAATGCGGGATATTGTATAGCCAGCGGTGCCTCCCCCAGCCACGTATCCTCCCAAAATCTGGTCGTGGTACCATTACCAACCAGAAATTTAACTCGCTGAAAAAAGGATGCTTTCGCATTCATTAAGCCTTTCCAGAATGGCGAGTCATTGGGTCTAGCTGAAACCTGTGCTAGTGTTTTTGATTGTAGATACTTATTTCTCAAAATTTGTATCCACATTCCATCAGTCTCCGTAGATAACCTGTATAGCCATTTGCTAAGGAGGCATCTATTCTTAACTTCTAAGTTTTCAACTCCTAATCCCCCTTGATCTTTAGGTCTGCATATAATATCCCATTTTGTTAATCTATATTTCCTCCGGGTCTCATCACTTTGCCAAAAGAAGCGTGATCGATAAAAATCTAATCTCTTCCGCACCCCTATAGGCACTTGAAAGAATGATAGAAGAAACATCGGTAAACTAGTCAATACCGAATTAATCAGGACCAGTCGGCCTCCATAAGACATAAGCTTACCCTTCCAGCAAGCCAGTCTTTTTTCGAATCTATCTTCTATGCATTTCCACTCCTTGTTCGTCAGTCGTCTGTGATGGATCGGAATCCCAAGGTAACTAAACGGCAATGAACCCATTTCACATCCGAAAAGTTGCCTATATGCGTCCTGTTCTTCCTTGGCTCTTCCAAAGCAGAACAGTTCGCTTTTATTAAAGTTAATCTTTAGTCCAGACAGTTGTTCGAATAAGCAAAGAACTAGCTTCATATTTCTAGCTTTTGCCAAGTCGTGTTCCATGAATAAGATTGTATCGTCCGCATACTGTAGTATGGATACTCCCCCCTCCACCAAGTGGGGAACTAAACCACCTACTTGGCCGTTCTCCTTAGCCCTACCAATGAGGACCGTCAACATGTCCGCAACTATGTTGAATAAGATAGGAGACATGGAATCCCCTTGTCTTAAGCCTTTATGTGTCTGGAAGTAATGACCCAAGTCATCATTAACTTTAATTCCCACACTACCCTTTCGCGTGAAGGTATCTACTTGCTTCCTCCAAGACTCGGTAAATCCCTTCATTCGCAACGCTTGTTGTAAAAAAGGCCATTTGACCTTGTCATATGCCTTTTCGAAATCCACTTTGAAGATAACCCCATCAAGTTTCTTTTTATGAATTTCGTGAATTGTTTCGTGCAAGACTACCACCCCTTCAAGGATGTGTCGTCCCGGCATAAATGCCGTTTGAGATGGTTGAACAACAGAGTGAGCAATCTGTGTCAATCTGTTTGTAGCCACCTTTGTAAATATTTTGAAACTGACATTAAGTAAACATATAGGTCTAAACTGTTCGATGCGAATGGCGTCCCCCTTCTTTGGCAACAACGTTATTGTTCCAAAGTTTAGGTGAAAGAGTTGTGATTGTCCATTGAACAAGTCATGAAACAAGGGCAGCAAATCCCCTTTGATTATGTGCCAGCATTTCTTATAGAACTCCGCGGGGAACCCATCCGGTCCCGGAGCCTTATTGTGTTTCATTTGTGCTATAGCGTCATACACCTCTTTTTCAGTGAACGGAGCAGCCAGAACATCATTCTCCTCATGTGTAAGTTGCGGAATATCAGATGTAATGCCTTCATCAAGAGAAACATAATTCTCCTGAGGTGCCCCGAATAGCTTTTTGTAATACTCCGTGATATAATGCTTCAAATTATCATGCCCAACAATTGTGCCCTCATCCTGTTCAAGCTGAAATATTTTGTTCTTTCTATGCTTGCCATTTGCAATCATGTGAAAGAATTTAGTATTATCATCACCGTGGACCACCTTCGTCACTTTTGCTCGAAGTGCCCACTTCATCTCTTCCTCTCTGAGTAATGTTTGTAACTTTTTTTCAGCTTCAATTTTAGTATTTCTCTCCGTAGTGAGTAGAACTGAGGATTCTGCTTTAACATCCAAATCATTAATGAGTTGAAGCAGCCTCTCTTTTTCCGCTTTATAAATTCCAGCTTGATTTTTGGCCCAGCCTCTTAAGAACTGGCGCAGGTGTGTAATCTTATTCTGCCACCTATCCATATTCGTATGCCCCCCAGTTTCTCTTGCCCACTGGGTAGCAATGAGATCCATAAAGCCCTCTCTCTCGAACCAACTCATTTCGAAAGAGAAGGTATTCCGATTGCCCACATGGTTCGGTTCGCCCGAATCCACTAATAGTGGTGTGTGATCAGAGACCGCTCTTTGCAAAGCTCTGACCGTGACCATCGGAAATTTCTGTTCCCAATCAACATTGGTAAGAACCCGATCCAACTTCTCATATGTCGGGTTCGGTAACGTATTGGCCCAAGTAAATTGTCTCCCGGTGAGGTCGATCTCTTTTAAATCCAGACTCTCAATGATCGCATTAAACATGAATGACCACCTTCCATCGAAGTTGTCATTGTTTTTTTCTTCCCGTCTCCTAATAATATTGAAATCGCCTCCAATTAGGATGGGCAGTGTCTCCTCCCCACACATTCTCACTAAATCCGTGAGGAAGTCAGACTTGAACTCCGGTTGTGCCGCCCCATACACAGCGACCAACACCCATCTAAAACCGTCAACTTTCGATCTCAACCGAAATTTGACAGTAAACTCACCATACACCACACTGAGGACCTGTAGGGACTCACACTTGACCCCTAGCAAGATTCCTCCAGACCTACCCCGCGGGGGTAAGCAATGCCAATCAAAATCCACTCCACCCGAGATGGTGTTTAGAAATTGTGGCGTAAAATTATCTCGGCCCGTTTCTTGTAAGGCCATGAAGTCAAGTTTGTGCTGAAGCGAAGTTTCTCGAAGGAACCTTATTTTAGCCAAGTCCGCAAGACCTCTGCTATTCCAAAAGATTCCTTTCATATTTGATCATGGAATTTTTTCTTGTGTTTCACTCTCGCACTCCTCCTTACCGCAGAGGTAGGGTATATTTTTCTTCTCCATGGTCTTTTAGACGGCTCCATCACCACGTCGGAGTCATCAGCATTATATGTTCCTTGAGTAAGGATGTCGGCATTCAGAGGAGCCATATACCCCCCGGAATCCTCCTCCTTCTCATTTCTGTCTACCCCATCTTCTGGAATTAAGTCCTCACATAAACTTTCTAGAGAGGTGATACCCAATTCAACAATTTCCATGTCATTCAAAGGTTTAATCGCAGCTATGTTTTTAATGATATCAATGGCTCTATCCGCTTCTAAATCAAGAATATCATTAACAGATTTTGCGATCTCTTTTGCATTACTACCAAGTGAAATCCCTAGGTTGCATGCATTTTCTACAATATCAGTTTCAGAAAAATGTAAAATGGAACAACTCGTATTCACTGACATACCTGTATTTTCTTGGACATCACGAAGCTTGGCTGCCCGCATAGCACGGCCTAGCTGAATGTCGTCCGCATCCGGTTGTCCTTGGATACGCTGGCTGAACCGCCGTTCAGAGCATAAAGGATCCGGAATGCCACCAAAACTGATCACAGCATCCAAAGAGGGCTCACAAATGTTTCCTTGCACCACAAAATCTCCGACCAACGTGGAAGAAATTGGTGTTGTATCAACTAACCTCGAGTCCTGAATGGAAAAGGGTGGTATCACATGCTGTTGAGCGTCCAATGACGCAACATGTGGCGGTGGTGAACGTCTCTCCTGGCTCCTTGCCAGGTGTGCCTCGTCGCCGACGTTAACTGTAAAAGTAGGCGGCGGCGTCTTAGTAGCCGACCGCTCATAGCTCGTGAGCATTGCTCCATCCGTCAGTGAAGTTGCATCGGCAGCTGTGGAGCTGGTGTAGCCCTCCTGGCTGACCATGCCAACCACAGGTGAAGATGCACCACCGGCTGTGAGCCCAGCGCAGCCCTCCTGGCCGGCCGTTCCAGCCAACGGTGATGCAAATGTTGATCCCTCAATTGCGTGTCTATTGGGCCCCTCCTGGCTGTCCGTACCAGCCGCCGAATAACCTTCGCGTGCTGTCTCAACAGAAGACCAGCCGTGGCTGCACGCATCAGCCGCTGTGACCGATGCGATAAGCTGTCCGCCGGCCGGCGTGATGCCGACCCCCTTCTCAAAAGTTTCCGCATGCAACCCTATAGACTCCTTCTCTTGCTGTGTTGTATCTAATCCTTCCCTGGACAACATCTGTATGTCCGCATTTGGGACGTGAGGTGAGGACCTTATATCCTCCCTTGAGTGCAGAACATTACATATACGACTCGGAGCGGACTGAATATGAAACGATCCAAAACGAAGAGAAGTCATTTGTGTTGAAGTCGTTGTCTTTCCGTCGTGCTTAGGTGTACTAGAAGACTTTGCCGGTTGACCCTTGTCATTGGACATATTATCCTCCTCACCTAGATCGGCCTTGGGATCACCATCTCCCTCTCCGTCTCCCGTCATATCAAAAACGTTACCTTTGTTGATCAGTTGATACTTGTGCAACATTAATATGCATTAGTCTGCTGGTACATCAAATTGCTTCTCAGTAATAAACTAGTATGTTGATTGTTTCGTTAATGATGCTAGAAACTTTATGTGATATTGGTCCTGGCAAGTTTTTGAGATCACAGAGGGAAGCAAGGTGAAATATGAGCTTGACAAGAAAACTGGACTAATTAAGGTGTGCATTCTATTTGTAAAATCCTTGTTAAGAGATGATGCTAAGCTATTCCCATGTGTTTTGCTGATTGCTTCTTGGCCGTGGTAGGATTGTCCTTTCTGGGTTGCTTCCTTGTGATACCCCCTTGTTCCTTGGCCATTAATTGATCTTGTTTTCTCTTGTTCTTTGCCCAGGATGGTGAGGACGACGAAAATAATAATTGCTGGAGATGGTGCACCCACAACCATCGGGTGATTCTTCCAGAGGACGAAGCGGGGCGAGAAGACGGGTCAATGAAGCTTGGTGCTCTTTTTCGATTTTCACGTGTGAATGGGGCACTATTCTAGCTGTGTACTCCTTTTGTATCCAACAGATGTCTATGAAACGCAATGTCATGCTTCTCTATGGGAGACGAGAGGTGCATATGGGAATTCGCAAAGGGATGCTTTGTCGTGGGATGGTCTGAGTTTCTTAGTTTCAAACAACATGATGTTTGTTTTTTGAATTGGAACCAGAATATTAGTATGATCTTTGTTTTAATCCAATGTATGAACTGATGGATTATCACCCTCTGGGTTTTGCCTTATGAATACCAAAGAGCTAAAATCATCCTGGTGTTTGGTAAAATAAAAGTTTATCTTTCCTTAGGGATGTAGTGTCATGTTGAAAACGGCCGTTGTAAATTTATGATTTTATTGGGCATCACGGAGTTGGTCGATGTCCAGAAGTATTTTTGGTATACCAGATAGATTGGCTGGCTGTTTGTTGCATGAATGTTGTCTTTTGTTTGAGGTAAAGCCATTCAGCTATCTTTACTCGGGCTGAAAATTTACTGGTTGAATGAATCCATCCTTCGCCATGGATGAACGTTTCCTTTTTTTTTTTTGGCTCAATTGTTATTTTCCATGTCCCAAAACTAAAATTCCCATTCTGCTTTAAATTTAAACCCATCTAGTATTGCTAACAAAATCGGCCTTGATTGCACAGGCAACCTTTGCAAAGCAAAAGACTACAATCCTCGGGCAGGGTCTTTTAAAATAAAAAAAGTCTTCCCTTCTTCAAGATTTTTGGGAAGCTACTGTTAATTGTTTACCATGTGTCCATTCAACCAGCGGTATGTTTTGCAAGCTAATCTACTTTTTTCATGATTTTTGATCCGCAATTGCTTCCAAATTTGCCACAAGAGATTATGTACCTAAAGGTTCTCTAATTTTCGATGATGCGGAAAATGGGCAAACATGTGGAACCGAGCACACTATTAAAAACCCTTTAGATGCCTGCTAATTTTAACGTTCAGTAGCCTCCCAACATTAATTCAATAAACATGGGAAGCTGTGCTAGTTTTTCTTACCGGAGTCGAGGGTTCGTTTCTCGCCGGAGTGATGCCGGCCGGTTCTCCCGTCGGCGGCGTGACTGGCTTCGTAAGGAAGGAAGGAGAGAAGAAAGACACGGTCTTCAATTTGAGTTTTAGCGACGGGAATCATGTGGCGGCGGCGCACTCATCACCGCGACGCGTGTGCAGCAGTGGGTGCGACGACCTGGCAAGGCCGCTTGGAACGAGGAGCTCCGTAGTTGCCGTTCTATACGCACGCCCTGCTGACGTCACGCGCCGTGCTATCCTTTTCCTACCACTGCTTGAAACCATTGTTTTTTCTTGGAAATGGGTGAAATTAGATTGTCAACTGTGTGAAATTGTTTTCTATATAATGACTGAAATATGTTAACTGAAATTACAGAAATATATTTATGAAGATGGGTGAAATATTTTACATGCATATTTCAAAAATAGGTATGTCAACATTTCAAGCTTATGTGAATCAGCTCTTTGAAATATGTTTTTGAATTTAGTGAAATATGTTTTCGATTTTAGTGAAATCATTTTCTTAATATAAGTGAAATATGTTTTTTAGTTGATTGAAATATGCTATTAATAATTAGTGAAATAAAATTAGTTGAAATGTATCTAGTATTGATCTATTTCAAAGGTCTTGCCTCGAGTAATTCAAATATGTAAAAGTATCACCAGTTCAATTTATTGTTTAAAAGATAGCAATCTTGAAAATTTTGGCTATCAAATTTAATACTAGTCTTTTCTTGGGAGATAGACATCTGAATGTTTAATTTCTGATAAAAGTTGCATGGGAATGCATAAGGGTCGTCCACAGCAGGTTTGTATTCTCACGTATTGAAGTGTGAAAGAGATCAGCTGGCTTATACTCCCTCCATTTCTTTTTACTCCGCGTATAAGATTTGTGTCAAGTCAAAATTTACGAAGTTTGACCAAATTTATATTAAAAAATATCAATATTTACAATACCAGATATATATATTGTATGAAACTACATTTCATAAAAAAAAAGGAGGGAGATACTTTGACTTTACAAAACATTATATGCAGACTAAAAAGAAACGGAGGGAGTCACGTGAACTGTGGTCACGAATCTCAAAGCAAGGCAGCAATTGTTGATCCTCGCTGTTAGAAAAACTATTATGGAAATAACAGTGACCCAAAGTCAAACGGATGTATCAAGAAGTACACCTTGAAGCGTCTTATAAATATGTAAAAGTATCACTGGTGCCGTCTGGAAGGCAGTGTGGGGGTGCCCTGCTCCCCCCAAGGTTCGCATCTTTGCTTGGCGCCTTATAACTAACTCTCTGGCTACCATGGTGAACAAAGCGAAACGAAAACTTGAGGTCACTAATATATGTGTTTTATGTGGTATGGAATCCGAGGATACATTCCACGCAATGTGCAGATGCCCGTTGGCGAGAATGTTGTGGGAGGCGATGGCGAAATCTGAGTGCATGCCACGGCTCGAGGACGTCACCAACACCGGCATGGAATGGGCGTTACATCTGCTGAACCAGTGCTCGGACGAACAGCGGCTGCCGGTCATCATGACTCTTTGGCGAAGCTGGCACGTCCGGAACGAAGTGGATCACCATAAGCCGGCACCCGCGATTGAAGCTTCAAGGAGGTTCCTTTGCAGCTACATCGCCAGCCTTCGTTGCATTCACCAGCACCCACAGGATGATGTCGTGAAAGGGAAAATGGTCTGTACACAGGGTGCTCGCCTGAATCACATGAAGGTGACGGTCACCCCAGCTAGTTGCACCTGGCCGCTGGAACAGTGGACCAAACCACCTCAGGGATGGGCCAAACTCAACGTCGATGGCGCATGGCATGAGGAGGATGGAACAGGCGGAGCTGGCATGATCCTCCGCGATCACAATGGTGCGATTATCTTTTCTTCTTGCCGGTTCCTCACTACATGTGTTAGTGCTTTGGAGGCAGAGATGAGCGCATGCATGGAAGGCATTGCCCTCACCCTGGACTGGAGTAATCTGCCTTTCATTATGGAAACGGACAGTATTGTTGCAGCCAACATGTTAAAGGAAGAAGAGGAGAACAGGTCGCCAGTTGCTGCTCTCGTGGGCGAAACAAAACGTCTACTTGCTCTTGGCCGGGAATATGTGATAAAGCATGTTAGTAGAAACTTTAATAAAGTTAGCCATAGTCTAGCTCAGTTGGAATGTTCTGCCCCTCGTACCGCTGTATGGCTTCGATCTGGACCTGGTGAAATTGGCACCCTATGCCAACAGGATTGTAATAATCTTCCCTGATTAGTGCAATCCTCTCTTTTAGCAAAAAAAAAAAAAAAAAAAAAAAAAGTATACCTTGAAGCAAACACTGGGACTGCCCTAACCCGTTCTAACCTTTTCTTTTCCTATTTCTTCTATGATTGTCCGTTTGGAAGGTCACGTCCGGATAAGTATTGTGCTCGGATTTTATTCCGTGGCCGTACGTAAGTCGGAAAATTGATCTTTGCTAATCTGTACACAACTACGATCGGTACATGCTACGGCCGATCTCTCCCGATTTCTGCGCACCGCGCGCGATCGATCAATCGATCCATGGCTTCGCCGCCGCAGCCAGCAGAACGCCGCGTCCGAGCACCTGCGCCGGCGACGGAGTCCTTCGACGTCCTCAGGAAGATATTCCTCCTCCTCGACTCGCCCGCCGACCTCGCACGCGCCTGCGCGGCGAGCCCCGCCTTCCGCCGCATCATCACGGAGCCAGGCTTCCTCCGACGATTCCGCGCCCTCCACCCGCCGCCGCTCCTCGGCATCCGCAACGGCACCTTCCTACCTGCCGAGCCGCCGCATCCCTCGGCCGCCGCGGCACGTAAATTCGTGGACGACGGGGGCGGCGCCATCGACTTCACGTGCAGATCCTTCCTCCCAGCTGTCTCCGGCCCATGGGATTTCTGCGAGTCACGCGAAGGCCGTACTCTCCTCACCGGTAAAATCCACCCGGGAGGCTGCTGCGGAAGCCACCGCTCCTTGTGCAGGCCCCTCGCCGTCAGCGACCCACTACACCGGCGGTACGTCGTGCTGCCTGCCATCCCAGAGGAACTAGCCGCGTTGGTGGACCATGGGAAATACCTCGACGACTTCAAGCCCTTCCTCGCTCCACGCGCCCTGGATGAGCACGACGAGTTCTTCTCTACTAATCCTCCAAGTGAGGTCGATGATGACGACGGTGAAAAGGATGCATTACTGCAACCATCATACAGAGTGATGTGCTTGGTGCAGCGTGCAGGCAAGCTGTCCCTCTTCGTCAGGGGCGGAGCTGGGCCCAGGCCCCCAGGGCCCAGGCCCGGGGCGTGGCTTTTTTTTTTAGTTATTACCTACCCATTTTTTTTGAATGGACCCGGGGCTTAGCCAACACAAACACACAGCCAGGGCCCAGGGCCCAGGCCAGCCTCGCACAATCAGACTCGGGCACTCGGCGACTCGCACAGCCCAGGTCGCCCCGACCCCCGAGCCAGACGACCAGACGACCTAGCCACGCGACGCGAGTTCCAGGGAGCCGAGGGCCGAGGCAGCCACCGCCGCCCGCCGCCCGCCTGCTCGGCTGCTTCCCTCCCCTCCCCTGGCTCCGGGCCTCCGGCGCTCCCCGGCCGTCCCCGCGGCCCCGCCGCTCGGCTGGTCGCCGCCTCGCCTGGCTGGCTGGCTCGCCTGCTCGGCTGCTCCAGCCGGGCGCCGCCGCGCCGGCTCTGCTCGCCGGCCTCTCCCGACTCCCGGTCTCCCCCGCGCAGGGGCTGCCCCCGACTCCCCGAGCCCCCGACCGCCGCTTCAGCCTGCCGAGTGCCGACTTGCCGAGCCAGCCGAGGCAGGTAATTTCTGTCGGCTGTCGCTGTGCTACAATACTGAATACTGACTGAATGGATTATGGATATGCTACACTGCTAGTCTGCTACTGAATACTGATGTGCTACTGAAAGTCTGAAACTGAATACTGATAATGGCTGATCTGCCCAGTCCCTGTATGGCTGTATCTTCCTATCTCAGCGTATTTGTATGCTTTCCAGTGCATCTAAAATAGATTGAACAATTTTTGATATGCTAATGTATGGATCAGTGGATATGCTACTGCAGTACTGCTATGGTTCCTGCTGCTGTCAAAAAATCAATTATATTTTAATTGAATTTGAAAGTGAATGTTGTTGCTGCTGCTGATATGAATTTCATTTCATTTTGTAGAAATAAAAGATGAAGAGATTTTATTCATCGGTGGCCGCAACGGAAGTGTCTACACCCGGGGTTTTAGCTGGAGGGAATCAAGGGGCTGAGAGGACTGAAGCAACTCCAGAAATTGAAACAACTGCAGAAATGGGACCACCGCCTTTGACTTCAAACAACCCGCCTTCAATCTCAACTCAAGAAAGTAACACATTTGCTATTCCTGATTCTGATCGTGGTAAACTGAGGGAAGGTGATATTCAACCTGATCCGGGTCTTAGGAAACCTATTGAAAGCTTAGATCCGGACATTAGAGATGTCGCTAGAAGGATGTATGTAAATATGGGTCCATGCCAACCAACTGGACATAAATTTAAAAAAGAAACTAGAGGAAATTCTTTGAAAAAGAGATCCTTTCAAGCTAAATGGTTCGAGAAGCATTCTGATTGGTTGGAATATAGTGTTGCTAAGGAGGCGGCTTTTTGTTTCTATTGCTTTCTTTTTAAGCAACCTAGAGCAGAAAACTATGGTGTTGAGGCATTCACAACAGTAGGGTTTAAAATTGGAAGGATGGACTTAGTATTATTGATACACATGTTGGTAAACATGATAGTGCTCACAATAAAGCTAGACAACAATATGTGGCTTTCAAAAATCAAAGGCAATCTGTGGCACATGTGATGGATCGTGGCACCATAAAGAGCGAACAAGAATATAGATCTCGCAAAGGGACTTTACCTCGTCGTAGTAGTAAGTTCTTAGCTTTGTATCAATGTTAATTATTTTACTTGATGTTTATGTCTTCTCTTATGAAATTTTGCTTTTGATGTCTTGAAGGTGTTGGCTCTTCTTCCACCGTTGATCAGGTTATGGGAGGCACTGATGAAGCAAGCCACTGATTTGGTACTCTTTTTTGTATCACATACTGTTTGTAGTTTTTGTCATGACTTTATCTATTTTGTTGTATCGTTAAGAATTCAGTTTAAATTCTAAAAAATTTGTGCAATCAAGCCATATTTTGTATGAGGTAGTTATAGCTTGATGGACGTCAAGTTTTTCCCTCGCGCTGAAATTTTTTTTTTTGGGCCCGGGGCTTGCTCCAATCCTGGCTCCGCCACTGCTCTTCGTCTTCTCTTCCAACGGTGCCGCCGCAGGACGACCATGGCGCACCGTTGAATGCGATGACTGGAACGCTCGGGGCAACGGACCGCACCACCACAGATACAGCAGGTCGATCCTACGGCACTACTACGTGCATGGCCGCTTCTATTGGACAATCTACCCCGGGGCCAAGAAGATCCTTGTGATCGACGCACGGAGGAGCACCCCCGAGCTCTCCATCATAGACTCGCCGCCTGATTCCTACTGTATGGGCAAGACCTTCGTGGAGGCAGCTGGCGAACAAGAGAGGCTCGCGATGATAAGGATCTACAAGCACGGCAATAAGCACCCAGTGTTTTACCTCACGTATGCCCTCCAGCGGGAGGAAAGATGGGGTCGGTGGGAAACGGAGACGATCATCTCCCTGCCCTTGCGTTACGATTACTACCGTTTCATTGGGGTGGCCGGGGGTTACCTGCTGCTGGAGGGGACACCGGAAGACAGGGATTTGTACACGGTGTCTAGGCCGGATATGATATGCTTCTCGCTTGATCTCTGCACACTGCAGCTTGAGAGGTTCTGTGGGAGTAAGTACACATTTGAATACGCCAGTTTCTACACCGGGTGCCCACGGTACTTGTCGCCGCCAACTGTTTGAAGCCTCGGGCTCTTACGTTACCAGCCCATGTTGATCAAACATAAATATGTATAAGGATGCTACAATATGTAGGATGCATGTGTTGTTTTTTTAGCGTGTCATCTCATATTGAGTTCAAATTAAGCACGCAGCCCCCCGCGTCATTCTGGTGAGGGCGTTACTCCAGTGGCGACCCAAAACCTACCACCGCCACCCCTCTCCCGTTCTTTCACCTCGCAGCCGCCTGAGAATACCATCAAGCAAAATCCGTGTAGACAACGGCTATTGTGGACTGTATTTTGCGTGACAATGGTGTATTGGTTGTAGTAATATGACATCTAGTATGAAATTTTTCCTACAGAATTAACTTATGGGCTGAGGTTGAGGGCTGGGGAACACGGTGAAAATTAGTAGGGGATAGGAAAAGTAAGTCTGTAACTCTATGTACGTAAGCATAGCAATTTTCCATCGGTTTTATTGCACCCGTGGGATCCAATCAATGCTAGAATATGAAAATTTACCAAGTGTGGCGATTTATTTCCCTCCTGTTGTAATTTATCAGACACTAGGGATAATCGTAATGGTCCCTAGGCATTACACTAAGCACAATACTATTTCCAGCTTGCCCTTGTTGTGATACTCGGTAGAGAATACAACGACCGGTAAGAAACCACCATGTGTCCATTCAACCCGTTGTTAGCCGTAGCATGACAGAGACATTCTATCCATCAAGGGTTTAGTTTCTTTGCATTTACTGGAGTTGTTTCCTCTATCAGCAAAACTTTCCATCATATTTAATTTTGCTTAGCGGATGGCGAACAAGAGAGGCTAGTTAGTGATAGCCAGTCCACTCCTCACTTATATGCCTTCTAGGTTTGTCACTAATAGTTCCTGCAATAGTACTTGGGGTTCCTTCGACTCAAATGAATTTTATAGGATATTTGGAGGATTGAAATTCTTAGGATGTTTCCTACATTGGTCCTTTGATTCATAGGATTGGATTCCATATGAAGTTTTTCTATGAAATCTTTTGTACTACATTTCATAGGAAATGTAACATCCACTTAAACATCTTGTTTACAATTCCTTTTTTTTCATATGGCATCAAACAGATGGAATAAAGGTCTCCCCGCCTAGCCCCCGTTCCGGCGGTGCGTCTAGTATCGTTGGTGGGCGTGTGGAGGTGTGTCTCCGGCGGATCTATCTTTGGTGGATTTGCTCGGATCTCGTTCGTCTACGTTCGTGTGTCTTCGGATTGGATCTTTCTGATCTACGTTATTCTTCATCTGCGGCGGTTGCTGTTCTGGTGTGCTGGCCCTACGGGGCCTTAGCACGACGACTTCCCGACTGTCTACTACAACAAGTTGTGCCCGACTCCGGCGATGGAGGGGCGATGACGGCGGCGCGCCTTCGGCTCGCTTCAGTGCTGATAGTCGTCGCTAGGTGGTCTACGGATCTGGATGTAATTTCTATTATTTCTGGTATTCGTTGTACTGCCATGATTGAAGATGAATAGATCAGAAATTTTCTCGCAAAAAAAAAACACTCCTTGCTAATACTATAGGGTTTAAATGGACATGCCAAACCCTTTTTTTTCTTTTCTTATTCCTGCGTTTTCAAAATCCTGCGAATCAAAGAGGCCCTTGGTGAGATTTCCTCCAATTCCAGTGCGGCGTGTATATGTTTGGTGCACAACCGTTGATGTGCACTTACCATATGGTGAGCCATCCTAGGGCTTTTGGATAGAATTCCAGTGATGGCGGCTCTCCGGCCTGTCACGAGTATGTTGCCATGTTGCACACGTGGCTTGTGATGGGATACCGCGGACGGGTTGTACCAGGTCCGTCATTTGTAGTTGGTTGCAGTCACGGACTTCTAATCAGTGGTGACCGTCCTGAAGTAGTCTTGGTTCATTACGCAAGTCAAATTATCATTTTCGAACATGAAGATCAGGCAAAATCTGAGAGCCCCATTTCCGAACATGAAAATCGGACCAATTCTGGGAGCCTCCCAAGTCATGATCTGTAATCTATGTGTATCTTTTGTCTCTTTTCTTTTTGGTTTGCACTTAACCATAGTTTTTTTAATTCTTTTGGAACCTGAAGAAAAGTCCGCACATTTGAAAAAAAGTTCACGAGTTTCAAAAAAGTTAACACAATATGAAAAATAAATTGGGAAAATATTCATGGGTTAGTTCACGCCTTTCAAAAGGGGGTTCAGGAATTTGGGAAAAAAGTTCATGTATTTTTTTTATGGATTTTAAAAAAAGAATCATGAATTTGAAAAAATGGTTACGGATTTGACGAAAGTCCATGAATGTGAGAAAAGTTCATGCAATTGAAAAAAGTTCACTAATTAAGAAAAGGAAAAACAAAAAATATATATAAAAAAACCCGAACAAAGCAAGTTCTGAACTAAACCATAGAAAAACAGCCCTGGAAAAACCGGGGAATCTTCTAGAAGGTTCCGAAAACCGGTGGGAAAAGAAACAACACATGTGACGACCCACTACGCAAATGATCGGGTGATGTGTGTGTGCGCTGTGTAACGCTAAGGCTACTAGTCAATGGAGATAATTTGTGTTCCTACACCCACGATACGTAGACCATAAAAGTGACCGTTCATTCTTCCTCGTCTCTTTATCCAAATAAATCTTTCTAACATAATTTCACAAATGATTTCCATGATTCTTCAGGATCAATTGTGCAAATGAAATAATGCAGCATGCTGCATCGGCCATTCCTCTAAACCCTGCCACTATCTCCGCCGCGGGAGACCTCCCATACCACGCATTAAATTCCGTTAATCCCTAGCCCCTTCTTCGTCAAATATCCTCTTCTTCCACCGGCGCCACTTTTTTCATCGTCCACCATCTTGACCAGCCCGCCTCTCCCTGCCTAACCACCTGCAACCGCCACCATACAACTCGCGGATGTTGTCGCACGTCGCTCCCTACTCGAGTCGCTAGCTCCGCCGTCGCCGCCGACAGCCATCCCTCTAAACCTTGCCTCCATCACCGGTGCTCGCGACCTCTCGCAACCCCTCCCGTCTGAATCCATTAAACCCTTGCCTCTCCTCCGTCGATGACAAACTGTTGTTGCTACTATTCTTCTTCGTCGCATCGCCTACCTTTTTATTCGTCCAGCCTATTGACCCGCCCACCTCTACCTGCCCAACCACTTGCCACCGCCATCCACGGTCAGCAAGTGTTGTCATGCGCTACCTCGTCGCCCCCTCCCTAACCAAGTGGAAGCCCTTGTCGCAGAAAAAGAAGCGGTCACCTCCTCTGCCGGCTAGCCCTCTAAACCCTGCCACCATCTATAGCGCTGGCATCCTTGCACACCCCACACTCTAGTTCGTTAGCCCCCGTCTCTCCATCCTTGGTGACGACATGGCAAGCCTCGACATCTTCACCTTTGGTGAGGTCCTAACTAGACATCACCAAGGATGTCGCGGTCTACCATCGAGGGCTCACGAGGGGGTGCGTGTGTGTGTTGCTGCAGGAAATAAATGGTCTCATCGAGCGCAAAGCACGTTCCAAAATCATCTTAATAAACGTCGGCGTATTCAAGCCTACTGCCCTCCAAACAGATCTCCATAAATCATATTAACCATCGAGGTTTTCATTTAGAGAGATACAAATGCAAAGTTTACACACACTAATCTTTACTCAAGAAACCTGGAGCTGAGTAGCATGCATTCATTTAGCTTCATAAACGTACTATATATGCATGCGTCCCATGGGAGTCAAAAACTGCAGATTGTCAAACAACTTCTAATTGTACTCATCTTCGACTACAGTATGATCGACCACAACTTTGACTACTATATCACAACTAGTAGAATGCCCGTGCGTTGCTATGGGCGAAATACATAAATTAATGTCTAAGTGACTTGAGCGAAGTCCTTCAAAAATATATCGCCTTTTGTCAAAAAAAAGTGTGTACTATGAGACAAACTATGCACCCGCGCTTGTTTTTTCGGTGGTAAAATTCTGTGATCGTCATCTTTGTCTTCCTCTTTTCGTCCCCATGGCCCATCCTCCGATACTGGTCAAGGCTGGTGAAGATGTCATGTGCCACCCTACCCGAGCCGCCTTCTCTGTCGCTCCATCGTTGCCGCAACACTGGTCGCGGCCGGTGACGATGCCACCCTGCCCAAGCTACCTTCTCCCTCAGACCACCGTTGGCCCTGATCCACCCTCCGACGCTGGTCAAGGCCGGTGCAGATGTCATGTGCCACCCTACTTGAGCCGCCTTCTCTGTTGGTCCATCGTTGCCGCAACACTGGTCGCGGCCGGTGACGCCGCCGCCTTGCCCAAGCTACCTTCTCCCTCGGACCACCGTTGGCCCCGATCCACCCTCCAACACTGGTCAAGGCCGGTGCAGATGTCATGTGCCACCCTACTTGAGCCGCCTTCTTTGTTGGTCCATCGTTGCCGCAACACTGGTCGCGGCCGGTGATGACGCCTCCCTGCCCAAGCTACCTTCTCCCTTAGTCCATCGTTGGCCTTGATCCACCCTCCGACACTGGTCAAGGCCGGTGCAGATGTCATGTGCCACCCTACTTGATCCGCCTTCTCAGTTGGTCCACCGTTGCCGCAATACTGGTCGCGGCCGGTGACGACGCCTCCCTCCCCAAGCTACCTTCTCCCTCGGTCCATCGTTGGCCCTGATCCACCCTCCGACGCTGGTCACGCCCCGTGCTGGTGTCACGTGCCGCCCTACCTAAGCCGCATTTTCCTTAAGTCCACCGTTGCCCCTGACCATCCTTCTATCACCTCCCCTCTTCTAAATTTACATGCTCGTTTTCATCATGTTCCTCCATCCATACCCATGACCCACCTTTTGACACTGGTTGTAGCCAGTGCTGATGTCATGTGTCGCCTTGCCCGAGCCGCCTTCTTTGACGGTCCACCGTTGCCCCCGACCATACCTCTACCCCTCCCTTTATACGACACCGGTGAGCACCCACACCGCATGATTAGTAAGGCTACATTTTTTGTTACCAAATTTGACATAAATAAAAAATGTCTGCTCTTTCAGTCAGAACTTACACTTTACTTGAATATCAACATGGAATAAGAAAAAAACATGCAGTACAATGACGGTAAAGACAAGAACATGCAGTAAACTTCATAGGATGGTCTATCACTATCTTTACGCATCACATTGATAACAATTTATTTAATCCTTAGCACGGCCTATACAAAACTAAAAAGTATGACAGATGGTCTGTAGCTAAGTACTCGCGCGTTACCATGGGATAATAAATAACATAGTGAGCCACTAAGTAATCAACCTCCTCATAGTCATTGTGTTCCTTTAACCATCCTTGTTGAAAGAAGATTGCATGTGAGTCCCTCGATTGTAACAGATGCTAAAATAGACACAACCATGCTCATCCACAAAAGACTTACGTAGTAAACACCATATATATGCTCATTTTTGGCCATTTGAACCAAACTGACAGATTGAACTTAGATGTGTTGTGGCAACGATGGACCAACAAAGAAGGCGGCTCTTACAATCCTATAAAGAATCACAAAGCTTCAGGCAGACTCAAGAAAATTCTCGTAGAAAAACATTAAAAAAAGCGAGTGTTTGGTTATACTAAAGCAGAAGGCTACACGAACAGTTTGCCTTAACAACATATGCAAGTCTTACAAAAACATTTTTTCATGTTCTAATAATGATCTCAAACCTCTACGTCATCGTGATGGGAGGGCTTCGCCTTGTTGCACGCCTAGTTGTCCATGTCGCTGTCATCTAGGGCATGGTGCGAGGCAACGAGTGCGCATCATGCTCCATGCCCGTGAGAGAGCCGATGTGAGGGAGAGCTGGGCGAGGCAATGGAGATGCCGCACACGCTCACGATATCTAGGGTTTTGGCGTGAATAATTTGGACTCCCCTTGCCATCACCATGGACGAGGAAGAGACACCTTCCTTGTGGTCACCAGTGTTGGTAGGGGAGGACGACTGTGGTAGGCGTCGGTGTGATTTTTCAAAGGCAAGGGCCGCAAAAGGCTCATCAGGATCCCTAGAAGCCCGATTCATCCATGAATCAATCGATCTCCTCTAGTGCTCGTGCTTGACGGTGTTGCCGTGAAGCTCCTGCACAACAGGAAAACTCCCAAAGTTGGAGGCTCTCTTATGTAGCGAGATCGATCCGACCAGTTTTGCGGTGCTCGACCTTGCGTCGATGGGTCCATCGCAATCCTCTGCCGCATTAGGGAGGATGGGCGGACCATAGCAATGGGAGAGATGTGGTCGCCAAAGAAGAAAGAGGAAGGCAACCAAGCAAGCCGATCATACGGGTTTTTTCCCTTTCCGCTCAGCGGATGCTATGTGTGTAGGTCAAATTTGCCACCAGATAATAAAACATATAGTATACTATTATTTTTCAAACATAAGCTAAATATCTCTCATCATGTAGTTCAGCTTCGGTCTCACAGAACTTGGAATTAGAACTTGGAATTGTGTTTATTCTTACTGAAACACACACACTAAACTAATTTAGTTGTAAAATGTTGTATTTATGCATCATATGCAATGCTTGATAAGTCAGTTCGTTCATTCTTTCTTAATATAACAAAACGAACTTGTACAAGGAGGCATGATGAAATAGGAAAATTCTTTACACCCAATATGACCAGGCGTCAGCCGCACCCTCACATCAGAATTTTCAAACTAAAAGTACATTGTGTTGATATGGTACAGACAACCAATCTACCCATGTATCCTTATTGCACCTTTCCCATCGCACTCATCACACCTACTATATCCCTCAATTTCAGTTCACAAAAATGAATAGATGTTTGGACTACCAGGAAGACCTAATAGTGGCCACTAATCCGTATCAGCTTCAAGATGATACTGCAATTTTCTGTAGCTGATAAGATAACCAACGAAGAACAACTACAAGTTCCTTATATTACTTCAAATTTAAACCAACACGACTTGATCGTTGATCCATCAATATGAAAAATTGAACTTGTCACCGACAAAGTAGAGGCAGAGATAAGTACTTACTTCCACGATATTTTTTAACAGATCACTGGTGTCATTAGCTATAAGATCATATATAAGATCATAAGCTATACAATTAGCTACTGATGGATCCTAAAATTTATCCATCCATAAATGGATCCAAATCTGGTTCATGGGTTCATCTCCCGAATATTCAGAGGATATTCCTCGGTGTTACCATGGCATTTCGAAGCCTCCGACCAATAATTCTGCATAACATCACAAGTTGTTGGACCATCAATTTTCATATGCAGGTCACGCCATGGTTCCCTTTTGCCACGAGCATTATTTGCCTGCAAACAGAGGACAAGGATAATTACTTTCAGTTTCCCCAAATAAAACTTTCAAAATAGCAATTCAAATTAACACTAAGCATAGGAGAAGATGCAACTATTCTTCGTTTCCTAAGATGATCTCCTTACAACGATTAAGAGGCGCACACAACATAAGTTTCTTACTCTTGTGAAAAAATAGACTGCAATAACTATTACATGAGAAGCTACAAAAATACACAAGTACAAGACAAAGGAGTGAGACACTTACAGCAAAGTTCAGATTGTAATAATCCTCCTTGTGCAAAGTTTTAAGAATCCAAAATAGAGGGTGCCCAGGTATGTCACAGTTAGTGATACTCCAAGTGTTTGTCTAGTCCCTTCCGCAATGGTAAGTTAAGAAGAACCTAAGAACTCCTGCAATTGTAGGATCAAAACATTGATGTCATCCGTAAAGCCCCTGGAACCCCAAGTTTTGGCAAGTCTTCGTCAGGAAATTGCTTTCGAAGCATGTAGGAGTGGAAATGGTGTCCTGTTCATACTTTACATGGATCAGCCTGAGCCTTCTTCAAGAGCTGGGCGCCGATGCTCCTGGTGATTGGGCGATTGATCCCCGTCGGCAGCTGGATCTTGTTGTCGATGTCCCCGAGCACCCGCATGTTTCCTCTCGCATTGGGGCGGCTGGCGCCGACGTTGTTCTGCTTCCCTGTCGGGCCTGAGGCACCTGGATCAAGGAATCAATGAATTGCTCGTTTATGCACTGATCAGGCAAGAAACTCGCTCGCATCAGACCGTCCTGGTTGGAAGCATTATTAAAAATCCGATCTTGGCGAATTAGACTCGTATGAACAGCAGAACTCAAATAAAACAAAGCCATGATAAACCCAACGGCGCAGCCAAGACCAAATTGGGAATCCCTAGAGTAGTTGTTCCCCATGTGGCACAACGAGAATGAGAGATTCTGCTGGTGGACGGACGGGCGGCTCACCTTTGTTGGACGACTGCAGAGCGGCAACAGTGTGCTGGTTATGGTTGGTCGCCGTGGGGGCTTGTCCCAGCGAGGTGCTTCCGACGACCTCTTCCTCCGATCCCACTCTGCCCCTACATCTGCTTGGGGATCCCGGGTGTGGACGGGGAGGCGGCAAGGGAAGGTGGTGCGGCGGCGGGTGTGCGGGCTGGCCCTCGGTGGTGAGGCGTGTGCGAAATTAAGTAGGTACATATAATGCTTTCATAATAAATTTAGTAGGTACATATAATGCTTTCATAATAAGATTTTTTTGTCATAATTTACTTATTAGTTTCCTTGAAATTCATTATTTGTTTCCCAACAATCTATTATTTCTTTCCCAAAACAAATTACATTAATGAGAGAGATCGATTGATTTAGATAAGTTAGGAAAGTTTGGGACTCCTTCCATAACAAATTAAGTATGTACATATAATGCTTTCATAATAAGAATTTTTATGTCATAATTTACTTATTAATTTCCTTGAAATTCCTTATTTGTTTCCTAAAAATCTATTATTTCTTTCCTAAAACAAATTACATTAATTAGAGAGATCGATTGATTTAGATAAGTTAGGAAAGTTAGATCCGTGATCTTTTGTACGTTAGGAAAGTGCTGATTTTTTACAGAAAAGAGTTGAGAGAAAAATAAAATAATTGATTAGAAAACCATTAGGAGGGGATGGTGGAAGGTGGGACAAAAATAAACCGGTGGACGAAAATAAACCAGTGTATACCAACTCCCCAATTAGGAGTAGAGATTGTGACTTTCATGGCCAAAGGCAGTTTTGAAAATGATAGGTACAATAGGACATAGAATCCGAACACAGGAACGACATCATCCACAATGAGAATGAAATAACCTCTGATAATTGTGGTAATGCTAGGGTGCAATGGGTTCTAGAATTATACTATTCATCCAGGAAGTAGATATCTTTATAGCTGCCCACTACAGTTACCACCATGAAGACTCTAGCATGTGTTTTTAGTTGATGTTAGAATGCAACTGACGGAAGTTAATATGCTATCCAAAGCATTTTGTGACCTGCAAAAAAAAAAAAACAGAGCATGGCATTTGATTTAATAAACTATCAGTGATGTTCTTTGTCTCCTTGCAATAACCCAATCTTCACATACTGTCTCCCGAGTGGCATTAGTGCTTTATCATGCAATATATTTCTTACCCGAGATACTGCTAGACTATAATTCTGATGCTGCTACCCAACGATGAAGAGTTTCAACTCCATCCTGCGAATTTGTTAGCATGCCTTAAGCTGAAACCATCAGATAGCGAATGAGCATATGCTGCACAAGAGCATTTTTTCATACAGGCAAATTGGCATTCATTTTTTTCGACAACAGACAACTTCTACAGTGGGTTAGGAGCTTGCATATGAGGCATATCAATAAAACCGTCAGCCTTGCAAGCAATTCGACAAATACTTGAACTCCATGTATCGATCACCTATAAATTCGAATGTAGATGTAAAGCGGAGGATGTTCTCCGTGCTCTTCTTCGGCGGGCCTATCAACTTCGAAGGTTGAACCCATCAAACAATTACTATGAGATGAAAACAAAACAAAACGTATGCAATAAATGTGAAGCAAACCAGAGAAATCTAAAAGGGTGCGATTTGTGCGTTTGCGTCGACCACGTATCTGGAGCAGCCATTTGTAGAGACAAGCATGGCAAGTTCCTCGGGGCATCGGCGCTGGTCGTGGAAGACCTGGTCGACCCGGCGATATTAGAAGTTCTAGCATGCAAAGAAGCGATGGACCTCGCCTATGATCTTCATACTGGTTCAGTCTGCATATCTTCGGATTGTGCAGAAGTCATCGCCAACTTAAATTCAGAAACACCTTGCAGATATGTCACTATACTTCGAGAAATTAATCTTACACGTGGCTCTTTTCAAGATGTCAAGTTCATTCACGAGAAGAGAGAATTCAATGGGGAGGCTCATTCCCTAGTTAAGGCATCCTCTTCTCTTTCGTTCGGGCTTCATGTGTGGCTTTCTATTCTGCCCGACATAATCTGCATCCCCATGAATGTTTGAATTTAATAAAGGATGCAGTTACTCAAAAAAAAAAAAAGCTGGGTAGGGGGCGCCTTATTCCAGCTTATTTTAGAAGCCAGCAAAAGAACTGGCCTTTAACCTTGCCGAATTAAAAAAAAAACATTCTAAATGTTGCGGGCGACTTTGGGAATATTTGGATGGTCACATCCGGATAAGTAGCCTGGATTTTATTCTTGGTCGTGTTTGATCTCTCGTACGTAAGCTGGCCATTGATCTTTGCTAATGTCGTACAGAAGTACGGTCGGTACGTACCGATCTCTTCCGAGTTTTACGCACCCGCGTGATCGATCGATCCATGGCTTCGCCGCCGCAGCTAGCAGAACAGCGTGTCCGAGCTCCAGCGCCAGTGGGGGACTCCGACGACATCCTGAGGAAGATATTCCTCCTCCTAGACTCACCCGCCGACCTCACACGCGCCTGCGCGGCGAGCCCAGCCTTCCGACGCATCATCACCGACCAGGGCTTCCTCCGCCGATTCCGTGCTCTCCATCCGCCGCCCCTCCTCGGCATCAGCGCCGACGTCTTCCTACCTGCCGAGCCGCCGCATCCATCCGCCGCTGCGGCCCGCAAGTTCGTCGAGGACGCCGGCGCCATCGATTTCACGTGCATATCCTTCCTCCCTGCCCCCGGCGGCCCATGGGATTTCTGGGAGTCCCGCGACGGTCGTACTCTCTATACCGGTCAAATCCAGGGGGGAAGCTGCTGCGGAAGACATCGCTCCCTGGGCCGGCCGGTTGCCGTTTGCGACCCTCTCCATCGGCGGTACCTCGTGCTGCCTGCTATCCCCAAGGACGTAGCCGCGTTGGTCAACCATGGAAAGCGCCTGGACGACTTCAAGGCCTTCCTCGCTCCACCCCCAGGAGACGAGCATGACTCGTACCTCTCTGCTCATCCTACCATCGTCGTCGACGGCGGTGAGGACGACGATGGTCACAAAGATGCATTGTTGTCACCATCATTCAGAGTGATGTACTTGGTGCAGTGTGCAGGCAACTTATTCCTCTTTGTCTTCTCTACCAGCGGCGCCGCTGTAGAACGACCATGGCGTGCCGTCAAGTTTGACGGCTGGGATGCTTTGGGCAACGACCCACCCATTCCATACAGGCCGTTCCTACCACACAACTTGGTGCATGGACGGCTCTATTGGCCAATATACCCTGAGAGAAAGAAGATCCTCGTCATCAACGTGAGGGCCAGCACCCCAGTGTTCTCCATCATAGACTTCCCGCCTCATGACAGCGACTCGCCCGTGACCTTCGTGGAGGCGGCTGGCGATCAAGAGCGGCTGGCGATGGTGACCATTTGTAAGCACAAGGACAAGGACCATGTGTACGACCTCCGATATGCCGTCTTGCAAGAAGATGATGGGGATCGGTGGGAACCAAATGCGGACATCTACCTGCCCTGGAATTACCATTACTACCGATTTATCGGGGTGGCTGGGGGGTACCTGTTGCTGGAGGGGGCGCCTGAAGGTAGAGAGGAGGCTTACGGTTTGTCTAGGCCGGACATGGTGTGCTTCTCGTTGGATCTCCACACGCTACAGCTCGAGCGGTTCTGTGGGAGGAAGTACTCAGTTTTAGATGTCAGTTTGTATGTAGGATTCCCACCGTACTTGTCGTCACCAACTGTTTGAAGCCTTGGGCTCTTGTCTTCCTTAGTTTCTGAGTGCATTTTGCGTGATATCAACGTATATGGATGTTGGAAGATATGTGATGTTTGTGGTGTTTCTAAAGTTTGTCATGGCATTCGTTGTTGCTGGGATTGATAGCATCGGCAGGACGAGACGTGTCGACAGTCAAGAGGATGCATTATTGCCACCATCATTTAGAGTGATGTGCTTGGTGCAGTGTGCAGGCAAGACGATGCCATTTTGGTGGCGACGGTCGTTTTGTTGTCAACGCACCCTAGTGGCTGGCATGGAATTTGAACAGCCGAAGGGGCACCCCCTCGACTTGTGCGGCTGCATCATGGGTGGCCTCGGGAGTCATGATTGGCATTGTAGGTACACATGTGTCAAGGGTGGTTTGAAGCTGGGCATCCACGCTCTTAGGGGCCATTTGGTTTGTGCCTGTAGCGGCCACGCCAACCATCGGCTCGCCAAAATATTGGCGCAGGAATCGGCCGCCGCGCGTTCGCCAATTAATTGGACACGGAATGAACTGGGAAAGTTGCGTGAGCCTCGGCTGGCCAATTAATTGGTGGTGATCCAAATAGGTGCCCCCTCTGGGGTCAACGCCAATTTTTTGGCGTGGCGGATCGGGGCTGCAATCCAAACAGCCCCTTAGTGCTAGTCGTTGGTGTAAGTGACCGGTAGGGGTTCAACAGTGGTGACAAGATGTGAAGGTACGAGTGAAAGTCCTATGATAGTTATTGTTGGCACAACCTGTAAAATGAGAGATTAAGCATATGCATTAACAGGGATGCGTTACGTGTATATAGGAGATATACATCGAGGAGGTTAGGATGTGGATCGACGGTTTATACGTACACTATATATACATTGTCTAACACAACCGTTGACAGGGAATTCTTTTTTGGGGTAAAACCTTAAGGAATTGTTCCCTCTTGGGAGGCGTCGTCACGTAGCTTTCATGTGTTGTCAAGCCTAGGCTTCCATTCAAAAGCTTCTGATATGATATTCTAGATCGGTCGACGATTATGTGTCGATTTCGTTCCATTAATGACGGTGTTTTATTTGATTCAATGGTCATTTGTTTATTTTTTTCAAAAAAAATGGTCATTTCTTTATTGCTTGACTGTGGTTGGTTGCCATCGCGCCTGGTGCATGGATTGCCCAATTGATGCCCGCAGAAATTTTCGTAGTGGTTTAGGGACAGTTTCCGCTCTTGGTTTTTTTTTTCACGTGTTGAATTCTATCTTTGAGTGAAATTGTATGATGAGGGTCGTGTCCTTGTGTGGACTCGTCTAGTGTGCCATTTGGCTGCAACTAGAACCTTGGTTGAGTATTTTTTTTGAGAAACACAACCTTGGTTGAGTTGTGCCCTTGGGTGACATGCCCCGCAGAATTTTTGCGCCTTTCTATTTGGGATCAAGACACATAGAGGATGTGTGGTTGGGCTTTTACTTGGATTTTGCATTTTTTATTATAATAAGCCAAAAAAAGCATCTATTTTGGTGCTTTTGACTTTGACTTTGGCTTTTGGCCAAACCCAAAGCCGAAGACGAAAGCTCATAACTAAGTGTTGTTTTGGCTGATAAGCCAAAGTGCAAAAGCCAAGTTAGATCCCAAACAAACCACCTTATAGCCTTTCAACTACATCGACAACGCATGAGGTGTTGTTCCATCGTCTAACATGTGTTACCCTTTAATATGGCAACAACATGTAGGTGTCGTTGTCTGGGCTTGGCTGACCAGCTCCTTTTGATAACCCAGACAATGCAAATGTTGTGATATGTGCTTCATGCTACCATGTTTCTTCCAGTCATTTGGTGGCAAGGGCATCTCCAACGCCGACCCGTAAATTTGCTCTGGCATCCGTCTAAAGATAGGAAGGGTTAGTCCGCGGACACGGATGCGGGAGCTGTACATTCAATGCTACCCGCATACAATTCAAAGCGCATATAAACAAACCGAACGAAATTCATGTAAACCCAAAGAAATTAATCAACGTTCAAATATAAAATTGCACAAATCATTCATACATAACACGAAAATAATTCTAGCACAACAATAGTTCAAATTCAACTAGATTAACCAGATGATCAACAAGCTTATCATGAGCGGATCATGTCGTCCCGTACATACCGTTCCTTCTGCTTCACAACAGTGTACGTACCTAAATGGTCGTTCTTCTTTCCTGTGGTACATCACGACAGCGCGTACGGGGCACATAATGTGTAGAGCAACATTCAATGAATGAATGATTCAATGGACAAGTTGAGCAAGAAGAAGTCAAACTTACGATCTCCTAAGCTGCCGCGCGCAATGACCACCTTACCTCCAGCCGAGCAACCGTATCACTAAACATAGTGATGGTGGTTTGGAGGGCATACCATCGATACGATAACAACCTCATATTTCATTGTTGGATGATGTAAATGCGTAGGACGCAATATGCTTTCACGCATGAAATGAATCCTGCATGTGCTGCCAGAAGAGCCCCCTTCTCTCGATGCCTACGAAATCGGCGGATATGGTCAACCACGCATCTCACAACAACTAATATTCCATGCTCGAGTACCCCATCATCCTTCGTACTCTCAAAAAGCGACATGACGATCGAAAATTAGCTCAATGGCATGACCAAAGACCAGCCTCAAAAGGGACTCAAACGCCCGGATTGACCGACACCCCTCATATCCAACTCAAAAATGAGGCGGATATGGGGATGCCCGGGCGGGCCCGGGCATGCCCTCACGTAGGACTGTGGCGATGGGGTCCCACGCGGACTCGCCTGAAAACCCGGCGGTCCGACGGACGCCTCCTCCATCGCTGCGGTGTGAATGCCACGTGGCGCGCCTGAGGCCAAATCCGGCTATTTAAGCCGTCCGGCGTCCCCAGCCCTAACACATCCAACTCCTCCCTCTCTGCGCCGCCACCCGAGCCCGTCCACCTCCTCTCCCCCGCTCTCCTACGTTCTCCGTCGTCGCCATGGTCCGGCAGAAGATCACCACCTACACGATGCTCACGCCGAAGCGCTGGAGGCAGATCAAGGCGGAGATCCAGGTTAGGCGTGCCGCCCGCATCGCCGTGGGGTTGCCTCTGGACTCGCCGCGGAGACGGAGGAGGATGAGGAGCAGCAGATGGAGAAGGATGAGGGAGAGCAGCTGCCGGAGCCGAAGACGTGGCGGATCCGGAGGAGGACGAGGCGGAGCAGCCTGCTCTGGGGTTGAACATGATGAAGGCGGAGGCGGAGCTCGCCGTCGCCCAAGCCGAGGAGATGGCGGAGTAGCAGGCCATCCTGGAGTCCATCCATGATGAGGCCTATGTGGAGGCCTACCATCAGTTCCTTTGGCAGAAGCATGCGGAGTTGGACGCGCTCTTCGACGAACTCGACGCAGAGATATAGAAGGAGGAGGTCGGAGCGGAGCAGCTGGAAGGGGTGGAGCTGCAGCTGTCGCGCATGTATCCACCGGAGGGCTTGGAGATAGTCGACATCTCTGACGAGGAGTAGCTACGTAGTACGTAGGTTTCTTATTTTACATGCTTTTGTATGGATTTAATAATCTAGTATGAGGTGTCCGGATGCAGTTGTGCTAATTTGAAGGGTGTCCGATGACTCCATGTGGGAAGTGTCCCTGACGTTTTTTTTGAACACAGTACAGACGCAAGCGCTCATATACACGCGCATACACTCACCCCTATGAACGCGCACACGCACACCCTACCCCTATGAGCACCTCCGAGAGACTGAGCCGGCATATCATCTTGAAATTTACGAAGTCACCGTAGGCACCTCGTCGTCGACGGGAACGTCTCCTCCCACTGAATGCACATCGCCGGAAATCCTGAAATAAATTCAGGAATAAATGCGAGCACCAGGATTTGAACCCTGATGGGTTGGGAATACCACAGTCCCTCTAACCATCCAACCACAGGTTGGTTCGCCGTCCCGGACGTTTGAGGGGTTATATTTTGTCATACGTCCCGAGAAGCATGGCTTGTCTGCGCATCTGTTGTTGTTCCAGCCTTGGGGCGTCCCCAGCAGCAGGTACCCCCCGGCCACGAACCACAACGCATGATGTTCTAGTTATGGTAACGCAACGACAGGTCCGTGATCTCCTCTGCCTCACACCGATCCCCGTCGTCGCCCTGTAGGACGGCGTACTCGAGATGGTAGGGGTACACCGTACACGTTCCCGGCGAGATGGCCCATGAGATGGTAGCCGCAACGCCTCCATCCTCAGCGCGACTGCCATGGCGAAGGTGATGGCCGGGACGATGTTGCCGATCGCGCAGGCCACGGTCGGGCCGGTGGACTGGAACCACACGAAGAAGAACACCTCGCTCATCTCCATGCTGCATGCCTGCGTGTGCTTGCCCACGGTAGCTGGTCAATCATCTGGAACCATTCAGGACTAATACCTCAAATTCAGTGCTACAAAAAAAAGGATCCAACGCCGAGCAACGCAAGTCACCCGCCCAAGTATCTAACGGCCAGCAACACAGCACGGTAGAGATCATAATAGACCCAACAACGGCCGAAGTCATGGACGTGGCTCTCTTGTTATTGGGCTAAAGCCCAGCGTGCTCGCCAGGCCGACCCACCCAACACGACTAGCGGTGCTTCTGAATTTTTTGTCCCTTGTCTGACAGATTTAGTCCCATACCGCTTATGTAAACTTCGTTGCAGATGTTTATAAGGTTGATTTCTATTGCAGTAGACACCAAGCAGTCAGCTTGGTAAGCTACCTATACAAATTTGCAATCAATGATAAATGATTCCTGGGTTGTGAAGATATTTGCACATTACAAATGTCCCACAACTTCTCTTAGCACACGGACATGGTGTGTTCAGCTTTTTACGTATATCCTGCTTTTTTTTCAATATGTTTTTGTAGAATGTTAGCTTGGCGGGTGCACCGAGTAGATGAATCTTGTATGAAGTCTTGCTTGTAATTTGTTGTGGTTACAAAATTTCCTACACTTCTGAAGTCTTGCTTGTAGCTTGTTGTGGTTACAAAATTTCCTACACTAAATTTTCAATATGACGAATGTGATGATTTTTTTCCTGGTAAAAGTGCAACAGAGTAAACTTCCCACTCCCGCGTAGAACAACATAAAGACGATTTTTTTGTCCAGTATGGGTAGTTCGAGTCTCCGTCTTGTCATCAGCCGCATGAGTCCTTATTGATGTTTTAAAGTCACCTCGTGCTTCTGCTCCGTCGAGAGGCTGTCCCACAGAGCGTTCCGGCTCGCGGTCATGGAGGATGTTGTGCACGGGAGAAATATGTGGAGCGGATGGGTAGTGGTGTGATGTGAGCTGGATGTGTCCATCTTCAAATAGTGGATGCCGGTGAGGCCAACCGTCCGGGTGCGGCGCCCTTGGCCGGCTAGCCGCTTCAACTGGCGCTTCATCCGGCAGGAGCGGGCGGCGGCCAACGCTCTTTTCGTCTAAGTCGAGGTGGAGGCCGGCGAGGAGGAGCCGTCGAAGCATGAGCTGCAGCTGCCGCCCATGTACCCAGAGCCGGGCACGAAGATAGTCGACATCGCCGACGAGGAGTAGGATAGATGATCTACGCAGTACGTGGATTTATTAATAAACACATACGCTCATATAGTCATCCATATAAATGAACACATCTACACCTATCCCTTTGATCACCTCTGAGAGACTGAGTATGACATATCTTCAAATTTACAAAGTCACTATAGGTGCCTCGTGTAGTCGATTGGAACGTCCACTCCCGCTGAACGAACGTTGCCTGAAACCTAAAATAAACTCACGAAAATGTTGGATTTTTGCTATTAGGTCTTTGGCCCAAAGCCCTTCTAAAATATGAAATTCTCATGGCCCATATGTGTTGGCTGTGTGTGTGGTGTGAGTGGGACTAAAGTTTAGTACCACCCCGCTAGTTGAGGGAGAGTTACACCTCTTTATAAGGTGAGCTCTTCTAGCACATGTAAGAGAGTGAGAAGAGAAGAGGCCCTCGCGCACTCCTCCTCCTCGCCACGCCTCGCCTCGCCTCGCCTCGCCTCGCCTCGCCATGACTAGCCGCGGGTTGCGAGATTGAGTCGAGCCGAGCTCATACATACGCGTTTATTTTTGCCGGTCAGGAACGGAGAGTCCGTAACAGACGCGCCACGATCTAAGACGTCGGATCATGGGCGGTAACCGACTCGGATGTGGGTCCAATCGACGTCGCTCCACCCTGCCGCGCATATATATACGCGAGGTCCCTGCCAACCCTAGCCGCCGTCACAACATATGGTTTCGCACCGTCGGCACCGTTCCAGATCATCGCGCCGCCATCCAAGTCTTCTACATCCCTCCTTCCGGCGTGCACCGCGAGAAGGGACAGCAGGCCTCCAGAACCCCGCCTCTCCTGATCCTGTATGGGAGAGGGGCGATCAGGTTTTTGGGGAGCGCACTAGCGCGACTGCTGGCAGCGACGATTTCCTCGACGACGACTTCTTCCCCGACCTCAGCAACCTCTTCCTCAACGACATGGGTGACAACATCAACGGCGGTTCTACTCCCGGTGCACCGTATGCAATCTTGTCCTCTCTATTTGAGATCATGCTAGAATTTATATGTCTAGTTTTTGCCGTAGATTCGATCTACTCGTTTACTTGCTAGTCTGCATGATTAGTGTAGTCTATGCTATTGTTGTCATGATTTATTTTACTGTTTATTCGGATTAAATATTGTAGTAATTTGCTCATATATTCAACAATCCAAAAACCTGATCATAGGCAATTTACTCCAAGTGGTTTTGCTGCGCATCTGAAGCCGGCCACCTTCAAAGGGGTCCAATATAATAGGTGGCGCACGAGAGAAGTCTACTGGTTTCAAACGATGTACTGCTATGACGCCACCAAGGGCAAGCCTGAGGGCGATCTTAATCCTGTACAGTAGGAAGCTTTTGAGAAGATCGATACCCTCTTCAAGGCCGCCCTTCTGAGTGTTCTTGACGATTCCATTGTGGATTCGTATATGTCGTTTGACAATGGCAAGGACATGTGGGCATCGCTCGAGGCCATGTTTGGGGCCTCGGACGCTGGCAGCGAGTTGTACGTCATGAAGGAATTCTATGACTACAAGATGACTGATGAGCGCCCTGTTGTTCAGCAAGCTCATGAGATACGGTCACTCGCAAAGGAGCATGAGTACTTTAAGTGTGTGCTGCTGGACAAGTTTGTGGCTGGAGGCATCATTGCGAAGCTTCCACCTTCGTGGAACAATTTTGCTACTTCTCTGAAACACAAGAGACATGATTTTTCCGTTCCGGATCTCATTGGTACTCTTGATGTTGAAGAGAAGGCGAGAGCAAAAGACACACGTGCTCGATTTGCCGAGGGAGATTCTACTGCCCACATGGTACGGATGAAGAACTTCCAGCCCAACAAGCCCAAAAACAACAAGAACAAATCTCAGGGCAAAGGAAAGTTTGATGCAAAGAACAAGCCGTCACAATCTACCAACTTCAAGAAGAATTCTCATAAGAAGGGGAAGGGACTATGCCATGTTTGCGGTGATCCTAATCACTGGGCTTCGAGATGTCCTAACCGCTACGAGGAGCGCGAACTTGAGAAGAGTGGCAAGTCCGCTAATGTTGTCATCGGTAATACTGATATGAAGGGTTCTGGGTACGGTATTTTTCCTACCATCCTTTCAGTTTGTCATTCTCTAGATTGGTTAATTGACACCGGTGCCAATGTACATGTTTGCGCTGATGCCTCCATGTTTTCTTCTTATCAGGTCACGGGGATTTCTCCCGTGCTGATGGGTAACGGGTCACATGCCAACGTTCGAGGATCCGGTACGGTCGATCTGAAGTTTACTTTGGGGAAGATCGTGCGCCTGAAGAACGTTCATCATGTGCCCTCCATCAATAAAAATCTCGTCAGCGGTTCCCGTTTGTGTCGAGACGGTTTTAAGTTGGTTTTCGAGTCCAATAAAGTTGTAATTTCTAAGTATGGACAATTTGTTGGAAAAGGCTATGAGTGCGGAGGCTTGTTCCGCCTGTCTTTGTCAGATATTTGCACTAAAGTTATTAATAACGTTTGCCATGATAATGAGTCTAATATTTGGCATTCGCGACTTTGTCATATTAACTTTGGTTGCATGACGCGGCTAGCCAATATGAGTTTAATTCCGAAATTCACTACTGTCAAGGGTTCCAAGTGTCAAGGATGTGTGCAAGCTAAGCAACCTCGCAAGTCTCATAAGACTGCAGAGGCGAGAGACTTGGCGCCCCTAGAGCTTATACATTCTGATCTTTGTGAGATGAATGTCGTGTTGACAAAAGGTGGAAAGAAATATTTCATGACGTTGATTGATGACTCCACTAGATATTGTTATGTGTATCTTCTGAAATCAATAGATGAGGCTTTAAACTTTTTCAAAAATTATAAAGTTGAAGAAGAGAACCAACTTGATCGAAAGATTAAACGGCTTAGGTCTGATCGTGGTGGAGAGTATTTTTTCCAATGAATTTGATTCGTTTTGTGCGGAACATGGTATAATTCATGAGAGGATGCCTCCCTACTCACCTCAATCAACTGGAGTGGCCGAAAGAAAGAACCGAACTCTAACTGATTTGGTTAACGCCATGTTAGACACATTGGGTCTCTCCAAGGCATGGTGGGGGGAAGCGCTAATGACTGCATCGTATGTCCTAAACCGAGTTCCCACAAAGCATAAAACCATTACTCCATTTGAGGAATGGGAAAGGAAAAGGCTAAAACTCTCTTATCTACATACTTGGGGTTGTTTGGCGAAAGTCAATATACCAATTCCCAAGAAGCGCAAGCTTGGACCAAAAACCGTGGATTGTGTTAACCTAGACTATGCTTTTCATAGCATTGGCTATAGATTTTTGATAATAAAATCTGAGATACCCGACATGCATGTTGGTACGATTATGGAGTTGAATGATGCGCCTTTCTTTGAGGACATATTTCCTATGAAGGATATGCCTAACTCATCAAATCAGGAGATACCTAGTCTATCTACTCAGGAATTTTCTGTAATTCCTGAACCCACCATTGCGATAGAACACGTTGAGAATCCTGAGGAGGATGACAATGAAACTCCTGTAAGGAGTAAGAGACAAAGGACTGCAAAGTCCTTTGGTGATGATTTCAGTATGTACCTCGTGGATGACACACCTAGGACTCTTTCAGAAGCTTATGCATCTTCTGATGCTGACTACTGGAAGGAAGCTGTCCGTAGTGAGATGGATTCCATCTTAGCTAATAGAACATGGGAAGTCACTGATCGTCCTTATGGGTGCAAACCCGTGGGATGTAAGTGGGTGTTTAAGAAAAAGCTTAGACCTGATGGTACAATTGAAAAGTACAAGGCACGACTTGTGGCCAAGGGTTATACCCAGAAAGAAGGTGAAGACTTCTTTGATACTTACTTACCTGTGGCTAGACTGACCACTATTCGGGTGCTACTATCATTGGCTGCCTCACACAGTCTTCTCGTTCATCAAATGGACGTTAAGACGGCTTTCCTCAATGGAGAGTTGGATGAGGAAATTTACTTGGATCAACCCAATAGTTTTGTAGTACCTGGTCAGGAAGGAAAGGTGTGCAAGTTATTGAAGTCTTTATATGGCCTTAAACAAGCTCCTAAGCAGTGGCATGAGAAATTCGAAAGAACGTTAACTGCTGTCGGCTTTGTTGTAAACAAAGCTAACAAGTGTGTATACTATCGCCATGGTGGGGGCGAAGGAGTTATTCTCTGTCTGTATGTCGATGACATACTGATCTTTGGAACCAACCTTGATCTAATCAAGGAGGTTAAGGATTTCTTATCTTGCTGTTTTAAGATGAAGGATCTAGGAGTAGCTGATGTTATTTTGAACATCAAGCTGCTGAGAGATGAGAAAGGTGGGATTACACTGCTTCAATCTCACTATGTGGGAAAGGTCTTGAGTCGTTTTGGGTATAGCGACTGCAAGCCTTCTCCAACTCCATATGATGCTAGTGTGTTGCTTCGAAAGAATCGACGGATTGCTAGAGATCAACTGAGGTATTCTCAGATTATTGGCTCGCTTATGTATTTGGCGAGTGCCACGAGGCCTGACATCTCGTTTGCCGTGAGCAAACTAAGCCGGTTTGTATCAAACCCGGGAGATGATCATTGGCATGCGCTTGAGAGGGTTTTGCGCTATTTGAAAGGCACTGCGAGCTATGGGATTCACTATACTGGGTACCCAAGGGTACTGGAGGGTTATACTGACTCAAACTAGATATCTGATGCTGATGAGATTAAGGCCACAAGTGGTTATGTTTTTACACTTGGTGGTGGCGCTGTTTCCTGGAAGTCTTGCAAGCAGACCATCTTAACGAGGTCAACTATGGAAGTAGAACTCACAGCATTAGACACGGCCACTGTTGAAGCAGAGTGGCTTCATCAGCTCTTCATGGACTTACCTGTGGTTGAGAAATCAATACCCGCTATCTTGATGAACTGTGATAATCAAACTGTAATCATAAAGATAAACATTTCTAAGGATAATATGAAGTCCTCGAGGCATGTGAAGAGGAGATTGAAATCTGTCAGAAAAATGAAGAACTCCGGAGTTATTGCGTTGGATTATATCCAAACGTCTAAAAACTTGGCAGATCCCTTCACAAAGGGTTTATCACGTAATGTGATAGATAATGCATCGATGGAGATGGGTTTGAGACCCACCGTATGAGTTGTCCATAGTGGTAACCCACCCTATGTGATCGGAGATCCCGTGAAGTAGAAGTGGGAGACAAGCTATTGGGCAGCTGGAAGAAGAGTATCCCTATATTTGCTATCCCACTCCGTGAAGATGCAATACTCTCATAATCTGCATGACAGGTTGATATTTATCTTAATATGTTCCAAGTGGCTTATTTGGGTAAGTAGAGATGTTGTCCTACAGAGCATCTCCTAAGGAACACACCTATATGAATTTGACTGTTAAACGTCGTAGTCTGTGAGAATAGGGTGTTCTCTAATAAATTCATGAAAGGCCTTGGAGTATGACGTATACGCTCCACCCGCGGGGAAGCCTTGCGGCAGCCCAGTATCGGTCAAGGATTTGTGTGAAACTAGTCTCGCAGAAAACTTGTAGTTCAAGGCATAGTCCACTATTCAAGTTGTGATCTAGTGTAGCATAAAATTCTAAATGGAACTTCAACTTAACAGTCTCCATTAAGCACCGGTATATAAACAATGTTTAAGAACAAATGATGATATGTGCCAATGAGACTTTGTGGGGGATTGTTGGATTTTTGCTATTAGGTCTTTGGCCCAAAGCCCATCTAAAATCTCAAATTCTCATGGCCCATATGTGTTGGCTGTGTGTGTGGTGTGAGTGGGACTAAAGTTTAGTCCGACCCCGCTAGTTGAGGGAGAGCTACACCTCTTTATAAGGTGAGATCTTCTAGCATATGTAAGAGAGTGAGAAGAGAAGAGGCCCTCGCGCACTCCTCCTCCTCGCTCGCCTCGTCACGCCACGCCTCGCCTCGCCACGGAGCGCCGCGCCGCGGGTTGCGGGATTGAGCCGAGCCGAGCTCATACCTACGCGTTTATTTTTGCCGGTCAGGAATGGAGAGTCCGTAACAGACGCGCCATGATCTAAAACGTCGGATCGTGGGCGGTAACCGACTCGGATGTGGGTCCAGTCCACGTCGCTCCACCCTGCTGCGCATATATATACGCGAGGTCCCTGCCAACCCTAGCCGCCGTCACAACGTATGGTTTCGCACCGTTCCAGATCATTGCGCCGCCATCCAAGTCTTCTCCATCCCTCCTTCCGGCGTGCACTGCGAGAAGGGACAACAGGCCTCCGGAACCCCACCTCTCGTGATCCTGTACGGGAGAGGGGCGATCATGTTTTTGGGGAGCGCACTCGCGCGACTGCTGGCAGCGACGATTTCCTCGACGACGACTTCTTCCCTGACCTCGGCAACCTCTTCCTCAACGACATGGGTGATAACATCAACGGCGGTTCTAGTCCCGCTGGACCGTATGCAATCTTGTCCTCTCTGTTCGAGATCATGCTAGAATTTATATGTCTAGTTTTTGCCGTAGATTCGATCTACTCGTTTACTATGCTAGTCTGCATGATTAGTGTAGTCTATGCTATTGCTGTCATGATTTATTTACTATTTATTCGGATTAAATATTATAGTAATTTGCTCATATATTCAACAGAAAATGCGAGAACGAGTGTCAAGTCTAGGACTTGGAATCCAGGTGGGATGGTTCTACCACAAGGAAGCTGACCATTTGATCTACGCTCAGTTTGCTAGTCCAGAGAATCTTTTATAGTTGTAGTGTGGGGAAATTTTGACATAATGGTTTACGTCCAATACATGCATCCTCCGAGAATGAAGTTTTTTTTATCACCCCTGATAACACTCTGAAAACATGAAGAAAATAAACCTTTAGCACTGACAACATCAGGCCAATAATGAGAATGATCAGGAATGCTTTGCTCCCAGACGAAGTAGCTTTTCTCAGATACTTAGCTCCAGTCATATCACATAGAAGGCATTATTCTCAAACTTCCAATGATATTTATAGAGTAAACTTGAGTTCTTAATATTTAAATCAGTAAGTAGGGATATACATGAGGGTACATAACTTGCTCTTTGGTCTCCAAGACCCCTGCATTAAACAGTTGGTGGCGACAAGTATGATGGGCACCCGGTTTACAAAAAGTTGCCCGTGATGAATGTGCATTTACTCCCACAAAAAACCGCTCGAGCTGCAACATCTGAAGATCCAGCGAGAAGCATGCCTTGTCCGGCCTGCGCATCTGTTGTTGTTCCAGCCTTGGGGCGTCCCCTCCAGCAGCAGGTACCCTCCGGCCACGAGCCACGGCCCATGATGTTCTAGTTATGATAACGCAACGACAGGTAGGTGATCCTCTCTGCCTCACACAGATCCCCCTCGTCTCCCTGCAGGACGGCGTACTCGAGATGGTAGGGGTCACGTTCCCGGCGAGATGGCCCACGACATGGTAGCTGCACCGCCGCCATCCTTAGCGCGGATGATGTTCCTGATCGCGCAGGCCACGGTCGGGCCGGTGGACTGGAACCCCACGAAGAAGAGCACCTCGCTCACCGCCATGCTGCGTGTGTTTGCCCACGGTAGCTACATAAAAAATAGATCCAACGCCCAGCAACGCAAGTCACCCGCCCAAGTATCTAACGGCCAGCAACGCAGCAAGGTGGAGATCATGACAGACCCAACGGCCGATATCATGGACGCGGCTCTCTTGTTATTGGGCTAAAACCCAACATGCTCGCCAGGCCGACCCACCCAATACGACTAGCGGTGCTTCTGAATTTTTTCTCCCTGGTCTGACAGATTTAGTTCCATACCGCTTATGTAAACTTCTTTGCAGATGTTTATAAGGTTGATTTCTATTGCAGTTGACACCAAGCAGTCAGCTTGGTAAGCTACTTACAAAAATTTGCAATCAATGATAAATGATTCCTGGGTTGTGACGACATTTGCACATTACAAATGTCCCACAACTAAACTTAGCACACCGACATGGTATGTTCAGCTTTTTATGTATATCCTGATTTTTTTCGGGGAAACCCTAGGATTTTGTCTTCCAGATCGGACGATGGGAGTACTGTGGTCTCGTTTTCTCTCTTGTAAGCATCGTTTGTGAAGCAGAGCTGGAAGACAGAGGTGGAGCGGCTTAGTCTTGCACGGAGCGTTCGGTGGAGATGTCAAGTCTATGTTCAGCTTTTTATGTATATCCAGATTTTTTTCGGGGAAACCCTAGGATCTTGTCTTCCAAATCGGACGATGGGAGTACTGCGGTGTCGTTTTCTCTCTTGGAAGCATCATTTGTGGAGCAGAGCTGGAAGACAGAGGCAGAGGTGGAGCGGCTTAGTCTTGCACGGAGCTTTCGGTGGAGATGTTAAGTCATGCCTGGCCGACAGGTGCTACGCTGTGTCATGTCTGGTCGGCATGTGCTACGCACGACAGATCTACTAGAATCTTCGTGTCTGGACGGACGAGCGCGGGGCGGTGGCGCCGTGGTGGCATCGACGGATGGACGGACAGGCAAGGATGATGCAGATCTCTCTCCTGAAGATGGGTCAGCGGTCCGATGATGATGGCGGCATCTAAAACGTGTGCATGTGGTGTACGCTTTCGGTCTGCTGCACCCGCTGTGGGTTCCGATACGTTATGTGGATGGATCGGCGACGGCACCGGTTTTAGATATGCAGAGTGAGAGCACTCCACATTATCGAGTTTTGTAGGTGTGAGTGGTGGCTTCGGGTGGCTTGATGTATGTTCTTGTTAGACCTATGTTGAATAATAAATAAAGATGGCCGTATGCATCGATTCATGCAGAGGCCGGGAGTTTTAACCTCCTTTTCCAGAAAAAAAGTTTGTTGTGGTTACAAAATTTCCTACACTAAGTTTTCAATATGACGAATGTGGCGATTTTTTTCCTGGTAAAAGTGCAACAGAGTAAACTTCCCCCTCCCGCGTAGAACAATATAAAGACGATTTTTTGTCCACTTTGGGTAGTTCGATTCTTCGTCTTATCATCAGCCGCTTGAGTCCTTGTTGATGTTTTAAAGCCACCTTGTGCTTCTGCTCCGTCGAGATCAGGTTGCCCCACATAGCGTTCCCGCTCGCGGTCATGACGGATGTTATGCACGGGAGAAAGATGTGGAGCGCATGGGTTATGGTGTGATGTGAGTTGGATGTGTCCGTCTTGAAACAGTTAATGCCGGTGAGGCCAAGCGTTCGGGTGTGGCGCCCTTGGCCGGTGAGCCGCTTCAGTGTCGGCGCCAACGAGAGGTCATGTCCGCTTTGGGCCGACGTCCATTCAGAGAGGCCGCTCAAGAGCCGTATGAATACATGCAACAGGCTTTGGGCAGGAAAGGACACATGCGAGGAAGGGGGTTTTGGGTGGGCATGGCGGTCAGAAGCGGGCGTGGCAAAGGTTCGGATGCCAACAAAGCACCCCTGGGTTTTTTCCAGTTTGCAGGAAAAATCACGTCTGGACTGGTTGCCGGACCGATATAGGTCCATGTTGGATGACAACACACGTCCGGATCGCGTGGTCTGGACGATTGCAGACGGTTTGAGGATCGGCGTTGGAGATGCCCTAATAGTAATGCAATTAATTCATTGCTTATTAGAAAACATATTGTAACAATACCACAATTGTATTCTTCTTGCATATTATCAAAAACTGCAATTTATGTGCAAATTGTGTGCACACCTTTTTTATTTCATTTTTTTCACTTCTATCTTATTTAGGGTAATACCAGTAACACTATTTCATTCTTCTTGAATAACTTTATTTTTTATTTTTGTTTTGTTTTTATTTCAGTGTATCAGTATTGGGGAATGGAAATTTCGGAGAAAGCAGAAGTCTTATGTTAAGTTAGGTTACACATATTTGCAAATATTATCTTGCTTTTAAATTTATGTTTTTTATTTTAGGGCTAATCCACTCTCGTTATTGTTTCTCACAAATATATTTTTTGTCTTTGTTTTGCTTTTGTTTGATAAATTTTCATGTGCTAGCTTCATTGATACGAAGAAACGTTAGTCGAGAGAGACACACACATGCACCACGTACAATTCGTTAGTTCACCGGGTACGTGAACGGATTCTTAGTGACTATCAAACAAGTGCAGTTGCACATATTTAGCATGTCTCTAATTGGTAGCTAGTGCAAACGTCCTCTTCCTTCACTAGCATAAATGGGCGGATCCATACTTGTGCCTCCCATCGCCGTTTTTGGGAACCTTCAAGATGGTTCTCTCTAGTTTTGGCTTTCCCCGGTTTTCTGCTACTGCTTCTTATTTCTAATTGATTTCTCTTTATTCATTTTCCTCTTTCTATTTCTTTATTTTTATCGTTCTTCATTTTATTTTTCATTCATGGATTTTCTTTCAATCCCCAAACATATTTCAAATTCACAAACATTTTTTAATTTTGCAAAAAAATAAAAAAACATGAACTTTGTCGATTTTTTTTTCTAAATTTCCTGAAGTTTTCTGAAATCTCGTTAACTTCTCCCAAATTATGCGAACATTTTTTGAAACCTCGGGAACATGTTTTTTCAAGTCTGCAAACTTTTCCAAATTTATGAACATTTCTTAAAATATACATAAAAATCCGAATTCGTGAGAATTTTGCGATTTCACGAAATTTTCATACAAATTGGAGCACATTCATTATATTTTGGTTAGTATTTATGAAAAAGGGACCGGACCTAAACATATCCTACGACGACACACGGTCTCCAAGCCCTTGTTGTTTCCTTCTTCCAACCATGTCCTCGTCCTGCAGTATCCATGAGCAGCGAAGATAAGATCCGCGAAGTAAAGGTGTGGTCACCGACGAGGAATAGTAGAACATGGGAGACGGACCGGCCAACCTAGGACTCGATCCCCCACTACCTCCCACCCCACTCATCCTTGTCAGAGTTCGCGACACATCACTAGTAGAAAACAGGCCTTTGGATCGAAGCACTAGTCCCGGTTGGCTTCTTTACCGGGACTAATGCTACCACTAGTCCCGGTTCATTAGGCTAGGCATTAGTACCGGTTCATGAGGAACCTCTAGTCCCGGTTGGTAACACCAACCGGGACTAAAGGGGTGGTGGGAGGGTTGCGTCAGGCTCGGGCCCCTGCGTGCCACTTTAGTCCCGGTTGCTAACACAAACCGGGACTAAAGATGGAACCTCTAGCCCCGGTTTGTGTTACCAACCGGGACTAAAGGTGTGGTGGCAGGCTGGTGTTAGGCTGGGGCCCTGCGAGCACCTTTAGTCCTGGTTGGTAAGACCAACCGGGACTAGAGATGGACCTCTAGTCCCGGTTTGTAGGACCAACCGGGACTAAATGTATCCCTATATATAGATGTGCTCCTTCCAGCCCGAGCTCATCCTCTCCATTTCTCTGTTTTCTCTTCCTCTTCTCGAGCTCACCCCTCCATTTTTGCCAAAATTTGTCAAGATTTGAGGCACCCCATCTATTCAAGTGTTCACAAAGTTAGCAACTTTGTCCTTTCATCTCTCATTGCTAGATTAGCTCGTCCAATGCTCTATAAGTATAGTGATTTGTGGGTTCTAGTTTGGGTGTAATTATGTGGGATTTTATTTGATTTATATGCAATTTGAGCTCAAATTAACTTCTTAGTTTGCATGTGTTGGTGTGGTTTACTTAGTGCCTTCCCGTCCCCGTCCTAACCACCATCGATCGCCTGCACCGTCCCGTCGCCGGCACCACCTTGGCGAGCCTCTTCTTGTTCTTATCCTTTTTCTAAAAAAAAATCTTATTTGTATGATTTAGATAGTGACTTGCATAATTTTGTTACTTGTATGATTGTTTGTTATACATATATAGTGCAATGGTTTTGATATCCGTGCCCGTCGGCCCTCGTCCGGTTTACGATTCGGATGTGGTATATTCTCTTTTATAACTATTTGTTGCATTTCGTGTTTATGACAATTATGCCCATCAAGTTGACATAGATGTTTTTATCTAGGAGGTATGTGAACTGGAAGTTCCAACCGACCCTCTTGTCGAGCAGTTAAATTTAGTTGAAAAAGAAAACGAGGATTTGAAAGAAAAATTGAAAAGAATTGAAGAAGTGAAGATGAAATTGAAGTTGTATGTTGCCGATGTCGTCGATGATCACAAGATCAAGATGGATGCAATGCGCTTGAAGATTAGAAAGATTAGAAAATATGTCGTTGATAAAGAGGCTTGATATCATTATGCTTTTGGATCAATTGTTACCTTAGTTGTGATTTTGATAGCATTTGTTGTTGCATTTAAATGCTTTAGCTAGATAGTTTTGTGTTGTTTTTATGAGAATAAGTGTGTATGAACTTTATGTATGAACTTGTATTAATTTGGTCTTTTTGGTGTTGTGTAATGAAGATGAGTCGGCAATGGATGTACGATGACCGCCGCTCTCCCCAGTTCATTGATGGCGTGCATAGTTTTCTGTGTGCGGCTGAGGCAAACAAGCGGGATGGTTTTATGTGTTGTCCATGTTCCAACTGTAAGAAGGATAGGAATTACTCTTGCTCAAAAGTCATTCACGTCCACCTGTTTACGTCCGGTTTCATGTCCGGCTATAACTGTTGGACCAAGCACGGAGAAAGAGGGGTTCTAATGGAAGAAAATGAAGAAGAGGATGATGACAAGTATCTTGGGTTCCTTGAATACGATGATCATACTACAATGGGGGAAGAGAATGAAGAAGATGAAGAAGAGGCATCAGATGAGCCCGCTGATGATCTTGGTCGGGCCATTGCTGATGCAAAGAGAAACTGCGAAAGTGAAAAGAAGAAGTTGAAGTTGCAGCGCATGTTAGAGGATCACAAAAAAGGGTTGTACCCAAATTGCGAAGATGACAACACAAAGCTCGGTACCACACTGGAATTGCTGCAATGGAAGGCAGAGAATGGTGTATCTGACAAGGGATTTGAAAAGTTGCTGAAAATAATTAAGAAGAAGCTTCCAAAGGACAACGAATTGCCCGACAGTACATATGAAGCAAAGAAGGTTATCTGCCCTCTAGGATTAGAGGTGCAGAAGATACATGCATGCCCTAATGACTGCATCCTCTACCGCGGTGAGGAGTACGAGAATTTGAATGCAGGCCCGGTATGCGGTGCATTGCGATATAAGATCGGTCGCGATGACCCTGGTGATGATGTTGAGGGCGAGCGCCCCAAGAAGAGGATTCCTACGAAGGTGATGTGGTATGCTCCTATAATACCATGGTTGAAACGTTTGTTCCAAAACAAAGAGCATGCCAAGTTGGTGCGATGGCACAAAGAAGACCGTAAGAAAGACGGGAAGTTCAGAGTACCCGCTGATGGGTCGCAGTGGAGAAAAATCGAGAGAAAGTTGCCGGACTTTGCAGATGACCCAAGGAACTTATGGTTTGGTTTAAGTGCAGATGGCATTAATCCTTTTGGGGAGCAGAATAGCAAGCATAGCACATGGCCTGTGACTCTATGTATCTATAACCTTCCTCCTTGGTTGTGCATGAAGCGTAAGTTCATTATGATGCCAGTGCTCATCCAAGGCCATAAGCAACCCGGCAACGACATTGATGTGTACCTAAGGCCATTAGTTGATGAACTTTTAGAGTTGTGGATTAAAAAAGGTGTACGTGTGTGGGATGAGCACAAACAGTAGGAATTTGACCTATGAGCGTTGATGTTTGTAACCATCAATGATTGGCCTGCTCTTAGTAACTTTTCAGGACAAACAAACAAGGGATACCATGCATGCACGCACTGTTTAGATGAGACTTGTCGGGGATATACCACGCGGTATGACCCGGGAGACAATTATAACCCGATGATAGTTATTATAACCTGGCAGACAGTTATGACCCGTATGACAATTATGACCCGGCTGAAAGTTAAGTCCCGGAGATGAGTCCCTGAAGATGAGTCCCTGAAGATGAGTCTTGAAGATAAGCCCTGGTTGTAAGCCGCCTGGTTGTAAGCCGCCCGGTTAAGCCGCCCGGTTAAGCTGCCCGGTTGTAAGCCGCCCGGTTAAGCCGCCCGTCTGAGATAACAGCCCGGGACTCAGAAGCCCATGAAGAGAAGCCCGCGATGGGAAGTCATAATAAGTTAAGCCTCAATCCGACTTAGACTCTACATGTATACCGCCCCTTCAGCTTATATAAGGAGGGGCGGGTCACCCCAAGAGGGTCAGATTTTAGACGTCTCAATAGACAGGTCTTAGACAACTTCAAGTCATTAGAGATAGACAGATTAGAGGCTCTCGAGATTAGAGGTAGCGATCCCGCACCCTTGTAATCGAGATCATCCTCATCATTAATATAGACACAAAGCAGGACGTAGGCTTTTACCTCCATCGGAGGGGCCGAACCTGGGTAAACTCGCGTCTCTCGATTCCGACCAACCCCTCTCAAGCCGCCACATAGTTGCGATGGCCTCACACCTAAGTCCGTTAACCCGGACATCTTGCCGTGACAAAACCACGACAAGACTCAAAGTATATCTTTGGACAAATGCAAGAAGAATGTGTACCTAGGATATCGTCGATTTCTTCCGACCAAGCATGCCTTAAGAAAGAAAGGCAAGCATTTCAAAGGTGAGGCAGATCACCGAAAGAAGCCTGTCCTCCGTACTGGTGATGATATACTTGATATATGGTCAAGGATTTACATGTCATCTTTGGAAAGGGTCTGGGCGGACAATCTGTTCCGATTAACGCTGACAGACACGACCCCATGTGGAAGAAGAAATCTATATTTTGGGAGCTAAAATATTGGAAAGTCCTAGAGGTCCGCTCTGCAATCGATGTGATGCACATCACGAAGAATCTTTGCGTGAACCTGCTAGGCTTCTTGGGCGTGTATGGGAAGACAAAAGATACACCGGAGGCACGGCAAGACTAGCAACGTATGAACGAAAAAGACGGCATGCATCCAAAAAAGTATGAAGGTCCTGCCAGCTATGCTCTTACCAAAGCAGAGAAGGAAATATTTTTTGAATGCCTGCTCAGTATGAAGGTCCCATCAAGCTTCTCGTTGAATATAAAGGGAATAATAAATATGGCAGAGAAAAAATTCCTGAACCTAAACTCTCATGACTGCCACGTGATCATGACACAACTGCTTCCGGTTGCATTGAGGGGGCTTCTACCAGAAAATGTTCGATTAGCCATTGTGAAGCTATGTGCATTCCTCAATGCAATTTCTCAGAAGGTAATCGATCAGGAAATCCTACCAAGGTTACAGAATGATTTGGTCCAATGTCTTGTCAGTTTCGAGTTGGTGTTCCCACCATCCTTCTTCAATATTATGACGCACGTCCTAGTTCACCTAGTCGAAGAGATTGCCATTCTGGGTCCTGTATTTCTACACAATATGTTCCCCTTTGAGAGGTTCATGGGAGTCTTAAAGAAATATGTTCGTAACCGTGCTAGGCCAGAAGGAAGCATCTCCAAGGGCCACGAAACAGAGGAGGTTATTGAGTTTTGTGTTGACTTTATTCCTGACCTTAAGTCGATTGGTGTTCCTCAATCGCGGCATGAGGGGAGTGACGTGGCTTGGACTGCGTCGGTATTTCCCCAAAGAGGAAGGGATGATGCAGCACAGCGACGGTAAGTATTTCCCTCAGTTATGAAACCAAGGTTATCGAACCAGTAGGAGGATCACCACCACCCAATAAGCAGCACCTGCACACAAACAACAAATACTTGCAACCCAACGCGAAAGAGCGGTTGTCAATCTCTCTACGGTAAATAGATAGATTAGGTAGTGATAGATAGGAGAGAAAGATCTCTCAAGAACACAAAGAAAAAGAGTAAATATGCAGCAATATATTTTTGGGTTTTTGGTTTTGTAGATCTGAAAACAAAGATTGCAAAAAACGTAGATCGGAAAGCAATATGATAGAAAAGTAGACCCGGGGGCCGTAGGGTTCACTAGTGGCTTGTCTCGTGAGTATAGCGCACGGTGGGTGAACAAATTACTGTTGGGCAATTGATAGAAAATCGAATAGTCATGACGATATCCAAGGCGATGATCATTATATAGGCATCACGTCCAAGATAGATAGACCGACTCCTGCCTGCATCTACCTCTATTACTCCACACATCGACCGCTATCCAGCATGCATCTAGTGTATTAAGTTCATGGAAAAACGGAGAAATGCAATAAGAACGATGACATGATGTAGACGAGATCTATTCATGTAGGAATAGACCCCATCTTGTTATCCTTAATAGCAACGATACATCGTGTCTTGCTGCCCCTTCTGTCACTGGGAAAGAACACCGCAAGATCGAACCCATCACAAAGCACCTCTTCCCATGGCAAGAAAAATAGATCTAGTCGGCCTAACTAAACCAAAGATTCAAAGAAGAAATACGAGGCTATAAGTAATCATGCATATAAGAGATCAAAGAAGACTCAAATAATATTCATGGATAGAAACTGATCATGAACTCAAAATTCATCGGATCCCAACAAACACACCACAAAAGTTTACATCAAATAGATCTCCAAGAGACCATTGTATTGAGAATCATGAGAGAGAGAGAGAGAAGAAGGAATCTAGCTACTGCCTACGGACCCATAGGTCTATGGTGGACTACTCATGCATCATCGGAGAGGCACCTATGAGGAAGATGAACCCCTCCGTGATGGTGTTTAGATTGGATCTCGAGGTTCTGGAACTTGCGGCGGCTAGAATTGTGTTTCGTCGACTCCTCTAGGGTTTTTGGATTTTCTGGGAATTTATAGGTAGGATAGTCGGTTGAGGGGGTGCCCGAGGTGCCCAGCCCCCACCAGGCCGCGCCAGGGGGCCTCTGGCGCGCCCTGGTGGGTGCTGGCCACCCTGGCCCCCCTCTTCTGGTGTTCTTTGGCCCATCTTCTTTCTTCTGGTCCGTAAAAAATCCACAAAAATCCCCGCAGTGTTTTGTCTCCGTTTGGTACTGATTTTCTGCGAAGTAAAAAACAAGCAAAAACAGCAACTGGCACTTTGGCACTATGTCAATAGGTTAGTCCCAAAAAATGATATAAAGTTGTAATAAAATGATTGTAAAGCATCCAAGAATGATAATATAACAGCATGGAACAAGCAAAAATTGTAGATACGTTGGAGACGTCTCAGGGAGACTGCGTGGAAAAGGCACGCTTGGACCAAAATCAATAATATGTAGGGATGGGCATTCTTGGGCGCAAGCACACTACACAGTTCTACTAAATTCTACCTTGGTGACCCCATATATCGAGAAACACATGGATATTATACGCTCCAAGAACCCGGAGCAGTCTGACCCCTGGATTAAACGTGCACACATTGCGGCTTTTGGCGGTTGGTTGCAAACACATCTCATGAATGACGATATTGTTGCAGATGAGCTGTACTTGTTGGCCAAGAGACCATCTTCGACTGTATTGACTTTCCAAGGATACGAGATAAATGGGAATACATTTTACACGATCGCCCAAGATAAAAAGAACACCAACCAAAACAGTGGTGTCTGCTTTGACGATGCAGCAAACACCAATAGGGAAAAGGACACATATTATGGTTACATAGAGGAGATATGGGAACTTGACTATGGAAGTGATTTGAAGGTCCCTTTGTTCCGGTGCAAATGGGTCAATCTGACTGGAGGAGGGGTAATGGTAGACCCGCAGTACGGAAGGACAATAGTGGATCTCAACAATCTTGGGTACACAGAGGAACCATTCGTCCTAGCCAATGATGTGGCGCAGGTTTTCCATGTGAAGGACATGTCTACCAAACCGAGAAAAATAAAAGATAAGAAAGCGGATACATCATACGATGAGCCAAAGCGCCACATAGTTCTTTCAGGGAAAAGAAACATCATGGGAGTGGAGGACAAGACAGACATGTCAACAGATTATGATAAGTTTGATGAAATTCCTCCTTTCACAGTGAAGACTGACCCAAGCATCCTGTTAAATGATAAAGATTGTCCATGGTTACGGCGCAATAAGCAAGGGACACACGAGAAGAAAAAGTTTTATACCCCAAGATCACACTCTGGGATGTGAATGGCTTCACCGTCACGAATTTTCTTCTCTAGTGAGTAGCCGAGTTGGTCCAGTTTGTACACGAAGTGCATCCAGTTTTTGATGTATCCCTCTCAACTTTTTACCACATGCTATGTGGGTGCAATAATGATACCATGCCAAGTTTCAACTTTTTCAGAATTCATTTGTAGTGTTTTTTAAATTCAGGGTCGTTTAGCTCAAAAAATCATTAAATGCATGAAAAATAGCAAATGAAGTTAGAAAGGGTTGAAATTTGAAGATGTGGTTTAGAATGGTGCATATTGAATGCACAAAAAATCTGGAGTTGAAACAAGTTTAAAAAAATGAAATGCCTTTGTAACAGATGAGTTTTCGTCCGAAACCCTCATACTTCGAAGGAGATGGTCCAGTTTGTACACCAAGTGCATTCATTTTTTGCCATAACCCTCTAAAGTTTTTAGGACATTCTATGTGGGTGAAATGATGATACCATGCCAAGTTTCAACCTTTTCAGAGTTCATTTGCGGTGCTTTTCAAATTCATGGTCATTTTAGCTCAAAAAAAAATCATTAAATGCATGAAAAATAGCAAATGAAGTTAGAAAGGGTTGAAATTTGGGAATGTGGCTTTGAATGGTGCATATTGAATGCACAAAAAATCTGGAGTTGAAACAAGTTTAAAAAAATGAAATGCCTTTGTAACAGATGAGTTTTCGTCCGAAACCCTCATACTTCGAAGGAGATGGTCCAGTTTGTACACAAAGTGCATTCATTTTTTGCCATAACCCTCTAAAGTTTTTAGGACATTCTATGTGGGTGAAATGATGATACCATGCCAAGTTTCAACCTTTTCAGAGTTCATTTGCGGTGCTTTTCAAATTCATGGTCATTTTAGCTCAAAAAAAATCATTAAATGCATGAAAAATAGCAAATGAAGTTAGAAAGGGTTGAAATTTGGGGATGTGGCTTTGAATGGTCCATAGTGAATGCACAAAAAGTCTGTACTTGAAATAAGTTAAAAAAAATTAAATGCCTTTATAACAGATGAGTTTTCGTCCGAAACCCTCATACTTCGAAGGAGATGGTCCAGTTTGTACACAAAGTGCATCCAGTTTTTGTCGTAACCCTCTCAACTTTTTAGGACATGCTATGTGGGTGAAATGATGATACCATGCCAAGTTTCAACCTTTTCAGAGTTCGTTTGTAGTGCTTTTTAATATCAGGGTCGTTTACCTAAAAAAATCATTAAATGCATGAAAAATAGCAAATGAAGTTAGAAAGGGTTGAAATTTGAAGATGTGGCTTATAATGATGCATATTGAATGCACAAAAAGTCCGGAGTTGAAAGAAGTTTAAAAAAATGAAATGCCTTTGGAACAGATGAGTTTTCGTCCGAAACCCTCATACTTCGAAGGAGATGGTCCAGTTTGTACACGAAGTGCATTCATTTTTTGCCATAACCCTCTAAAGTTTTTAGCACATGCTATGTGGGTGAAATGATGATACCATGCCAAGTTTCAACCTTTTCAGAGTTCATTTGTAGTGTTTTTTAATTTCAGGGTCGTTTAGCTAAAAAAAATCTTTAAATGCATGAAAAATAGCAAATGAAGTTAGAAAGGGTTGGAATTTGAAGATGTGGCTTAGAATGGTGCATATTAAATGCACAAAAAGTCTGGAGTTGAAAAAAGTTTAAAAAAATGAAATGCATCCAGTTTGTACACGATGAAAAAAGTCTGGAGTTGAAAAAAGTTTAAAAAAATGAAACCCTCATACTTAGATGAGTTTTCGTCCGAAGCCCTCATACTTCGAAGGAGATGGTCCTGTTTGTACACGAAGTGCATCCAGTTTTTGCCGTAATCCTCTCAACTTTTTAGCACATGCTATGTGGGTGAAGTGATGATACTATGCCAAGTTTCAATGTATTCAGAGTTCATTTCTAGTGCTTTTTAATTTCAGGGTCGTTTAGCTAAAAAAATCATTAAATGCATGAAAAATAGCAAATGAAGTTAGAAAGGGTTGGAATTTGAAGATGTGGCTTAGAATGGTGCATATTGAATGCACAAAAAGTCTGGAGTTGAAACAAGTTTAAAAAAAATGAAATGCCTTTGTAACAGATGAGTTTTCGTCCGAAACCCTCATACTTCGAAGGAGATGGTCCAGTTTGTACATGAAGTGCATCCAGTTTTTGCCGTAACCCTCTCAACTTTTTAGCACATGCTATGTGGGTGAAATGATGATACCATGCCAAGTTTCAACCTTTTCAGAGTTTATTTGTAGTGATTTTGATTTAAACAAATGAAGGTATAAATCTAAAAGAGCTAAACAAAATTTGGTTTTGATTAAAAGACCTATTTAAAATATGCTAAAAATTCCCAAATTTAACATAATGATAAACATACTAATATTAAACAACAACAAAAACAATCACTCAAAAATCTAATTTGAAACTAAAGTTATTCACAAACTAGTGATTCAAACAAATTTCAAAAGAATTCAAATTTAAACTATTTAAATTTGAAAACTACTGGCACTAACAGAAAGTTTGTAATTGTTTTGAACTAAAGCAAAAAGATTCATTCAAAAACTATAAATATTCTAACAGTTATTCCAAATCTAAAAACAAAAATTAGAAAAACAAAACAGAACAAAAAAGAGAAAATACACCTGTAGTCCCGGTTGGTGGCTCCAACCGGGACTAAAGGTCCTTCCTTTAGTCACGATTGCAGCCACCAACCGGGACTAACACTAGTATTAAATAGGGCTTTGGTCTAGGCCAGAATATTGCATTAGTCCCAGTCGTGTTACGAACCGGGACAAATGGGTGCATCAGTCTCGGTTCATGAGGCCAGGACGCCGGCCGGGCCTCGGCGGGCACCAGTCCCGGTTCGTCTGACCCCTTTAGTCCTGGTTCCAAACATTTACCGGGAATAAAAGGTCCTCGCTCCTGGCGCAGCCCCTTTAGTCCCGGTTGGTGGCTGGAACCGGGACTAAAGGGCAGTCTTCTGTCCCGGTTCTAGCCACCAACCGGGACTAAAGATATGCCTATATATATGCTTGCCCCTGCCCGCTCACTCCACTGTTTTAGGCCGGCCGGCGTGTGGGAGGTGTGTGCTGCTCTGCTCTCACCTCCTATGCACACGAGGTGTTCGATGAAATGCCCGAGCCACGCTTAAGCTTTCTCCTCTCCAAGCTCGACCTCCAACCTCCATTTTCCCCAAGATTTGTCTAGGTTTGGCGGTCCGTCCCGTCCCGTCCCCGTCCTCACCGTTGTGGACCGCCCGCACCGATCTCGTCGCCGGCACCACCGTGGTGAGCCTCTTGTTCTTATCTTCTTTTTAAAAGAAAAAAAAATCTTACTTGTATGATTTACATAGATACTTGTATAAATTTCTTACTTTTATTATTGTTTGTTATTATATAGTGCCATGGTTTTGGTATCCGCCCCCGTCGGCCCTCGTCCGGTCTATGATACGGATGTGGTATATTATCTTTTATAACTATTTGTTTCATTTAGTGTTTATGACAATTATGCCGACCAACGTGACATAGATGTTTTTATCTAGGACGTATGTGAACCGGAAATTCCAACCGACCCTCTTATCGAGAGGTTAAATTTAGTTGAAAAAGAAAACGAGTATTTGAAAGAAAAATTGAAAAGATATGAGAAGGAGAAGATGAAATTAAAGTTGCATGTTGCCGATGTCGTCGATGATCACAAGATCAAGATGGATGCAATGCGCTTGAAGATTAGAAAGATAAGAAAATATGCCATTGATAATGAGGCTTGGTATCATTATGTTGTTGGATCAATTGTTACCTTAGTTGCGATTATGATCGCATTTGTTGTTGCATTTAAATATCTTACATAGTTGTATGTTAGTTTTTTTTAATTAGATGCTCTATAGAGTTGTATGTTGTTCTATGAGAACTATGTATGCACTTTATGTATTTATTTTTTCAGTAATAACATTTGATCACTACTGTACTTTGGTTTTAATGTGATGATGAACTTGTATTAATTTGGTCACTTCTCTATTCATGATGTTCTGTAATGGTTTTTGATACACTTAATTATATAATGCATGTTCTCTATTCATGCTATGTGGGTGAAATTATGATACCATGCCAAGTTTCAACATTTCTAGAGTTCATTTGCACTGCTTTTCAAATTCATGGTCATTTTAGCTCAAAATAAATCATGAAATGCATGAAAAATAACAAATGAAGTCAGAAAAGGGTTGAAAATTGATGATGTGGCTTTGGTGCATATTGAATGCAGAAAAAGTCTGGAGTTAAAATATGTTAAAAAATGAAATCCCTTTGTTTTCGCCTGAAACCCTGATACTTCGAAAGAGATTGTCCAGTTTGTACACGAAGTGCATCCAGTTTTTCCCGTAACCCTCTCAACTTTTTAGCACATGCTATGTGGGTGAAATTATGATACCATGCCAAGTTTCAACCTTTTCAGAGTTCATTTGCGGTGCTTTTCAAATTCATGGTCATTTTAGCTCAAAATAAATCATGAAATGCATGAAAAATAGCAAATGAAGTCAGAAAAGGGTTGAAAATTGATGATGTGGCTTTGAATGGTGCATATTGAATGCAGAAAAAGTCTGAAGTTAAAATATGTTAAAAAAATGAAATCCCTTTGTAATAGATGAGTTTTCGTCCAAAACCCTGATACTTCGAAAGAGATTGTCCAGTTTGTACACGAAGTGCATCCAGTTTTTCCCGTAACCCTCTCAATTTTTTAGCACATGCTATGTGGGTGAAATTATGATACCATGCCAAGTTTCAACCTTTTCAGAGTTCATTTGCGGTGCTTTTCAAATATATGGTCATTTTAGCTCAAAATAAAAAGAATTAAAATAATATTAACTAAAATTATCAAAGTATTTATTTGTTAAAAACTTTAATAGTAAAAAGAATTTTCATAAAGTATATTTTGTTACAAGCTTTAATAGAAAACTAAAAAGCTTTTATAAAACTCTAATAGCAAAAGGAATCAACTAAAATGAATCAATAAAAAATAAAACTTATGCAACTAAAATTATATAAAATTTATGCAACTAAAATTATATAACTAAAAATAACATATGCAAAAAATAATATTAAAAATTTAAAAACATAATATATGCAAAAAATTTAAAAAAAGGCCCGCCTACTAGCCACAACGGCCTGCATACGACTTGAAACCCTAGAAATGGGCTAGGATGCAGGCCCGCAGTGCTAGCAGGCCCAACAGGGCATGAGATAGGCATGTACTGCCCGCATTAGAGAGCAGCTCGAGAGGGCAGCGGCAGCAGCGCTTATAAACCACTTCGAGCCCCTCTCGACTAGCGAGGTGGGACTAAACATTGGCTGCGGGAAGCACAACCCTTTAGTCCCGGTTGGTGGCTCCAACCGAGACTAAAGGCCCCCCTTTAGTCCCGGTTGGAGCCACCAACCGGGACTAAAGGGCTAGGCTTCCCGCCCTTTGGGCTGCTGAAATTCACCTTTAGTCCCGGTTGGTAGCTCCAACCGGGACTAAAGGGGGGCCTTTAGTCCCGGTTGGAACCACCAACCGGGACTAAAGGTCTCTGTATATAAGCACCACTTAGGAAATTTTTCAAAAAGCCATCTGCAGTTCCCCCGACGACGCCGAAGACCACCTCAACGCCGCCAGGCTGCCCGAGCTCGCCGTCGCCTCCGAGCCGTCCCCGAGCCCGCTCCTCGTCGCCGGACCTCCCCGCCGTCCTCGTCGCCGGACCTCCTCGCCCTCCTCCCCGAGCCCGCTCCTCGTTGCCGCCCCCGACCCCGTCCCTGAGCCCTGCCCGACGCCGTCGCCTCCGAGCCGTCTCCGAGCCCGCTCCTTGTCGCCGGACCTCCCCGCCATCCTCGTCGCCGGACCTCCTCGCCGTCCTCGTCGCCGGACCTCCTCGCCCTCCTCCCCGAGCCCGCTCCTCGTCGCCGCCCCCTGACGCCATCCTCGAGCCCTCCCCCTGACAGTGGTAAACAGTGCACATCAAGTGTATGATGAAATGCTAGAGGGCTCTAGGAATTTTAGAATTTTTTGAGAATTTTTGTGGTGAGGTGTTGATGCACAAAAGATAGTCTGGCAAAGTTTCAGAATTTTTGGAGCAATTTAAATTGGGCTTTGACCATGGAGTTCGAATCTGGTCCAAATTTGAACTGAATGAAATTTGAAAATTTTGAACTATGGAACCAAATGTTTTTGGTGGAATGGGTTGTGGGTACTGTCAAATAGATGTAGTAATTTTTGTGGGTGCAAAATAATTGGGGAGAATATAGCTCCTTTGCAAATCAAAGAACAATTTTTTTTGCATTAGAGTTCATTTTGTCTTTGCTATATTTCTGCCATGCCATGCTATGTTTGTTGAATCAAATATGTATGAGATGTTAGATGGGTAGATATATATGTTTAGATGGATGGATGATCATTTTGTCTTTAGAGTTTATTTATAGTTCATTTTGATGTTCATTGAAGAAATTTTTGTTGAGGCAAAGTTATGAAATTTAGAACTTTTGACCTTAATTATATGGCAAAGTTGTGGCAAACTTTAGGAATGTTGTGGCATATACTCTACTCTGCTCAAGATCGATGGATGGATGGATGTATATATATAGAAAATGTTGATATGATGAATTTTTTTTGTTCATAGAATTTTTTATGTTCATAGAATTTTTTTGTCCATGTTTGTATGGATGTATAGATGTATATAGAAAATATTCATATGTAGAGTAAAACACTTATATGAAGTGTCTCCATTAGAACTATATTAGTGATAATATTCGATAATATTTGATGCTCCATTAACTGGGTTATTCGAGATGTATTAGTGATATTATATGATAATATTATATGAAGAGTCCTCGACGATCACCAATGATATTATATGTATTTGTGATATTATAAGATGATCTTGCTAAAAAAAATTGCCGTCGACTTTTAATCTTATAATCCTGAACACAGGAAATGTCGACGTCGTGTGACGACGATATGATCCCTCAGTTCCCTTTGTGCTGGGATGACAGGGGTATATGCGACGTTTGTCCTCACCTAGACAACGGTACATCCTTCACCATCAAGCTAGCGGAATAATTTTGTATTATTAGTGTATGTCTAGACGGCATGTATTTTTTTGTTAATTTAGTATATGACGCGTGTTTTTTGCTTTAATTAACCTTTAATCTACTTTTGTACAATTCGACTAGTGCGTTCCCTGCCATGCAAGATTCGCTGTGTTGGACAAGTTCAATTTCAAAGAGAAGGGTAGTACAGAGCCTAAGATAGCTCACCTAAGAACGGAGCATTACACTTTTGTTGTTAAGGTGAAAAATAACGAAGATCACACATATTTTGGTTGTTCTAATTGGAGAGCATTTTGCAAGGCGTATGGGTTGGATGAGGACATGAACATTACCTTCGATCTTGGTAATGACGATGATCGTGATAATAATATAGAAATTTGGGTGCATGCGGAGGATGGCTTGATTCCAGTTCTACCTCCAGGTGCGTTTGTCAACAGTTTTGTTAGGTAATTTATATTGATTATTGAAAAGTATTTGGTACTCATCCCGACTAAATTTTTTTATTTTTTATTAGTAGCTTATTTCCATGCTACAAGAACTACCCGACAGATAATAGATCGCACCTACTACAGTTATGACTCCGAGCTTACTTGGTTGGAGAAAGATCATCTGATATCATTCATTCGTGATGTTGAGTATCATGCTAAATATTACAAGACTGGCAACATTTATCATGGATATGTGCCATTAGTGCACAAGTTGAACCGTTATAACATCACTTCAGACAACTTTGTAAGATTTTTTTACCATTGCGTCACTAGTCCATCTTTTTCATATATTGTTCTTAAGCAAAACTAGTTTGCTAAGTATGTTATTATTTCTAATGTTCTTCAACAGGTACTTCCCCCAGAGACCGTGCCTAAATGGATGTTTCAAAATGGTGATTTGCAAATGGTTAGCTTACAGCCACTCCCGATTAATTACAATGGTAAATATAGGATATCTCATAGTGAAGAAACCCTGAAAATCAAAGGATGGAGAAATGCAATACAAGCATCCACGCTACCACTTGGAGAGGAATACTTGCGCATCCCACAAGTTGGAGATAGGTTGATCTGTGTTCTTCAATTGGGAGATGTCGGAGTTCGCCTTTATTATGCTATTTTAGCTAAGAGAGGAGAGCAGTAGTTTGTACGTTTCAACCTTGTGAGATAACTACAATGATGAGGATCGGAGTTGATTAAGATGATGATAAATTGTTGGATGTTGAATGATGATGAGTTGATTAAGATGATGATGATGAGTTGTTATATGACATATACCAGTACAAATTAGATGGATGCAATATACCAAGTTGAATTAATTAGAGGAAAATACGATGTTGCGGATTCGCAACATCGTATTTTCCTCTAATTAATTCAACTTGGTCTATTGCATCCATCTAATTTGTACTGATGTTGGATGTTGTTCTTCCATAATTTGTACTGATGTTGTATATTAATATGTGTAACCGCGTGAAAATACAATATAAATATAAAAGAAAATGAAAACACAAAATGAAACACGATCCTTTCCAAAAAAAAACCCAGCTCTTACTGGTGCTGACGCGTGGCTGCATTTTAGTCCCGGTTGGTGTTACAACCCGGGACTAAATGTCCTCCTGCCTGGGCGCCCGACATCGGCCACGTGTAGCCCCTTTAGGCCCGGTTCGTAACCCAACCGGGAATAAAAGTGAGGGCCTTTAGTCCCGATTGATTTGTCCCGGTTGGAGAACCGGGACTAAAGGCCCTTCAAAACCGGGACTAATGGCCCATTTTCTACTAGTGTAAAGAGGCCTTTAGTCCCGGTTGGAGCCTCCAACCGGGACTAAAGGTGCCGCACTATATAACCGCCCCTTTTTCCTCCCCAAATCATTCGCATCATCACACCCTCGACGACGCCGCAGGCTGCCGGACCCCGACCTCGCCGTCGACGCCGCCAGGCTGCCAATTTTCTCTGACGATCCGCACTGCCACTGCGCGCCTCTGTCGGCACTCCGCCGCCTGAGCCTCTCCTACCTGGCTTCGGCGCCCCTCCGCCACCCGAGCCCCTCCGTCCGCCGCCTCGCCCCACAGCCCCGACCCCGCCCCACGAACCCAGCTCTGCCCCGGCCCCGCCGGTGAGGATCCGCCGCTGCTGCTCGTCGTACCGCCACCTGCTGGTGAGGACCCGACGGTGAGGACCCGCCGCCGCCGCTGATTTTCTTTAGTTAATTCATATTATTTGTCTTAATTAACATGTACATATGTGTGCTATATATTGTGTGTAGATGGATTTGGTGTATATGTATACATGTTTTTGTTTTTTGGTGTATATGTATACATGTATACATATACATGTTTTTATTTTTTGTTTAATTTGTAGATGGATGCATGCATGTATGAGTTTGAGAGAATACATATGTGTGTGAATGCTATCGAAAATATAGGTAGACGTAGGTCAATTCATGAGTCCCCAACGATCGTCGGAGGAGTCCCCGACGATCGCCGGTGAGGAGTCCCGGACGATCGCCGGAGGAGTCCCCGACGATCGCCAGTGAGGAGTAAATTTGATTGAGAATTTGAGCAAACATATCATCACAATTTGATTGCAAATTTGTAAATAATATGTTTTAGTAAATGAGACTTCTTATTAGGCATTAGCTATTTTATATTAGGCAGATTATTCTCGACGTCAACGATGCCTGGCCTGCATCCTGGTCGTCGACTCGGCGCCGGCGACAACCTGCTTGAGAGGCGCCATGTCCGGGACTGGGCTCCGTCGGGCTGGCACTGGGAGGTGCTACCTTCCGGGGCACGCAACTTGGTGAGGAATCAGGCTCCCGTCGTCGACCCGGAGGTTCTTTGGTGGTGGTCGCGTGGACCACTATCGGCGCGGAGGGAGCCGGCCCCCGCAGAGGTGGTACGTTGCCGTGTCTGGGAGGAGGACGAGCACGTCCGTTGCTACATGGCTGCGTTGGACGCCAGGTTCTCCAATACCTGGCAGGTTCTTCAGGGATCTCACCCGAGCTATGATCATGTGATTGTTCCTTCTCTTTCGGTGTCCACCGCCTGCGCCGCGAGACGTCAACTGGATCTGTATTAGTGATATTATATAATTAATAATATTCGAGATGTATTAGTGATAATATTCGAAGATGTATTAGTGATATTATATGATAATAATATATATGATCATACTGTTGCATTGCCATGTATTGATTGCATATCTCCGATTTTGCTTATTGAATGCATTCTAATTGTTTTATATTTGTTCCGGGTTAGTTAAGCTATGGACGGTATAGACAGAGACCATGATCAAGAGAATGTTATGTATGGCATGATACGCTCCGGAAACGAAGAGAATGAAGAAGTAGATGATGGCTCACAATATCTTAACCCATCCGGTGAGGGAATTGAGGAAGAACAACCAAGAGACGAAGGGGAACCGGCTGACAATGATGGCGAAGAAATTTTTCTCCAATTAAGAAAGTCCGACGAGGTATTAATTTGGCCTCTGTTGATCATCAGATGTATTAATTGATTAGTATATATATTAACGAAAATATTTCTTCTTTCAGCCCTCCGGATCAAGAAAATCTTCTACAAGGGTAAACCGAGGCCCGGCCAAAAAGTTGCAAGCTGGCATAAAGTACAACATCGATCAAATCAGAACAGATGGCGAACCGATTGCTCCTAAAAAGAATGCGGACAAATTTATACGTCAATGCGGAGTTATTGTTAGGGACCAAATCCCAATCACCGTTCAAGAATGGAATCAGCCAAAAGATCGCGCAGTTCCTTTTGTCAATGAAAGAGCAAAAAATACACTTTGGGAGACGCTCATGTCACATTTCACCCTACCAGAGGGTCTCAAAGATCTCCAACGGGAGAAAGTCAAGAAGTGTGCTCTTAAGAAGATGGCCACACAATTCCAGACTTGGAAGAAAATATTATGGAACAAGTACGTGAAAGAAGGAAAGAAGACTCCAGAATTCAAAGGAGAACTAGTGAAGTTAAAAGATGACTGGGACAAATTTGTGGAGTTCAAGGAATCAGAAGCAGCTAAGGAACGGTCGAGAGTAAACAAGATAAATGCTGAGAAACAAATGTTGCACCATCAGCTGGGGACAGGTGGCTACAAGTCTGGGTTGGCTAAGTGGGATGAATTCGAGGCTAAGATGATTGCTGAAGAGGTCACTCCAAAAACAACGGGTTGGCCCGAGAGGTGCAAGACTTGGTTTTATGCGCATGGGGGGAAGTTGGACCCAAAGACAGGGGAGATTATTGAACAGGAAAGTCTTAAAGAAGCCTGTGAAGCTTTACTTGAGGCAGTAGAAGCAGCTCGATCGGGTGCGTTCCAGCCCGAGAGAGAGAACGACGAGCTTACACGCGCCCTCAAGAATCCTGAACACCCGTGACGAACACGAGGCAAAGGCCTTGTTCCGTGGCTTGAGGGGTTTGCGGATTGGAACGACAGTTACAGAAGCCGTGCGAGAAAGAAGAAGCATGAACTAGACCGGATTCAAATGGTAGAATCAAAGAACACGGACTTGGAACGCAAATACATGCTGCAGCAGGAGCAAATCAACAAACTTTGCCAGCAAAGCGAGTCTCGGCGGCAGGAGCAACCAGATCCAGCATTGGATGGTACCATTCCATCATCTATGCCGAAAAGCAGCGTGGGTTCCATGGGGGTCCCGGCCGATGATGCACTGTTGGCTCACTACCACGTGGATGATATCCAAGAGTCGACAGTTTGTGAGCTACACATGAAACTGAAGAACATATCCATGAAGGTGGCAGACGGCATTGCTTTACCGAATGCACCTGAAGCACTCCTCCACGGCAATCCGATTCCACCTGGCTATGCTCGTGACGGGGTGGATGAAGTTTTGTCGGGATACGAATCACTAGATCTTGACTACCTTGGAGGTCAAGGGAAGCAGACACTAGGAGAAGCCATACGTGGTATCATTGTATGGAAAAAGCAATGCATCGTGTTTCCAAACTCGGTGCCAAGGCCACCGACTCCTCCTCCAAGTCCGCCGCGTCAGCAGACTCCAACCCACCTCGAGACGGAGCGCAGGGCGAGTGCGCCATATCGATCTTTGCCGCGTTAGCATAATCCATCCGAGACGGAGCCTAGCGCGAGTCCACGATATCGATCTCCGCCATCTCCAAAGCGGAAGAAAGCACAAAAGAAGAAACCCGAGCCTCCTGTCAAAAAGAAGTTAGCTTACGAGAAGACTGACGAGGAAACCGATGAACAAGTGGCTATCAAATTGCAGGCCCATTTGGGACCGAAACCGCCCCCGCCGCCAAAGGAGAAAATACCAGAGGAAGTCGTACAACACTTTTTGGATGCAGCTAAACCGGCAGAGAAAAGGCCGCTATTAGACTATGAACGCTCTATTAGCAAGTCCTATCATAAAAATAAATAGAAGTCGAGCGGTAGTAGTAAATGCGGGAAAACTGTTCCCCAGCTCAGAGAACAGGCAGTGCAATCGATCATCCCTCTCAAGGTGAGTACCCATAAGGTGGTAATAACCGACGCTGATAGAGAGAAGGCTAGAGAGATCGGTATCACTGTTGAACAACTCCTAGAGGTCGAGGAATTCCCACCGACGGATCCGAAGGAACTAGCATGGACATATGTCCCCGGGAACCCTCTGGTGAGTCCTGAAGAGGAGAAGCTTCTATCAACGCAAATGCACAACTTGCATGACTGGTACATGAGAGAAGTAAAGAGCGGGCGACAGAGCCTCATGGTGAAAGTCAAGCGAGAGCATTACATCCATGAAAAGGTTTGTGGATTGAAAATGAAGAATTTTTTCAGTTATTCAATCAAGGCGCACTCGACAAATCTCTCGTCAGTTGCTATTGTCTGTAAGTGATTTCTTTCTGTAATTGAAGTCTCTAGCTCAGCTCGTTCATTGCCTGTAATATAATTATCCTCACTATATTCTTTTATGTGGTATTATGCAGAATGAAGATTTTTGAATTGAAAAGTGATGGAGTCTATGGCATTGGGTTCATTGACCCAAATACCGTTAATGAAACTGTGTGAACTAGTTACTCTAAAGACACAGAGAAAGCCTTGCTAAGGTTTTTGAAGGCCCTAAATACCAAACCAGAAATACTTTTACCTTACAACTTCAAGTGAGTGTTACTGTCTTGTACTACAAATTCTCTTTTTGCTTATATATATATATATATATATATATATATATATATATATATATATATATATATATATATATACTCGATGTTAAATGTAGTTGATGAGTTATGCATGCCCGCTTATACAAATCGTGTCCGCAGCTTCCACTAGAACCTGCTAATCATTAGAATTGACGATGGAACTGTTGAAGTACTGGACTCACTACGTAAAGACCATGAAGAATACAGAAGCCTGTGTTCGATGCTCGACAGGTAATTTCAATCATTAACGGACTATGTCGGCCTCTTTAATTAGTTCGTTTCCTGATATCAAGTAATTAATAACTTCTTTATTCATTTTCTTTGCCGGTCAGGGTTTGGAAAAAGTTCATCAAAGAGATTAGAGGTGAATGGAAACCAGAGCTAAAATGGCGAAAGTCCAAGGTATTTAAGTAGTACTAGCTACGTCCGCGCATCTCTTTAATTATAGTTTCAATACCATTATCATGCTTGATTATTATCTGATTGTATTCTATTCTCGTAAAGTGCATGAGGCAGGAACATGGGACTAATTTATGCGCATTCTACGTTTGCGAGAACATTCGCTTTCTGACCGAAAGGACCAAAACTGCAAGAGATCTTTGGGTACGTAAACACCATTCACATTTTTTATCATGATCTAATATATACACATACAACTAACATATTCATATTGATCTCTTTCTTTAAAGATGAACGAGATGCGGGATAAGCTCCTACCAAAGAACCGCATACGAGCAATTAAGGAGGAAATGGCAGGATTTTTGCTTGAGCAGGTCATATCTCCCGACAGAGAATACCATTAAACCTAATGCATGAAATGTAATGATGTGCAAATTGTAGGAGAAATTGTATATACCAAATTGTACATATGTGTATGCATGGTCGTACGAAAAGTTCTATGATATATGATTGGTTCTACGAGAAATTCTATTATATATGCATAACGTGTACAGTATGTAGTAGTGTAAAATATGTTTGAAATGAAAAAGAATTAAATGGAATAAACAAAATGAAAAGGAAAAATAAACAATAAAACCTAAACCCATAAACCCCAAAGCCCCTAAATCTTTAGTCCCGGTTGGTGTTACCAACTGAGACTAAAGGTCCCCATCCCCTGGCGCGCGGTGCCGACCACATGGCTGGGGTTTAGTCCCGGTTCGTAGCAAACCGGGACTAAAGGCTTGAAGCCTTTAGTCTCTATACATTAGTCCCGGTTGGCGAACCGGGACTAAAGGCCCTTCCCAACCGGGACTAATGGCCATTTCTGCACTAGTGCATTCTGCGCCGGTGGACGTGCCGATACACTTGTCGTCCCGTCAGCATGGCCAAATAGCATTTTTCTGCTCGTAGGATGCACCGCTGATGGCGTTCGCATTTTTTATCGCTTGCACCGCATGTTGGTTGCCACGGCGGCTTGAGTACGGGTGGTCGAGTAGAGCGTCTGCTGCTCGGGGTTGAAGTTAGGGTTCACCGCGACCATGGTCGCCCCGTCTTCCTCGCTCTCATGCTCGCCGTAAATCTGACCCTCCACCAGCCGTTGCTGTTCGAGGAGGAACAGGTTGTAATGGTGCTCCCCCTGTGCCTACTGGAACAACAACATAGGCGCGGGCGTCGGCTGCTCCTCGGCCATGACGCCGTTGAAGTGCGTCTGTACCTGCTCCATCATCAATCCATCATTCACCATCCCGGGCTCTGGCGCGGGTCATCGTCGGAGCTAGTCTCCATCATGGGTTCTTCATCAGAGACCTCCATAGAGCTGTCCGGCATGCCGACCTCAATCCATGGCATGTCAGTTGTGCCAGGCGGTTGCAAAGGCAGCCACGCTTCTGCTCCGTCGAGAGGCTCTCCCACAGAGCATTCCCGCTGGCGGTCATGGCGGATGTTGTGCACAGGAGAAATATGTGGAGCGGATGGGTTGTGATGTGCTGTGAGCTTCGTGTGACCGTGTTTAAATAGTGGATGTCGGTGAGGCAATCGTCCGGGTGCGGCCTGTGTGGGAAAGATCAACCTTTTCGCCAAACTTATTTAAAAAAAGTACGAGAAAAATACATATTCAGGCCTTTATTTGACAAAAAATGAAAGTGTATAGAAAATATGTAAAAAAATCTACACCACCTTGGTTATCAATTCGGGCAAGTTTCAAAATTACTGCCAAGTAGATTACAAACTGCAATAAAATACATATTCAAAAAAATATTGGGTGACATGGTGATTGACTGTGTGGTCAATTGTTCAAAACAAATTCAACTCACCAAAAAACGGTTTGAGGACAGGAGAAGTTGAAACTTGATCGGTTTGGACAGTTCAGAATTGTAAGTTAGATTTCAAAGTTTGGGGTTGATTCTTAGACATTGCGATAGTCCAAGGTTGAAATATGGAATTTTTTTAGTTGTGCATCCATCCGTTGTTAGTAACTAGCATAGTTTAATGATAAAATTTCATACCAAATGTATTTTTGATATATTTCCATTAGTTCACTCCAACGTTCTAGTTTTTGAAGTTTATTACTACATCCAATTTTTAGCTGCCTCATTGTTGGTTCAAATGACCTGAAGAATTCATCAGCCAGTCAAGTTGGTATTCAAAAGAACTACCTATATACTTTATAGAAATTCTCGTATAATCCAGATAAATCGGTATTCTGACTAGAAAATACATGTAACGATTTTCTACTAAATGATAATATAACATGACTTTCATTTTAGAGAGTGAGCACACGCCGCCATTCTCCTTCTTGCAGTGGCCTTTCTGCCCATCATAGCCAAGTATTTTGCACTCTTTGTTGCAGTAATCAACGGCATACTGATACGAGTCCATGCACACTGAGTAAACAAAACATGGGCTTCCAAAAGCACCTTTGCTACCTAAACACAGTGAAGGGAGCACCACACCATACAAATTAATACATATGGAATACGGGATACATAATCATTTGGGCATGTTGAATATCGAGAAACTTGTCCAAGAAACGTATTTGAAAATTACCTACGTTCCTCCCTGCTACTGCATGGCGACACAGAAAAGTGGTACACATCAACAAAAGAGCAACAAAATAGAGAATGTGTGTTTTGTTCTTGATAAGTGCCATGATCAAGACTGCCTTGCTATTACTTATTTTCTCTTGATGTTGTCCTTCTTTGAACGTATCTTCCCACACCGGTTTTTATAAAGAAGAGCGAATGCACAATGATTCTTGCCCCTTTATCTTTTCTATGCTTTGATGTTTTTTCCTAGTTTTGTTATAATTTAATTGCCATATTGACTTGTATACTTACATAAAAAAAAATTGATGGACCAAAGTTACATCTTAGAGGTCGTTTCCATGCACAAAAACATGAACATTAAATTTCATACAATAATATGACCATTTGAATGATCCAGGGTACCCGTGTAATCACTTTCTAAAATTTAGAAAAGATAAAATACGTTGTTTCCATGCACAAAAACATGCACATTAAATTTCATACAATAATATATGACCATTTGAATGATCTAAATTTTTTCTTCTCTAAATTTTAGAAAGTGATTACGCCGGTACCCTGAATCATTGAAATGGTCATATTATTGTATGAAATTTTTTCTTCTCTAAATTTTAGAAAGTGATTACGCCGGTACCCTGGATCATTGAAATGGTCATATTATTCTATGAAATTTAATGTGCATGTTTATGTGCATGGAAACGACCTCTAAGATGTAACTTTGATCCATAAATTTTTGGTCATATATGGATACAAGTCAATATGGCAATTAAATTAAACCAAAACTAGGAAGAAATCATTAATGCGGAAAACGATAAAAGGGCAAGAATCATTGTGCATTCCATCCTCTTTATAAACACCGGTGCAGGAAGATACGTTCAAAGAAGGACATCATCAAGAGAAAATAAGTAATAGCACCACAGTATTGATCATGACACTTATCAAGAACAAGACACACATTCTCTCTTTCGTTGCTCTTTTGTTGATGTGTACCACTTCTATGTGTCGCCATGCAGCAGCAGGGAGGAACGCAGGTAATTTCCAAATATGTTTCTTGGAGGAGTTTCTCGATATTCAACATGCCCAAATGATTATGTATCCCGTATTCCGTATGTATTAATTTGTATGGTGTGTGCACCCTTCACTGTGATTAGGTACCAACGCTGCTTTTGGAAGCCCATGTTTTGTTTACTCGGTGTGCATGGACTCGTATCAGTATGCCGTTGATTACTGCAACAAAGAGTGCAAAATACTTGGCTATGATGGACAGAAAGGCTACTGCAAGAAGGAAAATGGAGGCGTGTGCTGTTGTGTTGCTCCCTCCCAAAAATGAAAGTCATGTTGTATTATCATTTAGTAGAAAATCGTTACATGTATTTTCTAGCCAGAATACCAATTTATCGTTACACTTTTATTTTTTTTTGTCAAATAAAGGGTTGAATATGTATTTTTCTTGTACTTTTTTTAAATAAGGTTGGCAAAAAGGTTGAAACTTTTCCGGTGGCTTCAATGCCCGCGTCAGCGAGAGGCCACGCCCGCCCAGGGCCGACGTCCATTCGGAGCAGCCGCTCAAGAGCGGCATGAATGCGGGCGAGGGAGGGGGTTTTGGGTGGGCCAAGGCAGTCAGACACTACTAGGAAAAAGCCTAGTGGTAGCGCGGGGTAAAGGACTACTTGTAGCGCGGGGGCCCATGCTACTACTAGGGCGCTACAACTAACTGGTGGTAGTAGCGTGGGTGACACCCCACGCTTCTACTACGTCTGTTAGTAGTAGCATGTGTGCCACCCGCGCTACTACTAGTTATCTGTAGCGCGGGTCTACTAACTAATTAAGATCTAAAAAAATAAATTTCATCCATGGTTGCTGTTGTTGGATGTCATTGTCCTCATCATACATGGCCGATGCTGGTCGTGGAGGGGATGAAATCGTCCATGGTGACGGTGCTTCCCCACCCAACTCGTCTCCACACCTCTCCTCTGCTGCTACAAAAGAAGAGAAAACGATTAGAAGAGGAAGAGAGATATAGAGAGGAGTAGGAGGAGCAATTGACCGATGGCCGCTGGAGTTGGAGTCGATGCCCAAAACCCTAGACGACACCCAGGGATCCGCTGCTACTTTTCCTGGGACCTCGTGTCTTCACGAGACCCTGTCTCGACGAGGAAGTGCAAGTAGTTGCGTGGCAGATCTGGCCATCGCATGGACGGCGCTCTGCTTGATCTCCCTCTACTTCCAGCACCGGAGAAGGAGGAGGAAGAAGGTGGAGGTGAGGGGGCTGCGGTGGGAGAGGAGGTCACCGGATTTGGGGTAGACGCCGAGGTGCGAGGCCAGTGGTGGCGGTGAGTGAGAAAGGGCATCACGGGCGGGAGGGGGAAGGGGAATCGAGAGAGTGTGGGTTTGGGCCTCCACGCGCTATGTGTATACATGTGTTGGTGGGTCGATATATAGCAGTAACGCCGGATTTATACCCCACACTACTACTATGGCCTGTCCCGGGGGGCACGGTAGAGACCACTTAGTAGTAGCGAGGGTAAAAATCCCTCGTTGCTACTATCAACTTAGTAATAGCGCGGTTTACAACCCTTGCTACTGCTAATTAGCAGCAGTGTGGCCCATTTACCCCTCGCTACTGCTAAGCATCTATCTATAAGCAGGCCCGGCCCTGAGGGGGAGGGGGCGGCCGCCCCGGGCCCCCGGAATCAGGGGGCCATTTATGTGTGTGTCATGTATATACTATTCGATTTGGCCCAGCGAAAAGCCCAAACGGAGGTGGGCAGGCGGCAAGACGCACAGCCCTCTGATGATGCATAGATTAGATCATGGTCGTGTTTAATTTGATCTCCTGAAATCGTGGCGGCCGCCGCCCATCGCCGGCCACGCCGACAAGTCGAGCCGCGAGGGCTGATTCTAAGATTTTTGCTGGCGTCACGATTATTCCGGAAGTACGTTGGCCATGCAGCCGCCGAGACATCGCTCCACCGCGCACCTTGCCAGCCTTCATCCTCCTTCAGTACATGTGGTAATGCATCTCTCTTATTTCGACTTTCTAAAAAAAAAAGGAACCCATCTCCCTGTACTTTTACTTCTCGAGACTGTTGTTTCTTGTATTAGCGATCTAGTTGGATGGTACATTGAAACGACAAAGGAGGATTTCTTAAGTACTGTGATTGTTAAGGTTCAGTTTTGGCACTCATTGCGTGTAACTGCTCACAACTTTGGGGATATGATTGCGTAACTTTCAATTCTACAGACATTGCCAAGGAGCTCTTGATTCTGAATAATGCCCACAAATAGAAGAACTATATGCATATGATTTATGAGTCTCCCAACTAATCCAGAAATTTTCACATTGTGTTCTGCAATGACCAAGTTTGTGGGCCACTATGCAGGAGATTTACGTCAATGGAATTTTTTAGAGGCGCAAGTGTATTCCTAATTGATTTGAACTTTTATGTATATGCCTATTATTTTGATGTTGTACAAACACATGGTTACCATTTCTAAAAAAAGGGGCCCCGGTTCTGTTTTTGCCCAGGGCCCCCGAAATCTCAGGACCGGCCATGCCTATAAGGTATTTCCTAGTAGTGAAAAGCGAGCGTGGCAAAGATCCGGACGCCAGCAAAGCCCCCCCCCCCCCCCCCGGGGGGGGGGGGTCCAGTTTGCAGGAAAAATCACGTCCAGACTGGTGAGATTTGAGGATCGGCATTGGAGATGCCCTAATAGTAGTGCAACTAATTCATTGCTTGTTAGAAAAACAATATTTGCAACTAATTTATTGCTTCTTATTCTTGCATACTATAAAGAATTTCAATTTATGTGTAAATTGTTGACACATTTCTTCATTTAATTAAATATTTTTCACTTCCTATCTTATTTTAGGGTAATACCAATACCACTATTTCATTCTTCTTGAATAACTTTATTTTTTGATTTTTGTCTAGTTTTTGTTTCAATGTATCAGTATAGGGGAATGAAAATTTAGAGAAAGCAGAATTTATTATGTTCAGTTATGTTACAGATATTTGCAAACAATATTTTTCCTTTTAAATTATTGTTTTTTTATTTTAGGGTTAATGCATTCTTATTATTGTTTCTTGCAAAAAAAATCGTTTTTTTAAATTGTCATGTGCTAGCTCCATTGATATGAAGAAACGTTAGTCGAGAGACACACACATGCACCACATACAAGGCGGGTAAGTGAACAGATTCATTGTCATATGCACATCGGATGAGATGCATCTGCAGAGCAGACACGTCATTCCTTTATTTATTTGACACACCCGTAAACCCCCTGGAAGGCCCCTGCGTCGCCTCTCCCCGAGAGACTCGGGCGGCGGCTCTGCTGGCCCTGGCACCACCCACCACCACCATCCCTCCTCCCCTAGCCGCTGCCGGTGGCCTCCACCGGGCGAAGCCCACAAGGATCCGATGGAGGCGGGGCTTTTCTTTTCCTCGTCGTTGGGTGGCGTTGCCCACGAGTTGGGGAGCTCGTGCCGGTGGTGGAATTGGTTGGCTGAAGCACAGATCCCGTGTGATCGCGGTAGTGGGAGGTGGCGGCGGTTGCTGCAGAGGGGCCCGATGCTGGACGGCTCGGGGCGGCTCGGATCTGGCCGGGCTTGTGCGAGGGAAAAAAAATGGATGGGGACAGGCTGCAAACCTTCCGCTGTGCGTACCCGATGTAATCTCACGCCAGCTGTACTCCCGAGCCATCGCACGACGCTCCCTCCCATCGCTCGCTTCAGGCTTCCCCTCGGCTCGTGAGGCTTGATCGCACGGCTTCGGCCTTCCCCTCGCCCGCGAGACTTTCCCCCGCCTGATCGCACTAGGAAACAACACGCGCTCGGTTCGGCTCGATTTCTCCACGATCTCATCTCCCCTCGCGATCGGACTGGTGGGCATGGGATCCCGGGTCGGCGATGGCCGCACCGCGCCAGAACGCCTCGCCGCCCTCTCTCTCTCATGGCTGCACCGGGCCAGAACGAAAGCCATGGCCGCCGCGGGTCGTGCTCCTGCTGCCTGAAGTGTCGCCTCCATCGAGAAGGACGGGAGTTGCAACGCCGGGGTCCGGCACTGTCGCCGCCTTGGATAATGTAAATCATGCGGATGAGGACCGTCGCTGCTCCAACTCGTACAGCCCGCTGTCGATAGTGACGCTGGGGGCAGCAACATGCGACATAGACTATGACAGAACCACCATCACTAGAGAAAGAGGCCGGGAGGACGATGTTATCGACAGTGGTCGTGTTGGAGCTGATGGAGAGGAGACACAACAGGTATGTACGTATGTCTTGCCTGGTTCTTCGAGATTGTCCCGTACAACAATCTTAGCATGCATGTGTACAGTACATTGCATGCCAAAAGCTAGATCAGGTAGTCAAGATAAGATGTTTGTCTCTAATGAATAGTTTGAGCATGACATATTAATAATTTTGTACACAATGATTTGCTCATATTTGGCCTGATAGTACAATAGCTTGAAAACACAAGCGGCCCGAATCTCACAGAAGGCAACATCTGTTGCATTGAAGTGTTCGCCGTGGAAAGAACTTCTTGATGATTTGGAGAAAGCCATAGATAAGTTGGACTTAGAAGCAGATAATTCTCTTAGCAAGATGAAAGAAAAATCCAATGAGGTTCCGCTAGTTTCGACCGAGTGTGCTACAGAGACATTAAAAGGTATTGTATCGTTTAGAGTTCCTCATGTGGTAAAAGGTGCAAAGAGTAAAAGATCAACCATCTCTTTTGAAAAGAAGAAAGGAATGAAAAATACAAGTTCTAAAAAGAAAGGTATTGATCAGTTATACCCAATTTAGCAAGGCTATTATTCGTTACATGCTTCTATAGTGATTTCTTTATTTTTACGGCTTTTATGTGTAACTGTAGGAGTAGATCCAAATAGAAAGCAAAAGACAAGTTCTAAAAAGAAAGGTATTGATCGATTATACCCAATTTAGCAACGCTATTATCCATTATATACTCCTATAGTTATTTTTCTATTTTTACGGTTTTTATGTGTGACTATAGGAGAAGATCCAAATAATGCAACCGAAAATAGAGAGGAACACTATGATCGAAATGTTTTGATTGTAAGACATATGGCTTGTACTCATTGTTTTCCTTTCATATATTACTTAATCACTCGTTTAAACTATTTCATCTTTGATGATGTAGGATCATAATGCTCGCAACATCGATGCTATGCCGCATGATGAGTCTGGAGAACCTTCTACCATAGGTTCTACCTTAATACAAGGTGGATATGCAATTCCCTCCATGCCAACATTCTCATGTGATGTGTATGGTCAGCCTTCAACCATGGCTTCTCCGTTGATTGAAGGCCGATATGTTAAAGCATCCATTCAAACATTCTCAGCAGATGTGTATGGGCATCATTCGACCATGCCCGCTCCCTTCGTCCAAGGCGGATTTACAAGTCTTCTACATGGAGTTCAGCAAGAAGCCACATTGTCCTCATCTGTTAGAAAGTTACATTTTGATAAATAGCCATTCTAGACTTTTAACATGTTTTATATTTTTACATGTGAGTGGGACATGGTTCAAGGTTGACCATTTGTTATATACTTTCAAGAACAATTTGCTCTTTCTTAATCTGGACTGATGTTTTTCAGAAATGACAAATTAATGACTCGCTCAAACCGATGTATCTGTTCTGCCCGGATACCTAAAATTAGGCATCTGGTGACATGTTTTTTCCAATAGCCTATAAATTGATCTAAGCTGGTACATGATGATACATTAGTGATCCAAAAGCATGTCTGTTGTGAAGTTCATGCACGTCTATTTCTTGTGATCGATCGCCTGATGTCTGTTGTGGGGTTGAAGCATGTCAGGTCTTGAGTGATTTATCCAAAGTTAATTCTTGTATCTGAACCCTCGTTACAGTGGGCGTTGACGAGCCCAGCCTGTTGCCGCCGTGACACTTAGTGCTTCAGTCTTGTGAGATCACCGTCGGCCGAGCAGTTCATGCATGACGTACACAAAGATGCCATGGCTATATTTAGGTCACAACACACGTTCTTCTTCTTTTCAGCATTGACGTACACGAAGTTGAGCCATGGCTATATCTAAGTCACAACAACCGTTCTTCTTCTTTTGATCATTGACGTACACGAAGTTGATAGCTGCCGTGGCCGAGGGGTGCGCAGGCATGTGACGTGGCGTCGTAGTTGGATGGGCGTCAGAGATGACCTATGGCGTCGGCGTTGGATGGGCGTCGGTCGTCGGAGATGCCATGCGGCGCCGGCCATGGCTACGTACGCTCTAGAGAAAGAGCCATGGGAGTCACGACTCACGAGGGGAGATGAGATCGTGCAAAAAAAACGAGCCGAGCCGAGCGCGCTGTGCTGTTTCCTAGTTGTCGAGCCGTTCGAGGCTATCGCGAGACGAGGGGAAGCCTGAAGCGAGCGATGGGAGGGAGCGCCGTGCGATTGATCGGGAGTACAGCTGGCGTGAGATTACATCGGGTACGCACAGCGAAAGGTTTGCAGCCCGTCCCCATCCAATTTTTTTCCTTGTGCGAGGCTTGGGCAGCTCGGTTCTGTCCTGGCTTGTACGCGGCTGCATGCACGTTGTGGCCGCGGCGGGGGCGAGTGCGCGCATGGAGGGATTGTCGAGGGCGCGTACGCAAGGGGCGGGCATGCGATGGGTATTGCAGGCGGGCGCATCGCTTGGTGCGCCCGGCGAATCGGCGTCGTTCGGCGCGGGAGCTCCAGGTGCAGGGGAGGTCATTTTGGGCTGCCGGCGTGCACATGGTGCTGTGTGTTGGCTCGTCTTGGCCAGGGATGCGGCAGGGAACCAACGTGGTTCTTGGGCCGGGTGGTGCACCACACTCCTCGCCGGCATGGTGCTTTGCGGGGTGTGTGGCTGGTGCCGCGTCCGGTCACACTGATTCCTGGGCGGGCATGGACGGATCTTGCTGGTGGTCTCCGCGAGGTGCGGTTGGCTTTGGTGGTTGCTCTGGGTTTTTTCACCAACGGGCTTGTTCGTGAGAGGTGGTGGTTGGTGGTCTTGCCGGCGTCGGTGCAGGAAATGATGTGCGATCGAGGTGGTCTGGGAGATTGGGTGAAGGCCCTGTCGCGGCCTTGTGTCACGACCACCGATGGCGGTGGTTGTGGTCGTTGTTGACCTTCCTGGAGTCATCGCTGTTATGCTGCCGCACCCCTCGCGCACGGATCCGGACATCATGGTCTTTCCAGGGTAAACCCTTGATCTTGTGATCGGACGATGGCGACACTTCGGTGTGTCAATTTCCCTCTTGAGGGCTTCATCACGGAGCTCGGCATCGGCATGCAGGACTGGTGGTTTGCGGTGGTTGTGGCGTCCAGGCTTCCGTGGCAACGATGGTGGTGGGAGCAATGACGGTGACACGGTAATGGTTGCGGTAGTCGGCTCTTCTCCGGCGTGTCCATGGTATCGCCTCAGTTTGTTTGTTGCGGTGGAGTAGAAGCTGCGGCGGCGGGGTCCTATGGTATACAATGGCTGGCTGCAGGTGGCCCATTCAGTGATCTTCCGTGGCGCTAGCCGTGCCTGACTTTGTCTTTCAGAGTTCTCTGTCAGAGTCAGAGGTGTGCTGTCTGCCGCAGGTGGCTGTGTTGTGGCACAGATCTGCATGCAACCTTCACGCGCCTGCTACAATGTGGGTTGAGTTAACGATCGTCTACGGCGAAGTCAGAATCGTTTGCTCAGAGTGTAGCACTAGTGCAGAAAAGCCTAGCTATGGTGTGGCAAAAAGGGCCTTGCTGGCGTAGGCACCCTACGCCAGCAATATGGCACCACAGTTAAATAATAGTGGTGGCGTTGGATCTTATGCCATTAGTATTTCATATACCTATGGCGTTGGATTTGTCGCCACAACGGAAATATCATATATATCTACGGCGCGTTAGCTTTTCCAACGCCATACACTGGAGAGGTCATTACGGGCGGACAGGATGTTTTGCACGCCAGTACTAAATGACCAAACGCAACAAAAAAACGCTGCCACCACAGCGAGAAATGCTGCAGCGGCAGCACAATTTTTTATCAGTATATACATAATGATGTTTGTGTCCCACATTGATTCCGATAAGAAATGAAAACGCACGTACAACATAATTTATATTACGGTACACATCATATATATATATGCATACATTAACCATCGTCGTAACTACTAGTACGTACTCATCACGTTTATTAGGACCAATCTTGAAGAAGATGGAAATTAACCCCCTCATCTCCATGCATGGTGGAGCATAGAGATTCACCGATCTCCAACCTTCCAAGTTGCGATCACTCGGGTAGTTGCCTCCATTTTTTTAACTCTTCCATGTTGCGATCACTCGGGTAGGTGCCTCCATTCTTTTAACTCTTCCAAGTTGCGATCACTCGGAAAGATGCCTTCATTCTTTTAACTCTTCCAAGTTGCGATCACTCGGGTAGTTGCCTCCATTCTTTTAACAGTACGGGCATTCTTCCATTTTGTGCTGCATTCACAAAATAAAAGTCAATGGAAAAAATGGACATATTGAGAGCAAGAAATTTTGATGAAATGGAAATGAATCCACATTTCGCCAAAACATTGGCCACTCTCTCGACCTTTCCCTACAAAAAGAAACATAGCTAGCGTGAGACAATTCACAAGAATACACGATGATGCAACATATAACATATTTTATCAATTCACATTTCATCAAATGGTTAGAGATAGATTTGTACCGTCCGGATCAAGTGGGGGTCGGCTGTCAGTAGGGCACGGTGGGGGCGCCTGGGAAGACTGCGCGATGGGGTGGTGTTGTGTGGCGGACGGGGCGGCCGGACAGGGCGATGGAGGGAGAGATTGGCCGGACAGGACCACCGCGGAGGGACAGAGTGGCCGGACAGGACGACGGAGGAAGAGGCTCTTGGATGAGCGGGTGGGCTTGGGAAGGGCTGGGCAGCGCGGCGGCACGTCTGGCGCAGGGTGCGGGCACGGCTGGGCGGGGGAACGGTGGAGAAGCGTGTTCGGCGGCAGGGGGAAGAAGGGAATCTGAGTTGTTCTGACAATAGAGTGTACATAAAAGTGTCGGTTAGTCATTAGTGCTGGCGCCAATGACGTGGCCGGCGCCAGCAGTAATTGGTGTTGTGTTAACTTAATTGGGCTCTTCTAATAATACTTGACAAATGGGGTGTGAAAATGCATACATGAATGTGGATCAGAGTATATAATAATGCAAGTTAGGAGGTACAAATGAAGTACAATATCGTGCGAAGTACGTATTACGCAATGAGAAGTACACAAAGGATTGTAGTACAAGAATAATGAAGCACACAAAATAATCAAGTACGACGTCGTTTGACAATCCTCTCAACGACGGTTTGGGTCTTTTTAATCGTGCTTTAATACTTCCGTCCCGCGTTATGACTCTTTCGTAAGAAGGGACGTCCTGTCTCAGGCAAGGTAGTTCTGCTCCTTCTGGTGGTGTTATTTTCATCGTCATCATAGTTCTCCTCTTCGTTTGGGTCGACGCCGAACTGATCATAGTCATCCTCGTTGGCCACTCCGTCCATCTCGACGATGGATCTCTTGGATCTCCTGACGACAACACGACTTGGCTTTGCCGGGTCAGTTATATAGAAGCATTGTGACACGTCCTTAGCGAATACCCAAGGCTCATATTTGGCGGTAATTCCTTTGACACCCTTTGCACCGGCAGCTTGTGCTTCGGGCAGGGACATGGTAACGGCACCACGTTCTTCCTTCTCGACATTGTTCGCCCATCTAACCCGGAACAGTGGCACCGTGTGATCTTCGGCGTACTCAAGTTCCCATATCTCTTCAATCCTTCCGTAGTATCTGTTAGTTTCATTCTCGGTGGAGGAAACTAACGTGACGCCTGAGTTCTGGTAATCAGAGTTTTTGTCTTTTGCCTCAGTATAGAATGTGTATCCATTGATATCATATGATTGGTAGGTGGCGACGGTGCATGCGGGGCCTACTGCTAATGCATAGATGAGATTTGCATTGGCAATACCCGTTGGCAGTGGTTTCTCCCGAATTCGCTCTTTTAACCAGGCTGCAAATTTGGAGTTGTGCTCTCTAATGATCTGGGCTTCGGTCCTCTGTCTCCCTGCCATTGCATGCTCTCTCTTTAAGGTGTCCTTGTGAGTCTGCTGCCAAGGAGTGATTATATCTGCTTGTTGTAACACCACTGTGTGCGCTCTGTCGAAGTCGTCTCGGCGGTTATGTGTATCCACATTTAAATCACGCTTCAACTGTGAGTGACCTACTCCATCAAGCCTATCGGCATGCTTCCTCATGGGCAAACCAAGAGATTGATCATCATCATAATTATTGCAGAATGATATGCACTCTTCGGTTAGATAGGCCTGGACGATGCTTCCATCCGGACGGGCCCTGTTACGAACGTAACCCTTCACAGTTCCATTCATCCTTTCAAACGGGAACATGGTATGCAAGAATGTCGGTCCAAGGTCTTTAACCTCAGAAACAACATGAACTAGGAGATGCACCATCACATCAAAGAATGACGGGGGGAAATATATCTCAAGCTCACATAGTATTGTGATAATCTCCACTTGTAGTCGAGTGAGATGTCGCACGCTGATCAACTTTCGAGAGATAACATCGAAAATGTTGCAGAAGTCAAGAAGTGTGTTGCGAACGTGATCATCCATTATCCCTCTGAGAGCTACCGGAAGTAATTGCGTCATCATCACATGACAATCATGGGACTTCATGTTGCTAAACCTTTGCTTTTTTGTGTCAAGATATCTACGTATGAGCCCCGAGTAACCAGAAGGAACTTTGATGCCGTCAAGGCAATTGAATAGTTGATGAAGCTCATCCTCGTCGAGCGTGAAGCAAGATGGGGGGCAATAATCTTCTTTGTTTTTTGTCACGGTTTTGCCCTTCGTTGTCTCGTCGTCTATGGCGATGTTTTTGCCCTTGGCCATCTCCTTGGTTCTTTGAAGGGATGCAGGTTGGAGCTCTTTCCTAATACCTATATCTTTCAAGTCTTGTCTTGCCCTCGTACCGTCTTTACTTTTTTCTGGCATGTCAAATAGTGTGCCAAGCAAACTCTCACAGATATTTTTTGTGATATGCATCATATCAAGAGAATGCGGCGAACTGAGTAGTTCCCAATACTTCAAGCCCCAGAAAACATAATTTCTTTTCCATACTTTTAGCAGCATTTTCTCAGCCTTCTTTTTCTTCTTTCCCGGCTTCGGGCAATCTGTCCAATTCTTTAACATCTCATGGATTTCTCTTATGTGGTGGCCCTCGGGCCTCATCCGTGTTGTCGAACAGGTCGCCACGACTTCTCCACTCATCATCTTTGTTAAGCCACCTTCGATGGCCCATGAACACTGTCTTGCAACTGCCCTTGTTTAATAGCTGGAGAAAAGATGTGTCATCCATACATTTAACACATCCGCAATGTCCATGACACGCTTGTCCGGAAATATATCCGTAACCTAGATAGTCATGAACGGTCGTGAGCAATGCTGCTCTTATTGGAAAATAGTTTCCAGTGCTGGCGTCCCACGTCTTGACGCCTTCGTCCTTCCATAATATGTCTAACTCCTCCTTCAATAGCTCAAGATATGTGTTGATATCGTTGCCTGGTTGGAGTGGTCCTTGAATGAGCATTACCATGTGTATGTACTTTTGTTTCATGCAGAGCGAAGGCGGGAGGTTGTACATCCAAACAAACACAGGCCATGTACTATGTGTGCTACTCTGCTTGCCAAATGGATTTAGTCCATCGCTACTGACACCCAACCTGGGGTTTCTTGGTTCTGCTGTGAATTCTGGTTCAATGTAGTCAAGTGCTTTCCACTGACAACCATCCGCAATATGTCTCAGAATGCCATCATTTTTGCATTTCCTGGTCTTGTGCCAAGTCATGTTCTTTGCTTCCTTCGCGTTAGCGAAATAACGTTGCAGGCATGAAATCAACGGAAGGTACCATACAACCATTCGAGGATCCTTCTTTCCAGGCTTGTATCGGGGTTCCTTGCAAGTTGGACACTCTGTTTTGTGCTCATGCTCATTACGATATAAGATGCAATCATTTATGCATGCATGATATCTTACATGCGGCAAATCAAGAGGGCACACGATCTTTTTCGCCTCATCAACACTCTTAGGCAACAAATTCCCCTTGGGCAACACTGTATGCAAATATTCCAATGTAGCGTCTAGACTTGCGTCTGTGCTCTTGAATCTTGCCTTGATGTCTAGAAGTTTGAGCGTGACGTGCAAGCGGGTGTGCTCAGGATCACAACCTTCATACAGTGGAGGACTCGCATCTAACTCCAATTGCGCCAACTTGAGAGCCTCCTTAATAGCAGCTCTCTTATTTGTCTGTCTTCTTGTGAAGCAGTTCTTTAACATGGTGATCCTGCAGCATTTCAGCCAACGACATAACCTGGGTGACATGGTCCTCTTCATGTTCGGGTGGCGTTTCATCATTTCCTCCTCCAGGCTCATGTTCATTATTGTTTCCTCCTTCTGGCGGCCCTGCTAATTCATCATTGAAAGGGTTCTCCGCTTCCATATCCGCCGCTCCGTCGTCGTCGTCATTCTCCTCACCATGCTTTGTCCATCGTGTATAACCTTCAACGAAACCACGACGAAGCAAGTGCGCGAGGACGCTACCATCGAACGGGTTATGGAAAATTCCATTTTTGCAGGCCTTACATGGACATAATATCTGCGTTTTACACTTTTGTATCATACTCGTCACCGCGAAATTGAGAAAGGCCTTCACACTTCGATCCATATTGAATCTTTCGATAGATCAAAGTAGCCTGTAAAGGGAAATACAAAAAGAATTACATATATATCAAGCGGGGGCATACAAAATTTCGGCATGACCTTTGCTAAAAGTGGTACATATTGAGTACCAGAAATTTGACGAAACGGAAATGAATCAACGTTTCGCCAAAACATTGGCAACTCTATCTACAAATTCGTCATCCATGCACGTTTCGCCATTTAGCAATCACACACGTACGTAACATGCATAATTAAATGACGAGGAAGTGTTTTTTGTGTTAATTACCTCAAGCAGAAGAAACACGAGTCGAGCTAGTCCTCGATCGATCCCACGAGAAGCCGGTCGACCGTACGTAGGTTGGTGGGCGCCATTAATGGAGGTTGAAGGAAAATTTAATGCAAGTGGGTGGAGGAGACAGCTAGATAGCTAGCTTAATTAGAGAGTGGGTGGAGGAGGCTAGCAAACGTAACTACGCATCACCTAGCTAGATCTAACTACCTAATTAAGAATCATGATAAAATAATTGAGTTTCTCAAGATGAGGAGAGGGAAGAGAGAGGAGGAAGAGGAAGAGCAAGAGGAAGAAGAAAGGGGAATCTAGTGTATACACAAGGGTTAGCACGGGTAGTAGTGATGCGACTTTATTACTGGCGTTTGAAGAGAACGTAACGCCAGAACTAATATGTATATTCCTGGCGTACCGCCGTATGCTACGCCGGTGTTACGTGGGACCCAATGTTGACTAAAAAAATGGACCCACAAAATAAACTGCTGGCGTCCGGACTAAGTCAATGCCATAGATATATGAAATACTGCCGGCGTACTACCAACCTAGTACGCCAACAGTAAGTTATGCCTCCACACAACCTTGGAGGCCACATACAAGTGGCGTTCCGCATACGTCCAGTGTCAGCACTATGTAACTAGCGATGGCGTATCAAAATGGGCGACGCCAGAGATATTTGAAAAATGTAGTGCTGGCGTCGGCGGAAAACGGTGCGCCACCAACAAGAGTTGTGGCTAGCCATTTCTCTACTAGTGTAGGGATGGCGATGACGCCTCTAAGGGAGGAGTGATGACGATGACGCCTGCGTGCTGTCTCGCCGAGGCCCTCATTGAAGTGGTGTACGTGGTTTTCTTATGTGTGCCGCTCAGCGGTTCTGATGATTTTCGTCCGGTTCTCCATAATTAACTGTGCAATCTGGTTTTCGCTCGATTTTCCCTAATAAATGAACAATTCTTTTTTTCTTAATAAATGCAGGATAACTGCCATTTCGAAAAAAAATCTGTTAGACACGACAGGAAAAAAAGATTGAACCAAATTAGAAACTCAGGCGAAAGCCTGTTAGCCGGTCCGTTTTACTTCTCTCGTGCTTGTTAGACTTGGTTTATGCTTTCATTATCTTACTATAAGAGCAACTCTAGCATAATTGCCATGATCAATATGGAGGTGATCGTCACAAAAATATGAAGACTCACTCAATTACATGCAATGTCGGATTCGCTATATTTCAACCTTCAAATATTTCTTCTCGAGTGGGACGTACTTGTTAATGACTACCTATTTCATTCCCAATTCCTCATGTATCCTGAGCTATCCAGGCACTGCGACTCTCCCGAGCTGCTCCATGGCGAGACCGATCCGGCAGCCCACGGGCGCATGCACACGACACACCACACTCCGGAAGCACGGCACACCTCGACTAGCCAGAGCTAGCCAGCTCACGCACGGACGCACACGACAGACCATACGCTGCATGCAAAAAAAAATATCGTTGTTCCAGTTACCTTGCTTTACGAACGTACCTTCCGACCGACGCGCAGCTGCTCGTCGAGGATGGTCTACCCGAGCACGGCAACGACGACAAGCACCACCGGGTTGAAGATCGAGACGAAGAGAGGGCCATTGAACAAGGGCAGAATCATGGAGCCGCCGACGCAGACGAACTTGCAGGCCACCTTGGCCTTCCCGGCAAGAGTCCTGTGCTGTACGGGCTTCATCGTTCCATCCTCAGAGCGGCGGCTATGGTGAAGGTGATGGCCGGGACGATGTTGCCGATCGCGCAGGCCACGGTCGGGCCGGTGGACCTCGCTTACCACCATGCTGCGTGTGCTTGCCCACGGTAGCTGGTCAATCATCTGGAATCCATTCTGAACTAATCCCTCAAATTGAGTGCTACAAAAAAAAAAAAGGATCCGATGCTGAGCAACGCAAACCACCCGCCCAAGTATCTAACGGCCAGCAACGCAGTACGGTAGAGATCATAACAGACCCAACGGCCGAAGTCGTGGACGTGGCTCTTGTTATTGGGCTAAAACCCACCCCAAGTGGACTACTAGCGTCGTCTCTCTAGCGGTGCTTCTGAATTTTTGTCCCTGGTCTAACAGTTTTAGTCCCATACCGCTTATGTAAGCTTCGTCGCAGATGTTTATAATGTTGATTCCTATTGCAGTTGACACCAAGCAGTCAGCTTGGTAAGCTACCTACAAAAATTTGCAATCAATGATAAATGATGCCTGGGTTGTGACGACATTTGCACCTTACAAATGTCCCACAACCTCTCTTAGCACACCGACATGGTGTGTTCAGCTTTTTATTTATCAGTCATCTTTATTTATATATCCTATTTTTAGTCAACATGGTTTTTTAGAATGTTAGCTTGGCGGATGCACCGCGTAGATGAATCTTGTCTCAAATCTTGCTTGTAGTTTGTTGTGGTTACAAAATTTCCTACATTATGTTTTCAATTTGACGACCACTGTGGCTATTATTTTTACTGGGAAAAGTGCAACGGAGTAAACTTCCTCCCCCCCCTCCCGCGTAGAACAATATTTTTATCCATCTTGGGTAGTTTAGGTCTTCGTCTTCTCATCAGCCGCTTGAGTGCTTGTTGATGTTTTAAATCGAGACACAAAAACGTTTTGTTTTATACAAAATAACATTGACCACTGAACGAAGAAAAACCAACGAGGGGCAATTTGTTGGGTGTCCCAAAGAACTCGGCAAGATCACACTGTGAATTTACCATGCTACAACAATAGATGAAGTGTTATGTTGGTATTTTGTTAATGACATCTAGTTTATATTAAGCAACATATTTTGTGAATCCAACCTATTTCGTGTGTCCGTGTGGCCATTCCGTTTCAACCCCACGATCTTAATCCTGAGCATCACGTGCAGCCAAGAGATTAATTGCATTTACCTACCCGCTTTGTAACTTACCAACCAGTTTTATTCACACAAAACCCCCTAAAGCCTCTAATGCGAAAGTACTCAGACTGCTTCTATACGTCGTGCGCCGCCGCCGCCGTCGTGTGCCTCCGATCGCCTCTGACGCAAGGGACCCCAGGCTGCTTTTGTACGTTGTGCGACGCCGCAGCCGTCGTGTGCCTCCGATTTCTGTCAAATCGACCCCGACGCCCGCCGGCACCCACCAGATGTAGGTATTGCCCCAGTCTTGTACGTGCTCCTCTGCTCCCATGCTAACACGAACCTGCCAACCATTGCCCCATGCATGTTGTTCCCGGATCTAGTCATGTCTCCTCTATAACTGGTAATACTTTGCTGCAGCGGCGACTACGGACGAGCAACTAGCAAGTATCACGGAATCACTTGCAATCAGCGACACGAGGGCATCAAAACTTTGAGATAAAACAACACACAAATTCAGTCCTTGTGTATACACGTGTGAGTGTAGGTTGAAAGGCTAATCATGTGGCCATGTCTGCAGCACTATGGATCCAATCAATAACGTTCATATGCATATGAGCCATGGAGGATTTAGTACACCCCAAAAGAACACGGACATACCTCTCTTTGTAAGTTCAGTTTACACTAACAACTAACAACTGAAACTATCCATGAAGTGCTTACTCCGATTTATTCTTGACGCGGCAGTCTTCGTCTTTTACACCTGAATGTGATGATCACTTGAAGCCTAAAGTGGGTATGACATTTGAGGGACTAGAGGCAGTGGAGAAGTTCTACAAGGCATATGCACATGAATCAGGTTTTGGTGTTCGTATCGGACAGCAGAAAAAGATTGAGAATAAGGTGGTCCGGACTAAGCGTTTCATGTGTAATAGGGAAGGATTCAAGTCAAAAGATAGTAAGGAGATGAATGACCCCTTGAAGAAAAGGCGTAAGCAGACAAACACGCGATGCGGTTGTGATGCCAACATCATTGTTAGACTTTGTGGAGACGACACCTACAAGATAGACTCATGGGTTGAGCACCATGTTCATGGTCTTGTATCGCCTAATATGCGTCATTTGATCAGATCGAATCGAAGAGTTAGTGAGAGAGCAAAGAATTCTTTATACACATGTCATAAGGCAAGCATTGGAACCTCCCAGGCATACAGGCTCTTGCAAGTTAGCGAGGGTGGAATTCCGAATGTTAGGTGCACAAAAAGGGATTTGCAAAATTATTACCATGCACTTCGGTATAAAATCAGAGACGCATATGCTCAAATGTTTGTTGCCCGATTAGCTAGAAAGCAGGAAGTGAATCATGAAGGTAAGCTAGTACGTGAATTCACCAACACGTGTTTCATGATAGTCGTAATTGTCCAAGCAAAAAAGGGAATGGGAGTGTGATTCTGCAAGATAATGCAGCCAAATGGTGCTTCCTGATACAGTCCAAGCAAAGAATAATTTTTTCTATGTTATCATGTACACTTTGATGTACTAAATTCATGTAATGGATGATAATTTGCATTGATTTCTGACAAGTTTGACGGTTGTCAAATTGCTACAGAATAAAGAACATATTTATCCATTTCAGACTATTTACCAGCTATGCAAGCATGATTAATTTCCGGTTTCTATGAAAACTCTGTGTACTTGCAATACATGCATGTTTGTTTCCTCTTTATTTTTTGTCAGACTTGCATCATCCAGGAGCACACAATGAAGTTTGTAAATGTTCAGAAAACTTATGATAGTGATTTTTTCTAACAGCTTGGATCACAAAACTGGACATGGCCATTTCAGGCCACTTCTGTAGTTCAAAAGATTTACTGAAAAATATATGCTTTGGCAAGATGACTGAGAAAGTCACCTATTTTCCCAACGCATAACTGAATTAGTCCGTGAAAATTTTGGCAACAGTAAAGAGGATGTTGTTGTACTAAATGCCAAGCAAACTAACAGGGAAAAGCTCAACCTAAGCCTCTGATCTGAACCTGTCATTGTCATTCATTATGCTGCAAAAGTGTCACAGTTTACTGATACGAGCATTGCAGTAGTAATGTGCATGTCACTCGGCCGAATATAACTGGATAGTATTTGCACTAGCGGGCGGCTAAATGTAAATCTTCAGGAAACACTTTAACAGTGGCTTCCTGTAAGTCAAGGGAGTCGTACAGGCCAAGGTTGCCGTCGTAGGAGGCAATCAGATTCCAATTTAGGTTTTCGAGCAACAGCTCTAAGGTATTTGGCAAGAGAAGATAGAGAGGATTTGGGGCGAGACGAAACGACTTGGGCTTTGACTCAGGATCATGGACAAGAGACTTTAGGGAGTGTTTTGCAAAATAAATCCTTCTCAAGTGGGAAAGCGGGCGGCTAAATGTAAAGTTTCGTTTTGCTGCACGCAAGGCGATGGATTTAGAATTAGTGGTTGAGATTGAAGGGACACACGGATACACGATTAACACTGGATTCACGAAATATGTTGCCTTTATATTAAACAAATAGATATTCCTAACATGAGTCTTAATTGTTAGTTTCAAAATAAATATTTTTATTAATGTCGGTGGCACTAAAAAAATCCCACGAAGAAGAGCATCTACAACCAAACCCCTCAGACCCTTCTCAAACGCCCGGGCATGCCGCCCGGTCACGAAAATGCGACCCAGCCGGGCACCTCAAACGGGCATGAAATGCCCAGGCTGACTGGCACCCCTCATATTCATCCCAAATATGGGGCGGATATGAGGGCGCCGGGTCACGCCCGCCACATCGGCCTGGCGATGGGGCCCCACATGGACTCATCCGGAAACTCGACGGTCCGAGGAGCGCGTCGACCGTCGCCGCGTGGCGCCGCTACGGCACACCACCCGACGCTAGAGCCGGTTATTTAAGTCGGCCAGCGTCCCCCAGCCCTAGCACATCAACCTCCTCCCTCCCTCCGCCGCCACCCGAGCCCGTCCGCCTCCTCTCCCCCGCTCTCCCACGGTCTTCAGCGTCAGCATGGTCCGCCGTAGGATCACCACCTACGCTATGCTAATGCCAGAGTGGTATATGCAAATCGAAATGGAGATCCAGGCTCGGCGCGCCACCCGCATCGCTGCGGGTCTGCCTACGGACTCGCCGGAGCCGGAGGAGGATTTGCCGGAGGCGATGGAGGAGGAGGCGGCGGACCAGCCTGCTCTGGCCTTGAACATGGCGGAGGCGGAGGCGGACTTCGCCGTCGCCCAAGCCGAGGAGATGACGGAGCAGCAGGTCATCCTGGATTCCATCCGGGATGAGGCCGATGTGGAGGCCAACCGCCGGCTCATCCTGCACTTGACGCGGAGATGGCGGCAGAGAAACCACAGCGGAGCAGCCGGAGGCGCCTGAGGGAGCCGCAACGGAGGCGTCGGAGGGGCGGAGCTGCTGCTGCCGCACATTTATCTGTCGGAGGACACAGAGATCGTCGAAATTTCTGACGAGGAGTAGTTAGTTTGTATGTAGTACGTAGATTTTTATGTTTGCATGCTTTTGTATGGATTTGAGGAATCTAGTATGAGATCTCCGGTTGCAGCAGTGTTTATTTGAGGCATGCATGGTCACTCCTGTGGACGCGTCCGGACACGTCCGTGGGCGTTTGAGGAGTCATTTTTTATATACGTGGTTGTAGATGCTCTTATGGGCTAAAAAAATTCAATAAGAATGTAATGGGATTGTTCTAGAATAGGACGGAAACAACCACAGTTCACTATGCACCACGAATTTCACATTCCCATTGTTCCTAGCGGTTAGAGTTAGGAGATCGGTGGTTAAGAATGATTGTAGGTCCAATTCAAAACTGATACACTAATTTTTATAGGGCCAATTGATCATTTGCCCCATCATGCTTACTTAGTATGGTTTATGGCCAAAAATTATTTGCGATGGCATACCTTTTTTTTGGCGGGAATAATACTTGTATTACTCTCTTAACAAGTCCTTACAATCATCTAGGACAAACTTCAAAACATCATCAGGCCCTGAACCAATCCAAGTCATAGTCTGACCCTCTAATCTAGCAAAGCTCGCTAACCTATCACTTGCTTTATTTTGAGTATGAGGAATAAGAGTAATACAAGTTTGCCTAAGGCTCAACAAATACTTGATTTCACTCACCAGCAAAGCATAAATTGAACGGTCCGTTTCACCATTTGAAATCATCGCCACCGCCATGCTTGAGTACATCTCAATCTTAATTGGTAAGTCTGAGCGTTGGATAGCGAAGGAAATCCCTTCCATACATGCACACAATTCAGCTTCCAAGGCGTCTCTGCAAGAATATAGAAATCTGCATGATGAGAAGACGACGGTCCCCAGATTGTCCCGAAGGATCATTCCAGCTCCTGCTCACCCATCCTGCGCATAGGACCCATCCGTATTCAGCTTTACCCAGCCCATCTCGGGTGGCCTCCATGGCACTGCAGTGGCCGACTCACATATAAGCGGTATTGAGTCTTGATTAAAGCTCAAGCTCCGTTCCCCTTTCGCCTCAGCCAGCGGAGAGCTCTCCTTAATGCCCGACAAAACAGCCATGTATTCCTGCAAGAATCTCATTGAAACGGCCAGAAGCGGGGCAGGTTTGAAGTGTACAAGTTCATTGCGCACATACCAACTTCTCCAAAAGATGAGCAACACCATGCTTCTCTGAATTTCTGAAAGTGGTGCGAGGACTTGGAGTAGCCACTCTTTCCCATTAGGTACCATCATTTCAAGTGCTGGTAGTTCCCAACTCTCAGACATAGCTAAGTAGAGGTCCCGTCCAAATTGGCATTTGACGAACGGATGGAAATTATCCTCCTCTTCCATACCACAGATTGGGCATATGCTAGACAGCTCAAGATCGATTTTATGTTTGTTTTTCCAGGTCGGTAACGAATCAATCGAGAGTCTCCATGCAAAATTTCGCACGGTTGGTGGTACATTGCAACGCCATATATACTGCCAACATTTCCTGCTCCCATCCGGCGCCGAGCTCGATGCCACCGCAGTTGCCCTGTTGATCTCCTCAAAAGCAAGTGTATACGCAGATTTTACCGTAAATACACCCAGCTTACCAGGACCCCAGGCAATAACGTCCTCTCCAAGTCTAGGTGATGCTCTTATCTTCAAAATCTCATGCACATCCGCTGGTATGAAATAGTTCTGTAGCAGCTCCACATTCCACGAACCATTATCATTGAGTAGATCAGATACAAACCGTATGCGACATCGTCCTTGTATTGACACAGGTTTATACGAATGGGGACGTGGAATCCAGTTGTCTCTCCACACTCGGATGCTATGTCCATTCCCTACACGTCAGATAAGGCCCTTCTTCAAGAGATCTAGTCCATGACTAATTGCTTGCCATGACGATGATGCATTTCCTGAAAATACCGTGTCTACTCGATTACCTTGGGGGTAGTATCTAGCTTTAAGGACCTGAGCACAAAGGTTCTCTGGGTTGGAAAGCAATCGCCAAGCTTGGCGAGCCAATAGTGCCTGATTGAACCGAAAATCCCTGAACCCTGCACCCCCTCTGTCTTTGGGCTGTAGAATATGGTTCCATCCTCTCCAATGGACCTTCCTTTTCCCTTTCTTTGATCCCCAGTAAAAATTCCTCACCATTCGTGTTAAATCATCACACACTGAGTATGGAAGTTTGAAGACACCCATGATGTATGTTGGCAAGGCTTGAGCTACCGCCTTGATTAAGACTTCCCGCCCTGGTTGGGCCAGAAAGCCATCACCCCATTGCATCAATCGCTTTGTGATCCTTGCCTGGAGGTTTTGGAATCGCCCTTTAGACATCCTTCCTTCCGGTGTCGGCAGGCCCAAATATTTTTCCTCAAACACCAAACTTGTCACTCCGAGCACATCTCTTGTTCCTGTACCGTAGTTGGGCAAGCAGTCCCAAAGAGAATAGAACATTTTTTAGGGTTCAGACTTTGCCCAGTAGCTGCACCATATAACTGAAGGGCATCGTTAACACATTCTGCTTGGGCACTGGAGGCCTCAAAGAATAGCAGCGTGTTGTCTGCAAACAACAGGTGGGAGGTGCCAGGCGCACGTCTACAAACCTTCACCAGGGTGAGCTCATTCGCTGCCACTTTGCCTCTTAGAATTGCTGACAAACCACCCGCCACAAACAGAAATAAAAATGGTGAGAGCGGATCACCTTGCCGAAGACCACGCGTCGGTGCAAATGAATCCAAGAGGGTCCCATTTAATTTGACAGAATACCTCACCGATGTGACACACGTCATAATCCACTCGATCCATCGCTGAGCAAAACCCACCTTTTGCATCACTTGCCTCAAGAAGATCCAATCCACTCTATCATATGCCTTAGACAAATCCAATTTGTAAGCAAAAAAACTCTTTCTTGGATCTTTCTCCTGCTTTATATAATGGATGCATTCAAAAGCTACAAGAGCATTATCTGTGATCATCCTCCCAGGGATAAACGCACTTTGTTCAGGGGAGATTAGACTATCCAACAATGGGCGCAACCGATTCACCAAACACTTTGAAATTATTTTATAGATGACATTGCACAGGCTAATGGGCCTGTAATCAGAGATCTTAGCAGGGTTAGGAATTTTTGGAATGAGAGCAATAGAAGTAGAATTTACCCCATCTGGCATTATTCCAGTTTCAAAGAAGTCCTTAACCGCAGCTATCACATCATTTTTGACAGTAGACCAATTACGTTGGAAAAACCTGGCCGGGAAGCCATCCGGCCCAGGTGCCTTCAGAGGACCAATCTGGAACAGTGCATCGGAAATTTCCTTGTCATTGAATGGAGCACAAAATTTGTGATGGCATACCTATTCCAAATCTATCCTACTATATAGTGTTTGAATTTTACCTTTATAAAAATATAGTGTATCAGTTTTGAAATGGACCTATAATCATTCTTAACCACCACTGGTCTCCTAACTTTTAACGGCTGGGAACAATGTGAATGTAGAATTCGTGGTGAACAGTAAACTGTGGTTGTTTCCATCCTGTTCTAGAACCATCCCATCTCAGCCTTTCTGAAAAAAATTAGCTCATAACAAATGCGTCTGGGGCCATGTTGCAGTCTCAGCAAAGTACATGTCTACCCAAGTGAGATGGTCTAGAAGGACAGCTGCAATAGGAGGAATACAAAGCAAATTACTTTTCTTTTCTTATTATTCTTCTCGTTGTTATCAAATAGTGCATTCGCATACAAATTTTTTATTTTCTAATATTTATTATTATATGCATTTGTACAAATATTTAGAGCATATCTAGCCGGTCATTTAAAATTTTGGCTCTCATATGACTCCTCAAACTTTCATGCCTTGTATTTTCAGGAGTTAAACAAGCGTGGTATCTAGCCGAAATCTTAGATTTAAGTCCTCAATTTTTTTTCACACAATTTCATTCAAACAAAAATTAAATTAGTCTATTCGAACACATATTTTGATTCGAACTACATTGCATAACACAAAATTAAACTACATTGCATAAACTATTTGATTCGAAGGAAATAAAAACTAAAAAGATATATAACCATCCAGGTTCACGACCTCATCCAAATTCACGCCGTGGTTGGAGCCGTCAAAGTAGTCGTTTTGTTGGATCTATAGTCGAGGTTGTTTGAGCAAAGGTCAATTATTGCCGCAGTGGACGTTGGTGCTCGTTAGTAGGCCTGCTCTTGTAGAGCTCGTGACGTTGGCGCACGTCAGCGATGACCTCCGAATGATTCCACAGATCTTGCCCATGTACTCCTCATCGACGCACACCTCCTCGAGCCGCTCAAAGGCCATCTAATTCTCCCGCACCTTGCGGCGGGAAACCACTTGGGGTTCGATGGCGAGGAACTCTGGCACCTTGGGGCTACCGAGGGGGACGTGATGAAGACATCCCTACTAATGTTACACCCACATCCCCACCAGCTACACATATTGGACCAGTTATTAGTTATTAGAGCCCGCGCACGCCAACTAAATTATCAGGTACTTTCGTTCTTTGGAAATCCTTGTAATGTTCATGAACATATGATTCTGCCTAAATTAGATACTTTTGTTTTACTTATGAATTAAAGACTTAGCATGGACAAGAAGGATGGCCATTGGAGCGGGATCAAGCATGGAGAAGAAGGTGCGCGCGCGGGAAGGAACAATGGACTTTTCAGTGGTGATTTTCGCACTTTGAAGCCACCATAAGGATTGCTTGGAGGCTTGGACGAAATATACAACATGCCACTTCATAAATTTCGCCCCATAGGCTATTATAGGTGCTATGTCACCTTATTTTTTGGCCAGGCCCATGTAATTTCGAAATACCATATTATAGGCTCTTTTTAGAGTCCGTATGTGTGGGGAAACTGAGTTAGGGCTGGTTTCGGACCCCTCCTCCAAGGGGCCATGAAATCCCCCTCTATTCCCCCATATATACAGCCCTTAGGGCGTTGTTTTAGACTTGGGTTATGTTTAGATTACAAGTTCGCCATAGCTGCAACTTCGCGTCCACGACCAGACCAAGACGTCACAGAACCCCACTTTCATCAAAAAGCTTTCCTCTTATATTCGCAATATCCAGATTGCAATTTCAGTTTCTTGCTTGTTCTTCGTTTGCGTGCAGGAAATAGACTCTCGTGGTCAGGTTGATTGTACTCCGGCGTGGTCAATAACCTCTCGGAGTTGGTTTAGCGATTGCTAAGGCGCGACGTCTTCGAACGTTCGTAGTCGGATCGTCAAAGTCTACTCCACCGAAAACTATAGCCACAATCTCATCGAAAGACAGGGACAAACTCGCCTCTATCAGGACGTTTATCTTTGTCTAGCTGCCATAGAGGCTCGCCGCCTTCAAGTCGTAGGCCCTCCCGCCAGATCCGCCGGCTGGAAGGAGCCAAGCTAGTATCAACGACTAGTTTCTCAGTCCTTTATTTCCGATACCAACGCCCCCACCGCCACTACCGCATGCCGTGGTACTTCCTCTTCGTCGACGATGGCAGTAGGTCGATACTGGTCGATTATATGTGCTAGCGGGGGGTGTGGTCTGGATTTGGACGGTATAAACATCGATGTGGTGTGTGGGAGGGCGAGGTTCGGCTTAGGGGGTGGGGAAATTTTATCCACAAATTGAGTAGTGGCCGAGCAAATATAAGCGGCGGCTGACGCGAGGAGTAAATTATTTGATGAGTTAAAACGGATAGGGGTTTGGCTAGGTCCGGTTTAACTCCTCAAAACGATAATCTTACTCCCTCAACAATTTTTGAGGGGTCGCCTAGAGATGTCATGTTGGTATTACTAACTTGCAAGTATGTCTTGAAGCTAAGATTTTCATGTAATATACGTTACCAAAACATTGTAAATTATGTTGACTTATTTTTAGAAGAATTGAAGTATATTTCTCTTAGTACACTGATTTTTGCATTAACTTTGATTGTATTCAGCTGACAAGGAGCTATGGCATGCAACTTGCACCCGATCACGCATGTATGATTCACTTTTTTTAGAAAATGCCATCATGGCGGTTTATATTTCATATGAAAAAAGGAATACATCGTTTGAAAGAACATCAACTAAAAAAACTGGAGGCTTTGACTTCCACACAATAGTTCGAGAGACCTCCGAGTGCCTAGCCAACACACCTTCCGCCATATTGGCCTCTCTAGGAGAGTAGTTAAACTCAATAATATCAAATTTACGAGCTAGAAAAGAGCATTCTTCGTAGATGGCCACAGCTACGCCAATACAGTTTCCGCTGTTTTGCATAGCATCAATCACCCAGTGGCGGAGCTAGGGGGGGACTGGCAGGAGCCATGGCTCCCCCCATGACCCAGGAAGTGTAGTATAATACCTGTATTTTTCTTCAGATTTCAAGAAATTTTGTGAAGATTACTAATACTTGGCCCCTCCTATCAATACTAACACGCATTTGGCCTCCCTAATTGATTTTTCCTGGCTCCGCCGCTGCAATCACCTCCATGCAGTCTGCCTGGACGTGAAGATTGTTGTAGCCCAAAACATTAGCAAGTATGAGTCTGTCTATGAGGCCTCGTGCTTCCGCCGTCGCTGCATCTTTTATAAAAGGGATATCGTTGCATGATGCCGCTAAGAAGGAACAGTATAGTCGCGTAGAATAACTCTAGTACTTCCAGAATGACTATCATCAATATTCACCTTCACAATATTCTCTGGTGGTCTCAGCCAACCATGCCTCCTAATCTGTACATGCTTCACCCTGGCCGTGGCGAAGTTTTTTGAAGCACAGTGAAGGCCTACGCCAATCTCGCAGGGTCCTGCAATATTTGTTCGTGTGTAAAGCGCCGTCGTTCCCACCACACGTACCAAACGGTAGTGGCAATGAGATCATTTCCTTGCACACCACAGATGGTTGGCTAGGGTTCTTGGAGAGAAACAAATCAGCCAATAGCTCAAGACGGATCCTCCATCACGTTCAGCTGTGCACACTTCAAAGATGAGCGACTCCAGTCCCAAAATGCGCCACACTTCTTGCACCCTTGGGAAGAGGAATAGTACATGTCTAACACTTTTGCAGTCTGACATACATAAGTGACACTGTATGCTGGTAATCATGTGCCTATCTACAATCACGTTATGGCAAGGGATAGCACCAAGCGAGGCTCTCCAAATATGGATTTTTTTTTTATCTTTGCTGGCACACTTAACTTCCAAATGGTGTTCCAAGATGGACTAGTACTTGAGGCTTGGACTGAATTTGTCATTCTCAACTTTCGTCCATGTTGGTGATCCCATTTTTCATGATATGTCGACCTTACAAAAAAATTACCATTTGGACTGAAGTGCCATGATACAAAATCATCCATCATCCCCGGGGCCAATGGGATGTTCATCCCTCGGACTGAGGTGCGATTGGCTGCGGTGGTTCGTGGTGCTTCTTCGTCAATGGATGTGTTCTACGGTGGTCTGGATCTGGCTATGTGTGACGGTGGCGCTGCAATGGCCCTTCGTGTGGTGGTGTTGCAGGCTATGCGAACCTTATCACTCAACCGGTCCGTCGAGAGGTCGTATGATCAACTGTGGCGAAAGGCTTGCTCTATTTGGAGCTGGCGATGGTGACGCCTGTGGGCACCGCAAACCTTCTTGGAGGCATCGTTGTCATGTTGTTTTACCCTCTTTGTCGCCTCCCCGAAGGAAACCTCTAGTCCAGGTTCTCCTGCTATGGATGATGGCGAAGCAACCGGCATCGCAGCCCTTCTTGAAGACATCATCTTGCTCGCTGCCGGGATGTTGGTGGTGGTGGTGCGGCCGCTTTGGGTCGACGGTGGTTGTTCGCTAGTGTTCTTTGGGGTTCGGCGTCTTATGAGTTCGTCTGCGGTGGTGTTCCCTTGTGTCGGCCACGTTGTTCTGCATGTTTAACTACCTTCCTTGGTTGCCATTGTGTTGTGGTGAGCTTAGTGCTCTTGGTGTTGTTCTAGTTCATCTTTGCTCCTCGATGATGCAAGATGCCTCCCCAACTTGCTAATCTTTCGAATTCTCATGGTGAAGCTCCCAGTCAAGGTTCATGTTGTCACTCGTTGGTTGTGGTTGCTCCTTAGTTGTGTCTTGAGGTTTGGTATGCACGCCGGTGCGGTGCGTTAGGTTGCTTGCATAGTCTTGGTATTGTGATCCTTCAACGACACCCCGCATCTACTTGTGCCTCCTGTGGTGTCCGCCCTTCGGTCTGTTAGCTAGGCCAGGCCTTGTCCTGGGCGTCCTTTTTTCGCATTTGTTGTAACCTTGTTACTTGTATGGTTTTCGGTCCGGTTTTCCTCATAAACAGGGTCAATTTGTTTCGCTTTTCAATCTGGTTTTCCTTATGAACTAGATGAGCCAAAGCTTAAGGGGTGACTCTTGGCTTTGATAGCTTTTTGAGCAATATATTCAGGTGGGAAAGATCCTCTCTCCCCCGGTAACCGTTAAAAAAAAACAATCGGCCTAAATAAGACATTAAGTAATTAGCTCCCAACTGGAATTACAGAACCTGGCAGTGGTGAGCCCTCGGAAACATGCAGAGGTACAGCCCGTCGTCGTCGTTCAGAGGTTTGATAGAGCCTACTAAATAAAACTGGCCCGCTGGCGGCGGCGGCGTTCTTCGCCTCAAGGCCCTTCTCGGTGATATCCGCTTCACTTTTGCCGTCCACTAGGGTCGCCGGTCTGCTCCTCTCACTCCCCTTGCCCCACACCACAATGTACAGCCCGCCAACGATGGGAGCAGAACCAATAGCACTGCAGTGACAGAAGTGAAAGACGTCTCTTAGAAGAAGAAATGCTGAAGTTACAACGTCGTCAGGACGAACGAACGTACCTTCCGACGTGCAGCTGCTCGTCAAGGATGGCCCACCCGAGAACGGCGACGATGATGAGCACCACGGGCTTGAACATGGAGACAAAGAGCGGGCCGCGCGCCTTGAACATGACCCCCCAGCCGACGATCCCCTAAATAAATGCATTCACACGTTAATTGGAGTGGACACACACGCACACCGATGCTGATAGGCCGCTGGAATTACCATGTAGAGCACGGAGTATAGCCTGATGCCGAGCCCAAGGTTCCACATGGCGAGGCTCCGGTCCACGGCCGCGCTGACATGATCGTCGTGCTGGTGTACGGCGCCGAAAAATCCTCCGACGCCTTGTTCTGCACAACAAATTTAATAGTCAATCGATAATCACGGCATCACGTCAATTTTGGTCAAGTTGAATAAACCGCTCGATCTCAATGCGAACCTGCATGACGAGCCAGGCGGCCCAGGCGACGGCTCTGAGGATGACGAGGGCGTCGCCGTTGTCTACATGGCCGCTGCTACCGCGGCTGCGGCGTGCTCCGCGTAGCGCTAGTGGACAGGGGAGGCCGGGACCATGAGGAGTGAGCTGTTATACAAGGGTATGATCATGAAGCCGCCGGCGAGAGTTCCGAGGCGCACCGCCTCCATCCTCAGCGTGGCAGCTATGGCGAAGGTGAGCGCTGGGATGATGTTGCCGATCGCGCAGGTCACGGTCGGGCCGGTGGACTGGAACCCCCCGAAGAAGAGCACCTCGCTCACCGCCATGCTGCACATGTATGCCCGCCCGAGCAACATACGACCGCTGGTCACCCATCTTTCTTTTAAGATAAGATTTTTTTTCTTGAGAATTAGCTTTTTTTTATTTCCTTTTGAGAATAAGCTGGTCGATCATCTGCAATCCATTGACGGCCAGCAACGCCATTGCAGAGATCATTGCAGAGCCATCGGACAAAGTGACGAGCATCGAAGTAAAACGACACTGTTATTGGGCTAAGGCTTGGCACACCCAACCAGCAGACTACGCGTCTTGCGGTGCTTATGAATTTTTTCCCTGGTCTGACCCCTGGTTTTTCTGATTAGTCCCATACCGCTTACGTAAACTTTGTCACAGCGGTTTATTATTACAGTTCATACCAAGCGGCTAGCTTGGTAAGCTACCAACAAAAACTTGCAATCAAACAAAAAATGAATGCCTGGTTGTGCCATTCATAACCTCTCTTAGCGCACTGACATGGTGTGTTCAGCTTTTAATATGTCTTCGTATTTTTAGAATGGTATTCATATTTTTAATGTGTTCGTTCATGTAGTCCATATAGAAATATCTAAAACACCTTAATTTTGTGCCTACAAATTTTTTTACACTAAGTTTTCAATTTGGTAAATGTGACTAGTATTGTTCGGTAAAACCACACCAGAGTAAGCTCCCCCCCCTAGAATGTTATAAAGACGATTATTTTGGGTAGTTCGAGTCTTTGTTTTCTTAGCAGTTGTTTGAGTCCTTGCTAATATTTTAAAATGAGACAGAAAAGTGTTTTGTTTTATACAAAATAATATTAAGGATCAAGTTGTTGGGTGTCCCAAAGAACTCTCCAAAATTATAGTATTGTGTAGTTTACCATGCTACAACAATAGATGAAGTGTTATCTTGTTATTTTGTTAATGGCATCTTGTTTGTACTAAATAGACACAGATTCCGAACATATGTCCTGATCGTTCATATCAAAAGAAATATATTTTTATTATTGTCAGGCTGGAGGGCCAAACTCCTCTCTAAGAGCGACCGACTCATCCTTCCGTCGGCTATACTCGACTCCATCCTGGTCTACTTCATGTATGTCTTTCTTATTCCAAAACGTGTACTTAAAACACTAGACTTGATCAGGCGCGCCTTCTTTTGGGCCGCGGAGGAAACCTGCACTGGTGCTCGATGCTTAGTTGCCTGGAAAAATGTTTGTCAACCAAAAAAAAGTTTGGGGTCTAGGTCTCAAAAACCTACATGTGCAGAATAAATGTCTCGTGATGAAATTGGCTGTAAAATCTATGCATCCAGACCAAACGCCTTGGCTAGACTGGATCGCCCTACAACACCCTAATGCTTTTATTGCTCCACAGAACAATAAGCCCTTCCTATGCCGTACTATCAACTAACAACTACCAACGCTTAATGCTATCTCATTTGTACTCACCAACTCTAGAACCATGACTTATTTTTTGGTTAGATGTCTGGTTACACCATAAACCGCTTGCTACTGCATTTCCTTGCCTTTACTCACACACCACCACAACTCTTGCTCGTGCAGCTACTGTTTTGAATTACGGTTTAGAATCAATCATGCGGAACCGCCTAACCTCTCACTACTAGGGAAAAGCCTAGCAGTAGCGCGGGTTAAGGGCCTATCAGTAGCGCAGGAGACCGCGCTACTGCTACGGCGCCACAGCTAACTTGTAGCAGTAGTGCGGGTCCACAAGCGCTACTGGTAAGTACAGTAGCAGTAGCGCGTTTCAGAACCCGCGCTACTGATAACTATTAGTAGCGCTCGTATCTAACCCGCGCCACTACTAATTGCGCATGTTTATTTTTTTATATTTACATTGTATTTACACACGGTTATACATATTAATATAGAACATCAATAATAATTGTGCCAGGTCATATAACTTATCATCCTCTTAATCATCTAACTTATCATCCTCTTAATCATCTAACAACTCATCATCATCTTAATCATCTAACAATTCATCCTAATCGATCATGCCAAGTTAATATAAACCAGAAAAACTTCTCTCTCATAGGACCTAGTCCTCCCTCCTAGGTAAAATGTCATAAAACAGAATAACACCTATGTCTCCATGATGAAGCATAGAGATCCAACGGTCTCCAACTTGTGGCTTGCGATCCTTCTTTATTACTCCCCATGCTTCAATTTGGAGCCGTCCTTGTGGTTTGCGCTCAGTCGAGTATGGAAAAGCAAACTGGACCCTCATAGGGCTTTTAATTGTCATATAACCTTTGTCATGCATCAACGGAGGCACAACATCATTTGGCAGTTTCTGCTGAAGAACATAATAATAGCCTAGTTAGCAATGTAATCAACACTATTTATGCAATAGTAGTGTACTTAATTAGCAACTCTTACCAAGATATTTCCGCGAATGTCATCCGCCCTCAACCTATGCACTAGTGGCATGTAGAATGTATAATTTGGGCCAGGTCCCATATTATACGGGAAGTCGTCCCTACCAAACAGGACACCAATAACAAAGGTGACAAGAACATCCTTCTCCTCCCAAGTTAGATGTGATCCATAAGTGTAGTGTGTCGTGTCAACTATTTTCCGTGTTTCACTCGAGGAAAGGAAATAAGCTGTAAATTATAAATTAACAAATTTAGTATGGATGAACACCAACTATTTTTAAATATAGAATGCAAATTACTTGACAAATATGGTTGACAAACTCACATGGATCCAAATGTCGATATTACCTTCAATATGACCTTCAGGAAGAAGATCGAAGGTTATTTCCATATCCTCCTGAAATACATATGCCTTGCCTAGAGCTTCCCAATTTGAGCACCCTAATTCTGTGTTATTAACTGCATTCATTACTTTGACCAGAATCAGTACATGTTCTAGTGCATCTCCCATCACCTATCTACATCACTACATCACCTATCTATCCATCTATCTACATCACTACATCACTACATCACCTATCTATCCATCTATCTACATCACTACATCACCTATCTATCCATCTATCTATCCATCCTAAAACTACTCCTAATTAAAATTGTTCCTCCGCGGGCGTGGGTGGGAGAGGGTGGGAGGGAGAAGGGAGGGGGAGGGAGAGGGTGTGGGAGGGAGACATACCGCGGGCGGGCGGGGCGACGGCGGGAGCGGGCGGGGCGACGTGAATGCGGGGCGGCGACGGCGGCAGCGGGCGGGGCGGTATAGAGAGGGAGAGAGTGGGAGAGAGGAGAGTGAGCGCATGCAACCGAGACGGAGAAGATAAGGCAGTCTTAGCAGTAGCGAGCTTTACCAGAACGCGCTACTGCTAACTCTGTAGTAGTAGCGCGCGTCAGTGGGCGCCGCTACTGCTAAGCGGGGCCCACCATCTGGCACAGTACTGCTTTAGTTGCAGCGGTGGTTCGCATAGCCGTAGCGCGGTTTATCAAAGACGCGCTGCTGCTAATGTTGTAGCAGTAGCGCGCCTTCTCGGGCCGCGCTGCTACTCTGAAAATCCTGGCACGTAGTGGCTGGTTTCTATAGCCGTGGCGCGTGTTTGTGGGGACGCGCTACTGCTAACTGTGTAGTAGTAGCGCCCGTCTCGGACCGGCGCTACTGCAATGTAGCAGTAGCGGCCTTGGTAAAACCGCGCTACTGATAAGGTTATGTGTATAAGCTTTCTCCTAGTAGTGTCTAATGTTGCTACTGAGTTGCGTTGCTTGCTATCACTTTTGCAGGACTTCCCGCCTTCGCAGGAACCGGACCAACGAGTCCTAAATGGCGGTCTACGCTTCTCCACAAAGAACACCTATGATCCGACTATGCGGGCGGACGACTCCGACATTCATTCAGTGCCCATATGGTCATCATGCGTTCCCAACAGTGAGGGTTCTTGCATTGCTGATATTCCGTGGTCATAATGTTGTCTCAAATGCACTATGCCCAACGTGTGGATTTGATGGCGAAAGCATCACACATATCTTCATTGACTGCCCACTTGCACAGCGCATATGGCAAAGGATCGGCCTCCAACCTCCTGACAGCATTGACGAACTATGGGACTGTCGCCTGCCTCCCCACATTAATGCAACGATCTGGCAATCCATGGTTCTTATCATCCTATGGAAAATATGGAACTCTAGAAATGCGATGACCTTAAGACAGCAGAATCATCACAGCATCCTCACCATCAACAAAATCATTGTAGAACTGATGCTCTGGACACATCGAATGAAGAAACCGGAGCAAAAACAGGCCACCTCTTCATGGCGTTCCTACCTCTCATCATGACTACACGTGCTTATGTAATTCTACCTTGTTATCAATCACACGATGGATTGCAAACATTGAAAAATATATCCAGGTGGGGAGCCACCCCCCCCCCCCCCCCCCCCCCGCGGGTGATTTTTCAAAAAAAAAATATTAATGTTAATGGCATTAATAAAAAATGGCCAACAGAAAAGGTAACATAGTACAAACTGCCACTAGTTGTCGTTGCGGGGGCGTGTCTACGTGGCCGCTCATCATCGACGGTCGTGTCTTTACCTTTGGGTCATTGTTGTATAGGAAGGTGGAAGAGGTAAGCCTGAGAGCCATCAAGGTAGATCCCGAGCGCGCCCATATCAGTAGAATCACCAAGATCCAAGAAGGCCCATGGTGCTAGAACAATCGGCAGGAGCTCAAGCAAGACCACGGCCGTGTGGACGCTAAGGCTGAGATGATGTGACCAACTCTAAGCACACCAATCAAACTCGGGGTGCCTGAAGTGGACCCACGAGCTTGATGTTAGGGCCACTGTCTTCTCCTTTTCTTATTGGCACCAAGCTAGCTAGGCATGTTATGAGCCACCCATGTAAGGAAGGGGTAGTCTAGAGAGAGGTCTGGGAAAGATATTTTTCGACCGGAGTGGGGATGGGAGGGGAGAGAGGGGATGAATGACTGGGTGTGGGTGGGCCGAAGGGGTAAGTTTTGAATAGCAAGCTGGAATGGCTGAGTGGACTGGGATTTTATTCTAACGCCCTTATATGTGCATATTCAAAACGGTGCCCAGACTCATCCACACCCAGTGAACAATATAATTTCAGAATAGAAGTAACAAAATAAAAAGAAATCTGAAAAAATTTAGGCATTCAGAATGCTCATGTAAACAAACATCTGAAGACCTCTGAGTAGTTCCTGCAAATCATTGGTTTTTGGCACGAGCTTCTCAAGTGTCCAAACACTACGAAAATTTACATGAACCTTGCCCGCATGTGTTGAATTTTTACTATTTTTTAATTTACTCTCACGCCTGGGTATAAATGACCCTAGGTGTAGAAATATGCGCTTATTCAACACAACTTTGGGCCAAAAATAATTTGTGATGACAGAACTATTCCAAAGCTATACTAGTACAAAGTTTACCTGAAAAATAAGGGTACCAATTTTGAATTGAACGTGTGTATCATTCCTAACCACTGGTCTTCTAAATCTAACGACTGAGAACAGTGCGAATGTGGGATCCGTTGTGCATAGTAAAGACTGGATGTCTCCATCCTATTCTAGAACTATCCTAACGCATCCTTCTTGGGAAAAATAACCTATAACAAGTGCATCCCGGGCCATGTTGTAGTCTCAACAGAGGACATGTTGAGCCGAATCAAGACGGTCTGGAAGGACAATAGGAGAAAGAGAAACTAAAGTAATTTTCTTCTTAATTAATTATTCTCTGTGTATGAAATAGTTTGGTTGCATACATTTTTTTACATTTCTAATTTTGATTTAACTGTCATTTGTGATTTTTTTTCCAAAATCAATCTGTAATTTAAGACCTGCAATGCACGTTTATACATAGTAGTAGCTTATATATTTCATCTGTTCAGGGATGTTATCCTGAGCAAGGTCATGAATGAGATGAATGTCGCCCTGACTGCTGAATACACAAGCGAGGAGGTGAAAGTTGCATTATTTCAGATGTTCCCCACCAAATCTCCAGGTCCCAACGGGTTCCCAGCGCATTTTTATCAACGCCATTGGGACATTTGTGGTGAGGACGTCACACGGATAGTACTGAGAATTGTGCGAGGGGAAGAGAGTCCCGAGTGTATCAATGACACGATTTTGGTTCTGATCCCCAAGGTACTAAACCCCACTCTGTTATCTCAGTACATACCTATAAGTCTTTGCAATGTCCTCTATAAAATTGCTTCAAAATTACTGCCAAGTAGATTACAAACTGCAATAAAATACATATTCAAAAAAATATTGGGTGACAAGGTGATTGACTGGGTGGTCAATTGTTCAAAACCAATTCGACTCACCACAAACGGTTTGAGGAGAGGACAAGTTGAAACTTGATCGGTTTGGATAGATCAGAATTGCAACTTAGATTGTTTCAAAGTTTGGGGTTGATTCTTAGACATGGCTATAGTCCAAGGTTGAAATATGGACTTTTTTGAGTTGTGCGATACTTGCATGGAGTAAATTGCTTAGAACCACCAAATATGTGGCAAGTGAGTAACAAATCCCGCTGATCCCAAATTGAGCTGCGTCTAATAATAAAACTTACCGGCATGGCCCACCTGTCGGGCCACATGGCGTTTTTAAAGGGTGCGAGGAGACGGGCATTAGAGGCGCTCGTTTTAGGTCGACCACACATGAACGCCTTAGGATTGACCTTATTCAAACACACTATGAGTGTATGATGGCTTGGGTCAACATCGGCGAGGGTGAGAAGGAGGATAAGCGGTAACACCGATGAAATGCACGTGGACCTATTGAGGTCTTCAGTCATGGTTTTCTGTTGTGGGCGTGTGGTATTGTTTCCCCCTCCCGTTGCAACCCATGGTCTTTTTTGATAATAAATAGTTAAATTTATACTCCCTAAACTATCTCAACAACGATCTAAGTTTATCAGTGCATTAGTTAACAGCATCTATAGACGGACCTCTCAAACCCGTCTCAAACGCCCGAGCCCATCCATCTCCTCTCTCCCGCTCCGGCGCTCTTCCCACGCTCTCTGGCGGCGCTATGCTCACGCCGGAACGCTGGTACCCGATCGAGCTGGAGATCCAGGCGAGGTGCGCCGCCCGCATCACTGTCGGGCTGCCTCCGGACTCGCCGGAGCCTGAGGAGGAGGACACACAGGTAGAAGAGGAGGGAGAGGAGCTGCAGCCCGCTCTGATGGAGGAGGAGCAGGTAGACAAGGAGGAGGGAGAGGAGCTGCATCTCGCTCCGATGGATCGAGGTGAAGCAGCCGGAGCAGGAGGTGGCGCCGGCTCCGGGAGGCAACCTGGAGTAGGCATAGGCGGAATTCGTCGTCGCTCAATCGAAGGAGATGGCGGAGCAGCAGGCCATCTTGTAGTCCATCCAGGATGAGGCCCATGTGGAGGCCAACCGACGCTTCATCCGGCAGGAATGGGCAGCAACCATGCTCTTTTTGCCAAACTCGAGGCAAAGGCCGACGCGGAGGAGTCGGAGGAGCCGCCGGAGCATGAGCTGTAGTTGTCGTCCATGTACTCGGAGCCGGACACGGAGATAGTCGACATCGCCGGCGAGGAGTAGGATAGATGATCTACGTACTATGTGGATTTTCATCTTTGCATGCTTTTGTATGGATTTGAGATTTATGGTATAAGGTATCCGGATGTGGACGGCGGAATTTGAGGACTGGCCAGTCATTGCCCGCGGACACGCCCGGACGCGTCCGCGGACGTTTGAGGGTCCGGATCTGCCCATCACGGCTATAGATGCTCTAATACTACATGCGCACAACTATCTTGCAGTTATGCCAGAAAACTTTATTAACAATAACATCACATATAATGTGTTCCATTTTTTTGTAGAAACATATTACAAACACATTCGCTCATATAGTTATCTCTTTTGAAAAGAAGAAAGGAATGAAAAATACAAGTTCTAAAAAGAAAGGTATTGATCAGTTATACCCAATTTAGCAAGGCTATTATTCGTTACATGCTTCTATAGTGATTTCTTTATTTTTACGGCTTTTATGTGTAACTGTAGGAGTAGATCCAAATAGAAAGCAAAAGACAAGTTCTAAAAAGAAAGGTATTGATCGATTATACCCAATTTAGCAACGCTATTATCCATTATATACTCCTATAGTTATTTTTCTATTTTTACGGTTTTTATGTGTGACTATAGGAGAAGATCCAAATAATGCAACCGAAAATAGAGAGGAACACTATGATCGAAATGTTTTGATTGTAAGACATATGGCTTGTACTCATTGTTTTCCTTTCATATATTACTTAATCACTCGTTTAAACTATTTCATCTTTGATGATGTAGGATCATAATGCTCGCAACATCGATGCTATGCCGCATGATGAGTCTGGAGAACCTTCTACCATAGGTTCTACCTTAATACAAGGTGGATATGCAATTCCCTCCATGCCAACATTCTCATGTGATGTGTATGGTCAGCCTTCAACCATGGCTTCTCCGTTGATTGAAGGCCGATATGTTAAAGCATCCATTCAAACATTCTCAGCAGATGTGTATGGGCATCATTCGACCATGCCCGCTCCCTTCGTCCAAGGCGGATTTACAAGTCTTCTACATGGAGTTCAGCAAGAAGCCACATTGTCCTCATCTGTTAGAAAGTTACATTTTGATAAATAGCCATTCTAGACTTTTAACATGTTTTATATTTTTACATGTGAGTGGGACATGGTTCAAGGTTGACCATTTGTTATATACTTTCAAGAACAATTTGCTCTTTCTTAATCTGGACTGATGTTTTTCAGAAATGACAAATTAATGACTCGCTCAAACCGATGTATCTGTTCTGCCCGGATACCTAAAATTAGGCATCTGGTGACATGTTTTTTCCAATAGCCTATAAATTGATCTAAGCTGGTACATGATGATACATTAGTGATCCAAAAGCATGTCTGTTGTGAAGTTCATGCACGTCTATTTCTTGTGATCGATCGCCTGATGTCTGTTGTGGGGTTGAAGCATGTCAGGTCTTGAGTGATTTATCCAAAGTTAATTCTTGTATCTGAACCCTCGTTACAGTGGGCGTTGACGAGCCCAGCCTGTTGCCGCCGTGACACTTAGTGCTTCAGTCTTGTGAGATCACCGTCGGCCGAGCAGTTCATGCATGACGTACACAAAGATGCCATGGCTATATTTAGGTCACAACACACGTTCTTCTTCTTTTCAGCATTGACGTACACGAAGTTGAGCCATGGCTATATCTAAGTCACAACAACCGTTCTTCTTCTTTTGATCATTGACGTACACGAAGTTGATAGCTGCCGTGGCCGAGGGGTGCGCAGGCATGTGACGTGGCGTCGTAGTTGGATGGGCGTCAGAGATGACCTATGGCGTCGGCGTTGGATGGGCGTCGGTCGTCGGAGATGCCATGCGGCGCCGGCCATGGCTACGTACGCTCTAGAGAAAGAGCCATGGGAGTCACGACTCACGAGGGGAGATGAGATCGTGCAAAAAAAACGAGCCGAGCCGAGCGCGCTGTGCTGTTTCCTAGTTGTCGAGCCGTTCGAGGCTATCGCGAGACGAGGGGAAGCCTGAAGCGAGCGATGGGAGGGAGCGCCGTGCGATTGATCGGGAGTACAGCTGGCGTGAGATTACATCGGGTACGCACAGCGAAAGGTTTGCAGCCCGTCCCCATCCAATTTTTTTCCTTGTGCGAGGCTTGGGCAGCTCGGTTCTGTCCTGGCTTGTACGCGGCTGCATGCACGTTGTGGCCGCGGCGGGGGCGAGTGCGCGCATGGAGGGATTGTCGAGGGCGCGTACGCAAGGGGCGGGCATGCGATGGGTATTGCAGGCGGGCGCATCGCTTGGTGCGCCCGGCGAATCGGCGTCGTTCGGCGCGGGAGCTCCAGGTGCAGGGGAGGTCATTTTGGGCTGCCGGCGTGCACATGGTGCTGTGTGTTGGCTCGTCTTGGCCAGGGATGCGGCAGGGAACCAACGTGGTTCTTGGGCCGGGTGGTGCACCACACTCCTCGCCGGCATGGTGCTTTGCGGGGTGTGTGGCTGGTGCCGCGTCCGGTCACACTGATTCCTGGGCGGGCATGGACGGATCTTGCTGGTGGTCTCCGCGAGGTGCGGTTGGCTTTGGTGGTTGCTCTGGGTTTTTTCACCAACGGGCTTGTTCGTGAGAGGTGGTGGTTGGTGGTCTTGCCGGCGTCGGTGCAGGAAATGATGTGCGATCGAGGTGGTCTGGGAGATTGGGTGAAGGCCCTGTCGCGGCCTTGTGTCACGACCACCGATGGCGGTGGTTGTGGTCGTTGTTGACCTTCCTGGAGTCATCGCTGTTATGCTGCCGCACCCCTCGCGCACGGATCCGGACATCATGGTCTTTCCAGGGTAAACCCTTGATCTTGTGATCGGACGATGGCGACACTTCGGTGTGTCAATTTCCCTCTTGAGGGCTTCATCACGGAGCTCGGCATCGGCATGCAGGACTGGTGGTTTGCGGTGGTTGTGGCGTCCAGGCTTCCGTGGCAACGATGGTGGTGGGAGCAATGACGGTGACACGGTAATGGTTGCGGTAGTCGGCTCTTCTCCGGCGTGTCCATGGTATCGCCTCAGTTTGTTTGTTGCGGTGGAGTAGAAGCTGCGGCGGCGGGGTCCTATGGTATACAATGGCTGGCTGCAGGTGGCCCATTCAGTGATCTTCCGTGGCGCTAGCCGTGCCTGACTTTGTCTTTCAGAGTTCTCTGTCAGAGTCAGAGGTGTGCTGTCTGCCGCAGGTGGCTGTGTTGTGGCACAGATCTGCATGCAACCTTCACGCGCCTGCTACAATGTGGGTTGAGTTAACGATCGTCTACGGCGAAGTCAGAATCGTTTGCTCAGAGTGTAGCACTAGTGCAGAAAAGCCTAGCTATGGTGTGGCAAAAAGGGCCTTGCTGGCGTAGGCACCCTACGCCAGCAATATGGCACCACAGTTAAATAATAGTGGTGGCGTTGGATCTTATGCCATTAGTATTTCATATACCTATGGCGTTGGATTTGTCGCCACAACGGAAATATCATATATATCTACGGCGCGTTAGCTTTTCCAACGCCATACACTGGAGAGGTCATTACGGGCGGACAGGATGTTTTGCACGCCAGTACTAAATGACCAAACGCAACAAAAAAACGCTGCCACCACAGCGAGAAATGCTGCAGCGGCAGCACAATTTTTTATCAGTATATACATAATGATGTTTGTGTCCCACATTGATTCCGATAAGAAATGAAAACGCACGTACAACATAATTTATATTACGGTACACATCATATATATATATGCATACATTAACCATCGTCGTAACTACTAGTACGTACTCATCACGTTTATTAGGACCAATCTTGAAGAAGATGGAAATTAACCCCCTCATCTCCATGCATGGTGGAGCATAGAGATTCACCGATCTCCAACCTTCCAAGTTGCGATCACTCGGGTAGTTGCCTCCATTTTTTTAACTCTTCCATGTTGCGATCACTCGGGTAGGTGCCTCCATTCTTTTAACTCTTCCAAGTTGCGATCACTCGGAAAGATGCCTTCATTCTTTTAACTCTTCCAAGTTGCGATCACTCGGGTAGTTGCCTCCATTCTTTTAACAGTACGGGCATTCTTCCATTTTGTGCTGCATTCACAAAATAAAAGTCAATGGAAAAAATGGACATATTGAGAGCAAGAAATTTTGATGAAATGGAAATGAATCCACATTTCGCCAAAACATTGGCCACTCTCTCGACCTTTCCCTACAAAAAGAAACATAGCTAGCGTGAGACAATTCACAAGAATACACGATGATGCAACATATAACATATTTTATCAATTCACATTTCATCAAATGGTTAGAGATAGATTTGTACCGTCCGGATCAAGTGGGGGTCGGCTGTCAGCAGGGCACGGTGGGGGCGCCTGGGAAGACTGCGCGATGGGGTGGTGTTGTGTGGCGGACGGGGCGGCCGGACAGGGCGATGGAGGGAGAGATTGGCCGGACAGGACCACCGCGGAGGGACAGAGTGGCCGGACAGGACGACGGAGGAAGAGGCTCTTGGATGAGCGGGTGGGCTTGGGAAGGGCTGGGCAGCGCGGCGGCACGTCTGGCGCAGGGTGCGGGCACGGCTGGGCGGGGGAACGGTGGAGAAGCGTGTTCGGCGGCAGGGGGAAGAAGGGAATCTGAGTTGTTCTGACAATAGAGTGTACATAAAAGTGTCGGTTAGTCATTAGTGCTGGCGCCAATGACGTGGCCGGCGCCAGCAGTAATTGGTGTTGTGTTAACTTAATTGGGCTCTTCTAATAATACTTGACAAATGGGGTGTGAAAATGCATACATGAATGTGGATCAGAGTATATAATAATGCAAGTTAGGAGGTACAAATGAAGTACAATATCGTGCGAAGTACGTATTACGCAATGAGAAGTACACAAAGGATTGTAGTACAAGAATAATGAAGCACACAAAATAATCAAGTACGACGTCGTTTGACAATCCTCTCAACGACGGTTTGGGTCTTTTTAATCGTGCTTTAATACTTCCGTCCCGCGTTATGACTCTTTCGTAAGAAGGGACGTCCTGTCTCAGGCAAGGTAGTTCTGCTCCTTCTGGTGGTGTTATTTTCATCGTCATCATAGTTCTCCTCTTCGTTTGGGTCGACGCCGAACTGATCATAGTCATCCTCGTTGGCCACTCCGTCCATCTCGACGATGGATCTCTTGGATCTCCTGACGACAACACGACTTGGCTTTGCCGGGTCAGTTATATAGAAGCATTGTGACACGTCCTTAGCGAATACCCAAGGCTCATATTTGGCGGTAATTCCTTTGACACCCTTTGCACCGGCAGCTTGTGCTTCGGGCAGGGACATGGTAACGGCACCACGTTCTTCCTTCTCGACATTGTTCGCCCATCTAACCCGGAACAGTGGCACCGTGTGATCTTCGGCGTACTCAAGTTCCCATATCTCTTCAATCCTTCCGTAGTATCTGTTAGTTTCATTCTCGGTGGAGGAAACTAACGTGACGCCTGAGTTCTGGTAATCAGAGTTTTTGTCTTTTGCCTCAGTATAGAATGTGTATCCATTGATATCATATGATTGGTAGGTGGCGACGGTGCATGCGGGGCCTACTGCTAATGCATAGATGAGATTTGCATTGGCAATACCCGTTGGCAGTGGTTTCTCCCGAATTCGCTCTTTTAACCAGGCTGCAAATTTGGAGTTGTGCTCTCTAATGATCTGGGCTTCGGTCCTCTGTCTCCCTGCCATTGCATGCTCTCTCTTTAAGGTGTCCTTGTGAGTCTGCTGCCAAGGAGTGATTATATCTGCTTGTTGTAACACCACTGTGTGCGCTCTGTCGAAGTCGTCTCGGCGGTTATGTGTATCCACATTTAAATCACGCTTCAACTGTGAGTGACCTACTCCATCAAGCCTATCGGCATGCTTCCTCATGGGCAAACCAAGAGATTGATCATCATCATAATTATTGCAGAATGATATGCACTCTTCGGTTAGATAGGCCTGGACGATGCTTCCATCCGGACGGGCCCTGTTACGAACGTAACCCTTCACAGTTCCATTCATCCTTTCAAACGGGAACATGGTATGCAAGAATGTCGGTCCAAGGTCTTTAACCTCAGAAACAACATGAACTAGGAGATGCACCATCACATCAAAGAATGACGGGGGGAAATATATCTCAAGCTCACATAGTATTGTGATAATCTCCACTTGTAGTCGAGTGAGATGTCGCACGCTGATCAACTTTCGAGAGATAACATCGAAAATGTTGCAGAAGTCAAGAAGTGTGTTGCGAACGTGATCATCCATTATCCCTCTGAGAGCTACCGGAAGTAATTGCGTCATCATCACATGACAATCATGGGACTTCATGTTGCTAAACCTTTGCTTTTTTGTGTCAAGATATCTACGTATGAGCCCCGAGTAACCAGAAGGAACTTTGATGCCGTCAAGGCAATTGAATAGTTGATGAAGCTCATCCTCGTCGAGCGTGAAGCAAGATGGGGGGCAATAATCTTCTTTGTTTTTTGTCACGGTTTTGCCCTTCGTTGTCTCGTCGTCTATGGCGATGTTTTTGCCCTTGGCCATCTCCTTGGTTCTTTGAAGGGATGCAGGTTGGAGCTCTTTCCTAATACCTATATCTTTCAAGTCTTGTCTTGCCCTCGTACCGTCTTTACTTTTTTCTGGCATGTCAAATAGTGTGCCAAGCAAACTCTCACAGATATTTTTTGTGATATGCATCATATCAAGAGAATGCGGCGAACTGAGTAGTTCCCAATACTTCAAGCCCCAGAAAACATAATTTCTTTTCCATACTTTTAGCAGCATTTTCTCAGCCTTCTTTTTCTTCTTTCCCGGCTTCGGGCAATCTGTCCAATTCTTTAACATCTCATGGATTTCTCTTATGTGGTGGCCCTCGGGCCTCATCCGTGTTGTCGAACAGGTCGCCACGACTTCTCCACTCATCATCTTTGTTAAGCCACCTTCGATGGCCCATGAACACTGTCTTGCAACTGCCCTTGTTTAATAGCTGGAGAAAAGATGTGTCATCCATACATTTAACACATCCGCAATGTCCATGACACGCTTGTCCGGAAATATATCCGTAACCTAGATAGTCATGAACGGTCGTGAGCAATGCTGCTCTTATTGGAAAATAGTTTCCAGTGCTGGCGTCCCACGTCTTGACGCCTTCGTCCTTCCATAATATGTCTAACTCCTCCTTCAATAGCTCAAGATATGTGTTGATATCGTTGCCTGGTTGGAGTGGTCCTTGAATGAGCATTACCATGTGTATGTACTTTTGTTTCATGCAGAGCGAAGGCGGGAGGTTGTACATCCAAACAAACACAGGCCATGTACTATGTGTGCTACTCTGCTTGCCAAATGGATTTAGTCCATCGCTACTGACACCCAACCTGGGGTTTCTTGGTTCTGCTGTGAATTCTGGTTCAATGTAGTCAAGTGCTTTCCACTGACAACCATCCGCAATATGTCTCAGAATGCCATCATTTTTGCATTTCCTGGTCTTGTGCCAAGTCATGTTCTTTGCTTCCTTCGCGTTAGCGAAATAACGTTGCAGGCATGAAATCAACGGAAGGTACCATACAACCATTCGAGGATCCTTCTTTCCAGGCTTGTATCGGGGTTCCTTGCAAGTTGGACACTCTGTTTTGTGCTCATGCTCATTACGATATAAGATGCAATCATTTATGCATGCATGATATCTTACATGCGGCAAATCAAGAGGGCACACGATCTTTTTCGCCTCATCAACACTCTTAGGCAACAAATTCCCCTTGGGCAACACTGTATGCAAATATTCCAATGTAGCGTCTAGACTTGCGTCTGTGCTCTTGAATCTTGCCTTGATGTCTAGAAGTTTGAGCGTGACGTGCAAGCGGGTGTGCTCAGGATCACAACCTTCATACAGTGGAGGACTCGCATCTAACTCCAATTGCGCCAACTTGAGAGCCTCCTTAATAGCAGCTCTCTTATTTGTCTGTCTTCTTGTGAAGCAGTTCTTTAACATGGTGATCCTGCAGCATTTCAGCCAACGACATAACCTGGGTGACATGGTCCTCTTCATGTTCGGGTGGCGTTTCATCATTTCCTCCTCCAGGCTCATGTTCATTATTGTTTCCTCCTTCTGGCGGCCCTGCTAATTCATCATTGAAAGGGTTCTCCGCTTCCATATCCGCCGCTCCGTCGTCGTCGTCATTCTCCTCACCATGCTTTGTCCATCGTGTATAACCTTCAACGAAACCACGACGAAGCAAGTGCGCGAGGACGCTACCATCGAACGGGTTATGGAAAATTCCATTTTTGCAGGCCTTACATGGACATAATATCTGCGTTTTACACTTTTGTATCATACTCGTCACCGCGAAATTGAGAAAGGCCTTCACACTTCGATCCATATTGAATCTTTCGATAGATCAAAGTAGCCTGTAAAGGGAAATACAAAAAGAATTACATATATATCAAGCGGGGGCATACAAAATTTCGGCATGACCTTTGCTAAAAGTGGTACATATTGAGTACCAGAAATTTGACGAAACGGAAATGAATCAACGTTTCGCCAAAACATTGGCAACTCTATCTACAAATTCGTCATCCATGCACGTTTCGCCATTTAGCAATCACACACGTACGTAACATGCATAATTAAATGACGAGGAAGTGTTTTTTGTGTTAATTACCTCAAGCAGAAGAAACACGAGTCGAGCTAGTCCTCGATCGATCCCACGAGAAGCCGGTCGACCGTACGTAGGTTGGTGGGCGCCATTAATGGAGGTTGAAGGAAAATTTAATGCAAGTGGGTGGAGGAGACAGCTAGATAGCTAGCTTAATTAGAGAGTGGGTGGAGGAGGCTAGCAAACGTAACTACGCATCACCTAGCTAGATCTAACTACCTAATTAAGAATCATGATAAAATAATTGAGTTTCTCAAGATGAGGAGAGGGAAGAGAGAGGAGGAAGAGGAAGAGCAAGAGGAAGAAGAAAGGGGAATCTAGTGTATACACAAGGGTTAGCACGGGTAGTAGTGATGCGACTTTATTACTGGCGTTTGAAGAGAACGTAACGCCAGAACTAATATGTATATTCCTGGCGTACCGCCGTATGCTACGCCGGTGTTACGTGGGACCCAATGTTGACTAAAAAAATGGACCCACAAAATAAACTGCTGGCGTCCGGACTAAGTCAATGCCATAGATATATGAAATACTGCCGGCGTACTACCAACCTAGTACGCCAACAGTAAGTTATGCCTCCACACAACCTTGGAGGCCACATACAAGTGGCGTTCCGCATACGTCCAGTGTCAGCACTATGTAACTAGCGATGGCGTATCAAAATGGGCGACGCCAGAGATATTTGAAAAATGTAGTGCTGGCGTCGGCGGAAAACGGTGCGCCACCAACAAGAGTTGTGGCTAGCCATTTCTCTACTAGTGTAGGGATGGCGATGACGCCTCTAAGGGAGGAGTGATGACGATGACGCCTGCGTGCTGTCTCGCCGAGGCCCTCATTGAAGTGGTGTACGTGGTTTTCTTATGTGTGCCGCTCAGCGGTTCTGATGATTTTCGTCCGGTTCTCCATAATTAACTGTGCAATCTGGTTTTCGCTCGATTTTCCCTAATAAATGAACAATTCTTTTTTTCTTAATAAATGCAGGATAACTGCCATTTCGAAAAAAAATCTGTTAGACACGACAGGAAAAAAAGATTGAACCAAATTAGAAACTCAGGCGAAAGCCTGTTAGCCGGTCCGTTTTACTTCTCTCGTGCTTGTTAGACTTGGTTTATGCTTTCATTATCTTACTATAAGAGCAACTCTAGCATAATTGCCATGATCAATATGGAGGTGATCGTCACAAAAATATGAAGACTCACTCAATTACATGCAATGTCGGATTCGCTATATTTCAACCTTCAAATATTTCTTCTCGAGTGGGACGTACTTGTTAATGACTACCTATTTCATTCCCAATTCCTCATGTATCCTGAGCTATCCAGGCACTGCGACTCTCCCGAGCTGCTCCATGGCGAGACCGATCCGGCAGCCCACGGGCGCATGCACACGACACACCACACTCCGGAAGCACGGCACACCTCGACTAGCCAGAGCTAGCCAGCTCACGCACGGACGCACACGACAGACCATACGCTGCATGCAAAAAAAAATATCGTTGTTCCAGTTACCTTGCTTTACGAACGTACCTTCCGACCGACGCGCAGCTGCTCGTCGAGGATGGTCTACCCGAGCACGGCAACGACGACAAGCACCACCGGGTTGAAGATCGAGACGAAGAGAGGGCCATTGAACAAGGGCAGAATCATGGAGCCGCCGACGCAGACGAACTTGCAGGCCACCTTGGCCTTCCCGGCAAGAGTCCTGTGCTGTACGGGCTTCATCGTTCCATCCTCAGAGCGGCGGCTATGGTGAAGGTGATGGCCGGGACGATGTTGCCGATCGCGCAGGCCACGGTCGGGCCGGTGGACCTCGCTTACCACCATGCTGCGTGTGCTTGCCCACGGTAGCTGGTCAATCATCTGGAATCCATTCTGAACTAATCCCTCAAATTGAGTGCTACAAAAAAAAAAAAGGATCCGATGCTGAGCAACGCAAACCACCCGCCCAAGTATCTAACGGCCAGCAACGCAGTACGGTAGAGATCATAACAGACCCAACGGCCGAAGTCGTGGACGTGGCTCTTGTTATTGGGCTAAAACCCACCCCAAGTGGACTACTAGCGTCGTCTCTCTAGCGGTGCTTCTGAATTTTTGTCCCTGGTCTAACAGTTTTAGTCCCATACCGCTTATGTAAGCTTCGTCGCAGATGTTTATAATGTTGATTCCTATTGCAGTTGACACCAAGCAGTCAGCTTGGTAAGCTACCTACAAAAATTTGCAATCAATGATAAATGATGCCTGGGTTGTGACGACATTTGCACCTTACAAATGTCCCACAACCTCTCTTAGCACACCGACATGGTGTGTTCAGCTTTTTATTTATCAGTCATCTTTATTTATATATCCTATTTTTAGTCAACATGGTTTTTTAGAATGTTAGCTTGGCGGATGCACCGCGTAGATGAATCTTGTCTCAAATCTTGCTTGTAGTTTGTTGTGGTTACAAAATTTCCTACATTATGTTTTCAATTTGACGACCACTGTGGCTATTATTTTTACTGGGAAAAGTGCAACGGAGTAAACTTCCTCCCCCCCCTCCCGCGTAGAACAATATTTTTATCCATCTTGGGTAGTTTAGGTCTTCGTCTTCTCATCAGCCGCTTGAGTGCTTGTTGATGTTTTAAATCGAGACACAAAAACGTTTTGTTTTATACAAAATAACATTGACCACTGAACGAAGAAAAACCAACGAGGGGCAATTTGTTGGGTGTCCCAAAGAACTCGGCAAGATCACACTGTGAATTTACCATGCTACAACAATAGATGAAGTGTTATGTTGGTATTTTGTTAATGACATCTAGTTTATATTAAGCAACATATTTTGTGAATCCAACCTATTTCGTGTGTCCGTGTGGCCATTCCGTTTCAACCCCACGATCTTAATCCTGAGCATCACGTGCAGCCAAGAGATTAATTGCATTTACCTACCCGCTTTGTAACTTACCAACCAGTTTTATTCACACAAAACCCCCTAAAGCCTCTAATGCGAAAGTACTCAGACTGCTTCTATACGTCGTGCGCCGCCGCCGCCGTCGTGTGCCTCCGATCGCCTCTGACGCAAGGGACCCCAGGCTGCTTTTGTACGTTGTGCGACGCCGCAGCCGTCGTGTGCCTCCGATTTCTGTCAAATCGACCCCGACGCCCGCCGGCACCCACCAGATGTAGGTATTGCCCCAGTCTTGTACGTGCTCCTCTGCTCCCATGCTAACACGAACCTGCCAACCATTGCCCCATGCATGTTGTTCCCGGATCTAGTCATGTCTCCTCTATAACTGGTAATACTTTGCTGCAGCGGCGACTACGGACGAGCAACTAGCAAGTATCACGGAATCACTTGCAATCAGCGACACGAGGGCATCAAAACTTTGAGATAAAACAACACACAAATTCAGTCCTTGTGTATACACGTGTGAGTGTAGGTTGAAAGGCTAATCATGTGGCCATGTCTGCAGCACTATGGATCCAATCAATAACGTTCATATGCATATGAGCCATGGAGGATTTAGTACACCCCAAAAGAACACGGACATACCTCTCTTTGTAAGTTCAGTTTACACTAACAACTAACAACTGAAACTATCCATGAAGTGCTTACTCCGATTTATTCTTGACGCGGCAGTCTTCGTCTTTTACACCTGAATGTGATGATCACTTGAAGCCTAAAGTGGGTATGACATTTGAGGGACTAGAGGCAGTGGAGAAGTTCTACAAGGCATATGCACATGAATCAGGTTTTGGTGTTCGTATCGGACAGCAGAAAAAGATTGAGAATAAGGTGGTCCGGACTAAGCGTTTCATGTGTAATAGGGAAGGATTCAAGTCAAAAGATAGTAAGGAGATGAATGACCCCTTGAAGAAAAGGCGTAAGCAGACAAACACGCGATGCGGTTGTGATGCCAACATCATTGTTAGACTTTGTGGAGACGACACCTACAAGATAGACTCATGGGTTGAGCACCATGTTCATGGTCTTGTATCGCCTAATATGCGTCATTTGATCAGATCGAATCGAAGAGTTAGTGAGAGAGCAAAGAATTCTTTATACACATGTCATAAGGCAAGCATTGGAACCTCCCAGGCATACAGGCTCTTGCAAGTTAGCGAGGGTGGAATTCCGAATGTTAGGTGCACAAAAAGGGATTTGCAAAATTATTACCATGCACTTCGGTATAAAATCAGAGACGCATATGCTCAAATGTTTGTTGCCCGATTAGCTAGAAAGCAGGAAGTGAATCATGAAGGTAAGCTAGTACGTGAATTCACCAACACGTGTTTCATGATAGTCGTAATTGTCCAAGCAAAAAAGGGAATGGGAGTGTGATTCTGCAAGATAATGCAGCCAAATGGTGCTTCCTGATACAGTCCAAGCAAAGAATAATTTTTTCTATGTTATCATGTACACTTTGATGTACTAAATTCATGTAATGGATGATAATTTGCATTGATTTCTGACAAGTTTGACGGTTGTCAAATTGCTACAGAATAAAGAACATATTTATCCATTTCAGACTATTTACCAGCTATGCAAGCATGATTAATTTCCGGTTTCTATGAAAACTCTGTGTACTTGCAATACATGCATGTTTGTTTCCTCTTTATTTTTTGTCAGACTTGCATCATCCAGGAGCACACAATGAAGTTTGTAAATGTTCAGAAAACTTATGATAGTGATTTTTTCTAACAGCTTGGATCACAAAACTGGACATGGCCATTTCAGGCCACTTCTGTAGTTCAAAAGATTTACTGAAAAATATATGCTTTGGCAAGATGACTGAGAAAGTCACCTATTTTCCCAACGCATAACTGAATTAGTCCGTGAAAATTTTGGCAACAGTAAAGAGGATGTTGTTGTACTAAATGCCAAGCAAACTAACAGGGAAAAGCTCAACCTAAGCCTCTGATCTGAACCTGTCATTGTCATTCATTATGCTGCAAAAGTGTCACAGTTTACTGATACGAGCATTGCAGTAGTAATGTGCATGTCACTCGGCCGAATATAACTGGATAGTATTTGCACTAGCGGGCGGCTAAATGTAAATCTTCAGGAAACACTTTAACAGTGGCTTCCTGTAAGTCAAGGGAGTCGTACAGGCCAAGGTTGCCGTCGTAGGAGGCAATCAGATTCCAATTTAGGTTTTCGAGCAACAGCTCTAAGGTATTTGGCAAGAGAAGATAGAGAGGATTTGGGGCGAGACGAAACGACTTGGGCTTTGACTCAGGATCATGGACAAGAGACTTTAGGGAGTGTTTTGCAAAATAAATCCTTCTCAAGTGGGAAAGCGGGCGGCTAAATGTAAAGTTTCGTTTTGCTGCACGCAAGGCGATGGATTTAGAATTAGTGGTTGAGATTGAAGGGACACACGGATACACGATTAACACTGGATTCACGAAATATGTTGCCTTTATATTAAACAAATAGATATTCCTAACATGAGTCTTAATTGTTAGTTTCAAAATAAATATTTTTATTAATGTCGGTGGCACTAAAAAAATCCCACGAAGAAGAGCATCTACAACCAAACCCCTCAGACCCTTCTCAAACGCCCGGGCATGCCGCCCGGTCACGAAAATGCGACCCAGCCGGGCACCTCAAACGGGCATGAAATGCCCAGGCTGACTGGCACCCCTCATATTCATCCCAAATATGGGGCGGATATGAGGGCGCCGGGTCACGCCCGCCACATCGGCCTGGCGATGGGGCCCCACATGGACTCATCCGGAAACTCGACGGTCCGAGGAGCGCGTCGACCGTCGCCGCGTGGCGCCGCTACGGCACACCACCCGACGCTAGAGCCGGTTATTTAAGTCGGCCAGCGTCCCCCAGCCCTAGCACATCAACCTCCTCCCTCCCTCCGCCGCCACCCGAGCCCGTCCGCCTCCTCTCCCCCGCTCTCCCACGGTCTTCAGCGTCAGCATGGTCCGCCGTAGGATCACCACCTACGCTATGCTAATGCCAGAGTGGTATATGCAAATCGAAATGGAGATCCAGGCTCGGCGCGCCACCCGCATCGCTGCGGGTCTGCCTACGGACTCGCCGGAGCCGGAGGAGGATTTGCCGGAGGCGATGGAGGAGGAGGCGGCGGACCAGCCTGCTCTGGCCTTGAACATGGCGGAGGCGGAGGCGGACTTCGCCGTCGCCCAAGCCGAGGAGATGACGGAGCAGCAGGTCATCCTGGATTCCATCCGGGATGAGGCCGATGTGGAGGCCAACCGCCGGCTCATCCTGCACTTGACGCGGAGATGGCGGCAGAGAAACCACAGCGGAGCAGCCGGAGGCGCCTGAGGGAGCCGCAACGGAGGCGTCGGAGGGGCGGAGCTGCTGCTGCCGCACATTTATCTGTCGGAGGACACAGAGATCGTCGAAATTTCTGACGAGGAGTAGTTAGTTTGTATGTAGTACGTAGATTTTTATGTTTGCATGCTTTTGTATGGATTTGAGGAATCTAGTATGAGATCTCCGGTTGCAGCAGTGTTTATTTGAGGCATGCATGGTCACTCCTGTGGACGCGTCCGGACACGTCCGTGGGCGTTTGAGGAGTCATTTTTTATATACGTGGTTGTAGATGCTCTTATGGGCTAAAAAAATTCAATAAGAATGTAATGGGATTGTTCTAGAATAGGACGGAAACAACCACAGTTCACTATGCACCACGAATTTCACATTCCCATTGTTCCTAGCGGTTAGAGTTAGGAGATCGGTGGTTAAGAATGATTGTAGGTCCAATTCAAAACTGATACACTAATTTTTATAGGGCCAATTGATCATTTGCCCCATCATGCTTACTTAGTATGGTTTATGGCCAAAAATTATTTGCGATGGCATACCTTTTTTTTGGCGGGAATAATACTTGTATTACTCTCTTAACAAGTCCTTACAATCATCTAGGACAAACTTCAAAACATCATCAGGCCCTGAACCAATCCAAGTCATAGTCTGACCCTCTAATCTAGCAAAGCTCGCTAACCTATCACTTGCTTTATTTTGAGTATGAGGAATAAGAGTAATACAAGTTTGCCTAAGGCTCAACAAATACTTGATTTCACTCACCAGCAAAGCATAAATTGAACGGTCCGTTTCACCATTTGAAATCATCGCCACCGCCATGCTTGAGTACATCTCAATCTTAATTGGTAAGTCTGAGCGTTGGATAGCGAAGGAAATCCCTTCCATACATGCACACAATTCAGCTTCCAAGGCGTCTCTGCAAGAATATAGAAATCTGCATGATGAGAAGACGACGGTCCCCAGATTGTCCCGAAGGATCATTCCAGCTCCTGCTCACCCATCCTGCGCATAGGACCCATCCGTATTCAGCTTTACCCAGCCCATCTCGGGTGGCCTCCATGGCACTGCAGTGGCCGACTCACATATAAGCGGTATTGAGTCTTGATTAAAGCTCAAGCTCCGTTCCCCTTTCGCCTCAGCCAGCGGAGAGCTCTCCTTAATGCCCGACAAAACAGCCATGTATTCCTGCAAGAATCTCATTGAAACGGCCAGAAGCGGGGCAGGTTTGAAGTGTACAAGTTCATTGCGCACATACCAACTTCTCCAAAAGATGAGCAACACCATGCTTCTCTGAATTTCTGAAAGTGGTGCGAGGACTTGGAGTAGCCACTCTTTCCCATTAGGTACCATCATTTCAAGTGCTGGTAGTTCCCAACTCTCAGACATAGCTAAGTAGAGGTCCCGTCCAAATTGGCATTTGACGAACGGATGGAAATTATCCTCCTCTTCCATACCACAGATTGGGCATATGCTAGACAGCTCAAGATCGATTTTATGTTTGTTTTTCCAGGTCGGTAACGAATCAATCGAGAGTCTCCATGCAAAATTTCGCACGGTTGGTGGTACATTGCAACGCCATATATACTGCCAACATTTCCTGCTCCCATCCGGCGCCGAGCTCGATGCCACCGCAGTTGCCCTGTTGATCTCCTCAAAAGCAAGTGTATACGCAGATTTTACCGTAAATACACCCAGCTTACCAGGACCCCAGGCAATAACGTCCTCTCCAAGTCTAGGTGATGCTCTTATCTTCAAAATCTCATGCACATCCGCTGGTATGAAATAGTTCTGTAGCAGCTCCACATTCCACGAACCATTATCATTGAGTAGATCAGATACAAACCGTATGCGACATCGTCCTTGTATTGACACAGGTTTATACGAATGGGGACGTGGAATCCAGTTGTCTCTCCACACTCGGATGCTATGTCCATTCCCTACACGTCAGATAAGGCCCTTCTTCAAGAGATCTAGTCCATGACTAATTGCTTGCCATGACGATGATGCATTTCCTGAAAATACCGTGTCTACTCGATTACCTTGGGGGTAGTATCTAGCTTTAAGGACCTGAGCACAAAGGTTCTCTGGGTTGGAAAGCAATCGCCAAGCTTGGCGAGCCAATAGTGCCTGATTGAACCGAAAATCCCTGAACCCTGCACCCCCTCTGTCTTTGGGCTGTAGAATATGGTTCCATCCTCTCCAATGGACCTTCCTTTTCCCTTTCTTTGATCCCCAGTAAAAATTCCTCACCATTCGTGTTAAATCATCACACACTGAGTATGGAAGTTTGAAGACACCCATGATGTATGTTGGCAAGGCTTGAGCTACCGCCTTGATTAAGACTTCCCGCCCTGGTTGGGCCAGAAAGCCATCACCCCATTGCATCAATCGCTTTGTGATCCTTGCCTGGAGGTTTTGGAATCGCCCTTTAGACATCCTTCCTTCCGGTGTCGGCAGGCCCAAATATTTTTCCTCAAACACCAAACTTGTCACTCCGAGCACATCTCTTGTTCCTGTACCGTAGTTGGGCAAGCAGTCCCAAAGAGAATAGAACATTTTTTAGGGTTCAGACTTTGCCCAGTAGCTGCACCATATAACTGAAGGGCATCGTTAACACATTCTGCTTGGGCACTGGAGGCCTCAAAGAATAGCAGCGTGTTGTCTGCAAACAACAGGTGGGAGGTGCCAGGCGCACGTCTACAAACCTTCACCAGGGTGAGCTCATTCGCTGCCACTTTGCCTCTTAGAATTGCTGACAAACCACCCGCCACAAACAGAAATAAAAATGGTGAGAGCGGATCACCTTGCCGAAGACCACGCGTCGGTGCAAATGAATCCAAGAGGGTCCCATTTAATTTGACAGAATACCTCACCGATGTGACACACGTCATAATCCACTCGATCCATCGCTGAGCAAAACCCACCTTTTGCATCACTTGCCTCAAGAAGATCCAATCCACTCTATCATATGCCTTAGACAAATCCAATTTGTAAGCAAAAAAACTCTTTCTTGGATCTTTCTCCTGCTTTATATAATGGATGCATTCAAAAGCTACAAGAGCATTATCTGTGATCATCCTCCCAGGGATAAACGCACTTTGTTCAGGGGAGATTAGACTATCCAACAATGGGCGCAACCGATTCACCAAACACTTTGAAATTATTTTATAGATGACATTGCACAGGCTAATGGGCCTGTAATCAGAGATCTTAGCAGGGTTAGGAATTTTTGGAATGAGAGCAATAGAAGTAGAATTTACCCCATCTGGCATTATTCCAGTTTCAAAGAAGTCCTTAACCGCAGCTATCACATCATTTTTGACAGTAGACCAATTACGTTGGAAAAACCTGGCCGGGAAGCCATCCGGCCCAGGTGCCTTCAGAGGACCAATCTGGAACAGTGCATCGGAAATTTCCTTGTCATTGAATGGAGCACAAAATTTGTGATGGCATACCTATTCCAAATCTATCCTACTATATAGTGTTTGAATTTTACCTTTATAAAAATATAGTGTATCAGTTTTGAAATGGACCTATAATCATTCTTAACCACCACTGGTCTCCTAACTTTTAACGGCTGGGAACAATGTGAATGTAGAATTCGTGGTGAACAGTAAACTGTGGTTGTTTCCATCCTGTTCTAGAACCATCCCATCTCAGCCTTTCTGAAAAAAATTAGCTCATAACAAATGCGTCTGGGGCCATGTTGCAGTCTCAGCAAAGTACATGTCTACCCAAGTGAGATGGTCTAGAAGGACAGCTGCAATAGGAGGAATACAAAGCAAATTACTTTTCTTTTCTTATTATTCTTCTCGTTGTTATCAAATAGTGCATTCGCATACAAATTTTTTATTTTCTAATATTTATTATTATATGCATTTGTACAAATATTTAGAGCATATCTAGCCGGTCATTTAAAATTTTGGCTCTCATATGACTCCTCAAACTTTCATGCCTTGTATTTTCAGGAGTTAAACAAGCGTGGTATCTAGCCGAAATCTTAGATTTAAGTCCTCAATTTTTTTTCACACAATTTCATTCAAACAAAAATTAAATTAGTCTATTCGAACACATATTTTGATTCGAACTACATTGCATAACACAAAATTAAACTACATTGCATAAACTATTTGATTCGAAGGAAATAAAAACTAAAAAGATATATAACCATCCAGGTTCACGACCTCATCCAAATTCACGCCGTGGTTGGAGCCGTCAAAGTAGTCGTTTTGTTGGATCTATAGTCGAGGTTGTTTGAGCAAAGGTCAATTATTGCCGCAGTGGACGTTGGTGCTCGTTAGTAGGCCTGCTCTTGTAGAGCTCGTGACGTTGGCGCACGTCAGCGATGACCTCCGAATGATTCCACAGATCTTGCCCATGTACTCCTCATCGACGCACACCTCCTCGAGCCGCTCAAAGGCCATCTAATTCTCCCGCACCTTGCGGCGGGAAACCACTTGGGGTTCGATGGCGAGGAACTCTGGCACCTTGGGGCTACCGAGGGGGACGTGATGAAGACATCCCTACTAATGTTACACCCACATCCCCACCAGCTACACATATTGGACCAGTTATTAGTTATTAGAGCCCGCGCACGCCAACTAAATTATCAGGTACTTTCGTTCTTTGGAAATCCTTGTAATGTTCATGAACATATGATTCTGCCTAAATTAGATACTTTTGTTTTACTTATGAATTAAAGACTTAGCATGGACAAGAAGGATGGCCATTGGAGCGGGATCAAGCATGGAGAAGAAGGTGCGCGCGCGGGAAGGAACAATGGACTTTTCAGTGGTGATTTTCGCACTTTGAAGCCACCATAAGGATTGCTTGGAGGCTTGGACGAAATATACAACATGCCACTTCATAAATTTCGCCCCATAGGCTATTATAGGTGCTATGTCACCTTATTTTTTGGCCAGGCCCATGTAATTTCGAAATACCATATTATAGGCTCTTTTTAGAGTCCGTATGTGTGGGGAAACTGAGTTAGGGCTGGTTTCGGACCCCTCCTCCAAGGGGCCATGAAATCCCCCTCTATTCCCCCATATATACAGCCCTTAGGGCGTTGTTTTAGACTTGGGTTATGTTTAGATTACAAGTTCGCCATAGCTGCAACTTCGCGTCCACGACCAGACCAAGACGTCACAGAACCCCACTTTCATCAAAAAGCTTTCCTCTTATATTCGCAATATCCAGATTGCAATTTCAGTTTCTTGCTTGTTCTTCGTTTGCGTGCAGGAAATAGACTCTCGTGGTCAGGTTGATTGTACTCCGGCGTGGTCAATAACCTCTCGGAGTTGGTTTAGCGATTGCTAAGGCGCGACGTCTTCGAACGTTCGTAGTCGGATCGTCAAAGTCTACTCCACCGAAAACTATAGCCACAATCTCATCGAAAGACAGGGACAAACTCGCCTCTATCAGGACGTTTATCTTTGTCTAGCTGCCATAGAGGCTCGCCGCCTTCAAGTCGTAGGCCCTCCCGCCAGATCCGCCGGCTGGAAGGAGCCAAGCTAGTATCAACGACTAGTTTCTCAGTCCTTTATTTCCGATACCAACGCCCCCACCGCCACTACCGCATGCCGTGGTACTTCCTCTTCGTCGACGATGGCAGTAGGTCGATACTGGTCGATTATATGTGCTAGCGGGGGGTGTGGTCTGGATTTGGACGGTATAAACATCGATGTGGTGTGTGGGAGGGCGAGGTTCGGCTTAGGGGGTGGGGAAATTTTATCCACAAATTGAGTAGTGGCCGAGCAAATATAAGCGGCGGCTGACGCGAGGAGTAAATTATTTGATGAGTTAAAACGGATAGGGGTTTGGCTAGGTCCGGTTTAACTCCTCAAAACGATAATCTTACTCCCTCAACAATTTTTGAGGGGTCGCCTAGAGATGTCATGTTGGTATTACTAACTTGCAAGTATGTCTTGAAGCTAAGATTTTCATGTAATATACGTTACCAAAACATTGTAAATTATGTTGACTTATTTTTAGAAGAATTGAAGTATATTTCTCTTAGTACACTGATTTTTGCATTAACTTTGATTGTATTCAGCTGACAAGGAGCTATGGCATGCAACTTGCACCCGATCACGCATGTATGATTCACTTTTTTTAGAAAATGCCATCATGGCGGTTTATATTTCATATGAAAAAAGGAATACATCGTTTGAAAGAACATCAACTAAAAAAACTGGAGGCTTTGACTTCCACACAATAGTTCGAGAGACCTCCGAGTGCCTAGCCAACACACCTTCCGCCATATTGGCCTCTCTAGGAGAGTAGTTAAACTCAATAATATCAAATTTACGAGCTAGAAAAGAGCATTCTTCGTAGATGGCCACAGCTACGCCAATACAGTTTCCGCTGTTTTGCATAGCATCAATCACCCAGTGGCGGAGCTAGGGGGGGACTGGCAGGAGCCATGGCTCCCCCCATGACCCAGGAAGTGTAGTATAATACCTGTATTTTTCTTCAGATTTCAAGAAATTTTGTGAAGATTACTAATACTTGGCCCCTCCTATCAATACTAACACGCATTTGGCCTCCCTAATTGATTTTTCCTGGCTCCGCCGCTGCAATCACCTCCATGCAGTCTGCCTGGACGTGAAGATTGTTGTAGCCCAAAACATTAGCAAGTATGAGTCTGTCTATGAGGCCTCGTGCTTCCGCCGTCGCTGCATCTTTTATAAAAGGGATATCGTTGCATGATGCCGCTAAGAAGGAACAGTATAGTCGCGTAGAATAACTCTAGTACTTCCAGAATGACTATCATCAATATTCACCTTCACAATATTCTCTGGTGGTCTCAGCCAACCATGCCTCCTAATCTGTACATGCTTCACCCTGGCCGTGGCGAAGTTTTTTGAAGCACAGTGAAGGCCTACGCCAATCTCGCAGGGTCCTGCAATATTTGTTCGTGTGTAAAGCGCCGTCGTTCCCACCACACGTACCAAACGGTAGTGGCAATGAGATCATTTCCTTGCACACCACAGATGGTTGGCTAGGGTTCTTGGAGAGAAACAAATCAGCCAATAGCTCAAGACGGATCCTCCATCACGTTCAGCTGTGCACACTTCAAAGATGAGCGACTCCAGTCCCAAAATGCGCCACACTTCTTGCACCCTTGGGAAGAGGAATAGTACATGTCTAACACTTTTGCAGTCTGACATACATAAGTGACACTGTATGCTGGTAATCATGTGCCTATCTACAATCACGTTATGGCAAGGGATAGCACCAAGCGAGGCTCTCCAAATATGGATTTTTTTTTTATCTTTGCTGGCACACTTAACTTCCAAATGGTGTTCCAAGATGGACTAGTACTTGAGGCTTGGACTGAATTTGTCATTCTCAACTTTCGTCCATGTTGGTGATCCCATTTTTCATGATATGTCGACCTTACAAAAAAATTACCATTTGGACTGAAGTGCCATGATACAAAATCATCCATCATCCCCGGGGCCAATGGGATGTTCATCCCTCGGACTGAGGTGCGATTGGCTGCGGTGGTTCGTGGTGCTTCTTCGTCAATGGATGTGTTCTACGGTGGTCTGGATCTGGCTATGTGTGACGGTGGCGCTGCAATGGCCCTTCGTGTGGTGGTGTTGCAGGCTATGCGAACCTTATCACTCAACCGGTCCGTCGAGAGGTCGTATGATCAACTGTGGCGAAAGGCTTGCTCTATTTGGAGCTGGCGATGGTGACGCCTGTGGGCACCGCAAACCTTCTTGGAGGCATCGTTGTCATGTTGTTTTACCCTCTTTGTCGCCTCCCCGAAGGAAACCTCTAGTCCAGGTTCTCCTGCTATGGATGATGGCGAAGCAACCGGCATCGCAGCCCTTCTTGAAGACATCATCTTGCTCGCTGCCGGGATGTTGGTGGTGGTGGTGCGGCCGCTTTGGGTCGACGGTGGTTGTTCGCTAGTGTTCTTTGGGGTTCGGCGTCTTATGAGTTCGTCTGCGGTGGTGTTCCCTTGTGTCGGCCACGTTGTTCTGCATGTTTAACTACCTTCCTTGGTTGCCATTGTGTTGTGGTGAGCTTAGTGCTCTTGGTGTTGTTCTAGTTCATCTTTGCTCCTCGATGATGCAAGATGCCTCCCCAACTTGCTAATCTTTCGAATTCTCATGGTGAAGCTCCCAGTCAAGGTTCATGTTGTCACTCGTTGGTTGTGGTTGCTCCTTAGTTGTGTCTTGAGGTTTGGTATGCACGCCGGTGCGGTGCGTTAGGTTGCTTGCATAGTCTTGGTATTGTGATCCTTCAACGACACCCCGCATCTACTTGTGCCTCCTGTGGTGTCCGCCCTTCGGTCTGTTAGCTAGGCCAGGCCTTGTCCTGGGCGTCCTTTTTTCGCATTTGTTGTAACCTTGTTACTTGTATGGTTTTCGGTCCGGTTTTCCTCATAAACAGGGTCAATTTGTTTCGCTTTTCAATCTGGTTTTCCTTATGAACTAGATGAGCCAAAGCTTAAGGGGTGACTCTTGGCTTTGATAGCTTTTTGAGCAATATATTCAGGTGGGAAAGATCCTCTCTCCCCCGGTAACCGTTAAAAAAAAACAATCGGCCTAAATAAGACATTAAGTAATTAGCTCCCAACTGGAATTACAGAACCTGGCAGTGGTGAGCCCTCGGAAACATGCAGAGGTACAGCCCGTCGTCGTCGTTCAGAGGTTTGATAGAGCCTACTAAATAAAACTGGCCCGCTGGCGGCGGCGGCGTTCTTCGCCTCAAGGCCCTTCTCGGTGATATCCGCTTCACTTTTGCCGTCCACTAGGGTCGCCGGTCTGCTCCTCTCACTCCCCTTGCCCCACACCACAATGTACAGCCCGCCAACGATGGGAGCAGAACCAATAGCACTGCAGTGACAGAAGTGAAAGACGTCTCTTAGAAGAAGAAATGCTGAAGTTACAACGTCGTCAGGACGAACGAACGTACCTTCCGACGTGCAGCTGCTCGTCAAGGATGGCCCACCCGAGAACGGCGACGATGATGAGCACCACGGGCTTGAACATGGAGACAAAGAGCGGGCCGCGCGCCTTGAACATGACCCCCCAGCCGACGATCCCCTAAATAAATGCATTCACACGTTAATTGGAGTGGACACACACGCACACCGATGCTGATAGGCCGCTGGAATTACCATGTAGAGCACGGAGTATAGCCTGATGCCGAGCCCAAGGTTCCACATGGCGAGGCTCCGGTCCACGGCCGCGCTGACATGATCGTCGTGCTGGTGTACGGCGCCGAAAAATCCTCCGACGCCTTGTTCTGCACAACAAATTTAATAGTCAATCGATAATCACGGCATCACGTCAATTTTGGTCAAGTTGAATAAACCGCTCGATCTCAATGCGAACCTGCATGACGAGCCAGGCGGCCCAGGCGACGGCTCTGAGGATGACGAGGGCGTCGCCGTTGTCTACATGGCCGCTGCTACCGCGGCTGCGGCGTGCTCCGCGTAGCGCTAGTGGACAGGGGAGGCCGGGACCATGAGGAGTGAGCTGTTATACAAGGGTATGATCATGAAGCCGCCGGCGAGAGTTCCGAGGCGCACCGCCTCCATCCTCAGCGTGGCAGCTATGGCGAAGGTGAGCGCTGGGATGATGTTGCCGATCGCGCAGGTCACGGTCGGGCCGGTGGACTGGAACCCCCCGAAGAAGAGCACCTCGCTCACCGCCATGCTGCACATGTATGCCCGCCCGAGCAACATACGACCGCTGGTCACCCATCTTTCTTTTAAGATAAGATTTTTTTTCTTGAGAATTAGCTTTTTTTTATTTCCTTTTGAGAATAAGCTGGTCGATCATCTGCAATCCATTGACGGCCAGCAACGCCATTGCAGAGATCATTGCAGAGCCATCGGACAAAGTGACGAGCATCGAAGTAAAACGACACTGTTATTGGGCTAAGGCTTGGCACACCCAACCAGCAGACTACGCGTCTTGCGGTGCTTATGAATTTTTTCCCTGGTCTGACCCCTGGTTTTTCTGATTAGTCCCATACCGCTTACGTAAACTTTGTCACAGCGGTTTATTATTACAGTTCATACCAAGCGGCTAGCTTGGTAAGCTACCAACAAAAACTTGCAATCAAACAAAAAATGAATGCCTGGTTGTGCCATTCATAACCTCTCTTAGCGCACTGACATGGTGTGTTCAGCTTTTAATATGTCTTCGTATTTTTAGAATGGTATTCATATTTTTAATGTGTTCGTTCATGTAGTCCATATAGAAATATCTAAAACACCTTAATTTTGTGCCTACAAATTTTTTTACACTAAGTTTTCAATTTGGTAAATGTGACTAGTATTGTTCGGTAAAACCACACCAGAGTAAGCTCCCCCCCCTAGAATGTTATAAAGACGATTATTTTGGGTAGTTCGAGTCTTTGTTTTCTTAGCAGTTGTTTGAGTCCTTGCTAATATTTTAAAATGAGACAGAAAAGTGTTTTGTTTTATACAAAATAATATTAAGGATCAAGTTGTTGGGTGTCCCAAAGAACTCTCCAAAATTATAGTATTGTGTAGTTTACCATGCTACAACAATAGATGAAGTGTTATCTTGTTATTTTGTTAATGGCATCTTGTTTGTACTAAATAGACACAGATTCCGAACATATGTCCTGATCGTTCATATCAAAAGAAATATATTTTTATTATTGTCAGGCTGGAGGGCCAAACTCCTCTCTAAGAGCGACCGACTCATCCTTCCGTCGGCTATACTCGACTCCATCCTGGTCTACTTCATGTATGTCTTTCTTATTCCAAAACGTGTACTTAAAACACTAGACTTGATCAGGCGCGCCTTCTTTTGGGCCGCGGAGGAAACCTGCACTGGTGCTCGATGCTTAGTTGCCTGGAAAAATGTTTGTCAACCAAAAAAAAGTTTGGGGTCTAGGTCTCAAAAACCTACATGTGCAGAATAAATGTCTCGTGATGAAATTGGCTGTAAAATCTATGCATCCAGACCAAACGCCTTGGCTAGACTGGATCGCCCTACAACACCCTAATGCTTTTATTGCTCCACAGAACAATAAGCCCTTCCTATGCCGTACTATCAACTAACAACTACCAACGCTTAATGCTATCTCATTTGTACTCACCAACTCTAGAACCATGACTTATTTTTTGGTTAGATGTCTGGTTACACCATAAACCGCTTGCTACTGCATTTCCTTGCCTTTACTCACACACCACCACAACTCTTGCTCGTGCAGCTACTGTTTTGAATTACGGTTTAGAATCAATCATGCGGAACCGCCTAACCTCTCACTACTAGGGAAAAGCCTAGCAGTAGCGCGGGTTAAGGGCCTATCAGTAGCGCAGGAGACCGCGCTACTGCTACGGCGCCACAGCTAACTTGTAGCAGTAGTGCGGGTCCACAAGCGCTACTGGTAAGTACAGTAGCAGTAGCGCGTTTCAGAACCCGCGCTACTGATAACTATTAGTAGCGCTCGTATCTAACCCGCGCCACTACTAATTGCGCATGTTTATTTTTTTATATTTACATTGTATTTACACACGGTTATACATATTAATATAGAACATCAATAATAATTGTGCCAGGTCATATAACTTATCATCCTCTTAATCATCTAACTTATCATCCTCTTAATCATCTAACAACTCATCATCATCTTAATCATCTAACAATTCATCCTAATCGATCATGCCAAGTTAATATAAACCAGAAAAACTTCTCTCTCATAGGACCTAGTCCTCCCTCCTAGGTAAAATGTCATAAAACAGAATAACACCTATGTCTCCATGATGAAGCATAGAGATCCAACGGTCTCCAACTTGTGGCTTGCGATCCTTCTTTATTACTCCCCATGCTTCAATTTGGAGCCGTCCTTGTGGTTTGCGCTCAGTCGAGTATGGAAAAGCAAACTGGACCCTCATAGGGCTTTTAATTGTCATATAACCTTTGTCATGCATCAACGGAGGCACAACATCATTTGGCAGTTTCTGCTGAAGAACATAATAATAGCCTAGTTAGCAATGTAATCAACACTATTTATGCAATAGTAGTGTACTTAATTAGCAACTCTTACCAAGATATTTCCGCGAATGTCATCCGCCCTCAACCTATGCACTAGTGGCATGTAGAATGTATAATTTGGGCCAGGTCCCATATTATACGGGAAGTCGTCCCTACCAAACAGGACACCAATAACAAAGGTGACAAGAACATCCTTCTCCTCCCAAGTTAGATGTGATCCATAAGTGTAGTGTGTCGTGTCAACTATTTTCCGTGTTTCACTCGAGGAAAGGAAATAAGCTGTAAATTATAAATTAACAAATTTAGTATGGATGAACACCAACTATTTTTAAATATAGAATGCAAATTACTTGACAAATATGGTTGACAAACTCACATGGATCCAAATGTCGATATTACCTTCAATATGACCTTCAGGAAGAAGATCGAAGGTTATTTCCATATCCTCCTGAAATACATATGCCTTGCCTAGAGCTTCCCAATTTGAGCACCCTAATTCTGTGTTATTAACTGCATTCATTACTTTGACCAGAATCAGTACATGTTCTAGTGCATCTCCCATCACCTATCTACATCACTACATCACCTATCTATCCATCTATCTACATCACTACATCACTACATCACCTATCTATCCATCTATCTACATCACTACATCACCTATCTATCCATCTATCTATCCATCCTAAAACTACTCCTAATTAAAATTGTTCCTCCGCGGGCGTGGGTGGGAGAGGGTGGGAGGGAGAAGGGAGGGGGAGGGAGAGGGTGTGGGAGGGAGACATACCGCGGGCGGGCGGGGCGACGGCGGGAGCGGGCGGGGCGACGTGAATGCGGGGCGGCGACGGCGGCAGCGGGCGGGGCGGTATAGAGAGGGAGAGAGTGGGAGAGAGGAGAGTGAGCGCATGCAACCGAGACGGAGAAGATAAGGCAGTCTTAGCAGTAGCGAGCTTTACCAGAACGCGCTACTGCTAACTCTGTAGTAGTAGCGCGCGTCAGTGGGCGCCGCTACTGCTAAGCGGGGCCCACCATCTGGCACAGTACTGCTTTAGTTGCAGCGGTGGTTCGCATAGCCGTAGCGCGGTTTATCAAAGACGCGCTGCTGCTAATGTTGTAGCAGTAGCGCGCCTTCTCGGGCCGCGCTGCTACTCTGAAAATCCTGGCACGTAGTGGCTGGTTTCTATAGCCGTGGCGCGTGTTTGTGGGGACGCGCTACTGCTAACTGTGTAGTAGTAGCGCCCGTCTCGGACCGGCGCTACTGCAATGTAGCAGTAGCGGCCTTGGTAAAACCGCGCTACTGATAAGGTTATGTGTATAAGCTTTCTCCTAGTAGTGTCTAATGTTGCTACTGAGTTGCGTTGCTTGCTATCACTTTTGCAGGACTTCCCGCCTTCGCAGGAACCGGACCAACGAGTCCTAAATGGCGGTCTACGCTTCTCCACAAAGAACACCTATGATCCGACTATGCGGGCGGACGACTCCGACATTCATTCAGTGCCCATATGGTCATCATGCGTTCCCAACAGTGAGGGTTCTTGCATTGCTGATATTCCGTGGTCATAATGTTGTCTCAAATGCACTATGCCCAACGTGTGGATTTGATGGCGAAAGCATCACACATATCTTCATTGACTGCCCACTTGCACAGCGCATATGGCAAAGGATCGGCCTCCAACCTCCTGACAGCATTGACGAACTATGGGACTGTCGCCTGCCTCCCCACATTAATGCAACGATCTGGCAATCCATGGTTCTTATCATCCTATGGAAAATATGGAACTCTAGAAATGCGATGACCTTAAGACAGCAGAATCATCACAGCATCCTCACCATCAACAAAATCATTGTAGAACTGATGCTCTGGACACATCGAATGAAGAAACCGGAGCAAAAACAGGCCACCTCTTCATGGCGTTCCTACCTCTCATCATGACTACACGTGCTTATGTAATTCTACCTTGTTATCAATCACACGATGGATTGCAAACATTGAAAAATATATCCAGGTGGGGAGCCACCCCCCCCCCCCCCCCCCCCCCCCCCCCGCGGGTGATTTTTCAAAAAAAAAATATTAATGTTAATGGCATTAATAAAAAATGGCCAACAGAAAAGGTAACATAGTACAAACTGCCACTAGTTGTCGTTGCGGGGGCGTGTCTACGTGGCCGCTCATCATCGACGGTCGTGTCTTTACCTTTGGGTCATTGTTGTATAGGAAGGTGGAAGAGGTAAGCCTGAGAGCCATCAAGGTAGATCCCGAGCGCGCCCATATCAGTAGAATCACCAAGATCCAAGAAGGCCCATGGTGCTAGAACAATCGGCAGGAGCTCAAGCAAGACCACGGCCGTGTGGACGCTAAGGCTGAGATGATGTGACCAACTCTAAGCACACCAATCAAACTCGGGGTGCCTGAAGTGGACCCACGAGCTTGATGTTAGGGCCACTGTCTTCTCCTTTTCTTATTGGCACCAAGCTAGCTAGGCATGTTATGAGCCACCCATGTAAGGAAGGGGTAGTCTAGAGAGAGGTCTGGGAAAGATATTTTTCGACCGGAGTGGGGATGGGAGGGGAGAGAGGGGATGAATGACTGGGTGTGGGTGGGCCGAAGGGGTAAGTTTTGAATAGCAAGCTGGAATGGCTGAGTGGACTGGGATTTTATTCTAACGCCCTTATATGTGCATATTCAAAACGGTGCCCAGACTCATCCACACCCAGTGAACAATATAATTTCAGAATAGAAGTAACAAAATAAAAAGAAATCTGAAAAAATTTAGGCATTCAGAATGCTCATGTAAACAAACATCTGAAGACCTCTGAGTAGTTCCTGCAAATCATTGGTTTTTGGCACGAGCTTCTCAAGTGTCCAAACACTACGAAAATTTACATGAACCTTGCCCGCATGTGTTGAATTTTTACTATTTTTTAATTTACTCTCACGCCTGGGTATAAATGACCCTAGGTGTAGAAATATGCGCTTATTCAACACAACTTTGGGCCAAAAATAATTTGTGATGACAGAACTATTCCAAAGCTATACTAGTACAAAGTTTACCTGAAAAATAAGGGTACCAATTTTGAATTGAACGTGTGTATCATTCCTAACCACTGGTCTTCTAAATCTAACGACTGAGAACAGTGCGAATGTGGGATCCGTTGTGCATAGTAAAGACTGGATGTCTCCATCCTATTCTAGAACTATCCTAACGCATCCTTCTTGGGAAAAATAACCTATAACAAGTGCATCCCGGGCCATGTTGTAGTCTCAACAGAGGACATGTTGAGCCGAATCAAGACGGTCTGGAAGGACAATAGGAGAAAGAGAAACTAAAGTAATTTTCTTCTTAATTAATTATTCTCTGTGTATGAAATAGTTTGGTTGCATACATTTTTTTACATTTCTAATTTTGATTTAACTGTCATTTGTGATTTTTTTTCCAAAATCAATCTGTAATTTAAGACCTGCAATGCACGTTTATACATAGTAGTAGCTTATATATTTCATCTGTTCAGGGATGTTATCCTGAGCAAGGTCATGAATGAGATGAATGTCGCCCTGACTGCTGAATACACAAGCGAGGAGGTGAAAGTTGCATTATTTCAGATGTTCCCCACCAAATCTCCAGGTCCCAACGGGTTCCCAGCGCATTTTTATCAACGCCATTGGGACATTTGTGGTGAGGACGTCACACGGATAGTACTGAGAATTGTGCGAGGGGAAGAGAGTCCCGAGTGTATCAATGACACGATTTTGGTTCTGATCCCCAAGGTACTAAACCCCACTCTGTTATCTCAGTACATACCTATAAGTCTTTGCAATGTCCTCTATAAAATTGCTTCAAAATTACTGCCAAGTAGATTACAAACTGCAATAAAATACATATTCAAAAAAATATTGGGTGACAAGGTGATTGACTGGGTGGTCAATTGTTCAAAACCAATTCGACTCACCACAAACGGTTTGAGGAGAGGACAAGTTGAAACTTGATCGGTTTGGATAGATCAGAATTGCAACTTAGATTGTTTCAAAGTTTGGGGTTGATTCTTAGACATGGCTATAGTCCAAGGTTGAAATATGGACTTTTTTGAGTTGTGCGATACTTGCATGGAGTAAATTGCTTAGAACCACCAAATATGTGGCAAGTGAGTAACAAATCCCGCTGATCCCAAATTGAGCTGCGTCTAATAATAAAACTTACCGGCATGGCCCACCTGTCGGGCCACATGGCGTTTTTAAAGGGTGCGAGGAGACGGGCATTAGAGGCGCTCGTTTTAGGTCGACCACACATGAACGCCTTAGGATTGACCTTATTCAAACACACTATGAGTGTATGATGGCTTGGGTCAACATCGGCGAGGGTGAGAAGGAGGATAAGCGGTAACACCGATGAAATGCACGTGGACCTATTGAGGTCTTCAGTCATGGTTTTCTGTTGTGGGCGTGTGGTATTGTTTCCCCCTCCCGTTGCAACCCATGGTCTTTTTTGATAATAAATAGTTAAATTTATACTCCCTAAACTATCTCAACAACGATCTAAGTTTATCAGTGCATTAGTTAACAGCATCTATAGACGGACCTCTCAAACCCGTCTCAAACGCCCGAGCCCATCCATCTCCTCTCTCCCGCTCCGGCGCTCTTCCCACGCTCTCTGGCGGCGCTATGCTCACGCCGGAACGCTGGTACCCGATCGAGCTGGAGATCCAGGCGAGGTGCGCCGCCCGCATCACTGTCGGGCTGCCTCCGGACTCGCCGGAGCCTGAGGAGGAGGACACACAGGTAGAAGAGGAGGGAGAGGAGCTGCAGCCCGCTCTGATGGAGGAGGAGCAGGTAGACAAGGAGGAGGGAGAGGAGCTGCATCTCGCTCCGATGGATCGAGGTGAAGCAGCCGGAGCAGGAGGTGGCGCCGGCTCCGGGAGGCAACCTGGAGTAGGCATAGGCGGAATTCGTCGTCGCTCAATCGAAGGAGATGGCGGAGCAGCAGGCCATCTTGTAGTCCATCCAGGATGAGGCCCATGTGGAGGCCAACCGACGCTTCATCCGGCAGGAATGGGCAGCAACCATGCTCTTTTTGCCAAACTCGAGGCAAAGGCCGACGCGGAGGAGTCGGAGGAGCCGCCGGAGCATGAGCTGTAGTTGTCGTCCATGTACTCGGAGCCGGACACGGAGATAGTCGACATCGCCGGCGAGGAGTAGGATAGATGATCTACGTACTATGTGGATTTTCATCTTTGCATGCTTTTGTATGGATTTGAGATTTATGGTATAAGGTATCCGGATGTGGACGGCGGAATTTGAGGACTGGCCAGTCATTGCCCGCGGACACGCCCGGACGCGTCCGCGGACGTTTGAGGGTCCGGATCTGCCCATCACGGCTATAGATGCTCTAATACTACATGCGCACAACTATCTTGCAGTTATGCCAGAAAACTTTATTAACAATAACATCACATATAATGTGTTCCATTTTTTTGTAGAAACATATTACAAACACATTCGCTCATATAGTTATCCATATAAAAACACGCATTCACACCCTACCTCATTGAGCACCTCTGATTGACTGAGTCGGACAGATGTTGAGATTTACAAAGTTAGTATAGGCGCCTTGTGTAGTCGACTGGAATGTCGCCTCCCGCTGACGAACATTGCCGGAAACCTGAAATAAACTCATGAAAACGCGAGAACGAGTGTCAAGTCTAGGACTTGCATCCAGGTGGGATGGTTCTACCACAAGAAAGCTAACCATTTGATCTATGCTCAGTTCGCTAGTCCGAATAATCTTTTATAGTTGTAGTTTGGGGAAATTTTGACATAATGGTTTATGTCTAATCCATGCATACTCCGAGAATGTTGTTTTTTTTATCACCCCTGATAACTCTATGACAACATGAACAAAATAAACCTTTAGCACTGACAACATCAGGCCAATAATGAGAATGATCAGGAATGCTTTGCTCCGAGACGAAGTAGCTTTTCTCAGATACTTAGCTCCAGTCATATCATATCGAAGGCATTATTCTCAAACTTCCAAAGATATTTATAGAGTAAACTCGACTTCTTAATATGTAAATCAGTAAGCAGGGATATACATAAGGATACATAACTTGCTCTTTGGTCTCCAAGACCCCTGCATTAAACAGTCGTTGGAGGCGACAAGTATGACGGGCACCCGGTGTAAGAAAAGTTGCCCGTGAAGAATGTGCAGTTACTCCCACAAGAATGCCTTGTCCGGCCTTCGCACCTGTTGATGTTCCAGCCTTGGGGCGTCGCGTCCAGCAGCAGGTACCCCCCGGCCACGAGCCACGACAGGTAGGCGATCTTCTCTGCCTTCAACCGATCCCCGTCGTCGCCCGGCAAGATGGCGTACTCGAGATGGTAGAGGTACACGTTCCCGGCGAGATGACCAACGAGATGGTAGCCGCACCGCCGGCATCCTCAGCGCGGCGGCTATGGGGAAGGTGATGGCCGAGATGATGTTGCTGATCGCGCAGGCCACGGTCGGGCCGGTGGACTGGAACCCCACGAAGAAGAGAACCTCGCTCACCGGCATGCTGCGTGTGCTTGCCCACGGTAGCTGGTCAATCATCTGGAATCCATTGTGCACTAATCCCTCAAATTCGGTGCTACAGAAAAAAAAGATCGAACGCCGAGCAACGCAAGTCACCCGCCCAAGTATCTGACGGCCAGCAACACAGCACGGTAGAGATCATAACAGACCCAACAACGGCCGAAGTCATGGACGTGGCTCTCTTGTTATTGGGCTAAAGCCCAGCGTGCTCGCCAGGCCGACCCACCCAACACGACTAGCGGTGCTTCTGAATTTTTTGTTCCTTGTCTGACAGATTTAGTCGCATACCTCTTATGTAATCTTCGTTGCGGATGTTTATAAGGTTGATTTCTATTGCAGTTGACACCAAGCAGTCAGCTTGGTAAGCTACCTACAAAAAGTTGCAATCAATGATAAATGATGCCTGGGTTGTGACGACATTTGCACATTACAAATGTCCCACAACCTCTCTTAGCACACCGACATGGTGTGTCCAGCTTTTTTATTTATACATTGTTTCTTTAATATCTTTTTTCAGAACGTTAGCTTGGCGGGTGCACCGCGTAGCCGAATCTTGTCTGAAGTCTTGCTTGTAGTTTGTTGTGGTTAAAAAATTTCCTACATTGTTTTCAATTTGACGAATGTGGCTACTTTTTTATTGGTAAAAGTGCAACAGTGTAAACTTCTCCCCCTCCCGCGTAGAACAATATGAAGTCGATTTATTTGTCTATTTTGGGTAGTTCGGTTCTTCGTCTTCTCATCAACCGCTTGAGTCCTTGTTGATGATTTAGTTTTATACAAAATAACATTAACGACTGAACGAAGAAAAACCAACGAGGAACAATTTGTTTGGTGTCCCAAAGAACTCGCCAAGATTACATTGTGAGTTTACCATGCTACAACAATAGATGAAGTGTTATCTTGGTATTTTATTAATGGCATCTAGTTTATATTAAGAAAATAGATATTCCTAACATTTGTCTTAATCTATAGTTTCAAAAAAAATATTTTTATTAATGTTAGTAGAACTAAAAAATGGCCCGCCAAAAGGTAAAATGATGCATGCCGCCTCTAGTTGTCGTTGAGGTGATGTGTGTACGTGGTCGTGTCATCATCAATGTCTTGTATTTGCCTTTGGATCATTGTTGTAATCAAGGTGGGGGAGGTTAGTCTGAGATCCATCAAGGTAGAGTCCGATCACGCCCATGGCAACAAATCCGCCAAGATCCGAGCAGGCCCATGCGCTAGAACAATCAGCAGGAGCTCAAGCAAATGATCCAGGGTACCGACTCCCTGGATCATTCAAATGGTCATATTATTGTATGAAATTTAATATGCATGTTTTTGTGCATGGAAACGATCTCTAAGATGTAACTTTGGTCCATAAATTTTTGGTTATGTAAGGATACAAGTCAATATGGCAATTAAATTATACAAAAACTAGGAAGAAATCATTAATGCGGAAAAAGATAAAGGGGCAAAATCATTGTGCATTCGCTCCTCTTTATAAACACCGGTGCGGGAAGGTACGTTCAAAGAAGGACATCAGCAAGAGAAACTAAGTAATAGCAAGGCAGTCTTGATCATGACATTTATGAAGAACAAGACACACATTCTCTCTTTTGTTGATGTGTGCCACTTCTCTTTGTCGCCATGCAGCAGCAGGGAGGAACATAGGTAATTTCCAACTACGTTTCTTGGACGAGTTTCTCGATAATCAACACACCCAAATGATTATGTATCCCGTATTCCATATGTATTAATTTGTATGGTCTGGTGCTCGCTTCACTGTGTTTAGGTACCAACGCATGGAAGCCCATGTTTTGTTTAGTCGGAGTGCATGGACTCGTATCAGTATGCCGTTGATTACTGCAACAAAGAGTGCAAAATACTTGGCTATGATGGGCAGAAAGGCTACTGCAACAAGGAGAATGGCGGCGTGTGCTGTTGTGTTGCTCCCTCCCTAAAATGAAAGTCATGTTATATTATCATTTAGTAGAAAATTATTACATGTATTTTCTAGCCAGAATACCAATTTATCTAGATTATACAAGAATTTCTATAAAGTATACATGTATTTGCTTTTGAAGACCAACTTGACTGGCTGATGAATTGTTCAGGTCATTTGAACCAACAATGGGGCAGCTAAAAATTGGAAGTAGTAATAAACTCACAAAACTAAATCTTTGGAGTGAATTAATGGAAATATATCATCAACACATTTGGTATATGAAATTTTGTCATGATACTGTGCTAGTTAATACCAACCGATGGATGCACAACTCAAAAAAGTCCATATTTCAGCCTTGGACTATCGCAATGTCTAAGAATCAACCCCAAACTTTGAAACAATCTAAGTTGCAATTCTGAACTGTCCAAACCGATCAAATTTCAATTTGTCCTCTCCTCAAACCGTTTTTTGGCTTGTTGAATTTGTTTTGAAAAATTGACCACCCAGTCGACCACCATGTCACCCTATTTTTTTTTGAATATGTATTTTTTTGCAGTTTGTAATCTACTAGCATATATGCCCGCGCGTTGCAACGGGAGAGATAATTAACATGTTTAGTGAAATATCCGTCAGCACGGTCCAACAACATTTGAATTGTGTTCGTCCGCGACAGTATTGTTAGTACATTAAGAAGTATGCTACACAGACAATACTTTTGTTATGACGATTCTAATCTTAAAGAGGCTAATTTTCAATTTTTTTGTACCAAGGAATTATTTGTAAGTTGAAGCAATGTTCGAAATTTACACCAAGTGGTGAGAAAAATCTCAATAAAAGGATTTTGTTAAATGTGTTTTAAGCTATCTCTGCATATGCATACGTGAAAGCACATTTGCTCCCTTGGTGGTTTTGGTAATTAATAACAACAAATATGTCATTGAACTAATGTTTCCACAAAGCATATTTCAGGAAAAGTTCAATGATAGGGATGGCAAAAGGATTGTGCAAATACCCCAAGACGCAAGGAAATGGATTGGCTCAAAGGAATGAATCACCTCAAAGAGAGAGAAGGAGCAGAGATGATCGTTATGAACGAAGACCCTCAAGGAGAAGTAGGGATTCGGAGAAGAAGGACAAGTACACCAAGAGGTACACAAGAAGAAGACATCAAGCTCATGTTGGTGAATGGGTTTCCGGCTCCGACTCCGACAACGACTCCGAGAGAAGCTATCACTCCGACTCCGACTATAGTCAAGATGAAGGTGTTGCTGGACTTGCACTAGTGACTACCAACTCCTATGATCTATTTGACTCACCGAATGAAGGGAGTGGAAGTTGCTTCATGGCTAAAGGCCCCATGGTATCACACCCCGAGTATCTTGATTTCAATAGTGATGAAGATGATTTGCTTTGTGATGATGACTTTCACTTTGATGAAACTAGTGATGTTAGTCAAAATGAACTTGATAATTCTCATGCTAGTCAAGATAAGTCATTTGATGATGATAAGATGAAAATAGAACAACTAACTAAAGAATTAAACACTCTTAAGTTAGCCCATGAATCTACTCTCGAATATCATAGAGAGCTTGTAAGGACTCATGAGAAGCTACGCTTCGAGAAGCTCAACTTGGAGCAAGAACATGAGTTTCTTAAAGCTATCAATGACGATCTCTGAAAGAAGACTTCATCTTATCTAGCCAAACGACTACTCTTGTCTACATTCATGCCACAAGTTAAATCTAAACAAACTAGTAACAAAGGCAAGAAAGGTTCTTAATCTATTAGGAACAATAAAAATGCTAAACCTAATGATGTTGCTTCTAGTAGTTCTATTGATTCCACTAATGATGATTCTCTTAGTCAAGTTACACTTGACCAAGAAAACGCTTTATTGAAAGGAATTATAGAGAAAGGTATCTACAAGAGTCTTGCTGGGTGTAAGCAATTTGAGGAAATTGTACGCAAGCACGGAGGATACCGGAAAAACCATGGCATTGGCTACTTCAATGCTAATGGAGTTGAATGGGAAGAAGGTCAATACCCCAAGCCCAAGTTTGTTCCTCAAAAGGAGAAGTATGAAAATACTCTCCCCAAGGGAACAAAAGCTCAAGATGACCTTCCACCACAAGACCACAAGCTCAAGGGCAAGAACAAGCTTCAAGAGGACATTGACTCATATGAAGATGAATCCCAAGCCTTGGTGGAGTGGGTTCCCAAGGCTACTTCAAGCTCAACTTCTACAAGGGCTACTTCAACACCAAGGATCCCCATCAAGTTGATGTGGGTTCCCAAGAAGAAGAACTAGAGAGTTCTTGAGGGGTGACTCCGCCAATGAAATTCACTCACATTCATTATTGGCAAGAACTATTTGCAATCAACATCAACTCTATGCAATAGTTCAAGGAGTAACACATTCCCTCAAAGGTAAGCAAGGGACAAGGTAATCAACAAATCCATAGACATCATCACATATGCTTTGCACTCCATGTCTATAGATATCCTTTTATTTGTCTCTTGTGTGTTGGGACTAACCCACGTAGGTGAAAAGAGTAAGGAAACAACAAGGATGCTCCCAACTCATGGTGATCTTCATCAACTTTGAGCATCCACCACTACTTCACCTACATGAAGTCTTCATCGACAAAACCCAAGGTTAGTTTATCCCTCTATGGGGGGATGTCACATCAAGGGGGAGCTTTACTCTAAGACTTGAGTTAAAGCATCTCTTAGTATGTAACAACATTAAATGCTTTATGTAAAAGTGGTAACCCCACTTGTGCTTAAACGATGAGTATGACCTATGATCAAGTATTCTTACTTGGCTCCTAAGTCAATATACTCATATATAGATGACTCTGTCATCGCCAAAATGCTTGATAGATGCTAGTATGTTTGTGCATGGTTGCCATGATTTCATTTGACATCTTATTGTGTGAGCATGTTGGTCTGCATTTATTTATCCATTCGAGGACATCCAATTGTTGCTATTTGGCTTTTGTTTTCTCTTTTACCAATTGGATGGACAAGAATGCCTAGGACCATTCTCTAGCTATCTATGCTTTCTCACCTCATATTCTTTTCTCGCTGCATCACAAAACTTGAACAAGTACTTTTCGATCCCTCTGTGTGAGAAGCACTCGGAGTTCCGTATCGACAAAGGACTGACCATTAAAACCTCCCAAGTGCATCTCGGTCGAACCAACCAAAACTCTCGGTCTCACCGAATGCCTAGGGTTGATCTCGATTTTCAATCTCGGTAACACCGATTCCTTATTCTCGGTTACACCGAGTTTCCCTGTCAGCTGACAGTTGAGAAACTCGGTGACACCGAAAATTTCGAACCGGTGTCACCGACAGCGAAGGGTATATATTCTGGCGGACACGACTTTTGAAATTCAATCTCAAGAGCCCGTTTTCCTCCAACCCTAAGCTGCCGCTCCTGACCCCCGGTCGTCGCCCTTGCCTCCCCGTGCTCCTCCGCCGCTGGGATCCTCGCCGTCGACGGGAATCTTCGCTGCCGTCTTCGCCATAGCGGACCGTCACCAAGCTAGGGTACGGATCCGATCCTCTCTTGCGCTCCATCATCTAATTCTTGCGCATTGAGATGTTCTTATCTATAAGCCACTGTGTGCAATCCTCCCTATCCACCAGAGTTCTTGTAGATTAGCGAACAATGAAAATTTTAGGGTTAGCTGTCCGCAGATTGCATCTCGGTACCACCGAGTTGAAAAAAACGGTTCCACCGATTGTGTTTTAGGGTTACTGAGAACCATATCGGTGAGACCGGAGCAATCTTTTCGGTTCCACCGAAAAGGCTGGCAGGTCTCTGTTGATGCATATGGTCAGTCTCGGTGACTCCGAAAAATACCACTCGGTGACACCGAAATACCTTCTGCAGAAAGCTAAAACTAATATCTTCCTTGTTCAAATTTTTGAAAATCTCTGTGTTTTGTGATGCTCAACCCCTCTGCTCCTCTATACTCTATTCACAGGGTCAGAGATGCCTGCTTCAGATGACAGTGAGAACAACTTCAGAGAGGAGAATGTTGTCATGAGCTCAGGCACTAGCCCTGAAGAGAGTTTTGATGATGTGCCTAGTTCCCCTGACTTGCCCAAGGCTGCTACAAGGACTAGGAGGAAGCTCAATTCTGATGAGGAGGATGAGGACTTCATCCCTGAGGAGCTGCCTAAAAAGGATGATGCTGCCATTTCTTCCAAGAAGAAGAAAGCTATCAGAAAGGAGTATGCTAGCTCTGAGATAGTGAGAGCACCTGAGAGCTCCACAGCAACCATGACTGTTGTGCCTCCCAAGAAATCTTTGCCTAAGAAGGCTGGGGAGAAGAAGAAATCCAGGAAGTGGATTATCCATGTTGTTGCAAGGCCCACTTCTATGTTTGAAGATCCAGAGGAGGCTGCTGCTGCAGAGGAGATAGAGCCAGCTACAAAGGCCCCTCCCAAGAAGAAGAAGAAGCTTATGGCAGATGCTATGCCTAAGGCTACCACTTCCAAGAGCACCAAATCTGCTCCAAAGAAGGCTGCTGCTGACAAACCCAAGAGGTTCTCCAGAGAAATCCCAGCTTCCAGCAAGAACAAGACATCCACGTTCAGGGAAGCTGAGGATGATGATGACATGACTGCTTTGATGAAGCTCAGACCACACCTTCCAGAGCACAATGCCAGTCACCTGCTTGCTGAAGATATGAAGAAGAGGAAGGATTCTGGTTTGAGGGCATGCATGGAGAGCAATTGATCCATATGCTCAGAGGAGAAAAACAGCTGTGGACTACAGGTTCTATACCAAGGAGCAACAGGATTTCTATGAGACTGTGTTGCTTGACAAGAGCCCAGCTGTCAGTCATATGAGATATGTTGACTGGAAGTATATCAAGGAGAATGAAGATTACTTTCCAAATGTTCAAGACAATTTTCATTGCATTGGTTTAGATGAATTTGTTGGCAAAGAATTCACTGCATGGAACGATGAGATGATCATGCAATTCTACTCCACTACTCATTTCTATGGAGATGGTAGGATTGTGTGGATGACTGAAGCAGCAAGATATGAGTCTTCTGTTGAGGAATGGGCTGCCATCTTAGGAGTCCCAAAGGTGGAAGATGGTGACTTGGATGTCTATTCTGAATCCAAGGAGAGCCATGATTCTATGAAGAACATGTATAATGAGATCCCTGCTGCTAACTTGAAATCTCACAAGTTAGGATCCATTTACTTCCTCCAGGCTGGCCTCCGCACCATGAACACTATCTTGAGGCACACCTTGATGCCTAAGTCTGGAGATGAGAAGATGATTCGAGGCTATTCCATCAACATGCTGATCCATCTTGATAGACACACCAGGATAAGGGTGATGGATTTGATAGTAGAGACTGTGAAGAGGGTTGCTGCTGATCAGAAGCGCTCATGCCGTTATGCACCCTACATTCAGATGCTCATCAACTCCAAGATGGAGAAGCACATGTTTGCTCTTGACAGGCCCCACTTGCCCCTACAGCCAGATCTTGAGGACAATGTCATGGAGATGAACCCAGATCATCCCACCTCAGCTGCAGCACAGGCAGAGGCAGAGGCAGCTAGAGACACTATTGCTCAAGTCCCTAGATCCAGGAACGAGCAAATGGATCTCTTGATCACTACCGTTCATGGCATGCAAAAGGACATCAAGGACATACTGGGAATCAGAATAGTCTTGTGAGGATCTTTGAGAATAGGATCAAGACTCTAAATGACAAAGTGGATGGGCTGACAAAGACAGTGAATGAGCTCAAGAAGGAAGTTGACAGCGTGCCCAGTCCCGACACTTCAGATGATGAGGATGACTCTCCTCTCAGGTCAGGCACTCACTTCACTACGCATGTCAGATCAGCCACAGTGTAGCTCCAGAGTTGAGGCCTTCTTCATCAGCACCAGCTACAGCCTCTTCAGCTCCATCAGCTCCACTACCTCCCGTTGCTACTCCAACTCCATCCATGACATCAGCAGAGGTCTTCGCCGACGCAGTTCTCTCGACTCCTTCATCGACTACCGGAGGAGATCAGCCCAAGAACAATTAGATATATACCTTTGAACTTTTTGGTAACTTGTTGCCAAAGGGGGAGAAGTGTATATAGATCTTTAGGCTTCGAGTGAGAGAGCGTTTGGTTTTTATCGCTTTACAAAACATTTGATCTTTTGGTTTGGATGTGTTAAACTCTTGTGGTGTTTGATCATACACTTGATGTGTGTTGCTACTATTTCCTATCATTTTAATGCTTCTGAGATGATCACTCACCTTTGCTTGATTGTGTTGTGCTATGTTGTTCATTCTTATTATTCTCGCACACCACCAACTTGTATGTGACATGAAAGAGTGCCCCACGTACCTAATCGATTGTGCATTTGCATTCAAACGCAAATTCAAATAATGCACAAATTTAGGGGGAGCTCTTGCTTATCACATACTTCTCAAAGCGACGATTATATTCTTTGATTATATCATATGTCTAAGCTTTGATCTATATGTTGTCATCAATTACCAAAAAGGGGGAGATTGAAAGCACATTTGCTCCCTAGGTGGTTTTGGTAATTAATAACAACATATATGTCTTTGAACTAATGTTTCCACTAAGCATATTTCAGGAAAAGTTCAATGATAGGGATGGCAAAAGGATTGTGGAAATACCCCGAGATGCAAGGAAATGGATTGGCAAAGCTTCAAGCAAGAGGACTCTACATTTTACTTTGTGAGAAATCACTTTGAGTCCATAGGAAAGCCAATACTATTAAAAGGGGGTAAGGTACTGTTGGTGAACAAGATGCTCCACGTGCACAAGTGATAGTCACCAAAAACACCCACAAGCTCTTCCACAAATGTCTGTCCAAAGTCAAATATCCAAAATCGGTGCAACCAACACTTTCCACTCGGTGCCACCGATTCCAAAACTCAGACAGACCCATGCCAAACCCTAGCACATCGGTGCAACCGATTCCACTTCGGTGCCACCGAGTTTGGGTTGCCAACTTTCTGTTACTTCGATTCACAAAATCGGTACCACCGTGATTGTTGGATCGGCATCACCGAGTTGCGCAATCTGACCGTTGTTCACCTAATCGGTACCACCGAGTTTAATATATCGGTCTCACCGAGATTCAAAAGTTGTCACCTTCTGGTCACTTCGGTACCACCGAGATTCACACATTGGTGTCACCGAGTTGGTCACTTTAAGGTGTAACGGTTGGATTTTTGGGGATGCCTATATATACCCCTTCACCACCACCCACTCGAAAGAGAAGCACTCAGAACTATTCCATACTTGCCCCATCATATTTTCTGAGAGAGAGCCACCAACCCTTGTATTGCGATCAAGCTATTCCACTCCAACCATATGAATCTTGATCTCTAGCCTCCCCAAGTTGCTTTCCACCAAATCAATCTCTTCCACCATAGACAAATCTGTGAGAGAGTGATTGTGTGTTGAGGAGTCTATCATCTTTAAACACAAGAGCAAGGAGTTCATCGACATTGCCGAGCCTATTACCTTTTGGAAGGTGGTGCCTCCTAGATTGGTTAGGTGTCGCTTGGGAGCCTCCTACTTCGTGTTGTGGAGTTGAACCAAGAAGTTTGTATGGGCAAGGAGATCGCCTACTTCGTGAAGATCTACCCATAGTGAGGCTAGTCCTTCGTGGACGGAAGCCGTTATGGAATAGTCAAGGTTGCTACTTCATGGACCCTTATGGGTGGAGCCCTCCGTGGAATCTCGCGACCGTTACCCTCCGTGGGTTGAAGACTCCATAGATGAAGTGTTATCTTAGTATTTTATTAATGTCATCTAGTTTATATTAAGCAAATAGATATTCCTAACATTTGTCTTAATCTATAGTTTCAAAAAATTATTTTTATTAATGTTAGTAGAACTAAAAAATGGCCCGCCAAAAGGTAAAATGATGCATGCCGCCTCTAGTTGTCGTTGAGGTGCTGTGTGTACGTGGTCGTGTCATCATCAACGTCTTGTCTTTGCCTTTGGATCATTGTTGTAATCAAGGTGGGGGAGGTTAGTTTGAGATCCATCAAGGTAGAGTCCGATCACGCCCATGGCAACAAATCCGCCAAGATCCGAGCAGGCCCATGCGCTAGAACAATCAGCAGGAGCTCAAGCAAATGATCCAGGGTACCGACTCCCTGGATCATTCAAATGGTCATATTATTGTATGAAATTTAATATGCATTTTTTTGTGCATGGAAACGATCTCTAAGATGTAACTTTGGTCCATAAATTTTTGGTTATGTAAGGATACAAGTCAATATGGCAATTAATTTATACAAAAACTAGGAAGAAATCATTAATGCGGAAAAAGATAAAGGGGCAAAATCATTGTGCATTCGCTCCTCTTTATAAACACCGGTGCGGGAAGGTACGTTCAAAGAAGGACATCAGCAAGAGAAACTAAGTAATAGCAAGGCAGTCTTGATCATGACATTTATGAAGAACAAGACACACATTCTCTCTTTTGTTGATGTGTTCCACTTCTCTTTGTCGCCATGCAGCAGCAGGGAGGAACATAGGTAATTTCCAACTACGTTTCTTGGACAAGTTTCTCGATAATCAACACACCCAAATGATTATGTATCCCGTATTCCATATGTATTAATTTGTATGGTCTGGTGCTCGCTTCACTGTGTTTAGGTACCAACGCATGGAAGCCCATGTTTTGTTTAGTCGGAGTGCATGGACTCGTATCAGTATGCCGTTGATTACTGCAACAAAGAGTGCAAAATACTTGGCTATGATGGGCAGAAAGGCTACTGCAACAAGGAGAATGGCGGCGTGTGCTGTTGTGTTGCTCCCTCCCTAAAATGAAAGTCATGTTATATTATCATTTAGTAGAAAATTATTACATGTATTTTCTAGCCAGAATACCAATTTATCTAGATTATACAAGAATTTCTATAAAGTATACATGTAGTTGCTTTTGAAGACCAACTTGACTAGCTGATGAATTGTTCAGGTCATTTGAACCAACAATGGGGCAGCTAAAAATTGGAAGTAGTAATAAACTCACAAAACTAAATCTTTGGAGTGAATTAATGGAAATATATCATCAACACATTTGGTATATGAAATTTTGTCATGATACTATGCTAGTTAATACCAACCGATGGATGCACAACTCAAAAAAGTCCATATTTCAGCCTTGGACTATCGCAATGTCTAAGAATCAACCCCAAACTTTGAAACAATCTAAGTTGCAATTCTGAATTGTCCAAGCCGATCAAATTTCAATTTGTCCTCTCCTCAAACCGTTTTTTGGCTTGTTGAATTTGTTTTGAAAAATTGACCACCCAGTCGACCACCATGTCACCCTATTTTTTTTGAATATGTATTTTATTGCAGTTTGTAATCTACTAGCATATATGCCTGCGCGTTGCAACGGGAGAGATAATTAACATGTTTAGTGAAATATCCGTCAGCACGGTCCAACAACATTTGAATTGTGTTCGTCCGCGACGGTATTGGTAGTACATTAAGAAGTATGCTACACAGACAATACTTTTGTTATGACGATTCTAATCTTAAAGAGGCTAATTTTCAATTTTTTTGTACCAAGGAATTATTTGTAAGTTGAAGCAATGTTCAAAATTTACACCAAGTGGTGAGAAAAATCTCAATAAAAGGATTTTGTTAAATGTGTTTTAAGCCATCTCTGCATATGCATACGTGAAAGCACATTTGCTCCCTTGGTGGTTTTGGTAATTAAAAACAACATATATGTCATTGAACTAATGTTTGCACTAAGCATATTTCTGGAAAAGTTCAATGATAGGGATGGCAAAACGATTGTGGAAATACCCCAAGACGCAAGGAAATGGATTGGCAAAGCTTCAAGCAAGAGGACTCTACATTTTACTTTGTGAGAAATCACTTTGAGTCCATAGGAAAGCCAATACTATTAAAAGGGGGTAAGGTACTGTTGGTGAACAAGATGCTCCACGTGCACAAGTGATAGTCACCAAAAACACCCACAAGCTCTTCCACAAATGTCTGTCCAAAGTCAAATATCCAAAATTGGTGCAACCAACACTTTCCACTCGGTGCCACCGATTCCCAAACTCAGACAGACCCATGCCAAACCCTAGCACATCGGTGCAACCGATTCCACTTCGGTGCCACCGAGTTTGGGTTGCCAACTTTCTGTTACTTCGATTCACAAAATCGGTACTACCGAGTATGTTGGATCGGCGTCACCGAGTTGCGCAATCTGACCGTTGGTCACCTAATCGGTACCACCGAGTTTTATATATCGGTCTCACCGAGAATCAAAAGTTGTCACCTTTTGGTCACTTCGGTACCACCGAGATTCACACATCGGTGTCACTGAGTTGGTCACTTTAAGGTGTAACGGTTGGATTTTTGGGGATGCCTATATATACCCCTTCACCAGTAGCCACTCGAAAGAGAAGCACTCAGAACTATTCCATACTTGCCCCATCATATTTTTGAGAGAGAGCAACCTACCCTTGTGTTGAGATCAAGCTATTCCACTCCAACCATATGAATCTTGATCTCTAGCCTCCTCAAGTTGCTTTCCACCAAACAATCTCTTCCAAAATAGCCAAATCTGTGAGAGAGTGATTGTGTGTTGAGGAGTCTATCATCTTGAAGCACAAGAGCAAGGAGTTCATCGACATTGCCGAGCCTATTACCTTTTGGAGGGTGGTGCCTCCTCGATTGGTTAGGTGTCGCTTGGGAGCCTCGTACTTCGTGTTGTGGAGTTGAACCAAGAAGTTTGTACGGGCAAGGAGATCGCCTACTTCGTGAAGATCTACCCATAGTGAGGCTAGTCCTTCGTGGACGGAAGCATTTATGGAATAGTCAAGGTTGCTACTTCGTGGACCCTTATGGGTGGAGCCCTCCATGGACTCTCGCGACCGTTACCCTCCGTGGGTTGAAGACTCCATAAACGTGGACGTACGATAGCACCACCAATCGGAACCACAGGAAAAATCTTCGTGTCTACAAATTGCGTTTGATCTTTCTTCCTACCCTCTACTATACATGCTTGTTGTTACTTTCCGCTGCTATACTCTTAGACATGCATGTGTAGGGTGTACTTGACTTGCTATGAATGCTAAAATCTGCCAACACTCACTAGTAGAAAACAGGCCTTTGGACCGGAGCATTAGTCCCGGTCGGGTTTTGCACCGGGACTATTGCACCCACTAGTCCCGGTTCATGAGCCTATGCTTTAGTCCCGGTTCGTGAGGAACCTCTAGTCCCGGTTGGTGTTACCAACCGGGACTAAATGGGGGGTGGCAGGATTGCGGTGGGCTGGGGCCCATGCGAGACCCTTTAGTCCCGGTTTGTTACACAAACCGGGACTAGCGATTGACCTTTAGTCCCGGTTGGTACCACCAACCGGGACTACAGAAATTCCTATATATAGATGCTTCTTCCATGCCGAGCCCAAGCTCTCCTTTCTATCCTCTTTGTTTTCTTCCTTCCCCTGAGCTCATGAGAATTTGCCAAGATTTGTGAAGATTGGAGGCACCCATCCATTTTTGCCAAGATTATGTGAAGATTGGAGGCACCCCATCGTTCTAAAAGGTTAGCAACTTCATACTTTCATCTCTCATTACTGTTTGGGAGTAATTATGTGGGAGTTCATTTGATTTATAGGCATGCAATTTGAGCTCAAATCCTCTTCTTAGTTTGCATGTGTAGGTGTGTGGTTTACTTAGTGCCTTCCTGTCCCCGTCCTCAGTTTGAGCTCAAATCGTCTTCTTAGTTTGCATGTGTAGGTGTGGTTTACTTCGTGCCTTCCCGTCCCCGTCCTCAGTTTGAGCTCAAATCCTCTTGTTAGTTTGCATGTGTAGGCGACGTATTATGTCTGGACGAAATCCTCAGTCTGGACAAAGTTCTCAGTCTAAACAAAGTTCTCAGTCTGGACAAAATCCTTAGTCTGGACAAAGTTCTTAGTCTAGACAAAGTTCTCGGTCTAAACAAAGTTCTCCGTCTAGACAAAAATATCAGTCTAACTGTTCGGTAGATATATATAAGATAACTATATGTTGTTTTATGAGAACTATGTATGAACTCGATGTATTTATTTTTGCAGTAATAACATTTTGATCACTATTAATTCGGTCATTTCTCTATTCATGATGTTCTGTAATTGTTTTTGATATACTTAATTATATAATGCAGGATGTACGGTGACCGAGGGACTTCCGATGCACTTCGTTTAAGATAAGAAGTTTGAAGAAGTTTTATTATAAATTGAGATTGAATTTCAGAAGTTTCCTTATAAATTGAGATAGAAATTTCAGAAGTTTTAAGATAAGAAGTTTCATTATAAATAGATCATGCATTATAATTTTTTAATAAAAAAAATAGGACTAGAAATAGAGAGTAAAAAAAATTACGTACTTTCGGTCTGTCGGAGCTCCTTGTGTGACTTTCATGTCTCTTCTTGATGGAGGAATCCCGACTGTTGTCGCGGGGGTCGTTTCCCTCTTCTTCTTCTCGCGATATATACATTGGTATATTGCGCGAGAGAAGAAGGGGAAACGACCAGCACCGACGGTCGAAATATTAGTGTGAGGTAGTTTCCACCAACATACACCACCATATAAGTGTGAGAGAGTGCGCACCATACACACCATGAGGCATGAGAGTTTTTCTAAGGAAAACCTTGACAGACCGAAAGTCAAGCCATGTTGAATTAGGTCTATTTGGACATGTGTCAATGTTATTGCAGGGAACACCACCTTAATTACAAGTTAATAACATTTGATTTATATGCATGCAATTTGAGCTCAAATCCTCTTCTTAGTTTGCATGTGTAGGTGTGGTTTACTTAGTGCCTTCCCGTCCCTGTCCTCAGTTTGAGCTCAAATCCTCTTCTTAGTTTGCATGTGTAGGCGACGTATTATGTCTCGACGAAATCCTTAGTCTGGACAAAGTTCTCAGTCTGGACGAAATCCCCAGTCTGGACAAAGTTCTCAGTCTAGACAAAGTTCTCGGTCTAAACAAAGTTCTCCATCTAGACAAAAATATCAGTCTAAATGTTCGGCAGATATGACATAACTATATGTTGTTTTATGAGAACTATGTATGAACTCTATGTATTTATTTTTACAGTAATAACATTTTGATCACTATTAATTCGGTCATTTCTCTATTCATGATGTTCTGTAATTGTTTTTGATATACTTAATTATATAATGCAGGATGTACGGTGACCGAGGGACTTCCGACGCACTTCGTTTAAGATAAGAAGTTTGAAGAAGTTTTATTATAAATTGAGATAGAATTTCAGAAGTTTCATTATAAATTGAGATAGAAATTTCAGAAGTTATAAGATAAGAAGTTTCATTATAAATACATCATGCATTATAAGTTTTTAATAAAAAATAGGACTAGAAATTTTTAGTAAAAAAAATTACGTCCTTTCGGTCTGTCGGAGCTCCTTGTCTGACTCTCATGTCTCTTCTTGATGGAGGAATCCCGATTGTTGTCGCGCGGGTCGTTTCTCTCTTCTTCTTTCTCGCGATATATACATTGGTATATTGCGCCAGAGAAGAAGGGGAAACGACCAGCACCGACGGTCGAAATATTAGTGTGAGGTAGTGTTCACCAACATACACCACCATATAAGTGTGAGAGAGTGCGCACCATACACACCATGAGGCATGAGAGTTTTTCTAAGGAAAACCTTGACAGACCGAAAGTCAAGCCATGTTGAATTAGGTCTATTTGGACATGTGTCAATGTTATTGCAGGGAACACCACCTTAATTACAAATTAATAACATTTGATTTATATGCATGCAATTTGAGCTCAAATCCTCTTCTTAGTTTGCATGTGTAGGTGTGGTTTACTTAGTGCCTTCCCGTCCCTGTCCTCAGTTTGAGCTCAAATCCTCTTCTTAGTTTGCATGTGTAGGCGACGTATTATGTCTCGACGAAATCCTTAGTCTGGACAAAGTTCTCAGTCTGGACGAAATCCCCAGTCTGGACAAAGTTCTCAGTCTAGACAAAGTTCTCGGTCTAAACAAAGTTCTCCATCTAGACAAAAATATCAGTCTAAATGTTCGGCAGATATGACATAACTATATGTTGTTTTATGAGAACTATGTATGAACTCTATGTATTTATTTTTACAGTAATAACATTTTGATCACTATTAATTCGGTCATTTCTCTATTCATGATGTTCTGTAATTGTTTTTGATATACTTAATTATATAATGCAGGATGTACGGTGACCGAGGGACTTCCGACGCACTTCGTTTAAGATAAGAAGTTTGAAGAAGTTTTATTATAAATTGAGATAGAATTTCAGAAGTTTCATTATAAATTGAGATAGAAATTTCAGAAGTTATAAGATAAGAAGTTTCATTATAAATACATCATGCATTATAAGTTTTTAATAAAAAATAGGACTAGAAATTTTTAGTAAAAAAAATTACGTCCTTTCGGTCTGTCGGAGCTCCTTGTCTGACTCTCATGTCTCTTCTTGATGGAGGAATCCCGATTGTTGTCGCGCGGGTCGTTTCTCTCTTCTTCTTTCTCGCGATATATACATTGGTATATTGCGCCAGAGAAGAAGGGGAAACGACCAGCACCGACGGTCGAAATATTAGTGTGAGGTAGTGTTCACCAACATACACCACCATATAAGTGTGAGAGAGTGCGCACCATACACACCATGAGGCATGAGAGTTTTTCTAAGGAAAACCTTGACAGACCGAAAGTCAAGCCATGTTGAATTAGGTCTATTTGGACATGTGTCAATGTTATTGCAGGGAACACCACCTTAATTACAAGTTAATAACATTTGATTTATATGCATGCAATTTGAGCTCAAATCCTCTTCTTAGTTTGCATGTGTAGGTGTGGTTTACTTAGTGCCTTCCCGTCCCTGTCCTCAGTTTGAGCTCAAATCCTCTTCTTAGTTTGCATGTGTAGGCGACGTATTATGTCTCGACGAAATCCTTAGTCTGGACAAAGTTCTCAGTCTGGACGAAATCCCCAGTCTGGACAAAGTTCTCAGTCTAGACAAAGTTCTCGGTCTAAACAAAGTTCTCCATCTAGACAAAAATATCAGTCTAAATGTTCGGCAGATATGACATAACTATATGTTGTTTTATGAGAACTATGTATGAACTCTATGTATTTATTTTTACAGTAATAACATTTTGATCACTATTAATTCGGTCATTTCTCTATTCATGATGTTCTGTAATTGTTTTTGATATACTTAATTATATAATGCAGGATGTACGGTGACCGAGGGACTTCCGACGCACTTCGTTTAAGATAAGAAGTTTGAAGAAGTTTTATTATAAATTGAGATAGAATTTCAGAAGTTTCATTATAAATTGAGATAGAAATTTCAGAAGTTATAAGATAAGAAGTTTCATTATAAATACATCATGCATTATAAGTTTTTAATAAAAAATAGGACTAGAAATTTTTAGTAAAAAAAATTACGTCCTTTCGGTCTGTCGGAGCTCCTTGTCTGACTCTCATGTCTCTTCTTGATGGAGGAATCCCGATTGTTGTCGCGCGGGTCGTTTCTCTCTTCTTCTTTCTCGCGATATATACATTGGTATATTGCGCCAGAGAAGAAGGGGAAACGACCAGCACCGACGGTCGAAATATTAGTGTGAGGTAGTGTTCACCAACATACACCACCATATAAGTGTGAGAGAGTGCGCACCATACACACCATGAGGCATGAGAGTTTTTCTAAGGAAAACCTTGACAGACCGAAAGTCAAGCCATGTTGAATTAGGTCTATTTGGACATGTGTCAATGTTATTGCAGGGAACACCACCTTAATTACAAGTTAATAACATTTGATTTATATGCATGCAATTTGAGCTCAAATCCTCTTCTTAGTTTGCATGTGTAGGTGTGGTTTACTTAGTGCCTTCCCGTCCCTGTCCTCAGTTTGAGCTCAAATCCTCTTCTTAGTTTGCATGTGTAGGCGACGTATTATGTCTCGACGAAATCCTTAGTCTGGACAAAGTTCTTAGTCTGGACGAAATCCCCAGTCTGGACAAAGTTGTCAGTCTAGACAAAGTTCTCGGTCTAAACAAAGTTCTCCATCTAGACAAAAATATCAGTCTAAATGTTCGGCAGATATGACATAACTATATGTTGTTTTATGAGAACTATGTATGAACTCTATGTATTTATTTTTACAGTAATAACATTTTGATCACTATTAATTCGGTCATTTCTCTATTCATGATGTTCTGTAATTGTTTTTGATATACTTAATTATATAATGCAGGATGTACGGTGACCGAGGGACTTCCGACGCACTTCGTTTAAGATAAGAAGTTTGAAGAAGTTTTATTATAAATTGAGATAGAATTTCAGAAGTTTCATTATAAATTGAGATAGAAATTTCAGAAGTTATAAGATAAGAAGTTTCATTATAAATACATCATGCATTATAAGTTTTTAATAAAAAATAGGACTAGAAATTTTTAGTAAAAAAAATAACGTCCTTTCGGTCTGTCGGAGCTCCTTGTCTGACTCTCATGTCTCTTCTTGATGGAGGAATCCCGATTGTTGTCGCGCGGGTCGTTTCTCTCTTCTTCTTTCTCGCGATATATACATTGGTATATTGCGCCAGAGAAGAAGGGGAAACGACCAGCACCGACGGTCGAAATATTAGTGTGAGGTAGTGTTCACCAACATACACCACCATATAAGTGTGAGAGAGTGCGCACCATACACACCATGAGGCATGAGAGTTTTTCTAAGGAAAACCTTGACAGGCCGAAAGTCAAGCCAGAATTAGGTCTATTTGGACATGTGTCAATGTTATTGCAGGGAACACCACCTTAATTACAAGTTAATAACATTTTATTTATATGCATGCAATTGGAGCTCAAATCCTCTTCTTAGTTTGCATGAGTAGGTGTGGTTTACTGCATGTGTAGGTGAAGGTGAGCCTCTTGTTCTTATCCTTTTTAATTTGTAAAAAAAATATTATGTAGATAGTTAATTGTTCTTATCATTTTTCATTTTTACTGCTTTTCAATTTCAGGGTCATTCGGCGCAAAAAAATCATTAAATGCATGAAAAATAGCAAATAAAGTTAGAAAGGGTTGAAATTTGAGGATGTGGCTTTGAATGGTGCATATTGAATGCACAAAAAGTCTGTACTTGAAAAAAGTTAAAATAAATAAATGCCTTTGTAATAGATGAGTTTTCGTCCGAAACTCTCATACTTCGAAGGAGATGGTCCAGTTTGTACACAAAGTGCATCCAGTTTTTGCCGTAACCCTCTCAACTTTTTAGCACATGCTATGTGGGTGAAATGATGATACCATGCCAAGTTTCTACCTTTTTAGATTTCATTTGTAGTGCTTTTTAATTTCAGGGTCATTTAGCTCAAAAAAATCATTAAATGCATGAAAAATAGCAAATGAAGTTAGAAATGGTTGAAATTTGAGGATGTGGCTTTGAATGGTGCATATTGAATGCACAAAAAGTCTGTACTTGAAATAAGTTAAAAAAAATTAAATGCCTTTGTAACAGATGAGTTTTCGTCCGAAACCCTCATACTTCGAAGGAGATGGTCCAGTTTGTACACAAAGTGCATCCTGTTTTTGCCGTAACCCTCTCAACTTTTTAGCACATGCTATGTGGGTGAAATGATGAGACCATGCCAAGTTTCTACCTTTTTAGATTTCATTTGTAGTGCTTTTTAATTTCAGGGTCATTTAGCTCAAAAAAATCATTAAATGCATGAAAAATAGCAAATGAAGTTAGAAAGGGTTGAAATTTGAGGATGTGGCTTTGAATGGTGCATATTGAATGCACAAAAAGTCTGGACTTGAAATAAGTTAAAAAAAATAAATGCCTTTGTAACAAATGAGTTTTCGTCCGAAATCCTCATACTTCGAAGGAGATGGTCCAGTTTGTACACGAAGTGCATCCAGTTTTTGCCGTAAACCTCTCAACTTTTTAGCACATGCTATGTGGGTGAAATGATGATACCATGCCAAGTTTCTACCTTTTTAGAATTCATTTGTAGTGCTTTTTAATTTCAGGGTCATTTAGCTAAAAAAATCATTAAATGCATGAAAAATAGCAAATGAAGTTAGAAAGGGTTGAAATTTGGGGATGTGGCTTTGAATGGTGCATATTGAATGCACAAAAAGTCTGTACTTGAAATAAGTTAAAAAAAATTAAATGCCTTTGTAACAGATGAGTTTTCGTCCGAAACCCTCATACTTCGAAGGAGATGGTCCAGTTTGTAGCACATGCTATGTGGGTGAAATGATGATACCATGCCAAGTTTCTACCTTTTTAGATTTCATTTGTAGTCCTTTTTAATTTCAGGGTCATTTAGTTCAAAAAAATCATTAAATGCATGAAAAATAGCAAATGAAGTTAGAAAGGGTTGAAATTTGGGGATGTGGCTTTGAATGGTGCATATTGAATGCATAAAAAGTCTGTTCTTGAAATAAGTTAAAAAAAATTAAATGCCTTTGTAACAGATGAATTTTCGTCCGAAACCCTCATACTTCGAAGGAGATGGTCCAGTTTGTACACAAAGTGCATCCTGTTTTTGCCGTAACCCTCTCAACTTTTTAGCACATGCTATGTGGGTGAAATGATGAGACCATGCCAAGTTTCTACCTTTTTAGATTTCATTTGTAGTGCTTTTTAATTTCAGGGTCATTTAGCTCAAAAAAAATCATTAAATGCATGAAAAATAGCAAATGAAGTTAGAAAGGGTTGAAATTTGAGGATGTGGCTTTGAATGGTGCATATTGAATGCACAAAAAGTCTGGACTTGAAATAAGTTAAAAAAAATTAAATGCCTTTGTAACAAATGAGTTTTCGTCCGAAACCCTCATACTTCGAAGGAGATGGTCCAGTTTGTACACGAAGTGCATCCAGTTTTTGCCGTAACCCTCTCAACTTTTTAGCACATGCTATGTGGGTGAAATGATGATACCATGCCAAGTTTCTACCTTGTTAGATTTCATTTGTAGTGCTTTTTAATTTCAGGGTCATTTAGCTCAAAAAAATCATTAAATGCATGAAAAATAGCAAATGAAGTTAGAAAGGGTTGAAATTTGGGGATGTGGCTTTGAATGGTGCATATTGAATGCACAAAAAGTCTGTACTTGAAATAAGTTAAAAAAAATTAAATGCCTTTGTAACAGATGAGTTTTCGTCCGAAACCCTCATACTTCGAAGGAGATGGTCCAGTTTGTAGCACATGCTATGTGGGTGAAATGATGATACCATGCCAAGTTTCTACCTTTTTAGATTTCATTTGTAGTGCTTTTTAATTTCAGGGTCATTTAGTTCAAAAAAAATCATTAAATGCATGAAAAATAGCAAATGAAGTTAGAAAGGGTTGAAATTTGGGGATGTGTCTTTGAATGGTGCATATTGAATGCACAAAAAGTCTGTACTTGAAATAAGTTAAAAAAAATTAAATGCCTTTGTAACAGATGAGTTTTCGTCCGAAACCCTCATACTTCGAAGGAGATGGTCCAGTTTGTAGCACATGCTATGTGGGTGAAATGATGATACCATGCCAAGTTTCTACCTTTTTAGATTTCATTTGTAGTCCTTTTTAATTTCAGGGTCATTTAGTTCAAAAAAAATCATTAAATGCATGAAAAATAGCAAATGAAGTTAGAAAGGGTTGAAATTTGGGGATGTGGCTTTGAATGGTGCATATTGAATGCACAAAAAGTCTGTACTTGAAATAAGTTAAAAAAAATTAAATGCCTTTGTAACAGATGAGTTTTCGTCCGAAACCCTCATACTTCGAAGGAGATGGTCCAGTTTGTACACAAAGTGCATCTTGTTTTTGCCGTAACCCTCTCAACTTTTTAGCACATGCTATGTGGGTGAAATGATGAGACCATGCCAAGTTTCTACCTTTTTAGATTTCATTTGTAGTGCTTTTTAATTTCAGGGTCATTTAGCTCAAAAAAATCATTAAATGCATGAAAAATAGCAAATGAAGTTAGAAAGGGTTGAAATTTGAGGATGTGGCTTTGAATGGTGCATATTGAATGCACAAAAAGTCTGGACTTGAAATAAGTTAAAAAAAATTAAATGCCTTTGTAACAAATGAGTTTTCGTCCGAAATCCTCATACTTCGAAGGAGATGGTCCAGTTTGTACACGAAGTGCATCCAGTTTTTGCCGTAACCCTCTCAACTTTTTAGCACATGCTATGTGGGTGAAATGATGATACCATGCCAAGTTTCTACCTTGTTAGATTTCATTTGTAGTGCTTTTTAATTTCAGGGTCATTTAGCTCAAAAAAATCATTAAATGCATGAAAAATAGCAAATGAAGTTAGAAATGGTTGAAATTTGGGGATGTGGCTTTGAATGGTGCATATTGAATGCACAAAAAGTCTGTACTTGAAATAAGTTGAAAAAAATTAAATGCCTTTGTAACAGATGAGTTTTCGTCCGAAACCCTCATACTTCGAAGGAGATGGTCCAGTTTGTAGCACATGCTATGTGGGTGAAATGATGACACCATGCCAAGTTTCTACCTTTTTAGATTTCATTTGTAGTGCTTTTTAATTTCAGGGTCATTTAGTTCAAAAAAAATCATTAAATGCATGAAAAATAGCAAATGAAGTTAGAAAGGGTTGAAATTTGGGGATGTGGCTTTGAATGATGCATATTGAATGCACAAAAAGTCTGTACTTGAAATAAGTTAAAAAAAATTAAATGCCTTTGTAACAGATGAGTTTTCGTCCGAAACCCTCATACTTCGAAGGAGATGGTCCAGTTTGTACACAAAGTGCATCCTGTTTTTGCCGTAACCCTCTCAACTTTTTAGCACATGCTATGTGGTTGAAATGATGATACCATGCCAAGTTTCTACCTTTTTAGATTTCATTTGTAGTGCTTTTTAATTTCAGGGTCATTTAGCTCAAAAAAATCATTAAATGCATGAAAAATAGCAAATGAAGTTAGAAAGGGTTGAAATTTGAAGATGTGGCTTATAATGGTGCATCTTGAATGCACAAAAAGTTTGGAGTTCATTTGGGTGATTTTGATTAAAACAAATGAAGGTATACAACTAAAAGAGTTTAACAGAATCTGGTTTTGATTAAAACACCTATTTAAATTATCCTAAAAATTCCCAAGTTTAACATAATGATAAAACATACTAATATTAAACAAGAGGAAAAACAATCACTCAAAAATCTATTTTTAAACTAAAGTTATTCACAAATTAGTGATTCACACAAATTTCAAATGAATTCAAATTTAAACTATTTAAATTTGAAAACTACTGGCACTAACAGAAAGTTCGTAATTGTTTTGACCTAAAGAAAAAAAGATTTATTAAAAAACTATAAATATTCTAACAGTTATTCCAAATCTAAAAACAGAAATTAGAAAAACAAAACAAAACAAAACAAAAAAGAGAAAATACAGCTATAGTCCCGGTTGGTGCTACCAACCGGGACTAAAGGTCCCTTCCCGCGCGGAATTTGGGCCGCCGAAAAGATGGGTAGTCCTTTAGTCCCGGTTGGTAGCACCAACCGGGACTAAAGGTCTTTAGTCCTGGTTGGAGCCACCAACCGGGACTAAAGGTCTTTAGTGTATATAAGCACACACTTGGAAAAATTCCCCAACCTCTCCCATTTTCCCCAGATCGACGCCGACGCCGCCAGGCTGCTGCTCGTCGCCGTCGCCGCTAGGCTGCCGCTCGTCGCCGACGCAATCGCCGTCGCCCCGCCCTGACGCCGCCAGGCTGCCACTCGTCGCTAGGCTGCCGCACGTCGCCGTCGCCCTGCCCCGATGACGCCAGGCTGCCGCTCGTCACCGTCGCGCCGCTCTCGTCAGCCCCCCGGTGAGCTCCCCCGCATCGATAGATGATAGATGATGATGATGGAGGATAGATGATAGATGATGATGATGGAGGATAGATGATGATAGATGATTTCCTGTAGTAATTTTGTTAGATATGATGATAGATGATCTGATAATAGATGTTTTTGTTAGATGATGATGATTTTCTATAGTAATTTTGTCAGATGATGATAATTTTTTTCTGTTAGATGATTTTGTTAAATTATGATGCTTTTCATGTTTTAGTTTTAGTTGTTTTAGGTAATTAAGTGTTCATATTGTTTTAGTTAATTTAGTTGTTTAGTTTTTTTTTATGTTTTAGTTAATTTAGTTGTTTTATGTTTTACTTGTTTTAGTTGTTTAGTTTTTTTTATGTTTTAGTTGTTTTAGTTGGAAATAATGTAGTATCGTTGGTCGTCGGTGACGCGAAATCGAGGATTCCCCGACGATCGTCGGTGAGGGAGAGTCCCCGACGATCATCGGTGAGGACTCCCCGATGATCGCCAGTGATAGAGTGCGCACCAACACACCATGAGATATGAGAGTTATTTAAGGAAAGCCTTGACAGAACGAAAGTAATAATCAATTTATATGTCATGTGCGTATGTTATTGCAATTAGGTTTATTTGGTCATGTGCGTATGTTATTGCAGGGAACACCTCCTTGTGCCTATGTTTTGCCGGAATGTTGATTTATTTCCGTTCTGGCAAATTTTAGGCGCTCAATATGTCTTACATTAGCAATGGTCATGCCGTAATTTTTGAATCATGAACACAGGAAATGTCGTCGTCTGATGACGACGATATGATCCAAGCGTGTGAACTCTGCGGCGAAGATAAGGGTCTTTGCGACCAGCCTGGGCTGCGAGACGGCAGGTTCTTCACCATGAAGCTTTACGAGGACTTCGATATTTCTACGGTACGCAACGATGACAAGTGTTTTTTCGTAATTAACCATGACTTTTGTTTCTTTGCTTCAACGTGTAATTTCTGTTTTATACAATTCGACTAGTTCATCCCCTGTCATGCAAGACGGTATTTCTTGGAGAGGCTCGGTTTCGAAGAGCACGAGAGTTTCGAGACGAGGAGAGCCAACCTGAGGACTAAACATGGTCACACATTTCTGGTCAAAGTAATGAATGCAGTTAATAACACAGAATTAGGGTGCTCAAATTGGAAAGCTCTTTGCAAGGCATATGGATTTCAGGAGGATATGGAAATAACCTTCGATCTTCGTCCTGAAGATCATATTATAGGTAACATCGACATTTGGGTGGATGTCGATATGCTTCCTGTTTTACCTCCATGTGAGTTTATCAACGATGCATATTTTTCAAGTAATTTGCATTCTATATTTAAAAATAGTTGGTGTTCATCCATACTAAATTTATTAATTTATAATTTACAGCTTGTTTCGTTTTTTCGAGTGAAACACAGAACATAATTGACACGACACACTACACTTATGGATCATATCTAACTTGGGAGGAGAAGGATGATCTTATCAACTTTGTTATTGGTGTCCTAGTTGGTAAGGAGATCTTCCCGTATAATTTGGGAACTGGCCCAAATTATAAATTGTACAGGACACTAGTGCATAGGTTGAGGGCGGATGACATTCGCCAAAATATCTTGGTAAGAGTTGCTAATTAAGTACACTACTGTTGCGTAAATGGTATTGATTACATTGCTAACTAGGCTACTATTATGTTCTTCAACAGAAACTGCCAAATGAAGTTGTGCCTCCGTTGATGCAAGCCGAAGGTAATATGACAATTAAAAGCCCTATGAGGCCCGAGTTCTCTTTTGCGTACTCGACTGAGCGCAAACCACCAAGACGGCTCGAAATTGATGCATGGGGACAAATAAAGAAGGATCGCAAGCCACAAGTTGGAGACCGTTGGATCTCTTTGCTTCATCATGGAGACATAGGTGTTATTCTGTTTTATGTCATTTTACCTAGGAGGGAGGACTAGGTCCTATGAGAGAGAAGTTTTTCTGTTTTATATTAACTTGCATGATCGATTAGGATGATTATTATTATGATGTTTTTTTGTTTTACGAGATTTTAACTTGGTATGATTAAGATGATGATGAGTTGTTAGATGAGTAAGATGATGACGAGTTATATGACATATATTTGATTAAAGTGGATGGATGCAAGTGATCATGTTGAATTAGAGGAAAAAATTAAATGGAAAACACAAAATGAAAAGGAAAAATAAACAATGAAGCCTTAAACCTTTAGTCCCGGTTGGTGTCACCAACCGGGACTAAAGGTCCCCGGCCCACCGCGGGCGCAGCCGACCACGTGGCATGGGTTTAGTCCCGGTTCCTAGCCAACCGGGACTAAAGGCTTGGACCCTTTAGTCCCTATACATTAGTCCTGGTTGGGGAACCGGGACTAAAGGCCCTTCCCAACCGGGACTAATGGCATGTTTTCTACTAGTGACTTAAAATTGGGAAAAAGTAGATTTTTATTTGGTCAAGTAGTCTAATCACCCGCCCTCTAGACATACTTTCGGTCCTACAATACGCTTGAAGATTAATGAAAAAAATTATACGTCTGAGCTAAACGACTCTAGTTCGTTGCATGCAACCCGACACTCACAAAGCGCCTCTCACCTTCATGGTTGCGTTATTTCCGTTGCACATAACGATCGCACATTGCACAACAGCACATATATGCGTGCCCCTTCCACGTGCCTTGGTATTAATTCATTTTCATTGTTGCATCGCATGCATGTCATGCCCTTGATTTTAATATCAATTCATTTTCTTTATTCTCTCTTTCATTTTTATAGAATATTTCGTTCTTTTTTTATCCTCACACCCTTTATTGTCTCCTTTCTTTATTGCTACTATACCCATTGAAACCGATCATTCATAATTCCTCCAATCAATATAGACCCTTCTAACACACTTCATATTTATAAAGGTTATATAAAAATTTATTTTGTCTGTTAGCATTTTCCAAAATACACCATCCAATTAATTAGGTTAATTAAGGTATGCACTAAATAGAAATTTAAAGTACTTAACATGAAAAAATAATAGCACGGTTGGAAACTACGCGTTTTTCTCATCAAATTACATATATAAATTATTTTATTCCGAGTTACAGTTGTAAAGTTATAGCATGATCATGTTTAACATTTTTTTGTAAATAATAAAAGGCAAGGGACCCAAACTTGCCGAAAACAGAGCAAACTGGGAGTACGCGGAAGCGTCCAGGAGCGTGAGATAGTGGTTACCGCTGTTGGGCCGAAGCCCAATAGAAAAAGTCACATAATATTGGACTTCGGGTAATTTAAAGGAAAAATTATGGGCTTTTTGTAAAACATATGACGGACGTGCAGAAACACTCTGTACTTTATTAGTAGGTATAGATTTGGCAGTACTTTTTGAAACTTGCCCAGATTGATGACCATGGTAGTGTAGATTTTTTACAAATTTTTCTGGACACTTTCTTTTTTTGTCAAATAAAGGGTTGAATATGTATTTTTCTTGTAGTTTTTGTAAATAAGTTTGGCGAAAAGGTTGAAACTTTTCTTGTGGCTTCAATCCCGGCGTCAGCGAGAGGCCACACCCGCTCAGGGCCGACGTCCATTCGGAGCAGCCGCTCAAGAGCGGCATGAATTTGGGCAGCTGGCTTTCAGGGGGAAAGTACGCGGGCGAGGGAGGGGTTTTTGGATGGGCCAGGGCTGTCAGAAGCGAGCATGGAAAAGATCCGGACGCCAGCAAAGCCCCCTGAATTTTTTCCAGTTTGCAAGAAAAATCACGTCCGGACTGGTCGCCGGACGGATATAGGACCATGTTGGATGGCAAAACACGTCCGGATTGCGTAATCCGGACGATTGCGGGAGATTTGAGGATCGGTGTTGGAGATGCCCTAATTGTAATGCAACTAATTCATTGCTTGTTAGGAAAAAATTATTTGCAACTAATTCATTGCTTCTTATTCTTGCGTATAATCAAAATTTTCAATTTACGTGTAAATTGTTGGCACATGTCTTGATTTAATTAAATATTTTTCACTTCCTATCTTATTTTAGGGTAATAGCAATAGCACTATTTCATTCTTCTAGAATAAATTTATTTTTTATTTTTGTTTCAATGTATCAGTATTGGGGAATGAAAATTTAGAGAAAGCAGAACTTTTTAATGTTCAGTTATGTTAAACATATTTGCAAACATTATCTTCCCTTTTAAATTTATGTTTTTTTCTTTTAGGGTTATGCACTCTTATTATTGTTTCTTGCAAAAAAAAAAATTAAATTGTCATGTGCTGGCTCCATTGATATGAAGAAACGTTAGACGAGAGACACACACACATGCACCACGTACACGGCGGGTAAGTGAACAGATTCATTGTCATCTCATAGGGGTAGAGTGTGCGTGTGTGCGTTCATAGGGATGAGTGTATGTGCGTATATATGAGCGCTTGCGTCTGTACTGTGTTCAAAAAAAAAGATGAGATGCATCTGCAGAACACGTCATTCATTTATCGTTTCTTAGTGTGCAGCTGAATAAACTCTGTTGGACACACCCGTAAAACTCCCCTCGTAGGCCACCGCGTCGCCTCTCCACAAGCGACTGGGGCGGGGGCTCTCCCGGCCCCGACACTACCCACCACCACCATCTCTCCTCCCCTCGGCGCTACCGGTGGCCTCCGCCGGGCAAAGCCCGGGCGGATCCGGTGGCGGCGGGGCTTTCCTCTTCCTTGTCGTCGGGTGGCCTTGCCCACAAGTTGGGGAGCTCGTGCCGGCGGTCGAGCGGGTTGGCGGTGGCGTCAGGTGGCTGGCGCACGGATCTCGCGTGCTTGCGGTAGTGGGAGGCAGCGGCGGTTGCTGCAGAGGGGCCGGTGCTGGATGGCTCGGGGCGGCTCGGATCTGGCCGGACTTGTTTGAGGCTGGGGCGGCTCGGTTCTGTCCTGGCTTGTGAGCGGCTGTTTGCACGCTGTGGCCGCGGCGGGGACGAGTGCGCGTAGGGAGGGCTTGTCGAGGGCGCGTGCGCAAGGGGTGAGCTGTGGTGGCTGGGGCGTCGCGGATCTGACGCGGTGCGGCGTGGGTGTGCGATGTGTGATGTAGGCGGGCTCAGCTCTTGGTGCGCCCGGCGAATCGGCGTCCTTCGGTGCGGGAGCTGCATGTGCAGCGGAGGTCGTCTTGGGCTGCCGGCATACACATGGTGTTGTGTGTTGTCTCATCTTGGTAAGGGTTGCGGCAGGGAACCGAGGTGGTTCTTGGCTTGGGTGGCGCACCACACTCCTCGCCGGCATGGTGCTTAGCGGGGTGTGTGCAGTGGCGGAGACAGGGGGACCAGCAAGGGCCCTGGCCCCCCCTAACATTACTGATTTTGGCCTAGTATTAGTGTAAACAGTGAATTTTTTACTGCTAAAATGATGTATTTTGATGTATTGGCCCTCCCCATTGAGACTGAACAATACTTGGCCCCCCTTACTTGATTTTCCGGGCTCCGCCACTGGGTGTGTGGCTGGTGCCGCGTCCGGTGACACTGGTTCCTGGGCGGCCATGGACGGCTCTCGCTAGTGGTCTTCGCGAGGTGCGGTAGGCTTCGGTGGCTGCTCCGGGTTTCTTCACCAACGGGCTTGTTCGTGAGAGGTGGTGGTTGGTGGTCTTGCCGGCGTCGGTGCGGGAAATGATGTGCGATCGAGGTGGTGTGGGAGTTTGGGTGAAGGCCATGTCTCGACCTTGTGTCGCGACCACCGATGGCGGCGGCTGTGGCCGTCGTTGACCTTCCTGGAGGCATTGGTGTTGTGCTGCCACACCCCTCGCGCAGGGATCCGTCCATCATGGTCTCTCCAGGGGAAACACTTGATCTTGTGATCGGACGATGGCGGCACTTCGGTGTGTCATTTTCCCTCTTGAGGGCTTCGTCTCGGAGCTCGGCATCGGCAGGCAGGACCGGTGGTTTGCGGCGGTTGTGACGTCCAGGCTTCGGTGGCAACGATGATGGTGGGAGCGATGACGGCGACACGACAATGGTTGCGGTATCGCCTCGGTTTGTTTGTTGCTATGGAGTCGAAGCTGTTGCGGCGGGGCCCTGTGGTATACGATGACTGGCTAGAGGTGGCCTGTTCGGCGATCTTTCGTGGCACCAGCCGTGCCTGACTTTTTTCCTTCAGAGTTCTCTGTCAAAGTCAAAGTTGCGTTGTCTGCCGCAGGTGGCTGAGTTGTGGTGCAGATCTTCATGCAAGCTTCACGCGTCTGCTACAGCGTGGACTAAGTCGACGATCGCCTACGACGAAGTCGGAGTCGTTTGCTTAGAGTGTAGGGATGGCGATCATGCCTCTAGGGGAGGAGTGATGACGATGACGCCTGCGTGCTGTCTCGTGAGGCCCTCTTTGGAATGGTGTGCGGGGTAATTTATATGTGTGCCGTTCAGCGGTTGTAATGGTTTTCATTCGGTTCTCTATAGTTAACTAAGCAATCTGGGTTTCGCTCGGTTTTTCCTAATTAACCGACTCTTTTCGAAAAAAGAAACTCTGTTGGACAAGACAGGAAAAAAAGATTGAACCAAATTAGAAACTTAGGCGACAGCCTGTTTGCCGGTCCGTTTTACTTCTCTCCTGTTTGTTAAACTTGGCTTATGCTTTCATTATCTTACTATAAGAGCAACTCCAGCATAAAAAAAATCTGCGGGGAAAAGGGAGATTCTATTAATTTAAGGAGGAAAATCAGCCAATGCCATTACAATAATGTTGCTCAAACCAGAGCCCAACCAAACTGCAGTACGAGGAGTACTTCGACCATATGCAGCGAGTTTATGACTAACTTTATTTTGCGAGCGACTAATAGCAGTAATAGAAATCTCCCTAGGATCATGAGCGACAATCCTCTTGATCTCCTCAACAAGCACATGAAATTTCGACCTGTCCACTGACATGGCATTTATCATCTTGACGGCTTCGGAACTGTCCATCTCGACCGCAATGGGCAGCATAGTACGGTGCAACGCGAGCTCAAGTCCCTCCTTGCAAGCAGCAAGCTCAGCTATTGCATATGTGAATCTCTCTACAAGCTGTGAATATAATTTCACCTCGGTCAGAACGTAGGACCATACCTCCTCCCGCAGCTCCGGTAGCGGGAACATGGCTTCCATCAACATTTAGTTTCATCCAACAAAAAGGAGGCAACACCCAACGCTGGTCCATCTTGCATGGAGTTACTTGAGGGCTTGTCGGGGCCTCTAGTTGCACAACCATCTTACCCTTCTCCACGTCCCCTTGTGGCCATTGGTGTACACACAACAGAGAGTTAATATACCCATGGAGGAATCTGCGAGATGCTTCAGTCGGTGGTGGATCTTTGCCATGAGTAACTTCGTTCCGCACATACCACGCTCGCCACATGGTCATAAGAACTACCATGCGTATGGTTTCCGAGCGCCATGGCACGCCACAGGTTCATCGCGAGGGGGCACCTACACATCGCGTGGAAACCATCCTCTCGTTCAACACCACAAAGGGGGCACATATCAGTAAGCTCAAGATGATGGGAGCATTTATTAGCCTAAGTAGCAAGTGAGTTAGAAACCAGCCTCCATGCGAAGACGCGTACCTTTGGGGGAGCAGGGCACCCCCATATGATCTTCCAGATGGGACCTAGCATAATTGTCATGATTAATATGGAGGTGATCGTCAGAAAAATATGAAGACTGACTCAATTACATGCAATGTCGGATTCACGCTATTTCAACCTTCAAATATTTCTTCTCGAGTTGGACGTACTTTTAATGACTATATAGTGTATAGGTGAGGCCGACGCAGACGAACGTGGAGGCCACCTTGGCCTTCCCGGCAAGAGCCCTGTGCTGCACGGCCTCCATCCTCAACGCGGCGGCTATGGCGAAGGTGATAGCCTGGACGATGTTGACGATTCGTGCGGGCCACGGTCGGGCCGGTGGACATTGCTTACCGCCATGCCGCGTGTGCTTGCCCATGGTAGCTGGAAGGATCGAACGGCCAGCAACGTAGCACGGTAGAGATCATAACAGACCCAGCGTGCTCGCCAGGCCGACCCACCCAACACGACTAGCGGTGCTTCTGAATTTTTTGTCCCTGGTCTAACATATTTAGTCCCATGCCGCTTATGTAAACTTCGTTGCAGATATTTACAAGGTTGATTTCTATTGCAGTTGACACCAAGCAGTCAGCTTGGTAAGCTACCTATAAAAATTTGCAATCAATGATAAATGATGCCTGGGTTGTGACGACATTTGCACATTACAAATGTCCCGCAACCTCTCTTAATTAGCACACCGACATGGTGTGTGTAGCTTTTTTTGGAACACAGTACGGACGCAAGCGTTCATGTACACATGCATACACTCACCCCTATGAACGCACACACGCACCCCCTACCCCTATGAGCACCTCCAAGAGATTGAGCCGGCATTTCATCTTAACATTTATGAAGTCACCGTAGGCGCCTTGTCGTCGACGGCAATGTCTCCTTCCACTGAACGCGCATCGCCGAAAATCCTGAAATAAATCCAGAAATAATGCAAGCACCAGGACTTGAACCCTGGTGGGCTGGGGATATCACTGTCCCTCTACCATCCAACCACAGGTTGGTTTGCTTCAGAATGTTAGCTTGGCGGGTGCGCCGTGTAGATGAATCTTGTCTGAAGCCTTGCTTGTAGTTTGTTGTGGTTACAAAATTTCCTACATTAAGTTTTCAATTTGACGAATGTGGCTATTTTTTTATTGGTAAAAGTGCCACGGAGTAAACTTCTCCCCCCTCCAGCGTTAGCTTTTTTTTTTAACACAGTACAGACGCAAGCGCTCATATACACGCGCATACACTCACCCCTATGAACGCACACACGCACCCCTACCCCGATGAACACCTCCGAGAGACTGAGCCGGCATATCATCTTGACATTTACGAAGTCACCGTAGGCGCCTCGTCGTCGACGGTAACGTCTCGTCCCACTGAATGAGCATCGCCGGAAATCCTGAAATAAATCCAGGAATAATGCAAGCACCAGGATTTGAATCCTGGTGGGCTGGGGATATCACCGTCCCTCTACCATCCAACCACATGTTGGTTTGCTTCAGAACTTTAGCTTGGCGGGTACGCCGCGTAGATGAATCTTGTCTGAAGCCTTGCTTGTAGTTTGTTGTGGTTACAAAATTTCCTACATTAAGTTATCACTTTGACGAATGTGGCTCTTTTTTTATTGGTAAAAGTGCAACGGAGTAAACTTCTCCCCCTCCCACGTAGAACAATATGAATTCGATTTTTTTTGTCTATTTTGGGTAGTTTGGGTCTTCATCTTCTCATCAAGAGATTGAGTCCTTGTTCATGTTTTAAAGCGAGACGGAAAAGCGTTTTGTTTTATACAAAATAACATTAACAACTGAACGAAGAAAAACCAACGAGGAACAATTTTTTTGGTGTCCCAAAGAACTCGCCAAGATTACATTATGAGTTTACCATGCTACAACAATAGATGAAGTGTTATCTTGGTATTTTATTCATGGCATCTAGTTTATATTAAGCAAATAGATATTCCTAACACGAGTCTTAATCTTTAGTTTCAAAAGAAATATTTTTATTAATATTAGTGGCACTAAAAAAATGGCCCACCAAAAGGTAAAATGATGCATACCGCCTCTAGTTGTCGTTGAGGTGACGTGTGCACGTGGTCGTGTCATCATGAACATCTTGTCTTTGCCTTTGGATCATTGTTGTAATCAAGGTGGGGAAGGTTAGTCTGAGAGCCATCAAAGGTAGAGTCCGAGCACGCCCATGGCAACAAATCCACCAAGATCCGAGCAGGCCCATGCGCTAGAACAATCAGCAGGAGCTCAAGCAAATGATCCAGGGTATCGACTCCCTGGATCATTCAAATGGTCATTTTATTGTACGAAATTTAATGTGCATGGAAACGACCTCTAAGATGTAACTTTGGTCCATACATTTTTGGCTATGTAAGGATACAAGTCAATATGGCAATTAAAATATACCAAAACTAGGAAGAAATCTTTAATGCGGAAAAAGATAAAGGGGCAAAATCATTGTGCATTCGCTCCTATTTATAAACAAAGGTGCGGGAAGAAATGTTCAAAGAAGGACATCATCAAGAGAAAATAAGTAATAGCAAGGCAGTCTTGATCATGACACTTATCAAGAACAAGACACACATTCTCTCTTTTGTTGCTCTTTTGTTGATGTGTACCACTTCTCTGTGTCGCCATGCAGCAGCAGGGAGGAACATAGGTAATTTCCAAATACGTTTCTTGAAGATTCTCGATATTCAACACGCCCAAATGATTATGTATCCCGTATTCCATATGTATTAATTTGTATGGTGTGGTGCTCCCTTCAATGTGTTTAGGTACCAATGCTGCTTTTGGAAGCCCATGTTTTGTTTACTCGGTGTGCATGGACTCTTATCAGTATGCCGTTGATTACTGCAACAAAGAGTGCAAAATACTTGGCTATGATGGGCAGAAAGGCTACTGCAAGAAGGAGAATGGCGGCGTGTGTTGTTGTGTTGCTCCCTCCCTAAGATGAAATTCATGTTATATTATCATTTAGCAGAAAATTATTACATGTATTTTCTTGTCAGAATACCAATTTATCTAGATTATACGAGAATTTCTATAAAGTATACAGGTAGTTGCTTCTGAAGACCAACTTGATTGGCCGATGAATTGTTTAGGTCATATGAACCAACAATGAGGCAGCTAAAAATTGGAAGTCAATAATAAACTCACAAAACTAAATCTTTGGAGTGAATTAATGGAAATATATCAACAACACATTTGGTATATGAATTTTTTTTCATTATACTATGCAAGTTAATACCGACCGATGGATGCACAACTCAAAAAAGTCCATATTTCAGCATTGGAATATCGCGATGTCTAAGAATCAACCCCAAACTTTGAAACAATCTAAGTTGCAATTCTGAACTGTCCAAACCGGTCAAATTTCAATTTGTCCTCTCCTCAAACCGTCTTTTTGGCTGGTTGAACTCGTTTTAAAAAATTGACCACCCAGTCAACCACCAGGTCACCCAATATTTTTTGAATATGTATTTTATTGCAGTATGTAATCTATTTGGCAGTACTTCTTGAAACTTGCCCAGATTGATGACCACGGTAGTGTAGATTTTTTACATATTTTTATGGACACTTTCATTTTTTTGTCAAATAAAGGGTTGAATATGTATTTTTCTTCTACTTTTTGTAAATAAGTTTGGCAAAAATGTTGAAACTTTTCCTATGGCATCAGTTTAGGTAGGAGTGGAGATGGAAGGGGGAGCGAGGGGATGAACGATTGAGTGTTGGTAGCCCGAAGAGGTAAGTTTTGAATCGCTAGCGGGGATGGCTGAATGGGCTCGGCTTTTTATTGTAGGGCTTTTAGATGTGCTTATTTAGTAATGGCCAAAAATTATTTGTGATGGCATACCTATTCCAAATCTATACTATTATATATAATTTTACCTTCATAAAAATATAGTGTATCAGTTTTGAATTGGACCTACAATCATTCTTAACGACCACTGGTCTCCTAACTCTAACGGCTGGGAACATTGGTATTATGTTTAGACAATGTTTGGGTCAACCGCACAACATCATAGGGTGGCGTTGGTTTATACACGTCATATACTAGACTACAAATACAATTCTAATAATTGGGAATGTGGAATTCGTAGTGAACAGTAAACTGTGGTTGTTTCCATCCTATTCTAGAACCATCCCATCTCATCCGTGCTGCTAAAAAATAGCCCATAAAAAATGCCTCGGAGCCATGTTGCAGTCTCAGCAAAGGACATGTCGACCCAAGTGAGATGGTCTAGAAAGACATCTACAGTAGGAGGAATAGAAAGTAAAGTATTTTTCTTTTCTTATTCTTCTTCGATGTGTGTATTAAATTAGTGCAGTCCCATACAATTTCTTATTGTTCTAATACTTATTATTATCTGCATTTGTACAAATATTCAGAGCATCTCTAACTCTGGCCGTTCTTTTAAAATTTAGGCTCTCATATGCCATCTCAAACTTTAACGCGTTATATTTTCAGGAGTTAAAAAGTGTTGTACCTAGTCGAATCTTAAATTTAAGCCCTCAACTTTTTTTAGACAATTTCATTCAAACAAAAACTGAAATTAGTCCATCGGAACACACATTTTGTTTCAAACTACATTGCATAACACAAAATTAAACTACATTGCATAAACTACTTGATTAAGGAAATAAAATCTAAAAAAAAACATAACCATCCTGGTTCATGAGCTCATCCAAATTCACGCCATGGTTGAGCTATCAAATTAGTCCTCGTTGCTGGACCAGCGTCGAGCTCGCTGGAGCAAAGGTCAATGATTGCCGCAGTGGACGCTGCAACCTCGTCAGTAGGCCCCTTCTTGTACAACTCAACACGTTAGCGCTCCTCGGCGATGACCTCCGAATGACTCTGACAGAGCACGGCCATGTACTCCTCATCAATGCACGACTCCTCGAGCCGCTCGAAGGCCACCCAATTCTCCTCGCGGCAGGAGACCACTTGGGGGTCGATGGCGATGAACTCTGGCACCTTGTGGCTACCAAGAGGGAAGTTGATCTTCACCCAACTGTTGTAGAGGCTCACCGCCTTCAAGTCGTAGGCTCTCGCCTCCAGCTCCGCCGGCTGGATAGAGCCAATCTAGTACCAACGATTAGTGTCTCAGTCCTTTATTTTTGAAACCAACGCCTCCACAGCCACTACCCACATGCCGTGGTACTCCCTCCTCGACGATGGCGGCGGCGGCGACAGGTCGGTGAAGGAGCAGGAGAATGGCGCACCGCCTCGTGCTCGGGTCGGTTGTGTGTCACGACGCGGATCCGCGCTTTAAATCGGTTGCAACGACCTCTGATGGCGAGATCCCGACATTTCAAGGGAGTCTAGAGCGGCGTCGGTCTAATGTATGTGCCAGAGGGGGTGTGGGGTGGATTCTGACGGTACGGCGTCGATGCGGTGTGGGCGAGGGAGAGGGTCGACGTAGGGGGGAGGGAAAATTTTGTCCTCAGACTGAGCTGCGGCCGAGTAAATATAAGTAGCGGCCAACACGAGGAGTAAGTTTTTTGAGGAGTTAAACCAGATAGGGGTTTGGCTAGGTCCGGTTTAACTCCTCAAAACAGTAAATTTACTCTCTCAACCGGTTTTGAGGGATTGGCTAGAGATGTTCTTACATTGATATCTCTACTCCTAATTGCTCACTTGGTAGAATAGCATCCATGTTTATTTTCAACCGGTTTATTTTCGTCTCCCCCTCCCCCACCCCTATTGCTCGCAAATAAAAAACCAGTCAACTACGGAAAAAAAAAACCATTGTCCCATCTATCCCGCTACCCTCGATCCCCTGGTAACTCCTCGAGGAGGCCGCCGTCTTCTCGCCGCCAAACCACGGAATCACCTCGGCTGATCGAGGCCGCGCCATCTTCACGCCGTTAGCGCATGGGATCGCCGCGGCCGTCTGATCGCCGCGCCGCCGTCTGATCGCCGTCATCTTCACTTGGTAGAATCGCACGGGATCGCGCCGTCTTCACGCCACGCCGCCGTCGCACGGGATCGCGCTGTCTTCACGCCACGCCGCCGTCGCACGGGATCACGCCGCCTTCACGCCACGCCGCCATCGCATGGGATCACACCATCTTCACGCCGTGCCGTCGTCTTCACTCGCTGCCGCGATCAGCCTCGATCTTGTACGATCTTCCGCCGCCTCGGACGTAAGTATAACCACGACATGTTTTGACTCCAAGGCAGGTATGCGAACACATGTATTTTTCTGCAGAGGTTGCATGCATATGAACGTGGTGATATGCGAACACATGTATTTTGTGCACAGGTTGTGCAGAAGTATATGCGTGCAAATAGAAAAGAAATATGAATGTGTGGGTGACTTTAGTACTCTAATAAGTCTGTAAGGAACATACTTTAATGCCTGGGAGAGAGATCAATAGATAATTTTGACTGAAAGAAAGATGCAGAATCTATAGGCTTGCAAATTAGCAGTATGTTTTAGGTAGAGATCAGTTGTCCTCCTCCTTTTACTGTCAGAATAGGGCATTTTGCTAACACCTATTAAGCCCCCTTTCCACACAAACAACACCCTAGTCTTTATGTTCAATTGACCCTTTTTGTTCTGCCTAATTTACAGTGGAGCGAAAGCCTATTTCAATAATCATATTATACAGGAACCAACAAACCTTCCACTTCAGAATCTTTTAAATCAACAAAATCATTTGCAATTTGGCCGGAAGTAATTGTCGAAGATTTGCACCGGAGGCCTTCATCACCCCCGGCGTATCGAAGTTCCTTTCGCCGAAACCACTCACAATCAGAACCGCATCATGAATTATAATACAGTAAGATGAAAATGAAGATACTGAAATTGGCAACAACATTTTCTTGGAGTCCTAGAATGCAAGTTGTGAATTTCTACGAGATCTAGAGACGAGTTGTTTAAGTACATGATCTTTTATTTCGAAGTAATAATATTGACTATGTTCATCTTTTCAGTTGCTATAGTACAATTGAAACTATCCAACTTCATATCAGTACTACTCCAAATAGAAACTAGAATGATTTTGTTATGGATTTTACAAGTTCAGCAGGTTGAGCATTTTTCTGAAACGTTTATGCACACGGCAGACTAGCAAGTAAATGAAACGGTACTGAAACATGGCCATTTCTGGTGAATCTAAATATGTCCATCTCCCTATACAAATGTAAAACTTCCTTTCTTTCTCTCATTTACCCGCAGCTCAAGGCCAGCAGCACCAAGCAACAAAAGCAAGCAGCAGCGGCAAGCAAAGCAACCAGCAGCAGCAAGCGGCAAAGCAAGCAGCCAGCAGCGGCAACAACAGCAAGCAGCAAAGCAAGCCAGCAGCGAGCAGCAACAGCAGGCATATATTACTCCTCACCTTGCTGTTCATGGTGGGGGCGGACGAAGCAGGGAGGCGAGAGGACGAACGGCGCCAATGGCGGTCAGCGGTCGAGGAAGAAGTAGGAGGGACCCGCGACTTCGAGTCCGCGGTCCAGAGGGGACGCGGACGATGCGTATCCCGACACGGTCCCTGGAGCTATTCGGGGATGACGGGGAGGAGGATGACCGCGGCGGCATCGCAACAGCGGCCGACGGAACCGAGAAAGGCGGCCTTGGTTCAAGACTGAAGATTGATAATGATTGTATATTGATTGATGCCTCGATGGGCTGTTTATATAAGTACAAAGTCTTGGAGTCCAAGAATAGTAGAGATAGATTACAATTCAAACTACCAAACTTAACCAGCCAAATATACTCTAATATCCCCCCGCAGTGTCAATGTCGGGTGTGACGATGTTGAGACTGGAGCGTATGTCGATGCAGGATGCATTGGGAAGCCCTTTGGTGAAGATGTCAGCAAATTGCGCACTCGTTGGAACATGTAGAACACGAACCTCGCCAAGAGCTACTTTCTCACGAACAAAGTGGATATCTATCTCAATGTGCTTCGTGCGACGGTGCTGAACTGGATTGGATGCCATATAGACTGCTGAAATATTGTCACAGTAAACAATGGTGGCACGCTCGATTGGTCGATGAAGCTCCACGAGGAGTTGCCGGAGCCAGACGGCCTCGGCTACAGCATGAGCAACAGCCCGATACTCAAATTCGGCGGAGGACCTGAAAACTGTATCCTGCCTTTTCGAAGACCAAGAAACAACATTATCACCCAAATAAACACAATAGCCGGATGTGGATCGTCGAGTGTCTGGACAACCTGCCCAGTCTGCATCAGAATATACTGTCAAGCTTGTTGGAGAGGAAGAATTAATAAGGAGACCGTGGTCAAGAGTGCCTTTGAGATAGCGAAGAATGCGTCTAACATGAGCAAGATGAGGAGCACGAGGATCATGCATGTAGAGACAGGCTTGTTGAACGGAGTATGAAATATCAGGACGAGTCAGAGTAGCATATTGAAGAGCGCCGGTGATGCTGCGATAAAGAGTGGGATCAGGAACGGGTTCACCAGCAGCAGATAATTTGGCACCAGTGTCAGCAGGCGTGCGGCATGGTTGACAATCAGACATGCCGGCACGAGAGAGCAAATCAAGAACATATTGGCGTTGGGAGAGAAAAAGAGTAGAGGAAGTACGAGAAACATTAATGCCAAGAAAATGATGAAGATGACCAAGATCAGTCATAGAAAATTCATGATTAAGAGAAGAGATTATGTGTTGAAGAAAAGAATCGGAGGAAGCGGTTAGAATAATATCATCTACATATAATAAGAGATAGGCGGTGTGATTAGGGGAATGAAAAACGAAGAGAGATGAATCAGATTTAGAAGGAACAAAACCGATTGTTTGAACAAAAGTAGCAAAGCGTTGGAACCAGGCTCGAGGAGCCTGTTTGAGACCATACAACGATTTGTTAAGGAGACAAACAAGATTTGGTGAGGAGGGATTTTCAAAGCCGGAGGGTTGCTGACAGTACACGGTTTCATTTAGTGTTCCATGGAGGAAAGCATTTTGACATCCAGTTGGTGAATTGACCATGAAGAGGACACCGCAAGACTAAGAACAACACGAATAGTGCTAGGTTTTACCACAGGAGAAAAGGTCTCATCAAAATCAATGCCGTGCTGCTGGGAAAAACGACGACAAACCCAGCGAGCTTTGTAGCGAGCAAGATCAGAGCCATCGGCATGAAACTTGTGGCGAAAAACCCATTTGCCACAGACAATATTAGCACCAGGTGGCTTGGGAACTAAAGTCTAGGTGTTGTTTTGCTGGAGAGCATCAAATTCGTCTCGCATAGCAGAAAACCAAAGAGGATCAAAAAGGGCTCGTTTATATGAAGTGGGAATAGGGGAGATAGTCGGTGTGGCCGTGAGGTTAAGACGGCGAGTAGGGAGATGAAAACCGCGTTTGCCACGAGTACACATGACATGATCGTTGGTAGGAGCTTGAATGGGGACAGCATGAGGAGGAATTGGTGGTGTTGGAGTAGGAGTTATAGGAGAAGTAGACGAAGCAGGAGGTGTAGAAGATGGGTCAAGAGATGAATGAGCCGAAGGGTTGGCCGCGACAGGAGTTGGGGGCATCCCTCCATCTATGCCGACGGGAGCCGTCGGCGTCCCTCCATGTATGCCGACAGGGGTAGCAGGTGGTGGAGTGGAGTTCTCGGCCGCGGCAGAGATGGCAGGACGAAGGGGAGATTTATGGGTGGTGGAGGGTTTTGAGGGAGAAGAAGATGCGTTGGTGGTGACAGCAAAGGGAAAAACGTGCTTGTCGAAGGTGACATGTCTTGAGATAAACACACGGCCAGAAGAGGGATCGAAATAGCAATGACCTTTGTGATCATCGGATAGGCCAAGATATATGCAGGGTAGAGATCGTGGGGCGAGTTTGTGAGCCGTGATGGGTGTGATATTAGGAAAGCACAGGCAGCCAAAAACCCGAAGAGAAAGGTAGTCGGGATTAGAGAGAAGAAGGGATTGAAAAGGTGTATAGCGAGGGCATGTTTTTGTGGGACGAATGTTAAGAAGGAGAGTAGCAGTGCGCAGAGCTTCTACCCAAAAACGAGGAGGAAGAGATGCTTGGATAAGTAGAGTGCGTAGTATATCGTTGATGGAACGAAGAGAGCGCTCGGCCTTCCCGTTTTGAGAGGAGGTATAGGGGCAAAAAAAGCGAAGAAGAATGCCATGGGAGAGGAAAAAGGTGCGGTTGGTAACATTGTCAAACTCGCGCCCGTTGTCACATTGTATAAATCGAATAGGTAGGCCAAAGTGTGTTAGGACGTAGGTGCGAAAGGTGAGAAAAAGGTTATGTACATCAGATTTTGCACGGAGAGGGAACGTCCATATGTAGTGAGAATAGTCATCTAAAATCACAAGATAATACTTATAGCCAGAGACACTAGGAATAGGGGAGGTCCATAAATCACAATGTAAAAGCTCGAACGGAAAAGTGCTAACAGTAGACGATGTTCCAAAGGGTAGCCGAACATGTTTGCCGCATTGGCATGACTTACAAAGAGAAGAATCATGTGACACACTAGTGCTAGGAATAGAAAATTCTTGTAGTAGAGATGACAGCGTTGAATTATTGGGGTGTCCGAGTCGACGATGCCATAGATCAACTGAAGCAAGCATGGCGCGTGGAGGGGATGCAGGCGCGTCATGAAGTGGATAGAGATCGTCTGTGCTTTTGTAGCGAGTGAGAAGTGTCCCCGTTGTCAGATCCTTCACAGATAAATCAAAAGGATCAAATGCTAGAATGACAAGATTATCGATGGTAAATTGTCGAACAGAAATAAGGTTTTTGATTAAAGAAGGAACAACAAGAATATTGCGGAGATGAAAGTTGGCATGATCGGTTTTTATAGAAGAGTGACCGGTGCAAGAAACTGGAACAAGAGAGTCGTCGCCTATGGTGATGGAAGAATAAGCAGAAGGAAAACAAGCTGACAGAGAATCCATATTTGAAGACATATGCGAGGAGGCACCAGAATCGAAAATCCAATCCGTACCTTGGTTATTGAGTGTAAAGTTGTTCATGGCGGCGATGAAGGCGGCTTGATCCCAAGCTGGCGGTGGTGGAGTAGTTGAGGGTCCGGGCGCAGGCGCGTGCGCGTACGGCATGGGTGAAGCAGGGCCGTAGGCGTAGGGCGCATAGGGTACCGTCAGGTAGCCTTGAGGAGATCCTTGTGCGGCTGGCGATGGCGCGGTCGTGGCAGTGTAGACATGAGGCGGTGGCCGCGGACCAAGGAAGCCGGGAGCACCAGTAGCAGGACGAAGACCCGGGCTCCAGGTGCCGGTGTACGCGGGAGGAGCGCCGTATGGGGACGGCACAGTCCAGGGCATGTGCCATGCCTGAATGAGACCAGTCCAGGGATCTTGCTGAGGCTGCCAAGACGCGGGAGCAGGGGCCGATGGAGTAGGCGCCGGTGGTGGAGGTGCAGCAGGTCGAGGCTGTGGCAGCCGGTAGACGGGGTTTTTGCCCCGATAGTTAGGGCTCGGCCGCCAGCCTGGAGGAGCCGATGATGGAGGCGTCGGTGGTGCAGGCGATGGAGGCGGCGCAGATGGTGCAGGGGGCCGGACGGCGTGAAACACCTGGGGAGGACGCGTGGCCTTGCGCGCCTGGTTCTGGGCCTCGAGCTGCAAGATGGAGCGGACCTCCGCGAAGGAGGGATAGGGCCGCAGCATAGGGATGAAGGCGACCTGCTTCTCGAACTGTTCCCCGAGGCCGACGAGGAGAGCGTTGATGAGGGTCCGATCGTCAACATGATCACCGAGCTCGCGGAGTTCATCGCCGATCGTCTTGATGCGTTGGCAATAGACGGTGACCGGAGAGTCGCCTTGGATGCTGGTGCGGAGCTCGATGTGTAGCGCGTTAACACGCGCATCGGAGTTGTCCTGGAAGAGCTGCTGAAGAGAGGCCCAAAGTTCAGCCGCGGTGGCGTCGTCGTTGGAGACGAGGTTGAAGAGCTCGGTGGAGATGCGAGTATAGATCCATTGGATGACGATGAGGTCATCTTTTATCCAACGAGGGTCGGTCAGCCGTGGGGGAGCGGCTGGGTTGATGTGGTGACGGAGACCACAGCGGCCGAGGTGGACATGGAACAGGTGGCGCCAATGGTAGAAGTTGTGGGTGGCGAGGTCTAGGGTGATCGGGATGAAAGGTGAGACGTCGGCGATAGTATCGGCGAGGGAGAGCTGAGGTGGTTGGGGTAGAGTAGGGTTTTGGGTAGAGGATGAAGAGGATAGAGGAGCAGCGCCGGCGGCGCGGAACTCAGATGTGGTGTAGAGCCGCCGCGGCGGCAGAGAGGGAGGAGTTGGCGGCGAAGCCATGCCGACGGCGGAAACCTAGGCGTCTGTTACCATGAAGATTGATAATGATTGTATATTGATTGATGCCTCGATGGGCTGTTTATATAAGTACAAAGTCTTAGAGTCCAAGAATAGTAGAGATAGATTACAATTCAAACTACCAAACTTAACCAGCCAAATATACTCTAATAAAGACGTTCCTTCACCCTGGCGCCCAAAATCACCATTAAATGGACTGCAGGAGCAACAATGGAGCTAGGTAACTAGGAGCAAGAACGCACCGGATAAAAGAGATGGTTCACGGCGGCGTCCCGCAGGCGTGCATGTCCGAGCCGATGTCCTCGATCCGGACCGACGGCTAGCGGATCTCGCCGGTCCCTACAGCTGGCATTGCAACGGCGAGCGGCGCCGTCCCCGACGAGCTTGACGAGAAAGGGGATCCAGGGAGGGAGGAAAAGAGTGAGGTAGTGGAGTGGAGGAGGAGAAAAGATGAAAAGACAACAGGGCAAGGGGTTGCGTTGCGGGCGCGTGTCCCTTGGAGCTGACATTGCTGGACAGGCCCAGGAGACCCACTGGTCAGTGGTAAAAGGAGAGGTGGAAACCGTATAAAGGGCAATATCGACTTCTCCTCCTTACAAACCGTATAAAGGGCCCCGCTTCGGTACACCCTTCTCCTCCTTACAAACCGTATAAAGGGCAATATCGACTTTTCCACTTAGGTATGTATTGTAGGTACGTTTAACCGATTGAGGACCCGGAGTAGTCTCAGGCTCAACACATTCACATTTATTTTCCTTTTTGCCTATTTACATTTTTCTTCTTCTTTTGAGCCTCAAAAAATAGTGCACCATGTGGGATTGGATCACGTAACCAAGTGGTTTAACCCCGACCATACTTACCAGCCGGAACAGGCACCTTCTTGTGTTTGCTTTTGCCTGTTTTTTTTCTTGTTGTGAAGATTTCACCTTCAGATTCCACGAGGTGTTTCTGAGCGATTTTTCTTTTGGTTTTTTCATGCACGGTTTTCACCCGGTTTTTTCTCATTTTTTGTTTATTTTACTTTTTTCACATACTCTTTTCTGAATTTGTGAATTTTTTAAACATCCGTGAAACATTTTTTCAAAGCATCAAACTTTTCCTAATTTGCGAACATTTTGCAAACTCGTGACCTTTTATTGACTTCATGAAATTTTAGTTTTCTTAATTCATGAACAGTTTTGAAGTTCATAATTTTTTTTTAAACATGTGAACTTTTTCCAAAATTCTTAATAATAATTTTTAAAGTCACAAACTTTTTCACTTCTTGAACTTTTTAAATTTTAACTTGCGAATGTGCAAATCTGGCGAGCGGGCGAGCGAGCTGGCGGAATACTGGACCGGAGCCCACTGCCATGCTCGCGAGCGCCAACTTCCTAACCGGCAGAGAAAGCGCTGACTAGGAGCTCCTCAAATAGACGGCGCCACGCACAGGAATTTGTTAGAAATTTCAAAAGAGTTTGCCTTTTCAACTATTACTAGAAAAGATATAAAATATTCAGATTTTTTTTATTTTTTTATGGAAATTTCAAAAGCAACGTGTCTTTCAAACTTGCTCAGACTGTCAAAATATAAACATTTAAAAAAAAGCGAACAAAGTATTGAAGACAAACAAATATTGGAAAATAAAAACAAATTTGGAATTTCAAAAAATCTGCGAAATACGAACAATTTGTGAATTTTCATGAACATTTTTTTATTTGGGTAGATTTATTTTTTGAAAACAAGAACATATTTGAATTTTGGCGTATTTTTTTAGTTTCTGCACAAGTTTGAAAAAAAGGAAACATCTTTGGCCAAGGCCTAATTTTGTTTTCTATTTTTCTGTTTTTTGGTTAATTCATTTTCTCTTTTGTGCACTTTATTATTCTTATTTAAACCTGTTTGCAAAATTAAAATATTATTTGGAATATAAAAATTACATTGTTAAATGTTTGAAATTATGATTTTAAATTCTTCTTTCCTTCAAATATTAATTAAATTATTAACAAAACATTTACCGTTTTCAATTTTAGCACTTTATATTTATTAGTTATGTTAAATATTTAAAATAATAGTTTTAATTACCTGTATAAATTATTATTTTCAATACACCTTTTCTTTCAACCTAGCATGGGCGCCTACAACGGGCATGCCCATCGGCTTGCAAATCTTGGGGTCATTTCAAGAATGTTCAAAGAAAAAACATGTTTAATGTAGGGTGTCCGGGTACGCCCATTTTTCTCGGCATGCGTTAAATGACTCTATTTCTTTATTGGCTTGTACGACCAATTCAAGGCATCATGTCAAGTTGTTTTGGTTTTTCACAAGTTTTGCACTTTTTGTAGTCTTTTTTTATCAAAAAAAGTCGATAAATGGGAGGACGTGTCTCAACTTGCATACGGTGTCGGAAATCATTCAAGCCTGACATGGATATCTACCATGGGCATGGCAACATGGACATCGCCCATTTTCAGTATCTCTTTCTCCGCTACTACTTCATAAGCTTCTCATGATTAGCGTAATCTAAATGTTTCGATGCTCAAAACTGCACAAAGTATCTTGTAAAATTTCAGAAATGCTACTACTTACATAATATAAGTAGTATTCTATATTGTTGTGTCTAATATGGAAATTGCAAATAAAAACGAAGTCATAGTTTGTATATGTACGATGAATAATGGAAGTTTCAATTGCTAAATTTAAACCAAGGTTTTTAGAATAAATTGTGGTCTTTAAGCTTGTCAGACGTAATCCATCAACTAAATATATTATATTCTTATAAGTGCAACCAGCGCTCAATTTTATTTGATTTCGAATTAACAAGGTAGGCTATACATTATATGTTATCAATTGAACGGCGTAGTTTTGTTAACCCGTAGCAACGCACGGGTATTGTCCTAGTTATTACTAACTTGCAAGTATGTCTTCAAGCTAAGCTTTTCAAGTATATACTATACACGACCAAAACATTGTAAAGTATAATGCCTTTTTCTGAAGAAGAAGAATTGATGATCTTGGCATTAGCTTGGTTTGTATTCAGATGACAATGAGCTATGACTTGCAACTTGCACCCGATCACGCAATTGTATGATTTGCATTTCATTAGTCACGCAATGAATGTGTCCAAAGCGTGGTACATCAGCTCCCAATTGGATTAACAGCCTACTATATTAAACCGGCAAGCAGGAATCGGCGTCGTCGTTCTTCGGCTCCGGGCCCTTCGCGGTGATCTCGGCTTCACTTTTGCGGTCGACTAGGGCAGCAACAATGAGAGCAGCAACAGAAGTGAAAGACGTCTCTCAGAAGAAGAAATGCTGAAGTTAAAACGTAGTCAGGAGAATGAACGTACCTTCCGACGTGCAGCTGCTCGTCGAGGATGGCCCACCCGAGAACGGCGATCACGACGAACACCACTGGGTTGAACATGGAGACAAAGAGCGGGCCGCGCGCCTTGATGCACCACGTCATCACCGCGAACGTGACCCCCCAGCTGACGATCCCCTAAAAAATATGCATGCACACCTTAATTGGACTGGACACGCACGCCACTCAATGGATTCCTTCAAAAATCGGACACGCACCAGCATGAGACGCTGATCGGCCGCTGGAATTACCATAGAGCATGGAGTACAGCCTGATGCCGAGCCCAAGGTTCCACACGGCGAGGCTCCGGTCCACGGCGGAGCTGACGCCCGTGCACTCAACGGATACTGCATCACGTCATGCTGGTGTACGGTGCCGAGAAATCCTCCGACGCCTTGTTCTGCACAGCAAATTTAATAGTCAATCGATAATCACGGCATCACGTCACGTATGGTCAAGTTGAATGTGCCGCTCGATCTCGATGCGTACCTGCATGACGAGCCAGGCGGCCCAGGCGACGGCACTGAGGATGACGAGGGCGTCGCCCAGGCCGCTGGCCCGTGGCGCTGCAACAGCGGCTGTGGCGTGTTCCGCGTAGCGCCGGTGGACAGGGGAGGCCGGGACCTTGAGGAGTGAGCCCTTCTACAAGGGCATGATCATGGAGCCGCCGACGCAGACGAGGGTGCCGACCACCTTTGAGAGTTCCGAGGCGAAGGTGAGCGCCGGGACGATGTTGCCGATCGCGCAGGCCACGGTCGGGCCGGTGGACTGGAACCCCACGAAGAAGAGCACCTAGCTCACCGCCATGCTGCACGTGTATGCCCGCCCGAGCAACATACGACAGCTGGTCAACCATCTTTCTTTCAAGATAAGGTTTTTTCTGGAGAATTAGCTTTTTTCTATTTGCTTTTGAGAATAAGCTGGTCGATCATCTGCAATCCATTGACGGCCAGCAACGCCATTGCAGAGATCATTGCAGAGCCATCGGACAAAGTGACGAGCATCGAAGTAAAACGACGCTGTTATTGGGCCAAGGCCTGGCACACCCAACCAGCAGACTACGCGTCTTGCGGTGCTTCTGAATTTTTTCCCTGGTCTGACCCCTGGTTTTTCTGATTAGTCCCATACCGCTTATGTAAACTTTGTCACAGCGGTTTATAATGTTAATTCTTATTACAGTTCACACCAAGCGGCTAGCTTGGTAAGCTACCAACAAAAAACTTGCAATCAATCAAAAAATGAATGCCTGGTTATGCCATTCACAACCTCTCTTAGCACACTGACATGGTGTGTTCAGCTTTTAATATGTCTTCGTATTTTTAGAATGGTATTCATATTTTTAATGTGTTCGTTCATGTAGTCCATATAGAAATATCTAAAACACGTTAATTTTTTTGTGCCTACAAATTTTTTTACACTAAGTTTTCAATTTGGTAAATGTGACTAGTATTCTTCTGGTAAAACCACCACACCAGAGTAAGCTCCCCCCCCCCCCCCCCCCTATAATGTTATAAAGACGATTATTCTGGGTAGTTCGAGTCTTTGTTTTCTTAGCAGTTGTTTGAGTCCTTGCTAATGTTTTAAAACGAGACAAAAAAGTGTTCTGTTTTATACAAAATAATTTTAAGGATCAAGTTGTTGGGTGTCCCAAAAATTATAGTAGTGTGTAGTTTACCATGCTACAACAATAGATGAAGTGTTATCTTGTTATTTTGTTAATGGCATCTTGTTTTTTTTTTTGTTAATAGACACAGATTCCTAACATGTGTCCTGATCGTTCATATCAAAATAAATATATTTTTATTATTGTCAGGCTGGAGGGCCAAACTCCTCTCTAAGAGCGACCGACTCATCCTTCCGTCGGCTGTACTCGACTCCATCCTGGTCTACTTCATGTATGTCTTTCTTATTTCAAAAAGTGTACTTAAAACACTAGACTCGATTCAGGCGCGCCTTCTTTTGGGCCGCGGAGGAAACCTGCACTGGTGCTCAATGCTTAGTTGCCTGGAAAAATGTTTGTCAACCAAAAAAGTTTGGGGGTCTAGGTCTCAAGAACCTACATGTGCAGAATAAATGTCTCTTGATGAAACTGGCTGTAAAATCTCTGCATCCAGACCAAACGCCTTGGCTAGACTGGATCACCCTACAACATCCTAATGCTTTTATTGCTCCACAGAACAATAAGCCCTTCCTATGCCGTACTATCAACCAACAACTACCAGCGCTTAATGCTATCTCATTTGTACTCACCAACTCTAGAACCATGACTTATTTTTTGGTTAGATGTCTGGTTACACCATAAACAGCTTGCTATTGCATTTCCTTGCCTTTACTCACACACCACCACAGCTCTTGCTCGTGTGGCTACTGTTTTAAATTACGGTTTAGAATCAATCATGCGGAACCGCCTAACCTCTAATGCGGCTACCGAGTTGCGTTGCTTGCTGTCACTTTTGCAGGACTTCCCGCCTTCGCAGGAACCGGACCAGCGCTTCCTAAATGGTGGTCTATGCTTCTCCACAAAGAACGCCTATGATCCGAATATGCAGGCGGACGACTCCGACATTCATTCAGTGCCCATATGGTCATCATGCGCTCCCAACAGAGTGACGGTTCTTGCATTGCTTATATTCCATGGTAGGCTGAACTGCAAGAACAACCTTCTTCGCAAGCATGTTGTCTCAAATGCACTATGCACAAAGTGTGGATTTGATGGTGAAAGCATCACGCATATCTTCATTGACTGCCCACTTGCACATCGCATATGGCAAAGGATCGGCCTACAACCTCCTGACAGCATTGACGAACTATGGGACTGTCGCCTGCCTCCCCACATTGATGCAACGATCTGGCAATCCATGGTTCTTATCATCCTATGGAAAATATGGAACTCGAGAAATGCGGTGACCTTAAGACCGCAGAATCATCACAGCATCCTCACCATCAACAAAATCATTGTAGAACTGATGCTCTGGATACATCTAATGAAGAAACCGGAGCAAAAACAGGCCACCTCTTCATGGCGTTCCTACCTCTCATCACGACTACACGTGCTTATGTAATTCTACCTTGTAATTAATCATACAATGGATTGTAAACATTGAAAAATATATCCAGGTGGGGAGCCCCCCCCCCCCCCCCCCCCCCCCGGGTGATTTTTCAAAAAAAAATATTAACGTTAATGGCATTAATAAAAAATGGCCAACAGAAAAGGTAACATAATACAAACTGTCACTAGTTGTCGTTGCGGGGGCGTGTCTACGTGGACGCTCATCATCGACGGTCGTGTCTTTGCCTTTGGGTCATTGTTGTATAGGAAGGTGGAAGAGGTAAGCCTGAGAGCCATCAAGGTAGGTCCTTAGCGCGCCCATATCAATAGAATCACCAAGATCCAAGAAGGCCCATGGTGCTAGAACAATCGGCAGGAGCTCAAGCAAGACCACGGCCGTGTGGATGCTAAGGTTGAGCTGATGTGACCAACTCTAAGCACACCAACCAAACTCGGGGTGCCTGAAGTGGACCCACGAGCTTGATGTTAGGGCCACTGTCTTCTCCTTTTCTTATTGGCACCAAGCTAGCTAGGCATGTTATGAGCCACCCATGGAAGGAAGGGATAGTCTAGAGAGAGGTCTGGGAAAGATATTTTTCGACCAGAGTGGGGATGGGAGGGGAGAGAGAGGGGATGAACGACTGGGTGTGGGTGGGCCGAAGGGGTAAGTTTTGAATAGCAAGCTGGAATGGCTGAGTGGACTGTGATTTTATTCTAACGCCCTTATATGTGCATATTCAAAACGGTGCCCAGGCTCATCCACACCCACTGAACAATATAATTTCAGAATAGAAGTAACAAAATAAAACGAAATCTAAAAAAATTTAGGCATCCATAATGCTCATGTAAACAAACATCTGAAGACCTCTAAGTATAATAGGTCCCGATTCAAGTGGACCGCCTTTCATCATCATCTATACCAGCTGCCACGCACGATCCCATAGAGTTCGTGCAAATCATTGGTTTTTGGCACGAGCTTCTCAAGTGTCCAAACACCACGAAAATTTACATGAACCTTGCCCGCATGTGTTACTATTTTTTTAATTTACTCTCACGCCTGGGTATAAAAGACCCTAGGTGTAGAAATATGCTCTTATTCAACACAACTTTGGGCCAAAAATAATTTGTGATGACAGACCTATTCCAAAGGTATACTAGTACAAAGTTTACCTTAAAAATAAGTGTACCAATTTTGAATTGAACGTGTGTATCATTCCTAACCACTGGTCTTCTAAATCTAACGAATGAGAACAGTGTGAATGTGGGATCCGTTGTGCATTGTAAAGACTATATGTCTTCATCCTATTCTAGAACTATCCCAACGCATCCTTCTGGGAAAAAATAGCCTATAACAAATGCATCCCGGGCCATGTTGTAGTCTCAACAGAGGACATGTTGAGCCGAATCAAGACGATCTGGAAGGACAATAGGAGAAAGATAAACTAAAGTAATTTTCTTCTTAATTAATTATTCTCTGTGTATGAAATAGTGTGGTTGCATACATTTTTTTTACATTTCTAATTTTGATTTAACTGTCATTTGTGATTTTTTTTCAAAAACAATCTGTCATTTAAGACCTGCAATGCACGTTTATACATAGTAGTAGCTAATATATTTCATCTGTTCAGGGATGTTATCCCGAGGAAGGTCACGAATGAGATGAATGTCGCCCTGACTGCTGAATACACAAGCGAGGAGGTGAAAGTTGCATTATTTCAGATGTTCCCCACCAAATCTCCAGGTCCCAACGGTCCCCAGCGCATTTTTATCAACGCCATTGGGATATTTGTGGTGAGGAGGTCACACGGATAGTACTGAGAATTGTGCGAGGGGAAGAGAGTCCTGAGAGTATCAATGACACGATTTTGGTTCTGATCCCCAAGGTACTAAACCCCACTCTGTTATCTCAGTACATACAAGTCTTTGCAATGTCCTCTATAAAATTGCTTCAAAATTACTACCAACTAGATTACAAACTACAATAAAATACATATTCAAAAAAATATTGGGCGACAAGGTGATTGACTGGGTGGTCAATTGTTCAAAACCAATTCAACTCACCAAAAACGGTTTGAGGAGAGGACAAGTTGAAACTTGATCGGTTTGGATAGATAGAATTGCAAGTTAGATTGTTTCAAAGTTTGGGGTTGATTCTTAGACATGGCTATAGTCCAAGGTTGAAATATGGACTTTTTTGAGTTGTGCGATACTTGCATAGAGTAAATTGCTTAGAACCACCACATATGTGGCAAGTGAGTAACAAATCCTGCTGAGCCCAAATTGAGCCGCGTCTAATAATAAAACTTACTGGCATGGCCCACCTGTCGGGCCACATGGCGTTTGCAAAGGGAGCGAGGAGACGAGCATTAGCGGCGCTCGTTTTAGGTCGACCACACATGAACGCCTTAGGATTGACCTTATTCAAACACACTATGATTGTATGATGGCTTGGGTCAATGTCGGCGAGGGTGAGAAGTAGGATAGGGGGGGGGGGGGTAACACCGATGAGATGCACGTGGACCTATTGAGGTCTTCAGTCATGGTTTTCTGTTGTGGGCGTGTGGTATTTTTCCCTCCCGTTGCAATCCACGGTCTTTTTTGATAATAAATAGTTAAATTTATACTCCCTAAACTTGCTCAACAACGATCTAAGTTTAGCAGTGCATTAGTTAACAGCATCTACAGGCGAACCTCTCAAACCCGTCTCAAACGCCCGAGCCCATCCAACTCCTCTCTCCCTCTCCGGCGCTCTTCCCACGCTCTCTGGCGGCGCCATGCTCACGCCAGAACGCCGGTACCCGATCGAGCAGGAGATCCAGGCGAGGCGCACCGCCCGCATCACTATTGGGCTGCCTCCGGACTCGTCGGAGCCTGAGGAGGAGGACACGCAGGTAGAAGAGGAGGGAGAGGAGCTGCAGCCCGCTCTGATGGAGGAGGAGCAGGTGGACAAGGAGGAGGGAGAGGAGCTGCAGCCCACTCCGATGGATCGAGGCGAAGCAGCCGGAGCAGGAGGTGGCGCCGGCTCCGTGAGGCAACATGGAGTAGGCGGAGGCGGAATTCGTCGTGGCTCAATTGAAGGAGATGGCGGAGCAGTAGGCCATCTTGTAGTCCATCCAGGATGAGGCCCATGTGGAGGCCAACCGACGCTTAATCCGGCAGGAATGGGCAGCGACCGATGCTCTTTTTGCCAAATTTGAGGCAGAGGCCGACGCGGAGGTGTCGGAGGAGCCGCCGGAGCATGAGCTGTAGCTGTCGTCCATGTACCCGGAGCCGGGCACGGAGATAGTCGACATCGCCGGCGAGGAGTAGGATAGATGATCTACGCACTACGTGGATTTTCATCTTTACATGCTTTTGTACGGATTTGAGATTTATGGTATAAGGTATCCGGATGTGGATGGCGGAATTTGAGGACTGGCCGGTCAGTGCCCGCGGACGCGCCCGGACGCGTCCGCGGACGTTTGAGGGTCCGGATCTGCCCATCACGGCTATAGATACTCTAATACTACATGTGCACAACTATCTTGCGGTTATGCCAGAAAACTTTATTAACAATAACATCACATATAATGTGTTCCATTTTTCTTGTAGAAACATATTACAAACACATTCGCTCATATAGTTATCCATATAAAAACACGCATTCACACCCTATCTCATTGAGCACCTCTGATTGACTGCGTCGGACAGATGTTGAGATTTACAAAGTTAGTATAGGCGCCTTGTGTAGTCGACTAGAATGTCGCCTCACGCTGACGAACATTGCCGGAAACCTGAAATAAACTAATGAAAACGCGAGAACGAGTGTCAAGTCTAGGACTTGCATCCAGGTGGGATGGTTCTTTTTTATTTTCCACAAGAAAGCTAACCATTTGATCTATGCTCAGTTCGCTAGTCCGAATAATCTTTTATAGTTGTAGTTTGGGGAAATTTGGACATAATGGTTTATGTCCAATCCAAGCATCCTCCGAGAATGAAGTTTTTTTATCACCCCTGATACCCTATGACAACATGAACAAAATAAACATTTAGCACTGACAAGATCAGGCCAATAATGAGAAAGATCAGGAATGGTTTGCTCCGAGACGAAGTAGAGTAGGTTTTCTCAGATACCTCGCTCCAGTCATATCATATCGAAGGCATTATTCTCAAACTTCCAAAGATATTTATAGAGTAAACTCCAGTTCTTAATATTTAAACCAGTAAGCAGGGATATACATGAGGATACATAACTTGCTCTTTGGCCTCCAAGACCCCTGCATTAAACAGTTGGTGGCGACAAGTATGACGGGCACCCGGTGTACAAAAAGTTGCCCGTGATGAATGTGCATTTACTCCCACAGAACCGTTCGAGATGCAATGTCTGAAGATCCAGCGAGAAGCATGCCTTTCCAGCCTGCGCATCTGTTGTTGTTCCAGCCTTGGGGCGTCCCCTCCAGCAGCTGGTACCTCCCGGCCAGGAGCCACGAACCATGATGTTCTAGTTATGGTAACGCAACGACAGGTAGGTGATCTTCTCTGCCTCACCCCGATCCCCGTCATCGCCCTGCAGGACGGCGTACTCGAGATGGTAGGGGTGATATGCCCCACGAGATGGTAGCCGCACCGCCTCCATCCTCAGCGTGGCGGATATGGCGAAGATGATGGCCGGCACGAAGCTGCCGATCGTGCAGGCCACGGTCGGCGGGTGGAATGGAACCCCACGAAGAAGAGAACCTCGCTCAACGCCATGCTGCGCGTGCTTAGAGCATCTCCAACAGGCGCCCCAAAAACGCGCCGCGCTGCAAAATTTCGCATTTTAGCGCGCGCGCAGCGAAACCGGGCGCTCTAGCGGCCGCCCAAAAAAAGCGCGCGCGGCATAAGTGCTTCCGCGCGCGGAGCGAAACCGCATCGCGTGCTGCTTATTTGGTGCGCCCGCTCCCGTGCGTGGAACCACTCAAGCGCTCGCACATCGTCTCCCACCTCCCTCCACCTCGAGCGCCCGCGCCGCTGCCGCGCCACCCCTTTGCTCCGGCGACCCGACGGCGTTTCCCGGACCTATCACCGCGCGTCTGCAGCCTCCTCCCCCTTCCTCTAGTCACCGCCGGCCCTTGCGCGCGCTGTTCCTCCGGTGAAAAGCGCTCGGCCGCCCATCGCCGCTCGGCGCCCACAAGGTGTTCGACAGAACGCCCACAAGGTATATATTGCTCAAAGTACACATTTTTTACATTAATATGATGCTTGTTGTTCATAGTTTATAGACTAGTTTAAATTCAATATTGTAGATGAGTTCATCATATAATACTTCCGAAGAAGAATTTGATATGGAAGAGGAAGAGGACCTTGCAATCATCGTAGCTATGCACATCAATAAAAAACCGAAGCACGGTGGTTCGGTTATGGGTCGGCAGAAAATTTGGAGGGACAAGATCGATGCCGACAACAGATTGATGAGGCACTATTTTGTGGAGAATCCCACATACCCCGAGTCGTATTTCCGGCGCCGTTTTAGGATGAGCACCGGGTTGTTCAGGCGCATTGCAGAAAAACTAGCGAGTCATGATCGTTTTTTTCAGCAAAGGAGGAACGCCGCTGGAGAGCTCGGGCATAGCATCTTTCAAAAGGTGACAGCCGCTTTGCGTATGTTAGCATACGGTATTCCGGCTGATCTAGTTGATGACCACTTGGCCATGGGTGAGAGTCAAGCCATCATGTGTGTCAAGCGCTTTGCAGTCGGAATTGTGCAAGTATTTGGCCCAGAGTATTTGAGATCTCCCAATGCTGAAGACGCCGCAAGGCTTTTGGAGATGAACAAAGCTCGCGGGTTCCCAGGTATGCTTGGCTCAATAGATTGCATGCATTGGAGTTGGAAAAACTGTCCTACGGCATGGCATGGACAATTCCACGGCGGGAAAAAGGGTTCCACTATAATCCTTGAAGCGGTGGCCGATCAAGAGACTTGGATTTGGCATGCTTTTTTTGGAATGCCTGGATCTTTGAATGACATCAACGTCGTTAATCGGTCACCACTGATGAATAAGATTGCAAATGGTGATCTGCCACCGATACAGTTCATAGCAAATGGCCATACATACAACTATGGCTACTATCTTGCGGATGGCATATATCCAAAGTGGCAAACATTTGTGAAGCCGTTGAAAAAACCACAAGGTAAGAAAAATCTAGATTTTCACAATGCTGAGGCGGTGGCTAGGAAAGATGTTGAGAGAGCATTTGGGATTTTGCAAGCCCAATTTGCTATTGTGAGAGGGCCGGCTAGATTTTGCGATCAAAAGATCCTTTGGTACATCATGCACGCTTGTGTGATCATGCATAACATGATCATCGAGAATGAACGTGGCCAAGATTAAGACTACTCTCAGTACGAGCTCTTGGGACATCCTGTGCGAGTGCGGCAGAGTACTGCGAGGGTGGCCCGATTTGTTGCTTCCTATCATGCTATTCGGCGTGTCGAAACGCATGACGATCTTCAGAACGATCTCATCGAGGAGTGGTGGGAATGGAATGGTCGACAGAACGCATGATGATTTGCTTATTTGATGTTGTATGTTTGATGTTGTATTGTTGAACTATTTGTTGTATTGGATGATAAACTATTTGTTTGAGTTGTAATAATAAAATTAAACTATTTATTGTTGATTGTTTGATCTTTTGATTTTACCTTTGGAGTGCATATGTTGTTTGTATGCGGCGCGTGCATCGTGTATTTGTAGCGCCTGCTGGAACGCCACGCGCGCTAAATTTTGCGGCGGCCGCTGGAGCCAGCGCCGTGATGAGCACTAAAAACGTTAGTTGCGCGCGCTATAACCGTTTTTTGGGCACCGCGCGTTGCGCGCTTGTTGTAGATGCTCTTACCCACGGTAGCTGATCGATCATATGGAATCCATTCTGCACTAGTCCCTCGAATTCGGTGCTACAAAACAAAGGATCCAACGCCCAGCAACGGAGGTCACCCGCCCATGTCTTTAACGACCAGCAACACAGCACGGTAGAGATCACAACAGACCCAACGGCTGAAGTCATGCACGTGGCTCTCTTGTTATTGGGCTAAAGCCCAGCGTGCTCGCCAGGCTGACTCACCCAACACGACTACTAGCGTCTAGCAGTGCTTCTGAATTTTTTTGTCCCAGGTCTGACAGATTTAGTCCCATACTGCTTATGTAAACTTCGTCGTGGATGTTTATAATGTCCAATCCCATTGCAGTTGACACCAAGCACTAGTAGAAAACGGCCCATTTGTCCCGGTTCCAGAGGCCCATTAGCCCGGTTCTGGAACCGGAACTAAAGGGTCGGGACTAAAGCGACCTTTAGTCCCGGTTCGCTTACAAACCGGGACAAAAGGGTCTCCACGTGGCCGCTGCGGGGAGTCCAGGCAGGAGGACCTTTAGTCCCGGTTGGTAACACCAACCCGGACCAAAAGGCATCCACGCATCAGCATCTGGCAGGAGCTGGGGATTTTGTTTTTTTTAAGGGGGGGGGGGGGGGGGGTTAGGGGGTTTTGTAGGGTTAATTTAGGGGTTTCATATTGTGTTAGCTAGCTAATAGAGAGAAGTGTCCTCTCTTTCTCCGTGCTTGGTCGACGGTAGCTACTATAGAGAGAACTCAACATGCTAGCTAGTAAGCAAATGAAGGAACCATTAAGTACACAAGATCTTCATGAACATATACAGAGAGAAGTGATCGTCCTCTCTTTCTCCAAGAGATTGGTCGAACAACAAGTTTTCGTATATCTATCCGACGCTACTAGCTACATATATACAATATAAGATCTCTTACAATTAATCCCTAACATCTAATGTCAAATTCCAGATGGTATTCTTCGGCTTTATTTATGACGTGGTCAAGAAAGAATCCCGCCAATTCTTCTTGAATTGCTCGTATGCGATCATGTGCTAGGAGTTCATCCCGCATCTGCCACATCTAATTTGAAGAAGGGGGTCAATACATATATATGAATGAAACTCAACACAAATCATGGTAATAAAATAAAATTGTGAATATTATTGCTTACGCACTTCATATTGTTTTTCAGAGTAGCCCCGCTTAGGGGTCGTCGCGTTGTAGATGAACTCGCAAACGTAGTATCCACAAAAATCATTCCCGGCTTCCTACCACAAGCACTTTACGAGAAATAGAGTTCAATCAAACTGATAATCAAGCATGATAAATGGTATTGATGAAACTAGAATCAATGGGAGATGCGCGGAACTAGCTAGTAGTACTTACTTTCGGGTGTGTAAATTGCAGCTCCCTCGGCAGTGCCGGAACAATTGCGGTGAACTCTTTCCAAACCCTGCCACACAAAGAAAATAATTAATTGATATCAGGAAATGAACAAAGTTGCCGATATGATGCGATAATGATCGATTGAACTTACTTCTGGAGCATTTCAGTCATGTCCGCATATTGCTGGGGATCTTTTCGTTTCGAGTCTAAGACGATTACTACTCCCCGCTCAAGCTTAATCTCTAGCAGAATATAGTGGAACCTGCGCACGCATGCATAACTCATCAATTACATTACTATAACCTCGAGTAATAAGGGAAACCGAATATGCACAAGACAGTAACACTCACTGGAAGTTGTAAGGAAAGAGTATTGTCTCTTTGTTTTGATTTGTAAGCAACGATTGTAGCAAGTTGTCCTCGGTTTGTGTGACATTGTTTTTAACCGTAAACTCATGTATGATATTTGGGTTAATGAACCCAATGTCATAGATTTGTGCTTTTCTGCATTCGACGATCTTCAATCTGCATAATATAGTTAGGATAATTATATATACATGCAATGAAAGAGCTGAGCTATATATGGAGACTTAATTACAGAAGTAGTACTTACAGACAGTAGCAAGTCAAGATTGTTTTGTCGAGGGCCTTTTGATTGTATAACTGGAATAACTCGTCAAATTCAACAGACAACTGCTCCATTCCAACGAGGTCGTCCTCCTCTTTAATTCTCAGTGTCAAAGTATCCTTCGCAGACTCGCTGCAGGTTTTCATGTACCAATAATGGAATCTTCGCATCATCGTTGTTAGAGGAGGATGATCAGGTTTGACGAGAGGCTGCCCGTACCGGTATCTGAATTCGTCCACCTCCAACGGCTCAAACTGTACATCATCGCTCAGGTAATTACCAGGATTGGTACCGGGCACCATCCCCGGATGATTAGCGGCGATATCGCTAGACACCTTGAGCAGGGGGCACGATTGGTTCGCCTGTTCGCCGAGCTGGGGAATTTTTTTCCCACTTCTTCGTTCTGCTAACCTTGCATCACTGGAAGTACTTCCCGACCGCCGCGCATCTTGATATGTCTTTTTAAGATAGCGGACATAGTTGGAATCCGGCGGAGGCGGTGGTGGTCGCTTCAGTGCATCGATCACTACTAGAAAAAGGGCTATAGATGATATGGCTACTAATGGCGCACCAGACATGTGGTGCGCCACTACTATATAGTAATGGCGCACCATGAGTTGGTGCGCCATTAGTGTGGTAGACACTAATGGCGCACCAGACCCACGGTGCGCCATTAGTGACAAATGTTTTTTTTTCATTTTTCCAAAAATACTAATGGCGCACCAGGGAAGAGTGCGCCATTACTAGTTTAACTAGTAATGGCGCACCTCCAACACAGTGCGCCACTACTATTTTTTTTTTTTTTTTGCAAAACTACTAATGGCGCAACTCAAGCTGGTGCGCCATTAGTAACCAGGGTTACTAATGGCGCATATATGGGTGGTGCGCCATTAGTAACCTGGGACCAGCTAGATATTTTGGACAGCCACACCTACACACTCACTTTCCCCACTTCATTCTCTCCACCTCCTCCTCCAAGATTGTGTCGGCTGCCTCCTCCTCCTCACCTCATTTGCACCATAGATTCATCAAAATTAGGTGGTTAAATTACCTTTTTTTGATAGGTAAGTAAGGGGAAAGCTATCTTTATGTTGTAGATCTACTTTTTTTCTCTCCCTCGCTCCAACAACGTGCACATGCACTTTTTATGGCCTTGCTAGATCTATGTATGTTTGTGGTGTTGCATATATGTTTGTGTTTACAGGTACCGGTATTTGAAATGCGATAGTTGCCAATATTTTGCCGGAATGTTGATTCATTTCCGTTTCGGCGAGAATTTTGGCACTATGCATTCTTTTTGGTCCTATTTTTAGGGAAAGTCATGCCAAATTTTTTCTTGGTTCTAAAATATCATTTTGCTCTACCCCGCAGGCGACCATGGTCCGCACGATGAACGAAGGCATCGTGAATAGGTTTTTGAGCTCCGCGAAGGCCGAGATGCTTCAAAAGAACGAGACGGAGATAAGATGTCCGTGTCGAAGATGCAAGCTGAAGAGCCTTATTGCGGACCCGGATTCCGGGCAGGTGCGGGACCACCTGCTCTTGCGTGGTTTCATGGATGGCTATCGGTGGCAAGGTGATGAAGATGACTATGAAGTCGTCCATGGGGGCCGGGCAAGAAATGAGGAAGGGCAGCAAGACAACCACCGCGGCGAGGGCGGTCGAGAAGACGAAGAATCTCCAGGACATGATCACGACGGTGATGCTGTACACAGTCATCATGTAGAAGATGCCGGACATGATGATGAGGAAGATCAAGACGAAGGGCATGATCATGAAGATGAAGATGCCGGAGCAGACGACGATGGAGGCTGGGTGCAGGACCCTCATATTCAAGAGCTGCTTCTCAAGCAGACGGATAACGCAAGAGCTGCCGCCCGAGAGAAAGCCAAGCTGGATCAACTGGAGATAGACGCGGTTACTCCATTGTATGAAGGATGCAGGCCCGAGGATACCCGCCTGAAAGTAACGCTCATGGCTCTGGAGATGAAGGTAAAACACAAAATGACCGACGCATGCTTCGACGAGAACATGTCATTTTGGCATGAACGTCTTCCCAAGGGGAACAAGTGCCCGACCAGTTTCGAGGAGGCGAAGAAAATCGTGTGTCCTCTGGATTTACCGCACGTGAAATACCATGTGTGCATGAACAATTGCATCATTTATCGGGACGAGCACGCGGAGTCTACCATATGTCCGGTGTGCGGCGTCACTCGATACAAGAAGAGGAAGAAAGCTCCTCGAAAAGTGGTGTGGTACTTTCCGATCACTCCTCGTCTGCAGCGGTATTTCGCAGACCCTAAGGTAGCAAAGCTCCTGCGTTGGCACGCGGATAGGGAGGAGAAGAAGCGGGAAGATGACGGAAATGATCCGGAGATAAATAAAAAAGACAAGATGCTGAATCACCCTAAGGATGCGAGCCAGTGGCAAGCGTTGAACTTCGAAGACCCAGAATTTGGGAACGATCCAAGGAACATCGTGCTGGGCGCGAGCACCGATGGAGTCAATCCGTTTGGCAGCCAGAGAAGCACACATAGCACCTGGCCTGTGTTTGTGTGGATGTACAACCTTCCCCCCTCGTTGTGCATGAAGAGGAAGTGCATTCACATGATTATGCTAATTGAAGGGCCGAAACAACCAGGGAACGACATGAATCTGTATCTGGGGCTGCTGAAAGAGGAGCTAGACACGCTGTGGAAAACGCCAGCCAATACGTGGGACGCCGCAGAGAAAGAATATTTCCCTATGAGAGCCGCACTGCTCACGACGGTGCACGACTATCTCGGTTACGGATATCTCGCGGGGCAGGTGGTCCACGGATTTTCTGGATGCGTCAGGTGCATGGATGACACAACGTATCGCCAGCTAGATAGAGATCCTGGGTCTTCGAAAACCGTGTTCATGGGACATCGAAGGTGGCTTCGCGACGATGACCCGTGGAGAAAACGCAAGGATCTGTTCGATGGTGAAACCGAACCCCGAAGACGCCCGCGTACGAGGAGCGGCGAGGAAATAGACGAGCTGTTGAAAAATTGGAAAGATTGCCCACTGCCGAGAAAGAAGCAAAAGGCGCCAGAGCCGGGAAAGAAGCGAAAGGCGTCAGAGCCGCTGTTGAAGGTATGGAAAACGAGGTCTGTTTTCTGGGACTTGCCGTACTGGAAGATCCACCGTGTGCCTCACAGCCTTGATGTCATGCATATCACGAAGAACATGTGCGAGAGTCTGCTTGGTACCCTGCTCAACATGCCAGAGAGGACCAAAGATGGGCCGAAAGCAAGGGCAGACTTGAAATCAATGGGCATCAGGGAGGAGCTTCACGCTAATGATGATGATGATGAGGCGAAGCCGGACATAGAAAGTCGTCGCAAAGGCAAAAAGGCCAAGAAGACCGGAAATGACTACCCTCCCGCGTGCTTCACTCTAAGTCAGGAGGAGATCGAGCAGTTTTTCACCTGCCTCGTAGGAGTAAAACTTCCTTACGGTTACGCGGGGAAGATAAGCAGATACCTAGACCCAGCGAAGCAGAAGTTCAGCGGGATGAAGTCTCACGACTGTCACGTGCTGATGACGCAGATACTTCCAGTTGCAATCCGTGGGATCATGGACGCGCACGTCCGTGAAACGCTATTTGGCCTATGCAACTTTTTCGACGTCATCTCTCGGAAGTCGGTTGGCGTGAGGCAACTCAGAAGGCTACAGGAAGAGATCGTGGTGATACTATGCGAGCTTGAGATGTACTTCCCGCCCGCATTCTTCGACGTTATGGTGCATCTGCTGGTCCATATCGTGGAGGATATCATCCAACTCGGGCCGACGTTCCTGCACAGCATGATGCCGTTCGAAAGGATGAATGGTGTCATCAATGGATACGTTCGCAACATGTCACGTCCAGAGGGAAGCATAGCCAGGGGCTTTCTGACCGAAGAGTGCATCTCCTACTGCACGAATTATCTAGGCATCGAGAACCCCGTTGGTCTGCCCGTCAACAGGCACCTCGGCAGGCTCGCTGGATGGGGTCACCATGAGGGTCGGCGCGAAATGCATGTCGACTTCGAGGGTCGACTCGCCGACTTTGAAAGAGCAAACCTAGTCGCGCTACAACACATAGACGTGGTCGATCCTTGGGTGGTAGAGCACAAAACCTTTATTGAGAAGACGTACAATGACCGAGGCCAACAGAGGACGGACGGAGATATAATCAAAGAGCACAACTCATGTTTCACGCGTTGGTTCAAGCAGAAGCTTCTGTCGTACCCTTTACATGAGGATTCTTCCGCGGAAGAACAACTCATATTCGCCTTGTCACAGGGCGCCGAGCACAACCTGATGACCTATGAGGCGTATGATATCAACGGCTACACATTCTACACCGAGGACAAGGACATGAAGAGCGATGGTTATCAGAACTCCGGGGTAACGATGGAATCCTACACCGGTAACGACAAGGACAGATACTACGGAAGGATCGAGGAGATCTGGGAGCTGAGCTACGCTGGAGAGAAGGTCCCGATGTTCCGTGTCAGATGGGCCAAGAGCGTCCTAAAAGAAGACCGGTATTTCACCACCATGGTTATACCCGAAACCAAATCCAAGACCGCGGGCGCAAACGTCACCGTGAAAAATGAGCCATGGGTACTGGCTTCCCAAGTGGACCAATGCTTCTTCATTACCGATCCGTCAAAGCCCAGTCGTGTTGTCGTGAGGAGAGGCAAAAGGAAGATCATCGGAATGGATGGAGTCGCCAATGAGCAAGACTTCGACAAGTACGGCGACCCGAAGATGGAACATGACGACGACGATGAAGTAGCAGCATACACCACAAGAAGAAGCAGGACCACCCTACCTAAAGGACGTCCGTTCCACAGAAGAACTCCATTTGCGAAAAAGAAGGGCAAGAAGATTGCGAACAGATAGCTAGCTAAGATCGATTGTATTTAAATCGTAGTCTTCATTTCTCGATTGTATTTCATGGGCACTTTTTGAACTCATGAATATTTTTAAATTTCATGGGCACTTTTTGAATTCATGAATATTTTTTCAAATTTGATGATATTTTTTCATATTCAATATGAAAAAATATTGAATATTCATGAGGACACTCGATCTCGATCCCCCTCCATCTCGATCGCTATCCCCCTCCATCTCGATCTCGATCCCCCTCCATCTCGATCGCTATCCCCCTCCATCTCGATCTCGGGTAGTGCGCCATTGCTATCTAAAAAAAAAGCTTTCTAATGGCGCACCTCTAAGGGGTGCGCCATTGCTATCAAAAAAAAAAAAGATTTCTAATGGCGCACCGCTCGGGGGTGCGCCATTAGTAAGCTTCCCCCTAGCTCTAACTCGCCCGACCCCTTCGTCCTTCCCTCTCGCCAGATCCACTTCCCCCCCGCGCGCTGCCCCGACCCACGATGCCGCCGCCCCTACGTGCGCTGCCGCCCCCGCGCCCCCGCGCCCCCCACCACTGCAGCTCCGCCATCGCCGACGCCTCCGCGACCTCGTCGTCGCCGACAGCCTCCCCGCGTCGGCCCCTGCCCTGCACCGCCTCTACCTCAGTCCGGGCACGGGGTGCAGGACGACGACCGCCGCCGACCCGCGAAGCACGTGGCCGTCGGCCTCCCCACGACCAACCGAGGCGCCCAGGAGGACCGCCGCCGTCTTCTTCTTCGACTACGAGGACCCGGACGAGCTCGGACGCCCTCGAGCCATCCCTTCGACGCCGCCGCCGCTGCCGACCCCGACCCCGACCCCGACCCCTCCGGCGACCGGCCGCGCCCGCCCAGGTACCTCTCCTCCTTCCTCCTTCCTCTGCCCTCCTCCTCTGCAAGTTCTTGTATTTCTTTCTCTCCTTTTTCATGGTGAGTAGAGAACTCAGTATTATTGACTCTTCCTGTAATGCGTGTCTGTTTAAATGGAGCACCGGTCTTGGTTCGTAGGCTGATTAAGCTAACAACGGTTTCAGAACTGGTCCCTTGGTAAATATTTCTTTTTGCTTTGTGTATTTTATTTTTTTCTTGGTTATGCAAGTTTTAAGATGATTCAAGACCTATCATTTTTCAGTTTCTAGTGCATGAACTTGATTAATTTGTAAACTCTCTAGTTCTTACACTGTCAAAAAAGCATGCCTGGAGTCACACACCAGATATTTCTGCTTGTATTCTGCGATCCTCTTATATGGAGCTGATGCACAAATTAAACCTCGACCGACTTACAATCTGGGAAGCTGTTTTTGCGAGTCAGTGATCTTATAGTTTCTACTCCAATCATATGCAATTATGTAGCAAAAGGACTTTGAGAACATGTCTAACTATATAGGTTGGAAGGTGTGCAATACAAACTAATTGTTTTGATATCGCGGTTCTCCGTTCGCAATGTTAGTTTTGTCTAGTACCGCTGGGCTGCTTCAGCTTTGTGTATTTCTGTATAATGCTGAGATGATTCAGCTTTCACTTGCTAAACTATTGATGATTTTTTGTTGGGTGACCTATTAGATCTGGAATGGAAGCTCACATAAGTTGAGCTGATTTTTGTCCATATGAAAGCAGAGGACCATATGGTCTGTGGCCTTTTCATCCATATGAAAGTAGAGGCACATTGTGGTGCTAGTTTGCTGGGTTTTGTCTCCGACCATCGTGTCGTGATGATTTTGCAGGTACCCCGAGAGGCCCTTGAGTTTGCCGGAATGTCGATTAACTTCCGTTCCGGCAAATTCGGGTACTCCATATGTCCTATTTTCAGCAAAGGTCATGCTGAAATTTTCCGTGAATTTTAGCATGACTTTGCTAAAAATCGGACATATGGGGTACTTGCTACTAATGCATGGGCCGGGGTATCTTAGTACTTAATTAAGTAGCTTTTAGGGTGCCTCGGTGTCGATAAGAACCTAAATGATGAAAGCTTAGGCTTTTAGGGTGCCTCGGCGTCGACAAACCCTAAATGATAAAAGCTTAGCTTTTAGGATGCCTCGGTGTCGACAAACCCTAAATGATGAGACCATGATCTTGTTCCTTGACAATAACCAACTTTTTGACCAAACTTTTTTCCTATTTAGAGCGAAACATGGCCCACAACGATGAGGTCGGTGGTTCGGGCGGCAAGCAATTCTGGGAGCTGTCCCGGGAGATGGAGGAACAACCTCACCGCTATGAGGACGCCGCGGAAGACACCGATCCTGACTACACAACCCCTAGTGGTGTCGGGGATGACACCACTGATGGTGCCGCCGAGGATGCCACCACTGATGGTGCCGCCGAGGATGCCACCACTGATGATGGCAGCGCACGCACAGATGGCAGCCAACCGAAGAGGCAACGGAAGGACCGGCGCCCGAACGTGCTCCGCACCGTCAAGGAGGAATTTACTCAAGTGGACTCCGACGGGCATCCAACGGAGCCCAAACAAATAGTCAAGGGGTACTATTTGATGAACTTGTATGTCTCTTTGGTTTGGACAGTCGTTCAACTTAGATGTAATCGATGCTATTAATGTCTTGCTTTTCTCTTCCGATCCTTTTGTTGCATACTTATATATTGCTTATGTATTGTCTGTGAATTGGTACTAACGTTTTGTTTGGATAGTGCATAGAGATGCCGTCGTATGTCGTGTACAAGGGTAGGGTTCCCGGAGTCTACGACGACTGGGAGGAGTGTCGGACACAGGTTCACCGTTTCAGCGGTAACAGTTACAAAGGGTACACCACTAGGGCGGAGGCGGAATCTAGATACGCGCGCTATCTAGCGGGAGAGAGGAGGGAGCGTTGGAGGAACCGGATGAAGACCAGTTTCATCGCGATTATGCTCATCGTGATGACCGCAGCTCTCTTCTATGTGATGGTAGTTTAGATGATCGATATCGACTTGTAATGTGAAGACAAACTCGCTACTCGCGGTTTCGAGACTTGTAATGTTCTAACTTTGTTCGGTATTTTAAATTCGGAGACTAATATGATGAATTGTATTCGGACACTAATCTTCTATTGTATTCGATGAATCTGTTGTTGCTGTGTGGTGCTAGCTATATTCTGTCAAATAATATATTTTGTAACCTGTGAAAATATCAGAAACAAAAAAAAATCCCTAATATTCATACTAGTGGCGCACCACCACATAGTGCGCCATTAGTAAGCCAGAGCACACTAATGGCGCATCATCCACCAGTGCGCCATTAGTATGCCAAAGCACATGGGTAAATATGGCCCCTGGGAGGCATACTAATGGCGCACCGTGGGCTATACTAATGGCGCACTGCATGGTGCGCCATTAGTATACCAGATACTAATGGCGCACCAGTGGTGCGCCATTAGTAAAAAATTCTAATGGCGTGGTGCTAGTGGCGCACCTGTAGTGCGCCATTAGTAGCGAAAACAGGTGCGCCACTAGCAGCCCTTTTCCTAGTAGTGGATAGTGCGCTTCACTTTCACCGGATCTGGCTTCTCCTTCGGAGGTGGAGTTTTCTTTGCAAAATGGTTCCTCACTTGGGCACGACAGATGTCCTCGTTTTCCTTCTCGGTCCTCTAATATGGTAACTTTTCCAGAGCCTTGAGAGATGGACCATATCTGAATTGCCTCCCGCCTCTGCTTGTACTGCTACCCGCCGGAGCGGCGGCGTCTCTCTTCCATCGTTGCTGACGAGGCGGAGTGCTCCGACGTGCCGGAGGAGCCGGAGCGGCGGCGTCTGTCTTCCGCCGTTGCTGACGAGGCGGAGGAGGAGGCGGACTGCTCCGACGTCGCGCCGGAGTAGGCGAAGGAGGAGGCGGAGTGCCCTCACGCGCCGGAGGAGCCGGAGAAGGAGGCGGAGTGCCCTGATCACTCGCCGGAGGAGGAGGAGGAGGAGGAGGCGGAGTGCCCTGACTCGCCGGAGGAGGAGGAGGAGGCGGAGGCGTCCAGTTTGGAAGCTTGATGTACTCCTTCCGCCATAGACATGTACTCCTCAGAGCATGAACCAGCTGATTCTCACTACTACGAAAAGGGCTGCTAGTGGCGCACCTGTTTTCGCTACTAATGGCGCACTACAGGTGCGCCACTAGCACCACGCCATTAGAATTTTTTACTAATGGCGCACCACTGGTGCGCCATTAGTATCTGGTATACTAATGGCGCACCATGCAGTGCGCCATTAGTATAGCCCACGGTGCGCCATTAGTATGCCTCCCAGGGGCCATATTTACCCATGTGCTTTGGCATACTAATGGCGCACTGGTGGATGATGCGCCATTAGTGTGCTCTGGCTTACTAATGGCGCACTATGTGGTGGTGCGCCACTAGTATGAATATTAGGGATTTTTTTTTGTTTCTGATATTTTCACAGGTTACAAAATATATTATTTGACAGAATATAGCTAGCACCACACAGCAACAGCAGATTCATCGAATACAATAGAAGATTAGTGTCCGAATACAATTCATCATATTAGTCTCCGAATTTAAAATACCGAACAAAGTTAGAACATTACAAGTCTCGAAACCGCAAGTAGCGAGTTTGTCTTCACATTACAAGTCGATATCGATCATCTAAACTACCATCACATAGAAGAGAGCTGCGGTCATCACGATGAGCATAATCGCGATGAAACTGGTCTTCATCCGGTTCCTCCAACGCTCCCTCCTCTCTCCCGCTAGATAGCGCGCGTATCTAGATTCCGCCTGCGCCCTAGTGGTGTACCCTTTGTAACTGTTACCGCTGAAACGGTGAACCTATGTCCGACACTCCTCCCAGTCGTCGTAGACTCCGGGAACCCTACCCTTGTACACGACATACGACGGCATCTCTATGCACTAGCCAAACAAAACGTTAGTATCAATTCACAGACAATACATAAGCAATATATAAGTATGCAACAAAAGGATCGGAAGAGAAAAGCAAGACATTAATAGCATCGATTACATCTAAGTTGAACGACTGTCCAAACCAAAGAGACATACAAGTTCATCAAATAGTACCCCTTGACTATTTGTTTGGGCTCCGTTGGATGCCCGTCGGAGTCCACTTGAGTAAATTCCTCATTGACGGTGCGGAGCACGTTCGGGCGCCGGTCCTTCTGTTGCCTCTTCGGTTGGCTGCCATCTGTGCGTGCGCTGCCATCATCAGTGGTGGCATCCTCGGCGGCACCATCAGTGGTGGCATCCTCGGCGGCACCATCAGTGGTCTCATCCCCGACGCCACTAGGGGTTGTGTAGTCAGGATCGGTGTCTTCCGCGGTGTCCTCATAGCGGTGAGGTTGTTCCTCCATCTCCTGGGACAGCTCCCAGAATTGCTTGCCGCCCGAACCACCGACCTCATCGTTGTGGGCCATGTTTCGCTCTAAATAGGAAAAAAGTTTGGTCAAAAAGTTGGTTATTGTCAAGGAACAAGATCATGGTCTCATCATTTAGGGTTTGTCGACACCGAGGCATCCTAAAAGCTAAGCTTTTATCATTTAGGGTTTGTCGACGCCGAGGCACCCTAAAAGCCTAAGCTTTCATCATTTAGGTTCTTATCGACACCGAGGCACCCTAAAAGCTACTTAATTAAGTACTAAGATACCCCGGCCCATGCATTAGTAGCAAGTACCCCATATGTCCGATTTTTAGCAAAGTCATGCTAAAAGTCACGGAAAATTTCAGCATGACCTTTGCTGAAAATAGGACATATGGAGTACCCGAATTTGCCGGAACGGAAGTTAATCGACATTCCGGCAAACTCAAGGGCCTCTCGGGGTACCTGCAAAATCATCACGACACGATGGTCGGAGACAAAACCCAGCAAACTAGCACCACAATGTGCCTCTACTTTCATATGGATGAAAAGGCCACAGACCATATGGTCCTCTGCTTTCATATGGACAAAAATCAGCTCAACTTATGTGAGCTTCCATTCCAGATCTAATAGGTCACCCAACAAAAAATCATCAATAGTTTAGCAAGTGAAAGCTGAATCATCTCAGCATTATACAGAAATACACAAAGCTGAAGCAGCCCAGCGGTACTAGACAAAACTAACATTGCGAACGGAGAACCGCGATATCAAAACAATTAGTTTGTATTGCACACCTTCCAACCTATATAGTTAGACATGTTCTCAAAGTCCTTTTGCTACATAATTGCATATGATTGGAGTAGAAACAATAAGATCACTGACTCGCAAAAACAGCTTCCCAGATTGTAAGTCGGTCGAGGTTTAATTTGTGCATCAGCTCCATATAAGAGGATCGCAGAATACAAGCAGAAATATCTGGTGTGTGACTCCAGGCATGCTTTTTTGACAGTGTAAGAACTAGAGAGTTTACAAATTAATCAAGTTCATGCACTAGAAACTGAAAAATGATAGGTCTTGAATCAGCTTAAAACTTGCATAACCAAGAAAAAAATAAAATACACAAAGCAAAAAGAAATATTTACCAAGGGATCAGTTCTGAAACCGTTGTTAGCTTAATCAGCCTACGAACCAAGACCGGTGCTCCATTTAAACAGACACGCATTACAGGAAGAGTCAATAATACTGAGTTCTCTACTCACCATGAAAAAGGAGAGAAAGAAATACAAGAACTTGCAGAGGAGGAGGGCAGAGGAAGGAGGAAGGAGGAGAGGTACCTGGGCGGGCGCGGCCGGTCGCCGGAGGGGTCGGGGTCGGGGTCGGGGTCGGCGGCGGCGGCGGCGTCGAAGGGATGGCACGAGGGCGTCCGAGCTCGTCCGGGTCCTCGTAGTCGAAGAAGAAGACGGCGGCGGTCCTCCTGGGCGCCTCGGTTGGTCGTGGGGAGGCCGACGGCCACGTGCTTCGCGGGTCGGCGTCGGTCGTCGTCCTGCACCCCGTGCCCGGACTGAGGTAGAGGCGGCGCAGGGCAGGGGCCGACGCGGGGAGGCTGTCGGCGACGGCGAGGTCGCGGAGGCGTCGGCGATGGCGGAGCTGCAGTGGTGGGGGCGCGGGGGCGCGGGGGCGGCGGCGCACGTAGGGGCGGCGGCGTCGTGGGTCGGGGCAGCGCGCGGGGGGGAAGTGGATCTGGCGAGAGGGAGGGACGAAGGGGTCGGGCGAGTTAGAGCTAGGGGGAAGCTTACTAATGGCGCACCCCCGAGCGGTGCGCCATTAGAAATCTTTTTTTTTATAGCAATGGCGCACCCCTTAGAGGTGCGCCATTAGAAAGCTTTTTTTTAGATAGCAATGGCGCACTACCCGAGATCGAGATGGAGGGGGATAGCGATCGAGATGGAGGGGGATCGAGATCGAGATGGAGGGGGATAGCGATCGAGATGGAGGGGGGTCGAGATCGAGTGTCCTCATGAATATTCAATATTTTTTCATATTGAATATGAAAAAATATCATCAAATTTGAAAAAATATTCATGAATTCAAAAAGTGCCCATGAAATTTAAAAATATTCATGAGTTCAAAAAGTGCCCATGAAATACAATCGAGAAATGAAGACTACGATTTAAATACAATCGATCTTAGCTAGCTATCTGTTCACAATCTTCTTGCCCTTCTTTTTCGCAAATGGAGTTCTTCTGTGGAACGGACGTCCTTTAGGTAGGGTGGTCCTGCTTCTTCTTGTGGTGTATGCTGCTACTTCATCGTCGTCGTCATGTTCCATCTTCGGGTCGCCGTACTTGTCGAAGTCTTGCTCATTGGCGACTCCATCCATTCCGATGATCTTCCTTTTGCCTCTCCTCACGACAACACGACTGGGCTTTGACGGGTCGGTAATGAAGAAGCATTGGTCCACTTGGGAAGCCAGTACCCATGGCTCATTTTTCGCGGTGACGTTTGCGCCCGCGGTCTTGGATTTGGCTTCGGGTATAACCATGGTGGTGAAATACCGGTCTTCTTTTAGGACGCTCTTGGCCCATCTGACACGGAACATCGGGACCTTCTCTCCAGCGTAGCTCAGCTCCCAGATCTCCTCGATCCTTCCGTAGTATCTATCCTTGTCGTTACCGGTGTAGGATTCCATCATTACCCCGGAGTTCTGATAACCATCGCTCTTCATGTCCTTGTCCTCGGTGTAGAATGTGTAGCCGTTGATATCATACGCCTCATAGGTCATCAGGTTGTGCTCGGCGCCCTGTGACAAGGCGAATATGAGTTGTTCTTCCGCGGAAGAATCCTCATGTAAAGGGTACGACAGAAGCTTCTGCTTGAACCAACGCGTGAAACATGAGTTGTGCTCTTTGATTATATCTCCGTCCGTCCTCTGTTGGCCTCGGTCATTGTACGTCTTCTCAATAAAGGTTTTGTGCTCTACCACCCAAGGATCGACCACGTCTATGTGTTGTAGTGCGACTAGGTTTGCTCTTTCAAAGTCGGCGAGTCGACCCTCGAAGTCGACATGCATTTCGCGCCGACCCTCACGGTGACCCCATCCAGCGAGCCTGCCGAGGTGCCTGTTGACGGGCAGACCAACGGGGTTCTCGATGCCTAGATAATTCGTGCAGTAGGAGATGCACTCTTCGGTCAGAAAGCCCCTGGCTATGCTTCCCTCTGGACGTGACATGTTGCGAACCTATCCTTTGATGACACCATTCATCCTTTCGAACGGCATCATGCTGTGCAGGAACGTCGGCCCGAGTTGGATGATATCCTCCAAGATATGGACCAGCAGATGCACCATAACGTCGAAGAATGCGGGCGGGAAGTACATCTCAAGCTCGCATAGTATCACCACGATCTCTTCCTGTAGCCTTCTGAGTTGCCTCACGCCAACCGACTTCCGAGAGATGACGTCGAAAAAGTTGCATAGGCCAAATAGCGTTTCACGGACGTGCGCGTCCATGATCCCACAGATTGCAACTGGAAGTATCTGCGTCATCAGCACGTGACAGTCGTGAGACTTCATCCCGCTGAACTTCTGCTTCGCTGGGTCTAGGTATCTGCTTATCTTCCCCGCGTAACCGTAAGGAAGTTTTACTCCTACGAGGCAGGTGAAAAACTGCTCGATCTCCTCCTAACTTAGAGTGAAGCACGCGGGAGGGTAGTCATTTCCGGTCTTCTTGGCCTTTTTGCCTTTGCGACGACTTTCTGTGTCCTGCTTCGCCTCATCATCATCATCATTAGCGTGAAGCTCCTCCCTGATGCACATTGATTTCAAGTCTGCCCTTGCTTTCGGCCCATCTTTGGTCCTCTCTGGCATGTTGAGCAGGGTACCAAGCAGACTCTCGCACACGTTCTTCGTGATATGCATGACATCTAGGCTGTGAGGCACACGGTGGATCTTCCAGTACGGCAAGTCCCAGAAAACAGACCTCGTTTTCCATACCTTCAGCAGCGGCTCTGGCGCCTTTCGCTTCTTTCCCGGCTCTGGCGCCTTTTGCTTCTTTCCCGGAAGTGGGCAATCTTTCCAATTTTTCAACAGCTCGTCTATTTCCTCGCCGCTCCTCGTACGCGGGCGTCTTCGGGGTTCGGTTTCACCATCGAACAGATCCTTGCGTTTTCTCCACGGGTCATCGTCGCGAAGCCACCTTCGATGTCCCATGAACATTGTTTTCGAAGACCCAGGATCTCTATCTAGCTGTCGATACGTTGTGTCATCCATGCACCTGACGCATCCAGAAAATCCGTGGACCACCTGCCCCGCGAGATATCCGTAACCGAGATAGTCGTGCACCATCGTGAGCAGTGCGGCTCTCATAGGGAAATATTCTTTCTCTGCGGCGTCCCACGTATTGGCTGGCGTTTTCCACAGCGTGTCTAGCTCCTCTTTCAGCAGCCCCAGATACAGATTGATGTCGTTCCCTGGTTGTTTCGGCCCTTCAATTAGCATACTCATGTGAATGTACTTCCTCTTCATGCACAACCAGGGGGGAAGGTTGTACATCCACACAAACACAGGCCAGGTGCTATGTGTGCTTCTCTGGCTGCCAAACGGATTGACTCCATCGGTGCTCGCGCCCAGCACGATGTTCCTTGGATCGTTCCCAAATTCTGGGTCTTCGAAGTTCAACGCTTGCCACTGGCTCGCATCCTTAGGGTGACTCAGCATCTTGTCTTTTTTATTTATCTCCGGATCATTTCCGTCATCTTCTCGCTTCTTCTCCTCCCTATCCGCGTGCCAACGCAGGAGCTTTGCTACCTTAGGGTCCGCGAAATACCGCTGCAGACGAGGAGTGATCGGAAAGTACCACACCACTTTTCGAGGAGCTTTCTTCCTCTTCTTGTATCGAGTGACGCCGCACACCGGACATATGGTAGACTCCGCGTGCTCGTCCCGATAAATGATGCAATTTTTCATGCACACATGGTATTTCACGTGCGGTAAATCCAGAGGACACACGATTTTCTTCGCCTCCTCGAAACTGGTCGGGCACTTGTTCCCCTTGGGAAGACGTTCGTGCCAGAATGACATGTTCTCGTCGAAGCATGCGTCGGTCATTTTGTGTTTTACCTTCATCTCCAGAGCCATGAGCGTTACTTTCAGGCGGGTATCCTCGGGCCTGCATCCTTCATACAATGGAGTAACCGCGTCTATCTCCAGTTGATCCAGCTTGGCTTTCTCTCGGGCGGCAGCTCTTGCGTTATCCGTCTGCTTGAGAAGCAGCTCTTGAATATGAGGGTCCTGCACCCAGCCTCCATCGTCGTCTGCTCCGGCATCTTCATCTTCATGATCATGCCCTTCGTCTTGATCTTCCTCATCATCATGTCCGGCATCTTCTACATGATGACTGTGTACAGCATCACCGTCGTGATCATGTCCTGGAGATTCTTCGTCTTCTCGACCGCCCTCGCCGCGGTGGTTGTCTTGCTGCCCTTCCTCATTTCTTGCCCGCCCCCCATGGACGACTTCATAGTCATCTTCATCACCTTGCCACCGATAGCCATCCATGAAACCACGCAAGAGCAGGTGGTCCCGCACCTGCCCGGAATCCGGGTCCGCAATAAGGCTCTTCAGCTTGCATCTTCGACACGGACATCTTATCTCCGTCTCGTTCTTTTGAAGCATCTCGGCCTTCGCGGAGCTCAAAAACCTATTCACGATGCCTTCGGTCATCGTGCGGACCATGGTCGCCTGCGGGGTAGAGCAAAACGATATTTTAGAACCAAGAAAAAATTTGGCATGACTTTCCCTAAAAATAGGACCAAAAAGAATGCATAGTGCCAAAATTCTCGCCGAAACAGAAATGAATCAACATTCCGGCAAAATATTGGCAACTATCGCATTTCAAATACCGGTACCTGCAAACACAAACATATATGCAACACCACAAACATATGCAACACCACAAACATACATAGATCTAGCAAGGCCATAAAAAGTGCATGTGCACGTTGTTGGAGCGAGGGAGAGAAAAAAAGTAGATCTACAACATAAAGATAGCTTTCCCCTTACTTACCTATCAAAAAAAGGTAATTTAACCACCTAATTTTGATGAATCTATGGTGCAAATGAGGTGAGGAGGAGGAGGCAGCCGACACAATCTTGGAGGAGGAGGTGGAGAGAATGAAGTGGGGAAAGTGAGTGTGTAGGTGTGGCTGTCCAAAATATCTAGCTGGTCCCAGGTTACTAATGGCGCACCACCCATATATGCGCCATTAGTAACCCTGGTTACTAATGGCGCACCAGCTTGAGGTGCGCCATTAGTAATTTTGCAAAAAAAAAAAAAATAGTAGTGGCGCACTGTGTTGGAGGTGCGCCATTACTAGTTAAACTAGTAATGGCGCACTCTTCCCTGGTGCGCCATTAGTATTTTTGGAAAAATGAAAAAAAAAACATTTGTCACTAATGGCGCACCATGGGTCTGGTGCGCCATTAGTGTCTACCACACTAATGGCGCACCAACTCATGGTGCGCCATTACTATATAGTAGTGGCGCACCACATGTCTGGTGCGCCATTAGTAGCCATATCATCTATAGCCCTTTTCCTAGTAGTGTCTCCCCTTCACCTGTAGGGTGGTCAAGCTCGAGCTCCTCAAATCCCTCCATTACTTCATCCACCGTCACAACAGCATAGCCATGTGGAATCGGAAGACAGTGAAAAGTTCCGTTGGGTTGAGTAGGTGCAACAGAGCCGACAACCGCCTTGAAAGTGAGGTTCCGGAATTTCGTCATAAGCTCGCAATGTTGAGCCTCCGTGATAGTATCCACGGGGTAGCTAGGAGCCGTGAAGTCAGGCTGAACGAGCTCCGTGGAAGCCACGCTGCTTCTCCGCTGAGATGGCGGGGTAGCTTCTGGGGTAGCTTCGTGCCGCTGAGATGGTTGGCCGGCAGCTCACTGGCTCTCAAGTTCCTCTAGCTTTTCTAGTCTTGCATTGAGCTTCTGCATGTCGCTCAGCTCCGCTTTCCTCTTTCTCTCGCGGCTTCTATAACCGCCTGCATCGGGAAACCCAACCTTCCACGGAACGGAGCCTGGTGTGCCTCGTGTTCGTCCAGGGCGCTCAGGATTCCCGAGGGCCTCAGTCAGCTCGTCCTTCTCTCTGTCGGGAATGAACGTCCCTTCCTGCGCTGCGGTGATATACTTCTGAAGCTTCTTGACGGGTATTGCAAGTTGCTCGTCCGTCCAACGGCACTTCCCTGTTTCAGGGTCCAAAGTTCCCCCAACCCCGAAGAACCAAGTCCTTGAACGATCTGGCCAGTTCAATGTCTCTGGTTAGACCCCTTTAGCAATCAGGTCATTCTCAGCTTTGTCCCACAACGGCCGGGCTTTGAGATAGCCACCTGACCCCGTGTGATGGTGATACTACTTCTTTGCAGCATTGTTCTTGTTTGTCTCTGACATTTTCTTACTCTTGTCCGATGTGTTGTAGGCCACAAATGCGGGCCAGTGATCTCTTATCTTCTCAAATCGGCCGATGAATTCTGGAGTCTTCCCTTTGTCGACAAACTTTGATTTCAACTCATTCTTCCACCTCCTGAATAGATCTGCCATCTTCTTAAGAGCACACGCCTTGACCAGTGGCACTATAACTGGCTTATTCGGATCCTCCTCTGGCGGTAGGGTGAAATTTGCCTTCAGCGAGGTCCAAAGATCATCTTCTGTCTATCGGTGACATAAGAAACTTCAGGGTCGTCGTCCTTAGTCTTATTCCTTTGCTTGATGTTGATCGGGATGTTGTCCCTAACAATAGCTCCTCACTGAGCAGAAAATGCATCCTTGGTCCGCTTGGGTTCAATCGGTAGGCCATCGTCCGCGAGTGCTGTGATCGTGAACCTTTCATCCTTGCGCAACCTTCTCTTCGGGCCTCGTCTCGTTACCGAAGTTTGGCTCGATCCGGAGGGCTATAAAAGAAGAAAGAAGAGTTAATATATGTACATACCAAAACAATTAATGCATCAATTAGCTAGTCAGCACAGGCTTAATTAATATATATACCTCGCCGGAGTTTGCAACAGCTCCCTCCTCCGTTCGGTCACCGGAGCCGTCATCATGGTCTCCTTCTTCCTCCGGCATTCGGTCACCGGAGCCATCATGATCATGTCCTTCCTCCTCCATTGTTCGATCACCGGAGCCGTCATCCTCTCCTTCCAGACCATCGGTGTCGTTGAGAAACGACAAGACATCACATCCGGCGAGGATTATCTCCCCCAACAACTGTTCTTGTTCCAAGTCTCTTTGATCCATAGTTTCTGCAAATATTACAACATGGCAATTAATATACAAACATGAATGTCCGATGACCGGACCCCCTCTCTCATGAATGTCCGACGTCCGGACCGCCTCTCTCATGAATGTCAAACAAGGGATTCTCTTAACCTTTAAGGGATTTAACAAAATGGCGCCATTCTGGATGTGCAGAAAATGGTCCATATTTTTCCGGATCTCATCTACCCTTCTATATGTCACGTTGTCTAGTGTCAAAGGATTCAAGAAAACCAAGGCTTCATCATTAGCCGGAAGTAAGAGGCGCATAATGGTACGAAGCTCTCCAAAATTGTTTTGGAACGGAGTCCCGGATAGGATAATTAATTAGCTTTTTGGTACGAAGTTCAGCAAGAGCCTTCCGAATATCGCTATTTGGAAGGCCTTTGCTGAATTTCGTACCAAAAAGCGAATTATTCTATCCGGAACTCCGTTCCAAAATAACTTTGAAGAGCTTCGTAGCATCATACGCCTGTTACTTCCGGCTAATGATGAAGCCATGGATTTCTTCAATACTTTGACAGACAACGTGACATATAGAAGAATATATATATATATATATATATATATATATATATATATATATATATATATATATGAGATCAGAAAAAAATTGGATCAACTTGTGCACATCCGTAATGGGGGCATTCTTGATAAATCTATATGAACAAAAAAAATTCCACATGACATGTCCGACGTCCCCCCTCATGTCGAAGTTATCGGGGAGGGGGTAGACGACAACGACGCTCACCCCTCGTGTCCGACGTCCGACGTCCCCCCTCATGTCATGTCCGACGTCCCCCCTCATGTCGAAGTTATCGGGGAGGGGGTAGACGACAACGACGCTCACCCCTCATGTCCGACGTCCAACGTCCCCCCTCATGTCATGTCCGACGTCCCCCCTCATTTTAACTAATTTCTATGAACAAAAAAATATTGTATGAACAAAAAAAATATTGACCAAGTTGTCATGAACAAAAAAATATGAACAAAAAAAATTGACCAAATATTGACGCGAGGGCGACGACGGGGGCGACGGCGACGGCGACGGCGGGGGCGACGGGCGGGGGCGACGGTGACGGCGATGGCGGGGGCGGCGGGCGGGGGCGGCGGGCGACGACGGCGGGGGCGGCGGGCGGCGGGCGACGACGGGGGCGACGGTGACGGCGACGGCGGGGGCGGCGGGCGGCGGCGACGACGGGGGCGGCGGGCGACAGCGGGGGCGACGGGCGGGGGCGGCGGCGACGACGGGGGCGGCGGGCGGCGGGCGACGACGGGGGCGGCGAGCGGACGACGGGGGCGGCGAGCGACGGCGACGATGGGGGCGGCGGGCGGCGGCGACGGCTGGGGCCACGGCGACGGCGTCAGCGGGGGCGGCTGGCGGCGTCGATTTCGTCGGCGTCGTCGGGGGCGGGGGCGAGATGAGAACTGAAAATTCCTAAGTGCTACTTATATACCCAGAGAATTGGTCCCGGTTGGTGGCACCAACCGGGACCAATGCACCCCTGTAGTCCCGGTTGGTGCCACCAACCGGGACCAAAGGTCAGTTTTCAGCAGCCCAAAGGGCGGGAAACAGGGACCTTTGGTCCCGGTTGTTGGCACCAACCGAGACTAAAGGGGTGCATTGGTCCCGGTTGGTGCCACCAACCAGGACCAAAGGTCAGTTTTCAGCAGCCCAGAAACAGGGACCTTTGGTCCCGGTTGGTGGCACCAACCGGGACTAAAGGGGTCCATTTTTTGTTCTGTTTTTTGCTTTATTTATTTTATTTTGTTCCTACTTACAGCTAAATACTTACTGTTTTTCAGTGATTCTTTTTGCTTTTAGGTCACAAAAATTATAAACTTTCTGTTAGTGCCATTAGTTTCAAATTTGAATAGTTTAAATTTGAATTTTTTGAAATTTGTGTGAATCATAGTTTGTGAATAACTTTACTAAAAAAATAGATTTTTGAGTGATTCTTTTTCCTGCTATTTAATATTACTGTGTTTTATCATTATATTCAATTTGGTAATTTATAGGTTATTTTAAATGTCTGTTTTAATCAAAAAAATTGTTATTTTAGTTTGCTATTAAAGTTTCTAACAAAAAAATTCTTTATGAAAATTCTTTTTGCTATTAATGTTTTGAACAAAAAATACTTTGATAATTTTAGTTGCATCAATTCTATATAATTTTAGTTTCAAAAATATTAGAGGTTTATAAAAGCTTTTTAGTTCATTCCTTTTGCTATTAGAGTTTTATAAAAGCTTTTTAGTTGATTCTTTTTGCTATTGAAGAATATTATAGTTTTGTTTTAGTTGATCATAACAGAATATTTTAATTGATTATTTTTAGTTCATTCTTTTTGCTATTCGAGTTTCATAAAAGTTTTTCTAGTTCATTCTTTTTGCTATTCGAGTTTCATAAAAGTTTTTCTAGTTCATTCTTTTTGCTATTAGTTCATTCTTTGAGCTAAATGACCCTAAAATTGAAAAGCACAACAAATGAACTCTGAAAAGGTTCAAAGTTGGCATGGTATCATCATTTCACGCACATAGCATGTGCTAAAAAATTGAGAGGGTTACGGCAAAAACTGGATGCACTTCGTGTACAAAACGGACAATCTCTTTCGAAGTATCAGGGTTTCAGACGAAAACTCATCTGTTACAAAGGTATTTCATTTTTTTAAACTTATTTGAACACCAGACTTTTTGTGTGTTCAAAATGAACCATTCAAAGCCACATCACCAATTTTCAACCCTTTCTGACTTCATCTGGTATTTTTCATGCATTTACTGATTTTTTTTAGCTAAATGACCATGAAATTGAAAAGCACTACAAATGAACTCTGAAAAGGTTGAAAGTTGGCATGGTATCATCATTTCACCCACATAGCATGTGCTAAAAAGTTGAGAGGGTTACGGCAAAAACTGGATGCACTTCGTGTACAAAACGGACAATCTCTTTCGAAGTATCAGGGTTTCGGACGAAAACTCATCTGTTACAAAGGTATTTCATATTTTTGAACTTATTTGAACTCCAGACTTTTTGTGTGTTCAAAATGAACCATTCAAATCCACATCATTAATTTTGAACCCTTTCTGACTTCATCTGGTATTTTTCATGCATTTACTGATTTTTTTAAGCTAAATGACCCTGAAATTGAAAAGCACTACAAATGAACTTTGAAAAGGTTGAAAGTTGGCATGGTATCATCATTTCACCCACATAGCATGTTATAAAAAGTTGAGAGGGTTACGGCAAAAACTGGATGCACTTCGTGTACAAAACGGACAATCTCTTTCGAAGTATCGGGGTTTCATACGAAAACTCATCTGTTACAAAAGGCATTTCATTTCTTCACATGTAACTGCAGTGATATTCTAGATCAAAGGCATCATCATACTAGTTGTGGAGAGAAAGTCTTCACTTTTTCTTCGCTTGTGTCCTTTGCTTATTGCGCCGTAACCATGGATAATCTTCATCGTTTAACAGGGTGCTTGGGTCAGCCTTGACTTTGAAGGGAGGAATTTCATGAAACTTTTCATAATCTTCAGACATGTCTGTCTTGCCCTCCAATCCCAGGATGACTCTTTTCCCTGAAAGAACTATGTGGCGCTTTGGCTCATCGTATGATGTATTCGCTTCCTTATCTTTTCTTTTTCTCGGTTTGGTAGACATGTCCTTCACATAGAAAACCTGCGCCACATCATTGGCTAGGACGAATGGTTCGTCTGTGTACCCAAGATTGTTCAGATCCACTGTTGTCATTCCGTACTGTGGGTCTACCTGTACCCCGCCTCCTGACAGATTGACCCATTTGCACTGAAACAAAGGGACCTTGAAATCATGTCCATAGTCAAGTTCCCATATGTCCACTATGTAACCATAATATGTGTCCTTTCCCCTCTTGGTTGCTGCATCAAAGCGGACACCGCTGTTTTGGTTGGTGCTCTTTTGATCTTGGGCGATCGTGTAAAATGTACTCCCATTTATCTCGTACCCTTTGTAAGTCAATACAGTCGATGATGGTCCCCTGGCCAATGAGTACAGCTCATCAGAAACAGTGTTGTCACCCATGAGACGTGTTTGCAACCAACTGCCGAAAGTCCTGATGTGTTCATATGTAATCGAGTCGTGACACTGCTCCGGGTGTTTGGAGCGCAGAATATTCTTGTGTTCATCGACATACGGGGTCACCAAGGTAGAATTCTGTAGAACTGTGTAGTGTGCTTGAGACCAAGAATGCCCGTCCCTACATATTATTGAGTCCGCTCCTAGCGTGCCTTTTCCAGTCAGTCTCCCCTCATACCGCGATTGAGGGAGACCAATCTTCTTAAGGTCAGGAATGAAGTCAACACAAAACCCAATGACATCCTCTGTTTGATGGCCCATGGAGATGCTTCCTTCTGGCCTAGCGCGGTTACAAACATATTTCTTTAAGACTCCCATAAACCTCTCAAAGGGGAACATATTGTGTAGAAATACAGGGCCCAGAACGACAATCTCGTCAACTAGATGAACTAGGACGTGCGTCATGATATTGAAGAAGGATGGTGGGAACACCAGCTCGAAACTAACAAGACATTGCACCAAATCACTCCTTAACCTTGGCAGGATTTCTGGATCGATCACCTTCTGAGAGATTGCATTGAGGAATGCACATAGCTTCACAATGGCTAATCGAACTTTTTCCGGTAGAAGCCCCCTCAATGCAACCGGAAGCAGTTGCGTCATAATCACGTGGCAGTCATGAGACTTTAGGTTCTGGAACTTTTTCTCTGCCATATTTATTATTCCCTTTATATTCGACGAGAAGCCAGATGGGACCTTCATACTGAGCAGGCATTCAAAGAAGATTTCCTTCTCTTCTTTGGTCAGAGCGTAGCTGGCAGGACCTTCATACTGCTTTGGATGCATACCGTCTTTTTCATGCACACGTTGTTGTTCCTCCCGTGCCTCCCGTGTATCTTTTGTCTTCCCGTACACTCCCAAGAAGCCTAGCAGGTTCACGCAAAGATTCTTCGTCACGTGCATCACGTCGATTGCAGAGCGGACCTCTAGGTCTTTCCAATAGGGTAGGTCCCAAAATATAGATTTCTTCTTCCACATGGGTGCGCGTCCCGCATCGTCAGTCGGAACAGATAGTCTGCCAGGACCCTTTCCAAAGATTACTTGTAAATCATTGACCATATCAAGTATGTGATCACCAGTACGGAGGGCGGGCTTCTTCCGGTGATCTGCCTCACCTTTGAAATGTTTTCCTTTCTTTCGACATTGATGGTTGGTCGGAAGAAATCGACGATGCCCCAGGTACACATTCTTCCTGCATTTGTCCAACTATATACTGTCGGTGTCATCTAAACAATGTGTGCATGCGTGGTATTCCTTGTTTGTCTGTCCTGAAAGGTTACTAAGAGCAGGCCAATCGTTGATGGTTACAAACAGCAACGCATGTAGGTCAAATTCCTCCTATTCGTTCTCATCCCACACACGTACACCTCTTCCATTCCATAGCTGTAAAAGTTCATCAACTAATGGCCTTAGGTACACATCAATGTCATTGCCGGGTTGCTTAGGGCCTTGGATGAGCACTGGCATCATAATGAACTTCCGCTTCATGCACAACCAAGGAGGAAGGTTATACATACATAGAGTCACAGGCCATGTGCTATGCTTGCTGCTCTGATCCCCAAAAGGTTTAACACCATCTGCACTTAAACCAAACCATACGTTCCTTGGGTCATCTGTAAAGTCGCTCCACTTTCTCTCGATCTTTCTCCACTACGACCCGTCAGCGGGTGCTCTGAACTTCCCGTCTTTCTTACGGTCTTTTATGTGCCATTGCATCAACTCGGCATGCTTTTTGTTTCTGAACAGACGTTTCAACCGTGCTATTATGGGAGCATACCACATCACCTTGGCAGGAACCCTCTTCCCGATGCGCTGGCCCTCAACATCACCAGGATCATCTCTTCTGATCTTATACCGCAATGCACCGCATACCGGGCATGCGTTCAAATCCTCGTACGCACCGCGGTAGAGGATGCAGTCATTAGGGCATGCATGTATCTTCTGCACCTCCAATCCTAGAGGGCATAGAACCTTCTTTGCTTCGTACGTACTGCCGGGCAATTCGTTATCCTTTGGAAGCTTCTTCTTCATTATTTTCAGTAGCAAACTAAATCCCTTGTCAGATACACCATTGTCTGCCTTCCATTGCCGCAATTCCAGTGTGGTACTGAGCTTTATGTTGTCATCTTCGCAATTTGGGTACAACCCTTTTTTGTGATCCTCTAACATGCGATCGAACTTCAACTTCTCACTTTCACTTTCGCATTCTCTCTGTGCATCAACAATGACACGGCGAAGATCATCATCGGGCACATCGTCTGGTTCCTCTTGATCTTCAGCTTCCCCCATTGCAGCATCACCATATTCAGGGGGGCGGGTAGTTGTCATCATCCTCTTCTTCTTCGTTGTCTTCCATCATAACCCCTCTTTCTCCGTGCTTGGTCCAAACATTATAGTGTGGGATAAAACCCTTCTTAAGCAGGTGGAAGTGAAGGGTTTTAGAGTTGGAGAAAGCCTTCGTATTCTCACAGACAGTACATGGACAATGCATAAAACCATTCTGCTTGTTTGCCTCAGCCGCTTCGAGAAAATTATGCAGGCCCTTAATATACTCGGAGGTGTGTCGGTCACCGTACATCCATTGCCGGTTCATCTGCGTGCGTTATATAGTTCTCATTATTGAACAACATATAGCTCTCTAGAGCATCTAATTAAAACATACATTGAAACTATGTAAAAAATTTAAATGCAACAAAAATGCGATCATAACCGCAACTAAGGTACCAATTGATCCAACGGCATAATGATACCAAGCCTCAGTATGAATGGCATATTTTCTAATCTTTCTAATCTTCAAGCGCATTGCATCCATCTTGATCTTGTGATCGTCGACGACATCGGCAACATTCAATTCCAATTTCATCTTCTCCTCTTCAACTCTTTGTAATTTTTCTTTCAAGTAATTGTTTTCTTTTTCAACCAAATTTAACTTCTCGACAAGAATTTCTATGTCGGTTGGAATTTCCGGTTCACATACCTCCTAGATTAAAAAATCTATGTCACGTTGGTCGGCATAATTGTCATAAACACTAAATAAAACAAATAGTTATAAAAGATAATATATACCACATCCGAATCATAGACAGGATGAGGGCCGACGGAGGCGGATACCAAAACCATCGCACTATATAATAACAAACAACAATAAAAGTAAGAAAATTACACAAGTATCTATCTAAATCATACAAGTAAGAACTTTTTTCTTTTAGAAAGAAGATAAGAAGAAGAGGCTAACCACGGTGGTGCCGGCACCGAGATCGGCGCGGGCGATCGACGGCGGTGAGGACGGGGACGGGACAGGACGGACCGCCAAACCTAGACAAATCTTGAGGAAAATGGAGCTTGGACAAGGAGCTTCGAGAGGAGAAAGCTTAAGTGTGGCTCGGGCATTTCATCGAACACCTCATGTGCATGGGAGGTGAGCTAGAGCACCACAAAGCTCTCCCACGGCCGGCCAAAAAAACAGAGCAGTGCACTGCTCTGCTCGCGGGCAGGGGGTATATATAGGCTTCCCTTTGGTCCCGGTTTGTGGCTGGAACCGGGACTAAAGGACCCCATTTGGTCCCGGTTCCAGCCACAAACCGGGACCAATGGTTGTGGGCCAGGAGCGAGGCCCATTGGATCCGGTTCGTGTCTGGAACCAGGACCAAAGGGGTCAGACGAACCGGGACCAATGGCCCACGAGGCCCGGCCGGCGCCCTGGCCTCACGAACCGCGACCGATGCCCCCATGGGTCCCGGTTCGTGAGTGAACCGGGATTAATGGGCTTTTCAGGGCTGGACCAAAGCCCTGTTTTCTACTAGTGAAGCAGTCAGCTTGGTAAGCTACCTACAAAAATTTGCAATCAATGATAAATGATGCCTGGGTTGTGACAGACATTTGCCAACAACCTCTCTTAGCACACCGACATGGTGTGTTCAGCCTTTTGTTTATATTCTTTTTTTATTATTGTTTTTTCATAATATGTTTTTTAAACACTAACATAAATGTCCGTGCGTTTCAATGGAAGTAAAAAAATCACACGTCGTAGCCTAATAAGGATGGCCTAAACCATGTGGACGGTGTCGAGGAAGTCCAGCTGAGGAAGCCATGCTGGCATCCAAGGAGACAACATGGTAGTAACCCAAGTGGATAAGGTTAACCTCAAGGCCGCATACAGAGAACGTGTGGGGATTCATCCGAAGAGAAAATGATCGATTTACGTTGCTGGTGAGCGGCGTTGCGGACATATGACATCAGTCGAGAATGGCGGCCGACGACGGTGTTCACCCGAGAGGGAGAGGCATTTGAAAGAAAATATTCTTTTAGAGTAGGAAACGGGAAGAGAGATGTGTGTGTGTGGGTCGACTCTCACCAGAGCGTGCATACTATTTTCTGAGGAAAAAAATGAATGCTAGTTGCGTAAGTGAAGTGCCTGTGTTTAGGACATACCCAACAATGCAAAAGAAACATTACAAATGAATTCATTTTTGCAACGAATAAGAAAAAACAACAAAATGACGATTATTCATCCAGTTATTGCTCACCGAGCTTTCTGGGGCATCGCTTGGTTGACAACGCACACAAATCCTGCCCAGGGTGTACGTCCGTCATCCATTATTGCATGTACGAGAATATCTTTCCATCCATTATTGCATGTACGTGAATATCTTTCCATTCCACAATCCTGTAATCCCCCAATCCTTTAATACACTCTCCAAGACAGCCCACGTTCCTTTTAATAATCGGTATTGATTGTCTATTTTAGTTATCTTGCTAATATTTAAACTCAACTGCGATGTATATAAACTCGTAAGAATCGGTCTAAAGAAGCGAGATGGAACAATTTAACACGAAATATTGTCGCGTGGTTTGCTGCGCATAAAAGAAGGCCCATCATTGCGGCGATTTTATGCTGAGTAGGCCCAGCGGTGCAGCAACGATACGTACTAATTTTTTTAGTACGACAGCGGTTTGGCATGGGCTGGGCCTTAGCTTGATGCTGGGCCGACTAGGGCGGCAGCCCACGCGAGCGCTGCGAGCGAGCAGGACGAGTGTCATCCTCGTGTAGACACGGGCAGGGACAGGCAGCGGCGGTGCTGTAGGTCAAGCGGGACGGCGCTCCGGTGGCGACGACGGCGGGGCCCGGTCGGATCCGAGCGGATTTGGCCAAGGTGGATCCATTTCCTGTGGATTTGACGTGGAGGCGGCCGGATCCGGCGAGATTGAGTGACGGCGGCGCCATGGCCCTCCTGGAGGTCCCTGTTCAACGAGAAAGAGGGAGAGAGGTGGGAGGAGATCGAGAGGAAGAAGAAGAAGGGAGAGGGGCGAGACGGCGGAGCGGCCAGAGATCCGACAGGGAAGGTCGCCGGTGGCGGGGCGTGGGGGGAGGTGCAGGGTCGCCGGCCGACGGCTCGCGGTCACGAGGGGAACGACGGCAGGCGGGAGCAGCGGGCGGCGGCACGGTACTGTTCGCCCCGGGCGGGATTATCTTTTTTTTTGTACGGGGCCGATGAAAAAAAACTGACAGACAAAATTCACGAGACATAGCGTAAATTCATGGGAGGAAACGTATTACGACGGTGAAAGGCAAGAAGAAATCCGGGCTTTATTATTAGGTATAGATTAGCTTGGCGGGTGCACCGCGTAGATGAATCTTGTCCAACGTCTTGCTTGTAGTTTGTTGTTGTTACAAAATTTCCTTCATTAAGTTCAATTTGACGAATGTGGCTATTATTTCTTGGTAAAAGTGCAACAGAGTAAACTTCCCCCCTGCCGCGTAGAACAATATAAAGATGATTTTTTTTGTCCATTTTGGTTATTTCGAGTTTTCTTCTTCTCATCAGTTGTTGTTGCTGAAGGGGGTCGGCTTTCCCTTCTCCGGGACCCTTGTGACAGAATTCAGTTGTGTTGTTTATACCTGAATTTTTGGTAGCATCACCTCCAATCTCAAGCTGACCCACCTTTGCTCTCGAGAACTGCTGCCCCTCTTCGGCTCCAGTCCCTCCATCTCCTTCCTTTCCTGAGTTTGGTCCTGATATATTCCCTTGTCCTCCATGCCTGCTATCAAGATCTTCATCATATCTAGAGGAGGAGTATCTAAACCTATCTGTGTTGGAATTATTGCCCTGTAATTTCCTCTTGGCATCCACAATACCACCCCTTCCACCTCCCCTGCTGAACCTGCCACCATTGAAATTGCCTCTATTGCTTCCAGCCATCCAGAATTGTGGCGGTTGGGGAAGGGAAAACCCTAGGTCTGTGATGTCTAGCCCCCCCCCCCCCCCCCCCCCCCCCCCCCCCTCAACTGAGGGTTTTATATCCCCAAGAGTAGTGGGACAAACCAGAGAGGGGGCCTCAAGTGCGCCCTTGTTCCATCTCTGGGCCAAAATCCAACAAACACTCAAGGTTCATTCCAATTGGGCGCAACAACACTATCCTTTTCAAAAAATTTGTTTCCAGCTCATCCCCAATTCCACCGACTTTTTCCTCAGCCACGACATGTACAGGCGTATGATTTACTTCATAACAATTCCCAATAGAAGGGAAATTCCCCCTCCTTAATGCATTTCTAACTATGCTAGCAGAGGAAACCTTGCCATCAATTTTTTCCAACTATAAATTGTTCAAAACCATGGCCAAACCCTCCTTCAACCACAAATTGTGGTGATTGAGGGGGTTTAATGTCCATTTTTTTCTCATCAGCACGTTTAATACGCTTGATGTTCATCTTAGTCACATTTAGTAGCGATAAGCACTAGTAGAAAACAGGGCTTTCGTCACAGGTCGATCTACACATTAGTCCCGGTTGCATTACGAACCGGGACTAATGTGAGCATTAGTCCCGGTTCGAGCGGCTAGGGCGCCGGTCGGGCATTCGTCCCGGTTCAAATGGGACCTTTAGTCCCGGTTGGAGACACGAACCGGGACTAAAGGGGCCGATACCCTTTAGTCCCGGTTGGTGTCTCCAACCGGGACTAAAGGCTCCTTTGATTCATGGGATTTTTGTAGGATTTTCGTTGCATTCTAATCCTATGGATTTTTCCCTCTGGTGGTCGTTTGATTCACGGGAATAGAAACCTTGGGAATCAATCCTATGGGATTTCCCCTTCTCTATTTCACTGGAAAGTTTCCAAGAGGTCGAAGCTCTCGGAAAGAATCCTGGCGGGAAAAAAGCGCGCGCCGCTCGCTCACCCGCGCGCTCAGTTTTCGCGGTAAACAATATGCTCGCGTAACTTCTGACGAGACCAGTCGCAAAAAACGAGCACCGCTTCCCCGTTCCCTTCGCATCGATCTAGTCGTGCTGCGCCGCCACGGCCGGCCGGCCGCCCGGCCTTCTGCCCAGCTCCCCGGCCGGCCTCCTTGCGCCTGTTCCTCCATCCTGGATGTCCAGCAACAAGGTACGATGCAACTCCAAAAGCCAGATCCGGTCCTCCCGTGCTTCCCATGAATTTTTAGCTATTATACACATAGATTAGATTGATTTGCTTAGTATTAGTTTGAAATCTGTTGTAGATTCTCTCCGATTTTTCAGATCGAGATTGTTATTTCAGGATTTGGGGATTTTCTCTGTAGCTATTAGTTCCAAAAAAAAATCTCAGAATTTTTTGTGTGCACAAGGCACTAAAATTTCCCTTTTCAAGGATTCTATTGTGAACAAATATCATTTGTTTCCTGTAAAAATTGTATGCTAACAATCTGATGCATGTAGATGGCTGATCGATATTGCTTGTCTGAGCGACAAGGCCATCATCTACAATCAAATGGGGCAATTGATCTTGAAGTTGATGGTGGGACTACAGGTCTAGGTAAGTTCTGATGTTCCAGTGACACTGATAACTTAGATGTGCGGTTTTTTTTTGTGATGTGTTATTGATTTAGAAACTAAATTTGTCCGGTTATGTTGAATATTTAGGAATCGCAAAAGGTAACTCTCGAGCCAAATGGAGTCACCAAATGAAGTTGTACCTTATTAGGCTCCTAAAAGAGCATGATGTGCCTGGTTTTCGGACACATAATGCTTGGAGCAAGGAGGCATGGAATAATATTCTTCATCAACTAAATCAAAAGTTTGATCAGTCATTTACTCTCAACCAAGTCAAACAAAAGGAGCAAGATCTGAAGAGAGACTATCGTACTATGAAAGAGTTGTTGGACGAAAGTGGCTTTGGATGGGATAAGGACAGAAAAATGGTAGATGCACCTGATAGTGTTTGGGCAAGCTTTACTGCTCGTAGGAACAGCAAGGATGCTCTCCAATGGAAAGAAAGATCATTCCCCTTTTATGAAGAATTAGCTCCACTCTATGAAGGTGACTTCAACATAATATTCACATTTCCACTGTAGCTTTTTTAACTTGCAGCCTACACATTGTATATAATGTTTAATTGTTCTAAACAAGTCTCTGGAACTATCCTCTAGGTCGTTATGCTGAAGGGAGAACTCGTCAAGGCATGGACCATTATACTAGCAAGAGAAAGCATGCACCAGGTCCCTCGTCACAGTCGACATAGTTGGTTGATCTCGATCAATCACCATCACCTACTATTGCAAATCCGAAGTCCAACAATGTTATTACAACTTGCATGTCATATTTCAAGTACATGAATGGTAGCAGAACTTGGATAAAATATTACATATTCTGTGATCTTCGTGATACATATTGTGCCCACATTTGCTGTGCTATATAATCTCGTTTTTTATTCCCAGCTTCTCTAGAGTAATTAAAATCATGTATATCATTATGATAGTTGTGGTCTCCACTTGGCACATCAACAAATTGTTCTTGATCAATCTCCACACTAGTATTCTCAGGCCAAGATAAATCTCCATCATGCAAACGTATGAAATTGTGCAGCACACAACTAGCAACCGATATGTCAATTTGTTTGGTAACCGAGTAATGTGAAGCCACTCTCAATATCGGAAATCTCATTTTTAGTATAGCAATAATCCTCTCGATATGATTTCGGAGTTGTGCATGTCGTAGGTTGAATAATTCCTTGTAATTTCTTGGCCTTTGGCGAGCTCTTCCTTGTTCTTGTAAGTGGTACCTAGTACCACGATATGGAGCCAAAAATTGTGGTGTGTTTGCATAACCAGCATCTACATGGTAAATTTTTCCGGGGGGTACTTGAAAACCATGGTTAAGTGCATCTTGTAGGACTCTTGCATCTGAAGCCGACCCCTCCCAACCAGCATGCACATGCACAAACTTCAGATCAAAATCACATGCAACCATAACATTTTGTGACAATGTTTGCTTCCTATTGCGATATGGTTCTTGCTCATGAGCAGGTAGTTTCAATGGAATATGTGTACCATCTATAGCGCCGATGCAATCCTGCATAAATACATGTACATAAGCCATATAATCTTCTCTGTAAAATTTTGAAATTATGTTACTAGAGTCATAAGCGTTTATACATACCATAAAGAAAGGGTAGAACTTTTCTTTGCTCAAGATTGGATGCGGGTGTAGGGAAGGTGGACGTATGTATACAGAATAGAGTTGAGTAATTGCACTGAGCACTTCTCCAAAATAGTAACTGATTGTTTGTCCGCTATGCTGAAACCAATCTGCCAAAGTATCATTTGTTGCATTCTTAGATAATGCATACAAAAATATAGCAACTTGTTCTTCTACTGAGACATCTGTTCCATCAACAAGGCGATCATTCTCGCGCAATTTGTGTACCAAAGCTTGAAATATATCGGTCTCCATTCTGAAGTGCCTTTTGCATAGGTCTTCATGTCCATTTAAAATTTCATTCTGGAGACACCAACCGGAATAAAGGGGTTCTGAAAGTTTTTTTTTACGTTCTTACAAGTGGGATCTGTTTTTAGTTTCTGTTTTAAATTGCTTATATCTTTTAGGATATTTGATCTTTTTGAGTGATTCTTTTTGTATTAGATTCCAAATTTTGTCTAGTTTCTGTTTGTGCCATTAGTTTTCAAATTTGAATGGTTTAAATTTGAATTTGTTCAAATTTGCTTCAAACCCTAGATTGTGAATAACTTGAGTTTACAAATAGATTTTAATTTAATTCTTTTTGCTCCTAGTCACGTGTTAGATTGTTGTCACAGTAAGATTTATTTGGTTATTTTTAGAATAAATTAAATTAGGATTTTAATTAAAACAATAGTGTTTTGCTTATATAGTTGTTTTAGTCATTTAATTGTTGTTTTTTATTATTTTTAGTTAGTTCTTTCTGTAGATTTTAACATGTTGTAGTATGGTGCATATTGAATGCACAAAAAGTTTAGAGTTGAAATAAGTTAAAAAATGAAATGCCTTTGTAACAGACGAGTTTTCGTCCGAAACCTTGATACTTCGAAGGAGATGGTCCAGTTTGTACACGAAGTGCATCCAGTTTTTGCCGTAACCCTCTCAACTTTATAGCACATGCTATGTGGGTGAAATGATGATACCATGCCAAGTTTCAACCTTTTCAGAGTTCATTTGTAGGGCTTTTCAATTTCAGGGTCATTTAGCTCAAAAACAAAATCATTAAATGCATGAAAAATAACAAATGAAGTTAGAAAAGGTTGAAATTTGAGGATATGGCTTTGAATGGTGCATATTGAATGCACAAAAAGTCTGGAGTTGAAATAAGTTAAAAAAATGAAATGCTTTTGTAACAGATGGGTTTTCGTCCGAAACCTTGATACTTCGAAGGAGATGGTCCAGTTTGTACACGAAGTGCACCCAGTTTTTGCCGTAACCCTCTCAACTTTGTAGCACATGCTATGTGGGTGAAATGATGATACCATGCCAAGTTTCAACCTTTTCAGAGTTCATTTGTAGGGCTTTTCAAATTAAGGGTCATTTAGCTCAAAAAAATCATTAAATGCATGAAAAATAGCAAATGAAGTTAGAAAAGGTTGAAATTTGAGGATGTGGCTTTGAATGGTGCATATTGAATGCACAAAAAGTCTGAACTTGAAATAAGTTAAAAAAAATGAAATGCCTTTGTAACAGATGGGTTTTCGTCCGAAACCTTGATACTTCGAAGGAGATGGTCCAGTTTGTACACGCAGTGCATCCAGTTTTTGCCGTAACCCTCTCAACTTTTTAGCACAAGCTATGTGGGTGAAATGATGATACCATGCCAAGTTTCAACATTTTCAGAGTTCATTTGTAGGGCTTTTCAAATTAAGGGTCATTTAGCTCAAAAAAAATCATTAAATGCATGAAAAATAGCAAATGAAGTTAGAAAAGGTTGAAATTTCAGGATGTGGCTTTGAATGGTGCATATTGAATGCACAAAAAGTTTGGAGTTGAAATAAGTTAAAAAAAATGAAATGCCTTGGTAACAGATGGGTTTTCGTCCGAAACCTTGATACTTCGAAGGAGATGGTCCAGTTTGTACACGTAGTGCATCTAGTTTTTGCCGTAACCCTCTCAACTTTTTAGCACAAGCTATGTGGGTGAAATGATGATACCATGCCAAGTTTCGACCTTTTCAGAGTTCATTTGTAGTGCTTTTCAAATTAAGGGTCATTTAGCTCAAAAAAATCATTAAATGCATGAAAAATAGGAAATGAAGTTAGAAAGGGTTGACTCTGGCTTGGTTAACCTTAGTTGTGACTCTGGCTGGGACGGTGCAAGCAGATGTAGTCGACGGTATGATTGGATGGACACCAACCCGGACTAAAGGGGTTCTGAAATTTTCAAACTCTCCCCCCCCCCCCCCTTGGACCGCCTTTTTTAGTTTTGTACAAAATAAACAAAAATGATAAAATCTTCAAAAAATAAAATCCTTTGAGATGTAGTTAGGTTTTAGTGTCTAGTTGGTATAGAAATTTTGAAATATGAATTTTGACCGTTTTTGCAATAAAACGAAAAAAAAATGTAAAACGGCCATAACTTTCGCATACGACGTCGAAAAAAAAAGTTTAATATATCAAAAAAAACTAGAGAAAAATTGGTACTCGATTTCACCGGGATTTACCCGGTGAAGTTTTCTCAGATTCTCAAAATTCCAAAAGTAAAAAAAGTTATTTCAAAAAGAAGATTTTTTCAAAAAATTAATTTTATTTAAAAATAAATAAATGATGTCATATTTGGATTCCTCACATTTTTCTGATAATAATGGATATATTATTTATCGAATTTCGATTTACAGATTTAAAGATATTAATTATGCCATATTAAATGAATAAATGGCAAAAAAATGAATAAAATAATATTATACTTATTTTATTTTCATTGAAATTCAATATTATTATTACTTATTTTGTTTATTTTAATAATTGTTTGGAATTCAAAAAATTAAATCATGTGACATCAAGACCTAAGGGTTAATAGGATTGATAGCTTACTATTGTCAGGAAAACAACAAGTGCAGACTTGGAAACTAGGGGCGATAGAACCAGGAAGTTAAGCGTGCTGGGGCTGGAGCAGTGAGAGGATGGGTGACCGGCCGGGAAGTTACACGATTTGGAATGAGTGCTCCAGGCTGGAGCAGTGAGAGGATGGGTGACCGGCCGGGAAGTTACACGATTTGGAATGAGTGCTCCACGCTGGAGAAGTGATGACGGGTGATTAGAGATTAAATTGTCAAATAATTCAAAGATTTGAAAATCGGAATAAAACTTAAAAACAAATCAAAGAAAATTAAAAAAAATCAAATTTTTTTTCTAAAAATTCCTTTAGTCCCGGTTGGTGTTGGCCGGGACTAAAGGTCCTCCCTCCCGCGCCCCAGACAGTTCGTAAGCGAACCGGGACTAAAGGTTTTGGGCTTTAGTCCCGACCCTTTAGTCCCGGTTCCAGAACCGGGACAAATGGGCCTCTGGAACCGGGACAAATGAGCATTTTTCTACTAGTGAAGATACTTTGAATGGTCAACGCACATACCTAAATTTGTTGACGACAGAGGCCCTTCTCACTCGTCATGGGAAACCTCCCCGACCAGGAAGCAGAAGCGGTTGCCAGCCGAAGAGGCCCCTACTGCTGGCGGGAGAGGGCCAGCAGCCGTGGGAAATAGCGTGGCAAGCAAGGAGAGCGCCTTGGGAGCGTTGCGATCTCCACCCTTGCCCTCCTCCTCCTTGCAGGCGTCGCCACCACTTCGAGCCCGTCGTTGATGATCTCGATGAGCATCGCCGCCGAGCCAGGCGTAGGAAGCCCCACAACCACAACCACTTCTGGCTCCGCTTGCCTCTACGGATCCAGTCCGAATCAGAGCGATTTGAACAATTTCCACTTGTTCTGCTGCTCTGGATCCAGGGATTCCGCCTCCAGCATCGCCCACGGGATTACTCCCGTCGCTGGCTGGGCCTAGAACCCCGGGAAGCAGCTTAGGAGGTCCGCGTCGCTCATCTTCCACATCGCAAGGTACGCCGCGTCGTTGAGCTACTTGGTGGTAGGAAACCACCGATCGATCTCCTGCAGCCGCCCCAGCTTCTCCGCATTCGCGCCTGCCAATGCCTTGATCTGATCCACCCGCCTGGACATCTGGCTGCGCTCCGAGGGAGGCTCCCGCTGCTGGATCTGAGGACGTGCTTGAGGAAGACGAAGACGAAGTGGGAGGGAGAGACGAGAGCGGTAGGAGGGGTGGGGAGGGTGGGGGAGGTGGGATAACCATACGCACTCGCGCAGTCCGCCATTAAGTGCCTCGGGGCGCTCGACGTGATGCACCGCACCGCACACGCCCGCGCCCGATGACACGAAAATCGTATCTCCTCCCCCCGTAAAACGCCACGTCATCACTCTAGTTCTTCTCATCTACCGCACACTCGTCGGCGTCAAGTAAGGCGAGACTCTCCCCACGCCAGAGGAGGGAGCACTGCTGGAATTCAAGAATCGCCGGCGTCCAGAGGTCAGGGACGAACGCAAACAGAAGTTGCCCTGTCCATCTCTTGCATGAGCAAATGTCATCGAAAGCGCGGTAATTAGCTCCCAATTGCAATAACAGAATGTGGCAGTGGTGAATCCTCGGAAACATTCAGAGGTTTGATAGAGCCTAGACTAAATCAAACTGGCCCGTCGGCAGCGGCGTTGTTCTTCGCCTCCAGGCCCTTCTCGGTGATATCCGCTTCACTGGGCCGCCGGTCTGCTCATCTCACTCCCCTTGCCCCACAGCACCAAGTACAGCCCGCCAACGATGAGAGCAGAACCAATAGCACTGCAGAGACAGCGTCTCTCATAAGAAGAAATGCTGAAGTTACAACAATTTCAGGACGAACGAACGTTGATAAAAAGATATATTTAGTATAAGAGGACGTTCGCGTCAATTATCACGCTTCTGACTGCTGAGGACGAGGTTCGGGTTAATGATATTGTGAAAGGTGTCATTAAACCGGGTCTGCCTACCTTCCGACGTGGAGCTGCTCATCGAGGATGGCCCAACCGAGAACGGCGACGACGACGAGGACCACCGGGTTGAACATGGAGACGAACAGCGGCCCGCGCGCCTGGATGCACCACGTCATCACCGCGAACGTGATACCCCAGCCGATGATCCCCTGAACAAGCATACACAAGTCAACTGGAGTGCACGGGCGAGACAATGCTCGGCCGGCTGAATTACCATGTACAGCACGGAGTACAGCCGTAGCCCGATCCACGGCGAGGGTCCACGGTGGCGGCGTGCTCCGCGTAACGCCAGTGGACAGGGGAGGCCGGGACCTTGAGGGGCGCGCCCTTGTACAAGGGCATGATCATGGAGCCGCCGACGCAGACGAGCGTGCCGGCCACCTTGGCCTTCCCGGCGAGTGTGCCGAGCCGCACCGCCTCCATCCTCAGCGCGGCGGCTATGGCGAAGGTGAGGGCCGGGACGATGTTGCCGATCGCGCTGGCCACGGTCGGGCCGGTGGTCTGGAACTCCACAAAGAAGAGCACCTCGCTCACCGCCATCATGCGTGTGCATGCCCGCGTAAGTAACATACGGCAGAACCTGAAAAAAAGTAACATACGGCAGCTCGTCAATCATCATTTTTTTAGAAGAAGAAGAAGAAGAACTCGTCAATCATCTGAATCTATTCACTGCTACGGGCCAGCGACGAAGCACGGTAGTGATCAACCGGCCGAAGTACAAAAACGTGGCTATTTTGTTACTCGCCTGGCCGACCCAACCAACATGTAGCAGTGCTTCTTAATTATGTACCCTGCTGGTCTGACTGATTAATCCCATACTGCTTCCGCAAACCTCGTCATAGATGTTTACACTAGTAGAATATAGGGCATCAGTCCCGGTTCTAGAGGGCCTTTAGTCCCGGTTCTGCAACCGGGACAAAACGATCGGGACTAATGCCCACAACTTTTAGTCCCGGTTGGCTTACGAACCGGGGTTAAAGAAGCTCCACGTGGTCGCCGTGGGGCGCCCAGGCAGGAGGCCATTTAGTCCCGGTTGGTAACACCGACCGGGACTAAAAGACAGCCACGCGTCAGCCCCTGCCAGGCGCTGATATTTTTTTTGAAAGGAGGGGTTTAGGGGTTTTGGAGGGTTTAGGGGTTTCATATTGTGTTCCCCTTTTCTTTTTCTGTTTACCATTTTTATTTTATGCTTTTCATTCAACTCGACACTAGCTACTACATATAGTAATGAAGGAACCATTACACAACATCGTCATGATCAATATATAGAGAGAAGTGACCTCTCTTTCTCCGTGCTTGGTCGAACAATGCAACAAGTTTTCGTAAATCTATTCGACGCTATTACATATAGTACACGTTCATGCATATATATACAATTTACATCTCTTACGATCCTTTACCAAGATCGCAATTCATATCCCGATGGCATTCTCCGTCTTTAGGTATGACATGCTCAACAAAGAATCCCGCCAATTCCTCTTGAATTGCTCGTATGCGATCAGTTGGTAGGAGTTCGTACCGCATCCGCCAGATCTAATTTAAAGAAGGGGGTCAATATATATATGAATGAAACTCAACACAATTGATGATAATAAAATTAAAATGTGAATATTGTTTACGTACTTCAAATTATTCTGGAGATATGCCCCGCTCAGAGGTCGAGTGGCGAATAAACTCGCAAACGTAGTATGCACATAAATTAGTGCCGGTTGCCTGCCACAAGCACTTTACGAGAATAGAGTTCAATCAAAATGATAATCAAGCATGATAATGATATTGAAACTAGAATCAATAAGAGACGATGTGCGGTACTAGCTAGTAGCTAGTACTTACTTTGGGGTGTGAAAATCGCAGCTCTTTTCTCCTTTCACCCCTAGCCTGGTTGGTGAACTTTTTCCAAACCCTGCACGGCAAAGAAAATGATTACTTGATGTCAGGAAATGAAGGAAAGTTGCCGATATGGTGCGATAATTATTTAACTTACTTCTGAAGCATTTCACTCATGTTCGTCCACTCCTTAGGATCTTTACGTCTCGAGTCCAAGACAAGTACTACTCCCTCGTCAGGCCGAATGGCTAGCAGTATAAAGTGGAAACTACGCGCACGCATAACTCATCAATTACACTTAACCTCGAGTAAGCGAAACAGAATGTGCACGTACAAGACAGTAACACTCACTGAAAGTTGTAAGGAAATAGTATTTCCCTTCTGTCTTGTTGTCCAAGTAACGCCCGTAGAAAGTGTTGCTCTATTTCACGGGGGTTGTGTTTTAACGTATGTTCATTGTTGGTATTTGGGTTAATGAACCCAATGTCATAGATTTGTCATTTTTCTGCATTCGATGATCTTCAATCTGCATATAATATAGTGTGAGGATAATTATACATGCAATGAACGAGCTGAGCTAAAGACTTTACAGAAAAAAATACTTACAGACAATAGGAACTGATGATAGTTTTGTCGAGATCCTTTTGGTTGTATAACTGAAAAAATTCATCATATTCAACGAACAACTCCTGGACTCCATTGAAGAAGTGCTCATTTTTAATTCCCACGAAGATATTTCCGGTCCCGTCCTTGCAGGCTTCCAAGTACCATTCATGCAATTGTCGCATCCTCGTTAGTAGACCCTTGAGCTCCTCACGTCTGACAAGAGGCTTCCCGTGCACGTAACTTAAGGATGGTACTACCTCGGCCTTTTCGAACAGTACCGAATCGGGCAAGTAATCACCAGCAGTGATAGCAAGACCACCGGCCGCTATCTCCGGATCATTAGCGATATCGGTAAACACCTTGAGCGGGGGGCACGATTGGTTTTCTTGTTCGCCGAGCTGGGGAATTCTTTTCCCACTTCTTGCGCCACTGCTACTTAAGCTTCCCGACCGCTTCGCTTGACCAAATGTCTTTTGAATACAGCGGTCATAGTCTGATTGCAGCGGAGGCGGTGGTGGTCGCCTAAGGGCATCCAGAGTTCGCTGCGTTTTCACCGGATCTATTTTCTCCTTTGGAGGCGGACGTTTCGGTGCAAGCTGGCGTCTCACTTCTTCAGCCACGATCTCGTTGAGTTCCTCCTCACTCCTCTCGTAGAGTAACTTGGGAGGGGCCTTGGGGCTTGGGCCAGCTCTGAATTTCTTCACTGTTGTATTGCTGCTAGCCGCCGGAGCGGCGGCGGCTCTCTTCCGCCGTTGCTGACGCGGCGGAGGAGGCGGAGTCCGCTATCGCGGCGGAGACAGCTAAGGCGGACGAGGATTCTGCTGAGAGGCCTCCTCCGTCAGAGTCCGCTGAGGCGGCGGAGTCCGCTGAGGCGGCGGAGTCAGCTGACGCGCCGGAGACGACTCAGGCAGCGGAGACGACTGACGCACAGGAGACGGTTGACGCACCGGAGACGGTTGACGCGCCGGAGACGACTTAGGCAGCGGAGACATATGACGCACCGGAGACGGTTGACGCACCGGAGACGGCTGACGCACCGCAGACGACTCAGGCACCGGGGCCTCCTCCGGCTGAGTCTGCTGAGGCGGCGTCCAGTTTGGAAGCAGGATGTTTTCTTCGGGCCTTCTCTCCTTACCGAAGTTTGGCTCGATCCGGAGGGCTAAAAGAAGAAAGAAGCGTTAATATATGTACATACAAAACAATTAATGCATCTAGTCAGCAGAGGCTTTATATATACATATGAACATTTTCAGAAACAGCAGCATATATTGCATAACAGCAGCATATATCTTCACATATTAGCAGCATAAATTCTTCATATATTGCATAACAGCAGCATATGGACATTTTAATTATACATCAATGATCAATCCATCCATCCATAAGCAGGAGGGGCTCACTGGGGGCAGGGGCCGGCGTGGGGACGGCGACGGCGACGTCGGAGCCGGGAGGGCGCAGCGACGGCGACGGCGACGGCGACGGCGGGGCGGCAGGGGCGCGGCGACGGCGACGGGGCAGGGGCGCGGTGACGGCGACGGCGGAGTAGGGCGAGGCGACGGCAGGGCAGGGCGAGGCGACGTCGGGGCAGGGGCTCGGGGACGGTAGGGCGTGGGGCGTCGGCGAGGGCAAAATACGGCAGCCTGGCGGCGTCGAGGTGGTCGTCGTCGCCGTCGGGGGAGAGGAGGAGAAGAAACTGCAGGTGGATTTGGAAATTTTTCTAAGTCCCGCTTATATAGCCACCCCTTTAGTCCTGGTTGGTGGCTCCAACCGGGACTAATGCCCCCCCCCCTTAGTCTCGGTTGGAGGTAAATTTCAGCAGCCCAAAGGGCGGGAAGCAGAGCCCTTTAGTCTCGGTTGGTGGCTCCAACCGGGACTAATGCCTCCCCCCTTTAGTCCCGGTTGGAGCCACCAACCAGGACTAAAGGTAAATTTCAGCAGCCCAAAGGGCGGGAAGCAGAGCCCTTTAGTCCCGATTGGTATCACCAACCGGGACTAAAGGCCCCCCTTTAGTCCCGGTTGGAGCCACCAACCGGGACTAAATGGTTGTGCTTCCCGCAACCAAAAGTTTAGTCCCACCTCGCTAGTCGAGAGGGGCTCGGAGTGGTTTATAAGCGCTCTTGCCGCTGCCCTCTCGAGCTCCTCTCTATTGCAGGCAGTACATGCCTATGTCACGCCCTATTGGGCCTACTAGCACTGCGGGCCTGCATCCTGGCCCATTTCTAGGGTTTCTAGTCGTATGCAGGCCGTTGTGGCTAGCAGGCGGGCCTTTTTTCTATTTTTTGCAGATATTATGTTTTTGAAATTTTAATGTTATTTTTTGCATATGTTTTAGTTGATTCCTTTTGCTATTAGAGTTTTATAAAAGCTTTTTACTATTAAAGTTTTTAACAAATAAATACTTTGATAATTTTAGTTAATATTATTTTGATTCTTTTTAGTTAATTCTTTTTTCTATTAAATTTTTATAAAAGCTTTTTAGTTTTCTATTAAAGCTTGTAACAAAGTATACCTTATGAAAATTCTTTTTACTATTAAAGTTTTTAACAAATAAACACTTTGATAATTTTAGTAAATATTATTTTGATTCTTTTTAGTTGATTCTTTTTGCTATTAGAGTTTTATAAAATCTTTTTAGTTCATTCTTTTTGCGATTAGAGTTTTATAAAATCTTTTTAGTTCATTCTTTTTGCTATTAGAGTTTTATAAAAGCTTTTTAGTTCATTCTTTTTGCTATTACTTCATTCTTTGAGCTAAATGACCCTGAATTTGAAAAGCACTGCAAATGAACTCTGAAAAGGTTGAAACTTTGCATGGTATCATAATTTCACCCACATAGCATGTGCTAAAAAGTTGAGGGGGTTACGGGAAAAACTGGATGCACTTCGTGTACAAACTGGACAATCTCTTTCGAAGTAACAGGGTTTCGGACGAAAACTCATCTATTACAAAAGAGATTTCATGTTTTGAATATATTTTAACTCCACACTTTTTCTGCATTCAATATGCACCGTTCAAAGCCACATCATCAATTTTCAACCATTTTCTGACTTCATTTGCTATTTTTCATGCATTGCATGATTTATTATGAGCTAAATGACCTTGAATTTGAAAAGCACTGCAAATGAACTCTGAAAAAGATGAAACTTGGCATGGTATCATAATTTCACCCACATAGCATGTGCTAAAAAGTTGAGAGGGTTACGGGAAAAACTGGATGCACTTCGTGTACAAACTAAACAATCTCTTTCGAAGTAACACGGTTTCGGACGAAAACTCATCTATTACAAAAGGGATTTCATTTTTTAACATATTTTAACTCCAGACTTTTTCTGCGTTGAATATGCACCATTCAAAGCCACATCATCAATTTTCAACACTTTTCTGACTTCATTTGCAATTTTTTATGCATTTCATGATTTATTTTGAGCTAAATGACCCTGAATTTGAAAAGCACTGCAAATTAACTCTGAAAAGGTTGAAACTTGGCATCGTATAAAAATTTCACCCACATAGCATGTGCTAAAAACTTGAGAGGGTTACGGGAAAAACTGAATGCACTTCGTGTACAAACTGGACAATCTTTTTCGAAGTAACACGGTTTCGCACGAAAACTCATCTATTACAAAAGGGGTGTCATTTCTTTAAACATATTTTAACTCCAGACTTTTTCTGCATTCAATATGCACCATTCAAAGCCACATCATCAATTTTCAACCCTTTTCTGACTTCATTTGCTATTTTTCATACATTTATGATTTATTTTGAGCTAAATGACCCTGAAATTGAAAATCACTGCAAATGAACTCTGAAAAGGTTGAAACTTGGCATGGTTTCATAATTTCACCCACATAGCATGTGCTAAAAAGTTGAGAGGGTTATGGGAAAAATTGGATGCACTTCGTGTACAAACTGGACAATCTCCTTCGAAGTAACAGGGTTTCGGACGAAAACTCATCTATTACGAAAGAGATTTCACCTTTTTAAACATATTTTAACTCCAGACTTTTTCTGCATTCAATATGCACCATTCAAAGCCACGTCATCAATTTTCAACCCTTTTCTGACTTCATTTGCTATGTTTCATGCATTTCATGATTTATTTTGAGCTAAATGACCCTGAAATTGACAAGCACTGCAAATGAACTCTGAAAAGGTTGAAACTTGGCATGGTTTCATAATTTAACCCACATAGCATGTGCTAAAAAGTTGAGAGGGTTACGGGAAAAACTGGATGCACTTCGTGTACAAACTGGACAATCTCTTTCGAAGTAACAGGGTTTCGGACGAAAACTCATCTATTACAAAAGAGATTTCATGTGTTGAATATATTTTAACTCCACACTTTTTCTGCATTCAATATGCACCGTTCAAAGCCACATCATCAATTTTCAACCATTTTCTGACTTCATTTGCTATTTTTCATGCATTGCATGATTTATTATGAGCTAAATGACCTTGAATTTGAAAAGCACTGCAAATGAACTCTGAAAAGGATGAAACTTGGCATGGTATCATAATTTCACCCACATAGCATGTGCTAAAAAGTTGAGAGGGTTACGGGAAAAACTGGATGCACTTCGTGTACAAACTAGACAATCTCTTTCGAAGTAACACGGTTTCGGACGAAAACTCATCTATTACAAAAGGGATTTCATTTTTTAACATATTTTAACTCCAGACTTTTTCTGCGTTGAATATGCACCATTCAAAGCCACATCATCAATTTTCAACCCTTTTCTGACTTCATTTGCTATTTTTTATGCATTTCATGATTTATTTTGAGCTAAATGACCCTGAATTTGAAAAGCACTGCAAATTAACTCTGAAAAGGTTGAAACTTGGCATGGTATAAAAATTTCACCCACATAGCATGTGCTAAAAAGTTGAGAGGGTTACGGGAAAAACTGAATGCACTTCGTGTACAAACTGGACAATCTTTTTCGAAGTAACACGGTTTCGCACGAAAACTCATCTATTACAAAAGGGGTGTCATTTCTTTAAACATATTTTAACTCCAGACTTTTTCTGCATTCAATATGCACCATTCAAAGCCACATCATCAATTTTCAACCCTTTTCTGACTTCATTTGCTATTTTTCATACATTTATGATTTATTTTGAGCTAAATGACCCTGAAATTGAAAATCACTACAAATGAACTCTGAAAAGCTTGAAACTTGGCATGGTTTCATAATTTCACCCACATAGCATGTGCTAAAAAGTTGAGAGGGTTACGGGAAAAACTGGATGCACTTCGTGTACAAACTGGACAATCTCCTTCGAAGTAACAGGGTTTCGGACGAAAACTCATCTATTACGAAAGAGATTTCACCTTTTTAAACATATTTTAACTCCAGACTTTTTCTGCATTCAATATGCACCATTCAAAGCCACGTCATCAATTTTCAACCCTTTTCTGACTTCATTTGCTATTTTTCATGCATTTCATGATTTATTTTGAGCTAAATGACCCTGAAATTGACAAGCACTGCAAATGAACTCTGAAAAGGTTGAAACTTGGCATGGTTTCATAATTTCACCCACATAGCATGTGCTAAAAAGTTGAGAGGGTTACGGGAAAAACTGGATGCACTTCGTGTACAAACTGGACAATCTCTTTCGAAGTAACACGGTTTCGGACGAAAACTCATCTATTACAAAATGGATTTCATTTTTTAACATATTTTAACTCCAGACTTTTTCTGCATTGAATATGCTACATTCAAAGCCACATCATCAATTATCAACCCTTTTCTGACTTCATTTGTTATTTTTTATGCATTTCATGATTTATTTTGAGCTAAATGACCCTGAATTTGAAAAGCACTGCACATGAACTCTGAAAAGGTTGAAACTTGGCATGGTATAAAAAATTCACCCACATAGCATGTGCTAAAAAGTTGAGAGGGTTACGGGAAAAACTGGATGCACTTCGTGTACAAACTGGACAATCTCTTTCGAAGTAACACGGTTTCGCACGAAAACTCATCTATTACAAAAGGGGTTTCATTTCTTTAAACATATTTTAACTCCAGACTTTTTCTGCATTCAATATGCACCATTCAAAGCCACATCATCAATTTTCAACTCTTTTCTGACTTCATTTGCTATTTTTCATGCATTTATGATTTATTTTGAGCTAAATGACCCTGAAATTGACAAGCACTGCAAATGAACTCTGAAAAGGTTGAAACTTGGCATGGTTTCATAATTTCACCCACATAGCATGTGCTAAAAAGTTGAGAGGGTTACGGGAAAAACTGGATGCACTTCGTGTACAAACTGGACAATCTATTTCGAAGTAACAGGGTTTCGGATGAAAACTCATCTATTACGAAAGAGATTTCAATTTTTTAAACATATTTTAACTCCAGACTTTTTCTACATTCAATATGCACCATTCAAGGCCACATCATCAATTTTCAACCCTTTTCTGACTTCATTTGCTATTTTTCATGCATTTCATGATTTATTTTGAGCTAAATGACCCTGAAATTGACAAGCACTGCAAATAAACTCTGAAAAGGTTGAAACTTGGCATGGTTTCATAATTTCACCCACATAGCATGTGCTAAAAAGTTGAGAGGGTTACGGGAAAACCTGCGCCACATAGAAAACCTGCGTCACATCATTGGCTAGGACGAATGGTTCATCTGTGTACCCAAGATTGTTGAGATCCACTGTTGTCATTCCGTACTACGGGTCTAACTGTACCCCGCCTCCTGGCAGATTGACCAATTTGCACCGAAACAAAGGGACCTTAAATTCATGTCCATAGTCAAGTTCCCATATCTTCTCTATGTAACCATAATATGTGTCCTTTGCCCTATTGGTGATTGCTGCATCAAAGCGGACACCACTGTTTTGGTTGGTGCTCTTTTTATCTTGGGCGATCGTGTAAAATGTATTACTATTTATCTCGTACCCTTGGTTTGTGCTCCAAAGTACACAGTGATCAAATGTTATTACTGAAAAAATAAATACATAAAGTTCATACATATTTCTCATAGAACAACATACAACTCTCTAGAGCATCTAATTAAAACATAAATTGAAACTAACATACAACTATGTAAAACATTTAAATGCAGCAACAAATGCGATCATAATCGCAACTAAGGTAACAATTGATCCAACAGCATAATGATAACAAGCCTCATTATCAATGGCATATTTTCTTATCTTTCTAATCTTCAAGCGCATTGCATCCATCTTGATCTTGTGGTCATCGACGACATCGGCAACATGCAACTCCAATTTCATCTTCTCCTCCTCAATTCTTTTCAATTTTTCTTTCAAATACTTGTTTTCTTTTTCAACTAAATTTAACCTCTCGACAAGAGGGTCGGTTGGAATTTCCGGTTCACATACCTCCTAGATAAACACATCTATGTCACGGTCGGCATAATTGTCATAAGCACTAAATGAAACAAAAAGTTATAAAAGATAATATACCACATCCGAATCATAGACCGGACGAGGGCCGACGTGGGCGGATACCATGACCATGGCACTATATAATAACAAACAATAATAAAAGTAAGAAATTTATACAAGTATCTATGTAAATCATACAAGTAAGAATTTTTTTTCTTTCAAAAAGAAGATAAGAACAAGGGGCTCACCACGGTGGTGCCGGCGACGAGATCGGCGCGGGCGATCGACGATGGTGAGGACGGGGACGGGACGTGACGGACCGCCAAACCTAGACAAATCTAGGGGAAAATGGAGCTTGGAGGTCGAGCTTGGAGAGGAGAAAGCTTAAGCATGGCTCAGGCATTTCATCGAACACCTCGTGTGCATAGGAGGTGAGAGCAGAGCAGCACACACCTCCCACACACCGGCCGGCCAAAAAACAGAGGAGTGAGCGGGCAGGGGCAAGCATATATATAGGCATATCTTTAGTCCCGGTTCTAGCCACCAACCGGGACTAAAGGGGCTGCGCCAGGAGCGAGGACCTTTAGTCCCGGTTCGTGTCTGGAACCGGGACTAAAGGGGTCAGACGAACCGGGACTGGTGCCCGTCGAGGCCCGGCCGGCGTCCTGGCCTCATGAACCGGGACTGATGCACCCATTAGTCCCGAACACGACCGGGACTAATGCAATATTCTGGCTTGGACCAAAGCCCTGTTTTCTACTAGTGTTATAATGTTGATTCTTAATGCAACTAACACCCGGCCAGCATGGTAAGCCACAACAAGAATTTGCAATAATTGATTGATTAATGATTCCCTTCTCTGACACTCATAAACTTCTCTTAGCACGTTGACATGGTGTGTTCAGCTTTTTTATATCTTCTTTTTTAGAAGGCCATCCAGGCGGGGTTGAGTTCTTACTAGCACATATGTCCGTGCGTTGCAACGGAAGAGTTAATTTATGTATCCATCGAAATAACCATGAGCCATCTCTTCATACACTTGATGATCAATGAAAATATGTTTGATTCTGAGCGAAACGACCCTAGTTTGTTGCATGCAACTCGACCCTTACATAGCGCCTCTCACCTCCTGGTTGCGTTATTTTTGTTGCACGTCACGGCCGCTTCCTGAGCCTTCATTTTTGTAGATTAATATATAGCCCAACTTAATTGGTTGCAACCTTATAAAGGGTGGTTGAGGTCTGGGGTTCGAGACCACAAGAATCAATTATTATTTTTCTTCAGCATAATTCTTTATCGCACAATGACCATGGGCCTGCCCCTGCAGGAAAATATGCACTGGGGCAGAGGGTCGGGCCCATAGCCTGTGTTCAAGACATGCAACCAATGAGCCAAAAAAATGGAAGCCCAATGATGGACGATTTTTTTTTATTCTTTATATACGAGAAAAAACGGGAGTAAGAAACATACGTTATGTATATAGGTATATATAGAAAACAGAAGTACTAATTAAGGGTGCCACATAAACATAATTTTAAAAATAATTAACAAGCAAGACTTCATATTTAGAATCTACACATTTTTCTGAGCAATTTTCGTATATAACATGCTAAATTTGGAGTTAGCGTTTAAAGATATCAATATTTTAAAAATTACTTGAATGTGCCATTTTTTTAGAAAAACAAAATAGCTGGACCGAAATTGAACTGTGCAACCCATCTGCTCGGTGAAATTTGGTGAGGCAACTCTATCTTAAACAAATAAAAATTCGGGGAGAAAAGGCAGAAATTTGGTGAGGCAGCTCTATCTTACACAAATAAAAATTCGGGGAGAAAAAGTAGAAAACAGAGGGAGAAGCCTGGATCGAAACCAGGTCTTGTCGATGGAAGGGTGACGCCCTAGCTTTTGCCTTTGTGCCAATGTGAGGGCATAGTTGTACATGAACCAAATGCAACAGGCGGCCACTTAATAAAAAATGAATCGTTTTTGCCACTTACAGGTGGCATTGGTGGGTAATTCTTTTCAACTTCAAGGGTAATTTCTACGATGGACGCCAGAAGCAATAGCCTCTTTATTATTTGGTAAAGATTAGTGTTTTATAAAGCAAGAGATAAAAACCATTTTGTCATATACAAAATAATACTCCATGCTGGAAAAACCAACGAGAAGCAATTTGTTGGTTGTCCCAAAGAGCTCGCGAACATCATATTGTGTAGTTTACCATCCTACACCAATATAAGAAGTGTTATCTTGTATAGACAAATATAGATTCCTAACATGAGTTTTAAACTCTTAATTCTTAGTTTCAAAACAAACATATTTTTTATTAAAATGTTAGTGGCACTAATAAAAGACGTCCCTCACAAAAGGTGAAATAACATATACCGCATCTTGTTGTCACTGCGGGGACGTCTCTACGTGGCTGTGTCATCATCGATGTCTTGTCTTTGGCTTTGGGTCACCGTGGTGTAGGAAGGTGAGAGTCTTAGAGCCATCCAGGTAGACCCCGAGCACGCCCATGGCAGCAGAGCCACCAACACCCGAGCAGGCCCATGGCGCTAGAACAATCAGCAATAGCTCAGGCAAGACCATGGCCCGGGGGATGCTAAGGCTGAGCTGATGTGAACTCGAAGCACACCAACCAAACTCGAGGTACCTGAAGTGGACCTGCAAGTTTGTTGTTAGGGCCGCCAAGCCCATCATCTTCTCCTTTTCATATCGGCGCAAGGCTTGCTAAGCCTCTTGTGAACCAGCTGAGGAAGGAAGGGATAGTCAGAAGAGAGGTCTGGAAAATATAGTTTGGAACCAGAGCGGCGATGCTTGAGTGGGCTGGGACTTTTATCGAAAGGCTTTTTATATGTGCTTATTCAGCATGACTTAGGGCCAAAAATCAGTTTGAGCATACCTATTCGAAATATGTACTACTATATAGTGTACGGAGTTTATCTTAAAAAGTACAGTGTACCAATTTTAAATTGTACCTACATATCATTCCTATAACCCCCATTGGTCTCCTAAATCTAACGGTTGAGAACAGTGGGAATGTGGGATTCGTGGCGAACAGTAAATCATGGTTGTTTCCATCCTTCCTCGAAAAAAAATGCTCCATAACAAATGCCTCTGGATTATATTGCAGTCTTAACAGAGGACATGTGAGTCCAAGTGAGATGGTCTCAAACGACCTATGGAGAGAGAGAAAGTAAGGCCCTGTTTGGTTACAGGGACTAGACTAGAAAAAGTCCCTTTTAGTCCCTATGTAACCAAACAGGGGGGACTTTTTCTTAAGGTACTAGAAAAAGACTCTGCTGAAGGGTTTTTTTTCTTTAGTCCCTGGGACTAAAAAAAGTCTAGTCCCTTGCAACCAAACACCCCCTAAAGTACTCTTATTTTCTTATTCTGCTTCTATGAGTTACCAAATAGTGCGGTTGCATGCCATTTTCTTTACCTTTTTCATACTTAATTTCTGCATTTGTACACTGTAATTTGTGTTTTTTTTTTACCAAAACCACTCTGTATTTTCATCCTTTTTTCTGACGGGAAGGCCTCCGGGCTAGCTTTATTCAAATTCAAATAGCAGTTAAATCATCCGCTAAAAACTTAAAAATAGAATCAGGGGGTTATCTGAGCAGTTAAAATTCCGAACCGGCATCTCAACAAATAAAATCTGAACCGCCGGGGATGCGCCATAAAACCCGGTGCAAAGATGCCATTTAGGTTAGACCGGTCGTTCGTTAGTAAGTGTCCCTGCAACCCCTTACAGGATGTAGAGCCCGCTATGATCAGTCATCAACTGATGATGCACACCCAGCAGTATTTCGCTGGCATATGTGTAGTGTAGGCCGGCAACATCAAACAGAAAAACATTGGCAGGACCAAAACGCAAAGACGTGCGTTCCCTTTTCTTTCGGGAAACACAAAGATGGGCGTTCCCTCCCGTATGTGTCACATTTTTACTGGACTGGCCCATGCAGCCATATTTGGCTATTTTGTCTTTTATTAGTTTTTGGGAGATCATTGCTGCAACTAATCAATTGGCATGCAGGGAGAAATAATGACTACTTTGCTGAAATGATATGTTTACATACCCGAGACTGGACGAAATGAGTATCTCTACACCTGAAGGAGTAGCCTGCGGTCGTGATGGTAGGTTTCCGTTACGAGTTTATTTTCGTTATACCTCCCACCTTCGTTCAGTTTTTTGGGCTTCCCTCTCACCTCCTACAAACCAGGCGCCTCAAAGCTACGTATCTCTACTCCTAATTGCTCAGTTGGTGAATAGCATCTCGGTTTTTTTCGTTCGTTTTTTTTTTCGTCTCACCTCCCGCCACCACCCCTTCACATTGGTTTTTCCACCTTCCAATAAAAACTTTCCTAATATTTACAAGTTTTCCTAACCAGCCATGTTATAAATGGCAGGAACCAATAATATGTTACCAAACAATGAAATCCAATTATGTGGTAATCAATTTTGAATCCTAACTTTCCTAACACATGGATCCTTTCTAACAATCAAATCTCTATTATTAAATGACCATCAATATGTATTCGTCGTTGATACCCAGCCCCTCCTCCAACGAAGTCCTCCCTGTCTCTAGTTTTTCTGTTTTTTCATCGGAGACCGCTCGTATGGTTTTTTTCGTCTCTCCTCCCACCCTCCCACCCTCACACTGGTTTTTCATCCTGCAATTAAAACTTTCCTAACCAGCCACGTTACAATCGGGTAGGAACCGATAATACTTTATGAAACAATGAAGTCCAATTTCATGACAATCAATGCCAAATCCTAACTTTGCTAATGGATCGATCCCTGCCTCCCTAAAAACGAAATCAATGCCAAATCCTAACTTTCCTAAAGGATCAATCCATGCCTTTCCTAACAACCAAATCTCTACTATTAAACGGAAATTGGTGAATGATGGTTCATCATTTTAGTCCTCCATAATGGTACGTCGTGTTCTGCCCACACTTACCAAAACAATTAATCACACTTACCAAATCTCTGTAGGAAGTTGTTCGTTTCGTTCGCTTGCCTCCCTCCCATCGATCGATCCACCCCTAGACATCCCCACTCCCGATTTTTTTTTGACGGACAGAGAACCAAAAAAATGAGCCTAAAAACCTATGTATGCCCCCCCCCACTTCCCCCTCTCCCTCCAGGACTGCTCGCGCGGGCGGCTCCAGAAGAGAAAATCCTAGACCCGCGCGCACCCCCTTCCCTGTGCTCCCCTGGCCGCCGCCGCTGATGCCTGGCCATCAAAGGCGAAGGGCGTGGACGGCGCACCCCGACAGGCCTCCTTTGCACGGGGGATAGTCATCAAGAGGCGGCATGGGGAGAGTTCCGGTGTGGTGGCACACGACGGAGAGCACGTGGTGCGGCGGAGATGAGCCGGGAGCTCGCAGAGGAGTGGCGGGTGCGTTGTGGTTTTCCGGCATGCGACGGCGTCGGTGGCGGTGCATTTGTGCCGTGGTTGCAGAGGGAGGTCCGGCTCGGCCTGGAGATGCTGCGCGAGCGGCGGCGGGGTGGCTTATGTTGTGCGTGGGTGGCATGGGGTCGTCGGCGTCACCGGATGGCTGCGGGAGGCTGCAGCGCAAGTGTGGGTGGTGGCGGCGTCAACCGGATCTGATCTGGGCCACTCGGTTGTGGTTGCGACGAAGCTGCCCGCCTGGAGTGGTAGACTAGCTGCTCGTGGTGCTGGCGGCCTAGCCGTGCTGGTGCTGGTGTTGGAGTATGGTCGGAGCTGCTCGTGGTGTTGGTGTGTTAAAGGATGAAAAGAGCTCCGTGTTCTTGGCTCGTGCTGGAGGTGGTGTTGGACCGCGTTTCCTCAGTCGTGCTGGGTTTCTCCGCGATAGTACATGTTCTAGGCCCCATATTTCATTCCTTCCATCAAGAGCAACAAAATTTCTGGGAGGAACTACTGTCCTGCTCCTCACCATCAATGCGCTTGGACGTGAATTCAGTCATACCCGTTATGTTGTTTCAGGGTTGTGTTGTGAACTTGAAGTTCAACCAATTATTATACTGTTCAAAGATTCATTAGATGAGCAGATTTTTCATGTTTGGTGCATTAAACAACTAGTTTAATTGTTTTCAAGTACAGTGCAATTGCTCTTTCTTTTAAACACTTGCATTGGTTCAACCGACTAAAGTTGACATGCACGTGTTTCACCACTGATGCACTACTTTCTTCTCTTTGCTTGAAGTGATCTTAGCATGTCTATGAATTCTTTGTTTTCTTACGAGTAAATTTATCTTTATTTCCTTTTTAAATATAAAAGTTACATATATACATATAGTTATTTACACATGTCTTCATTAGTTGGACTTTCAGGACGAGCTACTAAGACAACCAATGAACTTACTTTGAGTAGCGCTGGTACGAAGATAGCACTTCGCAAAGGAAAAACCGAGAAGCCTCTGTTTAGTAGAGGAAAAGGAATGGCAGGTCTTACTTGTGTGTACCTTACATTTACTGTGAATGCTATTATATTATGTGTGTATATACACAGATAAGAAATAGCTTCCAAGGATACGGTGGATATACATAAGCAATATGATGTGCATGGCTCAAACGTTTTGGTAGGATTTATTTATTAAACAGTTGTATTATATTTTTAGTCATTAAATGTGTGGTGGCGTGTTCTGCTTGAGCTTGGCGCCGATTTAAAGGGACACCGCTAGAGCTGGTGCCGACACGGAGGTCCCCCAACGGGAAGGGGTGTCCCTGAGTACGGCATATGAAGATGTCAAAGAAAGAATTAGGCGCAAGGTGTTAGGCTAACATTTTGCTGTGCCTGCCTAAGCGGCACCTTTGCACATATAGGTGTTTTGTATCAACAAGCAATGAGCAACACAGTTGGATCTTCCTGCACGGTCTTCGGTTCCTCCAGAGGAAACTAAGGTGAGCCACTGCCCCTTTGTATTACCTTTTTACATGCTGATGGTTAGGGATTTGAACAATTCGCCCAGTATCCCTTGTGTATGTTCTTCACTAAAATAAATTCACACCCCTTACTCTTGTGCTTATCTTCTTCAATAGCCATGACCATTAAACAATGGCTATGTCTTACTACTTTATGCAAAGCAACTGTAGGTTATGATCATTTTTTGACGAGGCACATCTTGCTTTGGACGACCAGGGTGATATTTGTGAGAGGTTCCAACAGTTAATGCCCGAAAAAGAGAAGGTGTGTACGTACATAAGTAACAATTTATATTTTATTGTTTTTATGTTATTGGAAGCACCCATGATGTATGAAACAGAAAAATAAAATCTATCACATGTCACAAGAGAACCCTAATGGTACATGTTACATGAATAGTGTTGAACTACTAAATGAACCCTTATAAGGTGGTGTGGAACTAGTAGGAGATCTTGGTCAACACAAAAAAAGAAAAAGGAGCTCTTGGTATTGAGGCCTGGACGATGATTTGCGTAGGTCGGCGCCTCCTAGGAAGCCATTTGTTCCTTCGCTTCCCTTCCGGATTGATACCCATCGCCCAGGTTCAATTAAGATCCTCGTTGTCGGCACTTCTAATTGGAATATATTAATTACATGCTTAGGTCAGTGTTTTTTATTGATCAATTCTTCTCAGTGTTCTTTTATCGATCAATTATCCCCCCCCCCCCTCCTAAAATCCTTCTGCAAGCTTCTATATATGTTGCATCCTTTTATACCCAATTGATTTAGTTTTATGGGTTTGTGCTCTTGTTAATTTCTTAACTACGGTTATGGTGTGGTGATGTAGAGCTATTTGGAAGAGTTCACGGGCAAATATGCTTGGGAGAGACATTTAATGCAACAAGAGACTCCTTTCTATCGGACTTGCTTTCGATGCTGAGAAGATTGCAAACAAATGGGTTGACAAAAGACAAATCCCATGAGAAATCAAAGGACGACAAGAGAATATTGGATTCTCGGTGATCGAAGGATCTCAAGGTAGTTGTTAGTATGATGATATTGTTATGGTGCCCTGGTGTGCACTGCTTGGCATCGGGGATCGACTTGGGATGTCTTTATCATGGAGATCGATGGCAACACAACACGACTGTGCTTGGCACGACTCGGCTGGGTAGAAGATCATGCCCGACGACAAGGGCGTCATCCCACCTCCTCTCCACGCCACACATACAAACATGTCAGCTATGGGCCTCAAACTAATCGAGAGTTTTAAGCCAATCTACACCTCCCTCCGGATCCAACTGCCTAGGATGCCAGACCGGTGGCGGGCGTGCTGGCTCAGTGTCGAGGCGTGACGGAAGTGTTGGAAATATGCCCTAGAGGCAATAATAAATTGGTTATTATTATATTTCCTTGTTCGTGATAATCGTTTATTATCCATGCTATAATTGTATTAATTGGAAACTCAAATACATGTGTGGGTACATAGACAACACTGTGTCCCTAGTATGCCTCTAGTTAACTAGTTCGTTGATCAAAGATGGTCAAGGTTTTCTGGCCATAGACATGAGATGTCATTTGATAACGGGATCACATCATTAGGAGAATGATGTGATGGACAAGACCCAAACTATAAACATAGCATATGATCGTGTCAGTTTATTGCTATAGTTTTCTGCATGTCAAGTATCTGTTCCTATGACCATGAGATCATGCAACTCACTGACACCGGAGGAATACCTTGTGTGTATCAAACATCACAACGTAACTGGGTGACTATAAAGATGCTCTACAGGTATCTCCGAGGGTGTCTGTTGAGTGGGCATGGGTCAAGACTGGGATTTGTTACTCCGTGTGACGGAGAGGTATCTCAGGGCCCACTCGGTAATACAACATCACAATAAGCCTTGCAAGCAATGTGACTAAGTGTTAGCCACGGGATCTTGTATTACAGAACGATTAAAGAGACTTGCCGGTAACGAGATTGAACTAGGTATAGAGATACCGACGATCGAATCTCGGGCAAGTAACATACCAAAGAACAAAGGGAACAGCATACGGGATTAACTGAATCCTTGACATGGAGGTTCAACCGATAAAGATCTTCGTAGAATATGTAGGAACCAATATGGGCATCCAGGTCCCGCTATTGGTTATTGACCGTAGAGGTGTCTTGGTCATGTCTACATAGTTCTCGAACCCGCAGGGTCTGCACACTTAAGGTTCGGTGACGTTTCGGTATAGTAGAGTTATGTATGGTGGTGACCAAAGGTTGTTCGGAGTCCCGGATGAGATCCTGGACGTCACGAGGAGCTCCGAAATGGTCCGGAGGTAAAGATTGATATATAGGAAGTCCTGTTTTGGTCACCAGAAAAGTTTCGGGTATTTCGGTAGTGTACCGGGAGTGCCGGGAGGGGTACCGGGGACCATCGGGAGGGGTGTCTCGACCCAAAGGACCTCATGGGCTGTGGGAGGAGTCAAACCAGCCCCTAGTGGGCTAGCCTAACCCCCCTACTAAGGCCCATGTGGCTTTGGGTGGAAAAAATCCAAAGGAGGAAAGGTGGAAAGGGTTTCCAAGTGGAGAGGAGGAATCCTACTCCTAATAGGATTGGAGTAGGACTCCTCCACCTCCAATTTCGGCCAAACCTTGAGGGTTTGAGGCTGCCTCCTCCCCTCCCTCCCTCCTATATATACTAGAGGATTTACAGGGGAGAGCTAACCCTAATTGCCACGTGCTCCCTCTACTTCATCTAGATCGGTTTCTCCTCTAGTCTAGTTTCAGCGGTGCTTAGGCGAAGCCCTGCCGGAATTGTTCCACCACCATCGTCGCCGCGCCGTCGCGCCGCCGGAGAACTCTTCTACCTCTCCGCTCCCTCTTGCTGGATCAAGAAGGCGGAGATCGTCATCGAGCTGTACGTGTGCTGAACGCGGAGGTGCCGTCCGTTCGGCGCTAGAGCGGGACGGATCGTGATGGGATCGTGGGACGGATCGAGATTGGATCGCGAGACGGATCGTGATGGGATCGCGGGACAGATCGAGATTGGATCGCGAGATGGATCGTGATGGGATCGCGGGACGCTCGGCGATTTGGATCGCGAAGACGTTCGACTACATCAACCGCGTTTCTTAACGCTTCCCGCTTAGCGATCTACAAGGGTATGTAGATCCACTCTCCCTCTCGTAGATGCTCATCACCATGGATAGATCTTGCGTGTGCGTAGGAAAATTTTTGTTTCCCATGCAACGTTCCCCAACAGGAAGAGGTTGTTGGGTAGAGAAGAAGGAGGGCCATGTCGTGGAGAGGAGAAGAGGGGGCGGGCGGCGACGTGGAGGGGAGGGGGGCCGGTGGGGAGAGGAAGGCGTGTGCTTAGCCATGGCGTGGAGGGAGGGTGCCTGGGAGAGATGGCGGCCATGATGCGTGGCGGGAGATGAGATCTGTCGACACCCGTTGGCTGGCGGGGAGAGCGGGAGGCTGCTGTGCAGTGAGTGAGTGAGAGGAATGACTGTTTTTTCCTTCAAGAAAAGGAGAAAGGAGCAGCTGCTACGCGTTGACATAAATGTCACATAGCCTAGCAAGTCTTCTTTAGAAAAAATACCATCCAAGTGATCTATTGTTATGAGCTACCATTTCTAGCTCGCTAAAATCGGGATGCGGCTCATATTGTACCATACAAATGAAGCGAAAGAAAACATTTCTCACATTCTATTGAAATATTTTAAACCCATCAAATAGATCTAAGTTTGCAACAAATAATTAGTTAGATCATTGTTCTCTATGTACACAACTTTCTACTATGTCTTTTATCATCTTACAACATCAAAAGTGAAGTGGATTTCAATTACTTTTCGATTTTTATGGGCTATCATTTCTACACATGCAAAATTTGACATGCATTATGTTTATATATGCAACTGACAAAAAAATTATTCATGACCCGTGGCAACGGACGGGCAGTCTACTAGTCTGGAGAATTACTTTCTTGGTGATCAGCGTCCATTTATTCATGCGTCAATGTAGTATACATTCATGTATCTAACTTGACCGAATAACACATTTTTAAAGTAAGTGAAAACAGTTAGTAAACTAATTACTTTCTTGGTGATCATCATCCATTTATAATATATACGTACTGTACACACTGAAATCCAATGTGCCTAACCCCCGCGTCGCCTAGCTCTGGCGGCTCGGGGGAAACGCATCCGCCACCGCTAGGCCTCCATCCTCCCTTTCACTCCGCATCGCTGCCGCCCAAGGACCCGCCAGCGAAGGTTGGGTAGGCTTAGTGAAGGTGGCGGCGGGGCGACCCGGGCATGGCGTTGTGGCGTGAGATCTAGCTCGGGCGGCGTCCTTGCTCGTGCCGGCAGTCAGCGGCGCGTGGGTGCGATGGATGTGCGGCTGCGGCCTCGACTGGAGCTCAGCGAACGGAGGCGCGTGGGATGCAGCGGCGTGGTGGGCGTCCAGTTTGCGACTGTACGGGCTCGATCTGGGCTGTGTGGGCCTGCGGGCTGGCGTGCCGCCGGGGTGGCTGCGTTCGACCGTGGGGAGGCACGCGTAGGGCGGTGCAGCGCGGCTGTGATGTCTATTACAGAACTTTATTCTTGTAGACTTCTTTGGGCCTCCAAGCGCAGAGTTTTGTAGGACAGTAGCAATTTTCCCTCAAATGAATGACCTAAGATTTATCGATCCGTGGGAGGTGTAGGTTGAAGATGGTCTCTCTCAAATAACCCTACAATCAAATACAAGAAATCTCTTGTGTCCCCAACACATCCAATACAATGGCAAATTGTATAGGTGCACTAGTTCGGCGAAGAGATGGTGATACAAGTGCAATATGGATGGTAGAATAGGTTTTTGTAATCCAAAAATATAAAAACAGCAAGGTAGCAAGTGGCAAACAGCGAGCAAAATGTTATATAAATGCTTGGAAACATGGCCTAGGGTTCATACTTTCACTAGTGCAATCTCTCAATAATGATAACATAATAGAATCATACGATCATCCCTCAACATGCAACAAAGAATCACTCCAAAGTTTATATCTAGCGGAGAACATAAGATGAAATTAGTGTAGGTAGTGGAACCACCTCAAAGTTACCTATTTAGTTCGATCGATTGGGCTATTCCTATAGGTGTCACAAACAGTCGTAGTGTTCGTACTAAAATAACACTAATGATACATATAAATCAACTCTAATGTCACCTAGATACTTCAATGTCACCACAAATATCCGTGGGTTAATTATTTGACATGCACCAAACAATTTTAGATTCCTCATATTCAATCCAACACAAAGAACTTCAAAGAGTACCACCAAGATTTCTATCGGAGAAGGTAGGACAAGAACGTGCAATCAACCACTATGCATAGATCCCCAAGGTTACCGGAATCCGCAAGTTGATGCCATAACATATATCAAGTGAATCAATAGAATATCCCATTGTCACCACGGGTATCCACATGCAAAACATACATCAAATGATCTCAAATTCAATATTCAATCCACACTTTCGTTTTGTCAACCAAGGCCACACCACCTAGGTACTTACCAAGGGACTCATTCATTGAGAGATCTCGTCACAAAGCCCGGGTCAACGACCCAATGAATTATGTATCCAATCCAAATTAAAAAGCTCAATTGAATGAGGGGGCATTAAAATGGGGGAGCTTACCGAAGCTAACGATTTGAACCTAGGGAGTATATCAATCGAAAGGGAAAACCTCTAAAATTAGGGAGTATAGGATATTTAAAAATGAATGAGAAAGCTCCTTGTGAAATTGTTGACTCAGTAAATATTGGATGACCCAATTTCAAATTGAAAACCTTAATTCATTGTGAGGCCTTAAAACCTAGGAAGCTTAGTGTTATAGAGGATTGGAATCTTTAAAAGGTCTTATATTTAAAAACGGATGGAGTAAAATAATCTAAACCGTCCGGGATGCGCTTAAGCCTGCAATAAAAATCATTTATAAGTCTATCAATCAAATGATGATGCACACTCGCAGCACGATTCAGCTGGCAGAATAACCTTTTTAGGTAACAGCATACAGAAAAAGGATCACATTTTTAGGAGCAGGAACACAAAGATGCGCGTTGCCTTTTCTTTCGCGAAGCACAAAGACGCGTGTTCCCTCCCGTATGTGTCACATTTTTAATAGACTGGCCCATGCAGACATATTTGGCTATTTTGTCTTTTGTTAGTTTTTGGGAGATCATTGCTGCAACTAATCAACTGCCGTGCAGGGAGAAATGATACGTGTACATACCCGAGACTGGACGAAATAAGCAGTGGCCGACGCGAGGATTTTTTGCATTAGCTTTGATTGTTTTAGATGACAAGTAGCTATGACTTGCAACTTGCACTCGAGCACGTATGATGGATTCACATTTCGTTAGTCACGTAATGAATTAGTCGAAAGCGCGGTACATCAGCTTCAAATTAGACTAACAGAACGTGGCACTGGTGAATCGTCTGAAACATTCAGAGGTATATCTACCAGCAAACCGGCAAGGAGGAGGAATCGGCGTCGTCGTTCTTCGGCTCCGGGCCCTTCCCTTTGATCTCCGCTTCACTTCTGCCGTCGATTAGGGCCGCCAGTCTGCTCATCTCACTCCCCTTGCCCCACAGCACCATGTACAACCCGCTAACAATGAGAGCAGAACCTATAGCACTGCAGCGACAGAAGTGAAAAATGTCAGGACTCTGAGAAGAAGAAATGCTGTGCAATCTCGTCAGGACTCAGGACGTACGAAGGAACCTACCTTCCGACGTGCAGCTGGTCGTCGAGGATAGCCCACCCGAGAACGGCGACGACGACGAGCACCACCGGGTTGAACATGGAGACGAAGAGCGGGCCGCGCACCTGGATGCACCACGTCATCACTGCGAACGTGACACCCCAGCCGACAATCCCCTATAGATGCATGTTCCTGTTAACTGGAGTGGACACGCACGCCACTCAATGGTGAGTGAGACGATGATCGGCGTAGTAGTTACCATGTAGAGCACGGAGTATAGCCTGATGCCGAGCCCAAGGTTCCACACGGCAAGGCTCCGGTCCACAGCGGCGCTAACGCCCGCGCACTCAACGGATACTATGACGGACATGATCGCCGTGCTGGTGTACGGCGCCGAGAAATCCTCCGACGCCTTGTTCTGCAATTCAAATTTAATTAACTGCTTTGCTACCATCACTCATCACATCGCGTAAGGCTACCATCACTCATCTCCATCGTACCTGCATGACGAGCCAGGCGGCCCAGGCGACGGCGCTGAGGATAACAAGGGCGTCGCCGAGGCCAGTACTGGCCTGTGACGCCGCCGCCACGACGATGGCGGCGTGCTCCGCGTAGCGCCAGTGGACAGGAGAGGTCGGGACCTTGAGGAGCGGGCCCTTGTACAAGGGCATGATCATGAAGCCGCGCGCCGAGGCAGACGATCGTGCCAGCTACCTTGGCCTTCCCGGCGAGAGTTCCGAGCCGCACCGCTTCCATCCTCAGCGTGGCGGCTATGGCGAAGGTGAGGGCCGGGACGATGTTGCCGATGGCGCAGGCCACGGTCGGGCCGGTGGACTGGAACCCCACGAAGAAGAGCACCTCGCTCACCGCCATGCTGCGAGCATAAGACAGCTGGTCAATCATCTGGAATCCAACTGTCCAAAACAAAAACAAAGAACACGATAAATTCACTGCTACAGAAAATCGAACGGACAGCAACGGCCAAAATCACCTGCATCGGAAATAATTGTCGGTCTTGTTATTGGTCTAAGGCCCAGCGTGCTCGCCTGGCCTGCCCAAACAACACGACTACTGGCGTCTACCGGTGCTGCTGAATTTTTGTCCCAGGTCTTGCTCATTAGTCCCATACCGCTTATGCAAACTTCTTTACAGATGTTTATAATGTTGATTGTTACTGTAATTGACACCAAGTGGTCAGCTTGGTAAGCTATCAACAAAAATTGCAATCAATGATAAATGATTGGGAAACGTTTGGATACGGAGCGCCGGCCGAAGCTTTCGGCCGGTCGCCCGCTACCACGCTCCTGCTTCTTCCCTGTTCCCATCACTGCGGAGGCGAGTGGCGAAGGCGCGCGCCCCCAGCGAGGCCGTCGTCTACCCCCGCACCAACAGCGAGCAGCCCCGGCAATGGCGAGCGGCCGTGATGGAACCAACATTGATTTTTGCTACATGCTTCAACCGGCGTCGCGATTGGCTACCAACGGTGTCGCATTTTGCTACATCGCACATGGCTTTGCGATTTTTGCTACAACCGGCAACCAAAAAAGCTACAACCGGCATCGTGATTTGCTACAACCGGCATCGCGTTCTGCTACCACCGGTGTCGCATTTTGGCGATTTTTTGCTACAACCAGCAACCAAAAACGCTACAACCTGCATCGCGATTTGCTACAACCGGCAATCAACTTTGCTACGACCGTGCAGCGGGGCGAGCGGCCAGGGCGTGCTGCGCCGGCGGGCGGACGCGGTGAGCCGGCGAGCGGAGGCGGTGGTCCGGTGAGCGGAGGCAGCGAGTGAGGCGACACCGGTGGGAGCGCGTGAGGCGGATGCGGCCAGTGACGCGGAAGAAGGACTCACGTAGTTCTGTTTCTAATTTGGGACGAAGCAGTTTTGAGGAAGAAGATAAGATGACGTCAGGTAGCGGGATCTGGCGGCTAAGGGATGTCTAATCTTGCGGTTACGGTGCGACCGGCCCAAACTTTGGGCCGGCGCGCCGGCGTAGATCACTCCCCTAAATGATTCCAGGGTTGTGACTCTCACAACCTCTCTTAGCACACTGACATGGTGTGTTCAACTTTTTTATGCGTCTTGTTTTTTATAATAATCAGCAAACGAAGAAAAGCCGACGAGAAACAGTTTGTTGGGTGTCCCAAAGAACCCGCCAAGATTATATTATGTAGTTTACGATGCTACAATGAGTCTTAATCTTTTTATTTGGTTAAATGGCACCTCGTTTATACTAAACAGATAGAGATTCCTAACATGAGTCTTAATCATTAGTTTAAAAAATTAATGTTAGTGGCACTAACAAAAAAGGGCCCGCGCGAAAGGTAAACATAAAATAATACATACACCGTCCAGTTGTTGTTGCAGGGACGCGTCTGTGTGGTCGTGTCATCGACATCTTGTCTTTGCCTTTGGGTCATTGTTGTATAGGAAGGTGGGAGAGATTAGCCCGAGCACGCCCATGCCAACACATCCACCAAGGCCGGAGCAGGCCCATGGAACTAGGGACGCGTTTGGCAGCCGTTGGATCCGGGCCTGGCTAGCTCAAGGCTGGGTCACCATAGGCTGTTTGAGCAAATGCAGCCTTTAAACCAACATCTGCACATTGTTTGGTTGCCCGCATATAGTTCTCTCGCATTAGGGGAGAAACTTTGGCATAGCATTTGGTTGCCTGTATTGACTTGGTTCACGCAACTACACGGTGTTTGGTTGCATACGTGGGATATGCTTAAGAGCTAATACTTACACTTGGCACACCCACTGTGCCTCGTGACTGCGGTGAAAGGTGACAGCGGCGCCATGTCTGACACGATGAGCATAGAGTCTCAGGGGAGCGTTCTTGTCGATGTCGTACCGAACTAGCTGCTACTGTCGTCACCATAGAGAAAGCCCGTACGGAGGAGCGCTTAGGCAGAGGACAGAGAAGCAGAAATGCAGTGTGTGTCGGGCCATGGCGAGTGCGGTGGACGGTGACCGCGGCGCTGCGTCCGACATGACGAGCTCGGAGTCCCGGACGAGCGCTTCTTTCGGCGCCGTGGAGAACTAGTTGCTAGCGTCGCCGTCGCAGAGAAAGTTCGTGCGAAAAGCACTGAGGCAGAGGACGGGGGAGGAGAAATGCAGTGTGTGTCGGACCATGGCGACTGCGGTGGACGGTGGTCGTGGCTCCGTGTCCGAGACGACGTGCACGGAGTCGTCCGAGACGACGTGCACGGAGTCGTGCGCGAGCGACCTCGTCGGCGGCGTGGCGAACTAGTTGCTCGCCTAGTCGTCGCAGAGAAAGTCCACACGGAGATAGTGGAGAGAGGAGAAATGCAGTGCTCACGCCATTGGCAGCATCAGTGCAGTAGGACGAGAGGCCATGATGTCCGACACGGGAAACGACTCCAGTGTAGTAGGATGCCGGCAAGGAGGTCAAGTGGAACGTCGCCGGCGTCGAAAGGCACGAATAGGAGGGCTCTGAGACAGAGGGCAGAGGAGAAGAAATACAGTGCGCGTGTAATTGCGGCACCGGTGCGATAGGATCGTCGAAACAGAAAACTTACAACACGAATGTCGTGTGGAACTGCGTGATAAAACTGCTGGTCAAAGGAAATTTCATACGGTCGACCGTACGCGAAGAATTGGACAAAATTCGTCCAAAATAGCTCCGAACATGAACACAAAATTAACCATTTACGATCGACGAAACTACGAAGCGATCGCAAAAATGGAACTGTAACATCGATGTTCATCTTTTTCGTGTAGAGCTTATCTTGAATCAAAATACAGTTGTGTAGATTAGAAGAAAGAAGGAAGAAAGGAAATCAGGGAGGAGGTTAGTGGAGGTTAAAGAAGAAGCACGTACACAGCATGAATCATGCATCCCTCCGTACTCCTCTCGTGTAAGGGACCACCCATGAGCGCTCATTGTGCATAGACCGGGCCTGCCTATGGAGAAACTGCGGATTCGAACGTAGCTCGCGGGCCAGGCTCGGGGTTGCTTTAAACTTCGTGCGATGCAGACCCAATAGTGTACACACATAACCAATCAGCCCAGTTTCTTCCCGCACGGGGCTGGTTAGACTATATACGGGAAACCAAACGCATCCTAAAACAATCAGCAGGCCGGCGCTCAAGCAAGACCATGGCCCAGGGACATGGAATGCTAAGGGTGAGCCGATGTGAAAATCATAGCACTCCAACCAAATTCGACGTGCCTGAAGTGGACCCTCGTGCTCGATAATAGGGCCGTTGTCTTCTTCGTTTCTTATTGGCATGGAGCTGGTTAGGCATATCCTGTGAGCCAACTGGGGAAGGAAGGGATAGTCAGGAGAGAAGTCCGGAAAATATAGATTGCAGTGGGAGTGGGGATGGGAGGGGATGAACAATTGACTGTGGGTGAGCCGAAGGGGTAAGTTTTGAACCGGGAGAGGGGATGGCTGAGTTGGCTGGGCCTTTTGTGGTTTTGGGGCCTTATTTGAGCTTATTCCATACGACTTTGGGCAAAAACTATCTGTGACGATAGACATATCCCAAATATTTATTACATATCATCTCTTTAGGGATGCTATTCCATCAGCTAAAACTTTGAACGTCATCTTAAAAAATAATATATGAAAAAGCTCGGGAAGTGCTTAAATCTGTAATATAAAATCCGCTTTAGGACGCAAAGGATGACCTGGCAAACCGTTTGGGTTGACCAGTCTTTGGTTTGTAAGAGCATCTACAACCGGACCACTCATACCTCCCTCAAACGTCCGGGCAGGCCGGCTGGTCACTGACCGGTCACAAAAAATCGACCCAGCTGGCACCCTCAAACGGGCCTCAAACGCCCGGGCTGACCGGCACCCCTCATATCCAGCCCAAATATGGGGCGGATATGAGGGAGCCGGGGCATGCCCGCCTGGCCCGTACTGGCCCGCATCGACCCCACATATATTCGATCTCATCCGCTCGCCGGACCAAACCCTAGCCACTTCACCCCACTCCCCTCCACTCCCATCTGCTACCCTAGCTCACCCCCGGCAATCTCCGGCCTTCTCTGTCATGGCGGGCAGCGGATCCCAGTCCTTCACCTCCAGATCCGTCGACCACGAGCTCATCCCACGCGGCCCCGAGGAGATGATGGTCGTCCGGCTTGCGCTCCGCCGCTCCTGGGAGGCCGCCTCCCAACGGCAGCGCGCGGACTCGCAACGCCGCGAATCCATTGCGTCGGCACAGCCGGTGCTTGGATCTGGCGTCACTGCCTCACCGGAGGAAGTGCGGTCCGTCTGGCGTCCGAACGCCGTGGCGGAAGCGCAACCCCTCCGTTGGCGCGCCAAGCACGAAGCATGGCCATACTCGTACGATTTCATGGTGCTGCGTGCCTGCCGGGCGAGGCAGCGGGCGCGGGAGGTGGTGGAGGCCCTCGCGGCGGTGGACGTTGGAGAGGCGGAGTCACACTATCCGACGCCCCATAGGGTGCACCAGTGCGGGCGCCGCAACCGCGTCGTGGTGAACGTCCGCTCCTCCCAGGAAGCATCTGTCATCGACCTCACGTCCACCGGCACCGTCCGGGTTACAGGCTCCGACGAGGAAGAGTAGGGCATGTGAGACGGCGGGAGATCGAGTCCCGTGAGCCAGCTAGTGTCGCATGTCCTACTCTACCTTGCCGGCGACTGGACTGACACTACGAGGGGCGCAGCTAGCCACCGGACATGGGCACAACGGAGACGGACAACCTCTACTTAGTATTAGGTTTACGTTGCATCTAATAATATGGATTTGAGATTTCTAATTTGAGGTATCCGGATGTAGAATCCATTATTTGAGACGTTACCAGTCAGTGTCCGCGGACGCGCTCGGGCGCGTCCACGGGCGTTTGAGGGACCGGATTTGCAAGTTTCGGCTGTAGATGCTCTAAGTGTATGTGCTGTGTGTGAGAGCATCTACAACCACGTCCACCTATTTTGACCTCACAAACTCCCGCGGACGCGCCTAGTCAGTGACCGAGCATGTCCGCTTCCATCCTCATTTTCTCTCTCTAAAACAACCACACCTCTTATTTTTGGTCCCTTATTTCCTCTCTCTGAATGTGACATTTTATCGAACACATAGTCTGCAAGCACTAGGCGAGTCAGTGCGCGCCCGTGCACTCGCGGAGGCTAGCGAACACGGCAGCCTGCGCGCGCCCGCGGCGGCCAGCGCACATGGCCAGCGCGTCCGGCGGCCTCCTGGCATGCGCGCCCAGCCTCCCATGCGTCCACGGTGGCCCGCGCCCCCGCGCTCGCGGCGACTGCCTGCGCGCCCGGCGGCGGCCCGTGCGTCCGCCGCGGCCTGGCGCCGCGCCCACAGCCCCGCCCCGTCCCACGCTGCGCCCCGCGCCCCATCGCCGCCCCGCACTCGCGATCGCGCCCCCGCCCCGCCCCGCGCCACGCCCGCGCCCCCGCCCCGCTCCCCCGTGCCGCGCCGCCCCCAACCCCGCCCGCCCGCCCCGCCCGCCCGCGGCGACCAACATGCAAGCACGGCGGCGGCGAGGAGGCGCGAGGCAAGCCAGCACGGCTACGAGAACGATAGGCATGGATCACGCGACGTCGTCGGCTGCCTCCCCCGATGTGTGGCTGCAGCTGGGACAGCCTAGGATGGCTATGACGTGGAGTGGGGTGTCCGGGCGTGCTCGGGCGTGACCGGACAGCCTCGTATCGTCCTCATATTTGAGACGGGTTTGAGGGGTGCCGGCCAGTCTGGATGTATAGGGACAAAATGAGGTGTCTAGTTGGGTCATTTTTTTTTTTGACCGGACACTGACCGGGCGGACGTTCCAGACGTTTAGGGGGTGAAATAGGGGTTCGACTGTAGATGCTCTGAGCACGATATATAGATGCTCTGAGCACGATATATACGGTCAATCATCAACTGGTGATGCACACTCAGCCCTATGTTTTTGAGTTGGCACTCGGCCATATGGCATATGTGTGTAGGCCGGCAACAGCAAACAGAAAAAGGATCGACAAGAGCAAAACACAAAGGGGCGCGTTCCCTATTGTTTCGCGAAACACAAAGACGCGCGTTTCCTTCCAGTTCCAGATGTGTCATATTTTTACTAGACTGGCCCATGCAACCATATTTGAAGATCAAGTGGCGTGCATGGAGAAATAATTATTATACTATTTTGCTGAAATGATACGTGTACATACCCGTGAGTGGACGAAATGAGTATCTGAATAATTAGGGTGTGTCTAGGGTACCTTTAGATGTGCCCTAGTTATTGCACATCTAAGTGACTCAATCAAGCATAGAAAGGAAAAGAAAAGAAAAAAGAAAAAAAAAACACGAATCTCTGCGTAAAATCAATGACATAAGACTTAGATGTGCGATACTTATGGCACATCTAGATGTGCTTTAGCAAAACTGGAATAATTACTTTCTTGGTGATCATCGCCCATTTATTCCTGCATCAGGTGGTTACCTTGATTATCTAACTTGATCAAATAACACATTTTAAAGTAAGGAAACCCTTCCTATCATACGTCTGATAGGAGACATTTGTCAGACCAGTTAAGGGACGTCGATGGGCTTTTAATCTCACGGCTGATTTGCTTCCGAAATCCATCATTCAGTTTCCAAACGAGCCTGATTTTCCTTCCTGGCCCCCACATCAATCCCGCAATTAATCTCACACATGCACCGACCCTCCCGACTCTCGCCCCCATCTCGCCTGCCCTACCCAGAACGCCACAGCTCCATCGCCGATCTAGCCATGCCGCTCGCCGATCTGGTTTTCTCCGTCAGCGACCTTCCTGTCCCACTGCCCGCCCCAGGACGCCACAGCTCCATGCGCCGATCCTTCCCGTTGCTGTTTGCGGTGCCTTCCTGCTAGTCACTGATCCGGTTTGCAGGTAGTACTACACGGGAGATGGTGATCAGATGATACGGGCCTGATGACGGGAGATGGTGATCAGGTTAGTAAAAAGCAACACCACACCTCCGGGCAATATGTTAGTGTGTCAATCACCCCTTCAGGTGATATTTTTATTGTTTGAAGCATTGTAGTTGTAGAGTTCTTCTCCTTATCTATTGGATGTATTCATCAGATGTGCTAACTCCGTCGCATGATTGTGTACTTCGATCGCAGGAAGCACATAAGAAGTTAGCTATAATCATCATTGTCATGCCCCGATGAGCAGGTAGGAGGAATTCGAGCTAGATCTCACAGATCACACGGGAACGAGAGGGGAAAGTAACCTTGCTAGGGTTTATATTGATATAAGATGTATGATTGTATAATAGAGATTTTGGTCTCAAAATAATCGATAGCCATTACAGAGCCGGGCAGCTGGCTTTATAGCTCGCTGGCAACAAGTGAAAAGGAGCTGTAAGGTAAAAGAAACAGCACAGTGAAAGTTACAACAGTTCGGTAATAAAGGCGAGCCCATGCGAGCCGTACGATTGACGATCCGTCTTCAATCCCAGCCGTGCGTTAACTGGAGCGAGATAACACTCTCCTCTGAATGCTTGGCTCTGACAATACCCCCGGGTGAGCACGAACTTGTCCTCAAGGAGGTGTGCGATTGAACCACTTGTCGACGGTGTTCTTGAAGAAAGCTGGAAATGTCTTCTTGATGAAAGCTGCATCTTCCCAGGAAGCTTCATCAGGAGGTAAATTTGTCCACTGAACGAGCCATTGCACAACTGGTAAATTGTTGCGAGGGATTTGTCTAGTCTCCAGAACTAGAGCTGGTTCTGTCAGGATCAAACCATCGGGTCTGACGAGAGGAAGATCTGAACACGGTATGGCTCTTGGTCCAACATGTTTCTTCAGCTGGCTGACATGGAAAACTGGATGGATGCCAGTTGTGTCCGGCAAAAGCAGCTTGTAGGCAACTTGACCAATCTTAGCAATGATGCGGAAGGGTCCATAATACTTGCTCTGCAGTTTGATGTGGGTGCGCAAACCGAATGCATTGAGGCGATATGGTTGCATTTTTAAGTACACCATGTCACCCACTTCAAGTATCCTTTCCGTGCGTTTCTGGTCAGCATACTTTTTCATCCTGGATTGTGCTGCAGACAGATTGGACTTCAGATGTTGCTGAAGAGCATCTCTGTCAGCGAAGAATTGTTGTGCATCACTGCTCATGCTATCAGGTAGTATGTTTTCACAGATATTGGGGGGAGGATAGCCATAAGCAGCTTCAAATGGAGTCCTCTGGAGGGAAGAATGATAGGACGTATTATACCAATATTCTGCCATAGACAGGTGGGTAGCCCACTTCTTTGGTTGTGTGGATGTCAAGCAGCGCAGATAATTTTCGAGGCACTGGTTGACACGTTCAGTTTGGCCGTCAGATTCCGGATGATAGGCAGTGCTATAGCGCAGATCAATACCCATGCCTTTAAACATGTCCTGCCATAGCTGACTGGTGAAGATACGATCCCTGTCGGATACTATGGACAGGGGAGGTCCATGTAACTTGAGTACATTATCAATGAACGCCTGGGCCACTGTGTGAACAGTGAAGGGGTGTGAAAGAGGTATGAAGTGAGCAAATTTGGATAATTTGTCCACAACCACAAAAATGACATCATAGCCCTGGGACTTAGGGAGTCCTTCTATGAAATCCATACTCACATGGGTCCAAACCATATCAGGCAGCTGGAGAGGACTGAGGTAGCCAGGATATGAGCAATTTTCCCCTTTGTTTTTCTGGCAAGTAGGGCATTCAGCCACAAATCTGTCTACTTCCTGTTTCAAACCTGGCCAATGGAAGATTTGCTTAATTCTGTGATATGTGCCTTTCATGCCAGAATGGCCACCAATACTTGAAGCATGCAGTGCAGTAAGGATTTTCTTTCTCAGTTCCACATCCTTTCCCACATAGATCTTGCCTTTATGCCTGATGATGCCTGAATGTAGGGTATTCTGATCTACAGAGTGAGTAGGGGACATGAGCAGTTTTTCCAAGAGTGTTTGGCAAGTTGTGTCTTGTAAATAGGAGTTCTCAACTGCGGTGATCCACTGAGGTGTAACCATAGACATGGCCTGCAAGGAATGTTTCCTAGAAAGGGCATCAGCAGCTACATTTTCTTTTCCCTTCTTGTACTGCAAAGTAAAATTGAATTCCAACAACTTCAGCATGAGCTTGTGTTGAATTGCTGTTGTAATCTTTTGATCTGTCATAAACTGAAGGCTTTGATGATCTGTTTTGATGATGAGGTCATTTCCAAGGAAATAGTGCCTCCACCTTTTTAATGCAGCTAAGATTGCTAGAGCTTCTTTTTCATATGTTGAAAGGGCAGCATTTTTAGGACAAAGAGTAGAGATGTAGTAAGCCAAAGGTTTGCCCTATTGCATCATGACTGCTCCAATGCCCACTCCTGAAGCATCAGTTTCCAGAACAAAAGGTGCAGCAAAATTTGGTAGTGCCAAAACAGGGGCAGTAATCATTGCTTGTTTCAATTCCATAAATGCCTTGGTTTGAGATTCTGTCCATAAGAATTGGTCCTTTCTAAGCACATCATGTAGTGGCCTGGCTATCAATCCAAAGTTCTGGATAAATCTTCTGTAATAACCACATAAACCCAGAAATCCCCTTAGTTTTGTTGGAGTGGTAGGGATTGGCCAATCATCCACTGCTGATTCTTTAGATGGATCTGTGGATACTCCTTCTCCAGAAATGACATGTCCCAAATATTCAACTTGTTGGACAGCAAAAACACATTTGGACAGTTTAACAAAGAGCTGGTGTTCTTTCAGTAACTGAAGCACAATTTGCAAATGGGCTATATGCTCAGATAGAGATTTACTGAATATGAGGATATCATCAAAAAATACGAGCACAAATTTTCTGAGATAGGGACCAAAGATGTTGTTCATAAGAGCTTGGAAGGTACCAGGGGCATTAGCAAGTCCAAAAGGCATTACTAGGAATTCATAATGTCCAAAATATGTTCTGAAAGCTGTCTTTGGGATATCATTTTCATCCATTCTCACTTGATGATATCCAGACCTGAGGTCCAACTTAGAGAAATAAGTAGCACCATGTAATTCATCTAACAGATCTTCAATTACTGGGATAGGAAACTTGTTCTTAATAGTAGCTGAGTTTAATTTCCTGTAGTCAATGCATAATCTCCAAGTTCCATCTTTTTTCATAACCAAAATAGCTGGGGAGGAGTAAGGACTCTCACTAGCTCTAATGATTTTGTCTCTGAGCATAGCATCCACTTGTCTTTCCAGCTCATTCCTTTGCATGCGAGGCACTCTGTAGGGTCTGGAGTTTGGGGGAGTAGTTTGTTCTTTGAGGGGTATCTTGTGGTCATGGGCCCTCTTGGGAGGCAGTCCTTTGGGTTCCTGAAATACTTCAGGGAACTGTTGCAAAACTTCCTCAACTACAGGTGGTGTTTCATGATTTGCCGGAACTTTCAGAGTTGTGTCCCTGATAAGATTGAGTACATATCCAGGGGCACCAGCAGACAGGAGTTTATCAACTTCAGGAGCATCAATTAGGGTAGCAGATGCTAGAGTGTCACAAGCTTTGATGGTAACAGGAGTTTGCTTATCTTTCATGACTGTGATTTGTCTGGGATTGTAATGAAATGCTACAGGGCTATGAGTAGCCATCCAATCACTCCCCAGAACAATGTCATGGCCAGGTAACTCTAGCACTCTGAATTGTTGGTGGAATTTAGTATGGCGAGCAGTAAATGTAGTTGTGGGAACATAAGATCCTGACCAAAGTGTGCCACCTCCAGCCACAGTGACTGCTCTAGTAGAATCTTTCAGGATAGTGCAGGAAGTTTGCAAAGCAAATTGTAGGCTGATGAAGGTGGAGTTGCTACCTGAATCCACCAGAGCTATACCTTGTTTCCCACCAATGTTAACTAGTATAGATATTGTGTTAGCATTATCAGATTGCATTGCTTGAGCAGAGATTGGCATGCAGTGTTCCTCCTGTAATGGTTGTTCAGCCATTTCCTCTTCCTCTAGTTCTTCTTGCTGTTTATCTTGTTCAGTGGGATCTTCCCCTGTGAGCACATTCAGAACAGGGGTTAACTTGCACTTATGGCCATGAAACCAAGCATCCCCACATCTCCAGCATTTACCAGGTTCTCTGGCTCTTTGATGCATCACAGCCTGTTTTGGTTTTGTGGCTTTCTCAGGTAGAGATGAGTAAGATTTTGGGTAACCTGAAGAAGTTTTAGCTGAACTGAAGTTTGCATTGTAAGCTTTCTTTTCAGACACTCCTTTTGCCAAATCAATTGCCATCCAATAAGCTTCAGTCAGTGATTTGGGTCTTAATGGTCTGACTTGGAACTTGATCTGATAACGAAGGCCATTAACATAACATCTAATGAACTAGTTTTCATCCATAATGGGATTTTCTGCTTGTACTTCTGCCATTAGTTCTTCAAACTGGTCGGTGTAGTCTGAAACTGACTGTGTGCTCTGTTTGAGATTGTTGAATTTTTCGGTAAGCTCGTAAGAACTTGCTGAAGAGAATCTGCGCAATACTTCTTCACAGAATTGTGCCCAGTTTAGTTGTTTCTTGAGGATGCCAGAACGGCGCAACCAAATATCAGCTTTGCCCACTACATACAGTTGCGCAAGGTTAACTTTGTACTCTGCAGGTGCACCAGCCATCTGAAAGTATTTCTCACACTGTCGAATCCATCCTGCTGGATTATCTCCATCAAAACGAGGGAAATCCATTCGTGGCCCTTTGGTGATACTTTTGAGAAATTGCGTGCGCATCTCCTGTTCATAATTCTTCTGAAAATCCTCCCAACTCTGACGAACTCCGGGTGGCTGAAAACTGTGAAACCCTGGCGTACGAGCTGTCCTATACGGAGCTGAAGGAGTAGCATTGCCTGAGTTCACATCCTGTGCTGGCCCCGTGCCAAAACCAGGGGGAACAGAAGGAAGCGGTACTTGTATGGGAGGCAGATTGGGAATTTGCGTAGCTACCTGTCGAGTCTTCTCCTGTTCCAGAGTCAAGCGTTTCCTCAATTCTTCAGTCAGGTTTCTGTCTCCTGCTGCAGCAGCTTCGTTGTGCAGATTTGGTGGAGGAGGAATTGTAGTTTGTTCAACAGACGGTTGGCCCGGCTGTACTGAAGTAGGGGCCTCATGGTGACTCAAAGTTTTGAGCACATCTGCCATAGTTGCCAGTTGAGAGTTGAGGGCTGATACTGCTTTCTGTACTCCGTTGAGCACCGAAACCATGGTGTCCTGCTTGGTGTGGATGGTGTGTACCTCCTTACGTAAATCATCGACCTCACCCCGCAGATCTGCCGTTTCCTCACGGTGTTGCAGGAACTCCCCTTTCATGGCTAGTAAATCGGCCACATCGGACTCGTCGACGCTTGCCTTGGAACGCCCCATCCTGATTCAGTGGTGCAATGAGGAATTTTACCACCGCGCTGCGCCGGGAACCCGAGCTGCACACTGAATCCTGCCGCCGCCGATAGATCGCCACCCGTACAGCACCACTCGTCGCTTGGCCTGGGATTTTAACGAAGGAGCGATGTGCTCAATCAACCAGTCTTGCTCAACGAGCTGCCGTCGAATTTGTCTACCGCCGCTTGCGCCGCCCCGCGACCCCGCCGCCTACGTCTCCAGCACCCCGCCACCGACGCCGTCAACACCGCCGCCGCCGCTGAGAGAAAAAAAGGGAGGGAAGGGAGGGAAATCACCGTAGCAGCTCCGATCTGTCACGCCGCCGAGGAAAACCTACGCTCATGATACCAATTGTCATGCCCCGATGAGCAGGTAGGAGGAATTCGAGCTAGATCTCACAGATCACACGGGAACGAGAGGGGAAAGAAACCTTGCTAGGGTTTATATTGATATAAGATGTATGATTGTATAATAGAGATTTTGGTCTCAGAATAATCGATAGCCATTACAGAGCCAGACAGCTGGCTTTATAGCTCGCTGGCAACAAGTGAAAAGGAGCTGTAAGGTAAAAGAAACAGCACAGTGAAAGTTACAACGGTTCGGTAATAAAGGCGAGCCCATGCGAGCCGTACGATTGACGATCCGTCTTCAATCCCAGCCGTGCGTTAACTGAAGCGAGATAACACTCTCCTCTGAATGCTTGGCTCTAACAATCATGCCTGCCCATATGGTGACTGTGCAAGGGTCAGGGTCCTCGCATTTTTTGCTTGCAATTTGTGTTACCGTGGTAGATGGTGTGGTGCTTCCTGACCACCACAGAAGCAAATCCTAGATTTAACAAAGACACGTGTTCATCACTGTGGAAACATTCCCCATTTTATTAGAAATAAATATTTCTTTTAATGGAAACAAATCTATATTTGTATGGAAGCATTTCTCTAGTATATGAAAATAGTATCATGCATATTGGTTTCGAAGCAAAATATATCTCTCTCGAAGCAAGGTATCATTTTTTTTTGTACGAAAGCGAATTCTAATTTCTTTGGATGCAGATTACAAATCCTATGGAAGCAAATACTCATTTCGTTGGATGCAAATTCCAACTTCTTCGGAAGCAAATTTCTATTTATTGGATGCAGATACGAGATTATTGAAAAGACAAGTTCCATTTTAATTTCTTTGAAAGAGCCCATTACATTGGTTAAAAAATGTTTGCTCGAAGCATGAAATTGTAATGTGAGAAGCAAGGCGTCTGCATTGTGCTTACAAAATACGGAATAAATTGTCATATTGGATACAAATCTCTCCATATCCTTGAAACATATGTAATCTTATGGAAAAGTAGCATTATAATGTTTGTCGGAAGCTATTTTATGGGCTATTGGATTCCAGTAGACGTGAACAAATTGTGGCATCATTGTTAAGGAACTGTATGCTTAACATTGGATGCAATTTTTTGTTGGATAGAAACAAAGCTCATATTTGGTGGAAGCCAATTTTCCACATTTTAACCAAATATTCTTTTTTTCATAAACTCAATTGTAATACGATGGAATCACAAATTATTTCACAATTTCTTAGTTGGAGGAAGCAACACCGGATGAACGTACAATTTATTTCCCAATAGCTGCTTAGTTGTAGGAAGCAACGCCAGATGAAAAAGCTGAGTTGGAGGATGCAACACGTGATGGAAGAGCAGTTGGAGGAAGCAAAGTATGAGAGAGATAAACCAGCGCGTGGTATGCGGGAGCCGTTATGTTGCAGTCAATTAACGAACCAACTGAGCAAATCTCGCGCTGGCCTATTAACGAACCAACCCAGCAAATCTGACGACTAACATGCACCTGATCGGACGGCCTCTGACTGGTCTGATAGGATGCAAAATGTCTGTAGTCTGGTAGCTAGCGCAGCCCTAATTTAATTGCCATATTGAGTTGTATCCTTATATAACAAAAAATTTGATGGACCAAAGTTACATCTTAGACCTCGTTTCCATGCACAATAAATTTCATACAATAATAAGACCATTTGAATGATCCAGGGTACCGGTGTAATCACTTTCTAAAATTTAGAGAAGAAAAATACGTCATTTCCATGCACATTAAATTTCATACAATAATATGACCATTTGAAAGATCCAGGGTACCGGTGTAATCACTTTCTAAAATCAATCATACAATAATATGACCATTTGAATGATCCAGGGTACCGGTGTAATCACTTTCTAAAATCGATACGATTTTAGAAAGTGATTACACCGGTACCCTGGATCATTCAAATGGTCATATTATTGTATGAAATTTAATGTGCATGTTATTGTGCATGGAAACGTCTTCTAAGATGTAACTTTTACCCATAATTTTTTTTTATGTAAGGATACAAGTCAATACGGCAATTAAATGATACCAAAACTAGGAATAAATCATTAATGCGACAAAAGATAAAGGGGCAAGAATCATTGTGCATTCGCTCCTCTTTATAAACACCGGTGCGGCAAGATACGTTCAAAGAAGGACATCATCAAGAGAAAGTAAGTAATAGCAAGGCAGTCTTGATCATGAGACTTATCAAGAACAAGACACACATTCTGTATTTTGTTGCTCTTTCGTTGATGTGTACCACTTCTCTTTGTCGCCATGCAGCAGCAGGGAGGAACGTAGGTAATTTTCACATACTTTTCTTGGAGGAGTTTCTCGATATTCAACACGCCCAAATGATTATGTATCCCATTATCCATATGTATTAATTTGTATGGTGTGGTGTTCCCTTCACTGTGTTTAGGTACCAACGCTGCTTTTGGAACCCCACGTTTTGTTTACTCAATGTGCATGGACTCGTATCAGTATGCCATTGATTATTGCAACAAAGAGTGCAAAATACTTGGCTATGATGGGCAGAAAGGCTACTGCAAGAAGGAGAATGGCGGCGTGTGCTGTTGTGTTGCTCCCTCCCAAAAATGAAAGTCATGTTATATTATCATTTAGTAGAAAATCGTTACATGTATTTTCTAATCAGAATACCAATTTATCTGGATCATACGAGAATCTCTATAAAGTATACATGTAGTTGCTTTTGAAGACCAACTTGACCGGCTGATGAATTCTTCAGGTCAATTGAACCAACAATGAGGCAGCTAAAAATTGGAAGTAGTAATAAACTTAAAAAACTAAATCTTGAGAGTGAATTAATGGAAATATATCAACAACACATTTGGTATATGAAATTTTGGAGAGTAGCGTTTTGGCTCCTAGGTCTATATACACCTATTATGAAATACGTATAAAAAATACATTTCAAAATGTTTAAAAAATTCAAGAAAAAACCCCGCGTATACATCCGGACATCCTATGTTTGCACACAAAATTTCGGTGAAAAAGAAAAAAAATTGTGGCATGTATAAAAAAGATAAAAATATGCCTCGTGAATAGCTGTATTCGAGCATAAAAATTTGTCTTTTTTACACAAGCCACAAAAAATGTCCTTTTTCATCGAAACTTGTTGCACGCACATATAATGTCTGGATTTACACGCGAGATTTTTTCTCAATTTTTTTTTACATTTTGAAATGTGTATTTAGACAATGGGTGCATATAAACCTATGAGCCAAAGTGAATTTCCGCTAATTTTGTCACTATACTATGCTAGTTAATATCAACTGATATGGATGCACAACTCAAAAAAGTCCATATTTCAACCTTGGACTATCGTAATGTCTAAGAATCAACCCCAAACTCTGAAACAATCTAACTCAAAAAAGCCCACGGGCGCATGCACACGACACACCACATTCCGGAAGCACGGCATACCTCGACTAGCCAGAGCTAGCTAGCTCACGCATGGACGCACACGACAGACCATACGCTGCATGCAATAAAAATTACAGTTTTACTAATTTCAGACCTCTGTTTTCCTTTTCGCTTCAGGCCGTTTTTTGTGGCCGTCGGATCTACACGAATCTCAACGCTTCTCGCTCTGGCTGTCCCATGTGGCGCGTGTGTGGGCTTCAGTCTATTTCTGGGCCAACGGACAGGGCGCAGGGCGAGTGGCTGTGTTGGTGTGCCGAGAGAAGTCCGGCGGAGTTTTTCCGTCAGTACCGCCACCAGCATGTGTTCGCCGGTGAGGTCGGAGCCAGTCATGGCGCCGATGGGGAGGGAGGTACGGCTAGCAATTTCCCCCCATCCCCGTAGTTCTCACCTGAGTATTTCTCCGGCAGTATTGTTCTGGTTCAGTTTCATTCCATGCTTTTGTTAGTCGTCGCTCGTCAGATCCGTTTACCTTGTGTTGGAGTTGCTTCATCGTGCTTGCACTAATTTGATGAGATATCACATTATCGTCTCGATTCATAGTTCAGCGGACCTGTGGAGCTTGATTTCGCCCACGTAATTTTGGGGTTGTGCGTTTAGCTATGTTTCCCCCTTTTCAGATTATGTGTCTATGTGCGGGGTACTCATGTTACCAATAGTTTTGTATGCACTAGTGATCCATATACGACGGGAGGATCTGGTGTTTTTTGTGTGTTCCTCGTATTTAGGCTAGGCAGCTAGTTAATTGGCCTTTGTTTGTAATCATGCATTCAGTAAGTTTTAACAATTTGTTTATTTAATACAATCCTCTTCAGTTCTTCAATTATTTTTTCAAGTTGTTAGTTATTTTGTCATTCTCTATTCTTGTCCATCAGTTCAAAGTTAAGTTGTTAGGAATTTTATTTTTCTCTGCCATACATGTAACAAGGATGGTGTGCCTAGTCTGTAAGTCTGACTGCGCTGGTCGTCGCTCCTCAGGTTTAAATTTCGGGGTTTGGCTATCCAAAGGCTTTTTGAAAGCTCTGTGGTAAATGTTTTGAATCTATTTAATTTATCTTTTTACTGTCATTCATAGGTTTTATCAGTCTTTGAGCTGCAGTCAGTTCTCTGTCTTTATTTCTACAGCCAGTGCTTCATGTTTTACTCATTTTTTAGTGTGAAATATCAGAAATTCTATACTATTATAGCTTTTTTTAGCTGATAGCATGATAACAACTTTCAGTTTTTTATTTCCCCTTCTTAAGTTATTATATGATCTATGCAACTTATCAGTCTTTTTATAAGTTGATGTCGTTTCGCCCGTCTGTCTTTTTATCTGTCGTTGTCAACGTATGTGCATCTCGTGTACACCTACTCATCCACCACCAGTGTCTTGTTTCCGACCGTAGACATAATTTATTCTGTTTTTTTAGATAGGACAATGTCATGTATGACATGTTTTACTGGTGCACTTGCTGCTCTCATGTGTCTCGTGTGTGCTTTGGTTCAGTAATTTTTGCTCACCTGGAAATAAGTCGTCTTCTTTCTTATAGGTACTCTCTATGCATATTTCCCGTGAGAATCATTCTGACATGGCAAGGCCTTTGATGGGTTCTTTTTGCAAAGACTGCACTAATCCTGGAAATTGTAGGCAAAAGCACAACACAAAATGGCCTTAGTTTCTCAAGCAATGAGAAAACACAGCTACTGTGAAACAAACTGCATGTATGTCTAGGGTCCTAGTTGTCCTGTTTGAGTTGTTGCAAGTCATTAGCAACACGTCTTTCATTTTCCAAGAAAGCTTCTATTGTTTATTCATTGATTTCAGCGTCTACATGCTCGTTGTGATGCCGCCCTCTTGCATGAAGTTATTCAGTTTTTTATTCCCCCTTTCTGACTTATGTTTTCATTTTCTCAGTCTTGTTGCTCATTCTCATTTCCTTTGTACATTCTCTATTTCAGTCTATTTTCTTATGTCTTCAGTTCATGTTCTATCAGTCTATTTTCTTATGTCATTAATTTCTTCATTTTGCATCATTCTTCAGTTATTCAGTTTTGAGAGTTAAGTTATCTATCAGTCTTCAGCATTTCATTCCCTCTATTTTAGTTTTTTCATTTTCTGTCCTTCTCAGCTTTAGTCTCCTCTTTCTTCAATCATATTCAGTCTTAGTCCTTGTTCAATCTTTCATTCTCTTCTTGTGTCCCCAGTCTCCAATTTTATTCTTTGTTCAATCATATTCAGTCCCAATTCTTGTTCAGTCTTTCCCTCTGTTATCAGTCTATGTTTTCAGTTATAGTCATCAGTTTAGTTTTATCAGTCTGCGTCCTGACCTGTAGCGAATCACAAAGGGAATTGCATGTGCATTGAACATCGTTGGAACTTGAAGTCTTCTTGTGGAAGCGGCGTATGCGTATCGACTTTGCTATCATTTTCAGTTATCTATTTTCAGTTTTTTCAGAGATAGGTGTCATTTTCTTCAGTTCCACAATATCCTTCAGAGTTTAGAGTTTAGTGTTCAGTAAATCCTGGTGTTTTTTTTTTGTTGTCTTTGTGAGACGGTAACGGGTTTGCAAGCTGCCTCTTAGGGACAAGCTGAGTGCAAACAATCGTTTAAAGGTCCAAGAGGGAGAGTTAGAATTCAACCTGAAACTGGCATGAAAACAGACGTTTTTAAGCCTGAGAACGGACTGAAATTACAGCAAGTACATGTGTCGAAAACTGATTGGACAGAAAAAAACGACCTGAACCAAATGGAAAAACATACGTCTGATAAATAGACACTCCCAAAAATTATCGTTGTTCCAGCTACCTTGCTTTACGAACGTACCTTCCGACCGACGCGCAGCTGCTCGTCGAGGACCGCGACGACGACAAGCACCACTGGGGTGAAAATTTAGACGAAGAGGGAACCGCTCATCTGGATCCTCTTAGCGCCAATGTACGGGGAGGCCGGGACCTTGAGGAGCGGGCCAATGTACAAGGGCAGGATCTTGGAGCCGCCGACGCAGACGAACTTGCAGGCCACCTTGGCCTTCCCGGCAAGAGTCCTGTGCTGTATGGCCTCCATCGGTCCATCCTCAGCGCGGCGGCTATGGCGAAGGTGATGGCCGGGACGATGTTGCCGATCGCGCAGGCCACGGTCAGGCCGGTGGACCTGGCTTACCACCATGCTGCGTGTGCTTGCCCACGGTAGCTGATCAATCATCTGGAATCCATTCTGGACTAATCCCTCAAATTCAGTGCTACGAAAAAAAATGATCTAACGGCCAGCAACGAAACACGGTAGAGATCATATAACAGACCCAACGGCCGAAGTCGCGGACGTGGCTCTCGTTATTGGGCTTAAGCCCAGTGTGCTGGCCGGACCGACCCACCCTAGCGTCGTCTGTCTAGCGGTGCTTCTGAATTTTTCGTGCCTGGTCAAACAGATTTAGTCCCATACTGCTTACGTAAGCTTCATCGTAGATGTTTATAATGTTGATTCCTATTGCATTTTGACACCAAGCAGTCAGCTTGGTAAGCTACCTACAAAAATTTACAATCAATGATAAATGATGCCTGGTTTGTGACGAGATTTGCACATTACAAATGTCCCAGAACCTCTCTTGGTGGGTGCACCGCGTAGATGAATCTTGTCTGAAGACTTAGCTTGTAGTTTGTTGTGGTTAGAAAATTTCCTACATTAAGTTTTCAATTTGATGACGACTGTGGCTATTTTTTCACTGGGAAAAGTCCAACGGAGTAAACTTCTCCCCCTCTCCCGCGTAGAACAATATAAAGACGATTTTTTTAATCCATTTTGGGTAGTTTGGGTCTTCGTCTTCTCATCAGGCGCTCGAGTCCTTGTTGATATTTTAAATCAAGACACAAAAACGATTTTTCCATACAAAATAACATTAACCACTGAACAAAGACAAACCAACGAGGGACAATTTGTTGGGTGTCCCAAAGAACTCGGCAAGATTACACTGTGAGTTTACCATGCTACAACAATAGATGAAGTGTTGTTGGTATTTTGTTAATGGCATCTAGTTTATATTAAACAAATAGTTATTCCTAACATGAGTCTTAATTGTTAGTTTCAAAATAAATATTTTTATTAATGTTGGTGGCACTAAAAAAATCCCACGAAGAAGAGCATCTACAACCGGAACCCTCACACCCGTCTCAAACGTCCGGGCATGCCGCCTGGTAACTGACCGGTCACGAAAATGTGACCCAGTCGGGCGCCTCAAACGGGCCTCAAATGCCCAGTCTGACTGGCACCCCTCATATCTATCCCAAATATGGGGCGGTTATGGGGGCGCCAGGGCACGCCCGCTACGTCCGCCTGGCGATGGGGCCCCGCGCGGACTCATCCGAAAACCCGACGGTCCGACGAGCGCGTGAACCGTCCCCACGGTGTGAACGCCGCGTGGCGCCGCTCGGCTCACCGCCCGACGCTAGAGCCGGTTACTTAAGTCAGCCGACAGCCCCCAACCCTAGCACATCCACCTCCTCCCTCCCTCCACCACCACCCGAGCCCGTCCGCCATAGCATGGTCCGTCGTAGGATCACCACCTATGCTATGCTAACGCCAGAGCGGCAGATGCAAATCGAAATGGAGATCCAGGCTCGGCGCGCCGCCCGCATCGTTGCGGGTCTGCCTCCGGACTCACCCAAGCTAGAGGAGGATCTGCCGGAGGCGATGGAGGAGGTGGTGGACCAGCCTGCTCCGGCCTTGAACATGGCGGAGATGGACTTCGCCGTTGCCCAAGGCGAAGAGATGTCGAAGCAGCAGACCATCCTAGATTCTTTTCGGGATGAGGCCGAGGTGGAGGCCAACCGCCGGCTCATCCGGTAGAGGCAGGCTGAGGCCGACGCCCTCTTCGGCGAGCTCGACGCGGAGATGGCGGCAGAGAAACCGCAGCGGAGCAGACCGAGGCGCCGGATGGCCGGGGCTGCACCTGCCGCACATTTATCGGGCGGAGGACACAGAGATCGTCGAAATTTCTGATGAGGAGTAGTTAGTTTGTACGTAGTACATAGATTTTTATGTTTGCAAGCTTTTGTATGGATTTGAGGAATCTAGTATGAGATCTCCGGTTGCAGCAGTGTTTATTTGAGGCGTACCCGGTCACTCCCTATGGACGCGTCCGGACACATCCGCGGGTGTTAAGGGGTCATTTTTATCTATACGTGGTTGTAGATGCTCTTATGGACTAAAAAAAATTCAATAATAATGCAATGGGATTGTTCTAGAATAGGATGGAACAACCACAGTTTACTATGCGCCACCAATTTCACATTCCCATTGTTCCCAGCCGTTAGAGTTAGGAGATCAACGGTGGTTAAGAATGATTGTAGGTCCAATTCAAAACTGATACACTATTTTTTATAGGGCCAATTGATCATTTGCCCCATCATGAAACGGGTCCGGGAAAGATAGTTTGGAATAGGAGTGGAGATGGAAGTGGGAAACGAAGGGATGAATGATTGAGTGTGGATAGCCCGAAGGGGTATGTTTTGGTTGAGTGGGCTGGGCCTTTTATTGTAGGGCTATTAGATGTGCTTACTTAGTACGGTTTATGGCCAAAAATTATTTATGATGGCATACCTATTGCAAATCTATTCTACTATATAATGTATGAATTTTACCTTTATGAAAATATAGTGTATCAGTTTTAAATTGGACCTATAATCATTCTTAACCACCACTGGTCTCCTAACTCTTAACGGCTGGGAACAATGTGAATGCAGAATTCGGGGTGAACAGTAAACTATGGTTGTTTCTATCCTGTTCTAGAACCATCCCATAGCATCCTTTCTGAAAAAATTTAGCCCATAAAAAATGCGTTTGGGCCATGTTGCAGTCTCAGCAAAGTACATGTCTACCCAACTGAGATGGTCTAGAAGGACATCTACAATAGGAGGAATACAAAGAAAATTACTTTTGTTTTCTTATTATTCTTCTCTTTGTTATCAAATAGTGCATTCACATACAAATTTTTAATTTTCTAATACTTATTATTATATGCATTTGTACAAATATTTAGAGCATATCTAGCCGGTCATTTAAAATTTAGGCTCTCATATGCCTCCTCAAACTTTAATGCATTGTATTTTCAGGAGTTAAAAAAGCGTGGTATCTAGCCGAAATCTTAGATTTAAGTCCTCAGTTTTTTTTCACACAATTTCATTCAAACAAAAAATAAATTAGGCTTTTCAAACACATATTTTGATTCGAACTACATTGCATAACACGAAATTAAACTACATTGCATAAACTAATTGATTCGAAGGAAATAAAAACTAAAAAATATATAACCATCCTGGTTCACGAGCTCGTCCAAATTCACGCCGTGGTTGGAGCCGTTAAAGTAGTCGTTGTTGTTGGACCTCTAGTCGAGGTCGTTTGAGCAAAGGTCAATTATTGCCGCAGTGGATGTTGGTGCTCGTTAGTAGCCCTGTTCTTGTAGAGCTTGTGACGTTGGCGGTCCTCAGCGACGACCTTTGAATGATTCCGACAGATCTCGTCCATGTACTCCTCATCGACGCACACGTCCTCAAGCCGCTCAAAGGCCACCTAATTCTCCCGCACCGCGCGGCGGGAGACCACTAGGGGGTCGATGGCGAGGAACTCTAGCACCTTGGGGCTACTGAGGGAGAAGTTTATCTTTGTCTAGCTGCCATAGAGGCTCGCCGCCTTCAAGTCGTAGGCCCTCCCGCCAGATCCGCCCGCTGGAAGGAGCCAATCTAGTACTGATGACTAGTTTCTCGGTCCTTTATTTCCGATACCAACGCCCCCACCGCCACTACCGCACGATGTGGTACTTCCTCTTCGTCGACGACGGGAGCAGGTCGATACTGGTCGATTATATGTGCTGGCGGGGGGTGCGGTGTGGATTTGGACGGTACCAGCATCGATGCGATGTGTGGGAGGGAGAGGTTCGGCGCAGGGGGAGGGGAAATTTTATCCTCAAATTGAGCTGTGGCCGAGTAAATATAAGCGGCTTCTGACGCGAGGAATAAATTATTTGATGAGTTAAAATGGACAGGGGCTTGGCTAGGTCTGGTTTAACTCCTCAAAACGATAATCTTACTCCCTCAACAGTTTTTGAGGGGTCGCCTAGAGATGTTATGTTGGTATTACTAACTTGCAAGTATGTCTTGAAGCTAAGCTTTTCAAGTAATATACGTTACCAAAACATTGTAAAGTATATTGACTTTTTTTTAGAAGAATTGAAGTATATTTCTCTTAGTACGTACTCTGATTTTTGCATTAGCTTTGATTGTATTGAGCTGACAAGGAGCTATGGCATGCAACTTGCACCCGATCACTCATGTATGATTCACTTTCTTTAGAAAATGCCATCATGGCGGTTTATATTTCATCTGAAAAAAGGAATACATCATTTGAAAGAACATCAACTAAAACAACTGGAGGCTTTGACTTCCACACAATAGTTCGAGAGATCTCCGAGTTCCTAGCCAACACACCTTCCGCCATATTGGCCTCTCTAGGTGAGTAGTTAAACTCTATAATATCAAATTTGCGAGCTAGAAAAGAGCATTCTTCGTAGATGGCCGCAGCTGCGCCAATACAGTTTCCGCTGTTTTGCATAGTATCAATCACCTCCATGCAGTCTGCCCGGACGTGAAGATTGTTGTAGCCCAAAACAATAGCAAGTATGAGTCTATGAGGCGTCGTGCTTCCGCCGTCGCTGCATCTTCTACAAAAGGGATGTCGTTGCATGATGCCGCTAAGAATGAACCCGTATAGTCGCGTAGAATAACTCTAGTACTTCCAGAACCACTGTCATAATTAAACTCACCATCAGTATTCACCTTCACAATATTCTCTGATGGTCTCAGCCAACCATGCCTCCTAATCTGTACATGCTTCACCCTAGCCCTGGCAAAATTGTTTGAAGCACAGGAAGGCCTATGCCGATCTCGCAGGGTCCTGCAATATTTGTCTGTGTGTGAAGCACCATCGTTCCCACCACACGTACCAAACGGTAGTGGCAATGAGATCATTTCGTTGCACGCCACAGATGATCGGCTTTAGAGTGTTCTTTGAGAGAAACGGATCAGCCAAGACCAGGGTTTTGTTTTCTCGCCCGAGATTTTCGGAAACCGGTAAAAAACTGGACTTCCCGCTACCCACCGAGAAAACCAGATTTCGAACAAATATTTTGAAAATTTTGAATTCAAACTCTATGAAAAGGATCATATACGATTCCTATGCCAACTCAAACAGACGACGTGATGATTGTTGCAGCCCAAATCATTGAGCATGAGTTGTGTTCAGAGATGCCCCAGTGCTTAGGCTCATGTCCAAACATTGCCTTGAAAGGGGACATGCCGATCGCTGAATGATGTGCCGAGTTGTACCAAAATTGAGCAAGCGGTGTCCAGAAGCTCCAGCGCTTCGGGCAGGCATGTGTGAAGCAACGTAGAAAGGTTTCGACACATTGGTTCACATGCTCAGTTTGTCCATCCATCTGCGGGTGGTTTGCTGTACTCATGCGCAAATCTGTCCCAGCATATTTGAACAGTTCTTGCCAAAAGTGGCTGGTGAAAACTGGATCACGGTCAGAGATGATTGATCCTGGTAGTCCGTGTATCTTGTAAATCTGTGTCATGTATAGTTGAGCAACCTTGGATGCCGTATACGAATGCGCCAAGGGTAGGAACTGAGCATATCTTGTACGTTTATCCACTATCACCCACAAGCAATTGTACTTCCCGGATTGAGGCAAGCCGTCGACAAAATCCATAGTGATCATGTCCCATGGTTCCTTAGGGATCGGCAGAGGTTGTAATAGACCTGGAGACGCGGTTCTGTCTGGCTTGGCCTGGTGACATATCTGGCAACCAGGCAACACTAGACGTACTGCTGTACATGCACCTTCATCTTGGGCCACGCGAAGAGGCAGCGTACTATGTGATATGTCACCGGGTATCCAGAATGCCCTCCCACCAGGCTATCGTGAAAAGCACCGATGATCTGTTGTTGCAGTGCCGTGGAGCCACCCAACCAGATGTGCCCCCTAAAGCAAAGGATTCCTTGCTGAAGTGAGAATCTTCCCTTGTCATCAGGTCTGACCGCGAGTCATTCGAGCAGACGTTGGGCATGTGTATTGGTGTTGTAGCTGCTGACTATGTCCTCTAACCAAGCAGGTTGGCATATTGTGATTGCAAACAGACGTGCAGAAGGTTGAGCACGGGATAGGGCATCCGCTGCTGTGTTGTCCGAGCCTTTTTTGTATCTGATCTTGTATTGAAGGCCCAGCAATTTCGAAAAGGCCTTCTGTTGCCACGGCGTAGCGAGCCTTTGTCGTTCGAGATGAATCAAGCTTCTCTGATCTGTGTATCACTTCTGCTTCGATACACCCCCTCTAAACACATCAACGGTTGAAATTGGCTGATACCTCTTCGTTATTAGGGGCAGGATCGTCTTATTGAAAAAAATTCCGCCCTCCCACGAAGGCCGAGCCGACGGGCGCCGAGCCGCGTGAACCAAACGGCTGACGTGGGCCCACGAGTATTAAAAGACCTGGCGCGGCTGCCGCGGTCAACGAAACCTGCCGCATTATTCGCAGCATCCCCTCGCCTGCCGCGCCGTCATCCATGGGCCGCCACGCCTTCCGGCTTCCGGAGCCGCGTCGTCTCCTAGCCTGCGCCGCCGCTCGCTCGCGTGCCGCGCCTTCCCGCCTCGCCCACCGTGTCTTCCCCTCGGCTGCCATGCCATCCCGCCTCGCCTGCCGCGGCGTCGTCCCATCGCCTGCACCGCCGCCTGCTCGCCTGCCACGCCTTCCTGCCTCACCCTCCGTGTCTTCACCTCGGCTGCCGCGCCATCCCGCCTCGCCTGCCGCCGCGTCGTCCCATCACCTGCACCGCCGCCCGCTCGTGAGCCGCGCCTTCCCGCCTCGCCCTCCGTGCCTTCCCCTCGCCTGCCACGCCGTCCCGCCTCGCCTGTCGCGCCTTCCCACCTCCCACCCGCTCACATTTACGCGGCCTCTCGGCCCCGGCCGGCTATAAAAGCCATGGCCCCCGGCAGAACTCCCGCCCCACTCCACCCCGCCCCGCTCCTCCGCTCTCCTCTCCTCTCCGCCTTCTCCCTCTCGCTCCGCCGTCGGCGCCATGTCGAGCTCCGACTCCGAAGGCGACGTCCGGGTTCCGACGGGCTCCTGGCCGATGAGCATGACGAAGGAGCAGGCCGCCGATCTGCACCGGTTCTGCCTCCCCGTCCCGCCGTTGGCGAAACTGCCGAAGGGGAACCACATCAACCGCGAAGACCTCGCCGCCATAAACGGCGGAGACTTCTCCGTTGGTTGCAACGTGGAAGGCCAGCACAACATCAAGAACCGGTGGAGGTTTTGGCGGGGCAAAACCTTCGACGCCGTCGTCGGCGCGTTCCGGCTTGCCGAGCGCGGCATCACCCCCGACCTCCTCGGCCCCGGGATGGGCAACGATGACGTGGCCGTTGGCTCCTCCAACAGACGCCGGCGTCGTCGCTCCTCCGCCGCCCCTGCACCGCCAGAGGATGAGCTCCCGCCGGAGGTGGAGGTGCCGCCGGCGCAAAAGGCCCTCCGACAGGAGGGCGACCCGGCGGACATACCTGGGCTGCAGGCGGTTCTCTGCACATCCGCGCAGGAGGCGGCTGCGGTAGCGACGGATGACGACTGGGACTTCAGCGACGACGATGACGACGACGGCGCCGGACCATCGGGCGCGGGTGGCCCCGCCGACATCGTTTATCTAAGCGATTAGAATGCAGTATCGTTTTAAAATTTATGTAACGTTTTTAAATTCCAATGTTATTTCGTTTAAGAAATTATGTAATGCCCGTGCCGCCCTCTATATATGAAAAATATCATTTCCTTTTAATCCATAAAATCAAATTTTGTTTTGGCGCGAAACACCGTGGGCTTCGCTTTGTGCCAGCCCAAAAAATGTAACGGGCCAGCCCAACACGGGGCGCTGCGTAACGTGTAATTCTGCAAACGGGCGCCTGCAGCACCCCGCTCTGGGCGGCCCATATATTTTCTTTAGTTTGCTTAGTTTTTTCTTTTTTCTTTTAATTTTTTCTTATCATTTTCTGTTTCTTCTTTTTGTTTCTTTAATGAGCATTTTTTTAAATCCGTGCCGAATAGGAGATCCGGGGCCCACGTGCCCTGCTAGTTGGACACGCGCGGACGGCGCGTGGCGCGTGGCGCCTGCCCATGTCCGCGTGGACGGCGCGTGGCGCCTGCCCTGGCCCCCCTCCAGCCGCACACCCCTCCCCCGCAACCCTCTTTTTCTATACACACACCTCTCCTCCTGCCGCACCCTCGCAACTCTCGTCCCTCGCCGCCGCCGTCGCCGTTGCCGATGCGTAGCTCAGCCGCGCGCTCCCCCAACCCTTGTCGCCGTTGCCACCGCTCCCTCGACGCCCCTAGCTACCCAACCATGCCCATCTGATTCGCGATCCCGACGATCGGTTTTGGAACGGATCCGGCCGGACTTGGGCTGCGGCGGGTGCGGGGAGGCCGCGTCGTGCCATGGACTGGCCGGGCACCGGGCCGGGAGGTCCCGGCAAGGCCACAATGCCGCATGCCGTTACTAACTCTTCCTCTAGCCGTTCGGATCTACACCGTCGGCGATTCGCCGGCAGATACACGAACGGCCGGAGGCCGGGCTCGGTGATGGCCCAAAGGCTCGTCGGCGCACCGTTGCCACTCATTAAATGCGACGACTGCCCAAGGAAGGTCTTGCGCCGGGTGTCTGAAACGCCGGAACATCCCGGATGGGTGTTCATCAAGTGCCCAAACGATGGGGAGGTATGTGCTACTTTAGCATCGGTTGTGCTGTCGGATTTGATTAGTTGTGCTAACTTAAGTTTTTTGTTGTGTTGAATGGATGCGACTTTTGGTATTGGGAAGAAGAATACATCGATATTTTGATAGAGCGCAAATTAGTAGACGTTCGTGTACTTTTAGATACAATAGAGGCTAGAAATAAGACTAGTGCACTTATTGCTAGAATAGATGCTAGAGATGAAAGTAGATGCGAGGAAGCAACGTCGAATTCTTTAGACTCGAAGAAGATAGAAGCATGCAAGATCGAGCCTCCACAGATCAACAATGAATGGACCGAGACGGCACTAATCGAACTTACGGGAGCAGTTATGGAAGTTGGATTTCTTCTAAAATGTTTTCTTGTGGTTCTTGTTTTGTTTGGTCTTGCTATTCTAGTCAAAATTTGGTGATGTGATTCCATGTATAAAAAATCAATGATGAAAATAAAGATATGTGTTTGCGAAAAAAATTGTATGCAGACGGGATACGATCAATTTTTTTTTACAAATCATATACAATGCATATGGTGTCGAAACGATACGAAACTTAGCATGCATGCTTTTCATGATGGTACTAATCTATTAAAAAAATTGGTTCATTTCGAGGATGTCGAAAAAAAACATCCTTCTCGACGCGCCCTTCCCTCCTACCCGAACGGCCTCCGTGGAACAAGGTCAAATTTTGGTCATCTTCTGAATGACCTCATATTTTGCAGGTGGGTTGGTATGCCCAAGTCAATAATTCATGCAAGATTTGATAGAGTTCTAACACCAAACGCACGTCGCGTCACGTCCGGCAGGTGTTTTAGGGTTTGTTCATCGGAAAGACCATATAAAATGCATATGGTGTCGAAACGATACGAAACTTGGCATGCATGCTTTTCATGATGGTACTAGTCTATAAAAACTATTTGGTTCATTTTGAGGATGTAAAAAAAAACGTCCTTCTCGACGTGCCCTTAGCTCCTACCCGAACAGCCTCCGTGGAACAAGGTCAAATTTTGATCATCTTCTGAATGACCTCATATTCTGCAGGTGGGTTGGCATGCCCAAGCCAATCCTTCATGCAAAATTTGATAGAGTTCTGACACCAAACGCACGTCGCATCACGTCCGGCAGGTGTTTTAGGGTTTGTTCATCGGAAAAACCGTATAAAATGCATATGGTGTCGAAACGATACGAAACTTGGCATGCATGCTTTTCATGATGGTACTAGTCTATAAGAAAATTGGTTCATTTGGAGGATGTCGAGAAAAAAAATGTTCTTCTCGACGCGCCCTTCGCTCCTACCCGAACGGCCTCCGTGGAACAAGGTAAAATTTTGGTTCTCTTCTGAATGACCTTATATTTTGCAGGTGGGTTGGCATGCCCAAGCCAATACATCATGCAAGATTTGATAGAGTTCTAACACCAAACACACGTCGCATCACGTCCGGCAGGTGTTTTAGGGTTTGTTCATCAGAAAAACCATATAAAATGCATTTGGTATCGAAACCATACGGAACTTGGCATGCATGCTTTTCATTATGGTACTAGTCTATAAAAAAATTGGTTCATTTCGAGGACGTCGAAAAAAACGTCCTTCTCGACGCGCCCTTCGCTCCTACCCGAACGGCCTCCGTGGAACAAGGTCAAATTTTGGTCATCTTCTTAATGACCTCATATTTTGCAGGTGGGTTTGCATGCCCAAGCCAATACTTCATGCAAGATTTGATAGAGTTCGGACACCAAACGCACGTCGAGTCACGTCCGGCAGGTGTTTTATGGTTTGTTCATCGGAAAAACCATATAAAATGCATATGGTGTTGAAACAATACGAAACTTGGCATGCATGCTTTTCATGATGGTACTAGTCTATAAAAAAATTGGTTCATTTGGAGGATGTCGAAAAAACCGTCCTTCTTGACGCGCCCTTCGCTCCTACCCGAACGGCCTCCGTGGAACAAGGTCAAATTTTGGTCATCTTCTAAATGACCTCATATTTTGCAGGTGGGTTGGCATGCCCAAGCCAATACTTCATGCAAGATTTGATAGAGTTCTGACACCAAACGCACGTCGCGTCACGTCCGGAAGGTGTTTTAGGGTTTGTTCATCGGAAAAACCGTATAAAATGCATATGGTGTCGAAACGATACGAAACTTGGCATGCATACTTTTCATGATGGTACTAGTCTATAAAAAATATTTGGTTCATTTTGAGGATGTCGAAAAAAACGTCCTTCTCGACGTGCCCTTAGCTCCTACCCGAACGGCCTCCGTGGAACAAGGTCAAATTTTGGTCATCTTCTGAATGACCTCATATTTTGCAGGTGGGTTGGCATGCCCAAGCCAATACTTCATGCAAGATTTGATAGAGTTCTGACACCAAACGCACGTCGCGTCACGTCCGACAAGTGTTTTAGGGTTTGTTTATCGGAAAAACCGTATAAAATGCATATGGTGTCGAAACGAATACATTATCTCGAATAATGAACTCGAATATAATATCACTAATACATTTATAATGAACTCGAATATAATATCACTAATACATCATCTCGAATAATCCAGTTAATGCATCATCGAATATTATAACTAATACATCTCGAATATTATCATATAATATCACTAATACAGATCGAATATTCTAGAATCCAAAGTGGAGGACGGTGAACTCGGTTCACTAGCGGTTTCTGAGTCGCTGGCGGTGGACACCCAAAGAGAAGGAACCATCACCGGATCATAACTCGGGTGAGATCCCTGAAGAACCTGCCAAGTATTGGAGAAGCTGACGCTCAGCGACGGACATGCTCGTCCTCCTCCCTGACACGGCGACGTAACACCTCCGCGGGGGACCGCTCCCTCTGCACCGAAAGTGGCCCACGCGACCGCCACCAAAGAAGCTCTGGGTCGACGACGAGACCCGGATTCCTCACCAAGCTCCGCGCCCGGGAAGGTAGCACCTCCCAGTGCCAGCCAGGCGGAGCCCAATCCCGGACATGGCGCCTCTCAAGGATGTCGCCGCCGACTCGACGACGAGGATGCGGGCCGGGCATCGTCGATTTCGAGAACAAATTCCTAGGAGAACATTTTATTATCGTTAATGTTTTACTTTCTGGTTTCCTACGATTAAGTCTTAAACTATAATAAAATGAGTAATGACATAAAAAAAGGTCTATGGTTTGCCGGAATGCCGTTTCATCCCCGTCGCAGCAAATTCCGGCACTCGATATGCCTATTTTCTAGCACAAGTCATGCCAAAATTCACGGAAAAATTTCGGCATGACCTTTGCTAAAAGTGAACATATCGAGCGCCTGAAATTCACCTAAACGGAAAGGAATCAACATTTACGACGAACATAGGCCACTCAGATCATTTACCCTGCACATAACTATCATTTTCCAAATATCACATGTCCAAATATAACATGTACAAAATTCTGTTATCTACACCTAACCCTAAATTTTTGTTCTAATTTCAAAACCTAGCTAAATTTAGGTTTCATAATTTAGGGTTCATAATCTAGAAGAGGGGAGGGGAGAGGAGGGCTTACAACGGGGAGGTGGTTGTCGGGGGAGACGTGACGAGGCGACGATGCGGCTCGGGCTTCGGCGGCGAGGGCGGGGGCGGGGGCGAGGGCAGGGGCTCCGGCGGCGAGGGCGGGGGCGGGGGCGGGGGCGAGGGCAGGGGCTCCGGCGGCGAGGACGGGGGCGGGGGCGGGGGCGAGGGTAGGGGCTCGGGCTCCGGCGGCGAGGACGGGGGCGGGGGTGAGGGCGTGGGTAGGGTCTCGGGATCCGGCGGCGAGGATGGGGGCGGGGGCGAGGGCAAGGGTAGGGGCTCGGGATCCGGTGGCGAGGGCGGGGACGAGGGCGAGGGCGAGGGTAGGGGCTCGGGATCCGGCGGCGAGGGCGGGGGCGGGGGCGAGGGCGAGGGTAGGGGATCCGGCGGCGAGGGCAGAGAGATCGAGAGAGGTTGGGATTTGGGGGAGGAATGAGGCGGAAGCGAGCCGCGGCGCTGGCTATGGATGTGGGCATGCCCAAAGTAGGGCCCCATGCAAAATTTGAATGAATCCGGACACCAAACGCACGTCGCGTCACGACCGGGCAGTGTTTTCCTTGTTTTTCACCAGGAAAACCCTAAGAAATGCATAGAGTGTCGGAAAAAGATAAAAATTGGCATGCATCATGCCCATGCTGATGCCAATGTGTGAAAAAAATATAGGGACATTTGGTGGACTCAGAATAATAACGTTCTTCGGACTTGCCCTCCGTCACAGCACATCGGTGCTGGTTGTACTGGTGCTATGTGATGCCATGCATGAAATGATATGAAATTTTGGCAGCATGTGGGCATGCCCAAAGTAGGGCCCCATGCAAAATTTGAACGAATCCCGACACCAAACGCACATCGCGTCACGACCGGGTAGTGTTTTCGGTGTTTTTCACCGGGAAAACCCTAAGAAATGCATAGAGTGTCGGAAAAAGATAAAAATTGGCATGCATCATGCCCATGCTGATGCCAATGTGTGAAAAAAATATAGGTACATTTGGTGGACTCAGAATAATAACGTTCTTCGGACTTGCCCTTCGTCACAACACATCGGTGTTGGTTGTACTGGTGCTATGTGATGCCATGCATGAAATGATTACTGACAATATTTTATTCATGGTGATATCTGCATGTCATAAATTCTTATTGTAAACACCTACAATATCGTGGTTTTACTGATCATCACATAACATCTACGTGCTTGCCAAAATGGCTTGTTGACCGGGCTGAAGGAAAGACTGAGTCTACATGGATACAATTTTCGAGAAGTACACGAGAAAAACAAATGTTGTTACGAGAGTGGTAGATGAGTATTTCGGATGGGACAAGGTATTGCTTTAATATTTGTTTATTTGAATATGCAATGAACCTTATTTACATTCAGATAAATTCATGGTTGTACATGCTTATTTTCCTTTGCACGTGGACGACAATCATTACATAACCATAGTGATGTACAGAGCGAAGCAAGAATTTCATGTTCTTAACTCGACTGGTAAAATCTCTCCGAGTGTTCGTAAAACTATTGAGACACTCGTAAGTGTACAGTTCCTAGTACACATGGTTAAAATTGTTGGGACACACATTTCGACTAGTAAAAATTATGCATTGCTTTATTAATCTTTTTTCAGAGAGCAGAAATTGGTAAAGATATCCACGAGGCAAACTTATCCGTACAAGTGCGATTTCAGGATGTAACTTCATGGCCATTAAAGCTGTACAAAATGCCGTTACAGAAGGATGCGTAAGTTTACAGTTCAAAACAATGTTATAACTACTCATATGTTAGATCCTTAGCTGACCATGCGTTTTTATTTCAGAGTGTCGTGTGGACTCTTCGTAATGAGGTGCATCGAACACTGGGACGGGGATGGCTGGACATTTTCATTTAACCAGAAAGAGATTAATGCATCGAGGCCACGCATTGTCGCGGAAATTCTTTTTTCGGACGCTAACAAACTAGACAAGATCAAGATGAAAGTTGTGAAAATCATAGAGAGGGAATAAGTACTAGCATTGGGTAGGGTTTTAGTCCCGCAGAAGGTTTCCCTACTATTTGTTTGGTACTTGTTACTTTTCTGCATGTAATGCGACATGGCACTTTTAAATTATTTGTTATCATACTTGATTCATTTTTGGATGCAATGATAGTTGGCACTTTTAAATTAACAATATGTGTGAGACAAAAAAATATGTTTTACATTATTTTGTTTCACATATATGTATATTGATTTATTGCATCAAAATATATATTCTCATCGGATATTACGTTCAAATTTAAACAAATATATATGTGTTATCTGTTTGTGTTTGTGAGATAAAGTGCGGTTTCATTGTCGTCGGATATTACGTTAAAATTGTTAAAAAATAAACGACCGCCACTTTTCGGCGATAGCCAGCGAACGGGACGGCCTTTTTGGCAGCTCAACGGCCCATCGGCGGACCACAACGGGGCATAGTTGCGCGGCCATTTATGCCGGTGGAGGCGTCCTTCATCAGGCGAGGTGGGATTAAATTTGATGCCGTGCAGCGCCACTCACCCCACGGGCGCCGTGAATGGGCCTGAACGCACGCGGCCCAAAATCTTCTTCCACGACGCGCTCGCCGTTCTGTGCCGATCCACGCGCGTCACCCAACTCGCGCAAGGGCGTGTGCGCATCCCCCCGTGGAAAGTTTAGTCCCACCCCGCCAGCGGAAGGATGCCACGAGCAGTTTAAATATCTGCGCGTGCCGGCTGCTGTAAGCTCGCAATATTACTTACTAGCCCTGATGCAGGTGGGCCATGCCGCGGCCTCGGCCACCCTTTCATGCCACGGCTGCTTAGTCGGGTCAGCATGCTTCAAACCCTGATGCAGGTGGTCTATTTTTTTCGACAATTTCACCGTTCAATACAACACTAATTACATATTATCTCACACAAAGTGATGAACATAACAGCAGTAATTATATATTGTCTCACACAAAGTAATAAATATATCAACAGTTACAATAAATATATCAAAAGATCATCAAAACATTTCACACAAAATAGTCTCACACGATTATATTTCATAATCAAATGACAATAAATTGTCTCAACAACGTTGAACAAAATAGTCTCACACATAGATATTATGGCACACTTAAATATTAAAATTTAACGCAATTTCTTTCGGATGATGCATGCATGTAGCTCTTTGTGTTATTTCACCGAATCAAGGTGTATCTCTACGCCTGATACCTATATAACCATATACAATAAACTTGTGAAAACCAAATACGATAAAAATAGACAACCACTTTCTCTGTAAAGAAATATAAGAGCGTTTACGAAGGGAGTAAATTATAAAACTTACTTTTCATTCAGCTTGCACGTTTGCCGTCTATGACCCTCTGTGCGACATAGGCCGCATAAAGGACCAGGTTTTTTCTCGAAAAACGATTTTGGTCTTCCATTTTTTGTAACATCTGCATCATTTTTTGACCACCCTGTCCCTTAGTCGAAACTTTCACAGGATCACGTATAACATCCGCAGCTCGTTCCCACTCACGTGCCTCGTCATGAACATGCCTTCTACGACCAACAGATTCATCATCGGGGACCTTTTTCTTTGCTATTATATTCTTCAGACATTGCATCAACTCATCGAACATGAACGAATCATCTGACGCAATATGAAAAGCTTCTGCACCTGTTATACTGAGTTGACTAAACCGAGCACGTTTCTCTGTCCCTGACCAACCCCATCCAAACATATCACTCTTGCGCTGTGCAGGCAGCCCACCTCTCGCAACTTTGGCCATCCTCTTAAGGATACAACACTTAGGTATTTCAGATATTTTTAGATGAACCAATACATATAGAATGTGTTTGCAAGGCAACCCTTTGCGAATCATTCGTCGACAGCTGCAGTCTATCATTTCCTCCAGGTTTGCAGGGCGATACCTAACTCTGAACTGAAATTTGCGGTTATTTTCCATGTTACGATAAACGTCTGACAATCAACTCCCACTAACGTCTCAAAAATCTCCAGCTCTCCCATCTTCTTGAAGTCTTCTTGAAGAATATAAAAATTGCTAATGGTGAATACACTGGCAGCATGCTTCTCAATGTCCTTATATACAGTGACTGATGGTGGTACTGACTGGTTAGAACGAAAGTCGTCATGCGCCTCGTTATCACGTAGTCAAACTATGCAGTTCTCATAATGCACTGCTAGATCAACCATAGTCATACCGTAGTCCAGGTGAAGGTGAAGACAAGAGTTCAGGCTTTCACTCCTCTGATTACTGCGCATACAAGGGAAAAAACCATCTGAAAAATATGATGCTGCCCAAAGAGTCCTCTTCCTGTACATTCTATTCAGCCACTCTTCTGTTTTATCAGTCTTCCATTTACCGACAAAAGCGAGCCATCTCCCCTCAAAGTTAGCAGGAGAGGTGGAGTAGTACAACGGTGACCTGAACTCATTCAGTGACTTGTAATTAAGGTGTTTCTGCATATTTTGCTCAACATGCCATGAGCAAAGACGATGCAACACATCTGTAAAGACAAACTAAATAGCTTTGATCATTGCAGCTCTCCATCTGTGATGACTGACTTTGGCTTCTTCTGACAATTTGCTTTCAAGAATGTCTGGAGCAGCCAAACGTACGTACCCTCTGTCTTGTCAGACACAATGGCGCAAGCAAACACAGTGGTGCAACGGTGATTGTTTACAACAACAAAAGGAACGAAGGGCATACCATATCTGTTCATCTTGTATGTGCTGTCAAACACAGTCACATCTCCATACAACTGATAGTCCCGCCTTGACTGTGCATCACACCAGAACATGCTCTTTAACCGCCCTTCCTTATCGAGCACGTACTCAAAGAAAAAATCTGGATCATTTTCCTTTCTGCTCCTCATAATACCGATTGCGGTGTCAGCATCACCCTTTGCAATCAATTTCATTTTCTCTCTGCAGCAAAGGTTGTAGACGTCTCGCCTCACAAGGCCGCACTTATCGTACGAACCATACCTGCTTATGACGTTATCGACGATGATATGCTTTCTAATTCCAGCTCCTTCCATCGCCAAGATCTCAGCTCTTTGGTGCTCTCGTATGACTCTGTGTGACCACAGGAATGCCACCTCGTCCGGTCTAGCCAACAAATGATTCTGATCATCCATGAAAGCCGCCACGAACCAAACTTCATGTGCTTTGTCCAACTTCACGACCAAATAGGCGCCACACTCGCACCGAGTCTTGGGTCTTAGCCTGTGGGTGCGGCCCTCTGGATTTAAGAATTTACTTTGTCGTTTTCCTACCCTGGAGCAAACATAGCGCCTGTACCGTATTGTTGTTGAAAGACCTTTTCCTCGTTTCACCTTCTCTTTTCTGATACTGAAACCACGCTCTCTTGCGTGATTATTATAGAACGTGTGAGCCTCCCATTGTGATCCAAAGGTCATAGCCATAACCTTCCAATGTGTCTACAGTGCCTGTTGCTCAATTTCAGTCTGCTCAATGTCTATATGAGTTGCATCGTCATGCCCATGGCTATCATCACCAGTAGAACCATCCAGATCATCCTACAAAATTACACAGAAGCACATATAAGTTGTAATTATTTATTTATTATGATTTTGTGACGTACAAAATATTTCAACGAACCTCACTTAAGTTATCAGCGAAAGATGCCTGAAAAACACTGTCCACATTATGGACATCAATATCTTCTTGTAGATAAAAAATAACATACATGTGTAAGTACTCATATGGCACTGCTCCTCATATGGACATCAAAATCTATGTATACCTCACTTACATTTTCACTGCAAGCACCATCCTCTTTGTTTTGAAAATTCTCCTCAGGTAAATTATCGTATGACGACCATGATTCATTGTCACTGCTACAATCATCCTCATCACTGCTATCCGTATCGGTACAACTGACAATATCGTTACCATAACACTGCAAAATATTTAAAAAATATTGTTAGTTTAAAACAAATCTAGACACGCAGGGGCTCAAGCTGGTCATGACAAACCTAGGGTTTGGCAGGTCTCGATGTCGCGGGGCTAGGCCGTCAGGTACGTCGCTCGGGCGTGATTGAGGACGGCCACGACTACGACGGAGGCCAGATGGCGGCGTGATGCTAACGGCGACAAGTTCGACGAAGAAGGCGGAACCCAGATCAGTGGCGAAGTCGAGGAAATGACGGCCCTGTTCTGCAACCGTGGTCTCCTACGGGCGGCGATCGTGAGGGGAAGGTGGGGTGGGATGCGGACCGTGGTCTCGTACGGGCGGCGGCGGCGGACGTGCGATGGGGCGGCAACCGTGGGCTGTAACCCCGGCGGCCAACGGCGGCGATCGGCCGGGGTGACGCTAGATCGGGCCGCGTGATCGCGGGAGGTTTGTGACGTCGTGGGAGGGGGTGTGTGTGTTTTTTTTTTGCATGCGTCGTCGGTGTGATGGGTCCGTCAGTGGCTTATCGGCTCGACCAGCGGCTTGGCTACCGGCTCGGCTGGTAGCGACACGGGGCGACGCGCGTATACGGCGCGGGCATACGCTAAGCACCGTACGCCCATAAGGCCCTTATACGCTAAGGGGGGGTGTACCGAAGCAAGGCCCTCTGTGTATAGCACAAACTCTGCATGCTGAAAGTATAGTCGCCATTGGTCCACAGCCACGATGATGGCTAAAAATTCCTTCTCATAGGTGGAGAGACCTTGGTATTTTGGGGATAGAGCATTGAATGCTATGGGATACCCCCCCCCCCCCCCCCCCCCGCGCGCTATTGCAACACCACACCAATTCCTTTGTCACTAGCGTCCGTTTCCACAACAAACTGTTCCTGAAAATTTGGGAGTGCCAACACCGGAGCTGTGCAATTGGAAGGCTGTGTCAGTGTTGCTCGTCCACACAAATGGTACGCCTTTCTTCAGCAGATTGAAAAGAGGACGAGCTATGACCCTGACGTTCCGTACAAAGCACCGGTAGTATCCGGCTAGCCCCAGGAAGCTACAGACTCCTTTGACATCAGATGGTGTTGCCCAATCGACCACTGCCTGAATCTTACTGGGCTCGGTTGGCACTCTTCTGTCGCTGATGATGTGTCCGAGGTAAGATAGTTGCCGCTGCCCAAATTCACACTTAGATAGTTTAACCTTCCATTGATCCCGTTGCAGCAATTGGAATACTTGGCGCATATGACTGAGATGGTCTTCCAGGGTCTTGCTGAAGACGAGGATATCGTCAAACAACAGCAAGACGCGGTGTCGCAGAAGGGGTTGGAGGGTTGTGTGCATTGCCCTGTTGAATGTTGCTGGCCCTCCGGCGAGTCCGAACGACACCACCTTGAATTCATTATGGCCGGAGTGCGTCTGAAATGCGGTTTTGTACTCTTCACCTACAGCCAAAGGACGTCGATTTTTTGAGCCTGGGCTTCCAGGCACCTCCTATCCTTACCTTTCACTGATGCTTTGAGATCCGTACTACACAACTAACTTAGTACATGCGATTTTCTCTTTTTTGTTTCTTCAAACCAAAACAACATATGAACTTCAAACTTTGCAGAACAACAAAGCATTATTACTACAATGTGCGATAAAACTTTCAGATTTTTTTGCCCAACATAAATATAAAAACTTTGATTTTTTCTATTAAAAAAGTTTACTTTTAGTATTTGTGATGAACGAAAAAATCTGAAAGTTTTTTCTCACATTCTAGTTAGAATGTTTTGTTGTTCTACAAAAGTTGGAAGTTCATATGTTGTTCTATGTGGGAGAAACAAAAAAGAGAAAAGCACCTGCACGAATCGCGAAGCGGAATTGGATGGCTAGATAAGGGGGTGTCCATGAGCCTAAGCGAATCCGGTGATACTCCGCCTTGAGATCGAGCTTCGAGAACCAGACTGCTCCATGGACTTCATCCAAGAGTTCCTTGATCACTGGTACGTGGAATTTGCTGATTATGGTGAGGGCGTTCAGGTGCCTGTAGTCCACACAGAGCCGCCATGTGTCGTCCTTCTTTTTGACCAAAATGACTGGAGAGCAAAATGGCTAGAACTTTTCTGAATAATGCCTTGTCGGCGCAATTCTGCGATTTGCGCATCTATCTCATCTTTGTGGTCTGGTTTGTGGCGGTAGGGCCTGATGTTGACGGGCTGGGCTCCAGGGATCAAAGGTATCTTATGATCACAATTGCGGCGAGGTGGCAGTCCCACGGGTTCGCCAAACACTGTAGAAAAGTCATCCACCATCTGCTGAATACTTACTGGCACCGTAGCTGCGCTTTCATCTTCAGTGGTAACTGCACAGATGTACACAATGTGGGAGATGGCCCCAGTCTTGCATAGGTTCTGCAATTCACTACCAGAATAACCACCTATCCCGATGGCCTAAGGCCGTCGGCATAGGCCCAAAAGCCGTCGGCATAGGGCTACGCCGACGGTGGCCGTCGGCGTAACCCCGTCGGCAACTCGAACGTCAGCGTACCCCCGGGCGGCCGTCGGCATACAAAAACCGTCAGCATAGGCATGTACCCCGACGGCTTCCGTATAGCCGTCGGCGTAGATACCCCCTCGGCAACGAATTGGGACTGACAGCCGTTGACGGTGAAGCCGTCCATTCAGGCGTCGCCATGTGGCCGCTCCACGCAGCTCCCGGTGACCTTCTACGCCGACGGTTATGCCGTCGGCATAGTTTTCTCTGTATCCCGACGGCCTAACCGTCGGCGTAGAAGGTCACCAGGAGCTGCGCACAGCGGCCACGTGGCCCACTACGCCGACGGCTAGGCCGTCGGCATACAGAGAAACCTATCCCGACGGCATAACCGTCGGCGTAGAGGGTCACCATGAGCTGCCACATGGCGAAACCTGGTGCCTCGTGCCATCTACGCCGACGGTTATGCCGTCGGGATAGGTACCATAGATTTTTTTTTTCAAATTATTTGGTTCAAATACACAGCATATACACAACATATACAGCAAATGCACATCATACACAGCATGACAAGTTCAAGGTAGGCAACATAGTTCAACATAGGCATAGTTCAACATAATGACAAGTTCAACATAGGCATAGTTCAACATAATGACAAGTTCGACAAAGCCAACAACATCATCACCGCCAAAGGCTTAAGCGCCATCACTTCCACCACCAAAGCCAAGGTAGCCAAAGTCGAGGTCGTCACCGCTAGCGCTACCACCACCACCACCGCCACCGCCACCGCCTCGCCAGACCGGAGTGACTGGGCTTTGTGACTCAGGAGTGGAACCATAAGTAGCACCACCACCGGAGGATGATCCACCGGTTCCCTGCATGTTTGAAAAGAGATGGGAGGGCAATATATGATTGTATTGAATAAACAGTATGTTGTGGTTGAATAGTTTGGTGATGTACTAACCGGAGTGCCATAGTGTTCTGCCAGGAATTGTTCAAACGTAGGCGGCACTGGTTGTGGTCCAGGAGGTGGTGGTGGCGGTGGCGGTAGTCTTTCTATGAAATGGAGATACCGAACTGGTCCGTGATGAAAAGGCGCTGCAGTCTTTCTATGAAATGGAGATACCGAAGAATCTTTACGGGGATGTCTAGTTGCTTCTTCTCACCATGCTCATCGACCACCTCAAGGTACCGAGAGGAACCGCACTCCCTACAGTACTTGTCACCGGCATACTCGTGCCTAAACAAAAGGCAATTCTTCGGACAAACATCTATTTTCTCATATTTCATAGATAGTGCCTTCATGATTTTCTTCGTAGCGTACATGCTTTTCGGCAGTTCATGAACCTCAGGAAGGCTGTTAGCCCATACTCCCAGAAATGCTTCGAAGCAAGCTTGGGTGCAGCCGTACTCAGCCTTGACTGCCATCAGTTGCGAGATGGCATCCAACTGAGAAATTTTGGCACCCGCATAAAGAGGTTTCTTTGACGAGGCCAAGACCTCCAAGAAGGCCTTTGCGATTGCCTCCGGCTCCTCCGGTTCATTCTCTGAAGGTGTTGTATGTGTCGTCTCGGCAGCAAAGACATCATCTAGCATGTTTCTAACCCCATTGTCCTCATAACCACCGATGCGTTGTCGCATCACCTCCTCTCTACCACGGTCCCGCTCGGCAAAGTTTATGGGCATGTTAAAGTCTTCCATATATACAAACGTGCGAAGGTGCAAAGTCATTTCTCCCTGAGCTCTACGGTGACGTCTTTCACATTTTGCACAGGGGCATTCTGGATTAATTATCATTGGAGGACGGAATATCTCCTTTAAGAACACATCGGTTTTCTCGACCCACTCTGTTGTCACTTGATTTCGACGGATAAAACCATTGTACATCCACTGATTATCTGCCATCCTCTGCTTTATCACGAGCCACACAACAAAATTATGGATTCATTAAAATTAATCACATACAATTTTTATTTTCTACCGGGTTGACGAGAAACGGCATTGAATCCACCTACATCTCTAATAGGTAAAGAGGGTCCTAATCCCACCCGAGGATGTGTAGATTGAGTACGTTCTCCATGCTCTACCCCGTTCCGAGACAAAATTTCGGCAGCACCTCCCCGCTGTTCTCCAGATACACGTCTCGGCAAATAGCCGAGAGAATGTGCTTCGGAGAACAACGGGGAGGCGCCGCCGAAATCCTATCTCGGAACAGGGTAGAGCATGGAGAACGTACCCAATCTACACATACTCGGGCTGTCCGTGGAAAACGCTGGACAATCCGAAAAAGTTGCGGTGATAAATATGCAATTGAATGCATATTTATCCATGCAACCATTTCGGACGGGAACCGCTTAGGTTACGCAACTTGACGTGAAAAGAAAATCTAGTGACATGATTAAAAAAGCATAGAAGGTGAAGGTGGATTCGTAGCTCACCCTCGGTTGTATAGGAAGTAGTCAAATAGTGGAGGGACGATCGGGAACCAACAGCTCCGACGTCGACGATCACTCCACGGAGATGCAACACCACAAAGCCTGTAAATTTCATCGAGTGGAAAAATTTAGGTCATCACATCACATACAACATTGACACTTCAGTTTTTAAACAAAATCATCATGATCAAATAACCACTCATCATATCCTAATAAACACAAAATATCTATCTACCACATTGAGTACTTATCTAAAAAACATAAAACTACACAAAATATACAAAACTTTGTCCACCTAATTTTTTTCACATTTTATTCTATACCATTTCATCCATCTATCTATTCATCTATCAAACATCCATATGTCTATTTATCTATCTATTCACCTATTTCTACTAAATACTACACACAAAAAAATGTAAAAGTAACTAAAAAAATAACCTTTGGGGCGGGGAGATGGCCCGGGCGGGCACGAGGGAGGCTGCTGCGGGGAGGTGGTCGAGGGAGGCCGGCCGGAGCGGGAATGAGGAGGCCGGAAGAGGGAGGCCGGTCGGTGCGGGGAGGTTGTTGAGGGAGGACGGGCCGGAGAGGAGGGAGGCCGGGGCGGGGAAAAGGTAGGCCGAGGTGGCGGAGACGCGGGCGGGGTGGCCGGGGGCGAGGTACGGCGCGGCCGGCCGGATACGTGCCCGGGATGGGGGCGGCGGCCGGGGGAGGACGGGCGGCGTCGGGGGAGGACGGGCGGCGTCGGGGGAGGACGGGCGGGGTCGGGGGTGCGGCGGGGGCGCCGGTCGGTGTCGGGGGCGGGGGGAGCAGGCGGAGACGGGGTCGGGGCCGGGGGCGCCGGCCGAGGACGGGGCCGGCCGGCGAAGGGGCCGGCCGGGGAAGGGGACAGGCGGGGTCGGAGCGGCTGCAAGGGGCGAGGAGAGGTTGGCGGCGGCGGGGGCGAGGAGAGGGTGGCGGCGGCGGGGGCGAGGAGAGGGTGGCGGCGGCGGGGGCGAGGAGAGGGTGGCGGCGGCGGATGCGGGCGCGAGAGAGAGATGAGGGTGAGAGAGAGAGAGCGAGAGAACGAGTGGAGGAAAGGCTGTGGCCGAAAGGATAAGGCCGAGCTATGCCGACGGCCTAGCCGTCGGCATAGCCTACTGGAGCCACGTGGCACTGTACGCCGACGGCCACACCGTCGGCATAGTATTTTTTTTGTTTTTTTTTCATTTTTTTAGGGATTTCTTTACATTTTTTTAGGGGAGTTATTTTTGTTCTTTTTATTACAAGTGTCGTCCGTGTCTCCCCGACGTGGCCGTTTCCACCCTCCGTGCGACGGTGGCAGCGACGTCCGTGAGGGGGGTCACACTATGGAGGCGCGTGCCGGGTACTTGCACCTGCCACCACACTTCCAGACGTGTAAGAGGGCCCAGCGCAAGACCTGGCGGCATAGCTACCCCTCCAAGTACCCCGTCCCGTCAAACCCTCGCACTGTTGACCGGACGGATCTACCCCTTTCACTTTCACCGGACGGGGTTTGACCGAGGGACATTTCCACTTGGCTGTGATAGGCGAGCCCATAGGTACACTTCGGATCAAGGTTCGGGCCCAACCCACCGCAAGATTCCCTCCGTGTCTACCCGACGTGGTCGTTGCCATCCTCCGAGTGACGGCGGCAGAGACGTCCGTGAGGGGGGTCACGCTACGGAGCCGCGTGCGGGGTGGTGGCACCCGCCACCACATTTCGGGACGTCTAAGAGGGCCCAGCGCAAGACCTCGCGGCGTAGCTACCCCCAAAAGTCCCCCGTCCCGTCTAACCCTGGCACAGTTGACCGGACGGATCTACCCCTTTGACTTTCACCGGACGGGGTTTGACCGAGGGACATTTCCACCTGGCTGTGATAGGCGAGCCCATAGGTACACTTCGGATCAAGGTCCGAGCCCAACCCACACCGCAAGATTCCCTTCGTGTCTACCTGACGTGGTCGCTTTCCATCCTGCGTGTGACGGCGGCAGCGACGTCCGTGATGGGGGTCACGCTACGGAGCCGCGTGCCAGGTGCTTACACCCGCCACCACATTTCGGGACGTGTACGTAAGAGGGCCCAGTGCAAGACCTCGCGGCATAGCTACCCCCCAAAGTCCCCCGTCCCGTCAAACCCTGCCACAGTTGACCGTCGGATCTACCCCTTTGACTTTCACCGGACGGGGTTTGACCGAGGGACATTTCCACCTGGCTGTGATAGGCGAGCCCATAGGTACACTTCGGATCAAGGTCCTTGCCAAACCCACCGCAAGATTCCCTCCATGTCTACCCGACGTGGTCGTTTCCATCCTCCGAGTGACGGCGGCAGCGACGTCCGTGAGGGGGGTCATGCTACGGAGCCGCGTGCCGGGTGGTTGCACCCGCCACCACATTTCGGGACGTCTAAGAGGGCCCAGCGCAAGACCTCGCGGCATAGCTACCCCCCAAAAGTCCCCCGTCCCGTCTAACCCTGGCACAGTTGACCGGACGGATCTACCCCTTTGACTTTCACCGGACGGGGTTTCACCAAGGGACATTTCCACCTGGCTGTGATAGGCGAGCCCATAGGTACACTTCGGATCAAGGTCCGAGCCCAACCCACACCGCAAGATTCCATTCGTGTCTACCCGACGTGGTCGTTTTCCATCCTTCGTGTGACGGCGGCAGCGACGTCCGTGATGGGGGTCACGCTACGGAGCCGCGTGTTGGGTGCTTACACCCGCCACCACATTTCGGGACGTGTACGTAAGAGGGCCCAGTGCAAGACCTCACGGCATAGCTACCCCCCAAAGTCCCCCGTCCCGTCAAACCCTGCCACAGTTGACCAGACGGATCTACCCCTTTCACTTTCACCGGACGGGGTTTGACCGAGGGACATTTCCACTTGGCTGTGATAGGCGAGCCCATAGGTACACTTCGGATCAAGGTTCGGGCCCAACCCACCGCAAGATTCCCTCCGTGTCTACCCGACGTGGTCGTTGCCATCCTCCGAGTGACGGCGGCAGAGACGTCCGTGAGGGGGGTCACGCTACGGAGCCGCGTGCGGGGTGGTTGCACCCGCCACCACATTTCGGGACGTCTAAGAGGGCCCAGCGCAAGACCTCGCGGCGTAGCTACCCCCAAAAGTCCCCCGTCCCGTCTAACCCTGGCACAGTTGACCGGACGGATCTACCCCTTTGACTTTCACCGGACGGGGTTTGACCGAGGGACATTTCCACCTGGCTGTGATAGGCGAGCCCATAGGTACACTTCGGATCAAGGTCCGAGCCCAACCCACACCGCAAGATTCCCTTCGTGTCTACCCGACGTGGTCGCTTTCCATCCTGCGTGTGACGGCGGCAGCGACGTCCGTGATGGGGGTCACGCTACGGAGCCGCGTGCCGGGTGCTTACACCCGCCACCACATTTCGGGACGTGTACGTAAGAGGGCCCAGTGCAAGACCTCGCGGCATAGCTACCCCCCAAAGTCCCCCGTCCCGTCAAACCCTGCCACAGTTGACCGTCGGATCTACCCCTTTGACTTTCACCGGACGGGGTTTGACCGAGGGACATTTCCACCTGGCTGTGATAGGCGAGCCCATAGGTACACTTCGGATCAAGGTCCTTGCCAAACCCACCGCAAGATTCCCTCCATGTCTACCCGACGTGGTCGTTTCCATCCTCCGAGTGACGGCGGCAGCGACGTCCGTGAGGGGGGTCATGCTACGGAGCCGCGTGCCGGGTGGTTGCACCCGCCACCACATTTCGGGACGTCTAAGAGGGCCCAGCGCAAGACCTCGCGGCATAGCTACCCCCCAAAAGTCCCCCGTCCCGTCTAACCCTGGCACAGTTGACCGGACGGATCTACCCCTTTGACTTTCACCGGACGGGGTTTCACCAAGGGACATTTCCACCTGGCTGTGATAGGCGAGCCCATAGGTACACTTCGGATCAAGGTCCGAGCCCAACCCACACCGCAAGATTCCCTTCGTGTCTACCCGACGTGGTCGTTTTCCATCCTTCGTGTGACGGCGGCAGCGACGTCCGTGATGGGGGTCACGCTACGGAGCCGCGTGTTGGGTGCTTACACCCGCCACCACATTTCGGGACGTGTACGTAAGAGGGCCCAGTGCAAGACCTCACGGCATAGCTACCCCCCAAAGTCCCCCGTCCCGTCAAACCCTGCCACAGTTGACCGTCGGATCTACCCCTTTGACTTTCACCGGACGGGGTTTGACCGAGGGACATTTCCACCTGGCTGTGATAGGCGAGCCCATAGGTACACTTCGGATCAAGGTCCGTGCCCAACCCACCGCAAGATTCCCTCCGTGTCTACCCGACGTGGTCGTTTCCATCCTCCGAGTGACGGCGGCAGAGACGTCCGTGAGGGGGGTCATGCTACGGAGCCGCGTGCCGGGTGGTTGCACCCGCCACCACATTTCGGGACGTCTAAGAGGGCCCAGCGCAAGACCTCGCGGCATAGCTACCCCCCAAAAGTCCCCCGTCCCGTCTAACCCTGGCACAGTTGACCGGACGGATCTACCCCTTTGACTTTCACCGGACAGGGTTTGACCGAGGGACATTTCCACCTGGCTGTGATAGGCGAGCCCATAGGTACACTTCGGATCAAGGTCCGAGCCCAACCCACACCGCAAGATTCCCTTCGTGTCTACCCGACGAGGTCGTTTTCCATCCTTCGTGTGACAGCGACAGCGACGTCCGTGATGGGGGTCACGCTACGGAGCCGCGTGCCGGGTGCTTACACCCGCCACCACATTTCGGGACGTGTACGTAAGAGGGCCCAGTGCAAGACCTCGCGGCATAGCTACCCCCCAAAGTCCCCCGTCCCATCAAACCCTGCCACAGTTGACCGTCGGATCTACCCCTTTGACTTTCACCGGACGGGGTTTGACCGAGGGACATTTCCACCTGGCTGTGATAGGCGAGCCCATAGGTACACTTCGGATCAAGGTCCGTGCCCAACCCACCGCAAGATTCCCTCCGTGTCTACCCGACGTGGTCGTTTCCATCCTCCGAGTGACGGAGGCAGAGACGTCCGTGAGGGGGGTCATGCTACGGAGCCGCGTGCCGGGTGGTTGCACCCGCCACCACATTTCGGGACGTCTAAGAGGGCCCAGCGCAAGACCTCGCGGCATAGCTACCCCCCAAAAGTCCCCCGTCCCGTCTAACCCTGGCACAGTTGACCGGACGGATCTACCCCTTTGACTTTCACCGGACGGGGTTTGACCGAGGGACATTTCCACCTGGCTGTGATAGGCGAGCCCATAGGTACACTTCGGATCAAGGTCCGAGCCCAACCCACACCGCAAGATTCCCTTCGTGTCTACCCGACGTGGTCGTTTTCCATCCTTCGTGTGACGGCGGCAGCGACATCCGTGATGGGGGTCACACTATGGAGCCGCGTGCCGGGTGCTTACACCCGCCACCACATTTCGGGACGTGTACGTAAGAGGGCCCAGTGCAAGACCTCGCGGCATAGCTACCCCCAAAGTCTCCCGTCCCGTCAAACCCTGCCACTGTTGACTGGCGGATCTACCCCTTTGACTTTCATCGGACGGGGTTTTACCGAGGGACATTTCCACCTGGTTGTGATAGGCGAGCCCATAGGTACACTTCGGATCAAGGTCCGGGCCCAACCCACCACAAGATTCCCTACGTGTCTACCCGACGTGGTCGTTTCCATCCTCCGAGTGACGGCGGCAGAGACGTCCGTGAGGGGGGTCACGCTACGGAGCCGCGTGCCGGGTGGTTGCACCCGCCACCACATTTCGGGACGTCTAAGAGGGCCCAGTGCAAGACCTCGCGGCATAGCTACCCCCCAAAGTCCCCCGTCCCGTCAAACCCTACCACAGTTGACCGGCGGATCTACCACTTTCAAGATTCTTGTAAAAAACATATAAAACTTATCAAAACCTACGTTATTATCATTTTTTTTGAATTCAGTAAAGTATAGGGACCTATATGCAAAAGAACATGAAGTTAATCAAAAATTAATTTAGGAAAATAGTAAAAACTTAAAAACAGGAAAAAAAAAATCAGAAAACAGATAAAATGATGTCCCGACGGTTTGGCCGTCGGCGTAGATATGAACCAGCGACGCCCACCAGCCGCGACTCAGATCGATGACGTGGCCAGCGTCGTGGATTGATGACGTCGAGGAAGTCTACCCCGACGGTTAAACCGTCGGCGTATCTACGCCGACGGCCGTCGTCAAAGCCGTCAGCGTAGCTCTAACGTCGTCAGCTCGCCGTTCGTTCCCGGCCTATCTAGGTCTTTTCTATGCCGACGACCCGTTTACGCCGACAGGGGCCGTCGGGATAGTTGTAGATACGCCGACGGCCGGCCGGTGCCTACGGCCACCGTCGGGATAGATAGGGGGACGCCGACGACTTTTCTACGCCTACGGTTCTTCCAGGGCCGTCGGGATAGCTCCGACGATGCCTACGGCCACCGTCGGCATAGATTAGGCCGTGGGCGTCGAGCTTTATTCCGGTAGTGATTGTAATGCATTGATCACTGAACATTCGGAAGATTGGGTTTCATGGCCTTGCAGACGCGTGACACCTTCAGGGCTGGTGATCTTGATGCGCTTTACGCGCCAATCCACTGTCATAAGACTGTTTCTTCTAGCCAATCCATCCCTAATATCGCATCATACATGCCCAGTGCCAATATCTTCATGTCTTTAGTGAATTCGCTGCCCTGTGTACACCAAACACATGCGGGCCGTTCATAAGTGCATAGCAGCTCGCCGTCGTCTGCGACCCGGACCTTGGATGGGCGCAGCAATGGTCGTGCTCCCGTCAGCTTGCTCGCCATCGTTTGATGGATGAACGGTGTGGCGCTGCCGGAATACACCAACAGTAGCACCTCATGGCCCTGGATCCATGCGCGCAGTTGGAATGCCTTCGCAGCCACACCACCGGATAGAGCTTGGCGGGAGATGGCCATGACTGTGTCGGTCGTTGAGGTCGGAGGCGTGGCGTCGAAAGTGTCGTCGATGCCGAACAATTCGAGCAGCTCCTCCACGATGTGAAGTTGGACCAACGTGGGGCACACATGTTCGTGACCCCTGCGCTCGTCGCACTTGAAGCAGAGACCGCGCGCACGGCGATAGTTTCGCAAGGTCTCGAGTTTGGTCGCGTTTGCCCTTGATGCATCAGTTCCGCGAAGGTCAGCTGCGGGAGCGGCCGGTACAGGTTGTGTTGGTGGTGAGGGCAGAGGAAGAGGAGTGCCTGATCGCTCTGCCGCCTCAGGTGGTTGAGGTAGAGAGCCGAACACCCCATCCGCCACTTCCTCTTGAAGCAGGGCAAGCGCACATGCCGTGTCCAGATTGGGCGGTCGGTGGACCAGCACGACGGCCCAGATGTCTTTCCGCAATCCCTCGACAAAACGAGTCGGAAAATAAAATGGGTGAATGCTGTCCGAATAGGAACTCAAATGGTTGATAATTAGTTCAAATTGTTCAATGTAATGAGCAATAGTCGTAGTTTGATGGATAGTATAGAATTGGCGGATCAACATTTGGTGTCGGTCACGCCCGAAGCGCGTGCACAGGAGCGCTGTGAATGACAACCAATCAAATTCAGAGAGTCTCTTCTGAATTGACTGAAGCTTAATGGCAGCCGAGCCCGAAAAATTGAGAGCGGCCATAGGTACCCAAAACGATGGCAAAATTGCAAACATATGGAAGTATTGTTCACCGAGAGTTTTCCACAGGTTGGGGTTTTCGCCTGAAAACTGTGGGAACGAAATCTAAGGATATGCCTGGCCGAGTCCCGAGAGGAGCTGGCTAGCGTGAGCAAACGGGGACAAGGCAGAGGGTGTAGAGAGCACGGAATCGACTTGACTAGCTGCCGCTCCAGATCCGGACGCCATGCGAGCAGGTCGTCGATTTTGGCCGCCGCGTGCTGTTGAGCCTTGGTGTTGGCGGCGATCGATCCTTGGATTTGCGACTCAAACCGATCGAGGAAGGCCTTGACGCTCGGATCCATTGCCTCCAGCAACTCCCGACCGTGCCGCAGTACCCGTGTCTCGACGATGAGCGCCAGATCCGACGGAGAAGAGGGGTGTGGTCTCTGATACCAAATGTAATGGTACGGATGGTGGATAGGATCGATCTGTTACTCTCATACATTAATTCGAGTAGCAATGGTGATTACAAACGAGATACACGAATGGAGATCGGGAGGTAGAAGAACGATAGCCGCCACCGTCGGTTTCGGTGATCCACTGGATGCCTCCTTCCTTCTGGTCCTTGCCTTTAAGTAGGTCTTGCCCTTGCCGTGGCCCATTCGGGCCCAGGTATCGTGGGTTGGGTTTCCTGGCGCAACCCAGCCGCGCGGGCGCGCCTCGCCTTGGCGTTGTTCGTTGGCCGGTGTGTCGTCAGTGTCAGGAGCGCTAACACAAAGCATGAATGCTTGCTCTTTGATGGTCACCGAAAGTTGGACTAATTGTAGACCTACCTCCCTGCTCACCAACTTGTTGACTGAGGCTGGCCATAGTGGGGGTATCATAGGTAGTATCATATACTTGGGACTAGCAAACATGCTTATGTGGCAGACAATTAAAGAAGAGAGACGGGGTTAGAGTAACATAGGTAGACACCGTATCATGTTAAATGCTATAGTACTATGTGTCTTGCATGTCAATAAATGAGATCACCTATGATACTAGTTTATGATACTATGCATTATGAAGGTAGTATCATACAATAGTATCATATGCATGATACTACTATATGATACTTCCCACTATGAGTAACCTGATGATGCTAGGAGCTCGTTCCTCGAATAAAGGCTCTCAGGTTTGAACGCAATAAAGAAAAGAAAAAAATAATTAAGGCCATCTGTGCAAGAGGGGAATTAATTGGAAGGAGGGGATCGTGTCCCTTTTTGTTCGGGAGAGAGTTAACAGGAAAGATCGCGACGTGGATCGATGGGTAACGAACGCTGGACTTTGATATATCAATCAAGACTCCAACAGCAGATAGCTAGAGGCGTGGGCGGCCGAGCGGCGGATCAAGAATTGCTCAGGGCGCCGATGGAGTTGAGTTCAGGGCGTAGCCAGCGTCCTTCCCAGCAGCAGCAGCAGCAGCTACGAGAGGATCACATAAGCGCCCTACCAGATGATCTGCTCCTCCTGGTCCTCACCCGCCTCCGCTGCGCCGCCGCCGCCGCGCGCACCGGCGTCCTGTCCCGCCGGTGGTGCAGCCTCTGGACCCACCTCCGCGAGGTCGTCTTCCGTGGCGTCGCGTTTAACTCCCTCGAAGGGGCGCTCGACGGCATCTCTACCCAAGTTTCGCTCCTCAAGATCCTCGTCCCCAGGGCCGCCTACACCGGGCGGGTCAGGACGCCCCAGACCTCCAGCATCAGATCGCTGCTGCGCGCCGCCACCCGGCTCGATCGGGAAGAGTTCGTCCTCGCCCTCCCGTGGGGCTCAGTACCAGATCTCGTCAAGGCGGAAGCGGAACTGCCATGCTTCCATCGCGCCACCTCCATCAAGCTCCACTCATACTTGTTCTGCTTCGACCTCGGCGTTCCTGCCGATGTCGAGTTCCCCGCGCTAGAGAAGTTGTCCCTCTATGGCTGTGTCTTTGACCTCAACACGATGCTCTCCCTCTGTCCGCGCCTGCACGAGCTCAAGCTGACCAAATTCTCAACTCACACCCGAGACCTGAAGTTCCACTCGGTGTCTCTACAGGAGCTTACAGTGGAGAATGTATGCATACGCAGTTTAGACATCGCCGCCCCCTCGCTTAAGAAAGTGACCATGTCCATAAGCTCTCACATTGACCCCAGCATCTCCTTGTTGGCACCAATGGTGGAAAAGGTCTCTTGGCAGTGGTACCGGTTGTCTCCCGCAGGGCATGGGAAAATTGGTTTTGGTCTTTGGTGCGTATACAAGTTGTGGCTGGAGACGGCTCAAACACAGGGACAGCCCACGTCGTTACATATTTATGCCTATACCAGCAACGTGCGTCTCCTTTCGTTCTCAATTTACCCAAGTTGCTCGCTATGGCTAGACTTGAATTTATAAATGATAATATATATGTTGATTTTTTTTTGTAGAACTTGTATATTTCTCCGGATACAGGGGATTGTATGAAGGCGATTGAGCCACATATGGTCGCTGCGTTCTCTGTTTTGGAGATACATCTTGCAACAGTTGGGCATGTTTTTGGAGCATTCGTGTTTCATCTCATTGGGATGAATTGTATTCGTAGTGCTATTCGGAGGCTTAGGATTATCCTAAGGAGATCAAAGGTAATTATTTGTTTGTTTCTATATATCTTAATAATCAATTGTGTAGTTATTAACGTATTCTTTTTTGTTTTAGGAGAAACAAGGATGCCCAACAGATTGTCTTTGTCGGCCTACAAATTGGAAGACCAAAACTATCGCCTTGATTGCCCTTGAGGAAATTGAAATCGATGATTTCATTGGAGAGGATCATGAATTTGATTTTGTGGAATTGGTATTCAAGTCCGCGCCAATGCTTACAAGAGTAACAGTGAAGCTATCACGTGGGATCTCCTCAAGTAGTGACGGATGCACAAAACTATACAACATCTTCAAGGTGTATCCTTTTGTGGAATGCTATGCTTATCTTAGCTCTGGTGAGCATGTGTCATGCGTGCATGACTAGCATTCCCCAATTGCAACAAGAATATATGGTTTCTTGTATGTTTCGTAATTTTTTTGAGTCAAGCCCGTTAATGCTTTTCATGCTATGAATTATCTATAGCATGCTGGAAATGTGGCATTGACATGGCAATTGCAAAGTATGGTTGAACATATGTATCCTGGTTAGTAGCTAAATGTGCTATATTACCGTTTAATTTTTTAGCACATATGATATCACTAAGAAAATGAATGTTGGATAGTGGAGCAGGTAATAATTTGGTATCACCTAAGATTACGTCTTTTTACAGGATTGAAATTTCGTTTTTTATTTTAAAGAAGGCACCTGAGAGGCATCTTATACCTGATAATTATCAAGAAAAATAGTAGTAAGTGCAATGGTAAGACAACATGACACAAAATGAAGAGGAAAAAAATATATAGAAGTTAATATTGTTAGTCTTCTTCCTTCAACTGTGCTCCATCCTAAATTGATTTAAACACTTCTGAATGAACATGGACAATCACTGATTTCAGCTCATTAAACTTAGCAAGCTAACGAGTATCACAAGAAGCTCGTTAATGCATTACATCACATATTCTTATCTACTTGACAAACATTTATTTTTTGGTGCCCCAGTCCATCTATTCAATCCAATTGACCCAACCCATCCCATTGGAGGCAACAAACTAACGAATCTCCTCTTGTAGTTATCGTGTTCCTTCAAAAAATTATACGCACACTCATCCCACAGACTGTAACACACCATAGTCTATTAACAAACGCTCAAAATCATAATGCGCTTCATGAGTGGAGCCATAACAAGAATGAGCTTAACGGTCTGATAAGCTCGGTAATATAGTTGTAGTTCTATCGTCCGGCAAGTCGTATAACCAGAACACACGAAGGAAGTGAAACCACCCATGTTGCTCACTTCACACTGACTACATGTCCCAAAAACTAGAAAGCTAAGGTGAACAAACATCGACCCAGATGCCTCTCGAGTCCTTGGGTCGGTCCTGTCTTCAACCATGGAACACTTGATATCTTCTTTCCCCCCTTCCTCCTCCTGTCGCTATATGATGCCCAGTCCTCCTCCACTATGCACAACTAGTTGTGGAAGCTATGATCGCCCTCAGCATCCACACGTTCACTTCTCGGTGCAATGCGATGCAAAGATCGGGCCGACGGTTGGCAGACGTGGAGGACCTCCTAATCGTTGTACAACAGTTGCCAAAAGCTCACCAACGTGATTGGAGATTATTCAAGCAGTCGCCAACAAGGATAACTGGTCTCAAACCGAAGAAGTGATGCATTGTGACGAAAATAAGGTGTCAAGGGGGCGTAGCATATCAACTGTCGGGGCATGTGGCGGCTATGGGCTGCCCTATGTAGACCTGATCGCCCCTAGGGCCTCATGGATCGCTGCCCTCCTTCACGAAGAACGAACGAAGAACGAGGAAGGAGAAGAACGAGGGAGAGAGATAAAGGTAACACTAGTAGAAAACAGGGCATCAGTCCCGGTTCCAGAGGGCCTTTAGTCCCGGTTCTGCAACCGGGACAAAACGATCGGGACTAATGCCCATCACTTTTAGTCCCGGTTGGCTGACGAACCGGGAGCAAGTGAGCTCCACGTGGCCGCCGTGGGGCGCCCAGGCAGGAGGACCTTTAGTCCCGGTTGGTAACACCGACCAGGACTAAAAGGCAGCCACGCGTCAGCACCTGCCAGGCGCTGGGGTTTTTTTTGAAAGGAGGGGTTTAGGGGTTTTGGAGGGTTTAGGGGTTTCATATTGTGTTTCCCCTTTTCTTTTTGTGTTTACCATTTTTATTTTATACTTTTCATTCAACTCAACGCTAGCTACTACATATAGCAATGAAGAAACTATTACACAACATCGTCATGATCAATATATAGAGAGAAGTGACCTCTCTTTCTCCGTGCTTGGTCGAACAATGCAACAAGTTTTCGTAAATCTATTCGACGCTATTACAGATAGTACACGTTCATGCATATATACAATATAACATCTCTTACGATCCTAATATCTAATTACCAAAATTGCATTCCATATCCCGATGGCATTCTCCGTCTTTAGGTATGACATGCTCAACAAAGAATCCCGCCAATTTCTCTTGAATTGCTCGTATGCGATCAGGTTGTAGGAGTTCGTCCCGCTTCCGCCAGATCTAATTTAAAGAAGGGGGTCTATATATATATATATATATATATATATATATATATATATATATATGTGTGTGTGTGTGTGTGTGTGTGTGTGTGTGTGTGTGTGTGTGTGTGTGTGTGTGTGTGTGTGTGTGTGTGTGTGTGTGTGTGTGTGTGTGTGTGTGTGTGTGTGTGTGTGTGTGTGTGTGTGTGAATGAAACTCAACACAATTGATGGTAATAAAATTAAAATGTGAATATTGTTTACGTACTTCAAATTGTTCTGGAGATATGCCCCGCTCAGAGGTCGAGTGGCGAATGAACTCGCAAACGTAGTATGCACATAAATTAGTGCCGGGTGCCTGCCACAAGCACTTTACGAGAATAGAGTTCAATCAAAATGATAATCAAGCATGATAATGGTATTGAAACTAGAATTAATGAGAGACGATGTGCGGTACTAGCTAGTAGCTAGTACTTACTTTGGGGTGTGAAAATCGCAGCTCCTTTCTCGAGTCACCCCTAGCCTGGTTGGTGAACTTTTTCCAAACCCTGCACGGCAAAGAAAATGATTACTTGATGTCTGGAAATGAACGAAAGTTGCCAATATGGTGCGATAATGATTTAACTTACTTCTGAAGCATTTCACTCATGTTCGTCCACTCCTTAGGATATTTACGTCTCGAGTCCAAGACAAGTACTACTCCCTCGTCAGGCCGAATGGCTAACAGAATAAAGTGAAAACTGCGCACGCATAACTCATCAATTACACTTAACCTCGAGTAAGTGAAACAGAATGTGCACGTACAAGACAGTAACACTCACTGGAAGATGTAAGGAAATAGTATTTCCCTTCTGTTTTGTTGTCCAAGTAACGTCCGTAGCAAGTTTTGCTCTGTTTCATCGGGGTTATGTTTTAACGTATGTTCATTTATGGTATTTGGGTTAATGAACCCAATTTCATAGATTTGTCGTTTTCTGCAATCGATGATCTTCAATCTGCATATAATATAGTGTGAGGATAATTATACATGCAATGAACGAGCTGAGCTAGAGACTTTACAGAAAAAATACTTACAAACAATAGCAACTGACGATAGTTTTGTCGAGGTCCTTTTGATTGTATAACTGAAAATTTTCTTCAAAATCAACGAACAACTCCTGGACTCCATTGAAGAAGTGCTCATCTTTGATTCCCACGAAGATATTGCCGGTCCCGTCCTTGCAGGCTTCCAAGTACCATTCATGCAATTTTCGCATCCTCGTTGGTAGACCCTTGAGCTCCTCACGTCCGACGAGAGGCTTCCCGTGCTAGTATCTTAAGGATGCTACTACCTCGGCCTTTTCGAACTGTACCGAATCGTCTAAGTAATCACCAAGAGTGATAGCAAGACCACCGGCCGCTATCTCTGGATCATTAGCGATATCGGTAAACACCTTGAGCGGGGGGCACGATTGCTTTTCCTGTTCGCCGAGCTAGGGAATTCTTTTCCCACTTCTTGCACCACTGCTACTTAAGCTTCCCGACCGCTTCGCTTGATCAAATGTCTTTTGAATACAACGGTCATAGTCTGATTGTGGCGGAGGCGGTGGTGGTCGCCTAAGGGCGGCCAGACATCGCTTCGCTTTTATCGGATCTACTTTCTCCTTTGGAGGCGGACGTTTCGGTGCAAGCTGGCGTCTCACTTCTTCAGCCACAATCTCGTTGAGTTCCTCCTCAGTCCTCTCATAGGGTAACTTGAGAGGAGCCTTGAGGCTTGGGCCAGCTCTGAATTTCTTCCCTGTTGTACTGCTGCTAGTCGCCTGAGCGGCGGCGGCTCTCTTCCGCTGTTGCCGAGGCGGCGGAGAAGACGGAGTCCGCTAACGCGACGGAGACGGCTGAGGCGAAGGAGGATTCTGCTGAGGGGCCTCCTCCATCGGAGTCCGCTGACGCGGTGGTGTCCGCTGACGCAGTGGTGTCCGCTGACGCGCCGGAGATGACTCATACAGCGGAGATACCAGAGCTGGACTGTGAGGAGTCTGCTGAGGGGCCTCCTCCGGCTGAGTCTGCTGAGGGGCCTCCTCCGGATGAGTCTGCTGAGGCGGCGTCCAGTTTGGAAGCAGGATGTTTTCCTTTCTCCATAGACAGGTAGTCCTTAAGGCATTTTCAAGAAGAACCCCCCCCCCCCTTCACCTGTAGTGTACTCAAGCTCTAGCCCCTTAAATCCGTCCATTATTTCATCCACCCCGACAATAGCAAAGCCAGCTGGAACCGGAGCGAAATGGAAAGTTGCAATAGGTCGAGGAGGTAAGACATAGCCGACCGCCACCTTCAAGGTCAGGTTATGGCATTTCGCCATTAGCACACAATGTTCATTATCCGTGATACCATCCACGGGGTAGCGAGGAGCCCTGCTATCAGGCTGAAAGAGCTCCGTGGAAGCCACACTGCTTCTCCGCTGAGATGGTGGGGTAGCATCGTGGGTAGTATCCAAAGAAGGATCTTCGTGCCGCTGAGATCGTGGGCTGGTAGCTCGCTGGCTCTCAAGTGCCTCTAGTTTCGCTAATCTTTCATTGATCTTCTGCATTTCACTTGCTTCCTCTTTCTTCTTTCTCTGTCGGCTTCTATAACCAGTGCTGTCAGGAAACCCATGCACCCACGGAACGGAGCCTGATGTGCCTCGTGTTCGTCTAGGGTGTTCAGGATTCCCGAGGGCCATTGACAGCTCATCCTTCTCTCTGTCGGGATGGAACCTCCCTTCCAGCGCTTTCTTGATTGCTTCCTCAAGCCTTGTGATGGGTGTTTGAAGTTGAGCTTTTGTCGAAACACACTTCCCTGATTCTGGGTCCAAAGTTCCCCCAACCCCGAAGAACCAAGTCATTGCCCGATCTGGCTAGTGCAATGTCGCTGGTTGGACATTTTTAGCAAGCAGGTCTTGCTCAGCTTTGTCTCACGTAGGCCGGGCTTTGTTGTAGCCACCTGACCCCGTAACATGGTGATACTGGTTCTTTGCAGCATTTTGCTTATTTATATGTGACCTTTGCTTGGCCTTCTCCGATTTCTTGTAGGCCACAAATGCGGGCCAGTGATCTTTTATCTTCAAGTATTGACCCGTGAATTCTGGAGTCTCGTCTTTGTCGACAAACTTTCTGTTCAATAGTTTCTTCCAGTTCTTGAATAGTTCTGCCATCTTCTTAAGGGCAAACGCCTTGACCTTTCGCTGTATAATTGGGTTATTCGGATCCTCCCCTGGCGGTAGGCTAAAATTTCTCAACAGCGAGTTCCAAAGATCATCTTTCAGTCTATCGTGGACATAAGGAACTTCAGGGTCCTTCTTCTTATTCCATTCTTGGATGCTGATCGCGCCACTGTCCCTAACAATAACTCTGCACTGATGTATAAATTTGTCCTTGGTCTGCTTGGGAGCAATCGGTTGGCCTTCTGGAGAGACTTCTTCGACCGTGAACCTTTCATCAGGGTCCAACCTTTTCTTCGGGCCTCGTCTCCTTACTGAAGTTTGGCTCGATCCAGAGGGCTAAAAGAAGAAAGAAGCGTTAATATATGTACATACAAAACAATTAATGCATCTAGTCAGCAGAGGCTTTATATATATATATATATATATATATATATATATATATATATATATATATACCTCGTCGGACTTTGAAACAGTTAAGGCTCCCTTCTCCATTCGATCACCGGAGCCGTCATCCTCTCTTCTATCACCATCGGTGTCGTTGAGAAACGACAAGATATCATCATTACCTCCGTCGCGGATTATATCCCCCAACAACTCTTCTTTTTCTAAGTCTCTGTGATCCATAGTTTCTGCACATAAAGCATTGACACTTCAAACTAGCTATCACATAAAGCAAAAAAGAAGTATATTTGTCACCAAAATACAACACTTGACAGAGTTTCCTCTATTTAAAAAATAGTTCTCTGTTTTCAAAAACCATTCCCTCCATATAGAAACTTGCAGACCCCCCCCCCCCCTCTCATGTCGAAGTTATCGAGGATATGTTGAATTCCCGAGAGAGTTAGGGGTGTTCTAACGCGGCACTACACGATATATGTGAAGGGGGATAACATCCGGGAATGTTTTCCCGAAGTCTGCATTTTCGGACAGATGAAACGGAGGGGGACGGTTCCAGGTTCGCTATGCTAGTTGCTTGTGAGAGACGAACGGAGGGCATATTTGGATTCGTCATATTTTTCTGATCGATTTCTTAAGTTTTACCAATATCCTGAAAATTCCTGGAATTCTGCTAAGTCTGAGAATTCCTCAGCTTTAAACATCACTTAGTTGTTTTCTAAAGGCTACAACTATTGTTCTGTACATCCTATGGGTTAGTGCCTTATATCAATATTGATCACTCTCCTGTGATCTACAAGATAGTATCAATTCATACATATCAACATTTTCTATATACATCAATCCATCCATCTATACATACATACATATCAACATTTTCTATATATATACATCCATCCATCAACATATGAAAATTCTATGAACATAAAAAATTCATACATCCATCCATCCATCGATCTTGAGCAGAGTAGATTCTATGAACATATGAAAATTCTATGAACATATGAAAATTCTATGAAAATTCTATGAACAAATCCATCCATACATCAACATATGAAAATTCTATGAACATAAAAAATTCTATGAACAAAAACAAATTTATCATATCAACATTTTCTATGAACATATGAAAATTCTATGAACAAATCCATCCATACATCAACATATGAAAATTCTATGAACATAAAAAATTCTATGAACAAAAACAAATCCATCCATCCGTCATTACCACTGTCAGGGGAGGGCTCGGGGACGGCGTCAGGGGCCGGCGTCGGGGGCCGGCGACGAGGAGCGGACTCGGGGAGGAGGGCGAGGAGGTCTGGCGACGAGGACCGCGGGGAGGTCCGGCGACGAGGAACGGGCTCCGGGACGGCTCGGAGGCGACGACGACGTAGGGGCAGGAGCGCGGCGACGGCGACGGCGATGTCGGGGCAGGGGAGCGAGGGACGGCAAAATCCGGCAGCCTGGCGGCGTCGAGGTGGTCGTCGGCGCCGTCGGGGGAGAGGAGGAGAAGAAACTGCAGGTGGATTTGGAAATTTTTCCAAGTCCCGCTTATATAGCCCCCCCCCCTTAGTCCCGGTTGGTGGCTCCAACCGGGACTAAAGGCCCCCCTTTAGTCCCGGTTGGAGCCACCAACCGGGACTAAAGGTCGTTTTTGCCAGCCCAAAGGGCGGGAAGCCCAGCCCTTTAGTCCCGATTGGTGGCTCCAACCGGGACTAAAGGGGGTCCTTTAGTCCCGGTTGGAGCCACCAACCGGGACTAAAGGGCTGGTGCTGCCGCAGCCAAAAGTTTAGTCCCACCTCGCTAGTTGAGAGGCGCCCACACTGGTTTATAAGCCGCGCTGCGCCTGAGCTGTCGAGCTCCTCTCTAATGCAGGCAGTACATACCTAACCTTTGTCTCTGCCATGTTGGGACTGCTGGGCTCGCGGGCCTACATCCTGGCCCATGTATAGATGGGTTTCCAGTCGTATGCAGGCCGTGGTGGCCTAGTAGGCGGCATTTTTTTTATTTATTTTTTGTTATTTTAGTTTGCTATTAAAGTTTTTAACAAAAAATACTTTATGAAAATTCTTTTTGCTATTAAAATTTTTAACAAAAAATACTTTGATAATTTTAGTTGCATAAATTTTATATAATTTTAAGTTAATATTATTTTGATAATAACTAGAGGTTTATAAAAGCTTTTTAGTTGATTCTTTTTGCTATTGAAGAATATTATAGTTTTGTTTTAGTTGATCATAACAAAATATTTTAATTGATTCTTTTTAGTTCATTCTTTTTGCTATTAGATTTTTAATAAAGCTTTTTAGTTCATTTTTTTGCTATTAGTTCATTCTTTGAGCTAAATGACCCTGAAATTGACAAGCACTACAAATGAACTCTGAAAAGGTTGAAACTTAACATGGTGTCATAATTTCACCGACATAGCATGTGCTAAAAAGTTGAGAGGGTTATGGGAAAAACTGGATGAACTTCGTGTACAAACTGGACAATCTGTTTCGAAGTATCACGGTTTCGGACGAAAACTCATCTACTACAAATGGATTTCATTTTTTTAACTTATTTTAACTCCAGAATTTTTGTGTGTTCAAAATGCACCATTCAAAGCCACATCATCAATTTTCAACCCTTTTGTGACTTCATTTGCTATTTTTCATTCTTTTAATGATTTATTTTGAGCTAAATGACCATGAAATTTACAAACACAACAAATGAACTCTGAAAAGGTTGAAACTTGGCATGGTGTCATAATTTCACCCACATAGCATGTGCTAAAAAGTTGAGAGGGTTACGGGAAAAACTGGATGCACTTCGTGTACAAACTGGACAATCTCTTTCGAAGTATCAGGGTTTCGGACGAAAACTCATCTACTACAAAGGGATTTCATTTTTTTTAACTTATTTTAACTCCAGACTTTTTGTGTGTTCAAAATGCACCATTCAAAGCCACATCATCAATTTTCAACCCTTTTGTGACTTCATTTGCTATTTTTCATGCATTTAATGATTCATTTTGAGCTAAATGACCCTGAAATTGACAAGCACTACAAATGAACTCTGAAAAGGTTGAAACTTGGCATGGTTTCATAATTTCACCAACATAGCATGTGCTAAAAAGTTGAGAGGGTTACGGGAAAAACTGGATGCACTTCGTGTACAAACTGGACAATCTCTTTCGAAGTATCAGGGTTTCGTATGAAAACTCATCTATTACAAAAGGGATTTCATTTCTTGACATGTAATTGCAGTGATATTCTAGATCAAAGCCATCATCAGAATAGTTGTGGAGAGAAAGTCTTCACTTTTTCTTCGCGTGTGTCCCTTGCTTATTGCGCCGTAACCATGGAGAATCTTCATCGTTTAGCAGGATGCTTGGGTCAGCCTTCACTTTGAAGGGAGGAATTTCATGAAACTTTTCATAATCTTCAGACATGTCTGTCTTGTCCTCCACTCCTACGATGTTTCTTTTCCCTGAAAGAACTAAGTTTTGCTTTGGCTCATCGTTTGATGTATTCGCTTCCTTATCTTTTTTTCTCGGTTTGGTAGACATGTCCGTCACATCGAAAACCTGCGCCACATCATTGGCTAGGACGAATGGTTCGTATGTGTACCCAAGATTGTTGAGATCCACTGTTGTCATTCCGTACTGCAGGTCTAATTGTACGCCGCCTCCTGACAGATTGACCCATTTGCACCGAAACAAAGGGACCTTAAATTCATGTCCATAGTCAAGTTCCGATATCTCCTCTATGTAACCATAATATGTGTCCTTTGCCCTATTGGTGATTGCTGCATCAAAGCGGACAACACTGTTTTGGTTGGTGCTCTTTTTATCTTGGGCGATCGTGTAAAATGTATTACCATTTATCTCGTACCCTTGGTAAGTCAATACAGTCGAAGATGGTGTCCTGGCCAACAAGTACAGGTCATCTCCAACAGTGTTGTTACGCATGAGATGCATTTGCAACCAACCGCCGAAAGTCCCTGATATGTCCATTTTGCATCATGATTTCCTACTGATATTTACTTTGTTTTGTTGAATAATAATGCTTTGGGGAATGATTCTAATGCCTTTTCTCTCATAATATGCAAGGTTTACACAAAGAGGGAGAATACCGGCAGCTGGAATTCTGGACCCAAGAAAACCAGGTCAGAGATACCTATTCTTCACAACTCCAATGAAGCTGAAAATTTACGGAGATTATTCTTGTATTTAATAAAAATTACTGGAGCTGAAAACTACCGGAGGAGGGCCCCCAGGTGGGCACAACCCACCAGGGCGCGCCAGCCCCCCTAGGCGTGCCCTGATGGGTTGTGCCCAGCCTGGCCTGCTTCCGGTGCCCATCTTCTGGTATAAATACCCAAAAAACCTAAAAAATATAGGAGGAGGACTTTTGGGACGAAGCGCCGCCGCCTCGAGGCGGAACTTGGGCAGGAGCACTTTTGCCCTCCGGCGGAGCGATTCCGACGGGGAAACTTCCCTCCCGGAGGGGGAAATCGAAGCTATCGACATCACCAACACCCCTCTCATCTTTGGGAGGCCAATCTTCATCAACATCTTCAACAGCACCATCTCCTCTAAAACCCTAGTTCATCTCTTGTGTTCAATCTTTATACCGGAACCTCAGATTGGTACCTGTGGGTGACTAGTAGTGTTGATTACCTTGCGTAGTTGATTACTATATGGTTTATTTGGTGGAAGATTATATGTTCTGATCCATTATGTTATTTAATACTCCTATGATCTTGAGCATGATTATTATTTGTGAGTAGTTACCTTTGTTCTTGAGGTCACGGGAGAAGTCATGTTGCGGGTAATCATGTGAATTTGATATGTGTTCGATATTTTGATGATATGTATGTTGTGATTCCCTTAGTGGTGTCATGTGAACGTCGACTACATTACACTTCACCATTCATGGGCCTAAGGGAATGCATTGTGGAGTAGTTATTAGATGATGGGTTGCTAGAGTGACAGAAGCTTAAACCCTAGTTTATGCGCTACTTCGTAAGGGGCTGATTTGGATCCACATGTTTAATGCTATGGTTAGACTTTGTCTTAATACTTTTCTCGTAGTTGCGGATGCTTGCGAGGGGGTTAATCATAAGTGGGTTGTTAGTTCAAGTAAGAAAAGCACCTTAGCACCGGTCCACCCACATATCAAATTATCAAAGTAGCGAACACGAATTAAACCAACATGATAAAAGTGACTAGACGAAGTTCCCGTGTACCCTCAAGAACACTTTGCCTATTACTAGTGATTGTTCTGGCCTGTCCTTTGACGCAAAAGGATTGGGCTACCTTGCTGCAACGTGTTTACCGTTACCGTTACTTGCTCGTTACAAATTATCTTTTATCAAACTATCTATTACCTACAATTTCAGTGCTTGCAGAAATTACCTTGCTGAAAACCACTTGCCATTTCCTTCTGCTCCTCGTTGGGTTCGACACTCTTACTTATCGAAAGGACTACGATAGATCCCCTATACTTGTGGGTCATCAAGACTCATTTCTGGCGCTGTTGCCGGGGAGTGAAGCGCTCTTGGTAAGTTGAAATTGGTAAGGAAAAACTTATACTACGTGCTGAAATTTATTGCTACTTGCTACTATGGAGAACAATCCTTTGAGGGGTTTGTTCGGGGTATCTTCACCTCGACCGGAACCACAATTAGTTACCCCTCAACCTACAACACCTACTGAAAATGTTACTTATGGAATTCCTTCAGGTATGTTAGAACAACTGCTTGCGAAACCTTATGCGGGAGATGGAACTGAACATCCGGATATGCATCTCTTATATGTGAACGAAATATGTGGATTATTTAAGCTTGCAGGTTTACCCGGAGATGAAGTTAAGAAGAAGGTTTTCCCTTTATCTTTGGAGGGAAAAGCATTGACATGGTATAGGCTATGTGATGATCTTGGATCGTGGAACTGAAATCGTTTGCAATTGGAATTCCATCAAAAGTTTTATCCTATGCATCTAGTTCATCATGATCGAAATTATATATATATATTTTGGCCTCGTGAAGGAGAAAGTATCGCTCTAGCTTGGGGGAGGCTTAATTCAACTCTATATTCATGCCCCAATCATTTCATTCCGAGGGAAGTTATCATCCAGAATTTTTATGCTCGGCTTTCTCATAATGATCAATCCATGGTCGATACTTCTTGTGTTGGTTCTTATATGAAGAAGACTATTGATTTCAAGTGGGATCTCTTAGAAAGAATTAAACGCAACTCTGAAGATTGGGAACTCGACGAAGGTAATGAGTCATGTATAAAGCTTGAATTTAATTGTGTTAAATCTTTTATGAATACCGATACTTTTCACAAGTTCACCACTGTATATGGACTTGACTCTGAGATAGTAGCCTCTTTCTGCGAAGCATTTGCTACTCACGTTGATCTCCCTAAGGAGAAGTGGTTTAAATATCACCCCCCTATTAAAGAAGAAATTAAAGAACCGGTCATAGCTACAGAAGAAACCATCTCTTACAATGTTGATCCAGTTGTGCCTACCGCTTATATTGAAAAACCACCTTTCCCTGTTAGGATAAAGGAACATGCTAAGGTATCAACTGTGGTTCGTAAGAGTAATATAAGAGCACCTAAACCCCCTGAGAAAATTAAAGTAGAACCTAGTGTTGCTATGGTTAAGGATCCCTTGGTAGAAAATATTGATGGGCATGTCATCTACCTTTGTGATGAAGCTGCTAGAATTGCTAAACCTGATAAGAAAGATAAACATAGACCTATAGAAGGCTTGCCCGTTGTCTCAGTTAAAATAGGAGATCATTGCTACCATGGTTTATGTGATTTAGGTGCTAGTGTGAGTGATATCCCTTTTACCTTATACCAAGAAATTATGAATGAAATAGCACCTGCTGAAATGGAAGATATTGATGTTACTATTAAACTTGCTAATAGAGACATTATCACACCACTTGCGATTGTTAGAGATGTTGAAGTCTTATGTGGGAAAATAAAATACCCTACTGATTTTCTAGTCCTTGGTTCCCCCCAAGATGACTTTTGTCCCATTATCTTTGGTAGACCTTTCTTGAGCACCGTCAATGCTGAGATAGATTGTGAAAAACAAACTGTCGGTGTCAGTTTTCGTAATGTGTCTCATGAGTTTAATTTTTCCAAGTTTAGTAGACAACCCCATGATAAAGATCTATCTAGTAAGGATGAAATAATTGGTCTTGCTTCTATTGTTGTGCCTCCTACTGATCCATTAGAACAATATTTGCTCGACCATGAAAATGATATGCACTTGCGTGAAAGAAATGAAATAGATCAAATTTTCTTCGAATAACAACCTCTTCTGAAACACAATTTGCCAATTGAAACTCTTGGAGGTCCTCCTCCACCCAAAGGTGATCCTGTGTTTGAATTGAAACAATTGCCTGACACTTTGAAGTATGCTTATCTTGATGAGAAAAAGATATATCCTGTTATTATTAGTGCTAACCTTTCAGAACATGAAGAAGAAAGATTATTGAAAGTTCTAAGGAAGCATCGGGCTGCTATTGGATATACTCTGGATGATCTTAAGGGCATTAGTCCCACTCTATGTCCGCACAAGATTAATATGGAACCTGATGCTAAACCCGTTGTTGATCATCAACGTCGATTAAATCCCAAGATGAAAGAAGTGGTAAGAACTGAAATATTAAAGCTTCTGGAAGCAGGTATAATCTATCCCATAGCTGATAGTAGATGGGTAAGTCCCGTTCATTGTGTCCCTAAGAAAGGGGGTATTACCGTTGTTCCTAATGATAAGAATGAACTCATTCCACAGAGAATTGTCACTGGCTATAGAATGGTAATTGATTTTAGAAAATTAAATAAAGCTACTAGGAAAGATCATTACCCTTTGCCTTTCATTGATCAAATGCTAGAGAGACTATCTAAGCACACACACTTTTGTTTCCTAGATGGATATTCTGGTTTCTCTCAAATACCCGTGTCACAATCCGATCAAGAGAAAACCACCTTTACTTGCCCTTTTGGAACCTATGCTTATAGACGTATGCCTTTTGGTTTATGCAGTGCACCTGCTACCTTTCAAAGATGTATGACTGCTATGTTCTCTGACTTTTGTGAAAAGATTGTGGAGGTTTTCATGGATGATTTTTCCGTTTACGGAACTTCTTTTGATGATTGCTTAAGCAACCTTGATATAGTTTTGCAGAGATGTGAACAAACTAATCTTGTCTTGAATTGGGAGAAGTGCCACTTTATGGTTAATGAAGGTATTGTCTTGGGGCATAAAATATCTGAACGAGGTATTGAGGTGGATAAAGCTAATGTTGATGCAATTGAGAAAATGCCATGTCCTAAAGATATTAAAGGTATTCGAAATTTCCTTGGTCATGCTAGTTTTATAGGAGGTTCATTAAAGACTTCTCTAAAATTTCTAGGCCTCTTACTAATCTTTTGCAAAAGGATGTCCCTTTTGTTTTTGATGATGATTGTGTGGAAGCCTTTGAAACACTTAAGAAAGCCTTAACCTCTGCACCTATCGTTCAACCACCTGATTGGAACTTGCCTTTTGAAATTATGTGTGATGCTAGTGATTATGCTGTTGGTGCTATCCTAGGACAAAGAGTTGATAAGAAATTGAATGTTATCCATTATGCTAGTAAAACTCTAGACAGTGCCCAACGAAATTATGCCACTACCGAAAAGGAATTTTTAGCAGTTGTGTTTGCTTGTGATAAATTTAGATACTATATTGTTGACTCCAAAGTTATTGTTCACACCGATCATGCTGCTATAAAATATCTTATGGAAAAGAAAGATATTAAACCTAAACTCATTAGGTGGGTTCTTTTGCTTCAAGAATTTGACTTACATATCGTTGATAGGAAAGGAGCTGAGAACCCCGTAGATGATAACTTGTCTAGGTTAGAAAATATTCTTGATGACCCACTACCTATTGATGATAGTTTCCCTGACGAACAGCTAGTTGCAATAAGTGTATCCACAACACACCTTGGTAAGTTGATTATGCTAATTACATTGTTGCTAAATATATACCACCTAGTTTCACATACCAACAAAAGAGAAAAAAATTCTATGATTTGAGACATTACTTTTGGGATGACCCACATCTTTATAAGGAAGGAGTAGCTGGTATTATTAGACGTTGTGTACCTGAGCATGAACAAGAACAAATCCTACGGAAATGTCATTCCGAAGCTTATGTAGGACATCATGCGGGAGATAGAACTGCTCACAAGGTATTCCAATCTGGTTTTTATTGGCCTACTCTCTTCAAGGATGCCCGCAAGTTTGTCTTGTCTTGTGATGAATGTCAAAGAATTGGTAATATCGGTAAGCGTCAAGAAATGCCTATGAATTATTCACTTGTTGTTGAACCATTTGACGTGTGGGGTTTTGATTACATGGGGCCTTTTCCTTCCTCTAACGGGTACACTCATATTTTAGTTGCGGTTGATTATGTCACTAAGTGGGTAGAAGCTATTCCACCTAATAGTGCTGATCACCACACCTCCATTAAAATGCTTAAAGAGGTTATCTTCCCAAGGTTTGGAGTCCCTAGATATTTAATGACCGATGGTGGTTCACACTTTATTCATGGTGCTTTCCGTAAGATGCTTGCTAAATATGATGTTAACCATAGAATTGCATCACCCTATCATCCTCAATCTAGTGGTCAAGTTGAACTTAGCAATAGAGAAATAAAATTAATATTACAAAAAAATGTCAATAGGTCTCGTAAGAATTGGTCTAAGAAATTAGATGATGCACTTTGGGCCTATAGAACAGCTTATAAAAATCCTATGGGTATGTCTCCATATAAAATGGTGTATGTGAAAGCTTGTCATTTGCCCCTAAAACTAGAACATAAAGCATTTTGGGCAATTAAAGAACTCAAGTATGATTTCAAACTTGCCGGTGAGAAGAGGCTATTTGATATTAGCTCACCAGATGAATGGAGAACCCAAGCGTATGAAAATGCCAAGCAATTCAAAGAAAAAGTAAAAAGATGGCAGGACAAAAGAATCCAAAAGCGGGAATTCAAAATAGGAGATCATGTTCTTTTATTCAACTCTCGTTTAAGATTTTTTACAGGAAAACTTCTCTCAAAATGGGAAGGACCATATATTATTGAAGAGGTCTATCCTTCTGGAGCTATCAAGATTAATAACGCCGAAGGTACTAATCCGAAGGTAGTCCATGGACAAAGAATTAAGCATTATATCTCAGGTACGTGATACGTCTCCAACGTATCTATAATTTTTTATTGTTCCATGCTATTATATTATCTGTTTTGGATGTTTTATATGCATTAATATGCTATTTTACATTATTTTTGGGACTAACCTATTAACCTAGTGCCTAGTGCCAGTTTCTGTTTTTTTCTTGATTTTGAGTATTGCAAAAAAGGAATATCAAATGGACTCCAAACGGAATAAAATTCTACGCTGATTTTCTTGGACCAGAAGGAACCCAGGAGGCTTCTAGAAGAGGCCAGAAGACCTATGGGTGGGCCACAAGCCACCAGGGCGCGCCCCTGGGGGGGCGCCCCCTGGCTTGTGGGCCCCCCATAGCTCCTCCAACCCTAACTCTTCGCCTATAAATTCAGAAATATTCCCCCAATAACAAAGAGAGCCACAAAAATACTTTTCCGCCGCCGCAAGCCTCTGTTCCCATGAGATCCCATCTTGGGGCCATTTCCGGCGATCTGACGGAGGGGGGATTCGATCACGGAGGGCCTCTACATCAACACCATTGCCCTTCCGATGATGCGTGAGTAGTTTACCTCAGACCTTCGGGTCCATAGCTAGTAGCTAGATGGCTTCTTCTCTCTCTATGTTCTTCAATACCATGTTCTCCATGATCTTCATGGAGATCTATCGGATGTAATACTCTTTTGCGGTGTGTTTGTCGAGATCCGATGAATTGTGGGTTTATGATCAGATTATCTATGAATATTATTTGAATCTTCTCTGAATTATTATATGCATGATTTCATATCTTTGTAAGTCTCTTCGAGTTATTGGTTTGGTTTGGCCAACTAGATTGATTCTTGCAATGGGAGAAGTGCTTAGTTTTGGGTTCAATCTTGTGGTGTCCTCACCCAGTGACAAAGTAGGGGTAGCGAGGCACGTATTTGTATTGTTGCCATCAAGGATAAAAAGATGGGGTTTTCATCATATTGCTTGAGTTTATCCCTCTACATCATGTCATCTTACTTAATGCGTTACTCTGTTCTTCATGAACTTAATAGTCTAGATGCAGGCAGGAGTCGGTCGATGTGTGGAGTAATAGTAGTAGATGCAGAATCATTTTGGTCTACTTGATACGGGCGTGATGCCTATATGCATAATCATTGCCTTGAATATCGTCATAACTATGCGCTTTTCTATCAATTGCTCGACAATAATTTGTTCACCCACCGTATTATTTTCCTTCAAGAGAGAAGCCTCTAGTGAAACCTATGGCCCCCGGGTCTATTTTTCATATTATATTTTCAGATCTATAAACTAAAAAACACAAAATTACTTTGCTGCAATTTATTTACTTTTATTTTAATTATCGTTTTAGTAATCTTTTATATCTATCTCTATCGGATCTCATCCTTGCAAGTGACCGTGAAGGGATTGACAACCCCTTTATAGCGTTGGGTGCAAATGTTTGATTGTTTGTGCAGGTGCATAGATTGGGGCCTTGCTTGTACCTCCTACTGGATTGATACCATGGTTCTCAAAACTGAGGGAAATACTTATCTACTTTGCTGCATCACCCTTTCCTCTTCAAGGGAAAACCAACGCAAGCTCAAGAAGTAGCAAGAAGGATTTCTGGCGCCGTTGCCGGGGAGGATACATAGCAAGTCAAGACAAGAACTCTCCCGTCAACTTGCCAATTTCTGGCGTGGTTGCCGGGGAGATCTACATCAAGCCTACCAAGTACCCATCACAAACTCATCTCTTGCATTTACATTATTTGCCATTTGCCTCTCGTTTTCCTCTCCCCCACTTCTAAAACGAATTTTTAGAAAAAACCAAAAAGATTTGCCTTTTTATTCGCCCTTCTTCCGTTCGTCTTTTCGTTTGCTTTTTGTTTGTTTGTGTGCTAGATTGCTTGCTTTGTCACGATGACTCAAGAGAATACCAAGTTGTGTGACTTCTCCAATACTAATAATAATGACTTTATTAGTACTCCGATTGCTCCCGCCACTAGTGCGGAATCTTATGAAATTAATGCCGCTTTGCTGAATCTTGTTATGAAAGAACAATTTTCCGGCCTTCCTAGTGAAGATGCCGCATCCCATCTAAATACTTTCGTTGAATTGTGTGATATGCAAAAGAAGAAAGATGTGGATAATGATATTGTTAAATTGAAGCTATTTCCGTTCTCACTACGAGATCGTGCTAAAACTTGGTTTACATCTTTGCCTAAAAATAGTAATGATTCATTTAATAAGTGTAAAGATGCTTTTATTTCCAAGTACTTTCCGCCTGCTAAGATCATCTCCCTTAGGAACGATATAATGAATTTTAAGCAACTTGATCATGAGCATGTTGCACAATCTTGGGAGAGGATGAAATTAATGATTAGAAATTGCCCCGCGCATGGTTTGAGTTTATGGATGATTATACAAATTTTTTATGCGGGATTGAATTTTGCATCTAGAAATCTTTTCGATTCCGCCGCGGGTGGTACTTTTATGGAAATCACATTAGGAGAAGCTACTAAACTCCTAGATAATATTATGGCAAATTACTCTCAATGGCATACCGAAAGATCTCCTACTAGTAAAAAAGTGCATGCTATTGAAGAAATAAATACTTTGAGTGGAAAGATGGATGAATTAATGAAATTGTTTGCTAGTAAGAGTGCTCCTATTGATCCTAATGATATGCCTTTGTCTTCTTTGATTGGAAATGATAATGAATTTATGGATGTGAATTTTGTTGGTAGGAACAATTTTGGTAATAACGCGTATAGAGGTAATTTCAACCCTAGGCCGTTTCCTAGTAATAACTCTAATAATTATGGTAATTCCTACAACAATTCTTATGGAAATTATAATAAGATGCCCTCTGATCTTGAGAATAATATTAAAGAATTTATTAGTTCGCAAAAGGTTTTCAATGCTACGATTGAAGAAAAATTGCTCAAGATTGATGATTTGGCTAGGAACGTTGATAGAATTTCGCTTGAGATTGATTCTTTGAAAATTAGATCTACACCACCCAAGCGTGATATTAATGAGTCTTTAAAAGCTATGAGAACTTCTATTGCTGAGTGTAAGGAAAGAACCGCTAGAATGCGTGCTAAGCGTGAATGGCTTGAAAAAGTGTGTTCCCGTGATAATAATGATGAAGATCTTAAAGTGATTGATGTGACTCCTATTGAATCTTTGTTTTCCAATATAAATCTTGATAAAGATGGGCTGGAGATAAGTCAACTTTAGTTAAAAGTTGTTTCAATGATTCGGAGTTTATAGATCTTAATGCTAAAATTGATAAAAGTGGGATTGAAGAGGTCAAAACTTTAAATAGCAATGAACCCACTCTTTTGGATTTCAAGGATTTTAATTATGATAATTGTTCTTTGATTGATTGTATCTCCTTGTTGCAATCCATGTTGAATTCTCCGCATGCTTATAATCAAAATAAAGCTTTTATTAAACATATCGTTGATGCTATGATGAAATCTTTTGAAGAAAAACTTGAGTTGGAAGTTTCTATACCTAGAAAGCTTTATGATGAGTGGGAACATACTATTAAGATTAAAATTAAAGATTATGAGTGCCATGCTTTGTGTGATTTTGGTGCTAGCGTTTCCACTATTCCGAAAACTTTATGTGATGTGCTAGGTTTCCGTGAATTTGATGATTGCTCCTTCAATTTGCATCTTGCGGATTCCACTATAAAGAAACCTATGGGAAGGATTAATGATGTTATTCTTGTTGCAAATAGGAATTATGTGCCCGTAGATTTCATTGTTCTTGATATAGATTGCAATCCTACATGTCCTATTATTCTTGGTAGACCTTTCCTTAGAACGATCGGTGCAATTATTGATATGAAAGAAGGAAACATTAGATTCCAATTTCCGTTAATGAAAGACATGGAACACTTCCCAAGAAAGAAAATTAAATTACCATATGAATCTATTATGAGAGCTACTTATGGATTGCATACCAAAGATGATAATACCTAGATCTATTGTGTTATGCCTAGCTAGGGGTGTTAAACAATAGCGCTTGTTGGGAGGCAACCCAATTTTATTTTTATGTTTTTGTTTTAGTTTCTGTTCTTGAATAAATTACACATTATTACCTCTGTAGTAATTTTGTTTTAGTGTTTTAATTAGTGTTTGAGCCAAGTAAGACCTTTGGGATGGTTTACGGTGATTGTTGATTTGATCTTGCTGAAAAAACAGAAACTTTTGCGCTCAGTCCAGGAATTTTATAAATTCACAAGAGAGTAGAATGAGTCTGAAAGTTTTTACACAAGATTGATATACAAATTTCCCAGAGTGTCCTAACTTTTCAGAATTTTTGGAGTTACAGAAGTATTCAAAGTTTCCAGATTGCTACAGACTGTTCTGTTTTTGACAGATTCTGTTTTCTTTGTGTTGTTTGCTTATTTTGATGTATCTATGGGTTGTATCGCGGGGTATGCACCATGGAGAAGTTTAATACAGTAGATATTACACCAATATAAATAAAGAATGAGTTCACAACAGTACCTAAAGTGGTGATTTATTTTTCTTATACTAACGGATCTCACGAGTTTTCTGTTGAGTTTTGTGTTGTGAAGTTTTCAAGTTTTGGGTAAAGATTTTATGGACTATGGAATAAGGAGTGGCAAGAGCCTAAGCTTGGGGATGCCCAAGGCACCCCAAGGAATATTCAAGGATACCAAAAAGCATAAACTTGGGGATGCCCCGGAAGGCATCCCCTCTTTCGTCTTCAATCCATCGGTAAATTTACTTGAGGCTATATTTTTATTCACCACATGATATGTGTTTTGCTTGAAGTGTCTTGTATGATAAGAGTGTTTGCTTTTTAGTTTGCCACAATCATCCTTGCTGCACACATATTTTGAGAGAGACACGCATGAATCGTGAATTTATTAGAATACTCTATGTGCTTCACTTGTATCTTTTGAGCTAGGCAATTTTGCTCTATGTGCTTCACTTATATCTTTTTAGAGCACGGTGGTGTTTTATTTTATAGAAATAATTGAACTCTCGTACCTCACTTATATTATTTTGAGAGTCTTTAAACATCATGGTAATTGGTTTAGGTTATGAATTTAGTCCGATTATAATGGGCATCCAAGAGGGATATAATAAAAACTTTCATATAAAGTGCATTGAATACTATGAGAAGTTTGATTCCTTATGATTGTTTTGAGATATAAAGATGGTAATATTAGAGACATGCTAGTGAGTAATTGTGGATTGGTAGAAATACTTGTGTTAAAAGTTTGTGATTCCCGTAGCATGCACGTATGGTGAACCGTTATGTAACGAAGTCGGAGCATGATTTGTTTATTGATTGTCATCCTTTGTGTGAGGGTCGGGAGCGCGCGATGGTTAACTCCTACCAACCTCTCCCCTAGGAGCATGTGTCTAATACTTTGCTTCGATAACTAATAGACTTTTTCAATAAGTATGTGAGTTCTTTATGACTAATGTGAGTCCATGGATTACACGCACTTTCACCCTTCCACTTTTGCTAGCCTCTCTAGTACCGCGCAACTTTCGCCGATGCATTAAACCCACCATATACCCTTCCTCAAAACAGCCACCATGCCTACCTATTATGGCATTTCCATAGCCATTCTGAGATATATTGCCATGCAACTTCCACTGTTCCGTTTATCATGACACGCACCATCATTGTCATATTGCTTTGCATGATCGTAAGACAGCTAGCGTGATGTTTTCATTAGTGTCATTTGCTATGCTAGATCGTTACACATCCCAGTACACCGCTGGAGGCATTCATATAGAGTCATGTTTTGTTCTAAGTATCGAGTTGTAATTCTTGAGTTGTAAGTAAATAAAAGTGTGGTGATCATCATTATTAGAGCATTGTCCCATGTGAGGAAAGGACGGAAGCTATGATTCCCTCACAAGTTGGGATGAGACTCCGGACTTTAAAAATAACAAAAGAGGCCAATGAAGCCCAAATAAAAAAAAAAGAGGCCAAAGATGCCCACCAAAAAAATGAGAGAAAAGAGAGAAGGGACAATGCTACTATATTTTTTCCACACTTGTGCTTCAAAGTAGCACCACGATCTTCATGATAGAGAGTCTCCTATTTTGTCACTTTCATATACTAGTGGGAATTTTTCATTATATAACTTGGCTTGTATATTCCAATGATGGGCTTCCTCAAATTGCCCTAGGTCTTCGTGGGCAAGCGAGTCGGATGCACACCCACTTAGTTTCTTTTTTGAGCTTTCATACACTTATAGCTCTAGTGCATCCGTTGCATGGAAATCCCTACTCACTCACATTGATATCTATTGATGGGCATCTCCATAGCCCGTTGATACGCCGAGTTGATGTGAGACTATCTTCCCCTTTTCCTCACAACCTCCACCATATTCTATTCCACCTATAGTGCTATATCCATGGCTCACGCTCATGTATTGCGTGAAAGTTGAAAAGGTTTGAGAACATAAAAAGTGTGAAACAATTGATTGACTTATCATCGGGGTTGTGCATGACTTAAATACTTTCTGTGGGGAAGATGGAGCATAGCCAGACCTTATGATTTTGTAGGGATAACTTTCTTTGGCCATGTTATTTTGAAAAGACACGATTGCTTTGTTAGTATGCTTGAAGTATTATTGTTTTTATGTCAACATTAAACTTTTGTTTTGAATCTTAGATCTGAACATTCATGCCACAATAAAGAATATTACATGGATAAATATGTTAGGTAGCATTCCACATCAAAAATTCTGTTTTTATCATTTACCTACTCGAGGACGAGAAGGAATTAAGCTTGGGGATGCTGATACGTCTCCAACGTATCTATAATTTTTTATTGTTCCATGCTATTATATTATTTGTTTTGGATGTTTTATATGCATTAATATGCTATTTTATATTATTTTTGGGACCAACCTATTAACCTAGTGCCCAGTGCCAGTTTCTGTTTTTTCCTTGTTTTTGAGTATTGCAGAAAAGGAATATCAAACGGAGTCCAAACGGAATAAAATTCTACGCTGATTTTTCTTGGACCAGAAGGAACCCAGGAGGCTTCGAGAAGAGGCCAGAAGACCTACGGGTGGGCCACAAACCACCAGGGCGCGCCCCCTGGCTTGTGGGCCCCCCGTAGCTCCTCCAACCCTAACTCTTCGCCTATAAATTCAGAAATATTCCCCCAATACCAAAGAGAGCCACGAAAATACTTTTCCGCCGCCGCAAGCCTCTGTTCCCGTGAGATCCCATCTTGGGGCCTTTTCCGGCGATCTGCCGGAGGGGGATTCCATCACGGAGGGCCTCTACATCAACACCATTGCCCTTCCGATGATGCGTGAGTAGTTTACCTCAGACCTTCGGGTCCATAGCTAGTAGCTAGATGGCTTCTTATCTCTCTATGTTCTTCAATACCATGTTCTCCATGATCTTCATGGAGATCTATCCGATGTAATACTCTTTTGCGGTGTGTTTGTCGAGATCCGATGAATTGTATGTTGATGTTCAGATTATCTATGAATATTATTTGAATCTTCTCTGAATTCTTATATGCATGATTTCATATCTTTGTAAGTCTCGTCGAGTTATTGGTTTGGTTTGGCCAACTAGATTGGTAATTCTTGCAATAGGAGAAGTGCTTAGTTTTGGGTTCAATCTTGCGGTGTCCTCACCCAGTGACAAAGTAGGGGTAGCGAGGCACATATTTGTATTGTTGCCATCAAGGATTAAAAGATGGGGTTTTCATCATATTGCTTGAGTTTATCCCTCTACATCATGTCATCTTACTTAATGCGTTACTCTGTTCTTCATGAACTTAATACTCTAGATGCAGGCAGGAGTCGGTCGATGTGTGGAGTATTAGTATGCCAATTAACGTTGAAAGCAATGTTATCCAAACCATGACACCGGAGGAACACATAAAAGAAATCTTCCGGAACACTCCAGAATACTTAAAATTAGGAGGTACGTGATACAGTAAGTAAACGGACTCCGAAAAATCCGCAAAAATATTTATTGTCAGTTTAGGAATATTTTAGAATTTTGGAAACAAAAAAATAAACCGGAAGGTGATCGAGGTGAGCACGATACACCAAGGCGCGACAGGCACCCCTGGGCGCGCCCTGGTGGGTTGTGCCCACCTCGAATGTCCTCCCGACTCCGTTTTCCTTCCAAATACTTGTTTCCCAAGAATAAAAATTCTCTATATGTACCCCCGACTATTTTGACGACCACATCGCAGATAAATCCTCTGTTCTTGTTTCTTGTTGTTTTCTCATCAGATCTAGATCTCCATGGCTCCACCAAGCTCCTCCAAGGACAAGTTCTTCGAGAAGGTCATCATCCCGTACTTGCCGGAGGTGATGAAGCACCCTCAAGCCATCGAGATGTGTGAGGGGGTGCTCCACATCCGCGATGTTCAGGGGCCCAAGAAGACCGGAAGCGTGGAGGCTAGGCTTGAGGCAGTGGAACAGGAAATCTTCAACTGCCAGAAGATGGTGGAGCATGGACTTAGTGCCAATCTCTCCATGATCACGGAATTCACCTGTGATCAGACGGTGGATGGCCGTTCCGTGAAGGACATCATCTCCACCCTCAACGAGCAAATTAACTTTCTGCAGAGCCAAGTTTATGATCTTCAAAACCAAGTCTTCGAATATGAAGCGAGATTTAAAGGTATGAGTTTAGATGCCAGTTGCAGGACTCAGGGGACTCTCGTGTCAACCTTTGATGGGGAGCCCTTACCCTGGAAGCTGGAGGACAAGCTTACTACATCATCACCACCACCTACATCAACACCTCCACTTTCTTCATCACCACCACCAAAGGAGACTTGAGCACATGGGTATGGGAACTCCCCTTGGCTTGAGCCAAGCTTGGGGGAGGTGCCCCGGTATCGTATCACCATCACTTTTATTCACCTTTACCTATTTTGGTTCTATCTTTAGTTTCCCTTTGCCTTAGTCGAATAAAAGTTTAGCATGATCTAGTTTCGTGTGTTAGTTTCGTAGCCTACCTATCTATGTAATCGAATGAAAGTTATATAATAAAGTTTAGTTTGAGTATTTGCTCCTCTACTTTCTTGTTGCAATCAAATAAAAGAAAGACAAATAAATGAAAAGAATCATATGCTAATCTTATGGTGAGTAATGACATCACATAAGGAAAATTATAAGTAGTAAAATTTATTGGAGGTTGACAAACATAGCATTGGTCAATGATGCAATTCATGAAATAATTAATTAGGGAAGAGAAGATTCACATGCAAATACACTATCTTGGACATCTTTTATGATTGTGAGCCCCCATCAAATATTATGTGTCAAAATTGTTGACGTTGGACAAGGAAGACAACGTAATGAATTATGTTTGTTCATATCCACATAGAAGTTATATTGTAATAGATCCTTTAACATGTGGTGATTGCCCAATATCTTTGCTAGCCAAAAATTCCGCACTAAGTAGAGATACTACTTGTGCATCCAAAAAACCAAACCCAAACTCTTTCCTTGAGTGTCCACCATACCTACCTATGGATCGAGAAAGATCCTTCAAGTAAGTTGTTATCGGTGCAACAAGGCAATAAAAATTTCTTCTAAAAGTGTTTTGATCAATTAGTGTAAGAGAAAATTGAGCGTTATACGAACTTATGATGGCAAAGTAATAAAAGCGACGGACTGCATAATAAAGGTTGCTATCATAGGGGGCAATATAGCGTGACGTTCTTTTACATTAAGGGATTGGGCATACAAATCAATAAGCACATGACAACCTCTGCTTCCCTCTGCGAAGGGCCTATCTTTTACTTTTATGCACCTACTTTTATGCAAGAGTCAAAGTATTCTTCCCTATTCCTTTTTACTTTTTCTTTTGCAAGCAACATGTGGTGAGGAAAGATCTAGGCACATATATCCAGTTGGATATGGGTGGGCATGAGTTATTATTGTTGACATCACCCTTGAGGTGAGTGAGTTGGGAGGCAAAACTATAAGCCCCTATCATCCTACGTGTCCGGTTGAAACTTTTTGTTCATGGGTATGCCGTGAGCGTTAGCAATCATAGAAGACTAAATGATAGTTGCGTATGTGTACTTGCCAAAAGGCTCCGACATGAGACCCTTCCTGAAAATATGATGAATTGTAGTTGCAAAGTTGACTGAGAACATAGTTTGTTGGTTTCCAATAAGGTTTATGCTTCATACTTCTATATTGTGATGAATTGTTACTTGTTCATGAGAAGCCTTATGATAAAAATATATTGAAATAAGTTCTTATGTTAGAGTTTGTTGCTGTTATGTTAATAAGAATGCTGCTTCTATGTCTGTATTTTGTTTTTATCGACACCTCTCTCTCAAACCATGTGGACATGCTTTTCAATATCGGCTTTTGCTTGAGGACAAGCGAGGTCTAAGCTTGGGGGAGTTGATACGTCCATTTTGCATCATGATTTCCTACTGATATTTACTTTGTGTTTTTGAATAATAATGCTTTGGGGAGTGATTCTAATGCCTTTTCTCTCATAATATGCAAGGTTTACACAAAGAGGGAGAATACCGGCAGCTGGAATTCTGGACCCAAGAAAAGCACGTCAGAGATACCTATTCTGCACAACTCCAACGAAGCTGAAAATTTACGGAGATTATTTTTGTATTTAATAAAAATTACTGGAGCTGAAAACTACCGAAGGAGGACCCCCAGGTGGGCACAACCCACCAGGGCGCGCCAGGCCCACCTGGGCGCGCCCTGATGGGTTGTGCCCAGCCTGGCCCGCTTCCGGTGCCCATCTTCTGGTATAAATTCCCAAAAAACCTAAAAAATTAGGAGGAGGACTTTTGGGACGAAGCGCCGCCGCCTCGAGGCGGAACTTGGGCAGGAGCACTTTTGCCCTCCGGCGGAGCGATTCCGCCGGGGGAACTTCCCTCCCGGAGGGGGAAATCGAAGCTATCGTCATCACCAACACCCCTCTCATCTTTGGGAGGCCAATATTCATCAACATCTTCAACAGCACCATCTCCTCTCAAACCCTAGTTCATCTCTGGTGTTCAATCTTTGTACCGGAACCTCAGATTGGTACCTGTGGGTGACTAGTAGTGTTGATTACCTTGCGTAGTTGATTACTATATGGTTTATTTGGTGGAAGATTATATGTTCAGATCCATTATGTTATTTAATACTCCTCTGATCTTGAGCATGATTATTATTTGTGAGTAGTTACCTTTGTTCTTGAGGTCACGGGAGAAGTCATGTTGCGAGTAATCATGTGAATTTGATATGTGTTCGATATTTTGATGATATGTATGTTGTGATTCCCTTAGTGGTGTCATGTGAACGTCGACTACATGACACTTCACCATTAATGAGCCTAAGGGAATGCATTGTGGAGTAGTTATTAGATGATGGGTTGCTAGAGTGACAGAAGCTTAAACCCTAGTTTATGCGCTACTTCGTAAGGGGCTGATTTGGATCCACATGTTTAATGCTATGGTTAGACTTTGTCTTAATACTTTTCTCGTAGTTGCAGATGCTTGTGAGGGGGTTAATCATAAGTGGGTTGTCAGTTCAAGTAAGAAAAGCACCTTAGCACCGGTCCACCCACATATCAAATTATCAAAGTAGCGAACACGAATTAAACCAACATGATAAAAGTGACTAGACAAAGTACCCGTGTACCCTCAAGAACACTTTGCCTATTACTAGTGATTGTTCTGGCATGTCCTTTGACTCAAAAGGATTGGGCTACCTTGCTGCAACTTGTTTACCGTTACCGTTACTTGCTCGTTACAAATTATCTTTTATCAAACTATCTATTACCTTCAATTTCAGTGCTTGCAGAAATTACCTTGCTGAAAACCGCTTGCCATTTCCTTCTGCTCCTCGTTGGGTTCGACACTCTTACTTATCGAAGGGACTACGATAGATCCCCTATACTTGTGGGTCATCAGTCCCGATGTGTTCACGTGTAATCCAGTCATCAGACTGCTCCGGGTGTTTGTAGCGTAGAATATTCTTGTGTTCATTGATATACGGGGCCACCAAGGTAGAATTCTATAGAAATCTGTAGTGTGCTTGCGCCCAGGAATGCCTGTCCCTACATATTATTGAATCCGCTCCTAGCGTGCCTTTTCCACTCAGTCTCCCCTCATACCGTGATTTAGGGACACCAATCGGCTTAAGGCCAGGAAAAAAGTCAACACAAAACCCAATGACCTCCTCTGTTTGATGGCTCGTGGAGGTGCTTCCTTATGGCCTAGCACGATTACAAACATATTTCTTCAAGACTCCCATGAACCTCTCAAGGGGAACATATTGTGTAGAAATACAGGACCCAGAATGGCAATCTCGTCGACTAGGTGAACTAGGACGTGCGTCATAATATTGAAGAAGGATGGTGGGAACACCAACTCGAAGCTGACAAGACATTGGACCAAATCATTCTGTAACCTTGGTAGGATTTCTGGATCGATTACCTTCTGAGAAATTGCATTGAGAAATGCACATAGCTTCAGAATGGCTAATCGGACATTTTCTGGTAGAAGCCCCCTCAATGCAACCGGAAGCAGTTGCGTCATAATCACGTGGCAGTCATGAGACTTTAGGTTGTGGAATTTTTTCTCCGCCATGTTTATTATTCCCTTTATATTCGACGAGAAGCCAGACGGGACCTTGATACTGAGCAGGCATTCAAAGAAGATTTCCTTCTCTGCTTTGGTTAGAGCGTAGCTGGAAGGACCTTGATACTGCTTTGGATGCATGCCGTCTTTTTCGTTCACACGTTGCTGGTCCTCCCGTGCCTCCGGTGTATCTTTTGTCTTCCCATACACGCCCAAGAAGCCTAGCACGTTCACGCAAACATTCTTCGTCACGTGCATCACGTCGATTGCAGAGTGGAGCTCTAGGTCTTTCCAATAGGGTAGGTCCCAAAATATAGATTTCTTTGGATATATCTTGGGGGTGCGGTAGCATCCCCAATCTTAGGTTCTTGCTACTCCTTATTCCTTCATCCATCGTGATCTCACCCAAAACTTGAAAACTTCAATCACACAAAACTCAAGAAAATCTTCGTGAGATCCGTTAGTATAAGAAAGCAAATCACTACTTTAGGTACTGTTGTAAACCCATTCAAATTTTATAATTGCATTATACCTACTGTATTTTAACTTTACCATGGCTCATACCCTTCAATATAACCCATAGATTCATCAAAACAAGCACACAATGCAACAAAAACAGAATCTGTCTCAAACAGAACAGTCTGTAGTAATTTGTACCATACCCATACTTCTGTAACTCTAAAAATTCTGAAAAATTAGGAAAACGTAAAGAATTTGTATGGAAACACTGTGTTAAAATTGCAGCTCAAGATCGCGTTCCAGCAAAAAATTAAAATTCATATACTGGACGCAAAGTTTCTGTTTCAGATTCAGCATCACTTCTACTCATCCTATGAATCATCCTAACGGTTCTACTTGGCACAAATACTAAATAAACCATAAAAACACAATCATAACAGAGGCATAATTGTGTCAACACTCAAAAATAGAATGTAAAAAGCAAAAATTTATTTATTCATTGGGTTGCCTCCCAACAAGCGCTATCGTTTTACGCCCTTAGCTAGGCATATTGGATAGATTCAAGTATTGTCATCTTTGGTTTTCAACTCTTCAATCACACAACTAGATTTCTTCAAGGACTTAGCATGCATGTTATTAACGATAACACTCCTAGGAAGAAAACCAAAAAATTCATTCTTGTAAATAGGATCTCTTATGATTTCAACAAAGTCGGGATGAATACTAATCATTTTAAGATCTCCCTTGTGCCCACTAGGTGTAGCAACTTTGTTCTTAGTAACTTGCGTGGTCTTGCCAATTTTTACGGGAGTTTTTTCAATAGACTTGATAGAAGAAAAAGTCGAACCCAGATTACTAAAGATCTCTTCCAACTTATCAATACGGTAAGGACTTTCTTCTACGCTTTCGTTAACTTCGGTTTCTTTTGCGTTTAGCAATTTAATAGCATCTCCCGCCTTAGCACCAATTTTATTAGCAAGATTATGCAACCTTTTATCTAGATCATCAAGATGTTCTTTAGTAATCACCTTCTTTTCAATAGCATCTAATCTCTCCATAACATGTTCGAGAGTTAAAGTTGTTTCATTGATCATGATAGGTGGTGATCCCACGAAACTGCCCAAAGCATTAAAAGCATCCAAAGATGGACACATCAAGAAATTCCCACCGGTAATCGTATCAAGGACGAATCTATACCAAGTGGTGATGCCAACATAAAAACTGCGAAGAAGAACAACGGTAGATTGCTTATGGATAGATCTATTATGAGCATTGCAAATCCTATACCAAGCATCTTTTAAGTTCTCCCCTCCCCTTTGCTTAAAATTAAGAACCTCATTATCGGGAGTACATGCAACAAAGGAAGAACTAGCCATAATGACTAGGAAAGAGATCCGGCAAGAAAAAGGGCAAACGAAAAAGAGGGCGAAGAAAACGGCATATTGGTGAAGTGGGGGAGAGGAAAACGAGAGGCAAATGGCAAATAATGTAATTGCAAGGAGATGAGATTTGTGATTAGGAACCTGGTAGATGATGATGGAGTCCCCTCAGCGCCTATGATAGGCACGTAGAAGAGACTGCTTCCTCCCCGGCAACGGCGCCAGAAATTCCTTTAACGTAGCTTGGACTGCGTCGGTATTTCCTCAAAGGGGAAGGGATGATGCAGCACAGCGACGATAAGTATTTCCCTCAGTTATGAAACAAAGGTTATCGAACCAGTAGGAGGATCACCACCACCCAATAAGCAGCACCTGCACAAAAACAACAAATACTTGCAACCCGACGCGAAAGAGAGGTTATCAATCTCTCTACGGTAAAAAGATAGATTAGGTAGTGATAGATAGGAGAGATAGATCTCTCGAGAACACAAATAAAAAGAGTAAATATGCAGCAATATATTTTTGGGTTTTTGGTTTTGTAGATCGGAAAACAAAGATTGCAAAAAAAGTAGATCGGAAAGCAATATGATAGGAAAAGTAGACCTGGGGGCCGTAGGGTTCACTAGTGGCTTCTCTCATGAGTATAGCGCACGGTGGGTGAACAAATTACTGTTGGGCAATTGATAGAAAATAGAATAGTCATGACGATATCCAAGGCGATGATCATTATATAGGCATCACGTCCAAGATAGATAGACCGACTCCTGCCTGCATCTACCTCTATTACTCCACACATCGACCGCTATCCAGCATGCGTCTAGTGTATTAAGTTCATGGAAAAACGAAGTAATGCAATAAGAACGATGACATGATATAGACAAGATCTATTCATGTAGGAATAGACCCCATCTTGTTATCCTTAATAGCAACGATACATGTGTGTCTTGCTGCCCCTTCTGTCACTGGGAAAGAACACCGCAAGATCGAACCCATCACAAAGCACCTCTTCCTATGGCAAGAAAAATCGATCTAGTCGGCCTAACTACACCAAAGATTTGAAGAAGAAATACGAGGCTATAAGTAATCATGCATATAAGAGATCAAAGAAGACTCAAATAATATTCATGGATAGAAACTGATCATGAACTCAAAATTCATCGGATCCCAACAAACACGCCGCAAAAGTTTACATCAAATAGATCTCCAAGAGACCATTGTATTAAGAATCATAAGAGAGAGAGAAGAAGCCATCTAGCTACTGCCTACGGACCCATTAGGTCTATGGTGGACTACTCACGCATCATCGGAGAGGCACCTATGAGGAAGATGAACCCCTCCGTGATGGTGTTTAGATTGGATCTCGCGGTTCTGGAACTTGCGGCGGCTGGGATTGTGTTTTCTTGACTCCTCTAGGGAACCCTATAAATTCTCAAATATTCAGAAAACCCTAGAGGAGTCGACGAAACACAATTCCAGCCGCCGCAAGTTCCAGAACTACGAGATACAATCTAAACACCATCACGGAGGGGTTCATCTTCCTCATAGGTGCCTCTCCGATGATGCGTGAGTAGTCCACCATAGACCTACGGGTCCGTAGGCAGTAGCTAGATGGCTTCTTCTCTCTCTCTCTCTCTTATGATTCTCAATACAATGGTCTCTTGGAGATCTATTTGATGTAAACTTTTGCGGTGTGTTTGTTGGGATCCAATGAATTTTGAGTTCATGATCAGTTTCTATCCATGAATATTATTTGAGTCTTCTTTGATCTCTTATATGCATGATTGCTTATAGCATCGTATTTCTTCTTCGAATCTTTGGTTTAGTTAGGCCAACTAGATCGATTTTTCTTGCCATGGGAAGAGGTGCTTTGTGATGGGTTCGATCTTGTGGTGTTCTTTCCTAGTGACAGAAGGGGCATCAAGACACGCATGTATCGTTGCTATTAAGGATAACCAGATGGGGTCTATTCCTACATGAATAGATCTTGTCTACATCATGTCATTGTTCTTATTGCATTACTCCGTTTTCCATGAACTTAATACTCTAGACGCATGCTGGATAGCGGTCGATGTGTGGAGTAATAGAGGTAGATGCAGGCAGGAGTCGGTCTAACTATCTTGGACGTGATGCCTATATAATGATCATCGCCTTGGATATCGTCATGACTATTCAATTTTCTATCAATTTCCCAACAGTAATTTGTTCACCCACCGTGTGCTATACTCATGAGTGAAGCCACTAGTGAACCCTACGGCCCCCGGGTCTACTTTTCCATCATATTGCTTTCCGATCTACGTTTTTGCATTCTTTGATTTCAGATCTACAAAACCAAAAAACCCAAAATATATTGCTGCATATTTACTCTTTTTATTTTGTGTTCTTGAGAGATCTATCTCTCCTATCTATCACTACCTAATCTATCTTATTACCGTAGAGATATTGACAACCTCTCTTTCGCGTCGGGTTGCAAGTATTTGTTGTTTGTGTGCAGGTGCTGCTTATTGGGTGTTGGTGATCCTCCTACTGGTTTGATAACCTTGGTTTCATAACTGAGGAAAATACTTACCGTCGATGTGCTGCATCATCCCTTCCTCTTTGGGGAAATACCGACGCAGTCCAAGCACGTCAAAGGAATTTCTGGCGCCGTTGCCGGGGAGGAAGCAGTCTTTTCTACGTGCCTATCGTAGGCGCCGAGGGGACTCCATCATCATCTACCAGGTTCCTAATCACAAATCTCATCTCCTTGCAATTACATTATTTGCCATTTGCCTCTCGTTTTCCTCTCCCCCACTTCACCAATTTGTCGTTTTCTTCGCCCTCTTTTTCGTTTGCCCTTTTTCTTGTTGGATCTCTTCCTTGCTTGCAATCTTGTTTGCATAGTCATGATGCCTCAACGAAAGTACTATGAAGTTCCTTATCCCAATATCTTGCTTGAAATTGAGAAAAGTACCAAGGAATACATGACTACACAATTTGAGTATAACAAGTATTTTACCGATGAGCATAGAGAACACTCTACCGTGCTAGATGCCATAACGAAACAACTTGATGATATCAGTAGAGAAGTTTGTAATCTTCAATCAAAATATGCTCATGCTGAAAATTTGCTTGGTAAAATCTCCGATGCGCAAGCTACTTTGATAAATCAAATGGCCGCCAAACCAATCTCTCTAGAGGATAAAAAAGATGAAGATCTTAAAGTGATTGGTGTTTCTTCTATTGATTCCTTGTTTAGTAATATTAAAATTGATAATGAAGGGACTGAAGTAGAGTCAACTTTAGCTAGAAGGCGTCCCAATAATTTGGAGGGTGAAAATCTTGATGAAAATTTTGATAAAAGTCGGTTTGAAGAGGTCAAAACTTTAACTAGTGATGTGCCCACTATCTTGGATTGCAAAGATTTTAACTATGATAGTTGCTCTTTGATTGAGTGTATTTCTTTGTTGCAATCTATGTTGAATTCACCCCATGCTTATGAGAAAAATAAAGCTTTTACTAAACATATCGTTGATGCCATGATGAAATCTTTTGAAGAAAAGTTGGAGTTGGAGATTTCTATTCCTAGAAAATTGCATGATGAGTGGGAACCTACCATTAAGGTCAAGATTAAAAATTATGAATGATTTGCTTTGTGTGATTTGGGTGCTAGTGTTTCCACGATTCCGAAATCTCTATGTGATGTGCTTGGTCTTACCAACATTGAAGAATGCTCTCTTAATTTGCACTTGGCGGATTCTACTATTAAAAATCCTTTGGGAAGAATTAATGGTGTTCTTATTCTTGCAAATAGGAATTATGTGCCCATTTATTTTATTGTGCTTGATATTGATTGCAACCCGTCTTCTCCCATTATACTTGGTAGACCGTTTTTACGCACTATAGGTGCCGTGATTGATATGAAAGAAGGCAATATTCGTTTCCAATTTCCCTTGAGAAAGGGTATGGAACACTTCCCTAGAACAAGAATTAAGCCACCATATGAATCAATCATGAGGGCATCCTATGGATCTAAAACCAAAGATGACAATACTTGAATCTATCCATTATGCCTAGCTAGGGGCGTTAAACGATAGCGCTTGTTGGGAGGCAACCCAACGAATAAATAATTTTTTGCTTTTTCCTTTCTGTTTTTGTGTGTTGACACAATTATGCCTCTGTTATGATTATGTTTTCATGGTTTATTTAGTGTTTGTGCCAAGTAAAGGCTTTAGGATGAGTCGAAGTGATGCTGAATCTGAAACAGAAACTTTGCGTCCAGTATATGAATTTTCATTTTTTTCTGGAACGTGATCTTGAGCTAAAATTTTAACACAGTGTTGCTACAAAAATTCCTTACGTTGTCCTAATTTTTTAGAATTTTTAGAGTTACAGAAGTATGGGTATAGTACAGATTACTACAGACTGTTCTGTTTAAGACTGATTCTGTTTTCGTTGCATTGTGTGCTTGTTTTGATGAATCTATGGTTTGTATTGGGGGGTATAAGCCATGGTAAAGTTAAAATACAGTAGGTATAATGCAATAACAAAATATGAATGGGTTTGTAACAGTACCTAAAGTAGTGATTTTCTTTCTTATACTAACGGATCTCACGAAGATTTTGTTGAGTTTTGTGTGATTGAAGTTTTCAAGTTTTGGGTGAGATCACGATGGATGAAGGAATAAGGACTAGAAAAAGCCTAAGCTTGGGGATGCTACCGCACCCCCAAGATATATCCAAAGACAAACAAGCAACTAAGCTTGGGAATGCCCCCGAGTGGCATCCCCTCTTTCTTCTAACGACCATCGGTATTTTACTTGGAGCTATATTTTTATTCGTCACATATCATGTGTTTTTCTTGGAGCGTCTTGTATCTTTGCTTTCTATGTTTGTTAGTTTTTCCTGTGTATCCTTTCTGTACACACCTATTTGAGAAAGCCAAAATCATGCAATGATTTGTTAGAATTGCTCTATGTGCTTCACTTAAACTTTTTGAGCTATTGTAATTGCTCTAGTGCTTCACTTATATCTTTTTGAGCACGGTGTGCTTGGAAACTTTTGTAGAAATACTCTCATGCTTCACTTAGATTAATTTGAGAGTTAGTAAATTTTGAAGAAATGCTCTCATGCTTCACTTATACCTTTTTGAGAGATGAAATCTTTATGCTTATGTGCTTCACTTAAATTTGTTTCAGCTTGCCAAAAACCAATGGCAATATATGAAACTAGTCCCAAAGTGATAGATATCCAAGGAGGATATGATAAAAACTTTCATGAAGATCATTGGACAAATTAAACTTGATTCCTTGTAATAGTTTTGAAAAATGATGATGGTAATATGTGAGTCATGTTGATGAGTAATCATGCTTAGTAGGAATATTGGTGTTAAGGTTTGTGATTCCCTATGCATGCACGAAAGTCAATAGTTATGCAATGAAGTTACATCCTACTTGTGGTGCATTATTCGGTGTTAGTTATGTTCAATGCTCACTTATGTGATTTTTCGTTTCTTGGTTTGGTTGCTTCCCAATCTATTTGCTAGCCTTCATTTGTACTAAGTAGAAATACTACTTGTGCATCGAAAATCCTTAAACCAAGTTTTGCCTTATGAGTCCACCATATCTACCTATATGCGGTATTTTCATGCCGTTCCAAGCAAATTTGTATGTGCCATCTCTAAATTTTCAAAATAAATTTTATCTTTTGTGTGCTCGTACTGCTCATGAAACGGTGGGGAGTGTCCAATATTTTTCCATGCTAGATGTGTTATTCTCAAGATGAGTGTTTATTCACTTGTCATTGCACGAGAGTGTGGCGGTAATAGGGACGCCCATTCCCAAAATGAAAAATATATATTTACTTTATGTTGTCAAATAATAAATTCCTTGGAAAGTGTTGGTATGGAAGGCAACCGTGGATACGGCCCGCCATGGAAAGTGAAAGTTTGGTGGAAAAAGGAATAAACTTTATTTTCTGTTCGGCAACCGCCTATGATATATCTAGCATGGAAAGTATTGTGAGCTACTTTGTCATTTTCGTTAATAGGAAAAGCACGCCACCCAAAATATTTTTCTTTCTCAATTTAAACCTTGAGCTCTGGCACCTCTACAAATCCCTACTTCCCTCTGCGAAGGGCCTATCTATTTACTTTATACAATTTTTATTTTTGCTTTCAGTCTACATCTTCTCTTATAAGCACCAACTAGGGGGCACTATGATCGTACTTGAGCATTGGGCATAGCTAATATTTGAGTGTGTTTCATGAATGGATCAATGATTGAGCATGATGGGCTAGGGATAACTTTCTTTAGTGTTGATATTTTGAAAGACATGGTTGCTTGTTGACATGCTTGAGTATTGAAGTCATTATGTTAAAACTAGACTATTGCTTTGAATCATTATAAGTCCAAATGTCCATGCTATACAAAAGAAAAGAATGTGATGAACATGTTAGGCAGCATTCCACAACAACAATTCTGTTTTTATCATTTACCTACTCGAGGACGAGTAGGAATTAAGCTTGGGGATGCTGATACGTCTCCAACGTATCTATAATTTTTGCTTGTTCCATGCTGTTATATTATCATTCTTGGATGTTTTACAATCATTTTATAACAACTTTATATCATTTTTTTGGGACTAACCTATTGACATAGTGCCAAAGTGCCAGTTGTTGTTTTTGCTTGTTTTTTACTTCGTAGAAAATTAATACCAAACGGAGTCCAATCGCGACGAAACTTTTTGGAGATTTTTTCTGGACCACAAGACACCCAGTGGGCCAAACAACTGCCGGAGAGGTGGGCTGTGGAGAGCACAACCCACCAGGGTGCGCCAGGGGGACCCCACGCGCCCTGATGGGTTGTGCCCTCCTCGGCCCCCTTCCGCACCGCCTCTGATGCCTATAAATTCTCAAATATTCGAAAAACCCTAGAGGAGTCGACGAAACACAATTCCAGCCGCCGCAAGTTCCAGAACCGTGAGATCCAATCTAAACACCATCACGGAGGGGTTCATCTTCCTCATAGGTGCCTCTCCGATGATGCGTGAGTAGTCCACCATAGACCTACGGCTTCGTAGGCAGTAGCTAGATGGATTCTTCTCTCTCTCTTATGATTCTCAATACAATGGTCTCTTGGAGATCTATTTGATGTAAACTTTTGCGGTGTGTTTGTTGGGATTCGATGAATTTTGAGTTCATGATCAGTTTCTATCCATGAATATTATTTGAGTCTTTTTTGATCTCTTATATGCATGATTGCTTATAGCATCGTATTTCTTCTTCGAATCTTTGGTTTAGTTAGGCCAACTAGATCGATTTTTGTTGCCATGGGAAGAGGTGCTTTGTGATGGGTTCGATCTTGCGGTGTTCTTTCCCAGTGACAGAAGGGGCAGCAAGACACGCATGTATCCTTGCTATTAAGGATAACAAGATGGGGTCTATTCCTACATGAATAGATCTTGTCTACATCATGTCATCGTTCTTATTGCATTACTCCGTTTTTCCATGAACTTAATACACTAGATGCATGCTGGATAGCGGTCAATGTGTGGAGTAATAGAGGTAGATGCAGGCAGGGGTCGGTCTATCTATCTTGGACGTGATGCCTATATAATGATCATCGCCTTGGATATCGTCATGACTATTCCATTTCCTATCAATTGCCCAACAGTAATTTGTTCACCCACCGTGCGCTATACTCATGAGAGAAGCCACTAGTGAACCCTACGGCCCCCGGGTATACCTTTACATCATATTGCTTTCCGATCTACGTTTTTGCATTCTTTGTTTCAGATCTACAAAACCAAAAAACCCATAAATATATTGCTGCATATTTACTCTTTTTATTTTGTGTTCTTGAGAGATCTATCTCTCCAACTATCACTACCTAATATATCTTATTACCGTAGAGAGATTGACAACCTCTCTTTCGCGTCGGGTTGCAATTATTTGTTGTTTGTGTGCAGGTGCTGCTTATTGGGTGTTGGTGATCCTCCTACTGGTTCGATAACCTTGGTTTCATAACTGAGGGAAATACTTACCGTCGCTGTGCTGCATCATCCCTTCCTCTTTGGGGAAATACAGACGCAGTCCAAGCACGTTACATACCACATCACCTTGGCAGGAACCCTCTTCCTGGGACGCTCGCCCTCAACATCACCAGGGTCATCTCGTCTGATCTTATACCGCAATGCACCGCATACCGGGCATGCGTTCAATTCCTCGTACTCACCGCGGTAGAGGATGCAGTCATTAGGGCATGCATGTATCTTCTGCACCTCCAATCCTAGAGGGCAGAGAACCTTCTTTGCTTCGTACGTACTGTTGGGCAATTCGTTATCCTTTGGAAGCTTCTTCTTCATTATTTTCAGTAGCGAACCAAATCCCTTATCAGATACACCATTGTCTGCCTTCCATTGCAGCAATTCCAGTGTGGTACCGACCTTTGTGTTGTCATCTTCGCAGTTTGGGTACAACCCTTTTTTGTTATCCTCTAACATGCGATCGAACTTCAACTTCTCCCTTTCACTTTCGCATTCTCTCTGTGCATCAACAATGACCCGGCGAAGATCATCATCCGGCACATCGTCTGGTGCCTCTTGACCTTCAGCTTCCCCTATTGTAGTATCACCGTATTCAGGGAACTTAGGATAGCTGTCATCATCCTCTTCTTCTTCGTTGTATTCCATCATAACCCCTCTTTCTCCGTGCTTGGTCCAAACATTATAGTGTGGCATGAAACCCTTCTCAAGCAGGTGGGAGTGAAGGGTTTTCGACTTAGAGTAATCCTTTGTATTCTCACAGACAGTACATGGACAATACATAAAACCATTCTGCTTGTTTGCCTCGGCCAATACAAAGAGACTGTACTTCAATGATCATTTTTCTTGCACAAGATTTGGACAAAGAAATGTGCGCGATCCTTGCATGGAGTAAATTGCTTAGAACTAGCACATATGTGGCAAGTGAGTAACAAATCATGCTGATCCCAAATTGAGCCGCGCCTAACAATAAAACTTACTGGCATGGCCCTCCTGTCGGCCCACATGGCGTTTGCAAAGGGAGCGAGGAGACTGGCATTAGCGTCTCTTGTTTTAGGTCGACCACACATGTTTCCCTCTCTCATTAACTTCCCTCTTTCATGTCTCGTGTATGAACCGTTGGAATTTTGTCGAATATCATACATGATAGGTTACAATTGAATTTGAATTCAAAGTATCACTAGTAGAAAAAGGGCCTTTAGTCCCGGTTTCAGAGGGCCTTTAGTCCCGGTTGCGCAACTGGGACTAACAAATCGGGACTAAAGGCCCTCCTTTTTAGTCCCGGTTGTGTTACGAACCGGGACTAAAAAGGTTCCACGTGGCCGTTGTGGAGCGCTCAGGAAGGAGGACCTCCAACCGGGACTAAAGGCCGCCACGCGTCAGGACCTGGGGTTTAGGGTTTTGGAGGGGCTTGGAGGGGTTTAGGGTTTTGGAGGGTTTAGGGGTTTCATTTTGTGTTTCCTTTTCTTTCTTTTTTTTGGACTAAAGGCCGCTTCGACGCTACTACATATATATAGAAAGTAAGAATTTTTTTTAAAAAAGAGATAAAAACAAGAGGCTCACCACGATGGTGCCGGCGATGAGATCGGCACGGGCGATCGACGGCGGTGAGGACGGGGACGAGAGCTTGGAGGACAGAGGAGAAAGCTTAAGTGTGGCTCGGGCACCTCATATCACTGGCATCATGCTCTCAGGCATTTCATCGAACACCTCTTGTGCATAGGAAGGGAACACAAAGTAGCACACATCTCCCACCTTCTATGAAGGAAAAAACAGAGGAGATGGCGGGCAGGGTCGAGGGTATATATAGGCAAACTTGACTAAAGGGTCGGGACCCTTTAGTCCCGGTTTGTGTCTCCAACCGGGACTAAAGGTTCCACTCGAACCAGGACCGATGCCAGCCGAGCCCCGTCCGGCGTCCTAACCGCTCGAACCGGGGCTAATACTAACATTAGTCCCGGTTCGTCACGCGACCGGGACTAATGCTCCGATCGGGCTAGAACGAAAGGCCGATTTTCTACTAGTGTATGTTTGTATATGGTACGAAGACGTGTTCGTGTAGAACACTTATATTTTAGGCCTCTTATATAATATGAGGGTAGACACATGATATATATAACCTATGACAACATAATAGCACAGAAACGCAGGCGTGTCGGCGCCATGTGTCGGCGAACTTTCATGTACTCTAGACTTGTGTTATCTTCTTTGTATCATACTGAGATCTACTCGAGGAGTCTGCCTCAGACCCGTCGCCTTCGAGGTGAACTCCAAAACGTCGATAAATAATCAGAGGCGTATAGTCGATCATCCGAGGATCGACCAATCACACGAGGCACAACATAGAGATTTGTTAACAAGGTTAACCCAACACCGGTTACATCTTTGAGACATAACTACATGCGCTCCTCCTTTGACACCGATATAATACCGCACCCCGACCACATGGGTGCCAGGATACGCCGCCGGCTCCCCTGCAAGTCTGTGCTATTATGTTGACATAGGTTATATCGTGTATCTACAGTCACATTATGTAAGCGGCCTAGATACAAGGGTCCTACACAAACATGTCTCCGTACCCTATCTACGCACAATTTAAATCCAAATCCACCCCGGCATCCATGTCTGAGACACCGCCCAGCGCCCACATCACGGAGCACCCACCACACTAGGAAGACTAGAAATGTAACTCCTTTCACTCCTAGCCCGGCATTAGCCACGGAGTTTGGGTAGGCGCCTCCATCGTAGGAGGCATCCATACTTATGTTGGTATAGGTTACATCATGTTTCTACACTCATAAGTTACTATACTAAAGCGGGAAGCTTTCCTTTTTTCTCCTTTTTTTGACTTTTTTTCAATCTTATATTGTTCATTGACCTGTCCAACAGCGAATAGTAACCGTGGATAGTAGTCATTTAATCTTCAAGTGTTCATTTACGTGTCCAACGGTGAGTAATAATCATGTGTAAATACTAACCCGGTTGTGAACAGTGTTTAAGAAGAAAAAGATGATTTTTATAATTATAGGAAATATCATGGTGTTTCACATTTTCAAAAGGGCTTTTATGAAAAGTATTATTTATGAATAGTACCATTTATTATTTTTTTATTAAAAGTATTATTTATAAACAGTATCCATAAAAATGGCTTCTTTTTTACGTATTCTATATCATCATATGTTTTTACATTTCCAAAAGGAGATCTGCGTGTAAATTTTATTGCCTTCTTACACGTACAAGTACTCCGATATTATTCTCATTATTCCTGCTCAGTAAACTTTTTACGGATTTCCTCTGATACAATTATGTCATGCTATCTTTTAGACTTACTTATAGATAATTACCTAAAGTGAAAATGCACAGATCCAGTGGATTACTTAAATACACTGAGGGAAAAAATAAACCGTATAAATACCAATTTAGTTTGATCTGATCTATATTAATATTATGTGATAATTAATTTTACATATTGGCATTGCTCTTAGTGTTAAAAATATGGGTCTAATAAATACTAACTTAGTTTGATTTGATCTATATTCATATTATGTAATAATTTACCTATTGGCATTGCTCTTTGATAATAAAGTGATCGTCTTTCCACTCCAATTTTACTACGAAGCCAAAATCCGAGGAAAAGATGGCATATTGGGTGCCAACCTTTTTTATTGTTTAAAAGTGTATTGCTCATTTTATTTTTCCATAGATTCATTCTTACGGATTGTTGCCCCAAGATTTTATTTTCCGCTAACGGTTTAAGTGAAATCTGATTTTAAGAGAACAGTAAACCTAACAAATCGGAATAACTAACCCGAATAAACCGAAACACTATTTTTGAAACAGTAACTTCATATGCAACAGTGCTTCATGTGACCAGTGTTTCCATGCCCATTGAATAAACTGAAATATACTCATATCCACCTAAAAAACAAAACAAACACTTTGTACTAACAATACCTGAAATGTAAACCGGAATATTACCAACGCAGCTCATCCGCGTGAAAAATAATTCGATGAAAATACAAAAAAATACTGAGTTTTTCTATAAAAATGATTAACGATTATTTTCCTACTTTTTTGTTTTACCTATTGTTGAGTTATGATCTATTAAAGCTTTACAGCCATTATGATCGTCGCTAACCCCACCATCCTTCGGTCACCATGTAAGATAAGAAAAATCTCACTCTATCGACAGTACTCACACCTACAAAAAACACCTTTGATGCTACTAATTCTAACATTGTTCACCTACTAAAACTCTCAGATCTGTACGATGAAGACGTGGCAGGCCCAATCCAAATATAATACACAGAGGTCATGCAAGAAGAAGTCCCTGACACCGAGATAAGAAACAATACAGTTAAGAAAATAAAATAGCGAAAATTCAAGTCTGCTCCCAGGCTTAGCTGCTCCCGGTCAGAAAAAAAACAAAAAAAAATACTAGAAAAATTCAAACAATTCCAAAAAAAATATTGTGTGGTAGATATTTTGTTGCGTGAGGTCTGCTCCAAATTTCAACCTATTTTGACATCTGAGCAGCTCTCGGCAAAAAAGGCAAATCGGGTCAAAACAGTGTGTGAACAGTAAACCTTTTTTACAGACCCCGATTTGTCTTTTTTGCCGAGAGCTGCTCAGATGCCCAAATGAGTTCAAATTTGGAGCGGACCTCACGCAACAAATTATCTACCACACACAAAAAATTGGAATTTTTTGAAATTTTTTAGTATTTGTTTTGATTTTTTTCGTCAACGCAGGTGCAGCTGAGCCTGGGAGCCAAATCGCCGCGTCCTGCCCTTCTGCTCCCGGGCTCATTTGAGCCTGGTGAACAGTAAAATCGGAAAAAATTCGAAAAAAGTTCAAAAAATTTCGATTTTTTTTGTGATCAAACATTAACAAAAGTTCTAACTGCGTACAAAAATTCGGCCTGAAATAACATTCCTACAAGGCGTGACAAAAAAAACAAAATCGATGCACTGAAAATGCGTATTTTCAGTGTATCTATTTTGTTTTTTTTTTCGCGCCTTGTAGAAATGTTATTTCAGGCCGAATTTTTGCACGCCGTTAGAAATTTTCTCAATGTTTGATCACAAAAAAAATTGGAATTTTTTGAACTTTTTTCGAATTTGTTTCGATTTTACTGTTCATCGGGCTCAAATGAGCCCGGGAGCACAAACTCTCATAAAATAGCACTTATTCTGCTTTTCTTATTGAATGTCGCCAGGTCTCACATGTTGAAGAAATTCCGCAAGGAAAAAAAGGCGAAACAATAATGATTTACCCATAGGCAAACTAAAAAAAGGTTTTCAATTTGTTGCACTGTATTTAAAATTATTTGTTATGTACCGCACATGTACTATTTAACTCTTTACGATAAATAAATCATGATTCGTTCAAAACTTCTATCGCACGATCCTTAAAATACTTCCGTTCTATTAAGAACATGAAATGGACGCCACCGGCAATGGTCTTTGTCGCTCTATACAAAAAACAAGTCAAGCATCTCTACACACAAGGACAAAAAAAACAACTACGACAGATGTAAACATGTTATAAATAACTTTATTGCACCAATGAACCGTGCCAAAACGAATCTACACCTCCTTTCCGTCCTATAAAACCCAAACAAAAGAAAACAAATCCAACCAGCTAAACATGAAAAAAAACATGCATGCAATAAAAATAAAAATTAAAGTACTTATTTGACATATAAACGAGGCTTTCGACGCCGCGTATCTTCATCGCTAACATTATATAAGCGGCCTAGATGCAAGGGTCCTACACAAACACATTTCTGTAGTCTATCTACGCACAATTTAAACCCAAATCCAACTGCAAGCTACAATGTAAGAATATATTTGACACAATTCTAACACGAATTCTGCCAGGCCGATAAAGGAGGTGGCACAACGATGTGGCGGGTGGTCATGTCACGGGCTTTGCCAGCGATGGCAATGGTTCGAGATCTGGTCACGGGCGCTTCCACAACATAGGCTTATTCAGGCCGAATAGGAATGGTGGACCGGTGCTAAGGTGTTGTTCTTACTTAAACAAATAACCTACTTATAATTACCCCCTTTGGCAAGCATCCGTAACTACGAACGAAGAATTAAGATAAATCTAACCATAGTATGAAACATATGGATCCAAATCAGCCCCTTACCAAGTAGTACATAAACTGGGGTTTAAGTTTTTGTCACTCTCGCAACCCATCATCTACTTTCAGTTCCACAATGCTTTCCCCTAGGCCCAAATATGATGAAGTGTCATGTAGTCGACATTCACACGACACCATTAGAGGAAACACAACATACATGTCATCAAAATATTGAACAAATACCAACTTCACATGATCACACGACACCATTAGAAGAAACACAACGTACATGTCATCAAAATATTGAAAGAATACCACCTTCACATAATAGTTTATAACAAAACTGCTCATATGTCCTCAAGAACAAAAGTAACTACTCACACATCATATTCATGTTCAAGATCAGAGGTGTATTGGGTATGCTTAAGGATATGAGCATATAATGTTCCACCAAATAAACCAGCTAGCATCAACTACAAGATATAATCAACACTACTAGCAACCCACAGGTACCAATCTGAGGTTTTGAGACAAAGATTGAATACAAATGAACTAGAATTTGAGATGAGATGGTGCCGGTGAAGATGCTGATGAAGATGAGTCCTCCCATGATGGAGGTAGCGTTGGTGATGACGAAGGCTTCGATTTTTCCCTCTCATAGGGAAGTGTCCCAGGCGAAATCGCTCCTCCGGGGAGTAAAAGTGCTCCTGTCCAGGTTCTGCCTCGAGACGGTGGTACTTCGTCCCGAAAAAGTTCTTGATTTTTTCTAGGGCAAATTGCACCATATAGGAGAAGAGCTGCCACGATGGCGTGCTGGTGGGCCCACAAGCTCACATGATGGGGCGCGCCCCCTGAGCTTGTGGTCCACTGGTGGATCCCCTCCCGACACTTCTTCCAATATGTTTTTATGTATTCTAAATTAATTCTCCGTAAATTTTCAGGTCATTTGGAGCTCCGAAGAATATGCAACTCTGTTCTAGCTTTTTCAGGTCCAGAATTCCAGCTACCGGCACCTTTCCTCTTCATGTAAATCTTGCATAATAAGAGACAAAAGGCATTACAATTGCATTATAAAGTGGAATAATGACCCAAAACATTATAAATAACAGTAGGAAAATATGAGCAAAATGGACGTATCTCCGGCTTAGTTGGGGGCGACCCGGGAAGAGCGTGGCGGAGGAAAGGGCATGCCCAATAGGCGACGTAGCCCAGCAATGGCTGGGGGCCACGACCATCTCCGGGAGCGACATCGTGGCCATAGTTGCGCCGCGCCCTAGTTGCGGTTGCCGCCTCCTGGGTATCCACCGCGGCCTCCACCTCCAACGCAATCCGCGCGGGCACCACCACCGTCCAGAGCCCGGTCGTCGCGGTCCACCATGGCCGCCACGGCCATTAGGCCGCGTTCATCATCGAAGCGGGCCGAGAGAACATGTGCCCCCTTGGCGCACGCCCGTTTGTTGAGGGCCATCTCGGCAAGCATGAGCCTGGAACAAGCCTATGCAAAGGATGGCAGGGGCACGGTCGATTGTATGATGGTCGTCTGAAGCTCAAATTACTTCCCGAGCCCATCGAGCATCTGCAAGGTGAGAGTCTGATCACTAACCGGCTCCCGAACGTCAGCTAGGGCAGTGGCAATACCTTGAAGACGGCGACAATAGTCGTAGAAGGAGGTCGATGTAGTTCCTCCACTGGGTGAAGTTCGGTTCGTCCGTCGCAAGTTTGAAGTCTATGATGCTCGTGATGCTTGCGGGCATGCCGGTGGAGGGAGCCACGACTGCGGAGCTAAGAGGAAGGGATGTTGCAAAGTAAGGTTGGGAGAGGCGGCAACAAGGGGCATGTTAGAGGGCTGAGTGAGTGAGATCAGTTGGCAGAGCACGAGGGCGCTCTTCGAAACCGGCAGGAGATCTTGCACCAGGAGTGTCCCGCCATTGCCGCCGGCAAAGGCGACGACAGCAGCGGCCACGCCAGCAATGGTTTGGTGGACATGGGAGAGAGAGAGAGAGAGAGAGAGAGAGAGAGAGAGAGAGAGAGAGAGAGAGAGAGAGAGAGAGAGAGAGAGAGAGAGAGAGAGAGAGAGAGAGAGAGAGAGAGAGAGAGAGAGAGAGAGAGAGAGAGAGAGAGAGAGAGAGAGAGAGAGAGAGAGAGATTCCATATGTTAACAATGGTACATATACATCAGGTGAGATCGAGAATCGCTACATGCATGGAGTGGATGAGTACATGGCGAAAGACTACGTACATGGCGTGAGACTAGGGATCTATAGTTACAACAGGCATATCACGCACACGTTACTATTCAACAATCATCATGCATATTTGTTTTCCTTTTGGATTAATGTCTTTACTTTGAGATTTCTTTCATTGACTGTTTATGAATTGGTGCTTCCATCATTCACGCATGTGTTCAATTTGACTTTTTTTAGGGAAATGTGTTCAATTTGGTTTTTTTTAGACAATCATGTGCGCCCCTATTTATCACATTAAGAGATACAAGTAGCATCTCTCGCTGAATCCCCCCCTCGTGTCATATTGGGCCGGCCCATTCACGCGCGCACAATGTAAGAAAAAGCAAATAAAACGCAAGGAGAGATCAAACTGGGGTCTCCAAGGTGAACGCGCACTGCGCTAACCATTCCACCCAAATTCCTTTCGTGGTAAGAACTAGGGGCGTGTTCTACTAGAGGCTACTCCAGCCGTTTTCTTTGGGATTTTTTTCATTTTTGATCTATCTAATTTCTTTTATTTTTCTTCTCCATTTTTATTTCATTCTTTTTCATTCACTTTTGCATTTTGTTCTTTGTTTTTATTTTCTTTTTTCTTTGTTTTATTTTGTTTCTATTTTCGGTTTTCTTTGTTCTTTTGGTTATTATTCTACATTCTTTGTATATGTCAACAACAATTTTCTAATACATGTCTAACATTTTTCCAATACAAATCATACATCTTTGTAATACATGGTCAATATTTTTTATACACGGTTGTAATATTTTTCAAATACAAGATTAACATTTTTAATACATGGCCAGCATTTTTTCTATACATTTTTCTATACATGGTCAGCATTTTTTGAAATACAAGATTAACCCACTTATGATTAACCCCTCTCGTAAGTATCCGCAAATATGAAAAGAATTAAGATAAATCTAACCGTAACATGAAACGTTTGGATCCAAATCAGCCCCTTATGAAGTAACACATAAACTAGGTTTAAGCTTCTGTCACTCTAGCAACCCATCATCTACTTATTACTCCACAATGCCTTTGCTTAGGCCCATAATATGGTGAAGTGTCATGTAGTCGACGTTCACACGACACCACTAAAGGAAGAAACAACATACATATCATCAAAATATCGAACGAATACCAACTTCACATGATTACTTATAACAAGACTTCTCTCATGTCCTCAAGAACAAACGTAACTACTCACACATCATATTCATGTTCAAGATCAGAGGTGTATTGAATATGTTTAAGGATCTGAACATATAATCTTTCACCAAATAAACCAATTAACATCAACTATAAGATGTAATCAACACTACTAGCAACCCACAGGTACCAATCTGAGGTTTTGAGACAAATATTGAATACAAATGAACTAGAGTTTGAGATGAGATGGTGCCGGTGAAGATGCTGATGGAGATGAGTCCTTCCACAATGGAGGTAGCGTTGGTGATGACGAAGGCTTCAATTTTCTCCTCTCGAAAAGAATGGCAGGGGCACGATGGATTGTATGATGGTCGTCTGAAGCTCAAATTGCTTCCCGAGCCCATCGAGCATCTGCAAGGTGAGAGTCTAATCGCTAACCGGCTCACGGACGTCAGCTAGGGCGGTGGCAATACCTTGAAGACGACGACAATAGTCATAGACAGAGAGATCTCTTCGCAGTCACGCCCGAAACTCCGGCCCTATGTGCATGGCGTGCTCAGCCTCGCTGTCGAGGATGTACTCGTGAAGCATCAACAAGATGGAGTTGGCGGTGGAGCCTGGAGGAGCGACGACGTCCAGGAGGTCGTCGGTGATGATGGAGAAGAACCCCAACAATATCGTGTTGTCGTCGTCGTGCCACACCGGATCGAATAGAGGCGGGAGGCGGCCGCATCATGAACATGAGCCTCCACGTGGAAACGAGTGAGAAGGAGGTCGATGTAGTTCCTCCACCCGATGATGTTCGATCCGTCCAACACAAGCTTGAAATCTATGATGCTCGTGATGCTTGCGAGCAGGCCGATGGAGGGAGCCGCGACTGCGGAGCTGAGAGGAAGGGATGTTGCACAGTAGGGTTGGGAGAGGCGGCAACAAGGGACATGTTAGGAGGCTGAGTGAGTGAGATTAGTGGGTAGAGCACGAGGGTGCTCTTCAGAACCGGTGGGAGATCTTCCACCAGGAGTGTCCCGCCATGGCCGCCGGCAAGTGCGGCGACCGCGCCAGCGGGGTTTGGTGGACATGAGGGAGAGAGAGAGAGAGAGAGAGGGAGAGGGAGAGGGAGAGGGAGAGGGAGGGAGGGAGGGAGGGAGGGGGAGGGGGAGGGGGAGGGGAGGGGGAGGGGGAGGGGGAGAGGGAGAGGGAGAGGGAGAGAGAGAGAGAGGGAGAGAGAGAGAGAGAGAGAGAGAGAGAGAGAGAGAGAGAGAGAGAGAGAGAGAGAGAGAGAGAGAGAGAGAGAGAGAGAGAGAGAACCAAGGAGAGTGAATATGTTCACTTGTCTATTCCATATGTTCATATACATCAGGTGAGATCGAGAATCGCTACATGCACGGAGTGGGTGAGTACATGGCGAAAGACTAGGTACATGGCGTGAGACTAGGGATCTATAGTTACAACAGCCATATCACACACACGCTACAATTCAACAGTCATCATGCATATTTGTTTTCCTTTTAGATTAATGTCTTTACTTTGAGATTTCTTTCATTGACTGTTTATGAATCGGTGCTTCCATCATTCACGCATGTGTTCAATTTGACTTTTTTTAGGGAAATGTGTTCAATTTGGTTTAAGCGATACAAGTAGCATCTCTCGCTGAAGCCTTTTCCCCCTCGCGTCCTATTGGGCCGCCGCATTCACGCACGCACAATGTAAAAAAAAAAGCAAAGAAAAATCATTGAGAGATCAAACCGGGGTCTCCGCGGAGAACGCACACCGCGCTAACCACTCCACCCAAGTTCCTTTCGTGGTAAGAATTAGGGCGCGTTTTACTAGAGGCTACTCCAGCCGTTTTCTTTGTGATTTTTTTCTTTTTTGATTATCTAATTTCTTTTATCTTTCTTCTCCATTTTTATTTCATTCTTTTTCATTCGTTTTTGCATTTTGTTCTTCGTTTTTATTTTCTTTTTTCTTTGTTTTATTTTGTTTCTATTTTCGGTTTTCTTTGTTCTTTTGGTTATTTCTACATTCTTTATATATGTCAACAACAATTTTCTAATACATGTCTAACATTTTTCCAATACAAATCATACATTTTTGTAATACATGTCAATATTTTTTATACACATTTAAAAAAAATTCAAATACAAGATTAACATTTTTAATACATGGTCAGCATTTTTTCTATATATTTTGAACATTTGTTTTATACATGGCTAACATTTTTTGTATACATTTTTTAAAAATACTTGATTAATAGTTTCCAAATAAAAAGATTAACGTGTTTTGAATACATGGTCAATATTTTTTCTATACACATTAACATTTCCAAACGCTTGATTAACATTTTTCAAATGCTTGTTCAACATTTTTTTCAAATGCTTGATTAACATTTTTGTGTACATGATTAAAAAATCATAATTTATTTAATACATAGTCAACATTTTTTCTATAGACATTTAACATTTCCCAATGCTTGATTAACATTTTCAGACACATGATCAAAACAATTCAACATTTTTTTAATAACTGATCAACATTTTTTGTATACATGTTCAACATTGTCCAAACGCTTGTTCAACGTTGTCCAAAGGCCGAAGCAGAAACTCTGGGGCCATAATCCCTAACAAAAAATAAGCAGGCCATAGCCTGAAACAGCAACGTGATATAGCTAAAACAAGCCATTTCCTAAAAAGAAACAGCTAAAACTGAGAAATCCCAAAGTATAAGCAGCAGTTCAAGAAGTGGCCAGACCATCCATGCATTGTACTCTCTCCGTTCCTAAATATAAGACCTTTTAGAGATTGACCTTTTAGAGATTCCACTATAGATATCATATTTAGGAACGCGGTGAGTACAAAATTAGTGTTTAGTTCTTCAATAATGTACAACTGTCTTACCTATAAGAAACAATGGCCGAAATATACTAGTCTGGATTGGATTGGTACCTTGACTGAGACTGATGGATGAAGACAGCGAGGACTTGAGCGTAGCATTGACCGGGCACTCTAAGTCATGAACAAGTTTCTGCCGTTTGTTGGAAATCCTGTCATATTGTCAAGTCAGGAGCGTAGCATTGAATGAGGATGACTGTTTCACCTGGAAACTCCCTGCAGATGGCTCCGACTCTGCTATGTCGGCATATGACATTCAATTCTAGGGACACATCAAATGCCTGGAATTACAGAAAGTTTGGATGACCAAGGTTGAGGGGAAGATCCAATTTTTCCTCTGGCTTGTGCTGCAAAACAGGCTATGGACTGCTGACCGGCTATCGGCAGGAGGATGGCCCCACAATGGATGTTTGCTCTTTGTGTGATCAGCTGCCGGAGTCCATTGGACATCTGCTGCTGGACTGTCCTTTTGCAAAGCAGGTTTGGTTCTCCTTCAGCAGCACCCATGCTCGTGCATCTAGTGAGGCTCTGCGTAACACCTATATTTCCGGCTGGTGGAGGAAGATATCTAAAGGCATGACTAGCAAGGGCTCCAGAAAAAGAATTGCATTTGCTGTCTATACGATCTGGAACATATGGAAACAAAGAAACAGACGGATTTTCCAAGAACACGATGGCCTCTCATGTGGAGGTGGCCAGGATGATCCTAGATGATCTTCATGTACTGAGTTTAGCTCATCACGAGTAATTTTCCTTCTCTGTAACTGGATTTCCAGTGATTGTGCAGTTTTTCCCCCTGCTATAATGATAAAAGCAGAGCTCCTGCTGTTTCCGTCAGAAAAAATCCTGTCATAATTTCGTTGAAAATTCAAGACCTCCTGTCATAATTCCGTTGATAATTCAAGACGTCGACCTCACAGTGACGGACAGAGGGTGCCCCAACCACAGATCCATTCACCCCCTTCAGTACAACCGTTGCCAAAAACCGTGCCTAGTCAGTCTTATCGATTATATGTACTCTGTGCTATTTCGTCGACTTCACACACAAGCAGACCAAGAAGAAACTATCCTTGATGCAAATCCGATATGGCCTGCATCCCCATTTTGATTCTACTATCCTTGAGTTCATTCTGCAAATCCGATGACCAGCTGACATATGCAAAGCCACTCGCCTTAGGCGACACTCTCGTCTCCAAGGGCGGGGACTTTGCGCTTGGCTTCTTCTCCCCGACCAGCTCCAACAGTAGCCCCTACCTTGGCATATGGTACCACAGCATCCCCAGACGCACAGTTGTGTGGGTTGCAAACCGCAACAAACCAATCGCCTCCTCTGTTTCTGCAGAGCTTGCCATCAGCAACACTTCTGGCCTGATCTTGTCTGACTCCCGAGGCCAAATTGTTTGGGCAACCAACAACAAAATCACCGCTGGAGATACCGGAGTTGCTGCGGTGATCCTCGACACGGGGAACTTGGTCCTCCGGTCATCCAACGGCACAGTCATATGGCAAAGCTTTGATCACCCGACGGACACCGTCCTTCCTGGCATGAGGTTCGTGCTAAGTTATAAAGATCATGTAGTTGGGCGTCTTGTTGCTTGGAAGGGCCCTGACGACCCTTCAGATGGAGATTTTTCTTTTGGCCTTGACCCCAGTTCAAGACTTCAGGTAGTAATTTGGCATGGAACTAGGTTGTACTGCCGCACCATGGTTCGGAACAGTATAACAGTAGGTGGAGGAACATATCGGAGCAACACCAGCTCCATCTTTTACCAAACAGCCACTGACGTTGGAGACGAGTACTACTATGTGTATACAGTCTCCGATGGCTCACCTTATGTGCGTGCGATGCTTGACTACACTGGAAAAATGAAGACATTCACTTGGAGTAACTCCTTGTCTTCATGGACAGTCATCGGCGAGGTCCCCACTGCCTGCGACTTCTACGCCTCATGTGGCTCATTCAGCTATTGTGATTTCACTGGAACTGTCCACACATGCCAGTGCCTTGATGGGTACGAGCTTGATGGTCTTGACTTCTCCAGAGGATGTCGAAGAATGGAACCTCTGAAATGTGGGAAGCCAAATCATTTTGTGGCTTTGCCTGCGATGAAGGTCCCGGACAACTTCTTGCACATCAAGAACAGAAGTTTCGACCAGTGCACGGCTGAGTGCAGCAGCAATTGCTCGTGTACAGCATATGCATATGCCAACTTGAGCAGTGACGGCACCTTTGAAGACCCGTCAAGGTGCTTAGTCTGGACAGGGGAGCTTGTTGACACATGGAAGTTAAGCAACAATGGCGAGAATCTGTACCTCCGGCTTGCTGACTCTCCAGGTATTGTGATTTTTCTTCGTGCCCTTAAGGTGCTGTGTAACTGCATTTGACAGGCTTTACGTTAGTCAAGTAGCCTTCACATCGTTTAACACCAACTCTTTCGCAGGAAGTGCTAAATGTAAAATTCTTGTGAACTTAACAGCATAACAGTAAACTTGAGGTTTTTGTAGAATGAGTAAATGTGCAAGTATTCGGTATGAGAGGGAGACGCTATTTAAAAATCTCTTGCATGTTTTTATGTTCACTCAGTTAGTAGAGATCATTCATGGTACTATGTAGACTCGCAAGTAATTCTTGATGTCTATCCCTGAAAAAATGATGCCGTAATTTTTGCAGATCAAAAGAACAATTTGGTAAAGGTTGTACCCCCGATTATTGCAAGTCTGGTGATACTGACATGCATAGCCTTTGTAACGGTATGCATATACAGAGGTAGAACAAACATGAGCCCCTGATTACAGAATTCAACTTTGCTGTCTAAGCGTTGACAAAAAACTTGATGTTTATTAGGCAAGTGGCGAAACAAGGAAATCGAACAGAGACAGATGTTAAGATATGTCAGCTCTTCAAATGAGATTGGAGGAGAATATGTGGGGTTTCCCTTTGTTAGCTTCGAAGACATTGCTACAGCAACGGATAATTTCTCTGACTCCAACCAAATTGGAAGGGGAGGTTTCGGCAAAGTTTACAAGGTAAAGTTTTACATCCACAGCAGTAGTATGCTCATTTTAAGGATAATTATCCCAGTGAAAAACGCTCACTTTCAGCATCTTACATTTAATAATGATGATGCAAACATGTAGGGGTTGCTGGAAGGTGGCAAGGAAGTTGCTGTCAAAAGGCTTAGTGAGGGTTCTAGGCAAGGTATTGCGGAGTTTAAGAATGAAATAGTTCTATTTGCTAAATTGCAGCATAAAAACTTAGTCAGACTTCTTGGCTGCTCCATTCACGGAGATGAGAGACTACTGATCTATGAATACTTGCCCAACAAAAGTTTGGATGCTTTCCTTTTTGGTATGTCCTTATTCGTACACATCACTAAAAGTTCTTACAACGTAAAAATGTACCTTCAAGATGACTAATGGTATACTTCATTTGATATTTTTTATTGAAAGGTGCTGCAAGACAATCTGTGCTTGATTGGCACACACGGTTTAAGATAATTAAAGGTGTAGCAAGAGGGCTTCTTTATCTCCACCAAGATTCACGATTAACTATCATTCATAGAGATCTCAAAGCAAGTAACGTTTTGTTGGATACAAAAATGAATGCCAAAATATCAGATTTCGGTATGGCAAGGATCTTTGGTGAAAACCAGCAGCATGCAAAGACTACGCGAGTTGTTGGTACATAGTAAGTAACCATATGTCCTAGCCAACCCTTAACTTACATTTTTTTTTCCTTTCTGTGTACTGTTTTGCTCACACTGTGCACTTATTGGTGTTGAATTTATGTAAACAGTGGTTACATGTCACCAGAATATGTGATGGGAGGTGCCTTTTCTGTAAAATCAGACACCTATAGCTTTGGTGTACTTCTCTTGGAGATTGTAAGTGGTTTCAAGATCAGCTCATCAGAACTCACGACCAACTTCTCCAACCTTATAGCTTATGTAAGTATGTTTGAAGCACAAAATTTCATTGGCCCAAGCAATATAATGATAACTTGATCATAACTTAAATCGGTTGTTGGTTCAGGCATGGAGACTATGGGAAGATGGAAAGGCCGCTGAATTGGTGGAATCTTCAGTGGTAGAGTGGTGTCCTCTAGAAGAAGCTGTGCGGTGCATTCATGTAGGACTCTTGTGTGTTCAAAACCATCCTGATGATCGCCCCCTAATGTCATCCGTTATATTTATGTTGGAGAACGGAAGTGCACTGGTTCCAGCACCAAAGAAACCCGCGTATTATGCTCTAGGTAATTGTGAAGTCGGAGAAATGAAAGAACAGATGGGAAATTCTGTGAATGGGATAAGCATCACAACTCTAGATGGCCGTTAGATGTTTGCCAGGCTTTAGTAGAGCTAGTTGTGTATTGTGATTTATTCTCTGTGGATCTTTAATGTGTCGGTTTGGACATCATCAGTATTATTTTCTGTATGTCCTGGTTGCTCTTATCTTTGATGTGCAAATACGCCTGCAAGAAGCTACGTTGAGCAGCATCCTAACTCCCCAGTCCTAAATCCAACTGTCGCTGGAGTTTGTCGTCAGATCCGTTTAGCAGCAAATCAAACAATGCGGGCCGCTTCTGGGGCAGCTTCAGTAGGCGGCATGGGCGACGGGAGGAGGCCGTCATGGCCAGCTTGACAGCCTCCCAACGACTAGCGAAAGTGCAGCTTGCCGTGAGGTTTCCCTGTCGCCCTGTTAAGTCTTACGTCAAGCTCCAATCTGAATCCGTAGTAACGGTTTCCCTTTACGCGTGCAGCATGGTTGGAGAGTCATGTGGTACCCATTGTTTAGCATAGGATTAAGAAAAAGTATAAGCTTCAGTTCAAGAAGTTGTCAGACCACCTACTGTAAGAAATGTGTGCTCCAATCTTGAAAATAATGTACTCCCGAACATATATTGTCTGTTTTACTACTGATGATGGAGTACTACTGATGTCTGTTTTACCTGGAAGACATATATTGTCTGGAATCTAGACTGAGACTCATGGACGAAGACAGCAACAACTTGGACCGTAGTACTGACCGTGCTGCACCCGCAAAGGAAAATTGTTACTACGGGTTCAGATTGGAGAGGGCGACAGGGGAAACCTCACGGTAAGAGGATGTCTTGTTAGTCGAGTCTCGGACGCCGTCGCGCTGACGCCGACTGCCTCCTCTAGGCGCCGCCGCCTGAAGCTGCCTCCTTACTCCTGGTGCCAGATCTGCACGCCGAGGCCGCCATGGCCGACGGGAATCGGAACGAAGCCGTGGTTCCTCGATTTAGGGACGAGGCGCCGTGGCTCCGATTCGGTGACCCCATGACGAGGCCGTCAAACCGGAACGCAAAAGATTTGGTTTGGGTATTTTATTTTACTACCACTAGCAAAAATGCCCGTGCGTTGCAACGGGAAAAAATAAATCACCCCCCGTACATACACTCAACGACACCAAGAAATCATATGAAATCTTTCACAATGCCGTGCAAGAAACAACATGATAAGTGATATTATGCACAAATATAAAGGTGAGATGATTTTTTAAGTAACTAAAGTTGTGTCTAGTTTATTAGACAACAGAAATATCTACCTAGTTGCCGGTATTAATTCACGTCTTTGTGGTGTTCCTCCTTAGTGATACCTAAAAAATAAAGCATTCCCGTAAAAAAAGAAATAATGCATAAAATAGCAAATTACACTTTAGTATTCAATGATAGCACGTGCATAAGAGCATTAGTTTTGTTTTGTTGATATATGTGTTTGCAACTGTAATCCAAGTCAAGGCTTAATTTGCTTGCAAACATGTTAGATATCTCCATCGAAAACAATCAATCTGTAAGGACATGTATAACGAATAGGCATTTTCAAATATCCCATATGAAGAAAAGTATTAATTAAGGGCGTAACATAAAAATAATTTTAGAAATGATTATCATGCAAGATAATATCATATCTGGAATGTACACATTTTTTTCAGTGATTTTCATATATAAATTTCTAAATTTCAAGTTAGCATTTGAAAGATATGAATATTTTTGAAAATACTTGAATCTGCCATAAAAAGTTTAAGAAGAAAATGTCTGGGCCGAAATTGGAAAATTATGTAGCCCATCGGATAAGATGGCACTTGGGCGAAGCTATTCTATCTTGCGCTCACATGAAATCAAGAGAAAAGGAAGAAAAAAGGTTCGCTTGGTGGAAGTGCAACGCTCCGACCAGTAGGCTGCTGGTGTGCTCGTGGTTTGTGATGGGATAACTTTGTACATGACCTAAACGCGACGCTGATGACTTTAGAAAAAAAAACATATCGTTTTTTCCACTTACGGGTGGCATAGGGGGTAAATTCCTGCGAACTCTAGGGGCAATTTCCGCGACGGACGACCAGAAGTTATCCCTGCTTTATTATTAGGTAGAGAGTAGAGATATGTGCCCGTACGATTGCAACGGGAGATACAGTCGACGTGTTTACTTCCCGTCATTACGATTCAACAACATTCGAATGGTGCCCGACCACGATAGAGAGACGCACAAGCAAAAATTCATATAATAGTACATGAAGAAGTATGCATACAATATTTTTGCTACGGTTTTTATACGACTAATCTAATCTTAAAGAGCCTAATTTATTATAAAAGCATACCAAGGTATCATTTGTAAGTTGAAGCAGTGTTTGGAATTTGCACCAAGTTGTGAGAAAAATCTCAATAAAAAGATTATATTAAATGTGTTTTAGTCCATCTGTGCATACGCTTGAAGATTAATAAAAAAAAATCTCACGCCCTTTATTTTCTTTTTTTATTATTCCTATATGCCCATTAAAATTTATACTTTATATTCCCTCCGATCCATATATATAGACCCTCCTAAAAAATTTCATATATATATAATTGTTATATTGTGTGTTAGCATTTTTCAAAATACACCAAGCAATTAATTAGGTTAATTAAGTTACGGGTCGAAACCCTATCCCTCCGCCGCCGCGATTGCGATACGGGTCGAAACCCTATCCCTCCGCCGCCGCGATTCCTCATTTCCCTCTCTGATTTCTCGCCGCCGGCGCTCAAAATCCGTCGCCCCGCCCACTGTTCCTCCACGATGTGGGGCGGAATGTGGAGCTCCGGCCGGCGCGGTGGCGATGACCCCAGGTGGAGGCGTTGCGTCACAACCGACGCGGCGAGGAAGCGCTCCGCCTTGAGGTACACTGATACGTCTCCAACGTATCTACTTTTCCTCACTCTTTTGCCCTTGTTTTGGACTCTAATTTGCATGATTTGAATGGAACTAACCCGGAGTAACGATGTTTTCAGCAGAACTACCATGGTGTTGTTTTTGTGCAGAAATAAAAGTTCTCGGAATGGAATGAAACTTTTTAGAGAATTATTTCAGAATATATAAGAATTATTGGAGCCAAAATCCACCGAAGAGGGGAGCCAGGGTGAGCAGCACCCACCAGGGCGCGTCCTGGTGGGTTGTGCCCACCTCGTGGCCCCACTGACCCTAATTCCGCCACTATAAATTCCTATTTTCGGAGAAAAAAATCAGAGAGAAAGTTTCATCGCGTTTTACGATACGGAGCCGCCGCCACCTCCTGTTCTTCATCGGGAGGCCAGATCTGGAGCCCGTTTGGGGCTCCGGAGAGGGGAATCTTCGGTCTTCGTCATCACCAACCCTTCTCCATCGCCAATTCCATGATGCTTCCCACCGGGAGTGAGTAATTCCTTCGTAGGCTTGCTGGTCGGTGAGGAGTTGGATGAGATTCATCATGTAATCGAGTTAGTTTTGTTAGGGCTTGATCCCTAGTATCCATTATGTTCTGAGATTGATGTTGCTATGACTTTGCTATGCCTAATGCTTGTCACTAGGGCCCGAGTGCCATGATTTCAGATCTGAACAGTTTATGTTATCATCTCTATATCCATGTTCTTGATCCGATCTTGCCTAGTCATATGCACCTATTACGTGTTATGATCCGTCAACCCCATAGTGACAATATTTGGTATACTTCGCGGTGATGACCGTAGTTTGAAGAGTTCATGTATTCACCATGTGTTAATGCTTTGTTCCGGTTCTCTATTAAAAGGAGGCCTTAATATCCCTTAGTTTCTTTATGGACCCCGCTGCCACGGGAGGGTAAGACAAAATGTGCCATGCAAGTTCTTTTCCATAAGCACGTATGACTATTTACGGAATACATGCCTACATTACATTGATGAACTGGAGCTAGTTTTGTATCGCCCTAGGTTATGATTGTTATATGATGAATATCATCCAACGAGTTCACCGATCCAGTGCCTACGAGCTTTCCACTTATTATTCTTGCTAAATTACTACTGCTGTTGCTACTGTTCCAACTGCTACAAAACTATTGCTACTACTGTTACCGCTACTGTTACTATCACCACTGCTATCAAACTATCATATTACTGTGCTACTGATCACTTTGCTGCAGATATTTAATCTCCAGGTGTGGTTGAATTGACAACTCAACTGCTAATACTCTCAAGTATTCTTTGGCTCCCCTTGTGTCGAATCTATAAATTTGGGTTGAATACTCTACCCTCGAAAACTATTGCGATCCCCTATACCTGTGGGTTATCAAGACCTTTTTCTGGCGCCGTTGCCGGGGAGCATAGCTATATTTGTTGAGTCACTTGGAATTTATATCAATTGATCACTATGAAGAATCTAAAGGATCCAAAGACTAAGATTTTTCCCTCTAAGACGAGGGGAGGTAAGGAACTGCCATCTAGTTCTGCACTTGAGTCACCCTCTGTTATGAGTAAGCTTGCAACACCACCACATGCTAGTAATCCTGATATGTCGCAAGTTATTGATGATGCTACCTCTGCTATGAATTATGCTATTGATGATGCTAGTACCATGCTTGATGATAATGTGCCACTAGGAGAATTTCTTGATGAACAAATTGCTAGAGCTAAAGAGAATGAAACTACTGAAATTGATGAAATTGGTGAAACTGATGAAGCTTATGAAACTGATGATTACTATGAAACACCTACTAGTCCTAGCTCTCCGAAGTTTGAAATGCCTAAGATACCTGAAGGTTATGTTATGGACGAAGAGGTAACTAGAGAAATTCTTTCTTGCAAGGACAGAAATGATGTTAAGAAATTGCTACGCAAGTATAAGGAAAAGACTTTGAATGCTAGAATGAAATGTGATCCTAAGTTTGCTACTTCACCTATCTTTGTTACCGATAAGGATTATGAATTCTCTGTCGACCCAGAGTTAATTACTTTAGTTGAATCTGATCCTTTCCATGGCTATGAAACTGAAACTGTAGTGGCACACCTTACTAAGCTGAATGATATAGCCACCCTCTTTGCTCATGATGAGAAGATTCACTACTATTATATCCTTAAGTTATTTCCGTTCTCATTAAAGGGTGATGCTAAGACATGGTACAATACTCTTACTCCTGGTTGTGTGCGTAGTCCCCAGGATATGATTTACTATTTCTATGAAAAATATTTTCCTGCTCATAAGAAACAAGTTGCCTTACAGGAAATATTTAACTTTATGCAAATTGAAGAAGAGAGTCTCCCACAAGCTGGGGGAGGCTTCTCCAGTTGCTTAATGCTTTGCCTGATTATCCTCTTAAGAAAAATGAAATACTTGATATCTTCTATAATGGACTAACCGATGCTTCTAGGGACTTCCTAGATAGTTGTGCTGGTTGTGTTTTCAGGGAGCGAACTGTTGAACAAGCTGAGGAATTATTGAATAATATATTGAAGAATTATGATGATTGGAATCCTCCTAAACCACCGCCTAAACCCACTCCGAAGAAGAGGGTTATCTTATTTCTCAGTCCTGAAGATATGCAAGAGGCAAAAAAATCAATGAAGGAAAAAGGTATTAAAGCTGAGGATGTTAAGAATTTGCCACCTATTGAAGAAATACATGGCCTTGACATACCACCACCTCCACAGGTGGTAAAGGTAAATTCTCTATTAAAGTTTGATGAAGGTGATATCCCTCACAATAAACATCCTAGTCAGTGCTTATACGAGTTTGACAACTATATTATGAAGCAAGATCATTTCAATGCTCATGTTCTGAAACAATTGAAATATAATTCTGATATGATTGCTCGCTTGAGTGACTTGCTATTTAGAATCAGTAATGATGTTAGAGGTGTAGGAAAACATGCCTCTATGGTTCAAACTCAGTTAGAACAAGTTGCTAAGTCTCAAAAAGAATTGCTTGATGAAATGAATAATAATATGCATGATTTTGCTGCTAGAGTAGTAACTAGATGAGGTAGAATGACCCAAGAACCACTCTATCCTGAGGGTCACCCTAAAAGAATTGAACAAGACTCTTAGAGAATTAATTCTGATGCACCTAGTCCCTCAAGAAAGAAAAATAAAAAGAAAATGATAGGGTTTTGCATACCTCTAGTGAACATGAGACACAAAAACCTCCTGATAATAATGATGTTTCTATTTCTGATGCTGAAACTCAGTCTGGTAATGAACATTCACCTAGTGGTAATGAAAATGACAATGATGATGTTCATGAAGATGCTCAACCTAATAATGATATAGAAACAGATAATGATGTTGAAATAGAGCCTGCTGCTGATCTTGATAACCCACAACCTAAAAATAAACGTTATGATAAAAGAGACTTTGTGGCTAGGAAACATGGTAAAGAAAGAGAGCCATGGGTTCAGAAACCCATGCCATTTCCACCTAAGCCATCTAAGAAAAAGGATGATGAAGAATTTGAGCGCTTTGCTGAAATGATTAAGCCAGTCTTTTTGCGTATCCGCTTAACCGATATCCTAAAGATGGCCCCTTATGCAAAGTATATGAAAGACATCATCACTAATAAAAGAAAGATACCGGAAGCTAAAATCTCCACCATGCTTGCTAATTATTCTTTTAAGGATGGAATACCTAAAAAACTTGGAGATCCTGGAATACCAAGTATACCTTGCTCCATTAAAAGAAACTATGTCAAAACTGCTTTGTGTGACTTGGGAGCCGGTGTTAGTGTTATGCCTTTCTCCTTATATAAAAGACTTGATCTGAATAAACTCACACCTACCGAGATATCATTGCAAATGGCTGACAAATCAACTGCCATACCTATCGGTATTTGTGAGGATGTGCCCGTTGTTGTTGCAAATGTTACTATCTTAACGGACTTTGTTATTCTTGAGATGTCCGAGGACGACAACATGTCAATTATCCTTGGTAGACCCTTTTTCAATACTGTAGGGGCTGTTATTGATTGCAATAAAAGTAAAGTCACTTTTCATATCAATGGTAATGAGCATACGATGCATTTTCCGAAGAAACAATTCCAAATGAATGGTATAAATGTTATTGAAGAATCTCCGACCATCACTATTTGAAGTTTTCAATTACCTCTACCTACTGCCAAAAAGAAATATGATATACTTATTGTGGGGGATATGCACATCCCCATTGAGGTAACTTAGTGTTTTACGAAAGTTCTTTGGTTTCATGCTAATCGGAAGTGGTTGTTAATAAGACTTGATCAACCTTATTAATGGATCATTTTTGAAAGGTATGAAGTCGATGAATCTAGTAAGCACAACTCTCTACTCCCACCATTTATTTTCTGTTTTAGTTAGTCAAATAAAATAAAATGCCATGATTATCCTGTTTTATGTTTTCACCGTGCAATAAAAAAATGACCCAAAAATAAAAGTTCTCAGAATGCCCTAAAATTTAACACGATTTTTTTTCGAATATTTATGAATTTCTGGTGCAAATAATACCAGAGGCGGGTGCACCTGGTGACCACAAGACACCAGGGCGCGCCAGCACCCCTAGGCGCGCCCTGGTGGGTTGTGGACCCCACGTGGGCCCCCTCACTTATCTCTTTAGCCCACATCATCCCCTACCTCCAGAAAAAAATCACCACAGCCACCATTCCCGTGTTCTTGCTCTCAAACCCACGGATTTCGATCTCTTAGCTCGAAGCTCCGTTTCTGAAACTGTTTGGAGGGATTGCTACTTGGTATGTGAATCCTCCATTGCTCCAATTAGTTTTTGATTTAGTGGGTTATCTTTAGAGTAATTAGCTGCTCTTGATGCTATTGTAGATGAGCTTGCATGTTGAATTCTTAGAGTTCTAAGTAGTTTGAATGCTCAATATGGCCTATATGCATGCTTGGGAGTAGTTGCTGACAATCTTACAAAGTTTTGTTGACAAAACTTTTCAGAAATTTTATATGAATAAAAATGCAATTCTTTAGGAGTTCTTCGATGAGGAGATCCTCGGAAGCCTCATCAAGTGGAAGCTCGGTTCGACAGTCTTATGTTGAGCCAAGCGAAAGCTCGATGCGAGATGCCGCCACCAAATCATGCTTGTGGCCTTGCGACGAGTTCATGGAAGGTGCAGGTATTAAGGAGGAATTTTACCAATTTATCCACAATACAGAGCTCTCTCCCTTCATCGCAAATAAGTGCCCCCAACACCTCGAACTCATGGAAACCTTCACAAAGAAATTTAAATATTTTTCTCGTGAGTCTAGAGTTTCATTCAACCTGTATGACCGTTCCTTCACCATGCCGTTAGAAATGTTCAGTGAAGCATGCAAACTTCCATATTGGGGTTCCCTCGACGAACCAACAAAATCTGAATACGAGTCATTTTTAGTTAATCTTTGCTTTGGTGAAGATAGGGGGGTAACACAAGGGAGAATTAACAGCATCCATTTCCCATCGATACAATATTTTGCGCTCTTTAACGGTAAATGTATCGTAGGCAAACAAGATTGTAGCACATTGTGTGCTCATGATTTGAGTCTCTTACATACTGCCATAACTGGGAATAAGTATTATAATCTTGGTGCAATTGTTGCACGGAGGCTGCAGCTCAATGCTGCTAATGGTAATTTTTATGGAGGAATTTATGCCTCCCGTGTAGAGGAAAGATTAAATGTCTCACCATGGCCTAATGACCCCATCTTACCTACTCAGTATTTAGACTTTGACACCATGAAGCGTCATAAGTTCCTTACGGGTATGGCCACTAACTACACCTATAACTTGAGATTTAATAAAAAAAATGTTGTGCATGTTGCTTTGCGTGCTCCTGCTCTCTTTGATTTTCACAGTAGGGGAAGATGCTATATCCTTGAGAGCGAGGCCCATGCGCACAATGCAGAGGTTGAAGCTGCCAGGAGGGCCTCGGAGTTTGCACCAAGGGCCTCGATGAGCCATCGCCCAGATTATTATTCATACGGATGGTGACTACCAAGCTAGGCCAAAAGCCTAAGCTTGGGGGAGTACGTATTCCCACCGACATTACATTCATGTTCACACATTTCATTCCAGTTGTCGGTGTTCACACTTTTTCATTGTAATATCCATGCTAGATTTGTTTTCCCGCTTTCTTCTTGTGTGTTTGAAAAACTTTGAGAAAATCCAAAAATATTTCCTACTTCTTTTTAGTTTTTCTTTCTAGCTTAGTTTAATTGTTGCATCAAAAGAAAACCCAAAAAGATTTCTCGCTTCTTCTTTTACTTGTTGGGAGCTTTCCCGTGTAAATAGTTTTTCTCGTTTTTGTTTTTCTTCTTTAATTTGATTTCTTCAAGAAAAACCAAAAACTCCAAAAATGTTTCAGTATGTTTCTCTGAAATTCTGTTCCTTTTATTTGAGTCGTACCAAGGAGAAGACCGCAATCAAATTGTTGAGTGGCTCTTGTTGGGTAACGTTGCATGGGAAACAAAAAATTTCCTACGCACACGCAAGATCTATCCATGGTGATGAGCATCTACGAGAGGGAGAGTGGATCTACATACCCTTGTAGATCGCTAAGCGGGAAGCGTTAAGAAACGCGGTTGATGTAGTCGAACGTCTTCGCGATCCAAATCGCTAGCCGTCCCGCGATCCGATCACGATCTAGCGCCGAACGGACGGCACCTCCGCGTTCAGCACACGTACAGCTCAATGACGATCTCTGCCTTCTTGATCCAGCAAGAGGGAGCGGAGAGGTAGATGAGTTCTCCGGCAGCGCGACGGCGCGGCGGCGGTAGTGGTGGAACAATTCCGGCAGGGCTTTGCCTAAGCATCGTCGGAATCTATTTGGTGGAGGAACTAGGGAATAGAGAACTAGCATGTGGACTTGTGTCTTTGGGGCCTCTATTCCTCTAGTATATATAGGAGGGAGGGGAGGAGGCAGCCTCCCTAGGGTTTCCCCTAGGGGTTCGGCCGAAGGAGGTGGAGGTGGAGCCTCCCACCAATCCTACTCCTAGTAGGATTCCTTCTTCCTACTTGGAAACCTTCTCGACTTGGGGTTTTTTCCTTTCCCACCTTTCCTAGCCACATGGGACTTGTGGGTCTGGTTTTCCCAGCCCACTAAGGGCTGGTGCAACACCCCTCAGGCCCATGTGGCCTCCCGGTGTGGGTGGCCCCTCCCGATGGCCCTACGGCACTCCCGGTACTCTACCGGGAATACCCGAAACTTTTCCGGTGGCCAAAACGGGACTTCCTATATATCAATCTTTACCTCCGGACCATTCTGGAGCTCCTCGTGATGTCCGGGATCTCATCCGGGACTCCGAACAACCTTCGGTCACCACCATACATAACTCAATACTACCGAAACGTCACCGAACGTTAAGTGTGCAGACCCTGCGGGTTCGAGAACTATGTAGACATGACCGAGACACCTCTACGGTCAATAACCAATAGCGGGACCTGGATGCCCATATTGGTTCGTACATATTCTACGAAGATCTTTATCGGTTGAACCTCTATGTCAAGGATTCAGTTAATCCCGTATATTGTTCCCTTTGTTCTTCGGTATGTTACTTGCACGAGATTCGATCGTCGGTATCTCTATACCTAGTTCAATCTCGTTACCGCGACAAGTCTCTTTACTCGTTCCGTAATACAAGATCCCGTGGCTAACATTTTATGTTGTAAATATGCCCTAGAGGCAATAATAAATTGGTTATTATTATATTTCCTTGTTCATGATAATCGTTTATTATCCATGCTATAATTGTATTGATTGGAAACTCAAATACATGTGTGGGTACATAGACAACACTATGTCCCTAGTAAGCCTCTAGTTAACTAGCTCGTTGATCAAAAGATGGTGAAGGTTTCCTAGCCATGGACATAAGATGTCATTTGATAAACGGGATCACATCATTAGGAGAATGATGTGATGGACAAGACCCAAACTATAAACGTAGCATATGATCGTGTCAGTTTATTGCTATTGTTTTCTGCATGTCAAGTATCTGTTCCTATGACCATGAGATCATGCAACTCCCTGACATCGGAGGAATACCTTGTGTGTATCAAACGTCGCAACGTAACTGGGTGACTATAAAGGTGCTCTACAGGTATCTCCGAGGGTGTCTGTTGGGTTGGCATGGATCAAGACTGGGATTTGTTACTCCGTGTAATGGAGAGGTATCTCAGGGCCCACTCGGTAATACAACATCACAATGAGCCTTGCAAGCAATGTGACTAAAGTGTTAGCCACGAGATCTTGTATTACGGAACGAGTAAAGAGACTTGCCAGTAACGAGATTGAACTAGGTATAGAGATACCGACGATCGAATCTCGGGCAAGTAACATACCGAAGAACAAAGGGAACAGCATACGAGATTAACTGAATCCTTGACATAGAGGTTCGACCGATAAAGATCTTCGTAGAATATGTAGGAGCCAATATGGGCATCCAGGTCCCACTATTGGTTATTGATCGTAGAGGTGTCTCGGTCATGTCTACATAGTTCTCGAACCCGCAGGGTCTACACACTTAACGTTTGGTGACGATTAGTATAGTTGAGTTATTTTGTTGGTGACCGAAGGTTGTTCGGAGTCCCGGATAAGATCCCGGACATGACGAGGATCTCCGGAAGAGTCGGGAGGTAAAGATTGATATATGTGTGATAATAGTGTTTTGATCTCCGGAAGGGTTCCGGAATTCACCGGAAGGGGTTCCGGATGTTTACCGAAGTGTTCGGATGCAGCAACACTTTATATGAGCCAAAGGGGTAAAGCCCACAAGGTATTGGAAAGTGCAAAAGGAAGTTTTGCTGCTGCCTTAAGCGGTACTACCGCTAGTAAGGTAGTACTACCGCGTAAGCGGTACTACCGCTTGTGTGAAGCGGTACTACCGCATAAGCGGTACTACCGCGTGTATGAAGCGGTACTACCGCTCAAGCGGTACTACCGCTCGTGAGCGGTACTACCGCTTGTACGCGATACTGCTGGAATCCGAGTTGGACTCTTTCCGTGCGGGCCAAACCGACCTTGTGCGGGCAAAACCGACCTTGTGGAGGCTTTCTCTCCAAGTTTAGACCCCAGGGCTCAACATATAAATAGAGGGGCAGGGCTAGCACACGGGACACATTAAGATTTCCCAAGCCGTGTGTCGGCAACCCTAACCCTCTAGTTCTCCCTTCATAATCTCCGTAGTGCTTGGCGAAGCCCTGCAGAGATTGTTCCTCACCACCATCACCACGCCGTCGTGCTGCCGGAACTCATCTACTACTTCACCATCGCTCGCTGGATCGAGGAGGTGAAGGCGTCATCAAGCCGTACGTGTGTTGAACGCGGAGGTGCCGTCCGTTCGGCACTAGTTCGTGATCGGATCGAGGGACGACTTGCGATTTGGATGGCGGAGACGTTCGACTACATCAACCGCATTTCTTAACGCTTCCGCTTAGCGATCTACAAGGGTATGTAGATTCACTCTCCCTCTCGTAGATGCTCATCACCATGGATAGATCTTGTGTGTGCGTAGGAAAATTTTTGTTTCCCATGCAACGTTCCCCAACAGTGGCATCTGAGCTAGGTCTATGCGTAGATGAGATCTCGAGTAGAACACAAACGAGTTGTGGGCGTGGGTGTATACATATTGCTTGCCGTTACTAGTTGGTACTTGATTCGGCGGTATTGTGAGATGAAGCGGCCCGGACCGACATTACGCGTACGCTTACGCGAGACAGGTTTCACCGCTACGTGCACTCGTTGCATAAAGGTGACTGGCGGGTGTCTGTCTCTCTCACTTTAGTTGAATCGATTTCAATGAAGAGGGTTCTTTTAGAAGATCAAAAAGCAATCACTACACCACGTTGTGGTTTTGCGTAGGTAAGAACGGTTCTTGCAAACCCGTAGCAGCCACGTAAAATTTGCAACAACAATTAGAGGACGTCTAACTTGTTTTTGCAGGGTATGTTGTGATGTGATATGGCCAAGTACATGATGAGATATATGTGATGTATGAGATGATCATGTGTTGTATAGAATATCACGACTTGCATGTCGATGAGTACGGCAACTGGCAGGAGCCATAGAGTTGTCTTTAATTATTTTCGCCGTTTTGCTTTACTTTATCGCTATGAGTTAGCAATAGTCGTGGAAGCAACAGTCGGCGCGACAACCTCATGGCGACACGTTGATGGAGATCAAGATGATGGAGGTCATGGTGTCATGCCGGTGACGATGGAGATCATGCCGGTGCTTTGGAGATGGAGATCAAAAGCACAAGTTCATGGCCATATCATGTCACTTATGATTTGCATGTGATGTTAATCCTTTTATGCATCTTATTTGCTTAGGACGACGGTAGCATTATAAGGTGATCCCTCACTTAAATTTCAAGATAAATTGTGTTCTCCCCGAGTGTGCACCGTTGCGAAAGTTCGTCGTTTCGAGACACCACGTGATGATCGGGTGTGATAGACTCTACGTTCACATACAACGGGTGCAAGCCAGTGTTGCACATGCGGAACACTCGGGTTAAACTTGACGAGCCTAGCATGTACAGACATGGCCTCGGAACACAAGAGACCGAAAGGTCGAACATGAGTCATATAGTAGATATGATCAAACATGAAGATGTTCACCATTGAAACCACCTCAACTCACGTGATGATCGGACTTGAGTTGGTGGATTTGGATCATGTTACACTCGAATGACCGGAGGGATGTCAATCTGAGTGGGAGTTTTAAGTAATATGATTAACTAAACTCATTGTCTTGAACAATAGTCTAAATTGTCTTTGCAATATTTATGTTGTAGATCATGGCTCGCGCAGTAGCTCCCCTGAATTTTAATGCGTTCCTAGAGAAAGCTAAGTTGAAAGATGATGGAAGTAACTTTGTGGACTGGGCCCGTAATCTAAGGATTATCCTTTCGGCTTCCCAGAAGGCTTATGTCCTTGATGCACCGCTTGGTGATCCACCCGCTCCAGTTGAGTCTCTAGACGTTGTGAACGCCTGGCAGGCTCGTTCTGAAGATTACTCAATAGTTCAATGTGCAATATTGTATGGCTTAGAACCGGGACTTCAAAGACGTTTTGAACGTCATGGAGCATATGAGATGTTCCAGGAGTTGAAGTTTATCTTTCAGAAGAATGCCCGGATCGAGAGATATGAGATCTCCGATAAGTTCTATGCTTGCAAGATGAAGGAGAACGGGTCTATCAGTGATCACGTACTCAGAATGTCTGGGTACTCCACCCGTCTGGCTGAATTGGGGATGCCCCTTCCGCCAGAGGCTATCACTGACAGAGTTCTTCAATCATTGCCACCTAGCTACAAGAGCTTCGTGTTGAACTATAACATGCACGGGATGAACAAGTCAGTCGCCGAGCTGTTTGCGATGCTGAAAGCCGCTGAGTCTGAAATTCAGAAGGAGCATCAAGTGTTGATGGTCAATAAAACCACTAGTTTCAAGAAAAATGGCAAGGGTAAGAAGGGTAACTCCAAGAAGAGTGGCAAAGCAGTTGCTCCTCTCGTGAAGAAACCCAAGGCTGGACCCAAACCAGAAACTGTGTGCTTTCATTGCAAGGGAACTGGACACTGGAAGCGGAACTGCCCCAAGTATTTGGCTGACAAGAAGGCGGCCAACAACAAACAAGGTATATATGATATACATGTTATTGATGTGTACCTTACCAACTCTCGTTGTAGTGCCTGGGTATTTCATACCGGTGCGGTTGCTCATATTTGCAACTCAAAACAGGAACTGCGGAATAGACGGAGGCTGGCAAAGGATGAAGTGACGATGCACGTGGGAAATGGTTCCAAGGTTGATGTGATCGCCGTCGGCACGCTCGCTCTTCGATTACCATCGGGATTAGTGATGAACCTGAATAAATGTTATTTGGTGCCTGCGTTAAGCATGAACATTATATCTGGATCTTGTTTATTGCGAGACGGTTACTCATTTAAATCAGAGAATAATGGTTGTTCTATTTATATGAGTAATATCTTTTATGGTCATGCACCCAATGTGAGGGGTTTATTCTTATTGAATCTCGATAGTAATGATACACATGTTCATAACATTGATGCCAAAAGATGTAGAATTGATAATGATAATACCACTTTCTTGTGGCACTGCCGTTTAGGTCATATTGGCGTAAAACGCATGAGGAAGCTCCATGCTGATGGACTTTTGGAGTCACTTGATTTTGAATCACTTGACACATGTGAGCCATGCCTCATGGGCAAGATGACTAAAACGCCGTTCTCTGGAACAATGGAACGGGCAAGTGACTTGTTGGAAATCATACATACTGATGTGTGCGGTCCGATGAGCATTGAGGTGCGTGGTGGTTATCGCTACTTTCTCACCTTCACTGATGACTTAAGTAGATATGGGTATATTTACTTAATGAAACACAAGTCTGAAACATTTGAAAAGTTCAAACAATTTCAGAGTGAAGTTGAGAATCATCGTAACAAGAAGATTAAATTCCTACGATCTGATCGAGGAGGAGAATATCTGAGTTATGAGTTTGGCAGTCACTTAAGACAATGTGGAATTGTTTCACAACTGACACCGCCTGGAACACCACAGCGTAATGGTGTGTCCGAATGTCGTAATCGAACCTTATTGGATATGGTGCGATCTATGATGTCTCTTGCCGATTTGCCACTATCGTTTTGGGGTTATGCATTAGAGACAGCTGCATTCACTTTAAATAGGGCACCATCGAAATCCGTTGAGATGACGCCATATGAACTTTGGTTTGGCAAGAAGCCGAAGCTGTCGTTTCTTAAAGTTTGGGGATGTGATGCTTATGTCAAAAAGCTTTAGCTTGAAAAGCAGGAACCCAAAGCGGAGAAATGCGTCTTCATAGGATACCCAAAAGAGACAGTTGGGTATACCTTCTACCTCAGATCCGAAGGCAAAGTGTTTGTCGCTAAAAACGGAACATTTCTTGAGAAAGAGTTTCTCTCGAAAGAATTGAGTGGGAGGAAGATAGAACTTGATGAGGTTGTTGAACCTTTACTTCAACCTGAAAGTAGCGCAGCGCAGAAAGATGTTTCTGTAGAGCCTACAATAACTGAAGAGGAAGTTAATGATGATGATCATGAAGCTTTGGATCAAGTTGCTATCGAACCTCGTAGGTCGACAAGGATGCGTACTGCTCCTGAGTGGTACGGCAACCCTGTCTTAGAGGTCATGTTGTTGGACAACGATGAACCTACGAGCTATGGAGAAGCGATGATGGGCCCGGATTCCGAGAAGTGGTTAGAGGCCATGAAATCCGAGATGGGATCCATGTATGAAAACAAAGTGTGGACTTTGGAAGTATTACCTGAAGGGCGTAAGGCCATTCAGAACAAATGGATCTTTAAGAGGAAGACGGACGCGGACGGTAATGTCACCGTCTATAAAGCTCGACTTGTGGCAAAAGGTTTTTCACAAGTTCAAGGAGTTGACTACGATGAGACCTTCTCACCCGTGGCGATGCTTAAGTCCGTCAGAATCATGTTAGCAATAGCTGCCTTTTTCGATTATGAAATTTGGCAGATGGATGTCAAAACAGCGTTCCTTAACGGTTTCCTTAAGGAAGAGTTGTATATGATGCAACCAGAAGGTTTTGTCGATCCAGAGAATGCTGACAAAGTTTGCAAACTCCAGCGATCCATTTATGGACTGGTGCAAGCATCTCGGAGTTGGAATCTTCGCTTTGATGAGGTGATCAAAGCGTTCGAGTTTATACAAGTTTACGGAGAAGCTTGTATTTACAAGAAATTGAGTGGGAGCTCTATAGCGTTTCTAATATTATATGTGGATGACATATTACTGATTGGAAACAATATAGAAATGTTGGAAGGCGTGAAGGAATATTTGAACAAGAGTTTTTCAATGAAGGACCTAGGAGAAGCTGCTTTCATATTAGGCATCAAGATCTATAGAGATAGATCGAGACGCTTAATAGGACTTTCACAAAGCACATACCTTGACAAAGTTTTGAAGAAGTTCAAAATGGATCAGTCCAAGAAGGGGTTCTTGCCTGTTCTGCAAGGTGTGAAGTTGAGTAAGACTCAATGCCCAGTGACTGCAGAAGATAGAGAAAAGATGAGTGTCATCCCCTATGCTTCAGCCATAGGCTCTATCATGTATGCAATGCTGTGCACAAGACCCGATGTCAGCCTTGCCATAAGTATGGCCGGAAGGTTTCAAAGTGATCCAGGAATGGAACACTGGACGGCGGTCAAGAATATCCTGAAGTACCTGAAAAGGACTAAGGACATGTTTCTCGTTTATGGAGGTGATCAAGAGCTCGTCGTAAAGGGTTACGTCGATGCAAGCTTTGACACTGATCCGGATGACTCTAAGTCACAAACCGGATACGTATTTATTCTTAATGGGGGTGCGGTTAGCTGGTGCAGTTCCAAGCAAAGCGTGGTAGCGGATTCTACATGCGAAGCGGAGTACATCGCTGCCTCGGAGGCGGCGAAGGAAGGTGTCTGGATGAAGGAGTTCATGACAGATCTTGGAGTAGTGCCTAGTGCGCTTAACCCAATGACTCTGTTTTGTGATAATACTGGTGCCATTGCTCTAGCCAAGGAACCAAGATTTCACAAGAGGACCAGACATAAAGCGACGTTTCAATTCCATCCGCGATTACATCAAGGAGGACGACATAAATATTTGCAAAGTACACACGGATCTGAATGTTGCAGATCCGATGACTAAACCTCTTCCAAGGGCTAAACATGAACAACACCAGAACTGCATGGGTGTTCGATTCATTACAATGTAAATCACATAGTCATGTGAACTAGATTATTGACTCTAGTGCAAGTGGGAGACTGTTGGAAATATGCCCTAGAGGCAATAATAAATTGGTTATTATTATATTTCCTTGTTCATGATAATCGTTTATTATCCATGCTATAATTGTATTGATTGGAAACTCAAATACATGTGTGGGTACATAGACAACACTGTGTCCCTAGTAAGCCTCTAGTTAACTAGCTCGTTGATCAAAAGATGGTGAAGGTTTCCTAGCCATGTACATAAGATGTCATTTGATAAACGGGATCACATCATTAGGAGAATGATGTGATGGACAAGACCCAAACTATAAACGTAGCATATGATCGTGTCAGTTTATTGCTATTGTTTTCTGCATGTCAAGTATCTGTTCCTATGACCATGAGATCATGCAACTCCCTGACATCGGAGGAATACCTTGTGTGTATCAAACGTCGCAACGTAACTGGGTGACTATAAAGGTGCTCTACAGGTATCTCCGAGGGTGTCTGTTGGGTTGGCATGGATCACGACTGGGATTTGTTACTCCGTGTAACGGAGAGGTATCTCAGGGCCCACTCGGTAATACAACATCACAATGAGCCTTGCAAGCAATGTGACTAAAGTGTTAGCCACGAGATCTTGTATTACGGAACGAGTAAAGAGACTTGCCAGTAACGAGATTGAACTAGGTATAGAGATACCGATGATCGAATCTCGGGCAAGTAACATACCGAAGAACAAAGGGAACAGCATACGGGATTAACTGAATCCTTGACATAGAGGTTCGACCGATAAAGATCTTCGTAGAATATGTAGGAGCCAATATGGGCATCCAGGTCCCGCTATTGGTTATTGATCGTAGAGGTGTCTCGGTCATGTCTACATAGTTCTCGAACCCGCAGGGTCTACACACTTAACGTTTGGTGACGATTAGTATAGTTGAGTTATTTTGTTGGTGACCGAAGGTTGTTCGGAGTCCCGGATAAGATCCCGGACATGACGAGGATCTCCGAAAGAGTCCGGAGGTAAAGATTGATATATGTGTGATAATAGTGTTTTGATCTCCGGAAGGGTTCCGGAATTCACCGGAAGGGGTTCCGGATGTTTACCGAAGTGTTCGGATGCAGCAACACTTTATATGAGCCAAAGGGGTAAAGCCCACGAGGTATTGGAAAGTGCAAAAGGAAGTTTTGCTGCTGCCTTAAGCGGTACTACCGCTAGTAAGGCAGTACTACCGTGTAAGCGGTACTACCGCTTGTGTGAAGCGGTACTACCGCATAAGCGGTACTACCGCGTGTATGAAGCGGTACTACCGCTCGTGAGCGGTACTACCGCTTGTACGCGATACTGCTGGAATCCGAGTTGGACTCTTTCCGTGCGGGCCAAACCGACCTTGTGCGGGCAAAACCGACCTTGTGGAGGCTTTCTCTCCAAGTTTAGACCCCAGGGCTCAACATATAAATAGAGGGGCAGGGCTAGCACACGGGACACATTAAGATTTCCCAAGCCGTGTGTCGGCAACCCTAACCCTCTAGTTCTCCCTTCATAATCTCCGTAGTGCTTGGCGAAGCCCTGCAGAGATTGTTCCTCACCACCATCACCACGCCGTCGTGCTGCCGGAACTCATCTACTACTTCACCATCGCTCGCTGGATCGAGGAGGTGAAGACGTCATCAAGCCGTATGTGTGTTGAACGCGGAGGTGCCGTCCGTTCGGCACTAGTTCGTGATCGGATCGAGGGACGACTTGCGATTTGGATCGTGGAGACGTTCGACTACATCAACCGCGTTTCTTAACGCTTCCGCTTAGCGATCTACAAGGGTATGTAGATTCACTCTCCCTCTCGTAGATGCTCATCACCATGGATAGATCTTGTGTGTGCATAGGAAATTTTTTGTTTCCCATGCAACGTTCCCCAACACTTTAGTCACATTGCTTGCAAGGCTTATTGTGATGTTGTATTACTGAGTGGGCCCTGAGATACCTCTCGGTCATACGGAGTAACAAATCCCAGTCTCGATCCATGCCAACTCAACAGACACCTTCGGAGATACCTGTAGAGCATCTTTATAGTCACCCAGTTACGTTGTGACGTTTGATACACACAAGGTATTCCTCCGGTGTCAGTGAGTTGCATGATCTCATGGTCATAGGAACAGATACTTGACATGCAGAAAACAATAGCAATAAACTGACACGATCATATGCTACGTTCATAGTTTGGGTCTTGTCCATCACATCATTCTCCTAATGATGTGATCCCGTTATCAAATGACATCTCATGTCTATGGCTAGGAAACCTTGACCATCTTTGATCAACGAGCTAGTCTACTAAAGGCATACTAGGGACACAGGGTTGTCTATGTATCCACACATGCAATGTGTTTCCAATCAATACAATTATAGCATGGATAATAAACGATTATCATGAACAAGGAAATATAATAATAACTACTTTATTATTGCCTCTAGGGCATATTTCCAACAGCTCTCATCTGCATTATTGTTTATCTAACAAAGAGCCCATATTACCTTATCTTCTCCTCTTGAATAAAATGTTTGCAGATTCCAGCTTAGTCCACGGCACTCTTGCACTATTATTATTTTCCTATCATTCGGTCGTGCAAGTGAAAGGCAATAATGACGATATTTGATGAATTGACTGTGGCAGAGAAAAGCGGGTATGAACTCAACTTGTTTTTGTTTTTGTAAATATGTTTAACCTAGTATCCTTGATTTAGCGTATTATGATCAAACATGCTTGCAATGACCATTAGAGATTATAGTTGTTCATGCCATGCTTAAGTAGCTAGGAGTGGATAATGATTTATCTTGGATGTCAACATGCATTAAAATGGTTGTGATGCGGTATGATGATATGGTATCCTCCTCTGAATGTTTCAAGTGGATTGACTTGGCACATGTTCACGCATGTAGTTGAATCAAAACCAACATAGCCTTCATGATATTTATGTTCATGGTGTCCATATCCTACTCAGGCTAGTATTCAATGTTGATTATATGTAATGCATGTTCATGACCATTTTCGCTCTCTAGCTGGCCGCTTCTCAATCTAATTGCTAGCCTTCGCCTGTACTAAGCGGGAATACTGCTTGTGCATCAAAACCCTTAAACCAAGTTGTGCCAGATGAGTCCACTATATCTACCTATATGTGGTATTACCCTGTCGTTCCAAAGTAATTTGCATGTGCCATCTCTAAAAATTCAAATGAACATCAGTTTTGTGTGCCTGGACCGCTCATGGAGCGACAGGGGGCGGTCAGTATCTTCCATGCTAAGCGGGTTATTCTCATGATGAGTGTTTATTCACTTGTCCTTACACGAGAGGGGCGGTAATAGGGATTCCCAGTCCCGAAATCAAAAATCAAAAATAATTAAACAAAACTCCCCAAGCAATGTTGTTGGTTTGGACGATACCCGTGGATGCGGCTAGCCGTGGAGTGTGATTGTTGGTGGAGGGGGAGTAAACCTTTACTTTTACCGCTTGGGAACCGCCGCTAATTTGTTTAGCATGAAGATATTGATAACTCTTGGTCGTGACATTGATAGGAAGGGTGTACCTCCCAAAATTATATCTATCCCTGTTTTAATCTTTGAGCTCTGGCACCGCTGCAAATCCATGCTTCCCTCTGCGAAGGGACTATCTATTTACTTTTATGTTGAGTCATCATCTTTTGAAATAAGCGCCAGACCTGAGAGAACTATTGTCATCCTCATGCATTGTGTATAGTTGATGTTGGGTGCAGCATGACTGGATCTTTTCTACCATGAATTACAATGTTTAGTCGCTGCTTGAACTTTGGAGGTGCTTTGCATTTATGTTTTGCGGTCTCAGAAAGGGCTAGCAAGATACCACTATTGTCATATTGTATCATGATTGTTTTGACAAAGTGTTGGCGCTTGAGATATTTTATTATTGCTCGCTAGTTGCTTATGTTATTGTTATGAGTTAATATAATTCCTAAGAGTTATTGTTGGCATGGTTAGTCATAATCTTTGCTAAAAACCTGGGTGCTACTTAAGCATATATATGTAAACAAGAACAAAATAATTCATAAAAGTTTTTCTTTATCACTTTTAGTTTGTCAACTGAAATGCTTGAGGACAAGCAAAGGTTTAAGCTTGGGGGAGTTGATACGTCTCCAACGTATCTACTTTTCCTCACTCTTTTGCCTTGTTTTGGACTCTAATTTGCATGATTTGAATGGAACTAACCCGGACTAACGCTATTTTCAGCAGAACTACCATGGTGTTGTTTTTGTGCAGAAATAAAAGTTCTCGGAATGGAACGAAACTTTTTGGAGAATTATTTCAGAATATATAAGAATTATTGGAGCCAAAATCCACCGAAGAGGGGGGCCAGAGTGAGCAGCACCCACCAGGGCGCGCCAGGACCCCTGGGCGTGTCCTGGTGGGTTCTGCCCACCTCGTGGCCCCACTGACCCTAATTCCGCAACTATAAATTCCTATTTTCGGAGAAAAAAATCAGAGAGAAAGTTTCATCGCGTTTTACGATACGGAGCCGCCGTCACCTCCTGTTCTTCATTAGGAGGCCAGATCTGGAGCCCGTTTGGGGCTCCGGAGAGGGGAATCTTCGGTCTTCGTCATCACCAACCCTTCTCCATCGCCAATTCCATGATGCTCCCCACCGGGAGTGAGTAATTCCTTCGTAAGCTTGCTGGTCGGTGAGGAGTTGGATGAGATTCATCATGTAATTGAGTTAGTTTTGTTAGGGCTTGATCCCTAGTATCCACTATGTTCTGAGATTGATGTTGCTATGACTTTGCTATGCCTAATGCTTGTCACTAGGGCTCGAGTAGGTAAATGATAAAAACAGAATTTTTGATGTGGAATGCTGCCCAACATGTTCATCATATTATTATTTTTTTCTTCTATGTATAGCATGGACATTTGGACTTGTAAATGATTCAAAGCAATAATCTAGTTTTAACATAATGACTTCAATACTCAAGCATGTCAACTAGCAACCATGTCTTTCAAAATATCAATATTAAAGAAAGTTATCCCTGGCCCATCATGCTCAATCATTGATCCATCCATGAAACACACTCAAATATTAGCTATGCCCAATGCTCAAGTACGATCATAGTGCCCCCTAGTTGGTGCTTATAAGAGAAAATGGAGACTCAAAGCAAAAATAAAAATTGCATAAAGTAAATAGATAGGCCCTTTGCAGAGGGAAGTAGGGATTTGTAGAGGTGCCAGAGCTCAAGGTTTAAATTGAGAGAGAAAAATATTTTGAGTGGCATGCTTTTCCTGTCAACGAAAACGACAAAGTAGCTCACAATACTTTCCATGCTAGATACATTATAGGCGGTTCCCAAACAGAATGGTAAAGTTTTTACTCCCCCTCCACCAATCAATCACACTCCACGGCGAGCCGAATCCACGGGTACCGTCCATACAAACAACAATCTCGGGGGAGTTTTGTTTAATTATTTTTTTTGATTTGAATTTTGAGCATGGGACTGGGCATCCCGAATACCAGCCACTTTCTCGTGAATGATAGTGAATCAACACATATCGTGAGAATAACACACCTAGCATGGAAAAATATTGGATACTCCCCACCGTTTCATGAGCGGTACGGGCACACAAAAGAGAAAATTTATTTTGAAGATTTAGAGATGGCACATACAAATTTGCTTGGAACGGCATGGAAAACTATTGCTACTACTATTACCGCTACTGTTACTGTCACCACTGCTATCAAACTATCATATTACTGTGCTACTGATCACTTTGCTGTATATATTTAATCTCCAGGTGTGGTTGAATTGACAATTCAACTGCTAATACTCTCAAGTGTTCTTTGGCTCCCCTTGTGTCGAATCTATAAATTTGGGTTGAATACTCTACCCTCGAAAACTGTTGCGATCCCCTATACTTGTGGGTTATCATACACCAACCTCGGCCTTGAACCGCCGCCGTCCCTCCTCCGTCGCGAAACGGAGTAGTACGACCGCAGGCAGGTGCTCCTCCGCAGCGGGTTGTCCTCCGACTCCTCCACCGCGGGCAGCTCCTCCGCCGGTGCGTCGAGCTCGCGGACGCCCCTAACTCCGTGATGTCTACTACGCAACCTTCTTCTTGTAGACTCGTGTTGGGCCTCCAAGCGCAGAGTTTTGTAGGACAGTAGCAAATTTCCCTCAAGTGGATGACCTAAGGTTTATCAATCCGTGGGAGGCGTAGGATGAAGATGGTCTCTCTCAAGCAACCCTACAATCAAATAACAAAGAGTCCCTTGTGTCCCCAACACACCCAATACAATGGCAAATTGTATAGGTGCACTAGTTCGGCGAAGAGATGGTGATACAAGTGCAATATGGATGGTAGATATGGGTTTTTGTAATCTGAAAATATAAAAACAGCAAGGTAACTAATAGTAATCAGTGAGCAAAACGTTGTATAATTGCTTGGAAACAAGGCCTAGGGTTCATACTATCACTAGTGCAATTTCTCTCAACAATACTAACATAGTTGAATCATATGTAAATCTCTCACACGCGACAAATAGTTCACTCCAAAGTCACAAATAGCGGAGAACAAACGAAGAAATTATTGTAGGGTACGAAACCACCTCAAAGTTATCTTTTCTGATCAATCTTATGAGCTATTCCTATAAGTGTCACAAACAGCCCTAGAGTTCGTACTAAAATAACACCTTAAGATACACATCAACCAAAACCCTAATGTCACCTAGATACCCCAATGTCACCTCGAGTACCCGTGGCTTTGATTATACGATATGCATCACATAATTTCAGATTCATCATGTTCAATCCAATACAAAGAACTTCAAAGAGTGCCCCAAAGTTTCTACCGGAAAGTCAAGACGAAAACGTGTGCCAACCCATATGCATAGATTCCCAAGGTCACGGAACCCGCAAGTTGATCACCAAAACATACATCAAGTAGATCAATAGAACATCCCATTGTCACCACAGATATCCCATCGCAAGACATACATCAAGTGTTCTCAAATCCTTAAAGACTCAATCCGATAAGTAAACTTCAAAGGGAAAACTCAATTCATCACAATAAGATAGAGAGGGGAAAACTCCATATGATTCATCTATATTAATAAAGCTCGCGATACATCAAGATCGTGCCATCTCAAGAACACGAGAGAGAGATCAAACACATAGCTACTGGTACATACCCTCAGCCCCGAGGGTGAACTACTCCCTCCTCGTCATGGAGACCGCCGGGATGATGAAGATGGCCTCCGGTGATGGTTTCCCCCTCCGGCAGGGTGCCGGAACGGGCTCCCGATTGGTTTTTCGTGGCTCTGGAGGCTTGCGGCGGCGGAACTCCCGATCTAGGTTTATTTTCGGAGGTTTCTCTATTTCTAGGAATTTATGGCGGTGGAAACAAGTCAGGATGGGCCACGAGGTGACGACAAGCCAGGGGGGCGCGCCCCCAGGCTTGTGGTGGCCTCGTGGTTCCCCTGGCCCAACTCCAACTCTCCCTGGGCTTCTTCTGGTCCATAAAAATTCACCGTAGATTTTTATTCCATTTGGGCTCCGTTTGATATTCCTTTTCTGTAAAACTCAAAAACAAGGAAAAAACAGAAACTGGCACTGGGCTCTGGGTTAATAGGTTAGTCCCAAAAATAATATAAAGTTGAAGTAAAATGATTGTAAAACATCCAAGAATGATAATATAGCAGCATGGAACAAGCAAAAATTATAGATACGTTGGAGACGAATCAGCATCCCCAAGCTTAATTCCTGCTCGTCCTCGAGTAGGTAAATGATAAAAACAGAATTTTTGATGTGGAATGCTGCCCAACATGTTCATCATATTATTATTTTTTTCTTCTATGTATAGCATGGACATTTGGACTTGTAAATGATTCAAAGCAATAATCTAGTTTTAACATAATGACTTCAATACTCAAGCATGTCAACTAGCAACCATGTCTTTCAAAATATCAATATTAAAGAAAGTTATCCCTAACCCATCATGCTCAATCATTGATCCATTCATGAAACACACTCAAATATTAGCTATGCCCAATGCTCAAGTACGATCATAGTGCCCCCTAGTTGGTGCTTATAAGAGAAAATGGAGACTCAAAGCAAAAATAAAAATTGCATAAAGTAAATAGATAGGCCCTTTGCAGAGGGAAGTAGGGATTTGTAGAGGTGCTAGAGCTCAAGGTTTAAATTGAGAGAGAAAAATATTTTGAGTGGCATGCTTTTCCTGTCAACGAAAACGACAAAGTAGCTCACAATACTTTCCATGCTAGATACATTATAGGCGGTTCCCAAACAGAATGGTAAAGTTTTTACTCCCCCTCCACCAATCAATCACACTCCACGGCGAGCTGAATCCACGGGTACCGTCCATACAAACAACAATCTCGGGGGAGTTTTGTTTAATTATTATTTTGATTTGAATTTTGAGCATGGGACTGGGCATCCCGAATACCAGCCACTTTCTCGTGAATGATAGTGAATCAACACATATCGTGAGAATAACACACCTAGCATGGAAAAATATTGGATACTCCCCACCGTTTCATGAGCGGTACGGGCACACAAAAGAGAAAATTTATTTTGAAGATTTAGAGATGGCACATACAAATTTGCTTGGAACGGCATGGAAAACTATTGCTACTACTATTACCGCTACTGTTACTGTCACCACTGCTATCAAACTATCATATTACTGTGCTACTGATCACTTTGCTGTATATATTTAATCTCCAGGTGTGGTTGAATTGACAATTCAACTGCTAATACTCTCAAGTGTTCTTTGGCTCCCCTTGTGTCGAATCTATAAATTTGGGTTGAATACTCTACCCTCGAAAACTGTTGCGATCCCCTATACTTGTGGGTTATCATACACCAACCTCGGCCTTGAACCGCCGCCGTCCCTCCTCCGTCGCGAAACGGAGTAGTACAACCGCAGGCAGGCGCTCCTCCGCAGGGGGTTGTCCTCCGACTCCTCCACCGCGGGCAGCTCCTCCGCCGGTGCGTCGAGTTCGCGGACGCCCCTAACTCCGTGATGTCTACTACGCAACCTTCTTCTTGTAGACTCGTGTTGGGCCTCCAAGCGCAGAGTTTTGTAGGATAGTAGCAAATTTCCCTCAAGTGGATGACCTAAGGTTTATCAATCCGTGGGAGGCGTAGGATGAAGATGGTCTCTCTCAAGCAACCCTACAATCAAATAACAAAGAGTCCCTTGTGTCCCCAACACACCCAATACAATGGCAAATTGTATAGGTGCACTAGTTCGGCGAAGAGATGGTGATACAAGTGCAATATGGATGGTAGATATGGGTTTTTGTAATCTGAAAATATAAAAACAGCAAGGTAACTAATAGTAATCAGTGAGCAAAACGTTGTATAATTTCTTGGAAACAAGGCCTAGGGTTCATACTATCACTAGTGCAATTTCTCTCAACAATACTAACATAGTTGAATCATATGTAAATCTCTCACACGCGACAAATAGTTCACTCCAAAGTCACAAATAGCGGAGAACAAACGAAGAAATTATTGTAGGGTACGAAACCACCTCAAAGTTATCTTTTCTGATCAATCTTATGAGCTATTCCTATAAGTGTCACAAACATCCCTAGAGTTCGTACTAAAATAACACCTTAAGATACACATCAACCAAAACCCTAATGTCACCTAGATACCCCAATGTCACCTCGAGTACCCGTGGGTTTGATTATACGATATGCATCACATAATTTCAGATTCATCATGTTCAATCCAATACAAAGAACTTCAAAGAGTGCCCCAAAGTTTCTACCGGAAAGTCAAGACGAAAACGTGTGCCAACCCCTATGCATAGATTCCCAAGGTCACGGAACCCGCAAGTTGATCACCAAAACATACATCAAGTAGATCAATAGAACATCCCATTGTCACCACAGATATCCCATCGCAAGACATACATCAAGTGTTCTCAAATCCTTAAAGACTCAATCCGATAAGTAAACTTCAAAGGGAAAACTCAATTCATCACAATAAGATAGAGAGGGGAAAACTCCATATGATTCATCTATATTAATAAAGCTCGCGATACATCAAGATCGTGCCATCTCAAGAACACGAGAGAGAGAGATCAAACACATAGCTACTGGTACATACCCTCAGCCCCGAGGGTGAACTACTCCCTCCTCGTCATGGAGATCGCCGGGATGATGAAGATGGCCTCCGGTGATGGTTTCCCCCTCCGGCAGGGTGCCGGAACGGGCTCCCGATTGGTTTTTCGTGGCTCTGGAGGCTTGCGGCGGCGGAACTCCCGATCTAGGTTTATTTTCGGAGGTTTCTCTATTTATAGGAATTTATGGCGGTGGAAACAAGTCAGGATGGGCCACGAGGTGACGACAAGCCAGGGGGGGCGCGCCCCCAGGCTTGTGGTGGCCTCGTGGTTCCCATGGCCCAACTCCAACTCTCCCTGGGCTTCTTCTGGTCCATAAAAATTCACCGTAGATTTTCATTCCATTTGGGCTCCGTTTGATATTCCTTTTCTGTAAAACTCAAAAACAAGGAAAAAACAGAAACTGGCACTGGGCTCTGGGTTAATAGGTTAGTCCCAAAAATAATATAAAGTTGAAGTAAAATGATTGTAAAACATCCAAGAATGATAATATAGCAGCATGGAACAAGCAAAAATTATAGATACGTTGGAGACGTATCAGCATCCCCAAGCTTAATTCCTGCTCGTCCTCGAGTAGGTAAATGATAAAAACAGAATTTTTGATGTGGAATGCTGCCCAACATGTTCATCATATTATTATTATTTTCTTCTATGTATAGCATGGACATTTGGACTTGTAAATGATTCAAAGCAATAATCTAGTTTTAACATAATGACTTCAATACTCAAGCATGTCAACTAGCAACCATGTCTTTCAAAATATCAATATTAAAGAAAGTTATCCCTAGCCCATCATGCTCAATCATTGATCCATTCATGAAACACACTCAAATATTAGCTATGCCCAATGCTCAAGTACGATCATAGTGCCCCCTAGTTGGTGCTTATAAGAGAAAATGGAGACTCAAACCAAAATTAAAATTGCATAAAGTAAATAGATAGGCCCTTTGCAGAGGGAAGTAGGGATTTGTAGAGGTGCCAGAGCTCAAGGTTTAAATTGAGAGAGAGAAATATTTTGAGTGGCATGCTTTTCCTGTCAACAAAAACGACAAAGTAGCTCACAATACTTTCCATGCTAGATACATTATAGGCGGTTCCCAAACAGAATGGTAAAGTTTTTACTCCCCCTCCACCAATCAATCACACTCCACGGCGAGCCAAATCCACAGGTACCGTCCATACAAACAACAATCTCGGGGGAGTTTTGTTTAATTATTTTTTTGATTTGAATTTTGAGCATGGGACTGGGCATCCCGAATACCAGCCACTTTCTCGTGAATGATAGTGAATCAACACATATCGTGAGAATAACACACCTAGCATGGAAAAATATTGGATACTCCCCACCGTTTCATGAGCGGTACGGGCACACAAAAGAGAAAATTTATTTTGAAGATTTAGAGATGGCACATACAAATTTGCTTGGAACGGCATGGAAATACCGCATATAGGTAGGTATGGTGGACTCATAAGGCAAAACTTGGTTTAAGGATTTTGGATGCACAAGTAGTATTTCTACTTAGTACAAATGGAGGCTAGCAAATAGATTGGGAAGCAACCAAACCAAGAAACGAAAATCCGCATAAGTGAGCATTGAACATAACTAACACCGAATAATGAACCACAAGTTGGATGTAACTTCATTGCATAACTATTGACTTTCGTACTTGCATAGGGAATCACAAACCTTAACACCAATATTCCTACTAAAGCATAATTACTCACTAACATGACTCACATATTACTATCATCATGTTTCAAAACTATTACAAAGAATCAAGTTTAATTTGCCCCATGATCTTCATGAAAGTTTTTATTATATCTTCCTTGGATATCTATCACTTTGGGACTAGTTTCATATATTGCCATTGCTTTTTGGCAAGCTCAAACAAATTTAAGTGAAGTACAAGAGCATAAAAATTTCATCTCTCAAAAAGGTATAAGTGAAGCATGAGAGGAAATGACAAGCTACTCTCAAAAGATATAAGTGAAGATCAATGAGTAGTCAAACAATTAAGGAGCTATGTGAGGACTCTCTCGACCTCAATAAATATTTTCAGATCTGAGTATTTTATTCAACAGCAAGCAAAATAAAAATAGCACTCCAAGATAAGCGCATATCATGTGAACGAATAAAAATTTAGGCTCAACATAGGCTAACCGATAATTGTTGAGGAAGAGAGGTGGGATGCGTAGCATCCCCAAGCTTAGATGCTTGAGACTTCTTGAAATATTTACTTGGGGTGCCTTGGGCATCCCCAAGCTTGAGCTTTTGTATCTCGTTCAATCCTCTCATATCATGGTTTCACCTATTCTCAAAAAACTTCATCCACACAAAACTCGAAAAGAACTCGTGAGATAGGTTAGTACACATAAGAATAAATCAACACTTCATGTACTGCCAAGACAAGTTGCATAATAATTTTCAAACATTGGGTACTGTATGCTATCATTTCCACAATTTATATCTACCAATATAGCCTATGGAAACTATAGGATAAGTAGATAACAAAACCATGACAGCAATCTGTCCAAGCAGAACAGTCTGTAGCAATTTATGAAAACAGTGTACTTCTGTAACTCAAAAAATTATAAAATTTAGGAAATGCTATCAAATTTATATGACAATACTGTGTAAAAATTTCAGAAACGTTCCACGTTCCAGTAAAATATGAAAATTCAAACACTACAGCAAAAGTTTCTGTTTTTACACAGCACACATCAAAACATGCAATGCAAGCATCCTAAGGCAATTCTTGGAACTTTTTATTGAAAAGCAAGATTATAAATAACACCTAACAGAGAAAAACGAAATAAAATGATGCTCCAAGAAAAAATCATATTATGTGACGAATAAAAATATAGCTCCAAGTAAGATATACCGATAGTGTTGAAGACGAAAGAGAGGATGCCTTCCGGGGCATCCCCAAGCTTAGGCGCTTGAGTATTCCTTGGATATTACCTTGGGATGCCTTGGGCATCCCCAAGCTTAGATTCTTGTCACTCCTTATTCTCCTCATATCGGTGTCTCACCCAAAACTTGAAAACTTCAATCACACAAAACTTAACGGAACTTCGTGAGAAGGGTTAGTGTAACAAAGATAAATCATTCACTTAGGTACTGTCAAGACAAGACTCATAATTGTTCCCACATGATACCTACTGTATTCTATCATTCCCATAATTTATATCACTCAATATAAGCTATAGAAACACTAAAACAAGTAAACTATGCATGCAAAACAGAATCTGTCAAAAACAGAACAGTCTGTGAAGATCTGTAGTGTAACTATACTTCCCTGTCCCTAAAAATTCTGAAAAATTAGGAAAATCTAGGAAATTTGTATATAAATCATGTGTAAAAAATTCAGATCAAAATAACGTTCCAGTGAATTTACAAAATTCCTGGACTGAGAGCAAAAGTTTCTGTTTTTGCACAGAATCAAGTCAACTATCATCCACACTATCCCAAAGGCTTTACTTGGCACTTTATTGAAACAAAAGCTATAAAACATGATTATACAGTAGCTTAATCATTTGAACACACAAAAACATAAAGTAAAAGTGTTGGGTTGTCTCCCAACAAGCGCTTTTCTTTAAAGCCTTTTAGCTAGGCATGATGATTTCAATGATGCTCGTATAGGAATAGTAATTGAAACATGCAAGAGAGCATCATGAATCTCATTACAAGCACATTTAAGTCTAACCCACTTCCTATGCATAGGGATTTTGTGAGCAAACAATTTATGGGAACAAGAATCATCTAGCATAGGAAGGCAAAACAAGCATAACTTCAAAACTTTGAACACATAGAGAGGAAACTTGATATTATTGCAATATGTAGAAGCATAAGATCCTCTCTCATAATAATTTTCAGTAGCATCATGAACGAATTCAACAATATAACCAGCACATAAAGCATTATCTTCATGATCCACAAGCATAGAAAATTTGTCACTCTCCACATAAGCATTTTTCTTCTCATTCACAATAGTGGGAGCAAACTCAACAAAATAACTATCATGTGAAGCATAATCCAATTGAAAATTAAAATCATGATGACAAGTTTCATGGTTATCATTATTCTTTATAGCATACATGTCATCACAATAATCATCATAAATAGGAGGCATGCTTTCATCATAATAAATTTTCTCATCAAAACTTGGGGGACAAAAAATATCATCTTCATCAAGCATAGCATCCCCAAGCTTGTAGCTTTGCATATCATTAGCATCATGAATATTCAAGGAATTCATACTAACGACATTGCAATCATGCTCATCACTCAAATATTTAGTGCCAAACATTTTAATAACTTCTTCTTCTAACACTTGAGCACAATTTTCCTTTCCATCATTTTCACGAAAGACATTAAAAAGATGAAGCATATGAGGTAACCTCAATTCCATTTTTTTTTGTAGTTTTCTTTTATAGACCAAACTAGTGATAAAACAAGAAACTAAAAGATTCAATTGCAAGATCTAAAGATATACCTTCAAGCACTCACCTCCCCGGCAACGGCGCCAGAAAAGAGCTTCGTTGAGGGGATGTGAGTGCCGCTTACCTAGCCTCCCCGGCAACGGTGCCAGAAAAGAGCTTGATGTCTACTACGCAACCTTCTTCTTGTAGACTCGTGTTGGGCCTCCAAGCGCAGAGTTTTGTAGGACAGTAGCAAATTTCCCTCAAGTGGATGACCTAAGGTTTATCAATCCGTGGGAGGCGTACGATGAAGATGGTCTCTCTCAAGCAACCCTGCAATCAAATAACAAAGAGTCCCTTGTGTCCCCAACACACCCAATACAATGGCAAATTGTATAGGTGCACTAGTTCGGCGAAGAGATGGTGATACAAGTGCAATATGGATGGTAGATATGGGTTTTTGTAATCTGAAAATATAAAAACAGCAAGGTAACTAATAGTAATCAGTGAGCAAAACGTTGTATAATTGCTTGGAAACAAGGCATAGGGTTCATACTATCACTAGTGCAATTTCTCTCAACAATACTAACATAGTTGAATCATATGTAAATCTCTCACACGCGACAAATAGTTCACTCCAAAGTCACAAATAGCGGAGAACAAACGAAGAAATTATTGTAGGGTACGAAACCACCTCAAAGTTATCTTTTCTGATCAATCTTATGAGCTATTCCTATAAGTGTCACAAACAGCCCTAAAGTTCGTACTAAAATAACACCTTAAGATACACATCAACCAAAACCCTAATGTCACCTAGATACCCCAATGTCACCTCGAGTACCCGTGGGTTTGATTATACGATATGCATCACATAATTTCAGATTCATCATGTTCAATCCAATACAAAGAACTTCAAAGAGTGCCCCAAAGTTTCTACCGGAAAGTCAAGACGAAAACGTGTGCCAACCCCTATGCATAGATTCCCAAGGTCACGGAACCCGCAAGTTGATCACCAAAACATACATCAAGTAGATCAATAGAACATCCCATTGTCACCACAGATATCCCATCGCAAGACATACATCAAGTGTTCTCAAATCCTTAAAGACTCAATCCGATAAGTAAACTTCAAAGGGAAAACTCAATTCATCACAATAAGATAGAGAGGGGAAAACTCCATATGATTCATCTATATTAATAAAGCTCGCGATACATCAAGATCGTGCCATCTCAAGAACACGAGAGAGAGAGATCAAACACATAGCTACTGGTACATACCCTCAGCCCCGAGGGTGAACTACTCCCTCCTCGTCATGGAGATCGCCGGGATGATGAAGATGGCCTCCGGTGATGGTTTCCCCCTCCGGCAGGGTGCGGCTCCCGATTGGTTTTTCGTGGCTCTGGACGCTTGCGGCGGTGGAACTCCCGATCTAGGTTTATTTTCGGAGGTTTCTCTATTTATAGGAATTTATGGCGGTGGAAACAAGTCAGGATGGGCCACGAGGTGACGACAAGCCAGGGGGGCGCGCCCTAGGGGGGGCGCCCCCCAGGCTTGTGGTGGCCTCGTGGCTCCCCTGGTCCAACTCCAACTCTCCCTGGGCTTCTTCTGGTCCATAAAAATTCACCGTAGATATTTATTCCATTTGGGCTCCGTTTGATATTCCTTTTCTGTAAAACTCAAAAACAAGGAAAAAACAGAAACTGGCACTGGGCTCTGGGTTAATAGGTTAGTCCCAAAAATAATATAAAGTTGAAGTAAAATGATTGTAAAACATCCAAGAATGATAATATAGCAGCATGGAACAAGCAAAAATTATAGATACGTTGGAGACGTATCACTCCGCTCAAAAGAAAGCCGGAGGATCTCTCGCCGCTCCGCGCGGTAAAGAGGGAGCTGGAGCTGGAGTCGGAGCGGCGGGGAGTCAACGGGCCGGAGGATTATCTCCCCGATGAGGGGGCGGACGCAATTGAAGCGGCCATGGTCACGCGGTCTGTGCGGGAGAGGGAGGAGGAGGAGGAGCGGCGTCGACGGGACGAGATCGACCGGCTCTTGCTCGAGCAGGGGCTGGCGCAGGTGCAGGACTTCGCTGCCAACCAAGAGAAATGGCGGGTCGTAGCGAAGCAATAGGGCGAGTAGACCTCGTCTCCGATGACGAGGAGTGAGCTCCTCCGCCGCCGCGCGTAGCCACCGCAACCCCCCCCCCCCCCAGCTCCGGTGAGCCAATTTTTGTATATCTAGACCGTGGCGCAACCCCCCCCCCCCCCAGCTCCGGTGAGCCAATTTTTGTATATTTAGACCGTGGCGCAATCCCCCCCCCCCCCAGCTCCGGTGAGCCAATTTTTGTATATCTACACGGTGGCGCAACCCCCCCCCCCCCTCCCCCCCGGTCCGGTGATCCAATTTTTGTATATCTACACGGTGGCGCAACCCCCCCCCCCCCCAGCTCTAGTGAGCCAATTTTTGTATATCTAGACGGTGGCGCCCCCCCCCCCCCCCCCCCCCGCCCCCAGCTCCGGTGAGCCAATTTTCGTATATCTAGACGGTGGCGCAGCCCCCCCCCCCCCCCCCCAGCTCCGGTGAGCCAATTTTCGTATATCTAGACGGTGGCGCAACCCCCCCCCCCCCCCCCCAGCTCCGGTGAGCCATTTTTTGTATATCTAGACGGTGGCGCAACCCCCCCCCCCCCCCCCCCCGGGCTCCTATGTAATATATCTATATTGTCTGACTTTTGAAGATGATCAACTACTATGATCTTGTTTCATTTCACGTGCAAGCGTTTGTTTTTAAAATTTGCGGTTTCATTTTCGGTTTCTATTCTGCCGCGATTAATTTGCCACGTATCCGAGGGCAACCGCGAACTGTAAACGTAGTTTAAGGGTCCGCGATATACCCAGAGTTGCTCTTAGTCTCTCTCTGATACAAGCCTGATTACAAGAGGAAGGATTGGGGAAGAAGGACTGGTAAATGGCAACCTTTTAGTCCTCTCCCTACTTTTTTTTTAGACAAAGTCATCTCCCTACTTGAGGCCTTGGGCTTTCGTCCTGAGTTGGGTCACCACATGACATTGTTCACCCCTTGCGGTGCGTCTTGACCCTAAGCCGGGAGAGCAGGAAACTTGTGTTTCAAAATAAAGGTTTCCTCCCACCATTTTTGTGATTTCAGAAAACAGAAGCTATCTATTTTCGGGTGAAATGCCATGTATTTTGAAAAGGAGGTCCCCGTCCTTCAAGGTGAGTGTCTCCACCCCTTCCAAAAGCTGGTTCACAAGCTGCGGATCCAACGGATGATGGAAAAAATCTTTAATAAAAGAATGGATGTGAGAGACGCTTTGTACTGTTAATTCTAAATTTTCCATTTGAGGGTAACTCCAGCTTTTTCAGCTCTGCTCGCTCACTTTTGAAAGGAATGAATCATGATCTGCACTTCTACCAGTCCAACGTACCTTGAGACGTGATTTCAGCTTTCCGCCTTGCTGGAAAACCTTCATTTGCACCACTGCGTCTGGACGGAGAAGACATAATGATTTAGGAGCTACCATAGAGACGTCCTGGTCGCCGGTGGCTTTGGGCGGCACTTGTTTCTTCAGCAGTGAAACGTGAATCACGTTATGAATTCTTGAACTGGCTGGCAGATCAAGCTTGTATGCCACAGCTCCAACACGGCTCAGCACTGTTTATGAACAATTTAGACTCTAATCAATAACAACAAACAAACAATATTGGAAAGTAATTTGGCTTTTCAATGACACAACCCGGTCAATGCAACCTATGCACTTTCCATATCCAAGCTAGAATCAACGGCACATGTACATGCAGCGCGGCACAGCACCCCTAGCTAAAGGAGAACCTTCCCAAGAATATATACTTCCCGTTCAGTAGCATATGCCAGGCATATCCAAATTTCATCTCCCTCTCCTTTTTTCTCGCCCATGGAGGATAAATGGGTAGGTGCCATCCCAGAAATAACATCCAACACATGATCGGTGATCTAGTCTAGCTAGTAAAGGAGGGAGCAAAACTTCTAATCAAGCTCCACACGAGACCCGTCGTCCCCCATGGCACTGCCACACGGGAGACAAAACTGCCGGATGAAGTCGCAAAACCTAAGGAGACATGGCGAAGGTAGAACAACTACACCATAACTGAAAAGAATTGGACTTGCTCTTGTAAGTGGATGTACATGTAAGGTTTTTCTTTTCAAATGGTTGACGCCCAACATAAAACTTGCGCATGTAAGTGGATGTGTATGTAAGTTTCTTTTTTCTGAATCATAAGACGCAATACCTATATAACAGATCACAAACAGCATCACATTTCATTCCATCTGAGTACATTTTGTTGATTGCTATGACTTTTTGGAAGTCCCTTCCGTTATTGAAGAAACAAATGCAACCCTAGCTAATGCCCTAAAGGTGGGTACGCTTAGGTCAAAATTTCAAGGACAAGGAAGCAGGTCAGTGGCAAGAAGTGCTCAAGCACGTACGTCGTCGAGAAAGGCGTACTTCGACACCTCTTGCATCGATGCCATTAGGGAGTCACAAATTAAGTTTAGTTGGAGCTTGCAGTAAATTGATCTAGAGAAGGGACACACGGCACAAGCATGCATGCGTTCAATTGATGCGGTCCTACCTCTGCTGCCGCTGGGAGGAAGACAACCAAAGTTATCAAGTCATCCAATGCTTTTTCAGACGCATGCATTGCATACCTTCAGATGAAGAGACCAACAATAGCGTGCACAGCTAGGCACGAACAAGTGGTGATGAATCGCGGGGCAAATCTCCTTTGGCAGACAGACAAAAGTGCGACGTAATATGGGTAATCCACATCCGTCCCTCTGCCAATGGAGCAGTTGCCCTGCAATGCACCTTCACACCTCACACACATACACACACAATATACACCTATCTCATTGGCCACTGACATGGGTTCCTTCCTGTTCTAGCCATTGTTGAAGCTGTCATCGGCATTGGTTTGGTGAGAGGAGGAGAACCGACGACGCAGTGTATTTATGCTCTACCGAAAAATGGCATATCCATCAGGAACATGCTCCTCCGGCTCTTCCTCCTTTCGTCGCATCTGCAACCGATGCCATGGCAAAAGGACGAGGAAAGAAAGGTTGCGCCAAAAGAAATGCCAAAGAAAAAGAGAAGCAGATTGCTGCTTTATTCCAAGATCAGATTAGATCGGATGCCCTTTCTGTTTGGGGCTTGCATTTTCGCGATTCCTTCTTTGTGAGAAAGCTCTTCTTCTCGCTCTCGATGCAAAAGAAAGATTGCAGAGGGGGATCAATCCAGGATCAGGAGAAGAATGTGCTGCCGCAACAAGCCAAGGCAGAGGATCAATCTCGCACAACCTTTCTCTCGCTCCACCTGTAGGATGCGATCGACCATGCATGGTCCACGAATGTGATGTGTTTGAGAATTTCCATCTTTTTCAACACGGAATGGCCAGCGCTCTACTCACCCGTATGCATAGCAAAAAATAAACATCATCAATGTCTCAATTCAAAACTTAAAGTCAATAAAACCTCCATTTATCGGAAAACAGATTGACCTCCATTTAGTTGTAGAATCGAGTTCGCAACTCCTCGATATCTTGTTTACTTGAGTTCTTGAACCAAATGAAGACCATGCCGTGTATTACAATCTATACTAAATGAAATCCAAACTGTGCGAGAAGTTTATGAACAATTTAGGCTCAAATCGAGAACAACAAACAACTAATAGTATTGGAAAGTGATTTGGTTTTTACATGACACAGCCAGGTAACTAGCACTTTCAATATCCAAGCCAGAATGACACATATTGTACATGCAGCGCAGCACAGCGCCTAGCTAAAAGAGACGCTTCCCAAGAATAAATAGTTGCCGTTCGGTAGCATATACCAGGCATATCCAGACTAAATCTCCCTCTCCTTTCCTCTGACCAACAAAGGATAGATTGGTGGCTGATTCAGTTTGCGGCTGCGGTGTGCCATTGGCCTGTTTGGAACGAAGAAGGTGATCGACCCCTCAAGAACCTCAACGTAATTTCTTTACTTCTCAAGTTGTCTCTACTGCTGATTTGATCAATAGAACTGAGACCTTTTTCAACAAAACAAAAAAACCTTCGCGGCTGTCACCAACCTTTAGTTAGTGGAGCAAGTTTCTCCAATGTTGAGCCACCAAAAATGGCCCGCCGTTAACGACATATATGGTCATTGCCTCGTTGGTGAAAGAATCGGGCACATATGGCGTTCTACAGAGAACGTTCAGGACAACATCTGCTCCACAACACAGGTTTAATAACATCAACAAGGTCCACTGTTTTATGGGAATGCCTCGTCGCAAGCTTTATCGAATATCAGAGAGAGACATCGTTCAACACTGAAAGCAAAATAAAGCTAGGAGGGTCACCATCGCAAATAAAACTAGACTTGTAATCAAAAGCATATTTAGTAAGTGTGCGCCAAACGATTTGCATCCCTGGGCCAGTGCTTAAAGGAGATAGCACCTATCAAATTAGCACGCTGGAAACATCCGACCAAGATCGCCGCAGAGGGCTCTCCAGGAGTTCGAGACCTCTCTGGAGTGCAATGGCTTCTACATTGCTGCATGGAAAAGAAGGTAAACCTGAACAAGGTCCAAATGTGCCTGTCAGGCCATTCAAAAGATTTAAGCTATCATTTCTCCTATTAACAGTAACATAGTAATACCAGTTTTTCACTTAAATATATTATTATTAACCTAGCCCCAAAGAAGGAACTTGTTAACTAGCAAGTTCTTCGTACCTAAATTATAGCGTCGATACCAGTCCTGAGAACTATAATCGGGATAGATTAGTCACTCTGCATAAAAGTGCATCAACGGCAAAATCAGTCCGATTTCGAGCCAGACCCACAGGAAGAGAATGAAGAATTAATTCAGTGAAGGCCACAATAACAGCAGTACATTGCAAGAAACTGTTTTTGGCATTTTATACTTCAATACTTCAGAAGAAAGATTATCTATATCATCATATGAATAAATGTGCGAGTGAAATAAGGATATACAAAACACCTCTAACCTGTTGCTGAAATGCTTAATTACACTCTAAAGGATGACAAGGTTCATGAACTTCCTCTTTGCAAAAGCCAACCACCATTTGTTTGGAGTGCCATTAGCTCTGTATGCACAGTTGAGCAGCCTCCCGCTTGTTTCCTCCCTTATCTGCTTCAGATAGTTCCTCAACAATTCTGCATTAGCGGAGAAATGCTTAATTGAGGATCACAATCCATGGGAGTAAGACTATTCTTCTGTTAGATTTGGCGTCTACCAATTTATAGCTGAACTAGCCTACGGCTTTATTAAAATACTACTGCTTGTTTCTCTGAAGAAGTAAATCACGTGAAATACCAACTTATTACTTCTACAGAGAAGAGTTAGCTTAGTTGCTAACTTGCTATCAATAAAGAGCATGCACATGCAAATATGCATTGAATTTGATGGGAGGTATATACCTGCTTCCTCCTGGGATTGGGGAAGAGTGAAAAGACCAGGGAAAGGAAACCCCGGTTCCCCAGGCACAGGAACATTTTCCAACCCCAGGTTAATGATTGCCTTAGTTCCAACAGCCAGTGTCCGGCAGCTTTCTAGTCTTTTCAAGGCAATATTGATGTAAGATGTCAGATAGATAAGCAACTTGTCTGCTGGGCTTTTGACATGGAAGTTTTTGAAGAAAACATTTGCTCGGAAGAAAGTTATCGCTTCATCGACTATATCCGCTTTATCTGTAATAGCATCAACATTAGTAAGCAGTTCGGCATGGTCGTGCAGAAATGGAAGTACATCATTAAGTCTGTCCGATGTTCTACCGGTACCTGAATCTGCGGCTGGGGCTGGGCCCTTGATATGAGTTTTTAGTGGAAGCAAAGGACACCCACAGGCTTTTGTGATCCCGTCATCGTCAGTGAAACTAGAGTGATAAACCTGTCCTCGAGGGAGAAATGCATATGGTGCTCACATATCGCTAGTTAACATTAACCATGACGAAACTAGAACTAAGAAAACTAGTGTGAGAAACTAAAGCAAGCGATGAGCACATTTGATAGTTATTTGCTACCATCCATATTACCTTCGTCAAACACCTAAACCCATGAAAGGTGTTCCTAAAGGTGTAACTCTAATTGAAGTACTTTGACCCAACAAAATTTATGTCACCTTATTATCTTTCGCCTGTTTGGACTAACTTGACTAGTATAAGGGGAAGGAACCATACAACTATATGGCTCATATGTTTGACACGCAAATGGAAGTGTCATATAGCTTCGCCATTTGATTTGGAAATAAATCAAGTGATATAACTTCAATACTGAGAAAGGGTTTCCATTAGAATGAGAATCAAGAACGGAATTTTATATTTTTAGGCTTAACTTTTTGCTTCATTTCAGAAAAGTTTTGTCATCTCAAGTATTGCTTCCCCTTCTAGTTATGTAGTATGGCTGGCAAAATGTGATGGCGTCAAACCAGAATTTTCTTAGTTGTTGGGCTCTAGTTTAACATCAGCTTCCAGAACCTTCACAACTTGCTCTGGTAAGTAACCAGAAAATGTGAACAGGAATTTTGTGATGACTGATGACGCATTGAGGTGCACTGCATTGGTTAGTGGAAGTATGACTGATGACGCATTGAGGTGCACTGCATTGGTTAGTGGAAGTATCGCCTTCAGCAATGAAAAACAGAGCATTCAAAATGGCACCAATCTTTATGTACCAACTTCTCCAACATTTCAAAATGATACTTCACTTTCAATTTGGCCTAATCAGACTCAGTGGCTGCACAAATTCGGTGGCATTGGCGTCCAGGGAATGACAAGGTCTGGACTAAGGAGAGGGCAAGTAACTTACCATGGCTATGGAGGACCGCCAGGTACAGTGCGCCGCAGACAAACAGGGATCTCCGCCTGTGTAGATCTGCCAAGTCCCGTATATCTGGTGGCGAGGGGGGGTGGAATGGAGGCCGGGCGCCGGAGAAGGAGGTTCGCACTAGTACAAATGTGGAACCTAATAAAACAGATAATAAGGGGTATGAATACTTGACTAGTTTCTCAACAGACTGCATACAGAAGCAGGAGTTGTAAGAAAGCACTTACAGAAGGAGACTGGCTCTGAATAGTTTCCTCAGAAGCTGGTTGATGACCCGTACAGGCAGCGAGCTATTCAGGACTCTGCATCAAAGATAGAAGCTATGCTATAGGAATAAGTTGGGGGTTGTGTGATGATAAGCACAAAAGCAGCAAATAACAGAGGCAAACTTGCCGGTGATAAATTGAATAACTGCAATTGCATTCACATCATGCAAGACAATCATCCTGGAGAGGACTGAAAGGAAATCACTATAGTAGCCCAATATTCACAAGGGTCTGTGGCGAAATGTTTTTAACTCACGACGTCAAGCCCAAACCTCAAAACAAAATTCGGAGCAGTTACTTCATCAGATTAAAAACTAACGGACCCCAACCGATACAAAGAGCAGACAGTGAAAATACGATGATCTCCACGCGGAATGACAAAAAAAAAAAAGAGATAAGACTGTAAGCAGGGACCCTAAGGGCTCATTTCGCCGCAGGGGGAACGAACAAATAGGAAGCGGTCATGTTAATAGGGACCCTAACTATGGAGTCGCAGATCCCCCAGCTGCAACCGAATCGAACCCCGGTGACGATGGGATCAAATTGAACGGAGCAATGGGCAGGGACGGGTAGATCTGTACCTAGGGGGTTGGGAGGTGAGGTCGCGACATCTCGCCAGCTATGGGGATGGGCGGGACTTGCCGCATTGGGATGGAGGGTGATGGGGGAGGAAAGAGATTGCGGGGTGAGGCTCCTCACCGGAGAAGGCGCGCGGCGGGGTCGCTGCTCGTGGTCGAGGATAGGAGATGAGGCAGGCGGCGTTGCTCGTCGTAGGGGAGATCACACGAGGGAGACCGGTTTGCGGAGAGCCGGGTCCCGTCCGGCCGTCGCACTCGCGAGTTGGGGGGGGGGGGGGGGGGGGGGGGGCCAAGCCCTCGATTGCCCGGAAGCGTGGGTGGGATGGCATTTCCATCCAAAGGTGGCCAGATGGACCGGCCCGGGCCATGCCAGGCCGGCACGCGGCCGTTTTCTATTTGGCGCGTCCGTTAAGGCCAACTCGACCCCATCGTGTCCGGTGCATCCGTTTGGGACAAAACGGACATACCAGCGCGCGGGCGCAAACGGACTTTTGTCCGTTTTCTGTCCGCTTTTGACCCATCCCCGGCCCAAGTTTGGGCCGCCTTTAGGGTGAAACGGACAGCGCGCGGACGGGCGGGACGCGCGCGCTTGTCCTTCCCTGGCCCGCCCGTCGGTGGCACAAAGCACCCGCCCCGGCGCCCCATTTCGCGCCATTTCCCTTCCCTTTCCCCCCAAAACCCTCCCACGTCCCGATTTCCCTTTCGCCCATCGCCCTCCCGCCATGGCCGATGACCCGCCGAATTCCGGTGGCCAGGCCGTCGACCCGCCCCGAAAGGCGAAGAAGAAGGCGGCCAAGGGTCCGAAGAAGTCTCGGTCGGAACTCACGCCGGCGGAGCTCGCAAAGTTGGATGCGGAATCGGCCAAGAAGAGGTACCGACGGGCGGCGCAGAAGGGCAAGAACGTCGTGGCCATGCTCGTCGCCGAGCGCGCTGCGTTGGAGGCCGCGCGGCACAAGGCCGACGTCGACGAGAAGGAGGCCATCGTCAACAAAGCGCACGCCCTCCTCATGCTAGGGCTGTGTCGTCCGACGAGCTTCCCAGCAGCTCCCGTCGGCCCGGCGAGCACAGGCTCGTCGGTCGCCCGGCCTCCGCAGTGCCCCTCGCCGACATCGAGGACCACCCCATTGCCGCCAAGGTACGAAGGCCAGACCCGTTTCTCGGGGTCGTCGGACGTTGGCGTGATGGCGCCGTCCACCCTGCGCCCCTCGGCCGTCATCGACCTCAACGTCACGCCGGGGTCCAGCAGCGGCGGTCGCCCGTCCGTCGAGATGCAAAGAAAGCAAGCACGGCCGCTGTCGTGGTTTTGTCACGGCAGATGTCCTAGTGCAAGGACTCAGGGGTGAAGCCATCGCTACGGCGGTTAACTCGAAGAGGTTGATCGGGACGAAAGACACAGGTTTACCCAGGTTCGGCCCCTCTCGAAAGAGGTAATAGCCTACGTCCTGCTTTGAGTTGTATTGATTGGGTATCGATTACAAGGGAGCGGAATTCGCTTGACCTAGCACTCGATCAAAGGTTTTCGTATCCTAAGCCGCCCAGGGAACCCGCCTTTATATACGTAGGTCGAGGCCCTGGACTTACAAGAGTCCGGCCTGGGTTACATCTAGTAACCGACCTTATCTCTAAATCACCTTGCCTTGTCTGGCAAGCCGTCTCCCGGCGGCTTACGCCTCCGGGTCACACGTTGCCTTCCGGCTCTCGGCCTCCGCCCGGCCCATCTGGCAAGTTACTTCTAAGCCTTGTCTTGATCTTCCGGCCTGCTTAAGGCCTCACTATAAGAGTCGCCAACTTCCTAACACGCCCTCTCCTTGGGCAGGTTATACCACGGGGTTATATCCCCAACAGCCGCCGTCTACGGCCACCATGTCGTCGCCCCGCGTCCTGTTCGGCGGAATGCCAACACCAACGTCGACGGTCGAGGACCCCGACTACAACGAGTTCATCGAGAATGTCATCTACGACGGCCGTGCCGAGGCCTTCCAGATGGGTGGGCATGGCGATGCCTTCGATCCCGAGGAGACCCAGAGTCAGGATGGCCGCGGCCAGTACGTTGCCGATGAAGACTTTGAGGCCGACGACCATGGTGACTCGTGGCATGAAGATGATGACATCTATTCCGAAGGTGAAGGTGATGAAGAAGAAGAGGAAGGCGTCGATATTGGGGGCGAGCCATTGTTCATCGACGAGCTCACCCAAAGAGCGAAAGCACAAAAGAGGAAGAAGAACATTCGTACGGGATCATACACACAAGCTGAGGACAAGTTGTTCGACGGCCTGAACTAGGTGGTCTGTTCGGCTGTGGCCGTTCTTTTTGAAGGCTGGCATGGATGCCGGCCGCTGGTTGTGTGCCGGCGACAAACCTATTCATTTTGGAGGCTGGGTGTGTTGCCGGCCGTTGGCTGTGTTGCCGGCAACAAAACTATTCATTTTGGAGGCTGACTGTGTTGCCGGCGAGGGGCGTGTAGGCTGGTTGTGTTGCCGGCGTGAACTAGGGCCGCTGGCATGAACTACAAGCCGTGGTTTTATTCGAATATTGGCGTTTGAAAAGGAGGCGGACAGGATGGGGCCAAAGGATGCGTCCGCGCGTTGGGCGCACGGCCACCGCATCCCAGAAAAGGCCCGGACACGGCCCCATTGTCCGCCCCAAACGAACAGAATCCAGGCCAAACGGACGTCCGTTTGGGGTCGTGCGCTGGAGTTGGCCTAAATATCATTTTGCAAACGGACGTCCGAAGCGCACGACCTCCTGTTTGAAGTACGATGCACTGACCAGTGACCATCCTGCCACGGTTGTACTAGGGCGAATCTCCTCCGGCGACTGGCCTCCATTTCATCCCCCTCGCTACCAGAACATGAGTACTTTCATTTTTTTTAATAATTTAAGTTGTTACCAGATTTTCTGAGAAGTCAAACTTTATAGACTTTGACCGAATTTGTAGAAAAATATATATACATCGAGAATACCAAATACATATCCTTAGATACATACAAGACGTACTTTCATATTATATATATTTGGTATTGTAGATACAAATAGTTTTTTCTATAAATTTGGTCAAACTTTGTAAAATTTGACTTTTGTATAACATGAGTACTTTCATACCCCTAATAAAAACGTGAGTACTTTCATACCCCTAAAAAAACGTGAGAACTTTCATCCATTTTCTTCTATTCTTCTTTCTACTTCATTTTTTTCTTTTTCTTTTTTTCTTTTCTTTTCTTCCTTTTTGCTAAATGCGTGAACTTTTTTAACAACTGATGAACTTTTATTCAGAATCAATGATTTTTTTAAATCGATGAGCTTTTCTCAAAATCAATGAAGTTTTTTCAAATTCGATGAACTTTTTTTCTTTAAATTCGATGAGCTTTCTTCCAACATCGATGAACTTTTTCACATATTGTAAACTTTTTTTCAAAATCAATGAACTTTTTTTAAAATTGATGAGTTTTTTTTTAATTCGTGGGTTTTCTATATTTTATGAATTATTATCCAAATTTATGTTTTCTTTTTAAAAATAATTTATACTGCGTATATACCATATGTTATGTGCAGTATTAAAAGGGTAAATAGTACAGTTTCCTTGTACTCCCTCCGTCCCAAAATAAGTGTCGCAGATTTTGTACTAAATTAGTACAAATTTTGTATTAGATTAACGACACTTATTTTGAGACAGAGGGAGTATTAGACAAGAAGTCGTGGCAGGTCTAGTGGTTACCATGGCAGGGCGCCACTAGACAGTGTGGTACAAAGTTCGATTCCTCCTTCTCACAGATTCTTTTCTTCGTGTTTCCTTTCCAGCCTGTTGGTGGGCCAGCCCGCTAGGGCACTGCGCGTGAGCGCCGATTTCGCTCGGTGACACTTAAAGCGCCAGTTTTTTTTTTTTTTTGAGGGGATCTTAAAGGGCCAGTTAGGAGCCCCCCGGCATGCATGCCTAGCTCTCTGGCCCACGTTTAACCCGTTGGCCCACATAGGATTTTTCCTATTGGCCTGTGATGGGCCTATATTCAGCCTATTGGGTTGTATAAAAATCTATACCTACCTATATATATATAGTACCCCCTATATATATATATATATTACTTTATAATAAATAAAGCAAGGTGATATTCTTTGTTTCGTCCCGTTTAGATTTTTTTCGACGTGCTCTATATGATTTTTTATATGCGAGGTGGTACTAATTGATACTGCATCAATTTTCTTTAGAGTGCGTTGTGGGCTTGTGGCCGAATAAACCTTTGGTACGTAATTCCCAGCCCGTGCGCTATGGCCCAATAAGTTAAGTCCGGCCCACCTATCCCCTCTGAGGCAAAAATAAAAATGCTGGTGACAGGAGTCGAACTCAAAACCAAACCTTGAACGCATAACATGCACAACCAACCCAGCTAGCTTGTAACATACATACGAAATGTGGTTGATTCTTTTGTTAAATAGTCTCACCTCACTCCCGCGCATTCAATTTATATACATTTTTCAGATTTTTTGGATATCAGGAAGCCGTGTATCAGAGATCACCATGGCAGAAAAAAAAAGGACAAAGGAAAGCTAGAGTAATTGACCTTCTATAAATATGTACGCAGCTGGAGGCGTAAAGCAGGTCCAGTGCCAAGTCTGTCTTTTCGGAAGATGACGACACGATCCGCGTAGTAGGCTGCGTTGGAGTTGGCCTGATTCCTCCATCTACTAGGCATAAACCTGAGGGTAATCTTCCCATTTGCAATCCTCAAGTGGGAATCTCATTCTGTAATCTTGGATTGACTTGTGGTGCTTTAATTCCATTCACATTATTAGCTCTATCTCCTACAGAATTGTCTTGGCTATGCCATTTAGCTAGGGGAATATAATGTTGCTCAATGAATTAGTTCCAGCTTTATACCACTTCAAAATTACAGAGTTGACTGTTGCTATCATATGAAATTAGAATTTGTGTCAAGTGTGCTAAAAGAAGAGAAAAACTTGCAGATATTTACTGTAGTCTGTACTTGACTACCTGTAATGCTACAATGACAAACCTTATTCTGATGTCAAAAAGTAACATATACTATGCCATGGTGCACTTTAAAAGTTCTGCTATCGATAGTTAGTCATATGTATGCCTCTACGTGTTTTTTTACCCCCACCTTTTTGGGTTCATCCTAAACTAAATTCAAATATGTCCCATCCTTTAAACGATAATACTGTGCATCCAACAATCCTTATTGAGTCATTTGAGAATAGAGAAAGTGATTCTCGTTTTGTGGATGGAATTGAAGGGAAATGCTCGGACGAAGGATGACCTTAACCACTTTGGGACATATGCATTACTGAAGATGCTTCGGGTATGCATGTTTTTCTATTATTGTCACCAGCGATCATTGTCCCATAGTTCCTCGACCCGACCAACCATGATTCATAGGAACTGTTAATTTCTCCCGTTGCAACGCACGGGCATTTGTGCTAGTGAAAATAAAATAAAATAAAATAACTAAACAAACCGTGTTGTGTCGTGCCGACACGCGTGTCCAGGCACGAGAGTTTTAGCATGTTCAGACCCCTCTCGAAAGAGTAACAAACTCTACATCATGTGCTCTTGGAGCTCTCTTTCTCTGTGTAGGATGTGAATTAAAAATGGTTGTAAACCCTTGTCCTACTGGAGGGGAATGACTTATATAGAGTACGCCGAGTCTGCCTGCCTTCTACGTTACAAGGGATAATCATGGTTATTATTTTTGTCCACTACAAAAGGTAACTGACACATTAACGTTGGTAACGTATGCTTTAACAATGATGGCGATGACTCATATGCCTCTCATGCAAGGAACACGAGAACTCCAACCCTGATTTTGAAGGCCAAGAAAGTGATGGTGCGAGCTTCAACATAACAAGATGACGAAGAATAAAGTAAAGATGTTGATACGAGTGCCCGACAAATGACTTATTGGCCATATAGTGGCTCAGCGGGCCTCAGGTCAACCTGGCAAGCCGACTTCCGACACTCGTATGGGGCTCCGTCAAACAAAATGGGGGAAGGGGCAGTGGATGTATTTGCCGATGATTGATTATGGTCCTTCATGGTGTTGTATAATCTTTTTTTAACCCGGTTTTCTCAGTTTTTATTATTTATCATAACGGAAACACATCAGTTCGGCAGAACATACATACATGTGCGGGAAAGGGAAAGAGCAACTCTGGGTATTACAATACCATGCAAAAAAAATCATCCGGGTACTACAAGAAAACACGCTGCACGCCCTCGCGATCGGCTCGTGCATTTTATGAGGTGAAAATCTGGTAACACGAGTGTTTTGTATATACTCCCTCTATACCAAAATGCAAGATGTTTCTTAGTCTAAATCTAGACAAAAAGTAGTCTTATATTTTGATAGGGGGGATACATACGCTAGTGAAACATAGAAATAAACAAGTTGTATATATTGATCTCAAGATTCACGGTCGATCGGCATGAATTTGGTGCCATGGGAATCAATCAATCACTGAACCCCGCTTGCCTCGCTTCACATATATGTCGATCCATGGATGAATCCTCTACGACAGACTGATGACATATGCAAGACCTGAATACCTGATCATGGATACATAGATGGATAGCAGGATAGGTCGATCATGAGGATGCCCTGCCGACGTACTCGACGTCGAAGAGGAGCGTGGAGTTGGGCGGGATGACGCAGGAGGTGGGCTCCCACCCCCTGCACCCGGCCCCCTTCTCCCCGTAGGCCAGCTCCGGCGGCAGCCTCAGGCTCCGCTTCCCACCTGAAAAATCACACCAGAGCACCGACTCACACCGGGGAATTCAGTTCAGAGCAGAACGACGACGTGAGGTCGGCTGAGGCGGCGCGTACCGACTCTCATCGGCGGGATCCCTTCGCCGCCGGCGATGCACAGGTCCCACCCCTTGATCACCTCCCCCACGCCCACCATGATGGTCAGCGGCCTCCCGCGGCCGTAGCTGCTGTCGAACACCGTGCCGTCCTCCAGCATCCCCCGGTAGTGCGCCTGCAGTGCCATGGCCAAACCGCGAAGCCGGTCAGCGTGCAGCCCGCGACCACTATCGGAACTACGCTGAGCCGAGCCTACGCGTGCATCAAGAACTTAATTAGTTACTGCGACGGAGGTCGGAGGCGAATTCGACTGACCTTGATGAGCTGGCCTTTGACGGCCTCGGCGCCGGTGCCGACGACGCGGTCGCAGAAGGCGAGGCCGGAGGGGGTCGCCTCGAGCGCGCACTCGTCTGCGGCGGCCGCGGCGGGGAGGACGCGTGAGAGGAGAGCGGCGGACAGGACGGCTGCCGCGGCCTCGCGCCGGCGGAGGACGAGGCTCTTGCTGCTGGCGCCTGCGCCGGAGTCCGCGGTCGGCGCCTGGGCGCAGAGGGGCGGCTGGGCGTTGGGCTTCGGGAGGCTGAGAAGGAGGCGGGAGAGCGGCGAGGTGGAAGCAGCGGGAGCCATGGCTGCTGTGGCTCATTGCCTCCTTGCTTCCTCTCGGTCACGGCAGCTCACTCGAACCAGAAGGCGCCGCGTCACTAATGGATAAGGAGGGTCACGTGCTTCTCAACTGCGCTCTGCCGTGTGATTTTCACACGATGCGCATCTGGGCCGTGATACCCACATCAGTCACTTATTGTTGTGTATAATAATTATATGATCTCCATATTTGTATAATAACTAGCAACTTACAACGGGAGACAAAAAATCATAATCTCTAATGGCCATGACTATATTTTGTTACATTGCCGAGGTACACCATCACTCTCATTTTCATGAAATCGTGAACAATTTTTAAAATTATGAACATTTTCTTAAACTCGTGAACATATCTGAAATCATGAATCTTTTTCAAATTCATGAAATTTTTAAAGATTTTTGAACTTTTTCTAAAATAATGAACACTTTTTGTATTCATGAACATTTTATACTATTTCCATTTTTTTTTAAATTGTGTTCTTAAACATTTTTCTTGAATAGGCGAACATTTCTAGAATCAATGAGCATTTTTTTGGAAATTGGTAGAACAACATTTGAAATTCACGAATATTTTTTTGATTTAACGAACATTTTTTGAAATGCATGATCATTTTTTGAATCACCGAACATTTTATGAATCGATAAACTAATTTTTAAGTCACAAACAGTTTTTTGAATTTTTAGGATATTTTCTAATTCAGGAATATTTTTTGAATTGTTGAAGTTTTTGGTCAATTTCATTAACATTTTTAATACACAATTTTTTTTTTAACAATCATGAACATTTTTTATTTCCAGAACATTTTTTTTCAAAATTGCTATTTTTCAAAATTGCGAATATTAAAAAAACCACGAACATTTCTGAATCCATAAATATTTATCAATGATTAAACATATTATTTCAAAATTATAATTTTTTAATTTTCGGAACATTCTTTAACTCCCAAATTATTTAAAGTAGAAAAACCAAAGACGGAAAGAAAAACGAAATTTAAAAAACAGGCCGCCCGGGCATGGTCCGGCCCAAACAGGCGCGCTGCATTTTCTCCTAGCGCACGGTGCGCGGTATAGAAGGTTCCTACTGCATGGGCCGTCCCATGCAAGAATTATCCTGCGTAAAACGTTTTTCTATCACTTATAGGTGGCATTGGTGGGTAATATTTTGCAAGTTAGGGTGCAATTCGTATGATGTACCGCCTGGACCAATAGTCCCTTTATTATTAGGTATAGATATGCGTAGTCAACATGGGAAAAGAACATAGGTTCATGAGAATCTTTCATAATATTCAAGATAGCATAACTTTAATGTATTGTGGGAGCATTGGAGCAAGGGCATCTTCAAGGACGACATGCAAACCGTCCGCATCTGTTCGGACCGCGAAAGCCATCCAACGCGGGCATGTATCGGTCCGCAGGGCGGTCCGAACGCACTTTCTCCCGCAAAACGGAACCAAACGCGGGGGAGTTTTGCGGGAGTCCGAACACGCGAAAGGTCGCTTTCCTCCCCCCTAACCCACCCAAAAGGAAGGCGGAGCCTGCTCTTTTGTAGCAACCCGCACTGTTTCCGCACCAAAATCCCTCACTCTCTTCTTTTGTCCCCCGCCGCTCTCCGCCCAATTCTCGCTTTTTTCTTCCATCCTCTCCTTTCTTCCGTCTTCGGTGCTTGGAACCATCGGAGAACCTGATAGAGATGGAGGCGACGGTGCCGGAGGATCCGAGCATCACGCTCGCCCGGAAGATCAACTCGGTTACGCGGCAGGATTGCCGCGTCAAAGCAAAGGCCGCAAAGGAGGAGAAGATCAAGAAGTTGTTGGCCCCCGATGGGCCTGGTGGTGGCATTGGGCGTAGAGGTCGCGGTGGTCATGGCAGACGTGGCACACGTCGTCGGACGGGCGCGCCCACAGTACCGCCATGGCCGGAGCATTACAAGCCTCCGTACTACTATGCCGCCAAGCAGCTCGGAACCCCCGCCGGAAAGGTGCCTTTCATCGTTGACGTAAATGTGGCGCCGCTCTTCTATGATTATTCTTCGCCGCAGCTCGTCCGGGCGCAGACAAGAGACGAGGAGCAGATGTGTGCCCGCACGCTATTCGCTACAATGCCTAGAGCAGGGGAGCCGACGTACAAAGGTTCGGACCGGGAGATGCTCGACATCATCCATGATTGCGACGGAGGAGAAGGAGTCTGTGAAGACGGGCAGGTGGAAGATTCGAATCCCAATAGTCTAGCAGCAGCAGTCCTACACCCAGACGACCACACATCTGTCCTACACCCAGACCGGCGTGGACAGGCAGCAACAACAACATTGGGCCGTCGGACAACAACGTCCATAGGGGGAGGAGGAGGGGGGACGGCAAGGACAATGATCCGGCTGATATGCTTAGTTTTGTTGCTCACTAGCCGGACATGCATTGTTTTGCTGCTCACTAGCCAGATATGCTTAGTTTTTTTGCTGCTTAATATAGAAATTTTGTACTAACAAACTACAAGGCCAAACATCACACAAGATTCATGTGTGCGGTTCACCCCGCCCGGCTAACCTACTAAAAAAGAAGAAAATTTTGTACCGATAAACTACACGGCCAAACATCAGACAAGATTCATTTGTGTGTTTCACAAGCCCGGCTAACCTTCTAAAAAGAGAAGACCAAATTGAAAACTTATAATATAGAAATTTTGTACCGACAAACTACATGGCCAAACATCAGACAAGATTCATTTGCGTGTTTCACCCGCCCGGCTAACCTTCTAAAAAGAGAAGACCAAATTGAAAACTTATAATATAGAAATTTTGTACCAACAAACTACATGGCCAAACATCAGACAAGATTCATTTGCGTGTTTCACCCGCCCGGCTAACCTTCTAAAAAGAGAAGACCAAATTGAAAACTTATAATATAGAAATTTTGTACCGATAAACTACACGGCCAAACATTAGACAAGATTCATTTGTGTGTTTCACCCGCCCGGCTAAGCTTCTAAAAAGAAGACCAAATTGAAAACTTATAATATAGAAATTTTGTACCGTCAAACTACATGGCCAAACATCAGACAAGATTCATGTGTGTGGTTCACCCGCCCGGCTGGCTTTCTAAAAAAGGAAGATATAAAAAAGGGCTGAACACACCATGTCAGTGTGCTAAGAGAGGTTTTGAATGCACAACCGGAAATCATTTATCATTGATTGCAATTGTTTTTGGTAGCTTACCAAGCTGCCTGCTTGGTGTCAAGTACACTAAGAATCAACATTATAAACATGTGTGACCAGGTTTGCATAAGCGGTATGGGACTACTAATTCAGAAGCACCAAAAAGCAAGTACACGTGTTGGTTGGATCGACTAGGCGAGTACGCTGGGCCTTAGCCCAGTAACAAGATAGCCACGTCCCCGCTAAAAAAAAAAAAGATAACCACGTCCTTTACTCCCGATGCGGGTGACTCTGGGCGTTGGATCTGCTCTGCTCTCTACCGTGCTGCGTTGCTGGCCGTAAGAAACTTGGGAGGGTGACTTTGCGTTGCTGGCCGGCCGTTCGGTTTTTGGTAGCAGAATATGATTGACCAGCTGCCGTATGTTGCTCTTCTGTTCTTCATGGGGTTCCAGTCCACCGGCCCGACCGTGGCCTGCGCGATCGGCAACGTCGTCCCGGCCATCACCTTCGCTATTGACGACGAGGATGGAGGCGCTTCGGCTCGGGACTCTTGTCGTCCTCAGCGTCGTCGGCTGGGCCGCCTAGCTCGTCATGCATGATGCAGGTATACGATCGTCGGCTGGGCGTCAGAAACCTCTCCGTCTGAACCTTGGACTCGGCATCAGGCTGTACTCCGTGCTCTACATGGTAACTTCCAGCAAGCCCATCATCGTCATTCTCACACCCGATTGCTGGAATACATTGATTCTTTTTTTTTTTTTTGCGAGGTCGGAATACATTGATTCGTATGTACTATATATAATGTGCATGGATATTCAGAGGATTGTCGGGTGGGGTGTCACGTTCGAGGTCATGACGTGGTGCATTCAGGTGCGCGGCCCGCTCTTCGTCTCCATGTGGGCCGTTCTGGACGCGCAGCTGCACGTTGGAATGTACCTCCGTGAGGCCAACTCCAACGCAGGACTCCAAACGAACGTCCGTTTTGTTTGGATTTCGTCCGTTTGGGGTAGGAACGGGATTGTGTTCGTCCGTATTTGCGTTTGCGTCGGCTGTGCGCCCAACGCTCATGAACGCGAGTGCCACCTCTTTAGCTTTAATGTCCGCCATGGTGGCCTCGATCTCGAGCTTCTTGAGTTGAGCGGCCTCCTCGATGTCAAGCTTTCTCTTCTTCATTGACTCCTCCATGCCAATCTTCCTCCTCTCTGCAGCCTCCTCTATGGCAAGCTTTTTGGTTTGGAGCTCTAGATACATCTTCATTTGCTCCTCCTTTCCTTTGCTCCTCCTCTCGTCCCTCATTTTCTTTTGGCTCATCATGTTTTCCAAAGTGCCTTGCAAGGCAATGGCCGACGCGTCACGCCTCTCGTCGGCCTTGGAGTTTGTCTTGCCCCTCGGCCTCTTGAGCAAGTCTCCCTCATCAGCCACGGCCTTCTTCCATCCTTTCTTCTTCCGAGCGGCATATTGGTCTTTGAACTTGGCACAATCTTTGATGAGCACCCAACAATACGTGAGAGTAAACGGCTTGTTCTTGTGCCGGGCATTGAAGGCTTTCAAAGATTGAAATGCCTACACAATAATTCATGATGACGCTAATGCAATAGCGAAGGACACAATATGTATGAAAATGAAAAGCAAGCCAACATAAATGGACACAAAATAAAAAGGCAAGAAGTTCATACCAAGTCACCAATGCCAAGGCCACTCACGGGACGGGCTTGGACGCTCTCAAGTGCGGCACAATACTTGTTGCGCTCTTGTTGAATGAACCCCCTTCTCTTTTGGATTGAGTTGATGTTGTGAGTACTCTCAAATTTGTAGGGGGGCAAACTTCCTTCGCTCATGGATGGTTTTGTGAACCCTTGTCCAAAAGATGATACCTTTTTGCTCGGCGCCTTTAATCGGATCTTCTCCTATCTCAATCCAACTCTCGCAAATCAATTTGTCCTCTTTTTGGGTGTATGATCCCGTACGAATACTTTGCTTCCTCTTTTATGCATCGGCCCTTTTGGTGAGCTCATCAATAAACACCAATGGCTCTTGCGAAATGTCGAGCTCCTCCTCCTCATCTTCACAATACAAGTCATCATCATCATGCCATGAGTTACCATGGTCGTCCTCCTCTTCATCATGGCCGGCGAAATCAGTGTCCTCGTAGTGGCCGCGGCCGTCCTGGCTCTGGGTCTCCTCGGGATCGAAAGTCTGGCCTTGGCCGTCGAGCTGGAAGGCCTCGCCACGGCCCTCGAAGATGACGATCTCCATGCGTGCCGACCAATCAGGGTCGTCGGCTGTGGGCATCGGCTATGCCATTCCATCGAATAGCTTGTGGACGCCAGCGAAGCCTGCCCTCGGACACGACCGGGGCTGCTTCCTTTGCGTCCCGTCGGACGTGTGGCCAGCGCCACTGTACCCCAGCACCCCGTTGAGGTCGAAGACATCCGCGGGTGTGGCCGGAGCGACCACGCTGCCCTCCAGCGACGTGGAGAACCGTGTCTGCCCATGGCCGTAAGGCGGCGGACCGGGTGTGGTGGACGAGCTCGGCGACCGGTGCTGAGGAGGGCGACCGGCCGACGGTCCCGTGCTCGCCGCGGCCATGGAAGCGACCGAAAGGATGGCCAGCGATGGTCGTGCCAACCCTAGCATGAGGAGGGCGTGCACCTTGGCGACGATGGATTCTTTCTCGTCGGCGTCGGCCTGATGCTGCGCATGACGCCGCGTGGCGATGTCGGCGGTGTGGGCCGCAGCGGGCGTGCACTCAGGAAGAGGCTTCCTGGGACCCTTAAGGAACCTTCTTCTTCGCCTTAGGGGGCGCGGCCGCGGCCGCCTCGCCGGGGTTCGTCGGGTCGCCGTCCATGGAGGCGGGAGGGGAGCGGCCGCGCGGGAGGGTTTGAACGAAATGGAGGAAAAATGAGAGGGGTGTGTCACCAACGGGAGGGCCAGGGGAGGACAAAGGCGCGCGTCCCGCCCGTCCACGCGCTGTCCGTTTGACCGCAAACGCGGCCCAAACTTGGGCTGGGAGTGGGTCGAAAGCGGATCGAAAACGGACATTTGTCCGTTTACTCCCGCGCGTTGGGCCGCGATTTTTGTCCGTTTACTCCCAAACGAACGCGGACGGACGATTTGTGGTCGTGCGTTGGAGTTGTCCTGAGGCAAGGTAGCTGCCGTCCTCACATTGTTCAGCATTTTTCACTTTGTGGGAATCCTGACGTTCCCCCCCCCCCCCCCCCCTTAGCTGTAATAAGTTAATATATTTTCTTTAGCTATACCACTGTTTCTTCTATATACTTTACTTATACTAGAGCAAAAATATTATTTCCTAAATCCACCCGCTAGGTGTGTCTGTTGATTAGTACCATCAGATTGTCCCACCTAATTAGGTCTAATAGCCTGGATTAATCTAATCAATCACCAGGTTAGCAATTAGCAATAACTAGAACAATGCATTTGCGTTGTTACGGGTAGAAGTCGAATGTCCGTGCGTTGCCATGAAATAATTAAAATATAGACACACTGACCAAATTATTCTTTTAATTCAGACATACACGTTAATCATCAGTGGCAGAGCTTGGCCTAAATAATTGGGGGTACTGGGCTTATGTTTCATGGTCAAACAATAAGTATATATTAGAGAAAACTTCATCGGCTGGGTGGACCACGGCCTACTCGGCGTTGCCGTAGCTCCGCCACTGTTAAGCATGGTGGTATCTGGTTTTCATTATACAACGTCCCGATAGTCTTCATGTCTCCTTAACAAGCCAAATCGCTCACAACCTGTTGAGGGTACAAGCCTGGCAATAGTACTGAGGGGTATGAATAAGGGCGGAGCCTAGCTATGGCACAGGTGTATCACTCGGATTTAGCGAGTTCGGGCACCTCTCGGAGAGGTAAAGACCCTACGTCTCGTGCCCGGGGGCTTGTGTTTTCTCTGAGGGTGTATGATTACAATGGATGCTGAACCCACGTCACAGAGCTCGGGGGTGGTTTATATAGAGTGCGTTAGGACCCGCCGAGCATCATTACAAGGGTAATTAATGCGAATAACTACGGGACTTACTAGAAACAACAGTCCTAACTACAACAGTTACAGGTAACGGTAGCCATGAATGCACTTCATGTGTGGCGTTAAGTCCCTCGACCGTTGAAGCTCCTACGTCGTCCACGCTCCTTCTCTGTCCAAGTGTTGGTGATTGACCGACTGACTGGGAGGCGTCCGAGTGACTCCATAGATCCGAGTGGACTCGGTGTATGCATCTGAAAGCCTCTGTAGTCCTGATACCTTAATGACCATGTGGGACCCTAGGTGGGCTCTGGATGTCCGGTCCTTGACCCTACCACTAGTAGGTGACCCCATCATTAGCCCCCGAATCGGTTGAGGTTTAATTGGTCGAGTGGACGGCACTTCGGAGTGTTGTCGGCGCCTACGGGGTGCCTGGAAAATAGCTCAGGGCTTCTTACACTCGGCTCCAAGATGAAGCGACAACGGATTCAAAATTGTAGGTTTTCGAATGATCTAATTGGTTTGACAGTTTTATGCAATCGGATGCTACTCGGTTGTCTCTCGGGAGAGACACCCCAGTGACTGACGTGTGAGCTTGTCGGGAACTCCAAGTGATCGCAGGGTGACCCTTCTTGTGTCCCTGGGGAACTCCCTTGATCAAGCTCGTGAGCATCTGAGTGTGCAGAGACTCGTGGGGAGTATTCGACGGACTGAAACGTGTCATTTTAGGCAAGTGGACGCGGAGACCACTCGGTCCAATTCGCTGCGAAAATTTTGCGGATTTGAAACGTGAGCGACGCGGGCGCGTGCGTGGGAGCGGTTCCATCGCGGTAGTGGGGAAAGTGAGCGCGGCGCCCCGATCATTGCGTCGGGAATTCCACCACGTGCTCCAGAGGCGCTGTCCGCAGGATCCTGCGGATCTCCGCCATGTGCGCTGATTTATGGCTGAAGATACGCCTGTCTGGGGTATAAGAGCAGCGGGCGGAGAGAGAGATGAGTATCAGATCTCATTTCCCCCCGTCGACTCCTTCGCCCTTCCGCAACTCTGCCGAATCCTTCCGCCCAACTCCCTCCAGCGACTTGCCTCTCAGCGCCAGCCCGACCGCAGAAGATGACGAGGATCTCGACTGCGAAGGCCGAGCGGGCAAAGAAGGGCTCGCATGGGTCCTCCTCGAGCGCTAGTGCACCGACGGGGGGATCCAGGGCGACTAGCTGGTGTCGCGAGTCACCGAAGGCCGCCCGCGGGAGCTGGAGAGCCAAGGGCTCGTGGCCGCTGGGAGCTGGTGCCTGTCGGAGGCGGGTGAGCTCGAACCGTCACCACAGGGGGACGAGCGAGTCCTCCTGGTGACTCACATCGAGCGAGGTTTCTCTCTGCCCGCGCATCCATTCTTCCGCACCTTTCTCGACTTATTCGGGGCGCAACTCCACCGTCTCCCCCCCCAATGCTATTTCTTATTTGCCAGCCTTTGTCTCCCTCTGTGAAAACTTTATCGGTTGTCCTCCCCATTGGGGGCTTTTCAAACATCTCTTTACTTGTCGGGCCATGACTGTTAAGAAATCCTCTCCGAGAGGGGAGAAAACCAACGTAGTTCAGTTGTGCGGCGGTTTAGGCATACAACTTAGGGGGAAGGGTAGTTTCCCATAGATGTCATTCCCCGACTCAGTGAAAGGCTAGCAGGATTCTTGGTTTTATTGCAAGGACATTTCAGTCGCCGCTGGTCAGTCGGGCCTCCCGCCGTACTCGGCGGAACGAGTGTGATCGCTTCCGTCCCTGACCGTGTCCAAGGAGGAGAGAACGGATGTAGATATTCTGGTGATTGCGGTGGTCACCCTAGTGAGGAAGGGTATCAATGGGATGGACCTATTGGAGGTCTTCTTCCAGCAGAGGATCCAACCCCTGCAGGCAAGGGCCCATCCGATGTGGATGTACGAGGGGCCGAGTGACCCTACGAGGACCCACCCGGTGGAGCTTGACATGAAAGTGTTGGAGGCGAAGCTCATGGACGTTACTCCGACACGGGACAACCCTAGGGGAACCAGGCTGGTGGCCCCCTTCTCCAAGGAGAACCCGCCGATTGAGGTAATCTCGAGTTTGTCTTGTCCAAGTGATTTTTGCGCTACTTGACTGTTCTTTGACTCGGGTGTTTGTTGTCTTCTCACTCGACAGAGTTTCACAGAGATGATAAGTGTAGTGCCGGTTGTGAACCGCGCACTGATGACCCACAAGTATAGGGGGTCAATCGTAGTCCTTTCGAGAAGTAAGAGTGTCGAACCCAACGAGGAGCAGAAGGAAATGACAAGCAGTTTTCAGCAAGGTAATTTCTGCAAGCACTGAAATTGTAGGTAACAGATAGTTTGATAGCAAGGTAATTGGTAACGAGCAAGTAATGGTAACGGTAACAAGGTGCAGCAAGGTATCCCAATCCTTTTGAGGGGCCAGAACAATCACTAGTAATAGGCAAAGTGTTCTTGAGGGTACACGGGAATTTCGTCTAGTCACTTTTACCATGTTGGTTTGATTCGTGTTCTCTACTTTGATAATTTGATATGTGGGTGGACCGGTGCTAAGGTGTTGTTCTTACTTGAACTAACAACCTACTTATGATTAACCCCCTCGCAAGCATCCGCAACTACGAGAAAAGTATTAACACAAAGTCTAACCATAGCATTAAACATGTGGATCCAAATCAGCCCCTTACGAAGTAGCGCATAAACTAGGGTTTAAGCTTCTGTCACTCTAGCAACCCATCATCTAATAACTACTCCACAACGCATTCCCTTAGTCCCATGAATGGTGAAGTGTCATGTAGTCGACGTTCACATGACACCACTAAGGGAAATCACAACATACATATCATCAAAATATCGAACACATCAAATTCACATGATTACTCGCAACATGACTTCTCCCGTGACCTCAAGAACAAAGGTAACTACTCACAAATAATAATCATGCTCAAGATCAGAGGAGTAATGAATAGCATAATGGATCTGAACATATAATCTTCCACCAAATAAACCATATAGTAATCAACTACACGAGGTAATCAACACTACTAGTCACCCACACGTACCAATCTGAGGTTCCGGTACAAAGATTGAACACAAGAGATGAACTAGGGTTTGAGAGGAGATGGTGCTGTTGAAGATGTTGATGAAGATTGGACTCCCAAAGATGAGAGAGGTGTTGGTGATGACGATAGCTTCGATTTCCCCCTCCGGGAGGGAAGTTCCACCGGCGGAATCGCTCCGCCGGAGGGCAAAAGTGCTCCCTTCCCAAGTTTCGCCTCGAGGCGGCGGCGCTTCGTCCCGAAAGTCCTCCTCCTAATTTTTTTAGGTTTTTTGGGAATATATACCAGGAGATGGGCTCCGGAAGTGGGCCTGGGTGAGCACTACCCACCAGGCCGCGCCAGGGGGTGCCTGGCACGCCCTGGTGGGTGCTCCTCACCAGGTGGCCCCCCTCCGGTAGATTCTTGCTCCAGTATTTTTATTAATTCCAAAAATAATCTCCGTAAAGTTTCAGCTTCATTGGAGTTGTGCAGAATAGGTATCTCTGACGTGCTTTTCTTGGGTCCAGAATTCCAGCTGCCGGTATTCTCCCTCTTTGTGTAAACCTTGCATATTATGAGAGAAAAGGCATTAATATCACTACCCAAAGCATTATTATTCAACAAAACAAAGTAAATAACAGTAGGAAATCATGATGCAAAATTGACGTATCAACTTCCCCAAGCTTAGACCTCGCTTGTCCTCAAGCGAAAGCCGATATTGAAAAGCATGTCCACATGGTTTGAGAGAGAGGTGTCGATAAAAACAAAATACGGACATAGAAGCATCATTCTTAATAACATAACAGCAACAAACTCTAACATAAGAACTTATTTCAATATATTTTTATCATAAAGCTTCTCATGAACAAGTAACAATTCATCACAACATAGAAGTATGACGCATAAACCTTATTGGAAACCAACAAACTGTGTTCTCAGTCAACTTTGCAACTACAATTCATCATATTTTCAGGAAGGGTCTCATGTAGGAGCCTTTTGGCAAGTCCACATACTCAACCATCATTTAGTCTTCTATGATTGCTAACGCTCACGGCATACCCATGAACAAAAAGTTTCAACCGGACACATAGGAAGATAGGGGCTTATAGTTATGCCTCCCAACGTATTCACCTCAAGGGTGATGTCAACAATAATAACTCATGCCCACTCATATCCAACTGGATATATGTGCCTAGATCTTTCCTCACCACATGATGCTTGCAAAGGAAAAAAGTAAAAAGGAATAGAGAAGAATACTTTGACTCTTGCATAAAAGTAAAAGATAGGCCCTTCGCAGAGGGAAGCAGAGGTTGTCATGCGCTTATTGGTTTGTATGCCCAATCCCTTAATGTAAAAGAATGTCACGCTATATTGCCCCCTATGATAGCAACCTTTATTATGTAGTCCGTCGCTTTTATTACTTTGCCATCATAAGTTCGTATAACGCTCAATTTTCTCTTACACTAATTGATCAAAACACTTTTAGAAGCAATTTTTATTGCCTTGTTGCACCGATGACAACTTACTTGAAGGATCTTTCTCGATCCATAGGTAGGTATGGTGGACACTCAAGGAAAGAGTTTGGGTTTAGGTTTTTGGATGCACAAGTAGTATCTCTACTTAGTGCGGAATTTTTGGCTAGTAAAGATTTTGAGCAAGCTATACGAGATAGATTTGGGGTAGCGCCAATTGAAGAGAAGCTTGTCCAACATCGTCTGAGATGGTTTGGACATATTCAACACAGGCCTCCAGAAGCCCCAGTGCATAGCGGACGGCTAAAGCATGCTGATAATGTCAAAAGAGGCTGGGGTAGACCGAACTTGACATGGGAAGAGTCCGTAAAGAGAGATCTGAAGGATTGGAGCATCACCAAAGAACTAGCCATGGACAGGGGTGCGTGGAAGCTTGCTATCCATGTGCCAGAACCATGAGTTGGTCGCGAGATCTTATGGGTTTCACCTCTAGCCTACCCCAACTTGTTTGGGACTAAAGGCTTTGTTGTTGTTGTTGTTGTAAAGATTTTGAGCAAGCACCACATGTTGAAGGATCTATGACAATATAACTTCTATGTGGATATGAACAAACATAAATCATTACGTTGTCTTCCTTGTCCAACGTCAACAATTTTGACATATAATATTTGATGGGGGCTCACAATCATAAAAGATGTCCAAGATAGTGTATTTGCATGTGAATCTTCTCTTCCCTAATTAATTCTTTCATGAATTGCATCATTGACCAATGCTATGTTTGTCAATCTCCAATAAATTTTACTACTTATACTTTTCCTTATGTGATGTCATTACTCACCATAAGATTAGCATATGATTCTTTTCATTTATTTGATTGCAACAAGAAAGTAGAGAAGCAAAAACTCAAACTAAACTTTATTATATAACTTTCACACGATTACATAGATAGGTAGGCCACAAAACTAACACACGAAAATAGATCACGCTAAAATTTTATTCGACTAAGGCAAAGGAAACTAAAAAAAGAACTAAAATAGGTAAAGGTGAATAAAAGTGGTGGTGATACGATACCGGGGCACCTCCCCGAATCTTGGCTCAAGCCAAGGGGAGTGCCCATACCCATGTACTCAAGTCTCCTTCAGTGGTGGTGATGAAGAAGGTGGAGGTGTTGATGTGATGTCACACTTTAGCTTCAGAAGATCCTCCAATTTGCGGATGACTCTCCTAAGATTGTCGATGTGTTCTTGCAACAAGATATTTTCACGGATGAGAAATTTATTCTAAACACGAACCGCTTCGAAGGTTCTAAAGGCTTCAATTTCAATAGGGGTGAGATGACTGTAATAAGGTTGAAGGATATCTTCTTCCTCTCCCTCCTTTGCTGGTGTGAGTTGATCTCCTTCAGGGAGATAATCCACCTTAGCTTCATTGTCCTTCTTCTCCTTGTAGGCTTCTTCCGGCTCCTCCCTCTTCAACTCTATCTTCATTAGCCAGGCATCTTCTTCCATATTGTTAGGAGAGGGAGAAGACATGATGCCTGACTTGACAAATCTGATAGGAAAACAACAAGAAGCAAGAACAGAGGATTTTTCTGCGATGCGGTCGTCAAAACAGTCGGGGGTATATATAGAGAATTTTTATTTTTATTCTTGGGAGACAAGTATTTGGAAGGAAAACGGAGTCGGGAAGGCATCTGAGGTGGGCAGCACCCACCAGGGCGCGCCCAGGGGTGCCTGGGCGCGCCCTGGTGTATCGTGCTCACCTCGATCACCTTCCGGTTTATTTTTTTATTCCTAAAATTCTAAAATATTCCAAAACTGACAGAAAATATTTTTGCGGATTTTTCGGAGTCCGTTTACTTACCGTATCACGTACCTCCTATTTTTAAGTATTCTGGAGTGTTCCAGAAGGTTTCTTTTATGTGTTCCTCCCGTGTCATGGTTTGGATAACATTGCTTTCAACGTTAATAGGCGTACCTGAGATATAATGCTTAATTCTTTGGCCATTGACCACCTTCGGGTTAGTACCTTCGGCGTTATTAATCTTGGTAGCTCCAGAACGATAAACCTCTTCAATAATATATGGTCCTTCCCATTTGGAGAGGAGCTTACCTGCAAAAAATCTTAAACGAGAGTTGCACAAAAGAACATAGTCTCCTATTTTGAATTCCTGCTTTTGGATTCTTTTGTCATGCCATCTCTTTACTTTTTCTCTTTACTTTTTCTTTGAATAGCTTGGCATTTTCATACGCTTGGATTCTCCATTCATCTAGTGAGCTAATATCAAATAGCCTCTTCTCACCGGCAAGTTTGAAATCATAGTTGAGTTCTTTAATTGCCCAAAATGCTTTATGTTCTAGTTCTAAAGGCAATTGACAACTTTCCCATACACCATTTTATATGGAGACATACCCATAGAATTTTATAAGTTGTTCAATAGGCCCAAAGTGCATCATCTAATTTCTTAGACCAATTCTTACGAGACCTATTGACAGTTTTTTGTAATATTACTTTTATTTCTCTATTGCTAAGTTCTACTTGACCACTAGATTGAGGATGATAGGGTGATGCAATTCTATGGTTAACATCATATTTAGCAAGCATCTTATGGAAAGCACCATGAATAAAGTGTGAACCACCATCGGTCATTAAATATCTAGGGACTCCAAACCTCGGAAAGATGACCTCTTTAAGCATTTTAATGGAAGTGTGGTGATCAACACTACTAGTTGGAATAGCTTCTACCCACTTAGTGACATAATCAACCGCAACTAAAATATGAGTGTACCCGTTAGAGGAAGGAAAAGGCCCCATATAATCAAAACCCCACACGTCAAATGGTTCAACAACAAGTGAATAATTCATAGGCATTTCTTGACGCTTACCGATATTACCAATTCTTTGACATTCATCACAAGACAAGACAAACTTACGAGCATCTTTGAAAAGAGTAGGCCAATAAAATCCGGATTGCAATACCTTATGAGCAGTTCTATCTCCCGCATGATGTCCTCCATAAGCTTCGGAATGACATTTCCGTAGGATCTGTTCCTGTTCATGCTCAGGTACACAACGCCTAATAATACCATCTACTCCTTATTTATAAAGATGTGGGTCATCCCAAAAGTAATGTCTCAAGTCATAGAAGAATTTTTTCTTTTGTTGGTATGTGAAACTAGGTGGTATATATTTAGCAACAATGTAATTAGCATAGTCATCATACCAAGGTGTGTTGTGTGAGACACTTATTGCAGCTAACTGTTCGTCAGGGAAACTATCATCAATAGGTAGTGGGTCATCAAGAATATTTTCTAACCTAGACAAGTTATCAGCTACGGGGTTCTTAGCTCCTTTCCTATCAACGATATGTAAGTCAAATTCTTGAAGCAAGAGAACCCACCTAATGAGTCTAGGTTTGGCATCTTTCTTTTCCATGAGATATTTTATAGCAGCATGATCGGTGTGAACAATAACTTTGGAGTCAACAATATAGGATCTAAATTTATCACAAGCAAACACAACTGCTAAAAATTCTTTTTCAGTAGTGGCATAATTCCGTTGGGCACTATCTAGAGTTTTACTAGCATAATGGATAACATTCAATTTCTTATCAACTCTTTGTCCTAGGACAGCACCAACAACATAATCACTAGCATCACACATAATCTCAAAAGGCAAGTTCCAATCAGGTGGTTGAACGATAGGTGCAGAGGTTAAGGCTTTCTTGAGTGTTTCAAAGGCTTCCACACAATCATCATCAAAAACAAAGGGAATATCCTTTTGCAAAAGATTAGTAAGAGGCCTAGAAATTTTAGAGAAGTCTTTAATGAACCTCCTATAAAAACCAGCATGACCAAGGAAACTTCGAATACCTTTAATATCTTTAGGACATGGCATTTTCTCAATTGCATCAACTTTAGATTTATCCACCTCAATATCTCGCTCAGATATTTTATGCCCCAAGACAATACCTTCATTAACCATAAAGTGGCACTTCTCCCAATTCAAGACAAGATTAGTTTGTTCACATCTCTGCAAAACTCGATCAAGGTTGCTTAAGCAATCATCAAAAGAAGTTCCGTAAACGGAAAAATCATCAATGAAAACCTCCACAATCTTTTCACAAAAATCAGAGAATATAGCAGTCATACATCTTTGAAAGGTAGCAGGTGCATTGCATAAACCAAAAGGCATACGTCTATAAGCATAGGTTCCAAAAGGGCAAGTAAAGGTGGTTTTCTCTTGATCGGATTGTGACACAGGTATTTGAGAGAAGCCAGAATATCCGTCCAGAAAACAAAAGTGTGTGTGCTTAGATAGTTTTTCTAGCATTTGATCAATGAAAGGCAGAGGGTAATGATCTTTTCTAGTAGCTTTATTTAATTTTCTAAAATCAATTACCATTCTATAGCCAGTGACAACTCTTTGTGGAATGAGTTCATTCTTATCATTAGGAACAACGGTAATACCTCCTTTCTTAGGGACACAATGAACGGGACTTACCCATCTACTATCAGCTATGGGATAGATTATACCTGCTTCCAGAAGCTTTAATATTTCAGTTCTTACCACTTCTTTCTTCTTAGGATTCAATCGCCGTTGGTGATCAACAACGGGTTTAGCATCTGGTTCCATATTGATCTTGTGCTGACATAGAGTGGGACTAATGCCCTTAAGATCATCAAGAGTATATCCAATGGCAGCCCGGTGCTTCCTCAGAACTTTCAATAATCTTTCTTCTTCATGTTCTGAAAGGTTAGCACTAATAATAACAAGATATATCTTTTTCTCATCAAGATAAGCATACTTCAAAGTGTCAGGCAATTGTTTCAATTCAAACACAGGATCACCTTTAGGTGGAGGAGGACCTCCAAGAGTTTCCATAGGCAAATTGTGTTTCAAGAGAGGTTGTTGTTCGAAGAAAATTTGATCTATTTCATTTCTTTCACGCATGTGCATATCATTTTCATGGTCGAGCAAATATTGTTCTAAGGGATCAGTAGGAGGCACAGCAATAGAAGCAAGTCCAATTATCTCATCTTCACTAGGTAACGCTTTATCACGAGGTTGTCTACTAAAATTGGAAAAATTAAACTCATGAGACACATTACCAAAACTGACACCGACAGTTTGTTTTTCACAATCTATCATAGCATTGACGGTTCTCAAGAAAGGACTACCAAAGATAATGGGACAAAAGTCATCTTGTGGGGAACCAAGAACTAGAAAATCAGTAGGGTATTTTACTTTCCCACACAAGACTTCAACATCTCTAACAATCCCAAGTGGTGTGATAGTATCTCTATTAGCAAGTTTAATAGTGACATCAATATCTTCCATTTCAGCAGGTGCTATTTCATTCATAATTTCTTGGTATAAGGTAAAAGGGATAGCACTCACACTAGCACCTAAATCACATAAACCAAGGTAGCAATGATCTCCTATTTTAACTGAGACAACGGGCAAGCCTTCTATAGGTCTATGTTTATCTTTCTTATAAGGCTTAGCAATTCTAGCAGCTTCATCACAAAGGTAAATGACATGCCCATCAATATTTTCTTCCAAGAGATCTTTAACCATAGCAACACTAGGTTCTACTTTAATTTGCTCAGGGGGTTTAGGTGCTCTTATATTACTCTTACGAACCACGGTTGATACCTTAGCCTGTTCCTTTATCCTAACAGGGAAAGATGGCTTTTCAATATAAATAGTAGGCACAACAGGATCAATATTGTAAAAGATGGTTTCTTCTTTAGCTATGACCTGTCCTTTAATTTCTTCTTTAACAGGGGGATGATATTTAAACCACTTCTCCTTAGGGAGATCAACATGAGTAGCAAATGCTTCGCAGAAAGAGGCTACTATCTTAGAGTCAAGTCCATATTTAGTGCTAAACTTGTGAAAAGTATCGGTATTCATAAAAGATTTAACACAATCAAATTCAAGCTTTATACCTGACTCATTACCTTCGTCCAGTTCCCAATCTTCAGAGTTGCGTTTAATTCTTTCCAAAAGATCCCACTTGAAATCAATAGTCTTCTTCATATAAGAACCAGTGCAAGAAGTATCGAGCATGGATTGATCATTATGAGAAAGCCGAGCATAAAAATTCTGAATGATAACTTCCCTCGGAATGTCGTGATTGGGGCATGAATATAACATTGACTTAAGCCTCCCCCAAGCTAGAGCGATACTTTCTCCTTCACGAGGCCAAAAATTATATATATAATTCCGATCACGATGAACTAGATGCATAGGATAATACTTTTGATGGAATTCCAATTGCAAACGATTCCAGTTCCACGATCCAAGATCATCACATAGCCTATACCATGTCAATGCTTTTCCCTCCAAAGATAAAGGGAAAACCTTCTTCTTAACTTCATCTCCGGGTAAACCTGCAAGCTTAAATAATCCAAATATTTCGTTCACATATAAGAGATGCGTATCAGGATGTTCAGTTCCATCTCCTGCATAAGGTTTAGCAAGCAAGTGTTCTACCATACCCGAAGGAATTTCATAAGCAACATTTTCAGTAGGTGCTATAGGTTGAGGGGTAACTAATTGTGGTTCCGGTCGAGGTGAAGATACCCCGAACAAACCCCTCAAAGGATTGTTCTCCATAGTAGCAAATAGCAATAAATTTCAGCACGTAGTATAAGTTTTTCCTTACCGATTTCCACTTACCAAGAGCGCTTCACTCCCCGGCAACGGCGCCAGAAAAGAGTCTTGATGACCCACAAGTATAGGGGGTCAATCGTAGTCCTTTCGATAAGTAAGAGTGTCGAACCCAACGAGGAGCAGAAGGAAATGACAAGCGGTTTTCAGCAAGGTAATTTCTGCAAGCACTGAAATTGTAGATAACAGATAGTTTGATAGCAAGGTAATTGGTAACGAGCAAGTAACGGTAACGGTAACAAGGTGCAGAAAGGTAGCCCAATCCTTTTGAGGCAAAGGACAGGCCAGAACAATCACTAGTAATAGGCAAAGTGTTCTTGAGGGTACACGGGAATTTCGTCTAGTCACTTTTACCATGTTGGTTTGATTCGTGTTCGCTACTTTGATAATTTGATATGTGGGTGGACCGGTGCTAAGGTGTTGTTCTTACTTGAACTAACAACCTACTTATGATTAACCCCCTCGCAAGCATCCGCAACTACGAGAAAAGTATTAAGACAAAGTCTAACCATAGCATTAAACATGTGGATCCAAATCAGCCCCTTACGAAGTAGCGCATAAACTAGGGTTTAAGCTTCTGTCACTCTAGCAACCCATCATCTAATAACTCCTCCACAATGCATTCCCTTAGGCCCATGAATGGTGAAGTGTCATGTAGTCTACGTTCACATGACACCACTAAGGGAATCACAACATACATATCATCAAAATATCGAACACATTCAAATTCACATGATTACTCGCAACATGACTTCTCCCGTGACCTCAAGAACAAAGTTAACTACTCACAAATAATAATCATGTTCAAGATCAGAGGAGTAATGAATAGCATAATGGATCTGAACATATAATCTTCCACCAAATAAACCATATAGTAATCAACTACACGAGGTAATCAACACTACTAGTCACCCATAGGTACAAAGATTAAACACAAGAGATGAACTAGGGTTTGAGAGAAGATGGTGCTGTTGAAGATGTTGATGAAGATTGGCCTCCCAAAGATGAGAGAGGTGTTGGTGATGACGATAGCTTCGATTTCCCCTCCGGGAGGGAAGTTTCCCCGGCGGAATCGCTCCGCTGGAGGGCAAAAGTGCTCCTGCCCAAGTTCCGCCTCGAGGCGGCGGCGCTTCGTCCCAAAAGTCCTCCTCCTATTTTTTAGGTTTTTTTGGGAATATATACCAGGAGATGGGCTCCGGAAGTGGGCCTGGGTGAGCACCACCCACCAGGCCGCGCCAGGGGGTGCCTGGCGTGCCCTGGTGGGTGCTCCTCACCAGGTGGCCCCTCTCCGGTAGATTCTTGCTCCAGTATTTTTTATTAATTCCAAAAATAATCTCCGTAAAGTTTCAGCTTCATTGGAGTTGTGCAGAATAGGTATCTCTGACGTGCTTTTCTTGGGTCCAGAATTCCAGCTGCCGGTATTCTCCTTCTTTGTGTAAACCTTGCATATTATGAGAGAAAAGGCATTAGAATCACTCCCCAAAGCATTATTATTCAACAAAAAAAGTAAATAACAGTAGGAAATCATGATGCAAAATGGACGTATCACGCACCCGTTGATGTGGAGAGCGACACCGAGCATCAGGATGGCTCAACAGGAGAGAATGACGACGACGACGTAGACGATGAGGTCGAGGGGGACGACGACGACCCTGAGGAGGGAGATGAGGCGGAGCCCTCTCCGTCGGAGGGTATCCCGACTGAGACCCTCTCGAAAGCGCGCCAGGACCCAGGAGCCCGTACCGGCGGCTCCAAGTGGCCGAGTGCCTCTAAATTAACTGCGTCGACCCTTCCGACCCGCAGCTCCAAGCGAGGACGGGGCGAGTCTACTGAGTCGCCCGAGAAGGCGGCCAAGCATCCCAAGATTCCGGCGAACAAACCTCGGAAGGCAGCTCTACCGCGGATCAAGGTGAACTTGCCCGTGGCGTCAACGCAAGCGTCTCTGTCACTTGCCTTTTCTTTTCCGATGAATACTTCTGTCCGGATGATTTGATCTCCCGAATGACTTTTTCTTGCAGCGCTGACACATCGACCGCCTCACTCGACCCTAAGGCTCCTGAGAAGGGCCAAGCGTAAGCTGACGCTATGTCTTCCAAAGGTAATCTTTGCATTCAGTTTGATTTCATTTGACCGTCAAATATCTCCCAAGCTTTCGACATCCGAGTGACACGTTGCTTCAATTCATTGATCTTGATCTTTTGCAGGACCACATGAGGTGATTGAGCTCGACGGGGACGACACGCCTGTTCTGCCAAACCCTCCAGTCGACAGGGACGTCGTGATGCAGGACGCCTACCCTTCCCGAGTGACCACGGCCTCTCCAGCCAAGACTCCAACCCCGATCGTTGATCAGGGAGCCACTCCGAGGGCCGGAGCTGCACTCGGGGCTGCTACGCCTACCCCTTCGTCGGTCTCTGCTGCCACCAACATCTTCACACTGCACCATGTCCCTGAGGACCAGTGGGAGCGAGCAAGGAAGCCCTGATACAGATGGAGCTCATGAACGGCCGGCTGAAGGAGGCATACAACGCCAGCGAGGCTTTCAAGAAGAATGTCCGAGTAAGTACCCTCGTAAGTACAAACTTCAGTCGGGAAGTATGACTTGCATGTAGTGTAGTTTGTTTTTTGTTTTTGTCCCGACTGGTATTCTCCAGGTCCAGTGGGGGCGCGCTGAGCGCACCCACTTGGTGTAGTCCCCGAGACTGCCATCGACTGTGGCAGTCGGCGGGAGTCTAAGAGTCTTTCAATATTCCGTTGCGGAAAGGTTGCTGCCCGCGAGCACTCGGTGGGCTCGTGAATGGATGTTTCACCTGTATGGATCGAAATCCTTTCGTCTGGAGGGTGGTGGGTTCGCGTGGCCGAGTGTTGTTCCGGTCTGCTGGAACTTGCTCTTGTATCTGATCCCACATTACCTTCCAGTGGGGGGGGGGGGCGGTGGGTCGCGTGGCCGAGTGTTGTTCCGGTCTGCTGGAACTTGCTCTTTTATCTCATCCCACATTACCTTCCAGTGGGGGCGCGCTGAACGCACCCACTGGGTGTAGTCCCTGAGACTACCGTCGACTGTGCTAATCGGTGGGAGTCTTAGAGTCATTTATTTTTGTTTCATTTGACTGTTTGAACAATTTGCCTTGTTGAATCCGACTGGATTTTCTCTCTTTGTTTCTCGTTGGCAGAGTGTCTGCGAGCTCGGAGCTAGATACACTGCCGTGGAGAAGGAGGTGCGGGACCTCAGGATCAGCCTGGAGGCCGAGAAGGCCAAGAGCACGCGTCTAGAGCAAAAAAGTTTTGAGAGAGAACCGAAGAAGTTTCGGAGAGAAACGAAGGTTTTGGAAGAAAACCAAGAAAACCGGAAAAGTTTCAGGTAACACTGAAAAGTCTCTGGAGAAATTGTGGAGGTTCTAGGAGAGTCTAGAACTTTCCAGAGATCACTAGAGGGCACCACATGGCTTCCATCCGAGGCTGAAGCCCTTCGTTGCTTCTAAATGATGCTTCTGAGGGGTTCTCCGGGATTTCTGGTTGAATAGACATGCTTCAAGTATCTCTCATTTATTATTTGTTGATGACAGTCTCCTATTTTTTAAGGGTTCATTGGAGCAAGCTTGGGCATTAAAATATTTGGACGGTTTATGAGGATGGAACATGTGAGTTACTTAGCCTGGATGAGTGCTCCATTATGTCCGGTAAGAAGTGCGATTTGGAAGATCAGATGTCCATCAAGGTTATTCTTAAAATCACAGTTGATCGATTTTGCAAAAAGTTCATCATTTTGAAAAAAGTTCGTCAAATTTAAAAAAATCGATTTAAAACAAGTTCATAGATTTGGAAAAAAGTTTATCAATTTCAAAAAAAAGTTCATCGATTTTGAAAAAAGTGTAAAAACTTGAAAGAGGTTCATTAGCTTTGAGAAAAAAAGTTCACGATTTTGAAAGAAAAGTTCAACACATTTCAAAAAATATCACACAATTAGCAAAAAAGGAAAAATTAAAGAAAAGAAAACAGAAGAAAGGAAAAAGGGAACAAAACTGTTTCCAAGAAAAAGAAAAAAAGAAAGAAGAGAAGGACCAAAAAGCTCAAAGTAAACACAAACAGGTGAGTTAGCCGAGTCGTTAGGGCCCCTGTTCAAGAATTCATCCGATTAACCAGTTAACTTGCCGATTAATTCCTACTCGTAGGGTCACCGAGTAGTCGATTAAGTGATTAATCGCCCGATTAATTGATTAAATGGCCGATTAACTTGCCGATTAGCCTATTAATCCCCAACTCGCCAACCAACCGAGCAGCTACCAGTTAACGATTTCCTCAACAATGGTTAGGGCAGCGCACATATACAAGCGAGATCGCCGTTTCAAATTCTGCCCTCGCTAGCTGTTTTTTTGCGTTTTAATAATAGAAAAAAATAAAAAAGGATCGGCCCAGTGTGGAGGAAAGGTGTGAGGCACATTGCATAAACACCTAAAACAAACGCTTAAGGCGTCGTTTAGGAATTGTCGAGTCGGCTACCACGAGCGTACATGTGACTTCCAGTCCAACCACAAGTCAACCAGCGCTGCTGGCCCAAGCCAAGGCCAAAGGACCACCGCTGCTTCAGACGAACAGCTGACCACCACTGCTTCAGAAAAACAGCTCTTATGTTCCAAAGCCCAAGGCCGGGAAGTAACCAACCGCGTGTCGATAAGGGGCCAGCCCAGGCAAACCCTATTTGGCGCTACAGGCGCCCATTATAGGGTATTTTGCTAAAAGGCGCCTGCAGCGCACACCCCTTTCCGCGCTTGGGCCGACCCAGTTTGCCTTCGTTTTTTTGTTTAAAACTTCAAAAAATGGTGCAATGCTGGGGGTTCGAACATGCACCCCCTTCCCTCGTAGAGACCCTAGTGATCACTAGGCCATCTCGATGTGAATATATTTTTCTTTTCCTCATTTTTGTACTCTCTATATCCAGTTTCTATAAGCCCGGTTTGGGAAGCTTCTTTTTTTCGGTTCGTTACTTGGGTTTTTGTTTTCTTAAATTTGTGGATTTTTTTTCAAATTCGTGAACGTTTTTCCAGTTCGATGAACCTTTTTGCAAATTCGATGAACTTTTTCCAAATTCCATGAACTTTTTTCAAATTCGATGAGCTTTTTTCAAATTCGATTATCTTTTCTCAAATTTCGATGAACTTTTTTTAATTCTATGAACTTGTTTCAAAATTAATGAACTCATTTCAAATTTGATGAACTTTTTTTCCCAACGTAATAAACGTTTTTGAAATTTGTGAACTATTTTTCAAACGATCGATTTTTTTCAGCCGACCCGATCGAATGAGCGATCCTGCTGTCGTCTGATCGATGGAAGCTGGCGCTCCTGCTAATGGGACGACCCATAAGATTGCGCACGTGAGCGCCGGTTCGGCAAGCGGCGCTCGCAGCGCTGACTAGGGGCTCCCGCCAGCCCATGTAAGCGAATACATAGCATGTGAGAAAGACGGGGTTGCCTAAAAAAATGTGAGAAAGACGGGGATCGGCAGCGAAGAAGCCTACAAGTACTTTCCTTAAACCGATCGTCCGTTTCCTAAGGCAAATCTGTTGGAACCGACGATCGACGAACGATCAGACAAGAACACAAAGAGACGAATTTTTTGTCGGGCGACAAACGCCTGCGACGGCGGACGCCCTCGCCCCGGCGACGAACGCCAGGGCCTTTTTTCTGTCCCTGTATTCACTTGGCTCAAACCGAACACACAGCTTACAGTGGTGTTTTATAGCCTCCTGCGGCCCTCGTGCACACGTCCACACGAGCCCCTCGCAAACCGGCATGCCTCGAACGTGAGTCACTCCCTCACCGAGCTATCCGCGAGTCATGCCCAGTGCTTCCGCAACTAACACCTAGCTAGCCACCACGTACGCAGTAATCCAGCTAACAGCATGCATGCAACTAACTACGACAGCCACGCTCGCGCACACACTCTTGGCATGGCTCGACACGCCCAGTGCACGCACACGCACTGATCTTCACCGTCGACGTGTCTTATTTTCCCAACAAAATCTTCCTCCTCCTTGACTCCTCGGTGGTGGGTTTGTGGGTTAGTTTGCAACTGCATGTGTTCTTTGTTGCCATGTGACACTGTTGTAGTCTCAGCCACAATTAATCAACGAATCAACCCCTTATAACCGAGCCCACAACGGACTTCTAACACCATGACACATCAGGAGCCTCCAATTCAAAGAAGCTTAATAACTTGACAGATTAGCCAAACCTGGCACCAAATCCTAGATCCACCCCGGACAATACTACATCATGCATGTAAGAATTTTTGTCGAAAGAGACCACCTGCACAATCGAATTGCCAGAAAAGACCCCCTCTAAGACGATTTGACAAAAAGGACCCCCTCGGCCGTGGCGGCAGACGCGCCAGGCGACACGTGGCACCTGCCACCACGGTGCGAGGCGGCAGGCTGCCTGGAACGGGAATCGGCTGGCGCGACGGAACGGGCTGGCGCTGTGGGCCCCTGCCGCCTGAGGGGCTGGCGGCAGAACTGTAGCAGCCGGGCCCGGCCGCCTCAGGGGCTGGCGGCAGGTCCCCATGCATCTACGTACTCGTCAACGCTAATGATGTAGCTACAAGCACCCGTTTAGGCAGGCAGTCGTACCTTGCTACTGCATTATACGTGTACGTGCTTCCATTTCCATATATGTACTTGCATGCCAACGGGTGGCCGGTTGTACATGCAGTACTTAGTACTTGCATGTTCGCACGTACGTACGTACGTAGTAGTACTGGAATAGCTATAGCTGATTATATATCGCAGTACTGGACGGACGTGTGCATGCATGCGTAGTGGGCAGCAGCAAATGAACAGACCTGCCGCCAGCCCCTGAGGCGGCCGGGACCGGCTGCTACAGTCCTGCCGCCAGCCCCTCAGGCGGCAGGGGCCCACAACGCCAGCCCGTTCCGTCGCGCCAGCCGATTCCCGTTCCAGGCAGCCTGCCGCCTGACACAGTGGCAGCAGGGGCTGCCGCCTCGCACCGTGGCGACAGGTGCCACGTGTCGCCTGGCGCGCCTGCTGCCAAGGCCGAGGGGGTCCTTTTTGTCCTTTTCTGGCAATTCGATTGCGCAGGTGGTCTCTTTCGACAAAAAATCTGCATGTAAAACTATGTTGCGGTGTAACCACAATGCGACATAATTTTTGTCCAAAAGGACCACCTGCCGAGTCGAATTGTCAAAAGAAACCACCTGCGAGTTAAAGTGCCAGATCAGACCCCCTGCCGCCACCAGCGCAGGCGGCCGGCCAGGCGGCTGGGGCCTGCCGCCACCAGCGCTGGCGGCCGGCCGCGATTCCCGTTGCGCCAGCCCCGCGACGGAACGGACGGCAGCTGCGGGCCTTGCCGCCAGCAGCCGAGGCGGCAGCGCGGGCCCGGCCGCCACCAGCCCCGGCGGCAGGTACTGTGCTCGCAGGCGCCGAAAGCGACGCAGGACGGCGCTGATAACGAGGCTGACTGCGCTGATTCCCTGTTGATTTGACTAAAGAAAGATGCTGATTCCTGGGCGGGAAACGGCTGAAATACTGCATCTGTATGCTTTATTTACAGGATGTTGATTCCTACTGTTGCTGTTGTCCGCTTTGTTTGAAAAGACGCTGATGCTGTTGGGCACGCTGGAGACAGCGGAGCTGTTGCTGCGGCGGACGCGTGCGTGTTTTATTTTCTTCTACCGACAACACAGTGCTCCTCCTCTTTATATACGAGATGCCGTTGCCTGCTCTCTCACGCTCTTCTCTTTGCTTCTGCCCATATCGTCCATCGTCCAGCCACACTTCAAAACACCAACGCGCTAGTCAGCATGAGTTTGCCTTGCTCGGATCAAAGCATTAGGCCTAAGAAAATGAAGAGTGCGACTTTGCCTCGGGGGGTGGAAGTACTTCGTTGTTGGTGTGGCGATCTCTGCAAGGTGAAGGAGGTGACGGATTTTTTAGATTGGTTGGGCATGAAGTTTTTCAGGTGCGCCAATTATGAGGAAGATCCACCCGTTGCTATTTCACCGTACGTCAGGCCTCCGGTATGTTTCAGTCATCAAGAATAAAGACGTTGTTGATTTGATATTTATATTTCTATTTTTGTTGTAGTCTCCTCCGCCTCTGTGCATGTACTATCGTTGGATTGACACGAAAAAACCGGACTGGGCAGTGACCGAGATTCGTGAAAGAGGTCGTCGTGCATGGGCAAGTTTGGACGTGGAAGAGCGCCGCGCGAAGGCGGCAGCAGAGGAGAAATCAGAGCAGGAGAGAGAATGGCAAGAGTATTGTGTGAAGCAGAGGGCTTTTCTTGATGAGATGAAGAAGAAAAACCGAGAAGAGGGACTTCGACTGGCGGAGGTTCAACGACAGCGACAGGAGGCCCGTGAGGCTGAGAGGCAGATAAAGAAAGAAAGGGCTCGTGCAGCCAAGGCAGCAGAAGAAGCTGGTGATGGAAAAGGAAAATATCCACGTTGGACTCGGTAGATTTATGTTATTGTATCCTAAAATTCGCATTGCAGCAAGTTGTATCTTAAAATTCGCAGCAAGTTGTATCTTAATTTGAACATGTTAATTTTTATGTATCTTATTTTATGCATATTATTTTATGTATCTTATTTTATGCATGTTATTTTCAATGCATCTGAATTTCAACAGTTTAATGTATCTTATTTTATACATGTTATTTTCAATTTAAAAAGAATGCCTCGAAATAAACCGAGAACTTTTATTTCGTCATACTACATAGATGTCTCGTACATACATCTGAAAGTTGGAAACTGACATAGATAGATAGAATAGTTCGCACACATAGATAGACGAATTACCCTACGCGACGACGGCCAGCTGGCCTTTCCCGACAACCGGAAGGTGACAAGCGAGTAGGGGGTCGGTGTTCACGAAGACCACGACCGTACTGCCCCTCTTCTTCCTATGTCTGCGACTCATGCATAGGTGGTGGAGTCTGCAATCCATATTGAGATGATGATTCGAAATTATAGGTGTATGGTTGTGACTGGTAAGGGATATAAGATGGGCCAATAACGTCCGTCTCGAAAAAGTCATTCAATAATCCTGGGACCCTGCATCGAGGATCAAGGAATTCTGTGAGTATGTCTTTGTTTACGCCACGCTGGGTTTCTTCATCTTCCCATGATGTATCATTACTTTCCTGCACAGAAAAACCGTATGTAAATAAAAGTCATGTAAATGTTGTACGCTTGTAATTGCTTATTATGGTTGAACATACCTGAGCGGTGTTGTAGCTTTGTGATCCCTCGCCCCTAGTGTGCTGGTTTATGTCAGGAAAACGAGTCTCCTCGGGCATCCTGATCCCTCGCGTGGAGGGATATGGCTGAGATCCGTCGCCTTGGGTGTATACGGCATATCCTGTGTCCGCATTTTGGTCCACGAAATGAGTCTGCTCGGGCATGGAATCCAAGCCTGCAAGATTTACCTGGGATGTATGCCCCTGTAGTGGCAGAGACGAGTCATGTCGTGGAAATGTCGTTGTACTATTTGGACCCTCTCCCCACCGCCTGGATGACGACGGCGCTGCACTCGTTCTAGCTGACCTCGGTTCCGGCATGTTGTACGCTCCTGTGTCAACATCGTTCCGTCTACCGCATCTCATCGTTTTGGCGACGAATTCACCAATTTTTTTTAAGGCAGACGTTTGACATGGTGTGTCTCGGGCTTGCATGCCTTCCCTCGCCATCTCCCCTACTTCGTTGCAAATATCAATCTAAAAAAATAGGTTGTTGGTTGCTTGAATTGTTCATGAAATGATGGACTTGAATAGTAAGTTGTTGATGATTACCGTGTAGTCACGATAGTAAGCTAATGATGTGTCTATCCGTCTCTGCAACTGTTCCATATGTGTGGGATGTGTTGCCATCGTAGGTGGTTAATACGTCAGTCGAGTACGCGTGCTCATGCAGTACCACTCGTAATACGCTTGTGTTGTAGTCGCGTCGTACGGTCTACATAATTAAATAATTACATCAACTTGTTTATGTACATAAATTACCGTAAATAAAATTTACCTATGTTCATGCACTGTCATTTCCAGTGCATCATTATTCCACTGGTTTACCCATTGAATGTTCTCTTCACGGTAATCGACACCAGTTCTGCCACTATTTCTCATCCTGAAATTTACGTAACAAAACGTAAGCTTTATGAATTAAAAAGACATTAACTATTTAGGGAGGTCACATCTTACTTATGAGTATGTTCGTCGATACATCTTGGAACAGGTGGTGGAATATCTTGATGTAGACCGAACTGTCTCATGACACGGTCAGGATTGTACGGTTCAACAAACCACAGACATAGTAAATTGCAACGAGTCATCCAGAAGGCACTATCTCTCACGCATTCCACTGGGATGGGTTACGAACCAAATACCATGTTAATGTGTGGCTCAGTCCACGGGTTCCATGTGATTAGTGAGTCCTCAAGAAGCTCAAACTGATCATGGTATATGGGGTAACAACTTTTCGCAATTTTTGTAGCCCATTTTTTCCGACCGAGAGTCCACCGGCTGGACATAGTTACAATGCCCTCACCACAGTCGTATGGGGTTACGGGATTTACTATCTGGGGTCGTCCAACAGGTAGGTATTCCCATGACCACAACTGTAGAAACTCGTACGAGACACAAAGTAATGGAGCTTTAGCTGCAAATGAAGATTTCTGAGTGGCATCACACAACCCTCTATATGTGTGAGAAAGTATAGCAGAACCAAAGCTGTATGTTGGATCCGCGGGTAAAGGTTCGTCCACTATCTTTGCGGCAAAGTAGATGAGACCAGGGAGGACTACCTCACCATGAGAATTAGGAAACATCACACCAAATAGCCACAACAAATATGCAAACAAGTGTCTCTTCCTCGTCTCAAGATCAGCGTAGCTAGATAACCTTTCAAAGTTATTAAAAAGCCAGCTGAGTGGGACACCCCGAGGCGGACCAGGACGATTTGATTTTGGCATTGTAAGCCCAAGACGGACCGAGACATATTCTGGCCAAGTTGCAGGAACTAGTGGAGGGACCACTGGCTCACCTCTAATTGGTAAAGCTGTGATCATTGACACATCTTTTAGCGTAGGTGCGAGCTCTCCACAGCGAAAGTGAAAGCTGTGGGTCTCAGGTCTCCATCGGTCAACGAGGGATGTCAAAAGCGATGGGTCAGAAGTGAAAGTGCCTGGACGAGTTGCGAGGTTAGCAAAATGAAGGAGTCCGTAAGCCTGAAGGTGTTGACGGAAATAATTGTGTATTGGCCATCTGTTCTTTACGGTTCGAAGCCTGAAGATCTGAGGAGGATTTTCATGATTCGGGTTTAAGAAAAGGTGGCAACGGTGGTGGGCATCGTGATGCCGCTGCAAAAGCGCTGGCATTTCGGCCATAACCTGCAATCACGATTAAATGAAATTAAATAGCCGAAGATTACATCAAGATTAAATGTAATTAAATATCCGAAGATTACATCACGATGAAATGAAATTAAATATCCGAAGATTACATTACATCACGATTAAATGTAATTAAATATCCGAAGATTACATCACGATGAAATGAAATTAAATATCCGAAGATTACATTACATCACGATTAAATGAAACTAAAATACATAGCATGATTAAATATCATGCGGTGTTGTTGGTACGATACGGACATTCCCTACGCGAGTGTCCAGGGCACCTGCAAACGCGACATCGCCTTGGTTCTCCTGACTGGCTATGGTCCATGTCATTGCGATGACGCCTAGACTGACGCCGTCCCGAGGTGGTTCTCATCAACTCGGGATCAGGAACCCATTTGGACCCGTTTGGCCACAATAGCTTGTAGTTCATATCAATGCCCCATGCCCAGAACTCACCGTTCCAAGTGTTGTATAAATTGTGCATGTTAAAGAACGGCGATACGTAAGGTTCGACACTGATTTTTTGATCGGCAGCTGCCCGGAGTACGTGACTGCAAGGGTATCCCAGAAGCTTGGGCTTGTTGCAAGTGCACTCACACGAGGTTGTGCCAAGGGTCACGGCTTGTTTTTTTGATCCTCTGTGGTGACCCTTAACAAACTTGGCTCGCACATTGACTTCCCATTTATTCCTAAGTGCATCTACCTTCCTGCAACCATGGCTTTGCGACTTCTTTGCTTTCTCATCAAGATGTCTTTGCATCTTCTCAGACCATGGCTTGTTCAAATCAACCAGTGCCTTGGCGACTGTGACTCTGTCTGCAAAGTATGACACAGTCCGGTTCCAAGTTTCATCGATTAGGGCTGTGATAGGTAGGGCCCTCACCCCTTTAAGAACACCATTATACACCTCTGACATGTTGCTTGTCATTATACTGTACCGAGCCCCACTGTCGTGAGACTGCGCCCACTTGTACAAATGGGGACAATTCCCGTTGATCCACTGGCTCAAATTTATTGCTGTCCGACGACCCCTCCGGTCTTCTCTCTCCGGCAGGGATGCGCGCTCGATCTCACCATTGATACCTGCCCAGATAGCATTCATTTTGGCTTCAGTTTTCTGCATGCACATCCTCTTGAATAACTTGAACCAATCTTTGTTTTTGAATTTGGAATAAAAATTAGCTGCCAAATGCCGCATGCACCACCTTGTCTCCAGATCGGGCCACTTCTAGTCTGGATCTTCTGAAGCCTTAATTATGTCGAGCGCGCTTAATAGCCCAGTGTTGCGATCAGAGATGATGCAAACCCCTTCGCGATCTTTGACGATCCCCATCTTCAGGCAACTCAGGAACCACAGCCAGCTATGTTTGTTCTCGCTCTCGACTATTGCATACGCAATAGGTAGAAGTTGATTATTTGCATCTGCAGCAATTGCTACCAAGAGTGTGCCCTTGTACTTTCCAGTGAGAAATGTACCATCGATTGATAAAACCGGACGACAATGCTTGAATGCTTGTATAGTCTGGGCGAATGCCCAGAATAAGCGGTCCAGGATTAGCTCGTGCCGGTTCATTGGGTTTGGACGTTGTTTCCGGAAAACTTGAGTCCCCCTGTTAGCAGTTGCTATCTGATGCAGCATTCTGGGGGCAAAAGAATACGCCTCCTCATAGGTTCCATACAACCTCTGGAATATCTTTTCCTTTGCATGCCTTGCCTTGCTGTAGCTGACAGTGAAGCCAATCTGATCAGCTGCAGTTTTTTGCAAAGCCCTAATACTAATATTAAGACTTTCCTGCACAGTCGTTTGCATGATCGGTGACACAAATTCTGCAGTCACATTGCGGTGGTCTGGAAGAGTGCCGGTTTGCTCACAGCCATGTTCCACTATTTTTGTGACATGCCATGGCTGACATACCCCAGGCTTCCGGCGAGCAATAACTCTTCCGCGGCAACCATTCGACTCGCGATGGATGCATATGACCTTCAACTCCTTTTTATCAGACTGCATCACTTTATGCTGCCGGTGTATGGCAAATGCATAGCTATTCATTGCTTGGTAAGCAGATTTCTTATCTGGGAAAATCTGCCCAACGGCCAGACTTCCCGCTTCCAGGCCAGAAACAGAGTGAAATTCATTGGTGATGCTCATAACCTGTAAAAACTCTGGGTTCATTGGTGGAGCGACCGCCTTCTCAGGAGGAACAACTTCATCATCATCTGATTCCGAAGAGGCAGAAGAATGACCATCATCGTCATCATCTAGCGCCTCCGGCAATCCCTCCACGTGTTCGCTCATGTCAACGACCGCAGACCAGTATCCTGTGTCATACACTTGTTGGCCGCCTGTCGGTTCCGATGGACCGGCGCTGGGGGCTACAGTGATTGCCAACTCGGCCTCACCGCCCCCGCTACTGCACTCGGCGACATCAGTGACAGAAATGAACTCCACATACACCATGGGCTGTCCAAACATGGAGTTATTGGGATTGCTTGCAAACCCCATGTACGACGCCCAGGCTTTTTCACCAGTAACCCGCCGCAAACCCCAACGGGATACTGTCCCATCATTTCCTCCGTCAACCACGAAAGCCTCCATGGTCATTTTTTTTTCATCCATCGCTGAACCAAACACCGATCGGATGCACCTTCTAACTGCCGCATACCCTACATCAACCATGTCTCTCACTACAACCGTAGTCATCTCGCACCTAGACACATCCACACCGGAAGGACCGCCGCGTACGATGTCCCCATAGAACACTAACAAATTTTCCATAGTACCTAACGAGCAGCCATATTTACATCGTTAGTCAATTTATATTCTAATAACTTATGGTAATAATCGTTTATTTACATATAATAATCCGACTAATATTCACAACACAACAGTAACATCATTCACAGCAGTACATCAACACAAAAAATAATTGTTCAAAAAATTACACCACAGCATTTATACCTCTTGTTCAATAAGGATATCCTTCCGAATAGAAAAATCCGTTAGCGTGAATATATCACCGGTAATATATCAACGGGGTCGACCTATGATCACATGAAAAAAAAATTAGACGCATAATTTTTTTCTGCTGCCAAAAGTTTCAAAATAGCAGTAGCATGCATGTGGTCATCACCTCTAAAGAGAAACCGAAGACCGAAAAACAATTTCATCAATCACGTCATCTCCTCCTAGTTTGCTACCCAGACGATATTTTCTTTACCTAATTACATACATCATCAAGGATATTAGCATTTATCTTGCATTTCATGTACGGTTTCCTACTCTATCAAATTAGCTAATAAAGTCTACGTATGATTTCCTTACTACAACACTTATTAAAAAACATGACACATGAAATAACAACACATTTAATTATGCAATGACCAATTATAGTACATTCATTTTCTTAATTAACATTTTAAGAACTTCTTGCATGTCTAACTAAAATGATGCATCTTAAAGGCTTAACGCTGACTGGCAATACAGTCAAATATTTGTTATCAAGATTCCGGCTCTAACGCAACCAAAACGTTTAACATAAGTCCTAATTACGACTTACTAAGAACAATAACAACATCTTGCATGTTCAAAAATAGTACTAATGGACATAGCTAACATTGATGTATAACATCTTCAACATACTGTTCTAACAAATATTACTATAAATGCAAATGACGGGCTAAAAAATATCTCATATGAAAACGTTTATAACTTTCAAGAAATAAACATCGCATAGCTAATAACGGGCTAAAATACTAACTAATTTCCAACGTGCATGCACAAAAAAAATTCATGTATTGAAAAGATCATACCTTGATCAAATTACTCCACTAAGTACTTCACTTCACACGGCAAATCGTACTCCTGAAGCTCCAAATTACTTCACAAAGTGATGAAATACTACCTAAAACAACAGATAATACATACTTAAAAACTAATGAAACAAAGTAAAAACATCATGCATGCGAACACAACCAACAAAAATGGACCGCTCTTACCTTGATCTTTCGTTTCTTCAACTACAACATCTTCAAAATCTTACTCTAAACCGTCCTAAATCGCGACTAAAAGTCTGTACCAAGCTGTGTCCTTGAGACTTAGAATGAGAGAGGCATAGTAGTGTCGGGAGAGAGCAGGCAGGCAGAGCAGCGGCCTCACATATAAAAGGATGAAGCAGCACCATCTAGCACTGTAGTGTCGGTCGGCAGCATCTAGCAATCAGCACCAGTGTCTAGCAATCAGCAGCAGCACGCAAATTTCGCAATCAGATAAAGCACTGGAATCAGCGCCGTCACCCGTCAGCGTCGTAGGCGTGGAAATCAGCGCCGTCAGCAGCTTTCGGCGCGCGTGCATGCGCACAGTGGCGGACGCCTCGAGCCGTGGCGGCCGGTCCCACCACCTCTGTCCATTCCGTCGCAACACAGTGCCAGAAACGGAAACAGGGCCGGCCGCCTGCGCTGGTGGCGGCAGGCCCCAGCCGCCTCCGCGGGTGGCGGCAGGTGGGTCTGATCCGGCAATTCCAGTCGCAGGTGGTCTCTTTTGACAATTCCACTCGACAGGTGGTCCTTTTGGATAAAAATTCAATGCGACAATGCCATCTTGATCGAGCACACACTCGATCATACGCCTAACAGTTTACCAAGCATGCTCCCCACCACTGCTTTGTTCCGGTCGGCCAACACCATGGGGTACAACGGCGTCTTCACCAGGGTCGGCGACGACAGCCGGTCCCTACACTTCTCCACATTTGTTATCACACGCTCGTACTCGGCGGCGAGGAACTCGTAGTGGCAGCTGGGGAGCGTCTCCATTTCGATGGTTTCGATGGAGCTTCCCGCCGGATCGTAGTCGTCCATGCACCCCTCGTAGGCGTCCCTCTGCTCGCCGGAGAGCGAGGAGTTCAGGCTGAGCTGGTCGCTCGCGGTGGACGTCGTGTCGCCGAAGGATCTCTCAACAGAGCGCGCCGCGAGGATCGCGTACGCGGTGGCCCTCTCCGTGTGCGACGGGGACATGTCGGCACCGCCTTGGCGCATCAGGCTGATGCAGAGGTCGCACATGACCTTCGTGCCGCACGCCTTCTGGCAGGCGGCCACCGCGCCTAGCGACGGCACGGGGCAACCCATCAGGGCGGCTGCCATGCGAATGGGTACTAGGACGAGGAAGCAGAGAATGATCTTCGCCACAGCCATAAGCACCCGCGTCTCTTCGTGGGGAGATATATATATGCTTGTTGTCCGAGCTAACAAGCACAGCATTGCACTATATGTAGTAGCTGGTGCACTTAAAATCTTTCACAAAATCTTTGTGTACATTTAATAATTGATTTGAGAAAGGAGTTGATAGCCTGGTATCTTCGTTTGGTTTCTTCCTTCACCTTCCACCACCCCTTGCAGTGGTTATTTTCTTTCTCCCATTAAAAATCAAATCCCATTAAAAAGAGAGATCTTATTTTGTGCTTGCTTTGACATGTGATAATTCAATTCAATCACCAAAATAATAGGTAATTAAGAATTCAGAAATCACACCATGTATATGAGATCGCCTTCCTAAAAGATGGATTCTTGATAACCTTTCAAAACAAAATAAGGTATTCCTTAATGTGCTGCCATATTTTGTTATCATTATCTATATTAAATGGCAATCACTACTTTCCTAATACAACAAAAATAATATATCTTTTTTTATCTTACCAAATCACATATATTTTCTTATCTTACCAAATCACATGTATATCTACTATTAAAGGGGAGTTGGTAGGTCGACACGCACGACTTTTTTTTTGCCTCTACGGTTTATTTTCGTCTTCATCTCCCATCACAACCCTTCCATGATGGTTTTTTCTTTCTCGCACACTCCCACCTCCATGGTGGCAGGCGGGTCATCTGCCCACCACGTACAAGCGTTCGGACACGGTCATATTATATTTCTTATCAGTCATACAGAGAGCCGGACATCCTACATTCTCACTCAAATGTGTCCATTCAAACGCCCAAAAATTTGTTAAGGAAATGTGTCCTACAATATTCGGTAGGCCTTGCAGAAATAAATCCACTTGAAGAAACACGTTAAATGTGCAATATTTCTATTATCAAAGGAAATATTTACATAGTCATCGTGCGCAGCAGCCATTCATCTCTACTACTAGAGGGGGAGTTGGTAGCATTTCCGGTTTATTTTCGTCTGGTTTTTCCGTCTCACATCCCACAACCCCTCTCACTGGTTTATTTTATTTCTCCCATTAAAAACCCAAATCCCATTAAAAGAGGAGATCTTGTTTCGTGAGTTGGGTGAGGGTCGGGGAAGCGGAACTATGACGAGAGCAAGATGGAGGCAGGGTAGGCAGAGCTTGAGATGCAGTGGACGAAGGTGAGGTAGAGGAGGAGACCTATGTATTATTTCCTCTGGGCTGGACGGAGCCAAGGTAGGGGAAGAATAGGGACCTGGCTGCATGTCCTGGGGTCGCCGATGACGCGTCCTCCTTGCTGGTGTTGCTCGTCCCACCGTGGTCACCGTCATCATCGCAGAGACGCATAGCTAGTGTTCAACGAAATGTATGAATCAAATATGAGTTTTAGGGAGTTAAGTTTAGAAGTTCAGTCAGAAACCACACATTTTTAAGGGACAAAATATACGCCTTTACAGGATAATCGGCGGTTTACTCTTCTTTTTTATTGGGCATCGATTAGAGATGCTCTTAAATCATACTCCGTACTTGTGAAACAAGCTATGTAGCGGTGTGGCCAAACCCCACATATTTATTGATTGCTCCTTTTGTGTACGTACGTCCTCTAGATCCGTCGCTCATATGCCTAGTAGTTTACCATCAAGCAAGTGAATCAGCAGCAGTTTGTAGCGGTCGGACCAGACCAAGTTGTACAGAGGCGTCGACTTCACAGGCGGCCGCATCAGCCGGATCCAGCAGCTCTCCAAGCTCTTCACCCCGCGCGCGAACTCGTCGGCGACCCCCGCGAAGCGGCAGTTGGGCAGCATCTCGTTGGCGACTCGGTCGATGGAGCTTCTCGCCCCGGCGTAGTCGTTCTGGCACCCCTCGTAGGCGTCCCTCTCCTGGCCGGAGAGCGAGGCGTTCTGGCTGAGCTGGTTCCTTGCGGCGAGCCGCGTGGCGTCCATGGATTCCACGGCGAACCGCGCGGCGAGGACCACGTACCCGGTGGCGCCCTCCTTGTGCGTCCCGGACATGTCGACGCCACCCCAGACCATCACGTGGATGCAGAGATCTTGCAAGAGCTTCGTGCCGCACGACTCGCCGCAGGCAGAAGACCCGTCCAGCGACGGCACGCCGGGGCAGTCCGTGCTTGCGGCGGCCATGCGGAGGGGTGCCAGGACGAGGAGTAGGAGAATGATCTTCGCCATGGTCATAGAGAGCGTGTGCTTCTCTCTCTTAGTGGGTAGATGTTTCTTTATGAGTGCAAGTATATAGACATAGTTGGCACTATTTGTAGCATTCAATTATTTGTGTGTTTCACTTGATTAATTAGTTTGATTTAATGAATGATGTGGGCCAGCATGCCAAGATAGCATGCATTGCATGCGCATGACAAGTGAGGAGCATTATATGGTATAAGAAAATTAAGATTTCTATACTTTGCATTAATATTCAATATATTCTACATAAATGATAGTAGTGTGTAAATGATATGTCTAGTCCCAGTGGTGTGATGCCTGTACGCGTATTGCGGTGCCGTGCAATACATTATTGTTGAGCCGGAGGAGAGTTAGTATTTCATTTTTATTTCTAGAGTGGCAATGACATGATTTTCAAATATAAAATCTAGAAATTAGGAGCCTTATTTTTCCCAGTCGGAACAGGGCTTGGGATTTCTTGGGGATATCTTTTACTGTTTACCTCCGTTACATCATCCTACGTTATTTTTCCACAAAAAATTCTGCCTCCGCAACTAAAAGTCGTAGAGTTGTGCGATTCTTTTACAATGAATTGGTAAAGCTCCAGCAATTCGATCTTAGGTAGTTCTCTGTTATAATTGAACCGGTTCGGTGCTTTAATGCCTGAAATGTGGGACCCACATGTTATATTTCACACTCTCCATTACATATTGTAGTTTACAGATTTTTTTTTCTAGAAGTCAAAGTTTATAAACTCTAATTATAGAAGTTGGGCTAGGACAAAAAATTCTAGTCGACAGATCTTATTAGGGCAAAAAAGACATATACAGGCATGACCATGTTGGCTGAAATTTAATTTTCCCACCCAAAACATAAATGGGATCGCTAAATCTCAGTCAGATTTTACATGAAGATTCGTGTAAAAAATTCTTTTAATTTTTTTTCCTTTCGTCACCTGACTGAGCCTTCATTAAGTATCGATCGATTGAGATCTAGCCACATCCCATGCATAAAACTCTGAATGTGACACCTTTTTGTTTAGCCTTTTCCTATAAAAATATCATATCAGAATTTAAAAATTCCGAGGGTCCGGCCATGCACGCTAAGAGTGCACTTTCTCAAGTGGCGCTGTTTTTCCTTGTTTTTTTCGAAGACGTAGGCCGCCTCCGATAGATGTGAACGTGATGGCCTTGTGCGGCCGGCGATCGATCGAGTTAGCTTGCTTGCCACGATTACCATGGACAGCAAACATTCTTACTTTCTTTCTTCATTCACCTCCATTGCTAGCTTCCCTCCAAATCCATTTACCCTCCCGCACAAAGATCCCTAAACCCTTTCCTCACACATGACTCCATGAATGTAGCCTCACGTCCCCTTCCACATGAATGCATTGCAATAACAACTACACCGGATTAACTCGATCCAAAGACTTCCTCATTTTACAAGCTTCGAATCAGCCATACATTCCGTCCATCACCATGCCATGCCAAGCACCTAAATATATACGCGACGCATCATGCCAACCTTCCCAACTCATCTCATCTCTCCCGATCACAATTCATATTCACCATCAACCATCCAATCCATCCATCCATCACAACGTCCACCACGATTCCCTGCCTACGCTTCCTCATGGTGGCCGCCGCCAACACCAAGCAGAAGCAGCAGCACCCCCCACCGGCGGGAGGAGAGCCGGTGTTCATGGACCCCAAGTTCGAGTGGGCGGAGAAGGCCGGGGGCTACGTGCTGCGTCTCACCCTCCAAGGGTTCAGGAAGGGCGATTTCAGGGTGCAGGTGGACGGCGCCGGCAGGCTCACCGTGAGCGGGGCGAGGCCGGGCGCCACCCCGGGATCCCTGCACAAGGTCTTCCAGCTGCCCTCCACCGCCAGCCTCGACGACATCGCTGGCCGCTTCGAGGCGGGCGTGCTCACGCTCACCGTGCCCAAGCGCGCGTACTCTGGTGTCCCGGCGCCTACCAGCATCGAGAAGATTAAGAAGGATGAACCCGGTGTGGCCAAGGATGACGGTGTGACCACCACCACCGTCATGCCGCCGCCAAGCAAAGACGTCGCCGGCGGTGAGAAGAAGGCAGCCAGCGGCGACGACAGCATGAAGCCCAAGACCAAGCCCAAGGAAGAGATCGCCAAGCAGGAGGATGTGTCCAACAAGGCCATGGACGAGGCCACGGAGAAGGCTCAACAGCAGAAGCAACCGGAGGAAGCCAGCAAACACAAAGAAGAACAGCAAAAGCAAGCACCAGAACCAGACGTGAAGAAGGAGGAAGAGCCTGAGGCTCCCCAGCCGGCACCCGAGAAGCCGGCGCCGGAGCGGGAGGTTGCCAACGCCGAGAACGCCAAAGCGGTGGTTGATCAGGAGAACCTGGCGGCGGCAGTGAGACGGCGCAACGAGGAAGAGAAAGCCAAGGTTGCGGCCGCTGCCATGGAAGCCAAAGCGGTGCTGGAGAAGAAGGCCATGGCGTGCAGCGGCTGGAAAGAGCGAGTGGCAGGCGGCCTGGAGCAGCTGACGGACATGAAATGGGCGGACAATGTGGTGGAGAAGGCAAGGAACAACAAGGAGGTGGTCGCCATCGCCATCGCTGCTTTCTCGCTCGGCTTCTTCGTCTCTCAGAAGTTATTCAGGAAGTGAGCAGCACGCATACGGACAATAGGGTAAATATGTACCGAAGTAAAGATATACGGAGTATATAGCTGTGTGATTAAAGTGTACAGTGACGCAGCAGAACATACATGTAAAGACATTTGTGCAAGTAAAGTATGTATGTACATTGACACTACAAACATGAAGTCAATCATCATATCTGGCTACAACCGAAGTTGGTGAAATCTTGCATTTCCATTGGTGAAATCGATCAGAGATTGCAATACTCGCGGCACATACGGAGCAAAACTGACCTACAGTTTGTTTGTACGTAGAACCATGGTTGTCGCCCAGCCATCACCGATTATGAATTTATGATGATTCGTTGCGTTTTTGGACCATGCCTCGTGCCACTAGGAGAAGGAAGAGGAGAAGAACCCATTCAGACAAAGAAGTGCTCAAACCATGGCCCGTGGAGGGCAAATTTCCGCTACGTTCTCAACTCCTTCGTTGCACATGCGCGTCACGCTCGGTGAGACATCTTCAGTCCTAGGCCCCAGCTAGCTAGTTCATCATGGACATCGTCTAGTGCCGACCAACCGTTGTTCTCCGTGTACAAGGAAAAAAGAAAGGGGAAGCAAGAAGGAAGGCAAAGTGATGAGAGGCTTCCTATGTGGGCTCGAATTGGTTTGAGGGATTAAGGGACCTGCTAGCAGAGAATGTTTAATATCTCAAAATCATCGACGTTTGGGGATAGGGAGAAGGTTTGTGGATTATGTTTAAGGGGTCAGCTAGAGATGCTCTTGAATACGATGGTTAGACTCATCAACCCCCTTTAGCTCCGGCTAATGTACCGTTGCATATGGGCGTGGTATACTGTGCCGCACTAACCCTATTTCTTTTGACTTTGTACAAGGTTGTACGAAAATCAAAGAGACTTATTTCAGGACGGAGGGACTATTTGACTTTTCTCCTATTTCATCGATGAAATTAGCTCCCAACTACTGATTTATCTCAAAAGAAAGGACTTAAGCCATGAAGGAACTGCGAGAAGAGCAAGTCAAGCTCCTCAATTGGCAACATTTGCCCTATTACTGAAGCATCCTTCAATACACCACTGAATCCTATATATAGCTACGAGAGTGATCTCTACTAACTTATTTAACTCAACATGCAAACATGTCACATCACCTTGCAATTATGGGTGTGATAGGCAACATTCAACCATGGATGAGAAAAGACCCACCACCACATGCAAGCATGCATGAGATAATATTTTTCATTCTATTATTCTACTTATATTAAATAAACATTTTACCAATATAGGTAATCAAAAATAATAAGTCATGTGTATTTTTAATTTTAGTTCATGTGTTATTAATCTAAATATTTATATCCCACACAATCAAACATCATTAAAATATTTTACAACCAATTCCAGCAGCAACGTGTGGGGGATCATTTAGTTTAGGCAGTGTCAAAGTTATTTGAGGGATGAGATGGTCTCACATGCCCCTTTGCCCTTGCTTCAACTATGTCCTTATTTCTGATGTATTTGAGAGAAACAAGATACACGCAAGATTTTATGAAAATTAACAAGGACAACCAATATGTTTGAAAACAATATTTCTGTCCATCTAGAAAAATCATAAGATTAGTCCTCCTAATTATTTGGTAATTAATTAAGCTTTGTTGAAACCCGTCAATCACTTTGTTTCTTCTTCAAAAAAAAAGGTCATGCAATGCACATGTCCTATCCCTGGTGTCGCCTTTCGCCCTCCCTGCCCACCCTTAGCTAGCTAAGTGTTGGTCACTCCGGCTAACCTACCTCGCATCACAAGCGACCATAGTTCAGTCAGACGTCGCGGAAAAAGATCACATCTAGCACTGGTAGTTTAGCCAGCAAGAAGACTCGTTCATGGGAAAGACCAAAATGGGAGGGGCCCAAAATTAGCTCGAATAAATTAGGAGAAAATAGATCCAACAGAATTGACTTATTAGCTCCATATACAAAAGCGAAAAGGCTTCGGTCGATCAGTTTCGATCCTACAGATTTCCTATTCTTCGCTACACAAAACTACTCGGACCGACCCATCTAGCGATATTTTTCCTCCTGTTTTCCTTAGCAATTTGTGGTACGTTTCCTACTGGCTATTAAATGTCTCATTTCTTGTTCTTCTAGTTTTTGATGGATTTTCCTATTCATTTAGAAATCTAATTTTTTTTTAAAGATTATAATTCATGAATATTGTAGAATATTTGAATAGTTTTAAAAATTAATAAACATTTTTAAAAAAATATTAAATTTTTATTTTTGATTTCATGAGTTTTAGAAAATAGTTCACTCAAAATCAGGAATAGGTTTTAATATTTTGTGAATATTTTAATTAATCACAAATATTTTAGAAATCTAATAAAAATTTAATTTAGGAAAAAAATGCAATAATATATTTTTATATATGTCAAAACAATTGATAGCCAGTTTTCTCTTTATTGCCTTTTTGCAACTAATTTTCCTTAGCCTGCGAACATTTCCTCAACAGCTTTACAAACAACAAGAGCACAAAAGTTTGAGGCTATTGAGCTAGCCAATATAAATCCTCATGTGCGTTTTTGGGGCCGAAAGACCTCCAATAGGGGAGCCCATCTATCCCCCAACCCATGCAAGGGACCGTGTGCGAACACGCAACCCATGGTCCCCGCATACGCCCTCATGGGCTTTTCTCCGGCCAATGTGCACGGTGGCAGTCCCTATTTTTACGTTTCTTTTTTTTATCTTTTTTGTTTTCTCTTCTTTATTAAAAATATTCAGGATTTCAATAAAATGGTTTCGAAATTTAAACAAAGGGCACAAATATTTAAAACAATTATTTAGAATTGCAGAAAATATTTGAAGTTTTTTCGAAAATGACCCTAGATTTACAAAATATTCACGCATTCGAAAATGTCTCCGCACTAAAATGATCACGAAGTTGGAATTTTTTTCATATTTACAAAAACCTGTTCATCAATTTGAAAAATGTTCCTGAATTTCAAACAAATGCTTTAGAATCTAGAATAATATTTTAAATTTCACAGAATTTTCACAAATTTAAAAAGTATAAGAAATTTATAAAAATCAAGAATTTTATTTTTTACCTTATTTAATTTTTATAGCATTTATAATTTCTTCCCATATTTCAGAAAATGTTCATGAATATGATTTGTTTTTTCATTTTCCATAAAACCTTCACAAATTTAAAAATTGTTTCCATATTTCAAACACTGTTCATGAATTTTGGAATTGTTCATATTTTAAAAATCAAGAAATTGAAAAAGGGAAATATATAAAATATACCAAAGCTGAAAAGAAATAAAAGGAACAAATTATTTCAGGGAAAGTTCGGCAGGTTGCGTTACGTCGCTGTTGCCTGTCGTACATGGTAGATAGGATCTGCCACCTCATAGTCCCGGCATAGAGTGGTGCCGTTAGCAAACGGGCACCCACCCCCGCTCACTTTCGGCCCATACATTGTGTGGCGGGATGACCATATATTTCCTTTTGTTTTGAAATATTTTTAGTTTTATGTTTTCTTTTCTACTTTAAAAATTGTTAAAGATTCAAAAAATGTTCAAATTGCGATTTTCTTATGACTTTATAAAATGTTAAAATTTTCAGAAAATGTTAATGATTTTAAAAATCTTACAAATTTCAAAATTTGTTCATGAATTTAAAATATTCCCCGAGTTCAAATGTTTTTCTAAAATTTGATAATTGTCCTGGATTATCCGAAAAACTGAATTTTAAAAATTATCACAAATTTTAAAATTATTTTGAATTCCCAAAAAATAAATAAGATCCCAAATTTCATTAATATTCTCAAATTTGGAAATTGCTTCCTTATTTCAAACAATCTTCATGAATTTCAAATTGTTCTGAGATTTTTAAACATGTTCATGAATTTAAAAAATTCTCATATTTCCAACAATGCTCTGAATTTTAGAAAAAACTCCTGAATTAAAAAACCTCCCTATATAAAAGAACCATGAATTTTTAAATGTCTTGGATTTCAAAAAATGTTCACAGATTTGATAAGTGTTCCTGTGTTTTAAAACAATGTTCCATATTTTTAAAGTGGTTAGCGGTATTTAAAATGTGAAAAGAAAAGAAACGAAAAGCATGGAAAAAATAAAGAAATGGTTCACGGAGGGTTCTAAAACCTTCCCAAAACTAGTGGGGGAAACAGGGAACGGGCAGGGTAGCGATTGTTGAGGCTTCAGGGACAGTGTGTCCGACCTAGGGAAATCTACAGCCACCCGCACTCCCTAACGACGTCCCTCTCGGTAGTGTGGGGTTTCGGGTCTTCAACAGTTCTCGATGGTTTGTCTTGTATATCATGCTCTCGGCGAGGCCTCCTCCAACCATGTGTCTTGCAGATCACATTCGACACCAAGGGCACAAGGCTCTACTACTGATCAAGATACAACTAACACCTCGTCATTGACTGTGCATCACCGATGACAACCATCACTGACCGTCCAACATTGAGGGGGTCACTAACAACATGTCACCACCGACCCACCAGTGTCACAACCTTGTTGTCTCCGATGATCACATCCGGGAATTCTTCACCCTTTGGATGCTCGTGCATGACTTCCACCTTGACGGGCAAAACAAAGATGACATTGTTTGGAAGCTTTCGAATGATGGGATCTACTCGACGGCCACTGCATATAAGGCTCAATTCCTTGGATTGACGCTATCCCACATGGACCTCATGGTTTGGAAAGTCCAGGCCCCACCAAAAGTCAAATTATTTGTGTGGTTGGTATTACAAGATCGGATTTGGACCGTCGATTGGTTAGAGAGGCGTGGTTGCGAAAATTGTTGTCTTTGCCCTCTTTGGAAAAGGGAGCAAGAAACGGGTGCACACCTCTTCTTCAAGTGCCGCTACATTCTTACGCTTTAGAGATTGCTCATCGAGAAGTTTGGGTGTGTGCACATGGACACCTCTACTTGGAATTTAGAGGGCTCGGTCAAGGATTGGTGGGGTAAGAGAACCGATGTGTGAAACCCCATGCTTGTCTCTTGGACAATTGGAAACAAGAGAATTTTTGTATATTCTGCCATAAGTGTGCACCACCGCCAATCCATCTAAAAACGTCTTATAGGAGGCAAAACTTTGGGTTACCGTGGGTGCTGAGAAACTAGGGCATATTTTACTGCATGAGTAATTGTGGTCGGTTAATTAACAAAATTGGGCTAAAACAGACACAAACCGTCGAGCTGCAGGCCATCCCCGCGTCCAACACAAGAATAGCATGCCGAGGCATGGGATGTCGGTGCCCGAGATTTGGAGGAGATCAAGGACTAGGAAGAAGAAAATGATCTTCATTGGTGGAATGTATTAAATAAATAATCTTACGCGATCGAGCATGCATGCCATTGCACTACGTGTCCATGTGATCCTTTCATCATTCAAATAATATTGTAAATGTTGCCTTTTAATTGACTTGATCTCACAAAACATATTGTCTTACATATAGTTTTACCATCAATATATATTGAACACTTATCAATTTGAAATTCATATAGTTTTACCATCAATTCATGAAGATTGTTTTAAATGATGCCATTCTAACATCTTTATATAGAGTATAAAATACATGATACATAACATTTGTCATTCTTTGAGATAAGTTCTCGGCGATCTTAGCTGATGCATACAATTTATACGAAAACATTGTTTTCTGGAGAAAATCATGTATTTTACACTCTATATAATATATTCTTCAACACAATCCATTTTTTTTCTTTGCCACGTCAAGAAAAATGTAGCATATCATTATTTAAGATGTTAGAATGGCATCATTTATTTTAGATTATATTCAATATATATATATTGATGCTAAAACTATATGTCTGTCCATATCTTTTCAGAGATTAAGTCAATTAAAAGGCATCGTTTACAATATTATTTGAATGATGAAAGGATCGCATGCTACAAGTAGTGCAATGAGGTGCATGCTATGGCATTGAGAGTTTTTATTCCCATGAAGATTAAATGGGGACATAATAGGGTAGCAGATCGACTGGCGTCGTACAGTCGCACTGAGAGTAGCACTGCTATATGGCTGCAACTAGGACCACCATGTATTGAGGAGCTTCTGCCTCTCGATTGTAACCCTATTACTATGGAATAAATTACTTTCACCCCGCAAAAAAATGACATGCATGCTTGATCGCGCAAGAATATTTAAGACATTGTACCTATGAAGATCATTCTCTTCTTCCTAGTCCTTGCCCTCCTCCGTATCTTGGGCACCGACACCCTTGCCTCGGCATGCTATTTCTGTGATGGGCGCCGTGACGGCTTGCCGCTCGGCGATTTGTGGTTTGTGCTTTTAGGCCGGTTATCTGTTAATTTACCGGGCAACTTTCTTCTGCTTAATTAATGAGCTCTTTTACGGTACCAATGAGTGAATGTTGACCGTCCATCCGCGAAATCCAACAGCCATGACCGGTCTGTACTGCTGCAGTCAGGCCAACAGCATGGCGACCAGTATACATAGCACCGGTCGTTGTTCTCGAATACCAGTATATATGTTCAACGGTTCAGCCCATCCCCATCCCACCCGAGCTATTGTCCTTGTCAACCGACGCCGATAGAGTTCCGGCGGCCGCCATTGTGCCTCCTCTTCATTCTCATGCCCGCCTTCCCTCGCTCGCAAGCCTGAATCCCGTTCCTTCACCATGCATATGGATTCGGCGCTCGACTGCATGGCGTACGCCTCGGCCTAGACCGTGCTCTTCTTCTCCGATAGGTCCAACGGCCATGAAGCCTTGTTCTGCGCCCCTCCTATGGCTGAGCATACCTCACACTGCTCTCGTTTTTTCCTCGTTCACAACGGTGGCGACAAAACAACTTGGTGTCGTTGTCCGTCGGTGGAGGCTTGCCGTGTATAGAAGTTTGTCGTCCCGGCCATGGCGCCCGGGCAGGACGGAAGAGCACGCTGATGGAGCCGTGGCCCTATGTCTTGTTCCATGTATGTATGTGATGGGGTTGTGCCCGCAGATGGAGAAATAGGGACATGACGGAAGGTAGACGAGCGCGTCGGGTCACAGTATGCGGTAGGCGGCAGCAAGGTCAGCTAGAGCATGGCGACGATGGGAACGAGCAAGCGATGACAATTCCCAGCTATTACTATGAAACCAGTAGAACGCCCGTGCGTTGCCACGGGCTAAGAAATGGATCTATCACGAGCCCCTCAAGTTCAGCCCTTCGATCATTGTGTTATTACTTCGCTATGTTGTCATCCCACTCTAAATCCGTGTTCCCTCCAAGTCTATTAAATTGTTGAGTCCCATCATCCCTAACACATGGACCGCCTGGTTATAGCTCTATATTGCCACCAAATCAAATTTGCATATGTTTTCTCCAAGTTCACCAAATTGCCATAGGGATTCCCATCATCCTAACTTCGAATGTTTTCCAACATTGTCATCCACTCTCCTAAAAGTTTTGATAAATTAAATAATTTTCAGAACAATTTTGCAATGTTATACATAAAATATCCAAATTGCTCTCATTTTTCTTTTTGAAGTATTGCCTGAGAACTTATAGTTTCACTCGTAAGAATCCTCCTACCTGAGTATTAAAATCACCCATAAAAAACAAAAAGTTAGAATTTTATAACATGTAATCGCACTGCAACAACGCACCAGACAACTCCAACAAGCCACAACAATCCAAGCAAAAAAAAAACATTAAAGTCAACCAGCTCCAAAAACAACTCCAACACAAGGTGGTCAGTCGAGACTGGCCTTCATGCCGAGTCTTACTCTGCCACCGACTCGACGTTATCATGACAAAAACCCAGCTAATAGAAAGATAATTCTAAGAAAAGAACAACACAGTGCATTTACCCTAGTCCCGATGGATCTCACGTACATAGGCTGATGTCTAGATTATTTTTATCAAATACTCATCCTCAACTTAACTTGCGATAGCTGACCACATACGCCATGTGGTACGTCTAGATCACTTGTTTGGCGTATTTAGGACTTCTCTCAGCATGTAGGTAGCCACCCCTATCTGTTCGAGTAAAAAGAAAATAAAAATAAAAAGAAGTCATTCTTCTCACCGCATAGCGCATAGGCACATGGTCACTCCCCCTCACTGGATTGTAAAAGAAACACCCCGTCCCCCTCACCGCACTGCAGCCGCTCGCACAAGTTGCTTCTCCCACCACGGCATAGCTCTGCTGCCGCCTCTCCCTGCCAGCCGCCACGGCCTTGCCCCGCCGTGTCCTCTTTCCACCACGGCCTCGCGCCGCAGCGCCATGGCCTCGCCCCACAGCCAACGGCGTCGGTATCCCCTAGATCGACGCTGTCGATGGCGTCCATCCTCGGTGACGACGACCCGGCGTAGCTCCTGGCCAAGGCGGTTGCCGAGGCAAAGGATCTCAGTCTGGCCGCCGCCAGGAAGGGCGTGAAGCTGCTGGCCAAGCTGTCGTCCAAGCCGGCTCCACCTGCGGTCCGCTGAAGAACTAAAGACACCTCGTTTTGATGCTGAAGAAGTTAAAACCACTTCATGCCTGGATGGTCTGAAGATAGGTAAAGTAGTGGCTGAACCCCCTCTCGGTGCACCCACGGTGCATCCATGCAAGAAAACGTAGCAAAACACTTCAAAAAATTCTGAAATTTTGTGGGAATGATCTTCAACAAATGTTATGGACGCGTGCAAAGTTTGGTGGTCAAATAACATTCTAAGAGCTTTGTATAAAAAAGACATAATTATAAAATCTGGTCAAACAATGCACTTACATTTTGAATAATTTGCAGTGATTTTGTCTTTTTTGTACAGACCTCCTCGAATGTTATTTGACCACCAAACTTTGCAGGTGCCCATAACATTTGTTGAAGATCATTCCCACAAAATTTTAGATTTTTGTAAAATGTTTTGATATGTTTTTTTGCGTGGGTGCACCGAACGAGGGTGTAGAAAAACCACTCTCAGATAGGTTTGTCAGTACGGGTAAATCAAGATGTCTTCCTTATATCTAGAGGTTGACTATTTCTTTAGTAGAAAATGCCATGGGGGTGATTGGTGACTTTGAGATGCAGATGTGATGTTTAGACAGAAGAAACTATCTAGGGTGTGTACTGGGATGAACAATGTGTTTACTTCTGTTTATACTATGTGACCTTCAATTATGTTTGCTTTTAGGAGTAAGAAGTCAGTTGGAGTGAGAAGTGAGAGAAGGTACCATAAGATGAAATGATCGCACTCACCAAGCTGGTAAACGGCAGAAACTTGAAAAAGGTCATGTCAACAAGGTATGCTAGTACTTTCTTTTGGGGTTTTGAATTGCCACATCTTGGGTTTTGTTTTCAGTCCATTCTATATTCTACGGAGAAACTTCATCTCATTTTTTAGACCACATAATAATTAACTACATGATCATATTTCGTGTAAACTACTTTGCAATGTTTATTTGACTTCGCCCATGACAAAGGGCAAGTAGAACTTTTTTTTGTATGCACTCAGAATGATTAAAATAACATGACAAAGTGAATCTAGTGTTTTCAACAAGCAACTTAAAAGTGTAAGTAAGATAAACAACTTACTGATCCGCACAGAAGAGTGTTGAATATTGAAATTTGATTTGCTGCATTGCAATTGTCTGCTATGGTCCTGCAGTAATATGTGTATGACAGCAAAATAAGAGTGTCTCCTGGCATAGAGTGTACTGAAATTAAATCTACCTTTCCTCGTAACTCCTAAGAACATAAAGTGGTCAAGGTATCCGTCCAAACTCCTAAGCAAATTAAGAACAAAGTGCACACATACAGCAGCAGGATTGCATGCATACCTCGAGCATGTAGGTGACGGTCTTGATACCCTGGTGTGGATGGTCAGGAAACCCGGCGGGAGTAGAAATGTTAACTGCATGCAGCAAATTTGGATAAGGAAGGAAACTGATTATGTTTATCGCAAACCAACCAAGACTAAACACCCCCTCATCTGAGAACTCATCTAGGGCCAGGAATTGATTGAAGTACCCGTACAATCAATACCAGTAACCAAACCAAAGCAATGGCGGCTAAAAACCACGGTGGGGTGACGCGATGCGTCTACTCACCTCTCGATGGTGCGGCGGACGACGGCAACTTCCATGTTAGCCACAAAATAATATACATCTCGCCCAGATCAACGAAAAAGAGAAAATGTCACAATAGAAGAACAACAACCATGAGCATGAACCCATAAACTACATGGTACTGTTGCTACTACTAAATAATTCAGATGGGGGATAGCATTATTGGTAAAGTGTTAACTAATAAAAAAATTAAACATGTGTGTGTGTTTATTAATTAGTTCATGCTCAAGGATTATTTTATGTTGCCTTTAAAGTAAACCGATAGCAAAATATACCACTTGTTTTTTTAGGTAAACTGGTAGAAAACTGAAAGAGCAAACAAATTTATATTTGTCCCACGAAGTTGGTTGTGATTTATGAATATTTACTGAAATTAGGTATTCGCAAGAACAAAGAAGGACACAAATTTAGGTGTTATCTGGAAAAAAAAATCCAAACTGACATATCCAATTAGCATTTACAAATTAAACTGGCATGAAAACAATCCAAATTTAGATGGTATTTTGATTCGAAATATCAATTTGTACTCCCAACATTATTTACTCTTCCCCTCGCTCATGCTACATATCCACTGATGGCCTGATCCACGCCCATTCTCTAAGCCTCTTGTGTGTACATGGGCAAGAAGGTCACACTTATACCATGATGCACCAGTTTCCAATAATTTGGTCACGATCGGCAATAGAACAAGGCAAAAGACGATAATGAAAATAACATCTTGAAAAAAAATTATATGGACCGAGAAGTCCATTGGTAGTACTACTCTAGACTGTAACCAACATTTTTGAAGCTTATATACTACTCGTACGTATCAATTAGAAAGAAATAGAATAAAGACATATAGGTAGATGCAAGGGGTAGCTATACTTACGGAAGACCAACTTGAGAGAAAACCTGACCTGCTCCACCAGCCACGCCTCCAATAGCTATACTTATTACGTAATTGCAAGGTGTAGCTATACTCACAAACAATGACATGTACGTAGATGCAAGGAAGATGAGGAGGAAGGATGGAAGGTAGGTGAGATGGGCAATGGTATACAGATCGAAGTGCCGCCGTCGTCGCTTGCTTGTTCTCCAGAGCCGCGGTCGGTCCAAAATTACAGCGCCGTTGCCGCCGCCTCCCTTTTGTTCATGAGGGAGAGGGTTCAAGGCTGACGCCAGGGTCGCCGTCTTGGGTGTTGGTGGCTGCTACACCACCGTTCGTGGCCTCATCTGCTCGCGAGGTTGAAGGCATGAATGCTTGGTTTTGTATATGAAATGATTGATGATTGATTTTGTATATGGAATGATGGATGATTCATATAAGGCTGTAATTATTTTTGATTGAATGGATTGATTGTGGCCATGATATGAATAGAGATCTTAGGAAAGTTGTGATGTGGAAGGAGTGGATAGTGATCGATTTTGGCATGTGAGGGATCGACGGGTCGATGTTTTTTTTCTGGTGTTTTTTTCCTGGTATTTGCCCACCGGTTATGCGGGTGGAGATGAAAAAAAAATCAGCAGGGATGGGAATACTTGCAAGGTGGGATGGTATCGTTCGATGGGAGGGAGGCGTGACATGGAAAGAGCGAACAGATTGGTTGTTGTTCTTTATGGAAGGAAAGGATTCCCTCAATTGCTTTTTATTGTGGACTGGCTCGGTTTGGAAAGGATCTGATTCCCTTGATTGCTTTTTATTGTGCATTAGGGAAGGGTGGGACCGACGTGTTTGTATTAGGGAAGGTGATAACGAGGGGGGGGGGGGGGGGGTGGAGCGAACCACAACCAACCACAACCTATGGACTGAGCCTTTAGGAGTAGAGATAAATAGGTTGGTATCTTGGCTCATCAACAATCCCATTTAGGCCTTCACGTACTAAAAAAAAGGTTAACATTGCTTTTTATGGACGGAAGAAAATGTCTATTATTGCCCACATGGAATTAACGAAGGGATTTAGTTATACTGTTCCCCTCACCCCAAGCAGTATAGGGTACCATAAAAAAGCTCTTAATTAATGGATCAGACAAATGTTTTGCCTTCATTTCAAAAAAAACTACAATCATCATCAATAGTCAGCAATCTATTTCATTTCCCTGCCACCCCCACTGCCCCCCCCCCCCCCCCCCCCCCCCCATTCAACATTCTGTCGTGTCAGGGCTAGCTCCAAGTCTTAAAATCATCGGACTAAATTCTGTGAAAGAGCTGAAGGACTCACTATAACCTTCGAAGTAGTTGCGGAGAGGAGAGTCGCATAGAGTGTCGCAGTCTGACCTCCAAATGTGTTCTCATGGTTGGTACTCGTGATTAAACCAGGATGCCACAAATCTATTGTTCGGGTTTCGCCTGCCAAAAACTCCAAATTCAGAGCAAGAGAAGCCACACAAAGTAGTAGATACAGATATGTAAATTTGTGTAGACAATTTATTTATCGCTCTTCGGTCTACATACATGTTGGTGCTAGATCTAACGACACTCATAACAACAACTTGCCAAGCGAGTAAGCTAGCAAGACCTTGTTTCGGTCGGCCAAAACCATGGGGTACACCAGCGACTTGTACATAATCGGCCCTATGAACCGGTCCCTGCAACTCTCCAGGCTGGCCAACGCGCTCAGGTAGTCGTCCTTGATCCCCACAAAGAAGCAGCCGGGCAGCATCACATCGAGGGTGTGGTAGAGGGAGCTGAGCGCCGCGACCACGTCGGTAAGGCATGCCCCGTAGAACGCCCTTTCCTGGACGGAGATCGACGCGTTCTTCTGGAGCTGGTCGGTCAGCGTCTGCGACGTGGTGCTCGTCGACGCCACGGCGGCGCTTACCTCGAGGATGGCGTACACGGTGGTCTCTTCCTTGTGCGATGGGGATAGGTCGATGTGGGCCTGCTTCATCGTGTCGATGCAGAGGTCGTAGATGAGCTTCGTGCCGCAACCATGGTAGCAGGTCGCCACCGCGCCGTTGTACGGCACGCCGGGGCACTTGAGGCGGGCGGCGACGGACACGCAGCAGAGGGGTGCAAGGATGAGGAGGAGGAGAATGATCTTCATTGCGGCTCTACCTTAGACTTCTACGTGGGATAGATCGAGGATGCAAAATATTGCACTATTTGTAGCATGTGTCATTCAATCCTTCGAATAGCATTGTAAATGCATATCTTTTATTGGTTTGAATTGATGAAAGATATGGATAATCACCTATCAAATACTAGTGTCAATCCAACCACATATATTGCTCCAATGACGAGACATCAACATATTTGGCGTGTAATTAATAACACACCAAATATAGAATATCCATGTAATTAACGTACAATTGATATCCTACCTAATATTAACACGCAATAAATTGTTTCCCTGATACCGACGTGCATAGCACTTATGCATTTACTATTTTTCTTAAAACATGTAACGTTCTGTATTTCGCACGGCTACACGTTTCGCTCATCATGTGTTCATCCTTTCGTCCACCCCTCCTCCTCCTCAGCGCTGTTTTTTTGTCCATCTCAAAGAGGTGCTCTATGACATGCGGGCAAAGTGGTCGACGAGCTCTGGCTACTACAGGCTCCAACAAGGTAGAATTAATTTAGTTGTGTTTTTATATTACAAAGAACGGTGAAATTAGAATTTATCTGAGTTTTGTTTTTTGGGTGGTGTAGAAACAGCTGATGTTGATGTAGTTATGAAATGTTTTAGTCAGTTCGTACAAGTTAGTGTTGTAACTTTTGATGTCCTGATTAGTTTTCCCGTGCAAAAAAGTTGCTCGGGCTTGTGAGGCCTGGGGGTCTCACGGCACCGAACATGAAACTTTTGGCATGGTTATTTCTAAGTGTAAACGATCCAGGGAGTTTCACCTCCCTATGCATCTCAAGATGAAGGTTTGGATTGTCAAATAGGACCATGCTAATACTTATATTATTTTGTCACAGCTACTTCAACATCGATGGTTGATGCTGCTATACCGCCAACAAGTAGCACTCATGGCAAGTGGTAACACTCCAAGTCCAAGGCATGTGACCATTTTATAGTCAATGGAAACCTTGTGGAGAGAGAATGTAAATATTGTCACACGGTGGTAGTTCTGTGTAAGACTACAAACTGGCAGGATTTTATTTTTTTAGGAACCTAAACTGGCAGGAGTTTTGAGTAGGCATATCAAGAGTACTGGTTCTAGGGCTAGTCACCAACGGTAAAGACCCTTCCTCGAGGCACGATTTACGGACTGCCGCAATTCTTGCATTTTTTTCATCTTTTCATTGGTGCACTTTTGCGGATGTACTTTTATTAAAGTGTGTGCTAGGAATCATCCGGCTGCTATGTGTGTAAGAGCAGCTGCCTGGACCACCGTTGGATTGGTCCGTTGGATCCGCGCGTGGGAGTTTGAGTGCACCTATTGTTTTCAACCTAGCGTACTGGCCCCAACCTTTTCTTCTGGCCACTACTTGCCGCAGCAAGACTTTACATTTTATTTTCTTTTTTGCATGGAGCAAGACTTCACATGCACAAATCAGCTTTCCACCGCAGCACTCTGATCGATGCTGCCAAGTTTGTAGTAGTGTTTGACTTGCATTTAATCTTCTTCTCAATAGCGGTTCACTTGATTGCATTTCATAGAGATGCAAAAAATAAAAACTTGAACATATTTTTGCAATTAAACATACCAGCTATTGCAACAAAATAATACCGACAAAAACAGTGAAAATAATCCAATCTTCTATATAAATCACATAGACTGTTGCAAAAGTATCGTTAAACTAAAGGCATTGTTTTTAACAGTGGCAATGACAAATGGACCAAAAAGTCATGTTTTCAGATATATTTTTGCACTAGATGCAACATGCTTTGCAGCACTGGACGACCGACTTTGCAACAAATAAAAAACAACGGCGACTGACCTTGAAACATCGTGTATCTGGTCTACAACATCGACTCGCATGACCTCGTGCTACGAGGGGCCGTCGTCATGATGCAAGCGTGTTGGAAGTATAATGTTGCGACAACATGCTTCGACGGTCACAGGAATGGCACGTCGGCTGTGTGCTTTGGCGGCCACGACGATGCTACGACGGCAGCCCCACTGCTTCCATGATGTTGCGACGGCATGCGTTGACGGCCGCGGTATGCTTTGTCGGTTGCAGCGCTGGTATGACGACAACCTGGCTACTTCAGTGATGTTGTGATGGCATGCTTTGACTGCCACGACAGGTGCTTCGACAGTAGCGGCGATGCTACGACGGCAAGTCGACTGCTTCGATGATGTTGCGACGTCGTGCTTCGACGGCCGCAACGGGTGCTTCGACAGCAGCGACAATGCTACGATGGCAACCCGACTGCTTCAAAGATGTTGCGACGTCATGCTTCGACAGCTTCGACGGGAGCTTCGACAGCTGCGATGATGCTACGATGGCAACCGACTGCTTCGATGATGTTGCGACGTCGTGCTTCGATGACCGCAACGGGTACTTCGACAGTTGCGACGATGTTGCGACCAACCACGATTGTGTCATGCTTCAAGCGGCGATGGCGATGGCGATGTTGCGATGGCGTGCTTCGTTGACCATGGCGATGCTGCGACGGAGGCCCGAGTGCTTCAACAATGTTGCCAGTACGTAGTTCCCGGCCGTGGCGATGCTATGACAATGACGACACGACTGCTTCGACGATACTACAATGGCAACCCGGTTGCTCCACAGATGTTATGATGCGATGCTTCAACGGCCGCGAACGCTCTAAACATTACTGTATCCAAATCCACCATGACTCCGTGAAATTGCTAGTACCAAATCCAACAAACATCCACGATCAGTGCAAAGAAAATGGTGTTGGAATCATTGTTAGGTGTTTGCTATGTGCTTCATCTTAAGATTTTGTTTTTTAAACAAATTATTTTGAAATTATTTGGAGCATCATATATATAGCTATGTGGCAAAGCACTGCGTGTGATGTAAAAAGAAAAAAAGTGAAACGGGACCACGTACCTTTAGGCGAGTAGGCTACATGCTACACAGCTCCAAGAGGTGGGCAGACAAACTGACGTAATGGACAGAGGCGCTCCAAGCGCGCTCAGCGCCACATGATAGCCTGCGATCAGACGGCGCGTGACGTGACTGACAAACCAGGAAATCATCCGACTGTTTTAAAGGATTTTCCTTTTATTAACTGCAAAGTGGAATTACTGCAACGAAGCAGTCAGCTTGGTAAGCTACCTACTACAAAAAAATGGAATTACTGCAATTGATAACCAAATGTCACCATAGTTCCCATTTTGTACTTACGATTCAATGGATCATCAAAATATCCTTTTCATTTGGGTAACTCACCCTCTTTTTCGTGATCAAATTTGATGCTTTCGTGTATCTTTGTAAGGTGTTGACTATGTACTGAATTGCTTGCGTTTTTCGAGACTACGTTTGACTATTGATAAGATGAATAGTATATGAGATGTATAATGTGAAAATTATATCACTGAAAGCGTACTAATTTAACGGTATACTTTGTGTAAGTTGCATGTCACATATTATTAATCTAACATGTGATCAAAGTTAGCCTAAAAATGAATTAGGCCTTATTTATATATATATATATATATATATATATATATATATATATATATATATATATATATATATATATATATATATATATATATCGAGCCAAACAATCATGCAACATAGGTAATAACACTGCAATACATTTATTTGTACTTATAAAGGAGGATTCCCCTCCACGGTTTATTCCCCTCCACGATCTCTTAAGCCTCACCTCCCACCCGTCCCTCTCACTGGTTTATTTTTTTTCTTCTGATTAAAATGCAGATCTCTACTCCCAAAAAGAGAGTTGATACCTTCACCTCCACGGTGCATCAGTGGCTTAAAGGGAGGGAAACAATGGGACAGCTGCGCGCGGGAGAGAAAGAGAGCGAAAAAGTGTGAACCGGAAAAGAAATAAAACACGTGAGTGGATAAGGATGGAAAAGAGGGAGGAGTGGGCTACCGCTTCGACATGGCCCCATGAACGCGTCTATGTCGGAAGTAAAATATAATCGATCGGCCGATTGACATCATTTATCATTTTAAATCGGAAACTTTTATTTAGCTGGCGTTCGGTGAAAGAGGGTGGCATTTCGAACATTCGCCGGCTAGTGGAGATAGAGTTTTACACGTATAAAGTAAATTGCTCAAAACCATCACATTTGTGGCTAGGGTACTTCAAAACCACCGCTTTTGCTGAAAGTAACAAAAAACCATCAACTCTACGGCAAGTAAGTAACTAATCGCACTTATTCGAATGTAAGCCGCGTCTAACAACATACTGCTTGGTTGGCCCCATATGTCCGGCTGATTTGACATGCTTATATGGACAATATGCTGAGCTGGAAGATGGGCCCACCTGTCGGTCTCCCATATCCTTTTACTTTTTCTCTTCTTCTTCTTCCTCCTCCAACCCCCCCCCCCCCTCCCCTCACCGACTCCTCCCACCGCCGCCCACCACCTGCAACACTAAAAGGCCCGACGGCAAGGTCAAACAGGGGGAGGAGCACCGGGGGGCGCCAGATTCGGCCACCAGCCACCGCCGCATCGCCGGATCGGGCTGCCCCTGGGTTCCTGCACAGCGTTGGGAGGCGTCGGCCTCCAGCGTCGCGCCCGGCCGCCTCCCATCTCCGGCAACGTGTCATGCCCCTGCCTCCCGCCTCCCACCTCCAGCGTCACACTGTGGCCCCCGCCTCCCACATCCCGACGACTGGCCACCCCACCACCACCGCGCCAGCTATGCAGATCCTACCCGCCCGCTGCCTCCTCCGCCATGCGTGGATCCAGTGGAGGTGAGGCGGGCAGCAGACACACGAGGAGGGAGGGGATGCAACCTCCAGCGACGGATCTTGCCATCTTGTGCGACACCTCCTCCTAGATCCAGAGTTGAGCTCGTCGATTGTGTTGTGCTCGCCGGAGCAGAATAGAGGGGGCGGCCGGTGGTGAGGGAGTGAGATGTTGGGAGGAAGAAGGAGAAGACAGGGGAAACAAATGTGGCTGGCAGGTGGGACCTCTGTCCACCTCAGCAGGTCAAACACTGACTAGGACTAGTCTTCGCCACATCATCCCGACGGGTGGGCCCAGGATGTCAGTTTTTCTGTTATTCACGGCTCAAAGCTGGCTTAGTGCGATCTATTAGTCACTTGGCGTAAAAGTGATGGCCTTTTATAATTTTTGATAAAACGATAGTTTTGAAGTGTTGGGGAACGTTGCATAGAAAACAAAAATTTTCCTACGCACACGCAAGATCTATCCATGGTGATGAGCATCTACGAGAGGGAGAGTGGATCTACGTACCCTTGTAGATCGCTAAGCGGGAGGCGTTAAGAAACGCGGTTGATGTAGTCGAACGTCTTCGCGATCCAAATTGCCGAGTGTCCCGCGATCCAATCACGATCCGTCCCGATCTAGCGCCGAACGGACGGCACCTCCGCGTTCAGCACACGTACAGCTCGATGACGATCTCCGCCTTCTTGATCCAGCAAGAGGGAGTGGAGAGCTAGAAGAGTTCTCCGGCGGCGCGACGGCGTGGTGGCTATGGTGGTGGAACAATTCCGGCAGGGCTTCGCCTAAGCACCGCTGAAACTAGACTAGAGGAGAAACCGATCTAGATGAAGTAGAGGGAGCACGTGGCAATTAGGGTTAGCCCTTCCCTCTAAATCCTCTAGTATATATAGGAGGGAGGGAGGGGAGGAGGCAGCCTCAAACCCTCAAGGTTTGGCCGAAATTGGAGGTGGAGGAGTCCTACTCCAATCCTATTAGGAGTAGGATTCCTCCTCTCCACTTGGAAACCCTTTCCACCTTTCCTCCTTTGGATTTTTTCCACCCAAAGCCACATGGGCCTTAGTGGGGGGGGGGGGGGTTAGTCCAGCCCACTAGGGGCTGGTTTGACTCCTCCCACAGCCCATGAGGTCCTTTGGGTCGAGACACCCCTCCCGATGGTCCCCGGTACCCCTCCCGGCACTCCCGGTACACTACCGAAATACCCGAAACTTTTCCGGTGACCAAAACAGAACTTCCTATATATCAATCTTTACCTCCGGACCATTCCGGAGCTCCTCGTGACGTCCAGGATCTCATCCGGGACCCCGAACAACCTTCGGTCACCACCATACATAACTCTACTATACCGAAACATCACCGAACCTTAAGTGTGCAGACCCTGCGGGTTCGAGGACTATGTAGACATGACCGAGACACCTCTACGGACAATAACCAATAGCGGGACCTGGATGCCCATATTGGTTCCCACATATTCTACGAAGATCTTTATCGGTTGAACCTCTATGTCAAGGATTCAGTTAATCCCGTATGCTGTTCCCTTTGTTCTTCGGTATGTTACTTGCCCGAGATTCGATCGTCGGTATCTCTATACCTAGTTCAATCTCGTTACCGGCAAGTCTCTTTACTCGTTTTGTAATACAAGATCCCGTGGCTAACACTTAGTCACATTGCTTGCAAGGCTTATTGTGATGTTGTATTACCAAGTGGGCCCTGAGATACCTCTCCGTCACACGGAGTAACAAATCCTAGTCTTGATCCATGCCAACTCAACAGACACCCTCGGAGATACCTGTAGAGCATCTTTATAGTCACCCAGTTACGTTGTGACGTTTGATACACACAAGGTATTCCTCCGGTGTCAGTGAGTTGCATGATCTCATGGTCATAGGAACAGATACTTGACATGCAGAAAACTATAGCAATAAACTGACATGATCATATGCTATGTTTATAGTTTGGGTCTTGTCCATCACATCATTCTCCTAATGATGTGATCCCGTTATCAAATGACATCTCATGTCTATGGTTAGGAAACCTTGACCATCTTTGATCAACGAGCTAGTCTATTAGAGGCATACTAGGGACACAATGTTGTCTATGTACCCACACATGTATTTGAGTTTCCAATCAATACAATTATAGCATGGATAATAAACGATTATCATGAACAAGGAAATATAATAATAACCATTTTATTATTGCCTCCAGGGCATATTTCCAACATGAAGTACCATAACCGTAAGAGCAACTCCAACGCGCCGACCCATTTCGTCCGCCCGCGTCCGTTTGGGTCACCGCGGACAGAAAAGATGGCCCAACGCGCCGACCCAAACGGATGGCCCAACGCACCGACCCAAACGGACGCGCGTCCGTTTTTTGTCCGCCCGCGACCCATTCGCGGCCCAAATTTGGGCCGCATTTGCGTCGGCACGGACACGAGACGGACGCGCGCGTCGCCCGCCCTTCTCCTTCCCCTGGCCCGCCTGTCGGCAGCACAAGGGCCATTTCCTCTGTCCTCTCTTCGCCCCCGCCACTCGGCCGCCTCCGCCTCCCACCGTCGCCGCCCATTTTTCGCCGACGCCGCCGGCCATCCGTCCATAGATAGGTCATCCCGATGGCCGCCCCTCCTCCCCACGCCGCCGCCCCGTTCCGCTGACCCCGGGAGCCTCCCGACGTCGACGCCGCCACCGTCCCCTTTGCCGGCACTCGAGCGCGGCATCCTCTCTCCCGGACGCCGGCACGCCCACAGGACATCGGCGCGCTCGCCGGTAGGCGGCAGGGCTTCTGCCTTGTCTCGGTGTCACGCGGGGCTCGTCATCGGCCGGCTCCTTCCACGACGTCCGCAAGCTGTTTGACAGTTTGCCCCAAGGTACAAATGGACTCCGACGACGAGTTCTTTTTCTACAATGTTCTTATGGACTCGGATGATTCTTCATCCGACGATGAGGAGATCGTGGCAGCTGCCTTGGTCATCCATGACCACCTCGGTAGGCAGCGGCCTATGTTCAGGGGCTCTATACCGGGGCATACGCCGGCGTTGAATCGCAACCGGGAGAGTGGCCATATCCTACTCTGGAATGACTACTTCGAGACCCCGAGCCCCCTCTACAAACATCACATGTTCCGGCGTCGTTTCCGTATGGCTAGGCATGTGTTCAACCGTATTCGGGAGGGGGTGGTGGAGTATGACAAGTATTTCGAGTGCAAGACAGATGCACTTGGAAAGCTTGGTTTCTCCTCTTACCAGAAATGCACTGCTGCCATTCGGATGCTTGCATACGGAGTTCCCGGTGATCTCATTGATGAGTATGTCCGGATGAGTGAGTCCACCTGCCTTGAGTCCATGTACCGTTTCTGCAAGGCTGTCATAGCTGTGTTTGGCCCGGAGTACTTGAGAGAGCCAAATGCTGCTGATACAGAACGGTTGTTGGCGATGAATGCCAGCAGGGGGTTTCCTGGGATGCTTGGTAGCATAGACTGTATGCACTGGCAGTGGAAGAACTGCCCTTCTGCTTGGCAGGGGCAGTACAAAGGTCATGTCCGAAAATGCACTGTGATACTTGAGGCCGTTGCTTCACAAGATCTCTGGATTTGGCACTCTTTTTTTCGGCATGGCTGGATCTCACAATGATATCAATGTGCTCCAGCGCTCTCCAGTGTTTGCTAGGATGGCAGAAGGCAATGCCCCGCAGGTCGATATTGAGATCAATGGCCACCACTACGACAAGGGATATTATCTAGCTGGCGGTATCTATCCACAGTGGACAACTCTTGTCAAGACAATCTCCAACCCCCAAGGAGAGAAGAAAAAGAGATTTGCCCAAGAGCAAGAGAGTGCTAGGAAGGATGTGGAGCGTGCCTTCGGTGTTCTGCAATCTCGATGGGGCATTGTCCGACACCCTGCAAGAACTTGGAGCACACAGAAGCTTTGGGAGGTGATGACTGCTTGTGTGATCATGCACAACATGATCGTAGAGGATGAGCGCCCAGAGCGCCTCTGCGACCAGGGGTTTCAGTTTCAGGGTATCAATGTTGAGCCTCAGCATGCCGACCCAACAACGTTTGCACAGTTCATGGAGTTTCATCATCAGATGCGTGATTGGCAGACTCACAGGCAGCTGCAAGATGATTTGGTGGAGCACATGTGGGCTCATGTTGGCAACCAATAGAAGTATCGGACTTCTATTATTTGAAATGCAATTTGAAACAATTTAATGTTCATTTGGTTTGTAATAACTATGCCATATTTATGTGGTTTTGCAACTATTTATTAGAACTATGTTTTTATTTGTCCTATTCTATACGTTTGCCGGCCGCTGGCATGTGTTTGTCGGCCGCTGGCATGTCGCCGACACGAACTCTACCTTGGATGGCATGGCCGCTGGCATGATCGATGGCCGCGGGCCCTTTTTAATTTGAAAACTGAAAATTGCGGACGAAAAATGGGTCGGCGCGTTGGGCGACCGGCCGACCCATTTAGAAAGGGGCGTGGACAGGACCTAAACGGACAAAAGGCGGACAAACCGCGGGTCCGTTTGGGTCGGCTGGTTGGAGTTGCTCTAAATGCGATGGTTTTGAGCCAAAGTCCCAGGAGCTTCGACTCCCCCAACAGGACTCGACTAAAAGTCAAGCAAAAACCTAAATCGCAGCACGAAGGCGACGGCGACGCGCCGATGGGCAACGCCGGAAGCAGCGGCGGCCCCAGCCTGCCACCGCCGCGGCCTCATCTGCACGGGGTGCCTCCGCCATACTACCACCAGTACCCGCCGGGGCGCCCGGGCGCCGCCGCGCCGCCGCCGGTGCCGTTCCCCACGCACGTGGAGCGGCACAGGGCCGTGGCGGTGAGCGCCGGCGTCAACGTCAAGGGGCATACCCTGCGGCTGGAGCGTGACGACGACGGCCGCCACCTGCTCGCCTTCTCGTTCGACGCCGACGCCCCCGGAAGGTCAGCCCCCCACCCCCCCTGCCCCCCTCCTACTCTTCTCTGTTTTGGTGATTAGATGGAGGCCTGTTGTATCTTTGTGGACCATTGTGGCCGATCATTGGGCTGTATCCCGCGATGATATTAGTTAGCCAGTGTAGGATTTCTGCCGTCATGTACATATTTTGTTGGAGCCATGATACTTTCATGTTTGGTTGGAGCCACATGATACTTTTGTTACGTGTTTTGGTGTCCATTTGAACAGAACTGGGGCGTTCTGTATCAATTGTCTGAATGCTTCAGATTTGAGTGTGAGTAACAAGGATCAGTAACCTATAGAAACAGATTTAGGGCGCACTTATGACTCATGTATGTGCTTGTCTTGGTGAAGAATGGACATCTTCACTTGATATATTAGGGTACTGTATATTGTTTGCACAGCTTGTTGTTGAAGGAAGTAGCAGGTCTAGGTATGGAATCTGAACTTAATCATATTCATCTGGGTGGGAAAGTGAAAAACTCAGGGCACATCAGTCTCAATCGAGCTTTAATGGTCTTGGTGTGTGCTACCTTCTGTAATTTTACCATGGCAAAGCCGTACTTAATGAGATTCTCCAAATGCATGCTTGGCTCTGTCCCATTCCGAGGTTAGGCTATCCCCACGTTATGTCCATTTGTTGCATAGTGTTTAGTAGCATCTCATGCTTTCTACCTGTGTAGTGCGTGCCCCTACTTCTTTTAATATTTTGACAAGACTGACACGTTATTTTTAATCAAGTACTGACTCTTAATTTCTGATCCTGCAAACAGCGTAACAGTTTACTTCTTTGCACAAGAAGGTGATGACTCTGTCCTGAAGGGCACAAAGGAAGATTTGCTCAAACCTGTCACGGTAACTTTTAAGGAAGGTCATGGTCAGGAGTTCAGGCAACCAAGTGGAACCGGAATCAAGCTCTCAATGTTTGAGGAATCTGAGCTAACTAAGGTTGGGGAGGATCGTGTATTTCCTCTCGCATTCAAAGTCGAAGTAGGTGTGTCAAGCAACCAAGAATTAGAAAGGGAACATGATGCTGAAGACTCGAAGTCTTTGGCTAAATTTGCTGTGTTTGTTAAGAAAGACAGTGCTGAATATGGAATCAACATTGTGCAGCAGATACTGTGGGTAAATGGAACTAGATATGTCTTGCAGGAGATATACGGTATTGGGGACAGGAACACAGCTGACAGGAATGTTAATGAGGATGATTCTGGGAAAGAATGTGTGGTTTGTCTTACAGAACCAAGAGATACGACTGTTCTTCCATGCAGGCATATGGTAGGTTATCCTTTCCTACTAATTGTTCTTTTAGATGTATAGATGTAGATATAAGGCTTATGGCTGTTAAAACTTTTTTTAATTGTAAAAAATGATAACCCTTTCTTCTTAAAGACAATTATGATGGACATAGGCTTGGCAAGATTAGTAATATTACACCTGTCCGCAAATACATGACATACTAGAAAGTGTGTTGCCAAAAAGTTCTAACTGTGACTACTACTATATAAAAAAATGTTTTGGCAAGGTGAAAATAATATTATATATTTGGTCAATAATATTGTCATGATATAATATTTTATACTTCCCTTCTAACATGTACAAAAAGCAATGATGAAAGATGATTGCTGGAGGTCATGTCACTGTTTAAAACATCATCTGTTTTTTGATAGAAGTTAGTATCAGTTTTGTATAGTTCTTGGTTCTCATTTCATTGTGGAATTTTCTGTATTTATTTTCGTTAAACTGGGCAGTAGAAGGTGGGTATCCTACTTCTATATGAGTTAGTGGTGGTGACACTGTAGGAAAGCCATGGAATTTGGTAGGAAGGTAGGAGTTCAACATAATAACATGAATAGTGAGCCCCATGCATGTTCATCATTGTATATTTAACATTAAGAAGTACCCACAGTTGCTGTGCAGTGCACTCAGGGATCTGGTTAGCACGCATTGGAATACGATTCGTTTCTTATCACGAAAGTAATACGAAGTGTTGCTATTTAGCCAGTTACTTGTAATATGTATTTCTACTTCTTTCTAATTTCTTCGATGCTTGTGATTTTGGCGAAGATACATCTTGCATTGCTTCCATGCTTTCCTGAAAAACTGACACAGACGGACGAACGACTACAAAATGTACTTGCATGTAACATAGTTTGAAACACTGCAAAATCTTTAAAGTTACTACAGATATGGCATATATGGGCATATATGGCAGGTGCAGCATGGCACAGAATATCAACTGCAAACTGGCCCCTAACTTGAAACCAAGACAAGAATATTTTGTACTTGCATAGTGTGCCCAACGTTTCTACCTTTTGTCATACATCCAGCTGAAAGTAGTACTACAATACTGATTCACATAATTTTTAAAATGTGACCATTTTATCTTATACGTGGCAGATGAAATTAAGCCAAATATTGTTGACCTGTCATCTTCATGAAACCGGTGAAGCCTGAAAATCATGCCGTTTGCTCTTTTGCAGTGCCTATGCAGGGAATGTGCTCAGACATTAAGGTTCCAGACCAACAAATGCCCCATGTGCAGGCAGCCTGTTGAGAGCCTTCTTGAGATTAAGGTTGATAGCATGCCCAGGCATCATCAAGGAGGAGATCAGTAGTTTGGGAACCCTCAAAGGAAGTTCCGTTTGATTGCTAGCAACCGTAATTGGATGTGTATATATATATCGCGTGTTAAAATCAAAATTACCCTGTTTTCGGCAAAGAACATAACATGAAAGGTATACACTAAGCTGACCTTGATGTTCTGTTTGTGGGTGACATGGAATTTAAAACAGGTAACATCTGTTGCCTGGTCTTGAGCTTTCAAACTTCACCATTTTAGTTGAAACTGTTTCTACGACATAGCTATGTAAGATGAAGGTTTCCATTTTCGTCTGGGAAGTGTCTGCATCTGTTTAGCATGTGTTGTGGTATGTTGTTTGTTGCGAAAATCGTTTGTATTAGAACATGAAGCAGAAAACCTGGTCAGTATAAAATTTGAGAAAATCTGGTCAATATAAATTTGTAGAAAATCTGGTCATTATAAATTTATATAGATATCTGAGAAAATCTGGTCGGCACATATATCTTGTGATCTTGTTGATTAAGATTAAGATAGTATTGATTGAGGACCTTCTGCAGGCAGGATTCATTCCCCTATAAGTGAAAACAACATGTCAAAAAGAACTGGGAGAGATTCATTGCCAAAGGAAAAAAGATGAACCTTCGGATAGTATACAACATGCATTTTTTGAGAGAAGTGCATATTTCAATCCTCAACTCTTTGCCCTAGTCTAATCTACAACTCCCAACTATAATACCGTCTAAGAATCAACCCAAAACTCTTATAATCAGCCAGGATTCAACCGTAAAGCCAAGTCAGCAAAAAATTCAAAATATTGAGGGATAACCGAAAAATCTGTAAAATAAAAATAAATCCAGGGAAAAGTATATTTCTGTAAAATTTAAAAAACAAATAAATTATGTAATATAAAAAATATAAAATCAAAAAAAGGTTATAATATTCTGCCAAAACAATTAAGAAAATATATTTCCCATAAAATTTTGAATAACATGTAAAATGAAGAAAACAATACTGAGCATTCTGGAAAAAATTTCAAATTCTTATTAAAATAATGAAAATTATCATCAAATTAAAATTCTACCCATAATTGCCAAAAATTTAAAAAATCTGCAAAATTTTGAAAAAAATCTGTAAACTTAGGAAAACAATACTAAGAATTTTAGGAAAGTTTAAAAATCTTAAATTAACGAAAATTATCGTCAAATTTCATTTTACTATTTGTTTATTTTACTATTTTCATTTTAGAAAAATAAATAAATTGTTTTTCCTGGAATTTTTATATTTTATAGAATTTTTATTGGGGACCTTGTTGCAGAAACATTTATAGCAGACATTGTATTGCGGAATTCTTGCGCAACAGAGATTGTGTTGCGGAACATTTTTGCAACAGAGATTGTGTTGCAGATTTTATATTTTTGCAACATGGGTGTTGTTTCGAAAAAAAATTGCAACACAGACAATGTTGCAGAAAATATTTCCAGTTTTTCTTTATTTTTATTTTTCGCAATATGTGTGTTGTTGCGGAGGGTAATTTCGCAACACAGGCAAAGTTACGAGAAAAGAGACACGCGTCGCACAGAGGAGCCGGCGGATCGCTCGCGTGAGATCCGCCGGCTGAACGTAAACATTTCCCATAGAATTATCTATCGTCTAACGCTGTTCTAAGAATTGCAACAAGGGTTGTGTTGCGGAATAATTTGTAACAAGTCTTGTGTTGCAGAATTTTTTTGCAACGTAGGTGATGTTGCAGATATTTTTTCTTCACTTTTTTTGTAATATAGGTCTTGTTGCGGTAATTTTTTTACAACACAGACAATATTGCAGAAAATATTTACAAGTTTTTGTCTTCATTTTCTTGTAACAAAAGTGTTGTTGCGAAAGTAAATTCGCAACACATACCATGTTGCAGAAAAGATAGACACAAAGAACACGTGCACACGTGTCACACAAAGGAGGCGACGGATCGCTCGCGTACGATCCGCCGGCTGAAGGCAAGTATTTCCCTAATTCCATATCTAACGATGGCCGAGGCGGCAGATCTTTTGAAAAGATCCGCCGACCGACGCATAATACGGTCCTTTGTTTTTATCCTTGATGAAGGAGTACTCCTCGACCAGTGATTTCGGGAAATCAATGACGAAACGAAAGTGAACACCTTTCGATGGGCCCAGGAACTACCGTTATCAGCCCAAAGCCCGAATAAAGCAAAAAAAAAAAAAAAAAAAAACAGGGAGAGAGAGAGAGAGAGTCGTCGGTCTGTTCCCAAAGAGGAAAAGCTCGCCGCCGGCACCGACCGGGCGCCCCCGCCGTTACAGGTGAGAATCGCGGCGCGTTTCTCGACCGTCCGTTATTCCCCTGGTCCTAACCGGAAGCTACCGCGCCGCGTAGACGGGCACATAGCTGCTGAGGAAGCTCTCGATTCCTCCGAATCGCCCGATCCAACTTGAAATTCCTAGGTTTCCACCTCCCCCCGAGAGCTCCGGACCACCGTGCGAGCAGGAACCAGAAGGGTGATGGATACAGGAGGAGATGGCTTTGATCTGGAGCTGCAGAAAAAAGAGTGGGCGAGGTCTGTATATGGTGTTCTTTAGTGACAGTTTATATCGATTTGATTCATGTCCCCTTCTGGTTGTTTGGTGATGCAGAACGCAGGATGAGCTCAAGGGTAGGCTTGTTCTCGAGGATGATTTCGAGTGGTCTTTACCTTGTGCGAGCCCGAACTCGGACCAGAGTGATGCCAGGGGCAAGCTGAAGTATATAGGTGGGGTTGACATTAGCTTCCTAAAAGAAGACCCTTCCACGGCGTGTGCCGCGGTTGTGGTTCTGGATGCTGATACCTTGGAAATTGTTCACGAGGAGTTCAATGTTGTCCGAATGCAAGTGCCGTACATTCCGGGTTTTCTTGCTTTCAGAGAGGTATTGCACACCATATCACCCCCTTTTTTGGTGAGCTTGGTTTGAAGTTTGAACCATGAAATTGTGGACGCGTGCAGAACATCTATGGTAGATATTTTCTATACACTTCGCTACTTCAGTTTAGGGATATCAGCATTTAAATGTGCTTTCACCGTAAATAAGTAAGTAATATAAGATGAAGTTCTTGGGCCAAGGAAATTGGGACACCTGCAGTTTATCCATGGCAGATACATTGTATGCACTTCAGTCTGCAGTTCTGGGATCTCAACAGTTTTATTTGCTTTCTCTGTAAATAAGTAAAATAAATATTATTGGACTATTGTTGTATCAGTGAACAATCTTGTCTTACTTGCATCAATATTACAAAGTTTATCATGTTTTGGACAGTAGTCTCAGATGTGCAAACCAGGCTAAAAAAATCTGATTCAATTAGTGTGATTTGTTACGTGACATGCCTTGCAGCTTATTGTTATCTCTAGAGCCACAGGTGAGTCCAGTATTATCAAGGCAATGTCTAGTTATCATAGAATATATGAAAGGTAATCTGGATTGTCTTTGCTTCCTTGTTTGGTTGCAAACATCTGTGATAATTTATCTTTCTGGTATACTTTCAGTTTATGTACCAGCCTGTATCATATGTAAGAAAACCATCTGCCTGTGCAGGCACCCATTCTTCTTGGACTCCTGGAGAAGTTGAAGATCAATGCTCATCATTTCTACCCTCAGGTAAAATTATCCTTTGTGGTGCTCGCAACTGTACTGATCTTAGATTTGGTGCTCTGTATTTGGTGAATAACACTAATTTTAAAACATGATGTGCCGTATAGCATTTTTGTTAGCAAACAGGAACTTCAGTAGAGAAAAAAGTTGCAAACATGCTTCAGTTAGATGACATCAGTTGCCGAAATGTTCAAACACCACATAAGGGAATAGGAACCAGATCAAACGATTCTTTGTCCTGCAAATAGGATTATTGATGATATATTCTGAAGTATCTCATGGCGGTGTGTGCCTTATTTCCTGTTGGATGTGCCTGTGATGACGAGAACAAAAATTACAGTACTATGCAGGCATTTAGTCTCCGCTAGAATTAATCGTTTTGGATTAAAATCTCAGCTGGATCTACATTTTAGATATCACAGTAGCAGTGCTTTAATTCAACATCTAATATTAGTAATCGTCTGTCTTTTACGGTGCATTTTCTAAGGTTTATTGTTCTGCTTTGGCAGTTACTCATGGTTGATGGAAATGGGTTACTCCATCCGAGAGGTAACAGACTGATTACAGTCACACTTATGCCGCGGATGGCAAATTTGGCACTAGTAGAATATGCTCCACAGGTGAAATTAGGTTCTCGAATCATATCTATGTAGGCGGTGTGATTGGATTATTTTTTACATTGATCTTAGTTTGTAAGGCTAAGCTGATTTCTGTGATTATGAAAGAATGAGTTGATTCGTAATCCCGGAAGCCTCTAGCATATAATCCTGGTGATACAATACGTCTTGTTAGATTAAGCATATTTGTGGCAAGCTGTCAATATATGTGAATGGGCCATCCTCTAATAAATATATGGCCAGCAGGTTTTGGTTTAGCATGTCATCTCGGTGTCCTTGCAGACCTGCCGACCATCGGAGTTGGAAAAAATGTAGGTTAATTTAACTGCAGTTGCAAGTATTCCTTTGTAGTATCTCAAGCTCTCTCCCACAGTTCTCCTTTTAGGGAAGACTAAATCCTCAGTGTTTTAATGCCCCAGTTGCACCATGTGGATGGTCTTGACCAATCGGAAGTCAGAAAACAGCTTGAAGCAAAAGGTAACTGCAATAAGGAATGTATTTCATTGACTGGGCAGTCTGGGACGACATGGGGAGCGGTAAGAGACTCTATACTGCACCAAAAAATTATATTATATTGCTAAACGTGTAACAGGGTTTCCTTTCTCTTATATACCTCCTGTTAATGAAATGTATGTTGCACATGAACGCGAACGACTTGTCCCAGGCAATGTGTTCATGCCCTGGTTCATCAAGGCCAATCTACATCTCAGTTGGTCATCGTATTTCGCTCGACTCTGCCATTGGGATAGTGAAGTATTGCTGTAGATATCGTATTCCAGAGCCCACACGCCAGGTTGAACTTCAAGAAAATCATATCTCAAGTTTCCACACGTCGACAGTTGTATTTTGTGTACTAATTGGCTATCATTATCCCAGGCTGACATAAGATCGAAGGTATTCCTCCAAAAGCACCAAAGATTACAGCAGTAACAGGATTCGACAATGGAAAACAGTACCCTTGGGTAGCCTTCTCATATTTCTAGCTGATGTGAAATTTGAGAAAGAAACTGGCGAGGCATTGGATCCTCAAGTAACCTCTGTACAGCCTTCTCTAATACTAGTATGGAATTGCATTTTATGCCAGAGCAGTTTGGCTGTGATTGCGATGCCCATTTTTTTTATTAATATCCGAATTTGTTCATTTCTTGCTGTGCACATGCACATAGCAATTACCAAGAAGAATCAAAGACCTGGAATCACCATAAAGCACCGGTATATTTTGCAGTACAATAAAGCCACAATGGGGAAACATTGTACTGCTGTAATATCACTAGCATATCTTCTGCATTTAATCCAATAGTTTTTCTTCTCAAAAAGCATTTTCCCAGTTAACAACGTATCTATATCCTGATTTACACTGGTATACCTTCCAGTACAATAAAGCCATGATGAGAAGGCATTTTACTGCTGTAAATCTCTGGCATATCTTGCATTTAATCTGATAGATTTTCTTCTTGAGGGGACTTTACCAATTAACAGCGTATATATTTTCATTAACTGAATCTTCTGCTCTTTAATGCACACTGCCTATATAAACATGTGGAGATGATATACCAGCAGTGCAGCATGCCAGCATATACAAAGAACACTTCTGCTTAATTTCCAGAGATCCAAGTGCAGGACGTTGAGATGGCTTCGACTTTTCTCTCTGTCATTTGCAAGACCCTTTTCATTGATGTAGTTTGTGCCGCCCTCCTTTTCTCCTCAGGTCTGTATACCTCTCTGCTCCTCCATTCGAATCTGCTTTTGTAAATCTAGGATCAGCACAATTTTCCATCTCTATTCTTAAATCAGTTGTGTAAGCTGTAATTGGTTAATTGCACTAGTCCTCAGAAGTTTGAAGCACCCAGCTGAAAAAAGGTTGGAAGCACTTATCATCCAAATACACACATCTTGTGGCCTGATAAAACTTCATTTAGGACATAACTGGAACACAAAAAATTCGCAGAAAACCGGAAGCATACTGGTCATTTTTCTGCATTACAAATCGGACCTTAATGTTAGGGTTTTGGATGCAGGAGCGGCGCAGTACATGTGCATGGGCAAATGCGCCTGACATACCTGACTGCGACAACTATTGCAAGACCAAGGGAGTGTACCCCAAGGGAGGGGTGTGTCTGCCCCTCCACCATTACTGCTGCTGCTACATGTAGGGGAGTCGGAAGACGGCCCCTTTCCCATGAATTTTCGGTAGATATGTCGTAAGTCGTAAAATCGACGGATGACACATGTTGGCTTCTCTGAGGGTGTGTGGTACCAACATTCAAATAAAATGAAAACACTTTGATAGTACTCCCTATGTCCCAAACTAAGTGTTGCGGACCTGTCTCGTTCGCCTGTCCTAGCTTTCCAACATACAAAAATTTCATGAAATGTTTTGCGAAATACTGTCGCGATCGAATCAACAGGTCACCTGGCTAGAGGATTCACCACATGACCAAGGAATAGAACCACGCCGGTTACCTCCTCGGCGATGGCAAACACGAACGGTCGGTCCGCCACGAAATCCACCGGAGGCCGCGTGCTTCCACCTTGAACTATGGTCATGGCTGTGGTGGCGGCAGCAGCAGTGCCTAGCTCGTCGACATCGATGGTGGCCTTATCACCATGCCCGAGAAGTCACCGCCTGCGAAAGCTCTACTAACTCCAATCTTTCTCATGTCCAACGATGCCTCGAACCTGAACCTGAACTTGGGGACCATGAACCGCCTACTGGAACCTTGGCCACCGACGTGTGGTTCTTGACAAACTCTGGTGTCAAGACGATGTTGTCGTAGAGGTCAGCGAGCTTGACGCCGATGCTGGTGTTGTCCGGGAGAAATAGAAGCATGTAGAATGAGGTCGCTTGCTGCAAGTCGTCATCGTCGTTGTTGTAGTAGTAGTGCAGCTTGAGAGTCCTGAAGCGGGGGAAGACATGGCGACGTGCTATTTTTTTGTCCAAGTTAGATATATCGCATACTATTCTTCTCTTCCATTTTCATCCGAAAGGGCTTTTTTTATTCTATTTTACTATTTCATTCCATCTAGATCTAAGAAAGAACCCACTGCACCGAAATTCCACTAATAAACAAAAAAGAAGAATAGATACATGGTATCAAACCTATACAGTTTTTTCTTCAAAGAAATAGAAATATCATGAAATAGAAATATCATCATATAGAGTCAGGGAATGGAATAAAGTCAGCGAATGAAGCATATTCATTAACAACTCCATTTACAGATTAAAAATGAAAAAAAGAAAGCATTGCCTTCTTTACTATATCTTGTATTTATCGTACTTTTGCCTTGGGGGGTCTCTTCCTCATTTAACAAATGTTTGGAACTTTGGATAAAACCTTTTTTTTCAAGGAGGTGTATCAACGGAAATCGCTTTTAGAGGCCGAGCTCCATGAAGGCCTCTAAATGCAAAATTTAAATTTCGTGAAAATTTGTTGTAAGGGCATATTTATACCCTAATGGTTTTGGTGATTGATGACAATACATTTGCGGACTAATCGTGTGCATTAAGCTTTCAGTGATTATCAGGTGGCACGAGACGATTATTTTACCCCTCAGGAAGTTAAAGAGAAGACAGTTTCTTTTCGACGATTTAGTGTCGGTGGACTTGAGTCGTAGGAACATCCATACTATCAAGAGGGGGTCCGCAGTTGGAAATGTTGGGTGGAATCATCACGAACACATTCGCACCCTTTTGTTTCCCGGCAACATGGAGTCTCTGCCCTGTGCCTTGCTCTCGCTCTCTTTCTCTCAGTACCGCTCTGGCCAGCGGTAGTACCGCATATATCCGGTACTACCGCCTTGGCCGGCGGTAGTACCGTTGGGGGAAAGAGGGGAGGGTCGGGCACCTCTCGCGAGGCATCAGACACTTGTCTGGTGCCCCGCGCCAGCCCCCAGCCGCAGCGGTAGTGGGGCGGTAGTACTAAGCGGTACTACCGCCGCCCCTTCTACTGCTGCCCTGGTGAGCAGATGGGCGGTAGTACCGCCCTGGCCGGCGGTAGTACCGCATATAGGCGATACTACCGCTCGAGCCAACGGTACTACCGCTTGCCTGCGGCTGGTAAAGGGGGTAACAGGCAGATTTCCCCTCCCACTATATAAGGGGTCTTCTTCCCCAAGGAGACTTACCTCTTATCCTTCCCAAAGCTCCATTGTTGCCCAAAGCTTATTTTTGCCCGATCTCTCTCCTTAGCCAACAAAACTTGTTGATACTCTAGGGTTTGGTTGAGAGGGCCCCGATCTACACTTCCACCAAGAGAAATTTGATTCCCCCACTAATCCCTTGAGGATCTTGTTACTCTTGGGTGTTTGAGCACCCTAGACAGAAGAGGTCACCTCGAAGCCATATTCCATTATGGTGAAGCTTCATGGTGTTGTTGGGAGCCTCCAATTCAGTTGTGGAGATTGCCCCAACCTTGTTTGTAAAGGTCCAGCTGCCGCCTTCAAGTGCACCACTAGTGGAATCACGACACCTCGCATTGTGTGAGGGCATGAGGAGAATACGGTGGCCCTAGTGGCTTCTTGGGGAGCATTGTGCCTCCACATCGCTATAACGGAGACGTACTTCCCCTCACCGGGAAGGAACTTCGGTAACACATCCTCGTCTCCATCGGTTCCTCTTGTGGTTACTTCTTACCTTTACTTTGTGCAAGCTACTTATATTGTTTACCTTGCTTGCTTGTGTTGTTATTGTTGTTAGCATCATATAGGTTGCTCACCTAGTTGCATATCTAGCCAATCTATTTGTTGCTAAACCTAATTTGTTAAAGAAAAGTTAAAAACTGGTAGTTGCCTATTCACCTCCCCTCTAGTCAACCATATCGATCCTTTCAATTGGTATCAGAGCTACGTCTCTTTATTAAGGGTTTCACCAATCGAAGAGTATGGTTAACGACGGGGATAGGGTTGATGAACTTCCCGAGGCCACGGGAGTTGACACGGTCTCACATGAGGATTTGAATGAGGCTTTGTCCTTACTTAAATCCTCCATGACGACCGAGGTCAAGTCCATGTTTAAAGAATTCCTTGATAATCTCAAACTCTCTACCGATGCGGTGCAAGTGGTTAATCCCACTAACTCGACATCGGATGTCCACTCCGGTAAGGAGGGGACTAGTGCTGATAAGGACACTCGTTCTCAAGGAATTAATGGGTTGGGTACCATGCCTCGGTTCCCCCTCCCTTGGTCTATGGAGGACCGGTGCACCCACCACATATAGTTAATCTGGGTCCTCCTCCTAAACTTGTTAAGAATGATTTTGCTAATTGGGTTTTTCGTATCAAGTCTCATTTGAATCACAGCTCAACCCAACTCTGGCGAGTCATTGAAGAAGGATACTATCCTCGTTATCCACGCAACCTCACCCCAAGAGAAGAGGCTGATAATTAGCTCAATCACTCCGCCTTATTCATTCTCCAAGCTGCAGTACCTACCGAAGATCTAGCTCACTTGCGTCCTTTCACTCGTCCTAAGGATTGTTGGGAACACATTGTCTCCATGTACAAGGGAAGCTCAAGCATTCAACGGTCTAACTTTGAGGTAGTGTTTGATGAGTATGATGAGTTTGCGATGATAGAAGATGAGGAAGCGCGTGAGCTTTACCAGAGGGTGACTACTCTTGTCGTTGCCCTTCGAGATCATGGCAGCAAGGATGTGGATGACAACTGGATCAAGCGTAAGTTTCTCAAGGCCATCATGCCCTTCAACAAGGCCATGTCCTCCGTCATCCGCCAAAGACCGGACTTCCCCGCCTTGTCCTCTGGCGATGTGTTGGATGAATTCATTGCAATGAATATCTTGAACAAGACCGTCGACAATGCTCTAGCTCGTGTGCAACGGTCAAAGAAATCATCACCCAACCTTGCTTTGAAGGCCAAGGCCAGTCAAGAGGAAGAAGAAGAAGAAGAAGAAGAGGAGGGTTGCCCCGAAGACACCAAATATGCTTACCATGAGCATATGGCTCTAGCATCTAGGCAATTTTGGGGCAACAAGAGAAACACAAGGCCCAACTTCTCCAAGAACAACTCAAGTGGGTCAAAAGGCAAGCAACGTGTGAGGACTTGCTATAACTGTGGTAATGTGAGTCACTTCGTGGTGGATTTCCCATATGAGAAGAGGGAAGACAATGGTGGCAAGCTCATCCGCAAAGATAAGGCCACGTCCTTCCCCAACAAGAACAACTTCACCAAGAAGGCGCCTCACAAAGGGTTGGTGGCTCATGAAGAGTATCCCTCTGATGATGATGCTGATGACGAAGACACAAGTGGTGAAGGAATGGCAATGGCTACAGTGGCAATTGCATCCTCTACCCCAACCAAGGTGTCGCTCTTCGACACCCCCAACGAGAACCACATTGCTAGGTGCCTTATGGCCAAAGGTATCAGCAAGGTAACCTCCAACGCCAAAACCTCAAACATTAAAACTTCTATATCTACCACTCCGTCTTTGTTGGATTGTGTGGATGAACATGAGGAGGCGAAGGAGGGTGAGAATGAGTTTGACAAGTTATTGTGTAAACTCAAAGGCGAATCCAAGAAGCACTTTGTTGCTCTCTTGGAACAACTTGGTGAGGCCAATGACACAATTGAGTCTCAAGAGGAATACCTTGAGGAGTTGAAAGGGCATAGTCATGATTACACCGACGAGATAGCAGATCTTTCCATTGCTCTAGAGGAAGAGCGAGGTCTTCGTTTGACTCTTGAGGAGTCACAAAATGATGACCTTGCTAAATTACATAAAGATCATGATCATGCTATTGTTCTTAACCGTGTGCTCAAATCTGAAAAGGTTGCACTTGGGGTTGGCCATGATCGACTCAAGGAAGAGTTTGACACACTTGACAATGCTCACAAGGCATTGAAGACTGTTCATGCTTCTCTTAAGGAGTCGCATGATCAACTCCAAGTAAAACTCACTAAGGAAATTGCCACACATAATGCCTCTGCTACTAACCCTTGTTGTGAGCATGCACATCTTGTGGAGGAAAATGCTAAGCTGAAAGAGCAGCTTGAGAAAGGCCTTGTGACATGTATCCAAGGTGAGAATAATCTCAATGACGTTTTGAGCAATCAAAAGGAAGTTGTAGCAAAGGAAGGAATTGGGTTTGCATCCAAGTCTAAAAAGAAGAAGAAGGTGAAGACCAAGCATGCTCCCCGCTCAAGGAAACTTTTGTCAAAGCAGGGGGGGGGGTTACTCATGAGAAGAAGAAGGACAAGGGTGTGGGTGATAGTGCCAAGAAGGGCATGACCACTCCCTCCAACAAGGCCAACGATTTTAACCCCTCTTATGTTTTGTGCCGTGCTAGTGATGGGCATGTTTATGGAAAATATGTTGGTTCTTCTTATGAGTACATTGAATGGTCTATCTGGGTTCCTAAGACCCTTGTTACTAACATGAAAGGACCCATTAAAGAATGGGTACCTAAATCCAAGCATTGATCTATTGTAGGAGTTTGCTTCCGGGGGAGTCTCATGGTTGCTCGATAGTGGAGCAACAAATCAAATGACCGGAAGCAAGGACTTGGTGGTGGACGTTCGACTCGATGCATCTTTGGCCACTCAAGTCTCCTTTGGCGATGACATAATTTCAAAGGTATTGGGTCTTGGAAAGGTGGTTATCTCTCTGAGCTTAACCATTGAGAGAGTCATGCTTGTTGAGACCCTTGCATACAATTTACTTTCCATTCGTCAACTTGCACTTATGGGATTTAGTAATTTCTTTGGCATTGATATCGTGACCCTTTTGTGAAGCAAGACTCTTAAAGTAGCCTTTGTTGGGCATGTCGAAAACGGTCTCTATGTGATTAACTTCTCGGAGCAACCCACTAAGACCGCGATATGCCTAATGGCTAAAGTTGATGTGGGATGGCTTTGGCATCGCCGACTAGCCCATGTCAATATGAGATATTTGCAAAGTCTCCTCAAAGGGGATCACATTCTTGGGCTAACAAACGTGAGTTTTGCCAAAGATCGTGCTTGTTGTGCTTGTATCGAAGGAAAGCTACATGAAAAGGCTCATCGTCTAACTACTACAATCTACTCCAAGAGGACCTTGGAGCTCCTTCACATGGATATCTTCGGTCCTCCATCTTTTGATAGTCTTGGAGGAAGAAAGTATTGCTTGGTGATTGTGGATGATTATTCAAGATACACATGGGTATATTTCTTCAAGAAGAAAAGTGAGACCCAACAGACCGTCATCAACTTTGCAAATGAAGTTGAATGCCAACATGAAGCAAAGATTTTGATGATTACAAGTGACAACGGCACTGAGTTCAAGAACTACACCCTGGATGAGTTTCTTAGTGATGAGGGGATAAAGCACCAATATTCCACACCTTATACCCCTCAACAAAATGGTGTTGAGGAGAGGAAGAACCGGACGTTGATGGATGCGGCAAGAACCATGATGGCGGAGTTTAAATCTCCGCACAACTTTTGGGCCGAAGCCATCAACACCGCGCGTCATGCATCAAATCGGCTCTACCTCCGTAAAGGCTTGAACAAGACCCCTTATGAGATACTTACCGGGAACAAGCCCAACCTCAAGTACTTCTGGGTGTTCGGTTGTAAGTGTTTCATTCTCAAGAAAGGTGTCCGTTTGTCTAAATTTGAATCTAGAGCTCATGAGGGCATATTTGTTGGTTATGCTGCATACTCTCAGGCTTACCGTGTCCTCAACAAGTCCACGTGACTCACTGAGGAGACGAGTAACGTAGAGTTTGAGGAAAATAATGGCTCCCAAGTGGAGCAAAGTGGTCTTTGTGATGTAGGTGATGAAATTCCTCCCCAAGCCATAAGAAGAATGGGCGTGGGATACTTCCTACCCGTTGAGGAACCCCTTGTGGCTGAAGGAGAAGGACAATGTTCCACTCAAGTGGAACCATCACCGACGCAAGACCCACCCACTTCCGAAGAACAAAGTGAAGGCCCTCAACCTCGTGAACAAGATCAAAGGCAAGATCAACTTAATGGCGATGATGCTGCATCACATGATGCCCAAGATCAAGTTCACAACCCCGAGCAAGCTCAAGATCAGGATCATGCTCAAGATCAAGAGCAAGCTCAAGATCAAGATCATGCTCAAGATCAAGAGCAAGCTAGTGATGGCACTCAAGCTCGTCAAGATACCGCACCACAACCTTCCATGGAAGAAATTTTAGAAAAACGAGCTGCTAAGATTGCTTCCAAGCTTAGCCGGAAACAACATGTTTTGGAGAACGTCTATGGAAGCTTGAAGAGAGGGGTAACCACTCGTCGTCAATTAACAAACTTTTGTGTCCATCATGCGTTTGTTTCTTGCTTTGAACCCCTCAAGGTACAAGAGGCGCTCGAGGACTCGGATTGGCTTGAAGCCATGCATGATGATCTCAAGCCTGCCAAGGCCAACACTCCTATGCATCTCAAATGCCAACTTGACAGTGATCCCAATTGTAAAGCTGTGGATCAAAAGGTATATCGCTCCATGATTGGATCTCTGCTTTACCTTTGTGCATCTAGACCATATATTATGTTCAGTGTGGGAATTTGTGCAAGATTTCAAGCTGCACCTAAGGATCGAGAGTCACTTAGTGGCTGTCAAGCGAATCTTTCAATATTTGGCTCATACCCCAAACTTTGGCTAATGGTACCCCAAAGGTGCTTCATTTGATCTCATAGGATATACTGACTCGGATTGGGCGGGAGACCGTGTGGAAAGGAAGTCCACTTCCAGAGGGTGCCAATTTCTTGGTCGCTCTTTGGTAAGTTGGTCTTCAAAGAAACAAAATTGTGTTTCTCTCTCATCCACCGAGGCCGAGTATGTAGCCGCTGCAAGCTGCTATGCACAGATTCTTTGGATGAGGCAAACCTTAAAGGATTATGGTGTCAACTGTGACAAAGTGCCTCTGTACTGTGACAATGAAAGTACGATCAAGATCTCCAACAACCCGGTTCAACACTGCAAGACGATGCATATTGAGATTCGTCATCACTTCATCCAGGATCACATTAAGCATGGAGAAATTGATATTATTCATCTCTATACTAAGGAACAGCTTGCAGATATATTCACGAAGCCATTGGATGAAGCAAGATTTCGCGAGTTAAGGCATTAGCTAAATATCATTGATTCGAGAAATGTGGCTTGACTTAGTGCACACCCCACCACTACTAGGGAAAACCTTATACACAGAATCTTAGCAGCAGCGCGGGATAGGATGGGGCGCTACTACTAATTAGCAGTAGCGTGGTATGCAGACAGGCGCTACCGGTACTAACTTAGCAGTAGCACGGCTCGGTAGAACCACGCTGCTACTAAAATTGACCGACCATTCCCGCCACGCTAGGTTTAGCAGTAGCGCGTCCACGATAACCGCGCTACTGCTAATGTGATAGTAGTAGCGCGTTTTTTTTTCAACTCGCTACTGCTAATTTTGAAACTGGCCACATGGCGGGCCCCTCTTAGCAGTAGCGCGTGTTACAGACGAGCGCTACTGCTATCTTATTAGCAGCAGCGCGTTTTGCACCCAGCGCTACTGCTAAGCCGCAGCCATACCACCTTTTTCCTCCCCTCTCCCATCCTCTCTTCCTCACTTTCCCCTAGCTCGCACCTCCTCTCTCCCTCACTTTGCTTATTCCTCACTACTTCTCCCCCCATTACTCTCCTTCTTCTACCTATCTTTCTCTCTCTTTATTACTCCTAGCTAACTACACCAACCTCCATTAATGCATCTCCTTTCTCTTTTTCCTTCCCCCTCCACTAGTTGAACTTGTCTCCTCCCAAACTAGCTAGCTAGGTAGATCTAGCTAGCATTTAGTGAAGTGACCTATGTACCTCCCTAACTAGATCTATAGCCTTATCAAGAAGAGCTTTGTCCACTTTTGATCATTCCATAGGTGTGTGTGGCGACACCTATCAACATCATCATCACATAGCTCGATCTCGAGATAGGTGATTAAAAATTTATGCTTTTGCAAGAATGGAAATATGTGTATGTGTGCGATATGACATAATCGGGCGATATGATGGAAATTGTGTGTGTGGCATGAGTTGCCGCCGAATTGTGCTTGTGAGTTGCCTATGTTTTGCCGAAATGTCGATTTATTTCCGTTTCGACGAATTCTGGGCAAACTCTATATGTCCTATTTTTAGGGAAGGTCATGCCGAATTTTTGTATGACTTTGATGCATGCATGCATTTTTATAATCAATTTGTTTATTATTACCGTGCAGGCGTTCATGATGGTCAGTGGAACGGTGGTGGACAGGTGGTTGCGGTCGGCGGTGCAGGACATGAAAGAAAATAACCTGACAGAGGTTTTATGTCCGTGTCGAAGATGCAAAGGACGAGCTTGGCTCGACCCCTATGACGATGGCCGTGTGATGGCGCACCTGCTCATGACTGGTTTCATGGATGGCTATACTCGGTGGATAATTGAAGATGAGGATGATGATGTTGAGGACGCCGACGGGGCAGGCAATGACGACACGGGGCAAGACGAAGAGATGATCGATAATGGCGGCGGAGAAGGGGCCGGACATGGCGGCGGGGAAGAGGCCGGGCATGGCGGCGGAGAAGGGGCCGGACATGGCGGCGGAGAAGGGGCCGGACATGGAGGCGGAGAAAACATGGACTCCACACCACAGAATTCGTCGGTACTAAGTTCAATCGTGCGGGACCCTCATGTTCAAGCACTGCTTCGCAAGGAGACGAGTACTGAGAGAGCTGCTTCTAGAGAGGAGGCCAAGCTGCAGCAACTGGTGGTAGACTCGAACACTCCATTGTATCATGGTTGCAATCCCGAGGTGACCCGCTTGAGTTTCACGCTCGAACTCCTGAAGACGAAGGCTAAAAACAAATGGACCGACACTAGCCTCGATGAGCTTCTCAAGTACCTAAAGGATGTTCTTCCCGCGGGGAATCTATGTCCTACTAGTGTGGATGAGGCCAAGAAGATCGTGTGCCCTCTTGATCTGCCGCACGTTAGATACCATGCATGCATCAACGATTGCATAATTTATCGGAAGGAGCACGCGGAAAAAACAAGCTGTCCGGTGTGCAATGCTTCTCGATACAAGAAGGCCGGGATGAAATCTCCCCAGAAAGTTGTATGGTACTTACCGATCACTAGTCGTCTCCAGCGGTATTTCGTAGATCCCAAGGAAGCAAAGCTCATGCGCTGGCACGCGGAGAGGAAGAAGCCCGACGATGGAGATGATCCGAAGCTGAGACACGTCATGGATGGAAGCCAGTGGAGAGCGTTCAACGGCGAATATCGGTATTTCTCATGTGATGCAAGGAACATCGTGCTCGGCGCGTGTACCGATGGCATGAATCCGTTTGGCAACCAGAACACCAACCATAGCACATGGCCCGTGTTTGTATGGATGTACAACCTCCCCCCCTGGTTGTGCATGAAGTCGAAGTACATACACATGAGCATCCTGATTCAAGGGCCGAAACAACCGGGAAATAATATTAATCTATATCTGGGGCTACTTCAAGAGGAGTTAGACACGTTATGGAAAACACCGGCCAAGACATGGGACTCCAGCAAAGGCGAGTATTTCTATATGAGAGCCGCGTTGATCACGACGGTGCACGACTATCTCGGTTACGGATATGTCGCAGGACAGGTGTGCCATGGATATTGTGGATGCACGCGGTGCATGGATGATACGACGTCTCAGCAGCTAACGTCAAGGAAAGATGGCGGGTCTGGGAAAATCGTGTACATGGGGCATCGAAGATGGCTCGAGAAGGACGACCCGTGGAGAAACCGTGGAGATCTATTCAATGGTGAGGCTGAGCATCGAGGACCTCCACGTAAGCGGAGCGGCGCCGAAATCGATGAGCTGTTGAAAAACTGGGAACAGTGCCCCGCGCCGGGAAAGACGATGAAAAAGGCGCTGGAGCCGCTGCTGAAGGTATGGAAGACGAGGTCTGTTTTCTGGGACTCGACACGCCTCATTGCCTTGATCAAATGCATATCTGTAAGAATGTCCTTGAGAGCTTGCTTGCGACACTGATGAACATGCCGGATAAGACCAAGGATGGGCCGAAGGCAAGAAAAGACTTGCAAGATTTGGAGATCAGGGCAGATCTGCACATGCCGCCCCGTAAAAAGTCAGAGGAGACAGAGACGGAGATAGAGGCGCGGGAGAAGAAGGGCAAAAAAGTAAAGGAAGAGGATTATTGCCCCCCTTCTTGCTTCACCTTAAGTCCGGCTGAGATCGATCAATTCTTCAAGTGCCTTACCGGAATCAAAGTTAGTTCCGGTTACTGTGGCAAGATAAGCAGATATCTAGACACGAAGAAGAAAAGGTTCAGCGGGATGAAGTCCCATGACTGTCATGTGATGATGACGCAGATACTACCTGTTGCCCTTAGAGGGATAATGGACAAGCACGTCCGTGACACGCTTATTGGTCTCTGCAACTTTTTTGATGTCATCTCTCGAAAGTCGATCAGTGTGAAGCAGCTCCGAAGGCTACAGGAAGAGATCGTTGTCATACTATGTGAGCTTGAGATGTACTTCCCGCCCGCGTTCTTTGACGTCATGGTGCATCTGTGTGTCCATATTGTGGACGACATAATAGACCTGGGGCCGTCATTCCTGCACAACATGATGCCGTTTGAGAGGATGAATGGGATCATCAAAGGATTCGTTCGTAACATGTCCCGTCCGGATGGAAGCATCATCCAGGGCTATCTGACACAAGAGTGCATCTCTTTCTACGAGAATTTTCTATATGGCGCAGACCGGCCGCCTGGTGTTGGTTTGCCCGTTAACAAGCACGATGGGAGGCTCGAAGGAGAAGGTCACTCCAACGGTCGCAGGGAACTGCATGTGGCCTACTCAGATCGACGCAACGACTTTGACAGAGCAAACTTGGTAGTGCTACAACACCTACACCAGGTAGATACTTTCGCGGCACTGCATAAGAAACTATCGCAAAGAAGTATCGTGACCGGGGGGTATGCAGGACGGACGCCGAAGTTACTAGAGAGCACAACTCCACTTTCCTGCATTGGTTCAAAGAGCATATTATTGCTAATCCCCCGGAAGAGGGCTCTAAGGACCAATTGCTCATATACGCCTTAGCACATGGCCCCTCGCCCAACCTCGTCACCTATCAGGCATACGATATCAACAGATACACGTTCTACACGGAGGCCAAAGATATGGGCAGTGATGATCAGAACTCAGGGGTGACGATGGAATGCATCTCTAACAGGTACCTAGATTCTTGATGGCGAAGTACCGGTGCTATGTCGTGTACAAAGGAAAGGTTCCGGGAGTATACGACGAGTGGTCCGAGTGTCAGGCGCAAGTGGAGGGGGTCTCGGGCGCCAGCCATAAAGGCTTCAAAAGCAGACAAGAAGCAGAAGCTAGTTACATGAGAAGGCTCACGCTAGCGCGAGAGAGGACTCATAACCGCCGCCTCATGTACTACATAGTTTCGCTCTCACTCATAGTGATAGCTCTTCTCGCGTATATCATTGTTTAGATGGATGACGATGTAGTTGCAAGTATTCGAGACTTGTATCGCTATTTTCGAGATGATGACGAGAGACCACTTTGTGTTGGATGATGATTATGATGACGACATGATTTGATGAGACTATTTGTATGTATATGCTATGATAACATTCGTCGTCTCGCAGCCATTTGTATGTGTATGATGATGACATTTGTATGTGCTAAAGATTCTTGTATAAAGCCTGTTCAAATACAAAACAAATATGCAGAAAAAAAAAATCAGAAACTAATAAAGTTAGCAGTAGCGCGGGGAGTAAAGTTAGCAGCAGCGTACCATTACCAGTAGCGCGGCCTAACTCAAGGCGCTACAGATATTACCAGTAGCGCTCTTCTTTGGAGCACGCTACTGCTACGCATGTATAGCAGCAGCGCGGGACAACACGCGCTACTGCTACATGTTAGCTGTAGCGCCGTATTAGTAGCGCGGGTGCCCGCGCTACTGATAAACATAATACCCGCGCTACTGCTAGGGTTTTCCCTAGTAGTGCACCACACTCATCATTATGTCTTGTTTAGATGTAGGCATGGACTTAGGGGGGTCTAGTTCTCTCAATGAACTATCCCTCCTCCTATTATGCATAAAATAATCAAATCTTTCACTTTCGCCATTTTTTATGGCACTTGTGCTTCAAAGACGAGTTTTGGTCATGGGCCCAAGGTTAAAATCTTCGCGTTGCCATACCAATTGACTCAAAAATAGGTGGCCTCAGCCACCGCCCCTCCTAGCGAGGTATTTGCTTTAGAGGAGCACGTTTTTGTGTTTTCGGGTCACTCCAACCTTTTTGTTTTGATTTTGATCGGCGTTATCGGAGTGTTTCCTGATTTTTGGATGGATTTGTAGTCTCCAACCTTTTTGACCAAACAAAAATTTGCATAAGCCCAGTCTTTTATTTTTTTTCTTTAGCCTTAGGTTGTTTGCCTGTGCGGTACTACCACCCTACAGGGTGGTACTACCGCTCGGATGGGCGGTACTACCGCTTGACTGAGCCCCACGGGGGGTTATGGGGCGGGCCAGGGGCAGTTCCACTGCCCCATACCCATTCAGCCCCTTCCTCTCATGGGAGTCTCTCTCCAGGCGACTCCAAGGCCCCGGAGACCGCCGCCGGATCTCCTTTTCCGGCCACTCTTTCGTGATTCCGACCGGTGGGAAAGATCCCCACTCCTTCCTCTCGTCATGGATACCGGTATTGCCCCCGTTCCTCTCCCCTACGGTTCTATCCTTTGGATCTATGTTTATGGGCAATGCGTGATGTATTCATTGATTTTTAGTCAAATCGAGGCCCGAGTTTGTCGTGGAAGATGGCTAAGGAGTAGTTTTGTAGTTCTAGTGGAGCATATGTGCATTTTTTTGTCACCGGTAGTATCGGATCGGACCAGCGGTACCGTGGTCACCGCCGGGGCAGTACTACCGCTCCCCGGAGTGGTACTACCACTTATAGGTGGTACCGCTCTGGTCCGCGGTAATACCGCTTGTGATGGCAAAAATGCCCATCTTCTCCCCTTTTACTCCAATTCTACTCATTTTTTTGTGTGTTGGCTTATGCATGTGTTTACTCTGCTCCTTCCCAATGTGTTTTGGGTTCCAGGTGGTGGTTCCTCTGCTTGCAGGTCCAATCCAGCTCGTGAGGGATCGAAGTGTTCCCGCAACTCTCAAGGGGACAGTTCCAGTCAGCAACCACACAAGCAGCGTACCAAGTCTGTTGCACATAAGCCCAAGAAGGTCCAGACTTTTGCTCTGTTGCCAAGCCAGGAGTTTTGGCAAGCCCGCAAGCAGTATCCATATGATGTTCCACAGGACCCTACCCTGCTCCACCATCCATCCTGGAACCATCACTAGTAGAAAACAGGGTACTAGTCCCGGTTCTGGAACCGGGACAAAACAGACGGGACTAATACCCAAAACCTTTAGTCCCGGTTTGCTTACGAACCGGGACCAAAGGGGCTCCACGTGGCCGCTGCGGGGCGCCCAGGCAGGAGGGCCTTTAGTCCCGGTTGGTAACACCAACCGGGACCAAAAGGCAGCCATGCGTCAGCAGCTCGCAGGCACTGGGGTTTTTTTTGGAAGGGGGGGGGGGGGGTTGGAGGGTTAATTTAGGGGTTTCATATTGTGTTAGCTAGCTAATAGAGAGAAGTGACCTCTCTTTCTCCGTGCTTGGTCGACGCTAGCTACTATACATATGGAGAGAACTCGACGCTAGCTAGTAAGCAAATGAAGGAAACCATTAATTACACAAGATCATCATGAACATATATAGAGAGAAGTGACATCTCTTTCTCTGTGCTTGGTCGAACAATATGCAACAAGTTTTCGTAAATCTATTCGACGCTATTACATATAGTACACATTCATGTATATATACAATATAACATCTCTTACGATCCCTAATATCTAATTACCGAAAATCGCATTCGAAATCCCGATGGTATTCTCCGTCTTTAGGTATGACATGCTCAACAAAGAATCCCGCCAATTCCTCTTGAATTGCTCGTATGCGATCAGTTGGTAGGAGTTCGTCCCGCATCTGCCAGGTCTAATTTAAAGAAGGGGGTCAACAATGAAACTCAACACAATTAATGGTAATAAAATTAAAATGTGAATGTTGTTTACGTACTTCAAATTGTTCTGGAGATATGCCCCGGCCCCGCTCAGAGGTCGAGTTGCGAATGAACTCGCAAACGTAGTAAGCACATAAATTAGTCCCGGGTGCCTGCCACAAACACTTTACGAGAATAGAGTTCAATCAAAATGATAATCAAGCATGATAATGGTATTGAAAGTAGAATCAATGAGAGATGCGCGGTACTAGAGTAGTACTTACTTTGGGGTGTAAAAATTGCAGCTCTTTTTTCCACTTGACACCCTTAACCTGTTTGGTGAACTTTTTCCAAACCCTGCCCGGCAAAGAAAATGGTTACTTGATATCAGGAAATGAACAAAAGTTGCCGATATGGTGCGATAATGATTGAACTTACTTCTGGAGCATTTGACTCATGTCCGTCCACTCCTTATGGTCTTTACGTCTCGAGTGAAGACAATTACTTTTCCCTCTTCAAGATGAATGTCTAGCAGAATAAAGTGAAAACTGTGCACGCATAACTCATTAATTGCACTTAACCTCGAGTAAGCGAAATAGAATGTGCACAAGATAGTAACACTCACTTGAAGTTGTAAGGAAATAGTATTTCCTTTCTGGTTTGTTGTCCAAGTAACGCATCTAGCAAAATTTTCTCTGTATCAGCGAGATAATATTTTAACATAGTCCCATTTACGAAATTTGGGTCAATGAACCCAATGTCATAGATTTGTAGTTGTTTGCATTCGAGGATCTTCATTCTGCATAATATAGTGTGAGGATAATTAATACATGCAATGAACAAGCTGAGCTAGAGACTTAATTACAGAAAAAAAATACTTACAGACAATAGGAACTAACGATAGTTTTGTCGAGCTCCTTTTGGTTGTATAACTGAAAAATTTCTTCAAATTCAATGAACAACATCTGGTCTCCATTGAAGAAGTGCTCATTTTTTATTCCCACCAAGATATTGTTGGCCCCGTCCTTGCAAGCTTTCAAGTACCATTCATGAAAATGTCGCATCCTCGTTGGTAGACCCATGAGCTCCTCACGTGTGACGAGAGGCTTCCCATGCTTGTATCTTAAGGATGGTACTACCTCAGCCTTTTCGAACTGTACCGAATCGGGTAAGTAATCGTCAGCAGTGATAGCAAGACCACCGGCCGCTTTCTCTGGATCATTAGCGATATCGGTAACCACCTTGAGCGGAGGGCACGATTGCAGTTCTTGTTCGCCGAGCTGGGGAATTGTTTTCCCACTTCTTGCGCCACTTGTACTGAAGCTTCCCGACCGCCTCGCTTGATCATGTCTCTTTTGAATACAATGGTCATAGTTTGATGGCAGCGGAGGCGGTGGTGGTCGCCTAAGGGCAGCCAGAGTTCGCTTCACTTTCACCGGATCTATTTTCTCCTCTTGAGGTGGGTGTATCGGTGCAAGCTGACGTTTCACTTTGGCATCCACGATGTCATTGAGTTCCTCCTTAGTCCTCTCATATGGTAACTTTGGAAGAGGCTTGAGTCTTGGACCAAATTTGTATTTCTTCCCGCCTATTGTACTGCTAGCCGCCGGAGCGGCAGTTTTGACTCTCTTCCGCCGTTGCTGACGTGTCGGAGGAGGCGGAGTACCCTTACGCGCCGGAGGAGGAGGAGGAGGAGGCGGAGTGCCCTGACGCGTCGGAGGAGGCGAAGGAGGAGGCGGAGTGCCCTGACGCGCTGGAGGAGGAGAAGGAGGAGGCGGAGTGCCCTGACGCGCCGGAGGAGGAGGAGGAGGCGGAGTGCCCTGACGCGCCGGAGGTGGCTGAGTCTGCTGAGGCGTCCAGTTTGGAAGCTTGATGTACTCCTTTCTCCATAGACAGGTACTCCTCAAAGCATTTTCCAGAAGAATAATATCCTCTTCACCTGTAGGGTTGTCAAGCTCCAGCCCCTCAAAGCCATCCATTATTTCATCCACCGTCACAACAGCATAGCCATGTGGAATCGGACGGCAATGGAAAGTTCCCTCGGCTCGAGGAGGTAGAACAGAGCCGACCGCCGCCTTGAAGGTTAGGTTCTGGCATTTCATCATTAGCTCGCAATGTTCAGCCTCCGTGATACTATCCACGGGGTAGCGAGGAGCCATGAAATCAGGCTGAACGAGCTCCGTGGAAGCCACGCTGCTTCTCCGCTGAGATGGTGGGGTAGCTTCTGGGGCAGCGTCGAAGGAAGGATCTTCGTGCCGCTCAGATGGTTGGCCGGTAGCTCGCTGGCTCTCAAGTTCCTCTAGTTTTGCTAATCTTGCACTGAGCTTCTGCATTTCGCTTGCTTCCTGTTTCCTCTTTCTCTCTCGGCTTCTATAACCACCGCTGTCGGGAAACCCATGCACCCACGGAACGCAGCCTGATGTGCCTCGTGTTCGTCCAGGGTGTTCAGGATTCCCGAGGGCCTCTGTCAGCTCGTCCTTCTCTCTGTTGGGAATGAACGTCCCTTCCTGTGCTGCCTTGATTGCTGCCTAAAGCTTCCGGAAGGGTATTGCAAGTTGCTCGTCCGTCCAAACACACTCCCCTGTTTCTGGGTCCAAAGTTCCCCCAACCCCAAAGAACCAAGTCCTTGAACGATCTGGCCAGTGCAATGTCGCTGGTTGGACATTCTTAGCAAGCAGGTCTTGCTCAGCTTTGTCCCACAACGGTCGGGCTTTGTAGTAGCCACCTGACCCCGTGTGATGGTGATACCTCTTCTTTGCAGCATTTTTCTTGTTTGTCAGTGACCTTTTCTTACCCTTCTCCAATTTCTTGTAGGCCACAAATTCGGGCCATTGATCTCTTATCTTCTCATATCGACCGATGAATTCTGGAGTCTCCTCTTTCTCGACAAACTTTGTGTTCAACTCTTTCTTCCAGTTCCTGAATAGTTCTGCCATCTTCTTAAGAGCAAACGCCTTGACCTTTCACTCTATAACTGGGTTATTCGGATCCTCCTCTCGCGGTAGGCTGAAATTTGTCATCAGCTCGGTCCAAAGATCATCTTTCAGTCTATCATGGACATAAGAAACTTCAGGGTCCTTATTATCCTTATTCCATTGCTGGGTGTTGATCGAGACATGGTCCCTAACAACAACTCCACACTGATGTACAAATGCGTCCTTGGTTCGCTTGGGAGCAATCGGTTGGCCATCTTTCGCGACTTCTGTGATCGTGAACCTTTCATCCAAGCACAACCTTTTCTTCGGGCCTCGTCTTCTTACATCGTCGGACTTTGCAACAGTTGAGTCTCCCTCCTCCGTTCGGTCACCAGAGCCGTGATCATGATCTCCTTCCTCCGCCATTCGGTCACCGGAGCCGTCATGATCTCCTTCCTCCTCCATTGTTGGATCACCGGAGCCGTCATCCTCTCCTTCCTGACCATCGGTGTCGTTGAGATACGACAAGGGATCACCTCCGGCGAGGATTATATCCCCCAACAACTGTTCTTTTTCTAAGTCTCTGTGATCCATAGTTTCTGCAAATATTACAACATGGCAATATACAAACATGAGATATGCAAATCAATACAAGGCAATGCAACAATACGATCATATAATATCACTAGTACATCACCGAATAGTATCGCTAATACATCATCGAATATTATCACTAATACATCTCGAATATTATTATATAATATCACTAATACAGATCTAGTTGACGTCTCGCGGCGCAGGCGGTGGACACCCAAAGAGAAGGAACTATGACATGATCGTAGCTCGGGTGAGATCCCTGAAGAACCTGCCAGGTATTGGAGAACCTGGCGTCCAACATAGCCATGTAGCGTCGGACGTGCTCGTCCTCCTCCCTGACACGGCGACGTACCACCTCCGCGGGGGCCGGCTCCCTCTGCACCGACAGTGGTCCACGCGACCGCCACCAAAGAACCTCCGGGTCGACGACGGGACCCTGATTCCTCACCAAGCTGGGCGCCCCGGAAGGCAGCACCTCCTAGTGCCAGCCCGGTGGAGCCCAGTCCCGGACATGGCACCTCTCAAGCAGGTGGTTGCCACCGAGTCGACGACGAGGATGCTGGCCGGGAATCGTCGACTCAACGGCTACGCTATGCAACTAAACATCATATCGCGTCACCGACGATCGTCGGGGACTCCTCGATATCGTCGGGGACTCTCCCTCACCAACGATCGTCGGGGGGTACTCTCCCTCACCGACGATCGTCGGGGACTCCTCGATATCACGTCACCGACGACCGACGATAAAACAACTAAAACAACTAAAAACAATAAAAACAACTAAAACAACTAAATAAACTAAATTAACTACCGCTTTTGTATATCCTAAAACAACTAAAATTAACTAAATTAACTAAACAAATAAATTAACTACCGACGACCGACGATCGTCGGGGTCGCCGGAGACGCGCGCGGGGCCAACGGCGGTGCTGCGATGGGCGGAGGCGGTGCCGGTGGCGGTGCTGCGCGTGGTGGGCGGGGGCGAGCGGCGGAGGCGCGCGCGCAGGGCCGACGGGGACAGAGAGAGGAGGGGGGAGCCTTACCGGCGAGGGCGACGAGCGGCGACGGCGTCGGGTCGGGGCGGCGGCAGCGCAGGGCAGGGGCGGCGACGGCGGCAGCGGGGGCGGCGTCGAGGGCGTCGGGGCAGGGGCGGCGTCGGGGCAGGGGCGACTTCGAGGGCGTCGGCGATGTTGGAAATATGCCCTAGAGGCAATAATAAATTGGTTATTATTATATTTCCTTGTTCGTGATAATCGTTTATTATCGATGCTATAATTGTATTGATTGGAAACTCAAATACATGTGTGGGTACATAGACAACACTGTGTCCCTAGTATGCCTCTAGTTAACTAGTTCGTTGATCAAAGATGGTCAAGGTTTCCTGGCCATAGACATGAGATGTCATTTGATAACGGGATCATATCATTAGGAGAATGATGTGATGGACAAGACCCAAACTATAAACATAGCATATGATCGTGTCAGTTTATTGCTATAGTTTTTTGCACGTCAAGTATCTGTTCCTATGACCATGAGATCATGCAACTCACTGACACCGGAGGAATACCTTGTGTGTATCAAACGTCACAACGTAACTGGGTGACTATAAAGATGCTCTACAATTATCTCCGAGGGTGTCTGTTAAGTGGGCATGGATCAAGACTGGGATTTGTTACTCCGTGTGACGGAGAGGTATCTCAGGGCCCACTCGGTAATACAACATCACAATAAGCCTTGCAAGCAATGTGATTAAGTGTTAGCCACGGGATCTTGTATTACAGAACGAGTAAAGAGACTTGCCGGTAACGAGATTGAACTAGGTATAGAGATACCGACGATCGAATCTCGGGCAAGTAACATACTGAAGAACAAAGGGAACAGCGTACGGGATTAACTGAATCCTTGACATAGAGGTTCAACCGATAAAGATCTTCGTAGAATATGTAGGAACCAATATGGGCATCCAGGTCCCGCTATTGGTTATTGACCGTATAGGTGTCTTGGTCATGTCTACATAGTTCTCGAACCCACAGGGTCTGCACACTTAAGGTTCGGTGACGTTTCGGTATAGTAGAGTTATGTATGGTGGTGACCGAAGGTTGTTCGGAGTCCCGGATGAGATCCTGGACATCACGAGGAGCTCCGGAATGGTCTGGAGGTAAAGATTGATATATAGGAAGTCCTGTTTTGGTCACCGGAAAAGTTTCGGGTATTTCGGTAGTGTACCGGGAGTGCCGGGAGGGGTACCGGGGACCATCGGGAGGGGTGTCTCGACCCAAAGGACCTCATGGGCTGTGGGAGGAGTCAAACCAGCCCCTAGTGGGCTGGCCTAACCCCCCCACTAAGGCACATGTGGCTTTGGGTGGAAAAAATCCAAAGGAGGAAAGGTGGAAAGGGTTTCCATGTGGAGAGGAGGAATTCTACTCCTAATAGGATAGGAGTAGGACTCCTCCACCTCCAATTTCGGCCAAACCTTGAGGGTTTGAGGCTGCCTCCTCCCCTCCCTCCCTCCTATATATACTAGAGGATTTAGACGGAAGGGCTAACCCTAATTGCCACGTGCTCCCTCTACTTCATCTAGATCGGTTTCTCCTCTAGTCTAGTTTCAGCGGTGCTTAGGCGAAGCCCTGCCGGAATTGTCCCACCACCATCGCCGCCGCGCCGTCGCGCCGCCGGAGAACTCTTCTACCTATCCGCTCCCTCTTGCTGGATCAAGAAGGCAGAGATCGTCATCGAGCTGTATGTGTGCTGAACGCGGAGGTGCCGTCCGTTCGGCGCTAGATCGGAAGGACCGTGATCAGGATCGCGAGACGATTCGTGATTTGATCGCGGGACGGATCGTGATGGGATCGCGGGACGGATCGAGATTGGATCGCGAGATGGATCGTGATGGGATCGCGGGACGCTCGGCGATTTGGATCGCGAAGACGTTTGACTACATCAACCGCGTTTCTTAACGCTTCCCGCTTAGCGATCTACAAGGGTATGTAGATCCACTCTCCCTCTCGTAGATGCTCATCACCATGGATAGATCTTGCGTGTGCGTAGGAAAATTTTTGTTTCCCATGCAACGTTCCCCAACAGTGGCATCATGAGCTAGGTCTATGTGTAGATGAGATCTCGAGTAGAACACAAAGGAGTTTGTGGGCGTTGATATTCAGATTGCTTCCTCCCTTGGTGTTTTCTTGATTCGGCGGTATTGTGGGATGAAGCGGCCCGGACCAACATTACTCGTACGCTTACGAGAGACCGGTTCCATCAACTGACATGTAACTTCGTTGCATAAAGATGGTTGGCGGGTGTCTGTTTCTCCCACTTTAGTCGGATCGGATTTGACAAAGGCGGTCCTTGAGAAGGTTGAATAGCAATTTTTGTATCACCGTTGTGGTTTTTTCATAGGTAAGAATTGTTCTTGCTAGATACCCGTAGCAGCCACGTAAAACTTGCAACAACAATTAGAGGACGTCTAACTTGTTTTTGCAGGGTATGTTGTGATGTGATATGATATGGCCAATTACATGATGAGATATATGTGATGTATGAGATGATCATGTATTGTATAGAATATCACGACTTGCATGTTGATGAGTACGGCAACCGGCAGGAGCCATAGGGTTGTCTTTAATTATTTTCGCCGTTTTTTCTTTACTTTATCGCTATGAGTTAGCAATAGTCGTGGAAGCAACAGTCGGCGCGATAACCTCATGGCGACACATTGATGGAGATCAAGATGATGGAGATCATGGTGTTATGCCGGTGACGATGGAGATCATGCCGGTGCTTTGAAGATGGAGATCAAAAGCACAAGTTCATGGCCATATCATGTCACTTATGATTTGCATGTGATGTTAATCCTTTTATGCATCTTATTTTGCTTAGGACGACGGTAGCATTATAAGGTGATCCCTCACTAAAATTTCAAGATAAAATTGTGTTCTCCCCGAGTGTGCACCGTTGCGAAAGTTCGTCGTTTTGAGACACCACGTGATGATCGGGTGTGATAGACTCTACGTTCACATACAATGGGTGCAAGCCAGTGTTGCACGTGCGGAACACTCGGGTTAAACTTGACGAGCCTAGCATGTACAGACATGGCCTCGGAACACAAGAGACCGAAAGGTCGAACATGAGTCATATAGTAGATATGATCAACATAAAGATGTTCACCATTGAAACCACCTCAACTCACGTGATGATCGGACTTGAGTTGGTTGATTTGGATCATGTGACACTCGAATGACCGGAGGGATGTCAATTTGAGTGGGAGTTTTTTAAGTAATATGATTAACTAAACTCATTATCATGAACATAGTCAAAATGTCTTTGCAAATTATGTTGTAGATTACTAGCTCGCGCTGTAGCTCCCTTGAATTTTTATATGTTCCTAGAGAAATAGAGTTGAAAGATGATGGTAGCAATAATGCGGACTGGGTCCGTGATCTGAGGATTGTCCTCATTGCTGCACAGAAGGCTTATGTCCTTAATGCACCGCTCGGTGCGCCACCCCCTCAAGCGTCGTCTGTAGATGTTGTGAACATCTGACAGGCACGTTTTGATGACTACTTGATAGTTCAGTGCGTCATGCATTACGGCTTAGAATTGAGGCTCCAAAACATTTTGAACGTCACGGAACATATGAGATGTTCTAAGAGCTGAAATTGGGATCTCAGGCTCGTGCCTGTGTTGAGAGGTATGAGACCTCCAACAAGATTCTTTGCCTGCAAGATGAAGGAGAATAGCTCAATCGGTGAGCATGTGCTCAGATTGTCTGGGTGCTACAATCGCTTGAATCGAGTGGGAGTTGATCTTCCAGATAAGATAGTGATTGATATAGTTCTCCAAGTCACTGTCACTAAGCTACTAGAGCCTCGTGATGAACTATAAAATGCCAGGGATAGAAATAATGATCCCTGAGCTATTCGCGATGTTTGACACCGCGAAGGTAGAAATCAAGAAGGAGCATCAAGTGTTGATGGTTAGTGAAACCACTAGTTTCGAGAAGGGCAAGGGCTAGGAGGGAAACTTCGTGGATGGCAAGTCAGTTGCTGCTCCAGTGAAGAAACCCAAGGTTGAACCCAAACCCGAGACTAAGTGCTTCTATTATGAGGAGAACGGTCGCTGAAGCGGAACAACCCTAGATACTTGGTAGATAAGAAGGCTGGCAACATCGATAGAAGTATATTTGATATACGTGTTATTCATGTGTTCCTTGCTAGTACTCCTAGTAGCACCTGGGTATTGGATACCGGTTCGGTTGCTAAATGTTAGTAACTCGAAATAAAATCTACGGAATAAACGGAGGCTAGCTAAGGGTGAGGTGACGATGAGTGTTGGAAGTGTTTCCAAGGTTGATGTGATCACCATCGCACGCTCTCTCTACCTTCGGGATTAGTGATGAACCTAAATAAATGTTATTTGGTGTTTGCGTTGAGCATGAACGTGATTAGATCATGTTTATTGCAATACGGTTATTCATTCAAGTTAGAGAATAATGGTTATTCTGTTTACATGAATAATACCTTCAATGATCATGCACCCAATGAGAATGGTTTATTGAATCTTGATCGTAGTGATACACATGTTCATAATATTGATGCCAAAAGATACAAAGTTAATAATGATAGTACCACATACTTGTGGCACTGCCGCTAAATGTCATATTGGTGTAAAACGCATGAAGAAACTCCATGCTGATAGATCTTTGGACTCATTCGATTTCGAATCGGTTGAGACATGCGGACCATGCCTCATGGGCAAGATGACTAAGACCCCGTTTTCCGGTATGATGGAGCGGGCAAGTGACTTATTGGAAATGATACATGTTGATATATTCGGTCCAATGAGTGTTGTAGCGTGCGGTGGATATCATTATTTACCTTCACTGATGATTTGAGTAGATATGGGGATATTTACTTAATGAAACACAAGTCTGAAACATTTGAAAAGTTCAAACAAATTCAGAGTGAAGTTTGAGATCATCGTTACAAGAAGATAAAATATCTACGATATGATCATAGAGGTAAATATCTGAGTTACGAGTTTGGTATGCAACTTAAGACAATGTGGAAGTTGTTTCACAACTCACGCCACCTGGAACACCATAGTGTGATGGTGTGTCCGAACGTTGTAGTCGTGCTCTATTGGATATGGTGCGTACTATGATGTCTCTTATCGATTTGTCACTATCGTTTTGGGGTTATGCATTAGAGACAACTACATTCACTTTAAAAAGGGGCACCATCTAAGTCCGTTGAGATGACACCGTATGAATTTTGGTTTGGCAGAAACCTAAGCTGTCATTTCTTAATGTTTGGGGCTGCGACGCTTATGTGGAAAAGGTTTTCAACCTGATGAGCTCGAACCCAAAGCGGACAAATGCATCTTCATAGAATACCCTAACGTAACAGTTGGGTAAACCTTCTATCTCAGATCCAAGCACAAAGTGTTTGTTGCTAAAACGGGTCCTTTCTCGAGAAAGAGTTTCTCTCGAAAGAATTGAGTGGGAGGAAGATAGAACTTGATGAGGTTGTTGAACCTTTGTTTCAACCAGAGAGTAGCGCAGCGCAGAAAGTTGTTTCTGTGGAGCCTACATTAGTTGAAGAGGAAGTTAATGATGATGATCATAAAGCTTCGGATCAAGTTACTATCGAACCTCGTAGGTCGACAAGGACGCGTACTGCTCCTGAGTGGTACGGCAACCCTGTCTTAGAGGTCATGTTGTTGGACAACGATGAACCTACGAGCTATGGAGAAGCGATGATGGGCCCGGATTCTGAGAAATGGTTAGAGGCCATGCAATCCGAGATGGGATCCATGTAAGAAAACAAAGTATGGGCTTTGGAAGTATTACCTGAAGGGTGAAAGGCCATTCAGAACAAATGGATCTTTAAAAGGAAGACGGACGCGGACGGTAATGTCACCGTCTATAAAGCTCGACTTGTGGCAAAGGGTTTTTCACAAGTTCAAGGAGTTGACTACGATGAGACTTTCTCACCCGTAGCGATGCTAAAGTCTGTTGGAATTATGTTAGCAGTTGCTGCATTTTTCGATTATGAAATCTGGCAGATGGATGTCAAAACATCATTTCCTTAACGGTATCCATGAGGAAAGGTTGTATGTGATACAACCGGAAGGTTTCGTCAGTTCTAAGGATGCTAAAATATATGCAAGCTCCAGCGATCCTTCTATGGACTGGAGCAAGCATCTCGGAGTTGGAATATACGCTTTGATGAGGTGATCAAAGTTTTTGAGTCTATACAAAGTTTATGAGAAACTTGTATTTACAATAAAGTGAGTGGGAGCACTATAGAATTTCTGATAAGTATATGTGGATGACATATTATTGATCTGAAATGATGTAGAATTTCTGGAAAGCATAAAGGGTTGTTTGAAAAGGAGTTTTTCAAAGGAAAACCTGGAATGAAGCTACTTAAATATTGGGCATCTTGATCTATAGAGGTAGATCAAGACGTCTGATAAAACTTTCAATGAGTACATACCTTGACAAGATTTTGAAAGAGTTCAAAATGGATCAGTCAAAGAAAGAGTTCTTGCCTGATTTGTAAGGTGTGGAGTTGAGTGAGACTCAAAGCTCGACCACGGCAGAAGAACGAGAAAGGACGAAGGTCGTCCCCTATGCCTTATCCATAGGCTCTGTATAGTATGCCATGCTATGTACCGCACCTGTGTGTGCCTTGCCATGAGTCTGTCAAGGGGTACAAGAGTGATCCAGGAGTGGACCACTGGACAGCGGTCAAGATTATCCTTAGTAACTAGAGGACTAAGGAAATATTTCTCGATTATGGAGGTGATAAAGAGTTCATCGTAAAGGGTTACGTCGATGCAAGCTTTAACACCAATCCGGATGACTCTGAGTAGCAATCCGGATACGTATAGTGGAGCAGCCATTTGGAATAGCTCCAAGTGGAGTGTGGTAGCAGTGTCTACAGTATGACATAGAGATTTGCAAAGTACACACAGATCTGAATGTCGCAGACCCGTTGACTAAAGACCTCTCTCACATGCAAAGCATGATCGAACCCCGGAACTCATTGGGTGTTAGATTCATAACAATGTAAAACACATGGTGATGTGAACTAGATTATTGACTCTAGTGCAAGTGGGAGACTGTTGGAAATATGCCCTAGAGGCAATAATAAATTGGTTATTATTATATTTCCTTGTTCGTGATAATCGTTTATTATCCATGCTATAATTGTATTGATTGGAAACTCAAATACATGTGTGGGTACATAGACAACACTGTGTCCCTAGTATGCCTCTAGTTAACTAGTTCGTAGATCAAAGATGGTCAAGGTTTCCTGGCCATAGACATGAGGTGTCATTTGATAACGGGATCACATCATTAGGAGAATGATGTGATGGACAAGACCCAAACTATAAACATAGCATATGATCATGTCAGTTTATTGCTATAGTTTTTTGCATGTCAAGTATCTGTTCCTATGACCATGAGATCATGCAACTCACTGACACCGGAGGAATACCTTGTGTGTATCAAACATCACAACATAACTGGGTGACTATAAAGATGCTCTACAGGTATCTCCGAGGGTGTCTGTTAAGTGGGCATGGATCAAGACTGGGATTTGTTACTCCGTGTGACGGAGAGGTATCTCAGGGCCCACTCGGTAATACAACATCACAATAAGCCTTGCAAGCAATGTGACTAAGTGTTAGCCACGGGATCTTGTATTACAGAATGAGTAAAGAGACTTGCCGGTAATGAGATTGAACTAGGTATAGAGATACCGACGATCGAATCTCGGGCAAGTAACATACCGAAGAACAAAGGGAACAACGTACGGGATTAACTGAATCCTTGACATAGAGGTTCAACCGATAAAGATCTTCGTAGAATATGTAGGAACCAATATGGGCATCCAGGTCCCGCTATTGGTTATTGACCGTAGAGGTGTCTTGGTCATGTCTACATAGTTCTCGAACCTGCAGGGTCAGCACACTTAAGGTTCGGTGACGTTTCGGTATAGTAGAGTTATGTATGGTGGTGACCGAAGGTTGTTCGGAGTCCCGGATGAGATCCTGGACGTCACGAGGAGCTCCGGAATGGTCCGGAGGTAAAGATTGATATATAGGAAGTCCTGTTTTGGTCACCGGAAAAGTTTCGGGTATTTCGGTAGTGTACCGGGAGTGCCGGGAGGGGTACCGGGGACCATCGGGAGGGGTGTCTCGACCCAAAGGACCTCATGGGCTGTGGGAGGAGTCAAACCATCCCCTAGTGGGCTGGCCTAACCCCCCCCCCCCCACTAAGGCCCATGTGGCTTTGGGTGGGAAAAATCCAAAGGAGGAAAGGTGGAAAGGGTTTCCAAGTGGAGAGGAGGAATCCTACTCCTAATAGGATTGGAGTAGGACTCCTCCACCTCCAATTTCGGCCAAACCTTGAGGGTTTGAGGCTGCCTCCTCCCCTCCCTCCCTCCTATATATACTAGAGGATTTAGAGGGAAGGGCTAACCCTAATTGCCATGTGCTCCCTCTACTTCATCTAGATCGGTTTCTCCTCTAGTCTAGTTTCAGCGGTGCTTAGGCGAAGCCCTGCCGGAATTGTTCCACCACCATCGCCGCCGCGCTATCGCGCCGCCGGAGAACTCTTCTACCTCTCTGCTCCCTCCTGCTGGATCAAGAAGGTGGAGATCGTCATCGAGCTGTACGTGTGCTGAACGCGGAGGTGCCGTCCGTTCGGCGCTAGATCGGAAGGACCGTGATCAGGATCGCGAGACGATTCGTGATTTGATCGCGGGACGGATCGTGATGGGATCGCGGGACGGATCGAGATTGGATCGCGAGATGGATCGTGATGGGATCGCGGGACGCTCGGCGATTTGGATCGCGAAGACGTTCGACTACATCAACCGCGTTTCTTAACGCTTCCCGCTTAGCGATCTACAAGGGTATGTAGATCCACTCTCCCTCTCGTAGATGCTCATCACCGGATAGATCTTGCGTGTGCGTAGGAAATTTTTTGTTTCCCATGCAATGTTCCCCAACAGGCGAGGGCGTCGACGGCGAGGTGGAGCAGCCTGACGGCTTCAATGGGGTAGAGGGCGACGAGGGCGTCGACGGCGAGCTCGGGCAGCCTGGCGGCGTCGATGTGCTCGGCGTCGTCGGGGGCAACTGTAGATGAAAGAAACAAAAATTCCCAACTCCCGCTTATATACAGAGACCTTTAGTCCCGGTTGGTGGCTCCAACCGGGACTAAAGTGGGGGCATTAGTCCCGGTTGGAGCCACCAACCGGGACTAAAGGTGATTTTCGGCAGCCCAAAGGGCGGGAAGCAGAGACCTTTAGTCCCGGTTGGTGGCTCCAACCGGGACTAAAGGGGGGGCATTAGTCCCGATTGGAGCCACCAACCGGGACTAAAGGGCTGTGCCTGGCACAGCAGCGGTGCGGTTGGATGTTTAGTCCCACCTCGCCAAGTGAAGGGCGCACTGACCTGTTTATAAGCCCCGCCGCGGCTGCAACGTTGAGCTCCTCTCTAAAGCAGGCCTGTGGGCCTAACCGACCTCTACTATCTGAAAATAGATGCGAATTTAAAGAGAAAATTCAACCTAAAATTCAAAGTGCGCGCTCGCACTTTGAATTTTAGGTTGAATTTTCTCTTTAAATTCGCATCTATTTTCACTTTTGCTATTTTTTATGTTATTTTTTTGCATATTAAAAGTTCTTAACAAAAAATACTTCATGAATATTCTTTTTGCTATTAAAGTTTTTAACAAAAATAACTTTGATAATTTTAGTTGCATAATTTTTATATAATATTAAGTTAAATAACTTTGATCGGACGAAAACACGTCTATTACAAAGGGATTTCAATTTTTTAAACATATTTTAACTCAAGACTTTTTCTGCATTCAATATGCACCATTCAAAGCCACATCATCACTTTTCAACCCTTTTCTGACTTCATTTGCTATTTTTCATGCATTTCATGATTTATTTTGAGCTAAAATGACCCTGAATTGAAAAGCACTGCAAATGAACTCTGAAATGGTTGAAAGTTGGCATGGTATCATCATTTCACCCACATAGCATGTGCTAAAAAGTTGAGAGGGTTACGGCAAAAACTGGATGCACTTCGTGTACAAACTGGACAATCTCTTTCGAAGTATCAGGGTTTTGGACGAAAACTCATCTGTTACAAAATGATTTCATTTTTTTAAACATATTTTAACTCAAGACTTTTTCTGCATTCAATATGCACCATTCAAAGCCACATCATCACTTTTCAAACCTTTTCTGACTTCATTTGCTATTTTTCATGCATTTCATGATTTATTTTGAGCTAAAATGACCCTGAATTGAAAAGCACTGCAAATGAACTCTGAAATGGTTGAAATTGGCATGGTATCATCATTTCATCCACATAGCATGTGCTAAAAAGTTGAGAGGGTTACGGCAAAAACTGGATGCACTTCGTGTACAAACTAGACAATCTCTTTCGAAGTATCAGGGTTTTGGACGAAAACTCATCTGTTACAAAAGGATTTCAATTTTTTAAACATATTTGAACTCAAGACTTTTTCTGCATTCAATATGCACCATTCAAAGCCACATCATCACTTTTCAAAAAAATTCTGACTTCATTTGCTATTTTTCATGCATTTCATGATTTATTTTGAGCTAAAATGACCCTGAATTGAAAAGCACTGCAAATGAACTCTGAAATGGTTGAAAGTTGGCATGGTATCATCATTTCACCCACATAGCACGTGCTAAAAAGTTGAGAGGGTTACGGCAAAAACTGGATGCACTTCGTGTACAAAATGAACAATCTCTTTCGAAGTATCAGGGTTTCAGACGAAAACTCATCTGTTACAAAAGGCATTTCATTTCTTGACATGTAACTTCAGTGATATTCTAGATCAAAGCCATCATCAGAATAGTTATGGAGAGAAAGTCTTCACTTTTTCTTCGCGTGTGTCCCTTGCTTATTGCGCCATAACCATGGATAATCTTCATCGTTTAACAGGGTGCTTGGGTCAGCCTTCACTTTGAAGGGAGGAATTTCATGAAACTTTTCATAATTTTAGACATGTCTGTCTTGCCCTCCACTCCCACGATGTCTCTTTTCCCTGAAAGAACTATGTGGCGCTTTGGCTCATCATATGATGTATTCGCTTCCTTATCTTTTCTTTTTCTCGGTTTGGTAGACATGTCCTTCTCATAGAAAACCTGCGCCACATCATTGGCTAGGACGAATGGTTCGTCTGTGTACCCAAGATTGTTCAGATCCACTATTGTCATTCCGTACTGCGGGTCTACCAGCTGTACCCCGCCTCCTGACAGATTGACCCATTTGCACCGAAACAAAGGGACCTTAAAATCATGTCCATAGTCAAGTTCTCATATGTCCACTATGTAACCATAATATGTGTCCTTTCCCCTGTTGGTTGCTGCATCAAAGCGGACACCACTGTTTTGGTTGGTGCTCTCTTGATCTTGGGCGATCATGTAAAATGTATTCCCATTTATCTCGTACCCTTTGTAAGTCAATACAGTCGAATATGGTCCCCTGGCCAACGAGTACAGCTCATCTGCAATAGTGGTGTTACCCCTGAGATGTGTTTGCAACCAATTGCCGAAAGTCCTGATGTGTTCACATGTAATCCAGTCGTCACACTGCTCCGGGTGTTTGGAGCGCAGAATATTCTTGTGTTCATTGACATACGGGGTCACCAAGGTAGAATTCTGTAGAACTGTGTAGTGTGCTTGAGACCAAGAATGCCCGTCCCTACATATTATTGAATTCGCTCCTAGCGTGCCTTTTCCAGTCAGTCTCCCCTCATACCGCGATTGAGGGAGACCAATCGGCTTAAGGTCAGGAATAAAGTCAACACAAAACCCAATGCTTTCCTCTATTTGATGGCCCATGGAGATGCTTCCTTCTGGCCTATCACGGTTACGAACATATTTCTTTAAGACTCCCATGAACCTCTCAAAGGGGAACATGTTGTGTAGAAATACAGGGCCCAGAATGCCAATCTCGTCGACTAGATGAACTAGGACGTGTGTCATGATATTGAAGAAGGATGGTGGGAACACCAGCTCGAAACTGACAAGACATTGCACCAAATCACTCTTTAACCTTGGTAGGATTTCTGGATCGATTACCTTCTGAGAGATTGCATTGAGGAATGCACATAGCTTCACAATGGCTAATCGAACGTTTTCCGGTAGAAGCCCCCTCAATGCAACGGAAGCAGTTGCGTCATAATCACGTGGCAGTCATGAGACTTTAGGTTCTGGAACTTTTTCTCTGCCATATTTATTATTCCCTTTATATTCGACGAGAAGCCAGACGGGACCTTCATACTGAGCAGGCATTCAAAGAAGATTTCCTTCTCTTCTTTGGTAAGAGCGTAGCTGGCAGGACCTTCATACTGCTTTGGATGCATGCCGTCTTTTTCGTGCACACGTTGCTGGTCCTCCCATGCCTCCGGTGTATCTTTTGTCTTCCCAAACACTCCTAAGAAGCCTAGCAGGTTCATGCAAAGATTCTTCATCACGTGTATCACGTCGATTGCAGAGCGGACCTCTAGGTCTTTCCAATAGGGTAGGTCCCAAAATTTCTTCCACATGGGTGTGCGTCCCTCAGCGTCATTCGGAACAGATAGTCCGCCATGACCCTTTCCAAAGATTACTTGTAAATCATTGACCATATCAAGTATGTGATCACCAGTACGGAGGGCGGGCTTCTTCCGGTGATCTGCCTCACCTTTGAAATGCTTTCCTTTCTTTCGACATTGATGGTTGGTCGAAAGAAATCGACGATGCCCCAGGTACACATTCTTCCTGCATTTGTCCAAATATATACTTTCGGTGTCATCTAAACAGTGTGTGCATGCGTGGTATCCCTTGTTTGTCTGTCCTGAAAGGTTACTGAGAGCAGGCCAATCATTGATGGTTACAAACAGCAACGCTCGTAGGTCAAATTCCTCTTGTTTATTCTCATCCCACACACGTACACCTTTTCCATTCCACAGTTGTAAAAGATCATCAACTAATGGCCTTAGGTACACATCAATGTCATTGCCAGGTTGCTTAGGGCCTTGGATGAGCACTGGCATCATAATGAACTTCCGCTTCATGCACAACCAAGGAGGAAGGTTATACATACATAGAGTCACAGGCCATGTGCTATGCTTGCTGCTCTGCTCCCCAAAAGGATTAACGCCATCTGCACTTAAACCAAACCATACGTTCCTTGGGTCACCTGTAAAGTCCCCCCACTTTCTCTCGATCTTTCTCCACTACGACCCATCACCGGGTGCTCTCAACTTCCCGTCTTTCTTACGGTCTTCCTTGTGCCAAAGCATCAACTTGGCATGCTCTTTGTTTCTGAACAAACGTTTCAACCGTGGTATTATAGGAGCATACCACATCACCTTGGCAGGAACCCTCTTCCCGGTGCGCAGGCCCTCAACATCACCAGGGTCATCTCGTCTGATCTTATACCGCAATGCACAGCATACCGGGCATGCGTTCGAATCCTCGTACGCAGCGCGGTAGAGGATGCAGTCATTAGGTCATGCATGTATCTTCTGCACCTCCAATCCTAGAGGGCATAGAACCTTCTTTGCTTCGTACGTACTGTCGGGCAATTCGTTATCCTTTGGAAGCTTCTTCTTCATTATTTTCAGTAGCGAACCAAATCCCTTGTCAGATACACCATTGTTTGCCTTCCATTGTAGCAATTCCAGTGTGGTACCGAGCTTTGTGTTGTCATCTTCGCAATTTGGGTACAACCCTTTTTTGTGATCCTCTAACATGCGATCGAACTTCAACTTCTCCCTTTCACTTTGGCATTGTCTCTTTGCATCAACAATGACCCGGCAAAGATCATCATCGGGCACATCGTCTGGTTCCTCTTGATCTTCAGCTTCCCCCATTGCAGCATCACCGTATTCAGGGGGCGGATAGTTGTCATCATCCTCTTCTTCTTCGTTGTCTTCCATCATAACCCCTCTTTCTCCGTGCTTGGTCCAAACATTATAGTGTGGCATGAAACCCTTCTCAAGCAGGTGGACATGAAGGGTTTTTGAGTTAGAGTAATCCTTCGTATTCCCACAGATAGTACATGGACAATACATAAAACCATTCTGCTTGTTTGCCTCAGCCACTTCGAGAAAATTATGCAGGCCCTTAATGTACTCGGAGGTGCGTCGGTCACCGTACATCCATTGCCGGTTCATCTGCGTGCATTATATAATTAAGTGTATCAAAAACCATTACAGAACATCATAAATAGAGAAGTGACCTAATTAATAGAAGTTCATCATCACATTAAAACCAAAGTACAGTAGTGACCAAAATAAATACATAAAGTTCATATATAAACTATGTAAAACATTTAAATGCAAAAACAAATGCGATCATAACCGCAACTAAGGTACCAATTGATCCAACGGCATAATGATACCAAGCCTCAGTATGAATGGCATATTTTCTAATCTTTCTAATCTTCAAGCGCATTGCATCCATCTTGATCTTGTGATCTTCGACGACATCGGCAACATGCAACTCCAATTCCATCTTCTCCTCCTCAATTCTTTTCAATTTTTTCTTCAAGTAATTGTTTTCTTTTTCAACTAAATTTAACCTCTCGACAAGAGGGTCTGTTCGAATTTCCGGTTCACATACCTCCTAGATAAAAACATCTATGTCACGTTGGTCGGCATAATTGTCATAAAAACTAAATGAAACAAATAGTTATAAAAGATAATATACCACATCCGAATCATAGACAGGACGAGGGCCGACAGGGGCGGATAACAAAACCATGGCACTATATAATAACAAACAATAATAAAAGTAAGAAAATTGCACTATCTTTTAGAAAGAAGATAAGAAGAAGAGGCTCACCACGGTGGTGCCGGCGACGAGATCGGCGCGGGCGATCGACGGCGCTGAGGACGGGGACGAGACAGGACGGACCGCCAAACCTAGACAAATCTTGAGGAAAATGGAGCTTGAAGGTCGAGCTTGGAGAGGAGAAAGCTTAAGTGTGGCTCGGGCATTTCATCGAACACCTCATGTGCATAGGAGGTGAGAGCTAGAGCAACACACACCTGCACACGCCGGCCAGCCAAAAAACAGAGTGAGCGGGCAGGGGCGGGGGTATATCTAGGCTTATCTTTAGTCCCGGTTGGTGGCTAGAACCGGGAAAGAATACCGACCTTTGGTCCCGGTTCCAGCCACCAACCGGGACTAAAGGTGCTGGGCCAGGAGCGAGGACCATAGGTCCCGGTTCGTGTCTGGAACCGGGACCAAAAGTGTCAGACGAACCGGGACCAATGGCCCCCGAGGCCCGGCCGGCGCCCTGGCCTCACGAACCGGGACTCGTGCACCCTTTGGTCCCAGTTCATAAGTGAACCGGGATTAATGCCCTTATCCTGGCCTCAACCAAAGCCTTGTTTTCTACAAGTGCATCACCAGCAAGCCATTTACACGGATGTCCTCAAGGCCAAGGAGAACCTGTTTGTACCTCATGTCAAGTCCATCGATGTTGCTTATATGGAGAAGAATGCCACATACTTTGGAGATGCTCTGCCCCTTTGTGAGAAGCTTGATATTCTCGATCTTATGCAGTTCAACAAGGATTTTGATGCTGAAATTATTGTTGTGTTCTATGCCACTGTCCATCTTGGGACTAATGAGGACATGACTCTGACTTGGATGACCAACGGGAGGCTGCTGTCTGCTCCATGGAAAGACTTCATGGATCTTCTTGGTTTTCATGATAGGGGACTCCAGACCCCAGTTGGATTCCGCCCACATAAGGAGACCGCTTCCACTCACAAGAACCAACTCTATCGCTTCAGCACTGAGAAGATCTCCTCCACCACTGGCAAGTCAACATGGGTGCTAGGGCCATTCCTTGACATCATGCACCGTATTTTCAGGCACACTCTATTTCCCTGTGTTGGCAATCTTGATCAGGTTCACTCTTATCTTGTGGATATGCTCATTTACTGTCAGCATGTGAGGAAGAAGGAAAATGTGAGGCCGTTGGACGTTTCTCATGTGATGTGGTATGAGCTGCTCTCTGTTGTGTCCGAGCGCAAGTGCCCCATCTATGGTCCCTATCTTATGTATCTTACTGAGACCACTTGGGCATCCACCTTTCCTGGTATTCTGTTTGAGTGTGGAGAAGTGGTTCAACACAAGGTTGTACAGCCGAGACAGAAAGATAAGTGGGCCATACTCACACTGCCCCTCAGATTGTTATTTCTGATGAGGAGGATGATGAGGGTGATGATGAGGACTATGTGGCTGAGGAAGGGGTTGATCGTGCCGTCTCGACCATGTCTGTTGAGCCATCTTGGGCTAAGAAGCTCAAGGAGAACATGAAGAAGCTGTTCTGCTTATAGGCTAAGGGTTAGTACAGGGCTCACGTTGCTGAGAAGGAGGCTAGGAGGCGTCACAAGGCTCTTGGCAGACAAGTGGGATTGCCGGTTCGCAGTGATTCTGAGAACTCTATTACTGATGAAGAGGTCTAGATCTCGAGGCACTGCAAATGGGACTCTGATGATGATCTGCCTGGCTGTTCTGCCCCTCCCCCCCCCCCCAGTACTTCAGCTCCGCCCGGCACCGCTTCCTACAGTCCAGAGTCTGCAGAGTACTGATGTGGGTTCCTTGAGTTCCTACCACCTGGAGTGTCTTAGTCCTCCCTGCCCTTTTGGTGTCTCGATGCCAAAGGGGGAGAGAGTGTAGGGATTTGCCGAGTCATGAGCGTGCGCTTGCTTTCTGAGTTGCCTCCTTTTATGTCATCGCTCGTGAACTCTTTTTAGTTGCTTTGCTTTGCTTATGGTTGTGAGACTTCAGTCCGTTTGTTTATGGTTGTGAGACTTCGGTCACAACGTCATATGGTGTGAGACATATGCTACCCTTAATTATCCTTAGATGTCTTGTTATGTGAGTTAGCATTATCATGCTATCCTTGTTATATTCTCACATAATTGCTCCTTGCTTATTTATCCTTGTCATATTATCTGTTGTTGCAATGAGTATCCGTCTATAAAATATAGGGGGAGTGTTGATCCTAGCATGTGTGTTTTGCATTCCAAAAGCAAATCAAATATAGCACACATCTAGGGGGAGCTTGTTTATATTTTGTAGACTCTTGGGTTTGCTTTCTATCCTTTATTTATTATCTGTGAAAATCCCGTGTTGTCACCAATCCACCAAAAATGGGGAGATTGTAAGGGCATATTTATACCCTAATGGTTTTGGTGATTGATGACAATACATTTGCGGACTAATCGTATGCATTAAGCTTTCATAGATTATCAGGTGGCACGAGACGATTATTTTACCCCTTAGGAAGTTAAAGAGAAGACAGTTTCTTTTCGACGATTTAGTGTCGGTGGACTTGAGTCGTAGGAACATCCGTACTATCAAGAGGGGGTCCGCAGTTGGAAATGTTGGGTGGAATCATCACGAACACATTCGCACCCTTTCGTATCCCGGCAACATGGAGTCTATGCCCTGTGCCTTGCTCTCTCTCTCTCTTTCTCTCAGTGGTAGTACCGCTCTGGCCAGCGGTAGTACCGCATATAGCCGGTACTACCGCCCCGACCGGCGGTAGTACCACTGGGGGAAAGAGGGGAGGGGAGGGCACCTCTCGCGAGGCATCAGACACTTGTCTGGTGCCCCGCGCCAGTCCCCAGCCGTAGTGGTAGTGGGGCGGTAGTACTAAGTGGTACTATCGCCGCCCCGTCTACTTCTGCCCTGGTGAGCAGATGGGCGGTAGTACCGCCCTGGCCGGCGGTAGTACCGCATATAGACGGTACTACCGCTCGAGCCAGCGGTACTACCGCTTGCCTGTGGCTGGTAAAGGGGGTAACCGGCAGATTTCCACTCCCTCTTTATAAGGGGTCTTCTTCCCCAAGGAGACTTACCTCTTATCCTTCCCAAAGCTCCATTGTTGCCTAAAGCTTATTTTCGCCCGATCTCTCTCCCTAGCCAACAAAACTTGTTGATACTCTAGGGTTTGGTTGAGAGGGCCCCGATCTACACTTCCACCAAGAGAAATTTGATTCCCCCACTAATCCCTTGCAGATCTTGTTACTCTTGGGTGTTTGAGCACCCTAGACGGAAGAGGTCACCTCGAAGCCATATTCCATTGTGATGAAACTTCGTGGTGTTGTTGGGAGCCTCCAATTCAGTTGTGGAGATTTCCCCAACCTTGTTTGTAAAGGTCCGGCTGCCACCTTCAAGTGCACCACTAGTGGAATCACGATACCTCGCATTGTGTTAGGGCATGAGAAGAATACGGTGTCCCTAGTGGCTTCTTGGGGAGCATTATGCCTTCACACCGCTCTAACGGAGACGTACTTCCCCTCACCGGAAGGAACTTCGGTAACACATCCTCGTCTCCATCGGTTCCTCTTGTGGTTACTTCTTACCTCTACTTTGTGCAAGCTACTTATATTGTTTACCTTGTTGCTTGAGTTGTTATTGTTGTTAGCATCATATAGGTTGCTCACCTAGTTGCATATCTAGCCAACATATTTGTTGTTAAACCTAATTTGTTAAAGAAAAGTTAAAAACTGGTAGTTGCCTATTCACCCCCCCCCTCTAGTCAACCATATCGATCCTTTCATTTGTATTTTTATATTTCAAAAAATTCTGAAAATAATACGTAGATAAATGAAGATACAATGCACAAGTGTGTAAATTTTCAGGACTAAATACGTTGAAATTAAGGTTGTGCAAAAAAGATAAATCTGAGGCTTTTAACACATGACACTATTCATCCTTTCAAACCATGAATTTATCTTTTTGCTACAGATCGCGTTTCAAAATATTCCAGTCTGAAATTTTACACACATACAGGTCACATCCTTGTTTAGTTGTACAATTTTTTTTCAGATTTTTATGAAACCAAAAAATTTTAATTTTGAATTTTTGAAAATTTTGGCCTCCATAGAGGCCGAGAGCCAAAACGCCATTCTTGTGTATCAATATCATAGAAGAAGAAGCAAAACGGCTGATACAATGCCAAACGACATACAATGCAACCTAAGAGGATAGCAACCACAACACACCACGACTACAATGACATACAACTCACCCTGCTCAACCTCCAGCCACAAATGACGAAGAGACGGAACACACAACACCAAGGCCGCGTCACAGCCAAACAAGACACATCGGAATCACGGCCCAAACAACAAGCCATAGTTGAATCAATGCATTCTCCACCCAAAGCGCCTAAGAGAATGACAAGTAGACAACGGAACCAGCTAGACCCAAGGCGACGTCGTCCAAGAGGTGTCGGAGATGGCGTACATTGTGCCCTCCCGGCCCATGCCCACAGCAGCTACCGCCGCGAGCCTCGCCGCCAAGGCGGAAGATGCATCAACTCCAGCTTTCGCTCCGACGTACTTCATAAGAACCCAACGGCGCCTTCAAGAAGGGAACGACACTGTGGTGCCGCCGTTGCCTGTCCTGGCGAACCGGGTGAAGGGTTTCCCCCAGTGCAAAGGTAGGAAATGGACTGGAAGAAGATAACGCCTCCAAGGAGGAGACGACGCCCACATGCGTCTCCGTTGTTCGCACCAGCAGCCACTGCACAGGGATTTCTCCCACAAGTCCATACATCCTCGAAGCACTCGGGAGCGACACAAACCGGAGATTGGGGAGAAAAGTCACCTGCTTGGACCTCTGCAGTAGGGAGGAGAACTGCATCTCGCTGCCGACAAGGAGATAAGCAACAGAGGCCCGGCCAAGACCGGCTTTGCCAACCTGCAAACCTCGCTGCCCGGATCCGCGGGGAGCAGCAGCAAGGCCATCGCGCCATCGCCAACACCCCACCACGAAGACAATCGTGTCCGCGAGAACCACGAGCCACCAGGGGAGAGCACTCCGCGAGGTCTGGGAGTCACCACACGACCGCGCCGCCGCCACACATCATGGCCAGCCCAGCACACCGCCACCAACCATCACCAGCGCAGCACGCCGCCACCATCCACGCCTTCGCTTGGAAGACCACCTCCGCGCTGTGCCACTGCCACGCTGGGGAAGCCCCACGCTGCCCCATGCCTAGCAAGAGGAGGATGACCCCGCTGCCATCGACCCCACGCGGGCTTTGCCTGGCGGCGCACACCGACAACGGTGAGGGGAGGAGGGGCGGGGAGGGAGCCTAGGGGGCGGCTAGGGTTTGGCTCCTAGGTCGCCCGCGGGGAGCGACCGATGAGCGGGGGGGGAGGGGGTGGCAATGATGGAACACTCATGGTAAAAATGTTGTCAAAACCAAAACAACTCAATATAGTTGCTTTGGTCAATGGAATGAGTTCAGTGGTGCAACTACCGGCTGCTCTAAGAGCAAAGACATAGAAGACCAAACCTATGCCTAAGCTAGGGGAAAAAACCAAAACAGTCAAAACAACGATCGACAAACTAAAACAATGACCACATCTCTTAACCATAAAGACCGTGAGGTTCTTTAGCAACGCCTTTAAAAAGGAAACGACGCTCAAACCCCACCGTCACTAGATCCAACCACAAAAGGTCATATTCTAGATTTTCACTCTGAAGAGCAACCGAGTATATCTCAAAGGGCGATGGTAGGGGTTTGTAGCATTTTTTGTTGCTGGATGTAACTCTGCTTCCGCCCGCGCTCGCCCTCTGCTCTCTATGGTTTCAGCAAAAACAGAAGCTGGTTGTAGCAACATGTGTCGCTGCATGCAGCTCTGACGTGTGTTGGCCGGTCGTCGTTTCTCCGCATCCATTGTAGCAAATCGTGATGCTGGTTGTAGCTTTTTTTTGTCTCTGGTTCCAGCTTTTGCCGGTGTTGCAGCATCCGTTGTAGCAAATGGTGATGCTGGTTGTACATTTCTTTGTCTCTTGTTTCCAGCTTTCGCCGGTGCATCATGGTCGGTTGTAACTTTCTACTCTTTGGTTGCAGCTTTCACCAAAGCCGATTGTAGCTTCTGACGTCATCTGTTGTACCACTGCCCCCATCTCGTTTCATAACGCTATTCGGTTGAAGCAAAAACAAAAAAGGTCATCGCTCACAGCGCGGCCGCTGGTTGCAGAAGCCCGACAAGCAAGCGTGGAGTAGCAGCGGGGTGGGCCGTTGCAGCAGCGGTGGTGAGGGGCGTGCAAACGATGGTCCCGGTGTGCGGTAGAGATAGAGGAGGGGGAAGAGGTCAAGCTCGAGGATGACGCGTCCATGGCTGTTCGAGGAAAGGGGCTCGCCGATAGCGACTGAGCGACGAGGTTGGACGCCGAGTATGCCATGGGGATGCAGGAGAGGCATCGACCTGAGGAGGAAGACACCCACAAAGGGAAAAGATGGACCTGGTAAGCGAGCGGTGTGACCGAGCCGAACGCTTGGCCGGTCAACCAGGGGCAAACGTTTCCCTATAAGTTACTATACTAAAGCGGGAAGCATTCCCTTTTTCTCCTTTTATTGACTTTTTTTATCATCTGCTGTTCATTGATGTGTGCAACAACGAATAATAAATATGAATAGTACTCACTCAATGTTCTACTGTTCAGCACGTGAACAGAAATAAATAGTAACAGTGAATAGTAATTAATAAACAAACAGTGTTTTAGAAGAAAAAGGCGACTTTTTTACATGCAAAAAACATCATAGGGTTTCATATTTCCAAAAGGATTTCCATGAATATAATTATTCATGAATATTCCCATTTTTTATAAAACTATTATTTACAAACAGTATTCTAAAAAATGGCTTCTTTTTTACGTATTGTATATCATCATATGTTTTTACATTTTCAGAAGGAGATCTTCATGTATATATTATTGCCGTCTTACACGGACAAGTTCTTTGATGTTATTATTATTATTATTCCTGCTCAGTAAACTGTTTACGGGTTTTCCTCTAATACAATTATATCATGCTTTCTTTTAGACTTACTTATAGATAATTACCTAAAATGAAAAACACACAAATCCAATGGATTACTTAAAAACAGAGGTAAAAAACTGAATAAAAACCAAGTTAATTTGATCTAATCTATATTCATATTATGTGATAATTAATTTTACATATTGGCATTGCTAAAAAGGCGATTTTTTTACGTGCAGAAAACATCATAGGGTTTCACATTTCCAAAAGGATTTTCATGAATAGAATTATTCATGAATATTCCCATTTTTAATAAAACTATTATTTATGAACAGTATTCATAAAAATGTCTTCTTTTTTATGTATTGTATATCATCATATGTTTTTACATTTCCAGAAGGAAATCTTCATGTATATATTATTGCCCTCTTACATGGACAAGTTCTTCGATGTTATTAATATAATTATTCCTGCTCAGTAAACTGTTTACGGGTTTCCTCTAATACAATATATCATGCTATCTTTTAGACCTACTTATAGATAATTACCTAAAATGAAAAACACACAAATCCAATGAATTGGTTAAAAACACAGAGGTAAAAAACCGAATAAAAACCAATTTAATTTGATCTAATCTATATTCATATTATGTGATAATTAATTTTACATATTGGCATTACTCTTAGTGTTAAAAATATGGGCCTAATGAATAGCAACTTAGTTTAATCTGATCTATATTCATATTATGTAATACTTAATTTTACCTATTGGCATTGCTCTTAGAGATAATAAAGTGATCTTCCTTCCACTCCAATTTTACTACAAAGCCAAAATCTGAGGAAAAGATCACATCTTGGGTGCCAACCCTTTTTATTGTTTAAAATGGCATTGCTCATTTTATTTTTGCTTAGATTCATTCTTATGGACTGTTGGCCCACAATTTTATTTTCCTCTGACGATTTGAGTGAAATCTTATTTTAAGAGATCAGCAAACCTAACAAACCGGAACAGCTAACCCAAATAAACCAAAACTCTGTTTAAACAGTAATTTCATATGCAACAGTGCTTCATGTGACCCGTGTTTCCGTGCCCACTGAATAAACTGGAATATACCCATATCCATCCAAAAAATAAAAATAAACTATTTTGTGCGAACAACACCTGAAATGTAAACCGAAATAGTACTAACACACTACATCCACACGAAAAATAATCCAAGCAAAATACAAAAAGAGTAACATGAGTTTTTCATTTTCCTCCTTTTCTATTTTTTTGTATTACCTACCGTTGAGTTACGATTATTAAATCTCTACAACCATTATGATCGTCGCTAACCCTACCATCCTATCCTCACCATGCAAGATAAGAAAACTCTTACTCTATCGGCAATACTCACACCTACAAAAAATACCTTTTATGCTATTGATTCTAACATTGTTCGCCTACTAAAACTCCCAGATCAGTACGATGAAGACATGACACGCCAAATACAAATATAGTACACAGAGGTCATGCAAGAAAAAGTCTCTGGCACCAAGATAAGAAACAATACGGTAAAGAAATAATATAACACTAATTTGGCTTCTCTTATTGAATGTCGTCGGGCCTCACATGCTGAAGAAATTCCGCAAGAACAAAAAAGGAAAAACACTAATGATTTACCCATAGAAAGACTAAAGAAATATTTTCAATTTGTTGTATCGTGTCTGTATCGTTCTGTACCGCATCTATACTATTTAACTCTTTGACATAAATAAATCACGATTCATTCAAAACTTCAATCGCATGATCCTTAAAACACTTTCGTTCTATTAAAAACATAAAATGGACACCACCGGCAACTGTCTTTGTCGCTCTATATAAAAAACAACTCAAACATCTCTACACACAAGAACAAAAAGAGCAACTATGACGGATGTAAACGTGTTATAAATAACTTTATCGCACCAATTAATCGTGCAAAAAAAATCTACATCTCCTTTTCGTCATATAAGACCCAAATAAAAGAAAACAAATCCATCTAGCTAAACATTAAAAAAAACTGCAGGCAATAAAATTGAAAATTGAAGTACTTATTTGAAATATAAACGAGGCTTCCGACGGGCGCGGCGTGCGCCGCTAGTCTCAAACTAATAGTGTGAGGCATCTCTGCAGCGGCCTTTTTGGCGCCTTGGGGCATCTACATCAGCACATGTACAATAATTTTAAGAAAAAATATATATCAAACAATTGAAAAATAGCATCCAACATGTTTGTAAGAAACGTGCAAATTTTTGTGGGGAAATGACATTCGAATAGTAGGCGGACAGGCAGTAGCAGTCCAATTTTACAGCCTTCCTGTATTGATCACGTCCACATCTTCTTCACTGTATCCAATAAATACATGCCAATCAAAGGAGTAGAGTAATTAATAACACACATATCTTCTCACTGCTGTCATGTGTCCTTTAATGCACGGTCTATATAAACATGCTGAGATAAAGATTCCTGCGATGTGCGATGCATCAGCATAATATAATCAAGAAGATATCCATAGTTTCCGCAAGATGGCTGCAACTTTTCTCTCTGTCATCTTCAAGATCCTCATCATCGCGCTAACCAGTTCTTCCCTCCTCCTCACCTCAGGTATGCGTGTCCATCCACTGAAAACATTCAATTTATGTCTTAAATCAGTACCGGTTGTTGCCAAACCATGAGGCTTGATAAATGCCATTTTTTTGGATATAGGATCTTTATAGGTATGTACACGGCGTCCTATTTAAACTTTAAACCCGTTTAAGCTTACTTTCATCCTAACAGTTCAATAAAGCATTTTCTTTTGGAAAAATAAACTATCGAGCTAACTAAAAGGGCCTTGCGGCACCGTTTATTGTGTCATTTACATCCCTAAGGATCTCCCTGACTTCCACCGATTCTACAGATATTGGATACATATTTTTGTATAAATTTGTTTCACCATTTTGTGATTCATCATCGTTTTTTTTAAACTATTCATCTTCGAATTGAATCAACTATAGTCATAGTATCGGTTTATTAACGTTGTACATATGGGCGTATATATGCATGCAGGAGAGGGCAAGTACGTGTGTCAAGCAAAATGCGAGGAGATACCAGACTGCTGCGACAACTGGTGCAAATCTCCCGGAGGTTACCCGAAAGGAGGACAGTGTGTGCCGCCGCTCTACCAGTTCTGCTGTTGCATTGAATAGTCATCAAGCCCGCTCTAAAATGTTTCGTAATCCTGTGGAAAATCAGCGTCCGAAATAAAATGTGAGTCGACAGCCAGCGGTCTAAAAGAGTAAAATGCACAAAACCACCACTTTTGCGTCATAGCCCTCGGAAAACCACCACTTTACAAAACGTGACAGAACGCACTGAGCGCTATCGTTGACAGTGGCAGAAAACACTGACGGTAAATGCTAACCGATCTGATGACGTCACTAATCGACCATGCCCACTCGTCAGACTGAGTTGGCGGAAAAAAAATGCCATGTAGACAAATTGACTTGGTTTTCTTTTTCCTCCTTCCTTCCTCTCTCCTCGGTATTTCATCACACATAACAAGTGCATCACAAGATGCAGAACAACATACTTAAAAATCATTGCACACATCTTTACATAATTGAACTAAATATCCATTATAAAAGTAATTAAACATCACATTAGCTAGCTCGTTACACTATTATTGATACAGTGTAAATATATAATTGACGCCGCTAGATTTCCCCCAAATATTTCATGGAATTAACTCAGCCGCAGCAAACACAACATGCATGAGCCGCTAGTCTTCACAACATTACACTCTCCAAGAGCGAATGTCTGGCGGATCGCTCGCGCATGCCACGTCCCGTTTTTACTGTGTCGAAGTAAAATAAAACTAGCGATGGAGCCCTTCCTTCCCTAGGAAGGCAACCAGGCTCTGCTTTTCCTTCGCCCCACATTGCCTCGTCCGCTCCCGCACGCAACATCCACCACCTCCGCATCGCTCTCCTGCTTCCCTGCGCCACCGCCGCCGCTGCCGCCACTTCTCTCGCGCCTTCCTCTCCCCGTTCCTCTCTCCTGGGTGCCTTAGCATCGGCAGCGACGCGAAGCAGTGCCTCCGTGATGCGGCGGCGACCGCGCAGCAATCCGTGTTCGATCTCGTCACTGGTGAGTAGTACTCTGCTCAGCGTGGGGATGACCATGAGAATCCTTGTTTGAAATCTGATGCGAATCTCCTACAAAACCAATGCAAATGTTTCTTGAGAACATAACCTTCGAATCACGGAACCTTGGAGATTTTCTGAAACATTAGTCCCAAGCCTGCAAATGGCTAGCCGGCTAGGCTAATCATCGCCCTGAGGAAATCAAAATCTTCTATGAGAATGGCCACTCTGAATGTTCTGAACCATCCCTGTTATGAAATAGTTTGGCCAAATCATTAGGCGGTGAGAGTGCTGACTTACTCTCATAAGAGTGTTTTTCTCCTTTCAGTCAATCATATTGGGCGTTACAAATTCAGAGTACCGATTGTTAATAAGATGAATACATTCGGTATATATTATATTCAACTGCATGATTGACTAACACTCTTTTCTATAGTATGTCAGCAGTTTTTGGTTCTGGCGCTCTATTCTCCATTGTAAGTGGAATGAGAACCCCAAATCCAGTTGTTAACGCAATTACAACTGGTATGGCTTTTGCAGTATAGCTGTACATGTTTCCTACGAATGAAAGCCATTTTGTTCCACTTGAATTATGTCTCTAGGTTTTAGCCTTTCACGCTGCATTGCAACTTCACTGTCATCTCTCCTCAATTTATACATGGTTGTTGTACTGTTCTAATTCTTATGGTCAATCTATCTCGATTGTAGGTTGGCAGAAATTCTCGAAGACAAAGACACACAATGAAGGTATGAACTTTCTGAAATATGTTGAACCAATTAGGACTTTAAAACTATGAAAAGAATTTCAAGAAGGGTCTTCTGACTGATGAAGCATCGGACGTTCTGAGACTGATCAGGTACAGTCAAAGAGAACAGGGTCGCCCGTGGTATGATTTGGCCCGGCTCACACACCCCAGGTTTTGACACGTGGAGGCCAAGCATCCAATTAACCCTACAAGGCCCAGTTCTGGCTAATATGCAACACATTGATGCAGATCAATTCAACTAAACACATGCTCCCTAAGCCGTGGAACTCGCAAGCGACAAGGAAACAGTTGCTGCCAGGCTCGCCCCAGATCGAGCAGCAGGTCCGGGCCACAGCGTCGCGAGCGCCCTGATGTGCAGGTTCAAGCCGCGTGAAGAGGGGGGGGGGTCGCTATGGCTCTGACCATGGTGCCAACGCCATGGACAAGGTGTCCTCTCTTCGATATGGAGTTGGTGCTCTGTTCGTGAAGCTCCCTCTCTTCTCTGCATCTCTCTCTCTATTCGTGAAGCATCCCCAACCCTAGCCCTTCTTTGCCCATGGCGACCGAGCAGGAAGGAGGTACGAAACCCTCCTCTGTCTGATTTTCTTCACCCCCTTATGTCATGTGTACCATCTACTTTTTGTGCATGTTTCATGGAGAGGGAAAGCTACTACGATCCCATCTGCTGAAGGAGGATACCCACCATCCAAGGTGCTCGACATCACCACCATCTATTGCGTGCCAAGGTAACTTCTCTAATCTGTTCTACTATGACCATTATCATATATGATGAATCGGGGAAGAACTTGTGCATTAAATGGACTGCTAATCATTTTTAGTTAGATGGTTGTTGTCTTCCTTGTCTATCTATTGTGTATTATAAGCAATTAATGACGTACTTGTTTACAAAAAAATAACTCCTTTTTGTTTCGAAAGAAAGCAGCATATGCATTATGTGGTATGGCAAGGTGAGGTTTATCTTGAAGGAGAGAGACAGAGGCTTGGATGTGATCCAAACTTGTTTCTTTTGGAGTGGATATGAGCCAACTGATTAACATATTACCAACTGGTTTTGATGGGCTCTTGAGTGCAATATAATTTCTTTGACCTGCTACCCTTTTTTGGTCATATGGTTTTCTGTACCTTGGCATCCACACTAGGTATATTTTAGTTCAAAACTGCAATTATGATCTTCCCTCTTCCACACTAGGAATGTGAATGTCCTTCAAACATTAATTTTGAAGAGAAATGTTCAGTTCTTCTCTGTTGACAATTGGAGTTTCAACTCGGATGGCGAAACCTCAACTTCAGAGTAAACTTAAATCACTTTATCTATGACAGATAATAGTTCACTTGCAGATTTATATGTTTTAACTTTTAACTGCTCTTGCGCTTTGAAATATATCTAATACTTCTATTGAGTTTTTATAATCCACTATTGTAGGATATGTTTGTCTGGACAAGTTTATTTTAAGAACCTAAAAAATGCAAAAGATAGGGATGTGTTAAACTTCCCTGTCAGCTATCTCATTTAAAAAAAATACTAATAGGAAGCAATTCTACTTTGAACGTTAGCTTTCTCGTATAAATTACAACACCTTGCGTTGATACAGAAATTACAAACTAGCTGGATGTCTGATGATTCTTTAGATGTAAGTTAATATTTATTCTATTTTATACGGTTGACTCTGTTAGAGATGATAATGTCCTCTTTGACTAAAGTGAGCAATGTAATCTCATATATACATAAGGACCTGGCTGTCAAAATTCTCATTTGCAAAAATAGATGCTCTGGTAATTTCAATTTCCACATTCTATATTATGATATATTTAAATGGCTGGAATGCATCAAAGTATAGTATGGACATAATCAGTTAAACTTAGTAAGACTTTTGATTGCGCAACATTAACAAATATAAATAGATAAATTAATAACATAAGCCTTTATGCTTCTTTGCAAGGAGCAGACCGACAACTCTTTTTTTGTTACTTGGTAGATTCAATAATTTCATGGTTTCTAGCTTTATACACATTGACTGATCTTTTTATGTAGGCATATCAAGAACAGGAGAATGAGTCGCTTATAAAGCTGCAAAGCAATCTAAGAATGTTAAGACAAACTTATCCGTAGCAGAGGGAAATTGTATGCTGCACCTGTTCTCACTTACTACTGATGTGTCTCTTACACGGCCACACACACATATTAAGTTCGATATGTACTTATGTTCTTTTCGGGTTACAGGAGTTTCAGTCTTTCAGTACCAGTGTTCTTTTTTTCCCCTTCATTAGATTTCTGTTAGGGAAGGAGGCACAAAATATTGTCCAAAACAAATCCAGGCGAGTTTACTGAATGCTAACCACATTCCTGCAATTCATAAGTCTATATCAAGAAGTATTTTACACTTTCACTTTGATTCCTTTTTGGGCTACAAGCATGCTCACCCAAAAATATATATTATGTGCTCTGTGATTCACCTTGTAAGATTGTTACCTTTCTATTAATATAGACATATTAGCTTGCTTTACTTGCTCTGCTTTATGAGTGAATGCCTTGCTGCTGCAATTTTATTATGTCTATTCTTTAAACATCTGGCGTTTATTTGGACTGCATAGACACGTTTACAATTCCATCAGCTAGATTAATGCGCCTAGTCACGCAGAGGAGGTGCGCCCAGGGCGCGCCCCTGCCACTAGTGCATGATAACATGCACAAGCCTTCGCTGGCTAGGAAGGCGTGAGCCGCATGGGCCTCAGTGGAAGGTCTAAAGAAACATTTGTAGAGCCCATTTGCTCTTTGTAAAACGGCCCACCCCAGCAGCACCTCACACCTCAGTCCCCACTCCGAGTCCCGAGCTCCACCAAAGGCACTCCGCCGCCGCCCCAGCCGCCGCCTGCGCCATCCATCTCCGCCGCCGCATCCCACCTATTCCGGCCACCATTCCTACCAAGAACCGTAGCCAGCATGGAGGAGCCGATGTCCAGACTCACCCACGACCTAATCGCGGAGATCCTCTCTCGCGTGCCCTACAAATCACTCTGCATCTGCAAGTGTGTGTGCCCGGCCTGGCGCGACCTCATCGCCGATCCGGCGAATCGGAAGAAGATTGTGCAGTCCCTGGCCGGCTTCTTCTACCACATCAAAGCCACGGCCGACTCTGCCGAGCCCGGCGGCATGGACGTCGACTACGCCGACCTGTCCGCCTTGCCCTGGGCGAGCGTCCCCAGGACCTACCCGCGCTTGTCACTGCCGCCCGACATCACCGACTGTTTCTTTCACTCTCGAGGATTCCTGCGATGGGCTGTTTCTTACCCGCATTCGGACGGGCACCCCGGAGCTACAGTTTCGCTACATTATCTCCAACCCAGCTACCAGTGAGTATGCTCTGCTGCCTCACTCTGGCTACTCTGGCAACTGGTGTAGCTCTTACTTGGGCTTCGACAGTGGTGTCTCCACTGACGAGTTTCATGTGTTCCAGTTTGTGGAATGGGCAGACGAGTATTGGGATCCCCCGATTCCGGTTGTGATAGGAGTGAGGATTTACTCTTCAAAAACTGGTGCATGGGTAGCAATGGAACCCAAATGGGACATCCAAGCCCGCCTGTGCTGCCGTCGACTTGGAGTTTACCATAAGGGGTGTTTGCACCTGCTCATACATAATGATGGGTTGGCAATAGTTGATGCACAAGGGATAAGATGGAGAACCATCCCCGTGCCAAATTTCGTCGATCCGAGTTTCTCGGGCTCCATCGGAAAATCTGCAGGACAACTGTTTTATATCAACTCTGACGACCGTGAAGAAGGATATAGATCCTCCCCATTCTACACTATATCGGTTTACGGTCTTAGCAGTGGGATTTATAACTGGGATGCGTCTCATTTGGATGACGGATGCACGCATTGGATATTGCTGCACAAGCTTTCAGATGTGATTCCAAAGAAGAAGTTTTGTCTCGGCCGGGACCTGAAAGTCGTCGGAATACACCCACATGCCAATATCATCTTTATGGCTGATTTGATCAATAAAGAACTGTTGGCATATGATTTGGATCATCATGAAAGTACATCTGTACACCACATTGAGCGTAGCTACCTCGTATATGAGCAATATTTCCCATATGTGCCACTGCTGTCCAGCCTACCATAGGAATTTGATGGAGGAATACGGCTGGCAACTCCCAGTTGATGAGTGTTGCTGATTGAAAATGGGAAGCCATGGACGAGGTGCTCAGTTGGCCGTTGTGTTTTCAAGTGAACTCTTCACAAAAATTCAAACGGAGATGATGTGTTGTTTGTAGAAAATGCTACCTTTAGTTTCAGTTTGGTCTGCATTGGTTTTCGTTTCTAGCATTTGTCTCGTTGGATGTTCCCCTCATGGATGTGTTAGTGTGATTTGTCGTATGCTCTGTGCCTTTTGATGGGCAACAATTACGAATGTATGAGACATTTCCGTGTGTACCTCTATTGGCTAAGCCAGAATTTGGAGGAGCCGATGTCCAGACTCACCCACGACATAATCATGCTAGCTCAAAAGGTTGAGAAAGGTCAGTGTCAAAAATGATCATAATCTCTTGATGATGCATGAACAATTTCCTGCTATATTTTTCTTCTAAAGGATTCAAATTGAAACCATGGCTGGATTATCTAGTTTAATTTTCCGCATCCATGAGTCAACTGTGTTGGGAAACCATCTGTTTAACTCTGTTCCAGCTCCAACAATTTGGGATGAAATTATGTCCCTGATCGGAAGCTTTTTACTTGTCAACACCTAGAAAGTAATGATAAGGAGGGTTTACGAAACTGCAAATGTCAGCCTTCGTAAGTATGGTCCCGTACTCACGTCTATGCTGGACTATGCGCAAAATAAAATGTACCAGTCCTGCTTTCTCAGGCTATCAGAAAAGTCGACTTGCCACTCTGTATTAGTGGGCCGATCACTCTGTTTTAGAGTAGAAATAAGCATTTATGTTTAGTAAAATAATGGAGTTGGTTTTTCCAGTACATAAGAATGTGTTAGGGTTACCACTTTTGAGCTGCTGCTTGTTAAGGTTAGCACTTGACATTTATTTTTGCTAGAATTAAAGTAACTGTACTGATGCCAATATTTTACTAAGGTATAACTACTATAACTTTGTACTCCCTTTTGTTTCTCTAACCTATGTCTTATTGTACTCGCGGCTTTAGTATTTTTACTACTATTTCTTGCCTTTATTAATTGTGGCTACACTACTTTTCTTTCTTCGATTGGTTATCTCCTTCTTTCCCCAGGAAACTTCCGTTGAATCTCTTTCCTCGAGAGAGTGCAGAGAGGATCCTCAGGAAACTCCCATTGTGGCTCTGAAGGTTGTACTGGTTTTCCTCTTGCCCTCGCACTTAAGTGTGGAATATATTCAGTCAGATATGCATATAACCTGGCCAGATCACAGCTACTTTGGGAAAATCGAAGCGATGATGCCAAAGTAGCATCATCAAATCAGGGGACTATGGAAAAAGCTTGGACAAAACCATTGGCAATTAATGTCCTATCAAGATGAAGGTGGTTTTATTCATGTGCGATCAACCCTGACAAGGTATGATTGCCATCTTTTTAATCGAGACAAAAATCTGCAGCATTGTTTTTTGTAATGCAAATATGTTAAAGGAGTATGCAAAGAGCCGAAGGAAGGTTATGGTATTTGCCTGAAGCTTCAACATTTTTCTCATATCCGGCAATGGTTAGTGGACTGGATTACTGAAGCATCAGAGTTCCACTGCTTGACTTTTGTGGGAGAACATGTACTGATGTCGTGATTGTGAAGCGCTAGCACTAGCCCACCCCCTTCGCCCTGCTGAAAATATCCAGGCTTATATCGATTTTGACATTTTGTCTCGCTGATTGGCTTGAGACACCGACTTCAAAATTCAGAAATGATCTCTGCCGTCGGAAGGCTTGTGGATGATCAATGTGGATGCTGTGATTATTCAGAATCCTGTTTCATGGTACCTAGCCTCTCGTTCTAGCAAGCAGCCTCCTGTGAGCACAAATCAGCAGCCCGACAGTTGTGCCGTGCTCGGTCTATAGTTTCCGGCCGAAGCCTAGTCCAAAATCATGGGAAATGCCCAGATTTGTTTTGAACAGTACTCATATTTGGTTTAAAATGAATGAAATAATTCATTATCTAAATGGGAAAAAAAAATGAGGTGCACTCTGGAGTCTTTTGAAAATCATACAGTATAAAAGTCTCATCTGCAAATGACTCAAGTATGTTTCCAGATTTAGAGTCTTTTGAAAATCGAAATTTATTTGTTATCTGTAAAAAGTAAAAAAAAAAAAACAAGCACTTTTCTAGCGTGTGACAATGGCTAGTTATTCACTTTTGTTTTTTTATTCCAGACCACAAATTAATAAAAAAAACACAAAAAATTACTTGTACACGACCCACTCTAAAATCCACACGCCAGATTTATTTTGGAAAATTTCAAATTTTCAGCTCAGGTTCGCAATTTTCTGAAATAAAAGGACCATTTGCTCTTCATATCAAGGCAAAACCCCCTAAAAAAAATCAAAGCAAAGCAAAATAAAAGGCTCACTTTTTTGTGTGTGAGAGGCTTCATAGTGGGCCTTTTACCCAATTAGAGACATCAGTCACTCCCAACTCCGTCGAGTCACAACCAGCGGCGAACAGCGGTAAACGGAACGGACTCGGGGGCTGCAACTGCCACGAACCGCTGCAAGGCGATTCGTGAGGCGATTTCTGCCTCCACTCCTCGCCGGGCGTTGGTCAGGGTCCTCGTCCCTCCTGTCCGCCGCTCCGGTGGTGGGAGTGGGCGGGGACCCCGGCGATTCTCTCAGGCAAGGAGATAAGGTAGGCTAGTTTAGTTCAGAGGCGTTCATCAATGGAGAGATGACGTCGCGTCCGAATAATTTGCCCCTGTTGTTCTAGCAAGCCTTCTGTGAGAACAACTCAGCAGCCTAACAGTCGTGACGGGCTCGGTCCATAGTTTTCGACCGAAGCCTAGTCCAAAATCATGGGAAATGCCCAGAAGAAAAAGTAGTAGCACTCATATGTTGTTTAAAATAAATGACATAATTCATTATGCAAACGGGGAAAATATGAGGTGCACTATGGAGCATGTACTTCTTTAACTAAATTCATACTCCCTCCGTAAAGAAAATAAGAGCCCTTAGATCACTACGACTCAAGTATGTGTAGTTTTATGAAAATCGTAATTTATTTGTGATCTGTAAAAAAATCAAGCACTTTTATATGTGACAATGGCTAGTTATTCAATTTTGTTTTTTTAATACCCAGACCAAAAATTAATATAAAAAATTACAAAAAATTACTGGTGCACGACCCATTCTAAATCCACACATCAGATTTCTTTTGGAAAAATTAAAATTTCCACCTCAGCTTAGAAATTTTCTGTAAAAAAAGGAGCATGTGCTCTTCATATGAAAGCTAAAAACGCTCAAAAAATAAAATCAAGCAAAGCAAAAAAAAGAATCCATTTTTTTAGACATACTTTTTTTTATGTGAGAGGCTTCATCGTGGGCCTTTGCCCCCGTCAGAGACATCAGTCACTCTCCACTCCGTCGAGTCCCCAGCCCCAAAAGCCACGCCGCCGCCGTCAGCCCGCCGCCAGCCAATCTCCCGTCGAAACCTAATTCCAGCCGCCGCCCCTTCCAAGCTATGGAGAATCCGGTGGAGGAGCCGATGTCCAGGCTCGCCCACGACCTAATCGCGGATATCCTCTCTCGGGTGCCTACAAATCACTCTGCATCTGCAAGTGCGTCTGCCCGTCCTGGCGCGGCATCATCGCCGATCCCGTCCACCGGAACAAGATGGCGCAGACCTTGGCCGGCTTCTTCTACCGCATCACCGACGAAGCCACGGCCGAGCCCCGCGGCTTCCCCGGCGTCAACTACGCCGACCTGTCCGTCTTCCCGTGGTCGAGCGTCCCCGAGACCCACCCACGCCTGCCACTGCCGCCCGACATCACGGGCCGCGTCATCTCCGTCGATGATGCCTGCGATGGGTTGTTTCTTGCCTGCATTTCTAGCGGGGCTGGGAAATTTCGCTACATGGGGTCATTGTTAAGAGAAGTAGGAACCTGCACTTGTAGATACATGAGGCAAAACCTGGAGGTCCCCAGCAAACTACATTCTAAACTCCAAGGTATTATCTCACAAAAACCTTTTGCTGCTGATCAAGAACCTACACTTGTAGATATGGCCTTAGATATAGGGGTCATTGTTAAGAGAAGTAGGAACAGCTCTCAGGGGACTGAAGGTCTACCTGACATAGCTGATAAGATGCATTTCCCTGCTTCTGGTAACATTCCCCCTGATTTAGAGAAACAGCACAGTGACAGTAACTCTCATATTCCTTTTGCTTCTTCTTCATCTAACCGCACACCACCACATACCCGTGAGCATCTGCAGGATGCTTATGATGGTGTGGAGGATGATATTTGGACTATGGTCCACAAACATAGAAGGGGCAAGCACCCCAGGAGAAGGGTTCAACCATGAATTGCCTATTCTGGAATGTGAGGGGCATAGGTGCTCCTGGTAGGAAGAACTCTCTAATTGATATCATTAGTAAAACTAATCCCTCCATAATTGCCCTTCAAGAAACCAAGAAGGAGGTTATTACTGATAGCTTTCTTAAATCTATATCTGGTAGTAGAATCTTTTCCTGGAATTCACTCCCAGCTAAAGGCACTGCTGGAGGCATCCTAATGGGAGTGGATGAGGACATTTTTTAAGTACTTAATTGGCAAGTAGGCACTTTCTCTGTTTCTTGTCATGTTAAAGTGAAAACCTTAGGAATCAACTTTAGAGTGGTTATTGTCTATGGTTCATCATATGATGAGTTCAAGGATGATTTTATCTCTGAGCTCCATAGTCTTTTTGTAGACAATGATGTCCCTACCCTCATTGGGGGTGATTTTAACCTGGTTAGATATAATTTGGATAAGAGCAATGGTAGGGTAGATAACAAATGGTGTGATAAGTTTAATGCTTGGATTGAGATCTAGAGCTTTTTGGAAATTAAACTTGGAAATAGACAATTTACATGGGCCAACAACCAAGCAGACTTGATCATGTCTACCATAGATAGGGTATTCTGCTCTACTGACATTGAATTTTTTTTTCCTCTTGCTAGTATACAAGCTTTGCCTAGAATTGGGAGTGATCACACCCCAATCCTGTGGGATTCTGGGGTGGGCCTCCAACCTAGAAGCTCTAGTTACAAATTTGAAAAATGGTGGCTTCTGAGGGATGATTTTAGTGCTGTAGTAGAAAAAGCTTGGTCTATCCCTGTTAAAGGGAAGAGCCCCATTGACATCTGGCAGGCTAAAGTGAGGAATCTTAGAAGGATAACTAAAGGATGGAGCCACAATATAGAAGCTGAACTCAGGCTCATTAAGAAAGATTTGATGGAGGAGTATGATACACTAGACATCAAATCTGAGACTGAGGAGCTATCTGCTGAGGATCAAGAGAGGCTCAAAGAGATTAGGGCTGAGATGACCACAATTTGGCTTAAGGAGGAAACTAAAGCCAGACAAAGGTCTGGAGATAGAGATATTAAAGAGGGAGATAGAAACACAACATATTTTCATGTTGTTGCTAATCAGAGGAGGAGGAAAACCATGGTCCATACTCAGCAAGGTCCTAATGGCCCCACCACTGATAGCAAAGAAATGTTAGATATAGCTTCTAATTTTTATAAGAACATGTTTGCTAAGGAAGAGCAATCTGGGTTCACTTTATCTCATGATTTTTTCTCTAGTTCTGAGTTGGTGACTCCTGATGAGAATGAGAAGCTGACAGTCCCCTTCTCTGAAGAAGAGGTTAAAAATGTTGTATTTGGTTCTTACTCTGATGGAGCTCCTAGACCTGATGGCCTTCCCTTTTTCTTTTATCAGAAGTTTTGGGGTTTAATCAAGCATGATCTTATGAACATGTTTTCAGATTTCCATGCTGGCAACTAGATATCTATAGACTAAACTTTGCCATGCTTACCCTAATCCCAAAAGAGCCTGAGGCCTCTGTTATAAAGAAATCCAGGCCTATCAGCCTCCTTAACTGTGTTTTTAAGATCTTTACTAAAGTCCTCACTAACAGACTGGGCACTATCATGAATAGACTTATCTCCTGTAACCAATCTGCCTTTATCAAAGGTAGATACATTCTGGAGAGTGTAGTGACAGCTCATGAGCTTATTCATAGTGTAGTGAAGTCTGATGAGAAGGGTGTTGTCCTTAAGCTTGATTATGAAAAAGCCTTTGATAGAGTAGACTTGGGTTTTCTCAATGACCTGCTCAAGCTGAGAGGTTTTGATGGGAAATGGCTCAATTGGATTTGGCAAATTCACACACCTGGGGTCTGTGGGTGTCAAACTAAATAACCTAGAGAGTGACTTCTTTCTTACTGGTAAAGGGCTCAGACAAGGAGACCCTCTATCACCCCTTTTATTCAACTTAGTGGTAGATGTGCTGACCAAGATGCTTGCTAAAGCAGCTGATAAAGCCTTGGTTAAAGGGCTGGGGCAATCTATATACCCTGGAGGTGTCATCAGTCTGCAGTATGCTGATGATACCATCATGTTTGTGGACCATAACCCTGCCCTAGCTAAGAATCTTAGATGCGTGCTTCACATGCTTTGAGCAAGTCACAGGTATGAGGATTAACTTTGACAAGAGTGAGATGAATCCTATTAATCTAAATCAAGATGAAATCCAATCTCTCTCCAATACCTTTGGCTGCCTCTTAGGTAAATTCCCTATTAAATATTTAGGAACCCCCCTACACCATGAAAAGCTTTCTAGAGAAGACATTCAACCCTTGGTTGATAAAATTCTTAAAAGAATAGCTGGGTGGAGAGGGAAGCTCCTCTCTTATGCAGCTAGGGTTACTCTGATCAAAGCTTGCCTAGCTAGTATACCCATCTACCCCCTCTCCTTCTTCAAATTCCCTAAATGGGCTGTGGATATAATCAACACCCAAATGGCTAACTGCCTATGGAATGATTTTGAGGGCCACAGGAAAATTCACCTGGCTAATTGTCCACTGGTGTCTATGAAGAAGGAATATGGAGGGCTAGGAATCCCTAACCTCCAAGACCTGAATATTTGCCTTTTAGGATCCTGGATTAAGAGATATATCAATAGTGAAGATAGAATGTGGAAAGACATAGTAGAAGCCAAATATAAGTCTTCCCCCAACATTCTGAATATCCAAGACAAGGGAGGAGCTTCTACCTTCTGGAAAGGGGTAATCTGGTCCTCTAAAGCTGTTAAATTTGGATACAGATGGGTGATTGGAAATGGCCAAAAGGTCAAATTCTGGGAAGACATTTGGTTTGGGACATCCCCCCTTTCTGTCCAATTTTGGGATCTATATTGTATTTGTAGAGAGCAAAGTAGCACCATCAGTCAAGTTTGGGAGGGAGGTGCCCTGAAACTTACTTTTAGGAGATCCTTTAGCCCCACCCTTATGAACTCTTGGTATGAACTTGAAGCTGTTGCCTCAAGCATTTTGCTCTTGCTGATGAAGCTGATGCACTTGTTTGGCAACATACTTCCTCTGGCACATATACTACTAGCTCTCTCTACACAATCATTAACTACAGGGGGGTTACCCCTGTCTATATTCCAGCTGTTTGGAAGCTGGTGGTTCCCCCCAGGATCCACATCTTCCTGTGGCTGGTTGCTTATAACAAGATAATGACTAGAGATAACCTCTAGAAAAGGAACATGCAAAAACCTGTAGACTGTGTTTTCTGCTCTGAGCATGAGTCTGCTCAGCATCTTTTCTGTGATTGTGTAGTGGCCATGCAAGTTTGGGATGAGATTGCATCTTTCTTTAATATGCATGTAGGCTCATCCATTTTATCTATCTCCTCTTTTTGGATAGCTGGTAAAAAACTAGATACCTTAAACACAATTGCTGTTGCTGCTCTTTGGGTTTTGTGGAAACTTAGGAACAGCATAGTGTTTAATGGGGTTGTCTGGCTATCAATGAAACAGATTTGGTCGCAGACAATAAAGAAATGGCGAATACTCTTCAAGGACCACATGCTGGAGAAGATAGACGAGTTCTGCCTCCATCTCCAACAGCTGTTGAGAAGACCCCTGCAGATTGGGTGGAAGTAGGTGACATCCAGCTCGGTCGACCTGATCTCAAGATGATTGGCAGGACACAAAACGCTGGGGTGCTGAGCCCAGTTTCTGTTCTGGAGGCACTCGGATCTCCTGTGGTGCGCTATGCCTGAAGATAGAAGCTGCTCAAGCAGAAGCCCTTGATAGTGCGATGTTTCTGTTTCGTTTCATGTAATAAAATAGATAGTAGTGGTTGCCTCATTGTTTCCTTAGGCCCCGTTCGGTATGGAGTTGAAGAAACCACAGGAATAGTAGATGATGCAGGAATGCTGCTGGAATACAATGCTAAAACATTGGAATCAGAAATTATGGGAAAGACATGGGATTTGGCGTTCGGATTGCAGGAAGAGAAACAAAGGAACGTGTGGACCCTACTCACACAAGATGATGTAGAACTCATTATTTTATCCTTGTGTGTGTCACTTCGTAGAGCTATGGGAATTTAAACCGGGTCAGTAGAGACACGCAGGCTGCCTTTCCTTTGCATGGCCTCGGGACTCCGCCCAGAAAATGAGATTCGGGTGGATTCTTTTTTTCCTGTGAAACTGAGGGCTGTGGAGCCTTTCCTCTGAAATCTCTCCATGCCAATCCTGCATACCGAACGGCGCTTTTATCAAACTTTCCTCCGGTTCTGAATTCCTGTAGTTTTCATGTAAAATTCCTACATACCGAACACACCCTTAGTCTTTGTTGAATTTCCTTGGGATACTGCTGTAACCGTTAACCTGACAACCATCAGGCTTCTTTCTAAGTAATGGAGCCGGGGAGCTCCTCCCTGTTGATCTAAAAAAAAAATCGCTACATGGTCTCCAATCCAGCCACCGGTGAGTACACTTTGCTGCCCCACAATGGCCGCGCCGGCAGCAACAGGCCAACAGCATTGCTTACCTGGGTTTCGACACTGGTGTGTCCGCTCAAGAGTTCCATGTGTTCGAGTTCCTGCACGAATGGTTACACCAGAGCTGGGGCAGTTCGTGAGAGCAGTGAGGATTTACTCCTCAAAGACTGGTGCTTGGGTACCAATGGAACCCCAATGGGACACCCAAGTCAGCTTGTGCTTCGGTCAGCCTGGAGTTTTCCGTAAGGGGTGTTTGCACCTGCTCACATATCAGTCCGGGTTGGCGATAGTTGACGCGCAAGGGGTAAAATGGAGAACCGTCCTGCTGCCGATACTCCCTGCCGAGGGTTTCTCAGGTTTCATCGGGAGGTCTGCCGGACAGCTGCTTTACATCGACTCCCGTGATAGTCATGGATACGGCTCAAACAGATCTTTGACTGTTTCAGTTTACGTTCTCAGTGGTGAGATTTATGACTGGGATGCGTCTCACTCTCACCTGGACGACGAATGCGTGTACTGGAATTTGCTGTGCAAGTTTTCCAATGCGATTCCAAAAAACAAGTTTCTCAAAGTCATTGGTCTACACCCACATGCCAGTCTGATCTTCATAGCTTATTCAAACAAGGAACTGTTGGCATACGATTTGGATCGTCGTGAAAGTACAATTGCATATCACCTTGACCGTAACTACCAGAGATGTATGCAATTTTTCCCGTACGTGCCGCTCTTGTCCTGCCTACCGTTGGACGGAGGAATACGGCTGGCAACCCCTAATTGATGAATGTTCTGCTGATTGAAGAAAGGGCAGCCCCCAGTTGATGAATGTTCTTCTGATTGAAAAATGGGCAGCCATGGCTTTTCATTTTCAAGTGAAATCTTCACAAAGGTTCAAATGGAGATGTTGTGTTGTTCGTAGAAAATTCCAACTTCAGTTTCCAGTTTGATCTGTATTCTTTTTCATTTCTAGTATTTCTGTCGTTGGATGTTTCCCTCATGGATGTGTTAGTCCGAATTGTAGTAGGCCCTGTGCTGTTTGATGGGCAACAAGTATGAGACATTTCTGCGTGTACCTGTTTTGGCTAAGCCAGAATTGTTTATGTTCTAGTTTATGTACACATGCAATCTGAGCCATATGGAAGTGTACTAGACACTTGGTATGGGTTGTAGTATATTCTACGCCTTCTGATGTGCAACAAGTAGAGCTGTATGAGACACTTTAGTGTGTTCTATTTTATTTATTTTTATATTTTACCTGAGTGTCTAAGCAAGAGTTGCTTATGTTATGGTGTTTGCAAGATTTTCTGGGGCTCTTGTTTTTTCTGGTTTGATGATATATTCATAGAAGTTTGCGTATGTGTGCAGCATGTAATGTGATCATGCTAGCTCAGAAGATTGAGAAAGGTCAATTTTGATGATTCATATCCCAGTTGGTTTATATTATATGTCAGAAATGATCATAATATCTTGATGAGGCATGAATAATTTCCTGCTCTGTTTTTTCTTCTAAAGGATCCAAATTGAAAGTATTGCTGGATTATCTAGTTTAATTTAACAACAGTGTTGGTATTCCCCTGATCCAAAGCTAGCGGAACTTTATACTGCCTTTTGTTGCTCTGGCCACTTTATACTGTATTGTTTGTAGAAAATGCTACCTTTAGTTTCAGTTTGATCTGTATTCTTTCTCATGACTAGTATTGCCTCTGGCCTGATGTTTCCCCCGTGGACGTGTTGGTGCGGGTTGTTGTATGCTCTATGCCTTTTGATGCGCAACAAGTATAGCTGTATGAGACATTTTGGTGTGTACCTGTTTTGGCCAAGCCAGATTTGTTCATGTTAGTATATGAACCATACATACCATCTGAGCCATATGAATGGTATGAGACATTTGACATTTTAGTGTGATCTATTTTGATTTTTTATGTCTTACCTGATTAGTTAAGCAAAAGTTGTTTGCTCATGTTCTGATATAAGTGCCCACAGTCGGCATTGGCCGATTGCATTGCTAAGATTTTCTTGGTCTCTTATTTTTTCTGGTTCTGATATGTGTGCAGCATGCATTGTGATCCTGCTAGCTCAAAAGGTTGCGAAATGTCAATGTTGATGATTTGTAATCCTGCCTGTTTGAGAAACCAGAGTAGTTGCATTGCCTCTACCAGTCTCAAACGGATATTGTAATTTGCAGCATGTTGATCACTCAGTTGTAGAACAGAATTAAGCATTTCTGCTACATGTTTAGTGTAGTGATAGAGCTTTTTTTTCTAGCAGATAAATCTGTTAGCATAGTATGATTTTCATAGCGGGTGCTTCTTAAGGTTAGCATTTAGCACATGCATTTTAGTTGGTTAACGTAACTATACTGATATTTTGCTCCTTTAATGATTCTCTTAGTAGCATACTGCTATTTTCTGGCTTCCCACCTTTATTAATTATAAGGCTAGACTACTTTGTTGCGTCCATTGGTTATCTACTTTCTGCTTTCTGCAGGTAACTTCCATTGTCGGTGTGTATTCTACTGAATATTGTGAAGCATATCGCTTGCTAAAAACCTTGCATACCTGTTATATTGTTCTGCGCTCTCTTACTAGTAATTATCTACAGTTATACCCTTAGTCCTTGGACAGAACTTCGTTAGCTCTACCCTAAACCACCAATTCTTTATAAATAATGGTTATCAAGCTCTTAGAAGTGTTACATTTAGAGAATCATTATTGCTTTTCTGTAGCCATATGCCTTATGATGAGGTGGCGTGAAGCCTCTTTCTTTATGTGGTTTTGTTGCTTACTTTTGCAGATTCAAATAAATGCTGATGTTTTCTAATCCTAGCTGGTTTATATTCTGTGTCAGAAAATGATCATAATCTTCTAATGGGATTTGAACAATTTCTTGTTTTTATTTCATTTTATTCTAAGGGCTCAAAGTTGAAACTATGACCAGGGTATCTAGGGCCTGTTCGGCAACTCTCCAGCTCCCAGTTTCGATGAATCCCCGAGCGGAGCTGTCCCGAACGGCCTGGCTCCTGGAAGCTAGCTTCTGGATCTGAGGCGGGTCGTAGTACAAAAACTGGGATCTGGTGTTTCGTGGATCCCAGAAATCACCGAAGTTGGAGTTCGAGTTATTTACGGTGAGCTGCCACCGCGAAGTGAAAGAAAACGCTTCGTCCAGGGAAGAAAAGACCGAAGCGACTCCCTTCCCTCCCTACCAGGCCAGAAACGAGCTTAATGGGCCAGCCAGCTACCAGCCCATGACTAGCGATTGGATCTGGGATTTCCGTTGCCGAACGATGTTTCTACTCCGCAAATTTTTTTGGGAAGCTGGAAGTGAGATCCCGGAGCAGGATTCGAGGATTTCTAGGCGTTGGAGAGTTGCCGAACAGGCCCCTAGTTTCAATTTCCACGCCCTCTTTAGAACTTTCTGTTTAGTTGGTGTGTGATCAAGTGATGGAGCAGGCCTGGCACCCCCCCCCCCCCCCCCCCCCCCTCCCTGCCAACAATTATGTTCCTCTATGAGAGGCACTAATATCTTCCTGTATGAGACACTAAAATTGTCTTTTCACTTCTCCCCCATGCCCAAATTATGTGAGTGATGACCTTCGTGGTTATATTTCAGTATAGTTCATAAACCATGATCCAAGTAACTATGTTCCAGTTCCAACAGTTTGAGATGAAAATGTATCCCTGTTTTGAAGCCTTTTACTCATCACCAACAACCGGAACCGAAAACCTTAGCCCTAATCTGCGGGATATTGGTCTCTCTCTGAACCAGATTAATTTGTCTTGCAGGTTTTCAAGATTCTGTGTGCAAAATCAGAGGTCCTCGTCCTGCTTCCTTTTGGCTAATTAGAGTAGTTTCCTTGCCTATACCAGTATCAGACAGTAGTGTAATGTGTAGTTGCTGATCACTCGGTTGTAGGGTAGAATTAATTATTTCAGGGACATGTTTAGCAGAAACCTTACATACCCGTTGCGCTGCTCTACTCCCTCTTGTTTTTTCGATAAAGGACATTTCATTGAATTGATTTATCAAGGTGATACAACCGCATCCAAAGAATGCCCGGCCTCTGCATAACATGATGCACACAGCCAACAAGTCCAAACGACCAAAAATAAACATTGTTTTGCAGCAAAAATAAATCAATCCAGCCTAGGGTGGGGCAGATCCTATACGGAGATTACACCGCCATCCATGGTGGGAGAAAACCTCCCTGGCTGTACGCTCCAGCCGTGTAGACACCATCATAAAGAGGTCTGTGAAGGCCATATTGGGGCTGCCATAGTTACTCTCGCTCCCGTGCCGCTCCCGAGCGGCACCGGGGCGCCCCCAACCTCGAAACCCTCGGCCCCACCTCCCCTCCCCTCCCCCGCCGGCGCCGGCGGGCGCCGCCGGGCAAAGCCCGTGCGGTGCCGGCGGCGGTGGGACTGCTCTGGCGGCGGCCGGTTTTCTCTGGCGTCGCAGCTCCGCGGGCGGCCGCGGCCGCGGGTGGATCTGGCGCGGCGCGGCTGCGGTTGGGCGGCGGTCCCCGTTGGCTGCGGGGGCGGTGGCGAGGCCGCCGGGCGGTGGGCGTCCCTGTGGTCTGACTGGGTCGGCCTGGAGGTGGGCGGCGGCGGCAGTGTGCTGTTTGTCCGCGCGGGATGGACTGCGGCGTCGTGGTGGTTGCTCCGGCGGCTCCTGGCGCTGTAGTTCCGGCGTTTGGCGGCGCTCCGGCGGCTCCTGGCGCGCGGATCCGGCGGGTGGGGCTGTGGCCGGCGGCCCCTGGCTGTTCGGCGGCGCCCACTTGGCGGTGCTGCGGCTGAGGCGGGTTGCTCTGCTCGGCGGGTTGAGGCGGGGTGGCAGCCCCCCCTCCAGGCTTGGTGCGACGGATCTGGCCGGCTTGCTAGCCCGGCGTGGCTGGCGGCGTGGTGGAGGCTGCCGGGGGCGAGGCCCCTCCCGGCGGTGTGCTCGGCGGATTGGGGCGGGGCGAGCGCGCGCAGGGCGCGACGAGGGCGTTGATGGTCTCCGGGCAGTGTGGATCTGGCGGAGCTCGTGGTGGAGGGGTTTGAGCGGCCTGTACGGCGCTCGAGCGGCGGCTTCGACCGCGAGGGGCGTGGCCGGTGGGTGTCTGCGCGGTCTGGCATCGCGTGGACGCCCCTGGGGTGCGCGGATCGAAGGCCCTTGGCGGCGAGGAAGTGCGCTCCGGCGGTCTGTGATGCGGATCTGGTCTCCGGCCGTCGGTGGTCTCCGCGAGGTGCGGTTGGCTGCGGCGGATCTTGGTGCTTCTTCGTCGATGGGCGGCTTCGATGGTGGTGGTGTTTAGTGGGCTTGCCGTCGCCAATGCGGGATGATGTGCGGCTGAGTTGGTGTGGAGCGGGGTGAAAACCATGTCTTGGCCTCGTGCCGGGACCAGCGATGGCGGCGGCTGTGGCCGTCGTTGACCTTCATGGAGGCATCGTTGATTTGTTCTCCCACCCCTCCTGCGCGGATCTGGCCATTTCGGCCTCTCCGGGGGAAACCTTGATCAGTGATCGGACGATGGCGGCGCCTTGGTGTCGTATTCCCTCTTGGGGGCTTCGTCTTGGGAGCTTGGCTTCGGCAAGCGGGACCGGTGGATGGCGGTTGGCGGTGGGTGTGGCGTCCAGGCTTCTGTGGCAACGATGATGGTGGGAGCGACGTCGGCGACGCGGCAATGGTTGCGGTAGTCGGCTCTTCTTCGGCGTGTCCACGGTTTTGCCTCGGTTTGTTTGTTGCCATGGAGTCGAAGCTGCGGCGGCGGGGCCCTGTGGTATACGATGACTGGCTGCAGGTTTTCCGTTCGGCGATCTCCCGTGGCGCCAGCCGTGCCTGGTTTTGTCCTATTGAGTTCTCCGTCAGAGTCAGAGTTGCGTCGTCTGGCCGCAGGTGGTTGAGTTTTTGGGCATAGATCTTCATGCAGCTTCACGTGTCCTCTTCAGCGTGGGTTGGGTGGACGATCGCCTACGGCGGAGTCGGAGTCGTTTGCTCAGAGTGAAGGGATGGCGATGACGCCTCGAGGGGAGGAGTGATGACGATGACGCCTGCGTGCTGTCTCGCCGAGACCCTCTTTGGAGTGGTGTGCGTGGGCTTTTTTATGTGTGCCGCTCAACGGTTGTAACGGTTTTCGTCCGGTTTTCCATAATTAACTGGGCAATCTGGTTTTCGCTCGGTTTTCCCTAATTAACTGAGCAACTCTTTCTTCTTAATGAATGCAGGATAACTGCCATTTCGAAAAAAAATCATAAAGAGGTCTACTCCCTCTTGTTAGTAACGACCTACAGTTAGATCATTACTCCTTGGACAAATTTATGTTAGCTCTCCGATTCTTCACAAATAATGGTTCCCAATGTTCATGTGAAGTTCTTGAAGGTATTCTGTTGAGTCAGTAACATATACTACCGCCGTCCAGAAATACTTGTCGAAGAATCCAGAAATACTTGTTGAAGAAATGGATGTATCAAGACGTATCACCGTTCGAAAATACTTGTCGAAGAAATGGATATATCTAAAATTAAAATACGTTAGATATATCCATTTCTCCGACAAGTATTTCCAGACAGAGTATATACTAATTCGGAGAACCATTACTATTCTTCTCTATCCATCAGTCCTAAGAGCATCTCCAGCCGCGCCCCCAACAGCCCCCCCCCCCCCAGGCGACTTCTTAATCGTCGGCGCCGAAAAATCACCCTAGCCGCGCCCCCAGGACGCCGTTTTCCGCCGGTTGGGCCCTTTTTTTGGGCCGGCGAACCCAAGCCGAACCCAGTGTGCTGGGGGGCACTTGGGGGCTCCGGCGGAAGCAAAAGCGGCGCATGGGACACCACTGTCAGGCGAATCTCGGCCTTTTCCTCGCCCGACTCACCCTTCGCGCCTCTCCACCATGCCGATTCCGGCGCCTCCCGCCTGCCCACCGCCGTTGCGCCGCCGCTAGAAAAGGCCGTTTCCTCGCGCCTCCTCCATTTCCCTGCCGGATTTCACTTCTCCCCCCCCCCCCCCGCCCATCCCCGCTCTCCGACGGCCACCACGCCGGCAGTGCGCCGGTGGCTGTCCGCCCGCCACGCTCACAAGGTGTTCGGCGTTTTTCCTGTTCGGCCATGGACTCGGACGACGAGGAGGCGTTCACAGCTCTGTTGGAGGAGGAAGCCGAGGCCGACACCGCCGACGAGGAACACCTCATGATCCTCGCCTCGCTGGCCGGCCTGTTCGTGAACAACGACAAGCCTCGGCGAGGTGGCTCGACGCCGGGCCGACGCAAGAGCAAGCAGAGGCATCGGATGGAGGGCTATTGCATGCTCTACGCCGACTACTTCGCCGACGCTCCTTTGCACGGTGAGAAAGTATTTCGGCGCCGTTATCGGATGGGCCGGAAGCTCTTCCTCAGGATTGTGAATGCCATCCGGGAGTTCGATAGCTATTTCATTTGCAAAAAGGATTGCACCGGCACAGTTAGATTCTCCTCACTCCAGAAGTGCACCACGGCTATGAGGATGCTTGCATACGGAGCTCCTGGTGATATACAGGAAGACTATGGACGCATGACCGAGTCCACCACCATTGAGTGTTTGTACAAGTTCTGCAGGGCAGTGGTGGCAGTGTTTGGACCACAGTATTTGCGATCACCCAATGCTAAAGACACTGCTCGGATCCTAGCACAGAATGCAGCAAGAGGATTTCCTGGGATGCTTGGAAGCATAGACTGCATGCATTGGGCATGGAAAAACTGCCCATTTGCTTGGCAGGGGATGTACAAAGGCGCCAAAGGAGGTTGCAGTGTGGTACTTGAGGCAGTAGCCACACATGACCTATGGATTTGGCACTCCTTCTTTGGTATGCCAGGAACTCACAATGACATCAACGTATTGCAGTGCTCGAATGTCTTCGCCAAGCTTGTTGAAGGTCATGCTCCTCCGGTGAACTTTGAGGTCAATGGGCGCCAGTACAACAAGGGATACTATCTAGCAGATGGTATCTATCCGAGATGGTCGACTATCTCAAAACCTGTGGCGCCAAAGAAGGCACACTTTGCTAACTGTCAGGAGGCTTGCAGGAAAGATGTCGAGCGAGCATTTGGTGTGCTTCAATCTCGATTTGCTGTTGTCCGGTACCCCGCTCTGACCCGGTCGAAATCTCAGATGTGGGAGGTCATGAATTGTTGTGTCATCTTGCATAACATGATCATTGAGAGCGACCAGGAAGAGCCAGTGTTTGACACTGAACCATATTTCAGGCAAGGACCTCTTGCAGTTGTTGATCACCAGGTACCAGCAACATGGGCTGCCTTTCTCAATATGCGCCAGGAGATCCGAGACCCACAGGTGCATCAACAACTGCAGGTCGATCTGGTGGAGCACCTATGGAGGCTCAAGGGCAACGCCTAGTTTGATTTGTTTTAATTTATGTCACAATTATGAGGTTGTTTCGTTGAACTATTTGATCTGTATTAATTTCTATGATGAACTTTGGCATAAAAATTTAGTTTTTGTTGAATTTATGCCGAAAGAGCGCCGGTTTTGTTGAATTTATGCCGAAAGAGCGCCGGAATTGGGCCGAAATTGGGCCGAATCTGCGCCGATACTGGGCCGAAATCGCCGGCTTGGGGGCGACCATGGGGCGGCGGCTGGGAACTCGAGCCCCCCCAAGCCGATTATATCGCCGGTTGGCCCCCAAGTGTCGCTATTTCGGGCCCCTGGGGGCCGAACGGCTGGAGATGCTCTAAGATGAGGAGGCAAGAAGCAGTCTTCCTTTTACCGTGTGTTGTTACTCTGTTTTGCAGACTCAAATAAACCGTGGTTCAGTCACATGAACCTCAGATTTGATGTTAGCAACTTTTCCAAAGATCAGATGGTTGTGCATCTGCAAACCACAATGGTTAGCGCCGCCACGTGTCGCGTGCTAGACACTTTCCATCCGGAGCGTTTTTTTCTAGTTTTGTTTTTCCCTTGGGTTTCAGTTTTTTTCCTTCTTTTTCCATTTTTCGTCTGTTGGGAACACGGGTGTGTTGTGCTCCCTCATGGAGCATAGGTGTGTTTTCGCATGGAGCACATGTGATTCATGCCGAAGTGCAAGTTTGTTGTGCTTCACGCGAGAGCACATATGTGCTTCTGGGTGGATCATATGTGTTCATCACCCCACACGGAATACATGTTAATTTACTTGGCAAATACATTTGTGCTCTTGTGGGGCGCATAGTTATGCTTCATCCCGTGGGAACATAAGTTAGTTTCACTTGGAAACACGAGTTAGTATAATTTTGAAAGCACATGTTAGTTCATCCTGAGTCCAAATTTCGCTTCATTTTTTCTATCGAAACCTATTAACACGAGATCTAGTTTTGAAGATCTTGAAGCGAGCAGCCCAACAATGAAAACGGTTAATGATTTGAGCGCATGGTTCAATAGATAAATTGTTTTGAATAAACAGTTCTACGAAAAATGCACAAACAAATCCACCCATCCCTCTGGTGCCTCGTGGAAAGAAAACCCACCAAAACTCTAAGGTTGTGACAAATGAACTATTTTGCAAATGTTCCAGTGAGTAAGGGTTTTTGTGTATTTTTAAAAAAAATCACGAATACATACAAAACGATACAGGAGTCATTTTCTCAGTTTTTCAAGCCAATCGAGGACCTCTCTAATATTCTCAAAAAGGTATATGGTGTCCCTCAAAAAGATCCTGGTGACCAGGGCTCCATTTTGTTGTTTTCCATAAAGATGACATGCTGCTACTACTACTACCACCAACCGATGTCAGTCTAACTGCATATTGCCATCCATGGACGGCGCCGTCCGAGCCTCCCATTCGCCGTGCTATCGTTGACTTAGCCATCCCTCTAAATCCCAGCACGATCTCCGTCACCGGTGACCTCCAAGCACCCTCCGCACCCGAAACCATCAATCTACTAGTAGAATGCCCGCCCGTGCGTTGCCACGGGCTCTTGAAATAGGTTGCAAGAGTTACATGTTAAATTCCACACGTATAAACAATATAACACAGGCATAATTATTTAATAATTGAAGTCCATTTTTGCAATGTAAATTGATATCATAAAGAAAAATTAACGACATGTCCATGTAACAAACTGAGCGATGTTCCAACTAAACATCTATTACAACACTATTAATATCTAGATGATCCGCTTAAGAAATTCTTTCACAATATCAGGAAAGTTTCCTTTTGCTTCATTCCCACGATGTTTTAGCAAGTATAATAAAAACTGCTTCCTCAGCTCATACCCATCCTGCACAAACAATACATGTAGTTAGTATGAAAATTTCACGCCGAAGGTCTTAAAACATGTAACGGACAATACTCACCGCGCAAACCGGCTTGACCAATTCTTTACCGTTCCACCAGAGCATAAAATGAAAAACAAAATAGCCAGACAAATTCCTGCAAAACTTTAAATTAATAATATAAAGAATATAGTGATAAAAAAATAAATGTTTTTGTTATGAATTCATTACCCGTCTATACTCGTTGGAATACCGAACGGAAATAAACGTTGCCATTTAGATATATCGGAATTCCAACCAGGCAGCTTTATTTCGAGTGCTTCTTTGAAATCCCTTGCAAAACTTTTTAATTTCAGTGCATGCCTCAATTTTTTATCCTCTGGCGATTGTGATGTTTGAATAGGATCCATAATATATAGACGACATGCCTCTTTGTCGATGACGTACAAGATGTATCGGCCGATGGATGCATAGGGAAGATAAATCTACAAGTGGAGCTATTAGAAACAACAATAAACCATGATAACAATGGACAAAATACTTTACTTACCATGTTGCACGATGAGATGTCGTTGTCCATCCCAGGCCAGCTATCAAATAATGTTGCCAACGTCTGGATAGTTTCCTTCTCGCAAAACTTCTGACCTCGTGTTGACTCTAGCATCATGGACTAAGTAAAAAAATAAATATTGTTTCAACATGTTGATACTAATGACACATAGAATGAAGAGTTACGATAACTTACACAAAATCTTAGATCCATGAAGTGTATAGGAGGGTCTGTGAACAATACTCCCTCGTCACATGCCAGTATACACACGGCGGTGTTGAAGCAATCATTGTCCATAGGCTGCTCCATGCTAAGTATGCACTGAAGTTTCTTAAGACTTAAGCCCATTGGATCGGGTGTCGAGCTCCGGACCCATACCTTCCTAAAAATTGGATGGTAAGAAGAATAATAATGTACATCTGCACATTAAATATTGATACATGATACTTACTCCAAACACCCGGCATCATCGATCGACATGATGTAGTTGCAGAGGCCGGCAAGTAATTCACGTTGGTCCGTGGGTATGATAGTGATTGGGGCAGGACGTTTGTCTTTGACTACGTCAGGTGGATTCTCCAGGATCTCGAGATCAGAATTAGCTAAAGTTTCTTCATCGTCAGGTTGATGGTATATGGGACCTCCTTTTAGCTTATTCAGCTCTGAATCGAGCAAAATGACAGCTAATTTTTGTCGAAAATGTTTCATATCCTCCTACAAAATATATATAAAAAATTGATATAATATTTTGAGAAAAATAACGAGATAATGTATAAAAATGAAATACCTGGGTGAACTGGTCTGACAGTGCATCTGATGTCCAATATTCCATATAATTTAGCATAAACAGTCCACATGATACGCTATATATTATAAAATAATGCTTTAGAATATCACACAGATGAATCAAATAAACAAACCATTGTAACAAGTGCTTACCCATCGGTTTGTATTGACTCATGAAACTGCTCTACAACCGTCCATTTTGTAACATTGAGATCGGGCCACTTATGACCTCTGATAAACTCCGGACTATGCTCTACAAGTTTCAGACGCTTCTCGAGTCCTAGTAACTATTTTATATATGAGAAATATTAGGGATCAAGGCAAACAAAACATATGTTAAGATGAGCAAAAAAAAAATAGATAGTTACCGTAGTAGCAAGGTCATTGCGTTTGACCCGAGAACCAAGTGAGTCCAATACTTGAATCTCACGTTTTTTGGCATTGGCGACTGCTAGATACCAATGGTAGCCCGGCATGTTAATCGGAATGAATAACTGGTGTAAATATCATACAAGTCACAGTCACAATTAGATATAAATATTAATAAATCATTATGCATATGAATTAAATAAAAACAATCCATAATTATATGCATGGATAACGAGACAAGACTAACCATATCTTGCTGTAGATAAGTATTAACATGATGCACGATGTGACGATATTTTGATGGGTCTATGTCTTTTTCCCCGTCTTCTTTTATCTGGCCAGATACAAACGTGCTAATAATGTGTACCTTTTCACCCGCCCTGTCTTGTAGATGGTCGTGAGCAAGCATGCAATATATGTAAGCATTTATCACTTGTAATCAACATTTAGATTATATTTATATTTTATGATATTATATATTGTTCATATTATTAATTACAAAGTTTGTGCAATTGGTCTTACACCGTCATGTAAGAACATATCATCTTTCATAAGGCATTCCAAATCGTCGGTTGATAACAAGGCATCTCCAATGTCCACAAACTGGGTATTCTTGGGGGCAGACTTGATTGATTCGATGACTGTAATATCTCTAGGGGTACAAACATAGTCTGTCGACATCATAAAAAAGTGAGCCAACTTAGTAAACAAAATGAGCCAAATTAGTTGAATACAAAAGGCAATATCACAAAGATAAGATTGATAATAATATTGAAAAATACCTTGTTCGATAACATTAAAATTGGCATCCTTTTTTGGTTTGTTATGAGATATCACCGCTTCCATATCATTATGCTGTAAAAAACTCGGTGAATTTCCGTCCCCTTTCAGCGACGTCGCTTCGGAACCCTCGATGGATTCTTTTTGTGCATCTCCAAAGTCCATATCCATGTCTCCTATATTCTGAAAAAATAATAATATATAAAAATACACCTTTTGTATTATCATGTATAATATACATACAAATAAAGGTTAGCTATATGCACCTCTTCTCGTGGTCTTTCAGTGCGGTCTGTCATCGTTACATCAGTGCGTATGTCAGTACCCATCACTTTATATCTATGATAAAAAATAAATGATATTTTCTACTTCATCATATAATCATAGATAATATATAATAAAAATAAAAGTGAAACTAACACAACTTTTTTCTTTGTAAAAAAGAAAAACCTTTTTGATATTATTAGAAAATTATGTTGCTTAAATCATTTTACTAACACAATAATTCGGGGAAAACAACCAACTATAATGTTCATATATAAATAAATATTCATCTGAAATTTCTTAAATCATTTTAAATTATTTATATAGGCTATGGAAAATTGTCCAACAAAAGATAAAAACATGCAAGCAAACCAACATAAACCAAGTATATTCGTTTTCTTCTCTCAATTTTTTTTGTGATACCCTCAATATATGTAATAAGTATAAAAAACATTTATTTTTATGAACCGTGTTTAATATATATATATATACACTTTTATTGTTTTTGTGAGGTATATATATACTTTAAATATCTATATGAATTAACTATCCACCACGGCCCAACCAGCACCCAAGCTTACCACCGCCTAAAAAAACTAATTATCAAAAAAATAAATCTACCTTATCCCCAGCACTCTCTCCTCTCCTCTCCACTCACTCACCACCTCTCGCCCTCTCCCCTCCCCACGCCGCATCGCCGCATCGCCCGCAACCGCGCGACTCCGCCCGCCGACCACCGCATCAGTCTCATGAATCGGCGTTGCGTGGGGCTCCGACGAGCTGTGTGCGGCGTGACCGACGGGGACGGACGCAGCGAGCTTCGTGACCCGGGCGCGGGTGCTCGATCCGGTCCCGTTCCGGTCGGATCCGCAGCGGTTCTCGTCTCCGGCGAGGTGGCAGGTGGATCCGAAGCGGGGCGGCTCGATCTGCAACGCCAGCAGCTCCGGTACGCCGCTCCCTCTGCCCGTCGCCGCCCGCTGGCTCCCGCTGCTCCCGCCGTCTCCCTCCACCTTGGTCCCCTAGTCGGAGTCGAGCTCTGGAGCACTCCCCGCGCCCCTAGTTGATCCTAGGAGCTTCCCCAGCACCTCCTCGTCGCTTTGCCCAAGCCAATTTGGCCAGAGGAGCTTGCTCTGCTCATCTTCGACCATGGACGTGATGGCCGTCCGCCTCGAACTCCCTGGCATCGCGCCTCTCATCCCCGGCGACCGCGCGCTAGTCTAGTAGGCACGAGAGGACACGGCCGCCACTCCCATAACGTCGGCGACCTCCGCCGTGCTGCCCTCCATCGGCAACGGCGAGAGCCGAGCCCCTCTCCTCTGCTCCAGTCGGGAGAAGGAAGAGGACCAGAGAAAGAGAGGAGGAAAAGGTCCCGATTGCAATCTTTGTTTTGACTCCAGTACCGATTCCTGGCTGTGTGCACACTGTGCTGATGCTGTCCGACGTGCGTGCGACGACTGTCTGTGCAGGTACGCGCTGGATGTGAACGCCGAGAGGGCGGAGGACGTGGTCACGCACCAACGGCTGCTTGAGGAGGCGCGCGACCCCGAGCGCCGGCCCGCCCTGTCGGTGCACGTCGTCCAGGTAACGCTTCCCCACAGAGCAGAATCTTGCAAAGTTAAACATTGTATTTGTGTGGGTTATGTCATGATTCTTCTGACAAATTCAGTTTTCATACATTGTGTTCTGCATGTTTCTGTCCATGATTTTCCTAACAGGCAGATGCTCTGTTTCGTGCTTGATCTTCAGGTATCTAGGATTATTGATGGTGATATGGATGATTCCTGTGATCATGAGCTTTATCCTATTTTGCCAATAATATAACTTAATCTGTTCTGCCCTCACACATATCATACCCTAAAACCTCATAAAAAACGTTGTGCGGTATACCCTATCCCGATTTTACAAGACGGACATATACCAAATCTTCTATAGCAAGCATTAATAAATCCTTTGGTTATGCGATGCTAAGATTTCCTCACTTATTGTGTACTTTATTTTCATAGACATATTGTACTGTAAGTTGACAATTGAGAACCTCATTTTGTTTTATTCAGCGATGTACCAACTTCCAGAAATTTTTAACCTTTTTTTTTTTTTTTCACTTATAGCAAATGCTCCTCTTTATCCAGGTTAACGACTATATTGTTAAGGAAGCTCATCGCTTGCATCAAATCGAATTGTGTGAAAAGGAACATTTGAAGTTCTTGCGGCTTCTTCTTAAGGATTTTATGATTAAATCTGGCATTTGACACTGAGAATTGGAATCTGACCCAATTTGCAAAAGCTCTGAAGATGATCTGTTTCCCTGGAACATCAGGTATCTCTGCATGCTTAATTCACTCAAATTTTTGTGCAGTAGGAGTAGTTGCTAGAAATTTACTGAATTTTGTTTCCAGTAGATGCACTGAATTTCAACTCTTTTTTGTGCAGTAGGAGTAGTTGCTAGAAGTATACTTTGTTCAAAGCTCATCGATGTGCCAACTTTTGAGAGTCAAGGTACTGTTTTTGAAAATAGTTTGCTTAGCTTCAGTGTTGTTGGATTCAATATCAATTGAGTTATGTTTTTGAACCTACAAGGAAATCTTGGACACTTACAATCAAGTTGGGCATACATATCAACTCTTTTTTAAGGGACGGCATATATATCAATTTTGTGAGGTGAGGGGATAGAGTTGTGATGGCAATTTATGAGTAAAACTACTTGCCCTAAAAACTGCTTGTCTACTGCTTGCTCTAAAAACTGCTTGTCTACCGCTTGCCATAAAAACTGCTTGTCTACTGCTTTGACATGTTTTAGTTTTTAGTACATATGTACATGTGTGTGGTGAGCTTCATGACTGAATTTTGCATTGTGCTTACAAGTCATTAGAGTCATCTAATGCCAAATAATATTTTTTAGCTAACAGAGGTCCATCATGTGACTATATCTTCATGACTTAGAGACAGTACAAGTCCTTAGAGTGATCTAATGCCAATATTTATTTTGTTAATCTTTGCCCAAGGATGGGTTTTTGTGGTGGAAGTTGGATGGGGGGTCCATCAGGTGCACCTATGCTGACAGAGGTTCATCATGTTGTGGTGGAAGTTTGCTTGGCTATGAAAATAGTTTGCTTGGCTATGCAGCCTAAAATATATGATGAATCTATTTTTCTTCAGTTGCAGCCCACCTAATAGGACTGCTTGATTAAATCTACAATCAATTGTAGTATACCTGAACAAAACATGATCATAATCTAATAACTATTATACTTTTAGAGAAGAGACAGATCCAGAAATGTTCATACCTAGAGGAACTCGCCTTCTTGATGCTCCTAGCTTACACAAGGTACTCCTCGGAAATTTTTCCTCCAGGTCTGGCTAATTTGATCCTGTGCTATCTGTGATGGGCGAAGGGAGAGCAAGGAGGGGGAGGAGGGATGGCAGAGGTTAACATATATAGGTAGGAGATCATGGCTTATTCCAGTCCTACCATATATTGCTGTATGGTGCAGATCTATTTCCTTTTGAGATCAAATGCACACCTGTTAATAAATTAGAAAAGATGTCAAAAATTAAAACTTTCTAAATAATTAAATTATTGTATTAATTAAATAATGAACTTATCATTGATTTGCATGCCAAGATTAGCTACCGCAATAGCAAATTCACGGCGTGCACACAAACATATCTACTATTAAAGTGGTAACGGTGAAATAATAATGAATTTTTTTGTTCACTTCTTTTCTCACTGAAAAATAATGCTTTGGCCTTTTATGTCACTTGTTTGGTTGACTGTATATTAACTCATTGTAGTAATCTTTTGATGTGTTGATTTGGCAGCTTTTATTCTGAAGCTAAGCTTCTAGACACACATCTGATCTGGTAGTTATTTGTATGAGTTCACAAGACATTCGACATGAAGCTTTTAGAATACACCCCGTTCGACTGGTATGACATATTTTCTTCTTTCTTGTACTCGTCGTGCTCCTGGTAACATGGGATTTCCTTGGGCCTAATGTATAGTATTACATATGTCTGTTTTCAGTGTAAATGTGTTCCTTGATCAACTAAACATTGGTGAATGTACAATCAGGGGGAGCCTTGAAGCCTTCTCATGTAAGATTATGCTCCAATAAATTTTGATAACCGAGTCCATTACATCATGACAATAGGGTCAAGCTCCACTTTAATTTGCAGGCAAAGCATGCAGGAAATGATTGTTGGCTTTCAATAAGCCTTGAACATGAGGTACATACTTTCCATCAGCCTATGATTTACGACAACTGCTTTTCTTTTAGCGCTGATGTTGATAAGTAGGCATTGACGTGATAGTTATATATAGTTCTTATTGCCAAATATATAGTTCATGACTTTACTGTTCTCATTGACGTGATATTTCGAGTTCTAGTTGACATATCTTGGATGGAGTTATACGATACGAGGAATTATAGGGTGCGTCGCAAAACCAATGTTTAATATATCCAAAACATCACAAAATATTTAAACCTATATATATATATATAATCCAATGCATTATATAGTTATTCGTATTGCCAAATAGATAATTCTCAATTCGATCCCTAACAAAGCTGTAGTAGCCATTTATTTGCGACATATGAATCATGCATACCTTCTGCTTATATTTACTGTGCGTACGTGCGACCTCGTGCATGGAGGCTGCATGCAGCCGGCGGCCGTTAGCAGACACTAATTAGAAATTAATCAATAGTGTGGTAAAGCAGCAACAACCAAACACATGTAAATCTGAGAAAAAACTTCAAATTGTCATTGAGCATATTTAGCAGTCACGTAGCATGGATAAATCAACTGAAAATCACACTTCATTATTTTTCATATCCGGACGGTTACATGCGACGAAACATCCAAACAACCTAACATCTCAACAATAATTGACACCGATTCTCAAAAAAAAAAAAACAATACTGGACACCTCGTCATGCTTGGTCCTTTGATGGTGGTGGTGGCTTGTCGCAGGCTTGGATATGCTTCACGACCATCTCCGTCAACTGATTTATCTGGTTAATCAAAAACTGCTGCAACATGCTGTTATGCTGGACTGCCTGCAGAATCTGATAGTTGGTGGTACCCCAACCGTCTTTCCTCTCTGCACTTGACCCCGTGTCACGCTGGATATCCCAGCCTGAGGGGACATGTGCACGAGGGACGTTTTGCACCTCACGATAACGTCTTAAGTTATTAAAGTGGTTCGTGGAAAGCATGGATGGGAAGTTAATAGGCAGGTTGTGCGTACGCATCTCAAGGCTCTTAAGTTTTTTAGACCTCGGTGCGGATCCCTCGCCAACATGAGGATTTGCGCCAACACGAGGATTTGTTGGTAAGGTGGCGATGCAAACCTCTGGTGACCTAGGTTCTTGCTCATCTTCTGGTTGAGCCAGAACATCAGGGTGCAGTTGCGCCTGTTCTTCCTCATCTTCCTCAGCCCCCTCGTTGAAGCCAGAGGACGACATGAGCGAACTGGTTTGGGTGAAGGCGTGATATCGAAGGAGTTTTTCACGAGCGGTCTGGTTTGGGTGATGCAACACACAGGCATTATATAGCTGTTTATAAGGAAACAAACATAACGAAATCCGTCTGTGAATCAACCCAGTTGATTGACAATATATTTAATTAAACCAAATTTGTTTAACGAAATCCCTTATCCTTCCATCCGTGCATGATTCCTTACCAAGTGAATCAGCGCATGATATCTCTCCTATCTTTGGAAAAATCTGGTCCTGTCACAAGGAAATCATTGGGACGTTTGCATTGAAGGGAAATTAAAACAAGGAAACAAATCAAAGGGTTCCATTCCTTGTGACGTTTGCATTAAAGAGTAGTTAAATAAAGGAAACAAATCAAAGGGATCCTTTCCTTGGGACGTTTGCATTAAAAGAAATTAAAACAAGGAAACAAATGACGCCAAAAAGGGATCATGCCCATCAGCATTAACGGATATTAGGAAAACAATTCAAGATAGTCTATCTGATTACATTATTTTCGGGCTTCACAAAACAGGATCTAGATCGTGTACACGTACGGAAGAGCCAATATGCCTGATTGGTACTTCAGCTTAACATGAAGTTGTAGTAAATTTGAGGTTCAACTATATATTGGTTGCGAGGGCACCCATTCATGTTGACTGATAATATCGAATGATTTATGTTAATGACAGATAAGCTACTGATGAGCTTGGTAAAATTCAGAATGATCCAACATAAATGTAAATTCCGTGAACATGCTTAGAAAAATATTGTTATGATATATACATATGTTTGCTCCAAAAACTAAAATCAAACGTGCAATGGCACAGAAATGTCATAGTACGCCCCAATTTTTCTTCTTCTATACATGGACACATGGCATGCTCCACTCCAAAATGCCTGCAATGCCCGTGTCCTCTCATGGCCGGTCTTTGAGTACCACGTGAACCTGGCTTGGTTCACTCCAAAATGCCTCCGGTTCACCGGTACCACCACTGGCAGAGCTACGTCGGGACAATTCCGGGCCGTGGCCCCGTTTTGTGGCAGTGAAGAGCGAGATGCTGAGCCCTTGCATGGACCAAGAAATCCTGAGCGCGTAGGGGGGGTTTGTTCCCAACCTGCTATTCCCCTCTCCTTTCCTCTCATCCAGTCGTCCTCCATGGTGGTTCGTGTCAGTGCCAATTCTTCCTCCCCCCAACTGCTCCTCCTGGATTCCCCTAAGTGGCCATGGTAGCTCCTATCAGGTCTTCTTCCTCACACTCCCCAAAGTCCCCTCCAAATCCCCATCTCCTTAGTGTGTGTTCTCCCTCTTTTTACCATATTTTTTCTTGTTAAATCAGGCAATGAACTAAATCTGTAGAATATATAATGCTTAAATACCCCATTCTAAATATGAATAGGTACTCTGCTATTTTGTAGAGAATTCTATCTATATGTACTTTTCACTGATTCTAAATACCTGATACAGACATAAACTTCCATTATTTGTGTGTTTACTTGTAGTAAATCTGAACCAATTGGCCCCCTCTTGTTTTTGGCTCACGGTCCGCCACTGTGTATGACCAAACCGGTCTAGTCTACGCCAACCCAAGCAAAAAAATAGATAATAAATTTTAAAATTTCACACATAGACCAGGACTTGATATTTAGAGTACTAGTTTAAGTATTTAATCAAAACAAGTTTAATCCAATATATCAACAATTTTCCACTATCGCCGAATAGATAATGCTGAAGTAGATCCCTAAAAAAGATGTAGTAAAAATATATTTGCGACATTTGAATATGCATCAGTCCATATTCAGTCGATTATGATCCTCAAGGCCGCTCTGATTTCAGCAGGGATGTTTCCGGCTGCTTCATTGTCTTTGATCGTCAGCATCTGGACCATGAGTTGCTTCCTGAGCTGTATTGAATCCTAGAAAAGATGCAAAACAGCCATCATATAATAAATGGTTTGAAAATAAAGTGCACACCAAAACAACTATATTATCTACTTACGTTAGTTTTACACCTCATGGACCGATAAGTACCAGTCTGGTGGGCCATCTCTTGTAGGACTTGAAAGGCAGAGTCTTTGCTGTTACAAAAAACTGTATATATTATAAACTACATCAGCTTGCTTATAATGTGCGAATCATTCTAGTATAGTATATTACCGCCTGCCGTTAATACATATGCTGTCGTTAGGCCAATCCATGAGTTGGGTATTCCAATCAGGGATCCTCATCTGCAGCACATTATTGAATTCTTGCTTCAACATTGTGATTTCCTTCATGAACTCAGTGCTGTGGAAGTTGAATCCATGCCCATAGGCGTCGACGGATGGATCAAAATGGACAAACCTCTTACTCTCCATATTTACCACAAGTAGTCCATAGGACGAATCAACGGAAGAGAATGGTAGTAGATGCTGCGGTAGGTAGAGACATGTTAAATGCTAACATAATAAGCAAAGTAAATTTTAATAATTAGTCTCTTACAATTGAAGAGTTGAAAACATCATATTTAGGAAAAGGCCGGACAACGGCATTGTCAACAAGAGTCGTGGTGCGGGGTCCTTGCTCCATCCAAGAGTGTCTCAGGGACCTTGCTTGAGAATGGAATTGCAAGTCGAAAAAATGTTTCATTCCAAACATTTGTGTGCCTGCAGTGCTCTCCATTTCAGCGCTTGCGAGCTTACGAACTGCGAGATCGAAGCAGTCGGGATAAATTTGTCCAAAGAGACAAATTGATTCCTTGATCACCCGTAGGCTGATCTCGATTTGGTACGGTTGAGCGCTTCTTATCCATATTGTGCTGGCCAAAAAATGCAGTACAACCTTCAGTAACAAACATTCACATATCTCTGTATCACCTCTAAAATAATGTAACAAGATTATTTTGAAATTCTAACCTTTTCCAAACTATGTGATAGATATGAACAAATAAGACAATTGTTTACTAATATATAAGTTAAATAAATTTTTTCCACTGGAAACCTGCCAAATAATGTGTGATAATCTGGCAGCAGTTCTTTTAATGTAATAATCTATTAGTTGTCTAAAAATAACATGGCCACATGTACCATAGGTAAAAAAAGCACAATTCTTTATCAGCATACCCCAAAAGATATCCAATCAATGTAATCTAATAAGAGAAACTAAACATTCATTCATAAATAGGTGGAGGACAGAACGCTACACTTTTTTTATGCCAAAGTTGGCTTAACGATAATAACATGGAAATAGCAAAAATCTATATCTATAACGCAAAACAGATCCCACCGTATTTTTTTTTGGCCACAAGGGGCGTGTCGCACCTGGCTTATTTTGGTTATTGCTTTGATATGGTTCTTACAACGCGTGGTTAGGAAACAAGGGGCGAGTCGTAGCCGAACACATCTATACTGTCGTGGTTAATCGAATGATTCAACTAACAAATCTAGAACATTTATCTATCCTGTTGTGTAGGACAGTAATACAACATGGTGTACAGAAAAAAAAAGGCAGAAAGACATCTTACTTTAATGCCTCATAGTCCTGGGCAACAGCGATCCAATGAAAAATGTAATCGACGGCTTCTTCTACGGCATGCACGTTGCCTGCAACCGCCAGAGGGGCGGGCAAAACCTCGTGCGGAGCGAGCTGAACATCCATTGCTGCGTGGACAGCCTCCTGGGGTGCATGCACACCATCCATTGGTGATAAAAATAGTCGTGGGTGATAGGATATTGGTGAGGGTAGCGTTGGGTGTTGAAGTAGGAGCCGGAGACAGTTTATATGAAGGGTTCACGTCCTGATTGACAGCTAAATTTTCGGCCCTGCAATTAATGAGATACACTGAAATCTTCTCTTTCCTTTTCATCCTCGGCGTGATACTCTAGCTGATACATATGGCAATATTTGATTCCATGAACAAATAAAAGTAAATCAGCTAAATAATACATGCCCAAAACACCTCCCTGGAGGATATTTTTATTAAATATCATATATTATTACATCAGAAAAGACATGCCAAAACTTGGCAACGAGCTGTTGCACATACCATTTTGATACAATTTTTTTCATTAAAGACAAAATGTGTGCTTGCGTACATGCCCATAATTCTAGCGTCCATTGTTCCTATATCCGACAATTCTAGCGTCCATTCTTCCTAGCTCTGACAATATTTTTTACGTATGCACGCGTTTCGTCGAGTGTCATAAGACTGGCTTCATGTATATCTACGAATAAATATCAGTGTCAGTAATAATGACATAGTATTGCAGATGAAAATACTAAGACTGCTAATTTAAAATGGTATAGGACTTTCCAGTCGTGTATTAATAACTGATTTGTTAACATAACAATAGCAAATCGTATCATTAATTGCGTGTTTTAATTAATACGATATGCAATTATCATGATAAGATATCTCTTTATTTATATTAGATTGGATACAATATCTCCTGTTTTAATTAATACGATATGCAATTCACATGATAAGACATGATAATACAATATCTCCTGTTTTAATTAATACGATATTAATATGATAGTAGAATGACCGTGCGTTGCCACGGGCTCTTGAAATATTTTGCAAGAGTTATATAAAGATAATGCATGCTAACTTTCACACATACAGAAAATATAGCACGTACACAATTAATTAATAATTGAAGTCAACTTCACTTGCAATATAAATTGATAACAAAAAGAAAAATTGACGACATGTCCGTGTAACAAATTGAGCGATGTTCCAACTAAACATCTATTAAAAAAAGATATAGCATTTTCTCAGAGAAAACATCCAACTATAATGTTGACATATAAATAAATAGTCATCTGAAATTTCTTAAATCATTTTAAATTATTTATATAGGCTAAGGAAAATTTTCCAACAAAAGATAAGAACATGCAAGCAATCCAATATAAACCAAGTATATCGGTTTCTTCTCTCAAAATTGTGATTTTTTTGTGATACTCTGAATATATCTAATACGTATAAAAATATTTATTTTCATGAACCATGTTTAATTAATATATATACACTCTTTATTTTTTTGAGGCGTATATATATACTTTTTTTTGGGCAAACATATATATACACTTTAATATATATGTTTTTCGGTAGAGCAAACATTGCCGATCCAAGGCCCAAATTAGCTATCCAGCACGGCCCAACCAGCACCCAATCTAATGGTCAACTTCACATCTTCTGCTAATGGTCAGCAAAGAGTGAAGGCTGGAGTGTGTGACATGTACGCAACAACATTTTACTTTGATGTACCACATGATTGATTTCAAAACAAGTAATTCTCCGTAGCACGATTTGACCATGCCTATGCCAGAAACAAGGCTGTCAAATAGAAAGCCTCAACAATGATGACGCTGCTACTGTTTTCATTTCTTAAACATTAGATGGAGTTCACCAGGTTGTAGTCTAGCTCAAGCTACCTAAAAAAAGGGTCAAAGGAACAAGCAGACACAGCATAAATGAACTAAGAAACAACTATACTGCAAAAAAAAACTCTGGACATTGTGCGTGCCTGCTTTGGGGCCGCAACATAAGTTTTTCTGTAATGTGGAACACTCAAGTGGAGTCTAGTTTCACAACATCATCATGACCCAGACAGTGTGCAATACTTGTGCAGAAATACATAGTGTTCGCGTACGTTTAAATACATAGGATGCAGGTAGAAGGTTTGTCACGCCCGTCTACAATTGGCAACTTGCAAAGTCACAAATCCGAGGTAATATTATTAATATTTCACTTTTTTATAAACATAATAAAGCTCAAATGCTAACAACCAAAGATAAAGATGTGTACAAAATCTCCGAAGAGTGTCAAAATTTCTTAAGTGCGGACTTCAGCCTGTAAGGACTTCCTTATAGACGATGTTCTTCATCAAGGTCTGTAAGAATACGGTAGGCCTTTTTCGCTTCTTTGATTTACTGTTTTGCTTCTTGCCCTTCTCCTTCTCCTTCTCCTTCTCCTTCTCAATGAGGATCTTTATGTTTCTCTTTGCGGTGGCTCGAGACAACGCGACGTAGAGTTGACCATGAGAGAACACCGGATTAGGTAGGTACACGCCAACAATCGGGATGGTCTGACCTTGAGCCTTGTTAATCGTCATAGCAAAGCTAAGCCTTATAGGAAATTGCTTCCTCTTGAACTTGAATGGAAACATGTCGTTGTCAGACGGGCATAGGGGTATTCGAGGAAGGTATACCCTCCTACCCGCGTGTTGTCCTATCACGATTTCTGCGTCAATGGCGTTCCTCTCAAAACCTCGGACCACAAGTCTCGTACCGTTACACAGTCCATTGGCCGGATCAATGTTCCTCAGAAGTATGACAGGGCAGTTCAGCTTCAGTTTGAGTACATGTGGTGGCAGACCATTGGGAGTCAATCCATTCAGGAACTCTTGGGCGTAGTAGCCATATGGGTCGTCCTCTGCACTGTCAAAACTATGGTAGATCACTTCTTCTCCCTTGAAACGCTCTATCATGCGTATGTTTATCTTGTCGACGTTGTCGTTCGTCGTGGAGAGGATTGCGCGAGAAGTCATGTAATTCGGATCAGACATGTTGTCATCTAGACTCGGAAATACATGGTCAATCAGCTTCTCCAGGTCGTCATCCTCGCCAGTAGACGGCACACAAATATCCTCAGGGAGTCGTATGTTGCCTTGATCGTCAGCTTCCTCGGTGCCATTGCCTACCCTGAGCAAGTATTCCGCAAACCACGTGTCATTATGAGCCCTCATATTGGTGACGAGCCTTAGCTGGCGCATACCCTTCCAGAGATGAGAACTTCGGAGGGTTGCGTCGATTATCTGACCCCGAGACCCTCTCCTGACGACCGGAAGCACCTGCCTGAAGTCCCCGCCAAAAACAACAGTCTTTCCTCCAAAGGGTCGGTCCCGTCTTCCCATGATGTCGCGCATGCTGTTGTCCAGTGCCTCGACCGCTTGTCGCTTAGTCATGGTGGCCTCGTCCCATAGTATTAATGAGGTCATCCTTAGTAGCTTGGCGGTCCCACTCTGCTTGGTGAAGCTGCATGAGGCACCATCGTCGCAGCTCAAAGGGATCTTGAACCTCGAGTGGGCAGTCCTGCCTCCAGGCATGATAGAAGCGGCGACACCCGACGTTGCGGTAGCGATAGCAATGTTGCCCTCGCTCCGAACCTTGGAGAGTAGCGCCCTATACAGGAAGGTCTTCCCTGTACCTCCCGGCCCATCAACAAAGAATACACCCCCATCACCGCGGTCAACTGCCGCTAGTATCTCGTCGTATGCAACCCTCTGCTCATAGTTTAGCGATGATGCCAATTTAGTGTCGTTCACGTCAAACTCGACGATGGATTCCTCGATAACCTCTCTGGCCTCACCCCCGGTTGGGTCGAACGTATCATCGATGCTCGGAAGATCGAAATCAACTATGTCTTTGCCCATGGACTGCAACATACCCCTAATGTCAAGCAACACCATCTGCTCCACCTCATTCGGGCACGTGTGTGATCGACGATAGTCATCAGACATAGGCTCAAAATGCCTATCCCATAAACCACGCACATCACCTGGCTCACAATGCACCAAGATTGTTGCGAAGAGCCTCCTCAGCGAACACGGCATCGCCCACTGCTCTGCCTCGGTAAGACAATCGTCAAGCGTGTTGTCTGCCTCGATGAGCCCCAACCTCTCAGCAGCCTCTCGAAAGCTCCCACATAGCCTTCCGTCCACGGTGAGCAGGTCCTCGAAGGATGTCTTTCCCGTAACATGGTTTAGCAGCACACGCAGATGGTATCGCTCCCCTTCCGCAGGATTGGCAGACACGATTCGACCTATTTGAGTACGCTCCTCCAGCGGCTTCCAATACTTCAGTCCCTTCTGCCATGTGAAGCTTCTAGGAAAATCCTTGTACAATATATTCCTAGCCCACGGGTGGACCTGGTTAGCCTTGAAATACTCCGTCAACATGGATTTTTGCGCATTCTCAGAGGCAACAACGTCGTTCAAGTCAGCTTGCTCATTGAATGCCACCCTGTGCATATTCGGGAGATGAAGAGGCAACTGTAGGACAGACGGGGAGTTGGCACATAGGGGGAAGCCAAATATCCTCCACATCGCCTCCGGAGGAGTAACCCACCTCGCGTCGACGTATCTTTTGATTTCATCAATGTTACCATCGGCGTCGGGCTGGTCGATGCTGAAAGAAGCCCTATCATGGCCCTTGTATATGTACTTGTAAAGGTATTTGACGGCCTTTATGCTGGAGCAGACCTCAACATTGATGTGGCAATTGAACATCCGTAGAAGGTAAGGGTTATAAGGCACAACCCATCTGTTGTCCAACATTTTACCCCGAACCTTAGCCTGCCGACCATCGTCTCTACGCCGATAAACTGGGTATGAGTCCTTGCCTTGTGCCGTGTTTTCATTGAACGGCCGCGGGTATCTGCACTTGCACTCGTTTTGTTGCATGCACACATTTTTGGGGTTGAGAGCACCGCACGGTCCGTGCATCATATGTTTGACTACTAAGGCGTAGAGTTCCGGATACTTCTGCTTGTCTGGGAGCTCGGCGGAAATGAGTCGGTCGTACTGCTCAGGAATGACCAGCTTATACATTGAATCCATGATCAACAGAAAGTGTGCGTGGGGGAGGCCCCTCTTCTGGAACTCGACTACGTATACATACGCGACAACAACACCCAGTATGTGCTTCTTGAACAACATCTCTTTCATAGCCTCTAGCTTGCCATGGAACACGCGAGCCACAAGATCAGGGCGGTCTTGCGCTGTCTGACCCGGAAACAACTCATTCGTTATCTCTTCCCAATTAGGGTTGCAGGTCATTGTCAAGAAAACGTCAGGCTTCCCGTATGTGTGGACAATTGCCATGGCATCCAAATGCCTCCGCTTCATGTCGCGGTCGCCACCTGGGTACGTTCCAGGGAGCACTATCCTTATTCCAACAGCGCTTGCTCGTGTCTCCCCGGATGTGATCGCATCAACAACTCCTTTATATAGGTCGGCACGGATCTTCGTCTGGTTCTTCCTATACCATTTCAACCTACAACTCTCAATCTTGATGTACATGTCGACCCCCCATTGTTGGAGCAATCGTGCTCCACAGAGTATGGGATTGAATATCGCAGGCCGTGTCTGCAGCCTGTAACAGTAGTAGTCTCTCACGGAGACGCATAACCTGCTATTCCCCTCTGCAAAATGGATGAGTAACGCGGAAATTAGGATTCATATGAGAATTATACTATTTATCAGAACGACAGAATACGCAAAAGGCATACCTGCATCCATATCATCATGGCCCCCTCTTGGTTGTTGTACAACCTCCCAAGGGACATTCCGTTTAGGTAGCTTCGGATGCCAACCGAGCTCCCCCCTTGGGTAGAAGAGTGGATAAGACAACGGGTCATATGAGCCATCAGTCACATGTATACTATGCCTCTGGTTGTCGTTACCGCAAAGTGTAATCCTACGATCAAACCTTTTCGCTAGGTCAGTGCCCTCGACCCAGATTGCAGCGACCTCAGATGACACCGGTCTATTATATTTCCGTTGGTCAAGCCTCTGGTCGGTGTTGAGGTCTATCCTGTAATCGTCAAGGTTGTCCTTGTGTGCACCCAAACTCCTAAACTGCTGGGAGTACGGGTTTCCCCGGAGTATGTCCACTAACTTCTTGACAACATTCTGGTCCATATCCTTGGTGGCAGCCTTGCGATGGGTCAGGTTCGGGTCGTCGTCGTAGAAGTACAACTGGAGATGTTCTGGACGGGAGCTTGGCCCGAAGGAATGCACGTTGTGGTAGATGGTGCCGTGCGCCCGGAACGTGTACACCCCAGACTTCATGTTTGTGTAGTTCTCATCAAGGCTGACGCCCAGGGTTGTGAAGGAGAAGTGGCCGTTGAAGAACCGTATGTTCTCCCGAAAGTGTCTAGAGTCCGCATCCGTGCTGGACCAAAGCCTCATTAGCTCTGGTATGGGATCCGGTTCCTTGAGCTCGATCTGCCCGTTGCGACAGCAGAAGCCGTCGGTCTCGGACTCAAACTTCTTGGCCTTGCAGTGGTCGCAGTTCGCGGCATGCTTCAGGATGTGTGTGCAGTCGGGGAGGTTTGAGTAGACATAGTCGAATGGATCAATGTCGATACGCTCAGCGCTGGACATGCTCGCGGCTTCGCCTCCATCCATGCTCTCAACATCGGATCCTGCGGGCATTTGTTGAAACATCGCATTCAGAACATCGTCTACTAATATTTTCAATAAAAAAAAGTTACACCGTGTGCTTGTTCACCGTTGACCATACCTTGGCCGCCAAATAGATAGTACTCGTCATCCATGAAGTCAGGTGGTATCGGATCATCGCCCATTATGCGGCTAAGGAATGCCTCCGTGTCTTCTGCGACATCATTGAGAAGATTGTGACAATAGCCAATATTGTGACAAAAGAGGGTACAACTGAATTATGCGTGGGAGATTGTGACATAGCCATTCCTTACCATCGGTACCGAGAGCGTAAGTCGGCATGCTCGTCGGCGGGCTGCCATCAGGTGAAGCGGCTTCGGCGGCCTGAGAGACGGGTGATGCGCGTGAGGTGAAAGCCCGAGAGTGGGAGGTTGTGCTAGTCACATCTGGACATGGCATCACGATGGATTCAGCACACGGGGTGTTTTTCCTTGAAGCATATTTTGCCTTTCTCTGAGCACTTGACTCCCCCTTCTCAATCGCATTCATGCTTCTTCGACGTTGCATGCGCTTCTCTCGTATCTTTTGATTAAGTTTTACTCTATCATCTGTCATTCCCTCATCCATTTTCTTCCGATAATATGCTTTCATCCGTGCGTTTCTCTGCTCCTTTTGGTCGTCTGTTAATCTAGACTTGCGTTCATTATCACGTTGCCTCCTAGCTAGGTCTTTGTCATGAATGACACCAGATGTGATTGTAGTTGAAGGAGAAAATGGTGCATCATCATGTGAGAATGATGTATAGGTGGAGCTAGTTGGGTTAGCTGGTTCTACAACAGTGTGGAAATATACTCAGAACTTCATTGTTGAACAGGAATGAAGCTAGTGACATCGCGTCAATCTATGTAACGATTAATTTATACATATATACTATCATCGTAAAGATGAAACATAAAACAATCGTACCTGATATCGTAAGGGGAGGCAGATTTTCATCTTGGATAAGCTGCTCTTTTTTCTTCCGGTAAGCAGCTCGCCTCTGGGCGTTTCGTTTCTCCCTTTTTTCGTCTGCAATGTTATTGTTGCGTTCTTCTACGCGTTTTCGTCTAGTGTTTTTGGCGTCATTCAGGACAGCTCCTGGTGTCATTCAGGACATAATCAGAACTTAATTGTTCAACAATAATGAAGCCAGAAGAACAACTGAATCTATACATCGAGTACGAGTCATGTATAGACAACGTTGCAAAATTTGACAACTGTACCTGATATCACCTGGTGAGGTTGATGAACATTCATGATGTCACCGAGAGGGGGTATGGGAACAGTTTGCACATGATCTTGTAGCTTGCTCGCAGTATCCAACTTTTCTTCCTTATCATGTTGCATGCTCTCTAATTCCGTGTCATTAGAGAAACCAGGTATCACCGAGGTTGGTTGCCTCTCATTAGTGATATCACCGAGAGTGGGGCGGGGATTATTTTGCACATCATCTTGTAGATTGATGGTACCCTCAACCGTTTTCTTCCGATAAGTTGCCCGCCGCCTTGCGTTTATAAGCTCCCTCTTTTCCTCCTGGATACGTTGCACGCTAGCTAGTTCTTTGTCATTAAAGAAACCAGAGTGAGAGTAGTCGACGCAGGACCCGATAAACAAGAATGAAGCTAGCTGAACCACTAAATTGCATGACACGTTTAGGATAGAAGGGTAAATGCATTGGTTGGCTGCTTCAAGTGTTAATAACAAACACGATGGTGTATCAGTTGCATACCCAACAGCGGACATTCTATTTTTGTTTCGTGGTTAAAGACGACATTCAAATGTATGTTATAACATGGCAATGGTTGGGGAGACATCGGATGTGCCTTCTTGGCTCGGGAGAGAAGGCGTCACGGGTGGTGCATGCCTCGTCCCCCTTCATGGCGGTGCTGGATTGACACAAACACGGGAGGGGGGAGGATCGGGGTGGATAGTGGGGTGGTTGGTAGAAGACTCCTCGACGGTCCATGGGGAAGCACGGTGTGAAGGAGCGAGGGTCCCATGACAAAGATGAGGTGGGTAACATCCGGTTTTAAAGGAGATATCTCTATCGAGAAAGAATGAAGCTAGATGAACCACTACAGTGCATGTAACGTATGCAATGACTACTTAATATATATTCATTGTTCATTGTATTGCTGAAACATTAATCAATCATACCAGACATTGGAAGGGAAGGTTGATTTTCATCTTGGCGCTTGACCGTACCATCCTCTTTTTTCTTCCGATAAGCAGCTCGCCTCCGGGCGTTATACTGCTCCCTTTTTTCGTCTGACCTCCCATTTTTCAAAGTTTGCTTGGCGACATTCAAAGCTACTGAAAAAACATAAAAGCCATAAGTCAGGGCAATTGATGAAAATAAACCCATAATTAGTTCATACGAAACACGTATCAGGAAATACCACTTGAACTTTGTGCTACATCTGCGGAATAAACGTGAGTGAGATTACTGGGCACCGGCAACGAAGCTTCATTATTTATGAAAGAGACTGCTAGGTTGTCTGCATCATGCAAAAATAACAAATAATGGACAGAACGAAGCAGTTTACAGCTAACCGCACCATGGCAAACCAACATTACGTTTAATACTTACTTGGAATGAAACTCGCAGGTTGATGCACATTTGTGATATCACAGTTGGTGTGTTGGGGAAGAGTACCATGCATTCCTACAAGTCACACGCTTGGTCCGTTAGATATGATGTGCGTCTCTATAGTCTGCTGTAGTTATGAGTGATCCCATAAAAAGCATATGATGGACGTAAAAAATCAAGTTGTCTATATGTCCACAGACTTAAACCTGGACTTCTTGGGTGTATCTCGTCAACGACGTCAGTTACGGCTACAATCTCAGGGCTGTAGTCGTCAACACTTGGCCCCTCCATCTGCCCTGCAACACCTCCAGTACTCACAAATGTCATTAGGAGTAGAGATAAGGGGATCGTGTTTGACATGTATAGCCAAACACATACCTGGAGGTACATCCGACGCTGGCATTTGTTCCGTTGCTTTGCTTTGTGGATTGCCCATATGTACCTATCAATGGCCATCACAACAACCCGTACCCATTGTGTACTCAGAATTATAAGCAAGTCAAGCAATGGATGACTATTCAGCTAAATACATCATAATGAAACACACATAAGAGAATATTTGACGAAATACATCACGTAACTATTCACCTAAATGTCCACTGTACCTATCAATCTCTTGAAACACCAACAGATAGATATGTGATGGGAAAGTTTTCAAATTTTATAGCACGCCTTGGGCCATGAATAGTGATAGAAATCATTTATGTTATAGCAAAAGATCTGTATCGAGGAATACTGTAAGCCGAACGAGTTTTCACATTCTCTTTTGCTAACACGCTACAGGGCTTCCATCTTCCCAGCTGATTGTTGGCTTGAAAACCAGCAGCAGGCCGCCGCCTATGTCCCACACGCTGCTACCTTCCTTGATGGCATGTTGTTGTCGTCTCCATGCCAACCATCAGTAGCAGTGGAGCCTCGACTCCTACCTTATGCACCCAAACCCAACTGCTTATCTGATTTTGGTTGCATTTAGAATTCAGACTTCAGGTAAGACTGAACAATTAAAATGAAGCCTCCTACTACAGCAGACTATGTTAGTTGTTACAGAGCATCTGTTACAGAATCCACTATGTTACAGAGCAGTTGTGGGACAGATTATGCACCTTTTCTTTAGCACGACTAAGCTAGCTACAGTTTTAGTAGGCTTCATATAGTTTATGCAGATTTAAAGTCTTGCATGATGACATGTGTTCAACACCATGCATCAATGCTTGTGATTCTAGATTCATAGTGGATTCTGCAGATAGTGGGTGCTCCGTATGTGTTTGTCCTCAAGCTACATGAACATCTATTATTGTACTACGGCAGGGCAATTATTTAAAAAATTACGGAACCTGAATTAAATTGCTAAAACGTGGAATCATTTTGCTTCTTCATAGTTTAATCTATGACCATCATGTTCCCCACCAAGTGAAATATGCTATTTCACCACAGCCATTGACAAAGTTAAGTTCAGTGCAGGGAAAATGGATAAAGTCTGCTAACTGGAACTGGATAGTTGATCCTTGCATCAATGCTTGTGATTCTTGCATGATGACATGTGTTCAACACCATGCATCAATGCTTGTGATTCTAGATTCATAGTGGATTCTGCAGATAGTGGGTGCTCCGTATGTGTTTGTACTCAAGCTACAGGAACATCTATTATTGTACTACGGCATGGCAATTATTTAAAAAAATACGGAACCTGAATTAAATTGCTAAAACATGGAATCATTTTGCTTCTTCATAGTTTAATCTATGACCATCATGTTCCCCACCAAGTGAAATATGCTATTTCACCACAGCCATTGACAAAGTTAAGTTCAGTGCAGGGAAAATGGATAAAGTCTGCTAACTGGAACCGGATAGTTGATCCTTCAATTGGCGAAAAATTTATCAAAGTTGCTGAGGTTCAGGGGTCTGAAATAAAGGCATTGATGCTTTGGGGTGCTTCTCTTTTTATTTACATGTTATAGAGCTATGAGTGTAATGATTATTTACTAAGGGAAAACTTTGATTTTGCCACTCTATCAAAATAATGGGGACGCAAATAGTTCCTGGACAGCAGTCGACCCCAGTTTTCTTGAGGTCCTGTAGGTTTAGGAAGCCAGATCAACGGAACCAACATCTCTAGGCGTCCAGGATAAGGTCGAAACCTGATGAGATTCGTAGCTTGCACTGGGTATGTGTTGGGGAACGTTGCATGGGAAACAAAAATTTTCCTACGCACACATAAGATCTATCCATGGTGATGAGCATCTACGAGAGGGAGAGTGAATCTACATACCCTTGTAGATCGCTAAGCGGAAGCGTTAATAAACGCGGTTGATGTAGTCGAACGTCTTCGCGATCCAAATCGCCGAGCGTCCCGCGATCCAATCACGATCCTTCCGATCTAGTGCCGAACGGACGGCACCTCCGCGTTCAACACACGTACGGCTTGATGACGCCTTCACCTCCTCGATCCAGCGAGCGATGATGAAGTAGTGGTTGAGTTCCAGCAGCACGACGGCGTGGTGATGGTGGTGAGGAACAATCTCTGCAGGGCTTCGCCAAGCACTACGGAGATTATGACGGAGGAACTAGAGGGCTAGGGTTGCCGGCACACGGCTTGGGAAATCCTGATGTGTCCCGTGTGCTAGCCCTGCCCCTCTATTTATATGTTGAGCCTTGGGGTCTAAACTTGGAGTAAAAGCCTCCTCCGGGTCGGTTTTGCCCGCACAAGGTCGGTTTGGCCCGCAGGGAAAGAGTCCAACTCGGATCCCTGCCGAACCGTGCACAACCGCGCACAAGCGGTAGTACCGCTTCACACAAGCGGTAGTACCGCTTGGGCGGTAGTACCGCTTCACACAAGCGGTAGTACCGCTCGGGCGGTAGTACCGCTTCACACAAGCGGTAGTACCGCTCCGGCGGTAGTACCGCTTCACCAAGCGGTAGTACCGCTTACGCGGCAGCAAAACTACTTTTGCACTTTCCAATACCTTGTGGGCTTTATCCCTTTGGCTCATATAAAGTGTTGCTGCACCCGAACACTTCGGTAAACATCCGGAACCCCTTCCGGTGAACTTCGGAACTCTTCCGGAGATCAAAACACTATTATCACATATATCAATCTTTACCTCCGGACTATTCCGGAGATCCTCGTCATGTCCGGGATCTTATCCGGGACTCCGAACAACTTTCGGTCACCAACATAATAACTCAATTATACTAATCGTCACCAAACGTTAAGTGTGTAGACCCTGCGGGTTCGAGAACTATGTAGACATGACCGAGACACCTCTACGGCCAATAACCAATAGCGGGACCTGGATGCCCATATTGGCTCCTACATATTCTACGAAGATCTTTTATCGGTCGAACCTCTATGTCAAGGATTCAGTTAATCCCGTATGTTGTTCCCTTTGTTCTTCGGTATGTTACATGCCCGAGATTCGATCGTCGGTATCTCTATACCTAGTTCAATCTCGTTACCGGCAAGTCTCTTTACTCGTTCCGTAATACAAGATCCTGTGGCTAACTCTTTAGTCACTTTGCTTGCAAGGCTCAATGTGATGTTGTATTACCGAGTGGGCCCTGAGATACCTCTCCGTCACACGGAGTAACAAATCCCAGTCTTGATCCATGCCAACCCAACAGACACCCTCGGAGATACCTGTAGAGCACCTTTATAGTCACCCAGTTACGTTGCGACGTTTGATACACACAAGGTATTCCTCCGGTGTCAGTGAGTTGCATGATCTCATGGTCAAAGGAACAGATACTTGACATGCAGAAAACAATAGCAATAAACTGACACGATCAAATGCTACGTTTACAGTTTGGGTCTTGTCCATCACATCATTCTCCTAATGATGTGATCCCGTTATCAAATGACATCTCATGTCAATGGCTAGGAAACCTTAACCATCTTTGATCAACGAGCTAGTCAACTAGAGGCTTACTAGGGACACAGTGTTGTCTATGTACCCACACATGTATTTGAGTTTCCAATCAATACAATTATAGCATGGATAATAAACGATTATCATGAACAAGGAAATATAATAATAACCAATTTATTATTGCCTCTAGGGCATATTTCCAACAGTCTCCCACTTGCACTAGAGTCAATAATCTAGTTCACATCACTATGTGATTTACATTGTAATGAATCGAACACCCATGCAGTTCTGGTGTTGTTCATGTTTAGCCCTTGGAAGAGGTTTAGTCAACGGATCTGCAACATTTAGATCCGTGTGTACTTTGCAAATATTTATGTCGTCCTCCTTGATGTAATCGCGGATGGAATTGAAACGTCGCTTTATGTGTCTGGTCCTCTTGTGAAATCTTGGTTCCTTGGCTAGAGCAATGGCACCAGTATTATCACAAAACAGAGTCATTGGGTTAAGTGCACTAGGCACTACTCCAAGATCTGTCATGAACTCCTTCATCCAGACACCTTCCTTCGCCGCCTCCGAGGCAGCGATGTACTCCGCTTCGCATGTAGAATCAGCTACCACGCTTTGCTTGGAACTGTACCAGCTAACCGCACCCCCATTAAGAATAAATACGTATCCGGTTTGCGACTTAGAGTCATCCGGATCAGTGTCAAAGCTTGCATCGACGTAACCCTTTACGACGAGCTCTTGATCACCTCCATAAACGAGAAACATGTCCTTAGTCCTTTTCAGGTACTTCAGGATATTCTTGACCGCCGTCCAGTGTTCCATTCCTGGATCACTTTGAAACCTTCCGGCCATACTTATGGCAAGGCTGACATCGGGTCTTGTGCACAGCATTGCATACATGATAGAGCCTATGGCTGAAGCATAGGGGATGACACTCATCTTTTCTCTATCTTCTGCAGTCACTGGGCATTGAGTCTTACTCAACTTCACACCTTGCAAAACAGGCAAGAACCCCTTCTTGGACTGATCCATTTTGAACTTCTTCAAAATCTTATCAAGGTATGTGCTTTGTGAAAGTCCTATTAAGCGTCTTGATCTATCTCTATAGATCTTGATGCCTAATATGAAAGCAGCTTCTCCTAGGTCCTTCATTGAAAAAACTCTTGTTCAAATATTCCTTCACGCTTTCCAATATTTCTATATTGTTTCCAATCAGTAATATGTCATCCACATATAATATTAGAAACGCTATAGAGCTCCCACTCACTTTCTTGTAAATACAAGCTTCTCCGTAAACTTGTATAAACTCGAACGCTTTGATCACCTCATCAAAACGAAGATTCCAACTCCGAGATGCTTGCACCAGTCCATAAATGGATCGCTGGAGTTCGCAAACTTTGTCAGCATTCTCTGGATCGACAAAACCTTCTGGTTGCATCATATACAACTCTTCCTTAAGGTAACCGTTAAGGAACGCTGTTTTGACATCCATCTGCCAAATTTCATAATCGAAAAAGGCAGCTATTGCTAACATGATTCTGACGGACTTAAGCATCGCTACGGGTGAGAAGGTCTCATCGTAGTCAACTCCTTGAACTTGTGAAAAACCCTTTGCCACAAGTCGAGCTTTATAGACGGTGACATTACCGTCCGCGTCCGTCTTCCTCTTAAAGATCCATTTGTTCTGAATGGCCTTACGCCCTTCAGGTAATACTTCCAAAGTCCATACTTTGTTTTCATACATGGATCCCATCTCGGATTTCATGGCCTCTAACCACTTCTCGGAATCCGGGCCCATCATCGTTTCTCCATAGCTCGTAGGTTCATCGTTGTCTAACAACATGACCTCTAAGACAGGGTTGCCGTACCACTCGGGAGCAGTACGCGTCCTTGTCGACCTACGAGGTTCGATAGCAACTTGATCCAAAGCTTCATGATCATCATCATTAACTTCCTCTTCAGCTAATGTAGGCTCCACAGAAACAACTTTCTGCGCTGCGCTACTCTCAGGTTGAAGTAAAGGTTCAACAACCTCATCAAGTTCTATCTTCCTCCCACTCAATTCTTTCGAGAGAAACTCTTTCTCAAGAAATGTTCCGTTTTTAGCGACAAACACTTTGCCTTCGGATCTGAGGTAGAAGGTATACCCAACTGTCTCTTTTGGGTATCCTATGAAGACGCATTTCTCCGCTTTGGGTTCCAGCTTTTCAGGCTGAAGCTTTTTGACATAAGCATCACATCCCCAAACTTTAAGAAACGACAGCTTTGGCTTCTTGCCAAACCAAAGTTCATATGGCGTCGTCTCAACGGATTTCGATGGTGCCCTATTTAAAGTGAATGCAGCTGTCTCTAATGCATAACCCCAAAACGATAGTGGCAAATCGGCAAGAGACATCATAGATCGCACCATATCCAATAAGGTTCGATTACGACGTTCGGACACACCATTACGCTGTGGTGTTCCAGGCGGTGTTAATTGTGAAACAATTCCACACTGTCTTAAGTGACTGCCAAACTCATAACTCAGATATTCTCCCCCTCGATCAGATCGTAGGAATTTAATCTTCTTGTTACGATGATTCTCAACTTCACTCTGAAATTGTTTGAACTTTTCAAATGTTTCAGACTTGTGTTTCATTAAGTAAATATACCCATATCTACTTAAGTCATCAGTGAAGGTGAGAAAGTAACGATAACCACCGCGCGCCTCAATACTCATCGGACCGCACACATCAGTATGTATGATTTCCAATAAGTCACTTGCCCGTTCCATTATTCCAGAGAACGGCGTTTTAGTCATCTTGCCCATGAGGCATGGCTCACATGTGTCAAGTGATTCAAAATCAAGTGACTCCAAAAGTCCATCAGCATGGAGCTTCTTCATGCGTTTTACGCCAATATGACCTAAATGGCAGTGCCACAAGAAAGTGGTATTATCATTATCAATTCTATATCTTTTGGCATCAATGTTATGAACATGTGTATCATTACTATCGAGATTCAATAAGAATAAACCCCTCACATCGGGTGCATGACCATAAAAGATATTACTCATATAAATAGAACAACCATTATTCTCTGATTTAAATGAGTAACCGTCTCGCAATAAACAAGATCCAGATATAATGTTCATGCTTAACGCAGGCACCAAATAACACTTATTTAGGTTCATCACTAATCCCGACGGTAATCGAAGAGCGAGCGTGCCGACGGCGATCACATCAACCTTGGAACCATTTCCCACGCGCATCGTCACTTCGTCCTTTGCCAGCCTCCGTCTATTCCGCAGTTCCTGTTTTGAGTTGCAAATATGAGCAACCGCACCGGTATCAAATACCCAGGCACTACAACGAGGGTTGGTAAGGTACACATCAATAACATGTATATCATATATACCTTGTTTGTTGTTGGCCGCCTTCTTGTCAGCCAAATACTTGGGGCAATTCCGCTTCCAGTGTCCAGTTCCCTTGCAATGAAAACACACAGTTTCTGGTTTGGGTCCAGCCTTGGGTTTCTTCACGAGAGGAGCAACTGCTTTGCCACTCTTCTTGGAGTTACCCTTCTTACCCTTGCCATTTTTCTTGAAACTAGTGGTTTTATTGACCATCAACACTTGATGCTCCTTCTGAATTTCAGACTCAGCGGCTTTCAGCATCGCAAACAGCTCGGCGACTGACTTGTTCATCCCGTGCATGTTATAGTTCAACACGAAGCTCTTGTAGCTAGGTGGCAATGATTGAAGAACTCTGTCAGTGATAGCCTCTGGCGGAAGGGGCATCCCTAACTCAGCCAGACGGGTGGAGTACCCAGACATTCTGAGCACGTGATCACTGATAGACCCGTTCTCCTCCATCTTGCAAGCATAGAACTTATCGGAGATCTCATATCTCTCGATCCGGGCATTCTTCTGAAAGATAAACTTCAACTCCTGGAACATCTCATATGCTCCATGACGTTCAAAACGTCTTTGAAGTCCCGGTTCTAAGCCATACAACATTGCACATTGAACTATTGAGTAATCATCAGAACGAGCCTGCCAGGCGTTCACAACGTCTAGAGACTCAACTGGAGCGGGTGGATCACCAAGCGGTGCATCAAGGACATAAGCCTTCTGGGAAGCCGTAAGGATAATCCTTAGATTACGGGCCCAGTCCACAAAGTTACTTCCATCATCTTTCAACTTAGCTTTCTCTAGGAACGCATTAAAATTCAGGGGTGCTACTGCGCGAGCTATGATCTACAACATAAATATAGCAAAGACAACTTAGACTATTGTTCTTAGATAATGAGTTTAGTTAATCATATTTAAAAAAACTCCCACTCAAATTGACATCCCTCCGATCATTCGAGTGTAACATGATCCAAATCCACCAACTCAAGTCCGATCATCACGTGAGTTGAGGTGGTTTCAATGGTGAACATCTTCATGTTGATCATATCTACTATATGACTCATGTTCGACCTTTCGGTCTCTTGTGTTCCGAGGCCATGTCTGTACATGCTAGGCTCGTCAAGTTTAACCCGAGTGTTCCGCACGTGTAACATGGCTTACACCCGTTGTATGCGAACGTAGAGTCTATCACACCCGATCATCACGGCGTGTCTCGAAACGACGAACTTTCGCAACGGTGCACACTTGGGGAGAACACAATTTATCTTGAAATTTAAGTGAGGGATCACCTTATAATGCTACCGTCGTCCTAAGCAAAATAAGATGCATAAAAGGATTAACATCACATGCAAATCATAAGTGACATGATATGGCCATGAACTTGTGCTTTTGATCTCCATCTCCAAAGCACCGGCATGATCTCCATCGTCACCGGCATGACACCATGATCTCCATCATCTTGATCTCCATCAACGTGTCGCCATAAGGTTGTCGCGCCGACTGTTGCTTCCACGACTATTGCTAACGTTTAGCGATAAAGTAAAGCATTACATAGCGCTTAATGATTGACACGCAGGTCATACAATAATTAAAGACAACTCTATGGCTCCTGCCAGTTGCCGTATTCATCGACATGCAAGTCGTGATATTCTATACAAAACATGATCATCTCATACATCACATATATCTCATCATGTAATTGGCCATATCACATCACAACATACCCTGCAAAAACAAGTTAGACGTCCTCTAATTGTTGTTGCAAATTTTACGTGGCTGCTACGGGTTTGCAAGAACCGTTCTTACCTACGCAAAACCACAACGTGGTGTAGTGATTGCTTTTTGATCTTCTAAAAGAACCCTCTTCATTGAACCGATTCAACTAAAGTGAGAGAGACAGACACCCGCCAGTCACCTTTATGCAACAAGTGCACGCAGCGGTGAAACCAGTCTCGCGTAAGCGTACGCGTAATGTCGGTCCGGGCCGCTTCATCTCACAATACCGCGGAATCAAGTATCAACTAGTAACGGCAAGCAATATGTATACATCCACGCCCACAACTCGTTTGTGTTCTACTCGAGATCTCATCTACGCATAGACCTAGCTCAGATGCCACTGTTGGGGAACGTTGCATGGGAAACAAAAATTTTCCTACGCACACATAAGATCTATCCATGGTGATGAGCATCTACGAGAGGGAGAGTGAATCTACATACCCTTGTAGATCGCTAAGCGGAAGCGTTAATAAACGCGGTTGATGTAGTCGAACGTCTTCGCGATCCAAATCGCCGAGCGTCCCGCGATCCAATCACGATCCTTCCGATCTAGTGCCGAACGGACGGCACCTCCGCGTTCAACACACGTACGGCTTGATGACGCCTTCACCTCCTCGATCCAGCGAGCGATGATGAAGTAGTGGTTGAGTTCCAGCAGCACGACGGCGTGGTGATGGTGGTGAGGAACAATCTCTGCAGGGCTTCGCCAAGCACTACGGAGATTATGACGGAGGAACTAGAGGGCTAGGGTTGCCGGCACACGGCTTGGGAAATCCTGATGTGTCCCGTGTGCTAGCCCTGCCCCTCTATTTATATGTTGAGCCTTGGGGTCTAAACTTGGAGTAAAAGCCTCCTCCGGGTCGGTTTTGCCCGCACAAGGTCGGTTTGGCCCGCAGGGAAAGAGTCCAACTCGGATCCCTGCCGAACCGTGCACAGCCGCGCACAAGCGGTAGTACCGCTTCACACAAGCGGTAGTACCGCTCGGGCGGTAGTACCGCTTCACACAAGCGGTAGTACCGCTCGGGCGGTAGTACCGCTTCACACAAGCGGTAGTACCGCTCCGGCGGTAGTACCGCTTCACCAAGCGGTAGTACCGCTTACGCGGCAGCAAAACTACTTTTGCACTTTCCAATACCTTGTGGGCTTTATCCCTTTGGCTCATATAAAGTGTTGCTGCACCCGAACACTTCGGTAAACATCCGGAACCCCTTCCGGTGAACTTCGGAACTCTTCCGGAGATCAAAACACTATTATCACATATATCAATCTTTACCTCCGGACTATTCCGGAGATCCTCGTCATGTCCGGGATCTTATCCGGGACTCCGAACAACTTTCGGTCACCAACATAATAACTCAATTATACTAATCGTCACCAAACGTTAAGTGTGTAGACCCTGCGGGTTCGAGAACTATGTAGACATGACCGAGACACCTCTACGGCCAATAACCAATAGCGGGACCTGGATGCCCATATTGGCTCCTACATATTCTACGAAGATCTTTTATCGGTCGAACCTCTATGTCAAGGATTCAGTTAATCCCGTATGCTGTTCCCTTTGTTCTTCGGTATGTTACATGCCCGAGATTCGATCGTCGGTATCTCTATACCTAGTTCAATCTCGTTACCGGCAAGTCTCTTTACTCGTTCCGTAATACAAGATCCTGTGGCTAACTCTTTAGTCACTTTGCTTGCAAGGCTCAATGTGATGTTGTATTACCGAGTGGGCCCTGAGATACCTCTCCGTCACACGGAGTAACAAATCCCAGTCTTGATCCATGCCAACCCAACAGACACCCTCGGAGATACCTGTAGAGCACCTTTATAGTCACCCAGTTACGTTGCGACGTTTGATACACACAAGGTATTCCTCCGGTGTCAGTGAGTTGCATGATCTCATGGTCAAAGGAACAGATACTTGACATGCAGAAAACAATAGCAATAAACTGACACGATCAAATGCTACGTTTACAGTTTGGGTCTTGTCCATCACATCATTCTCCTAATGATGTGATCCCGTTATCAAATGACATCTCATGTCAATGGCTAGGAAACCTTAACCATCTTTGATCAACGAGCTAGTCAACTAGAGGCTTACTAGGGACACAGTGTTGTCTATGTACCCACACATGTATTTGAGTTTCCAATCAATACAATTATAGCATGGATAATAAACGATTATCATGAACAAGGAAATATAATAATAACCAATTTATTATTGCCTCTAGGGCATATTTCCAACAGTATGCTGGCAGTGTAGGTCTAATTGGATCATTTACCTTATATAAATGCGATCTGTCCAGCACTGGGTCGAAACCGCCCCGATCTGGGGGACGGCGGTGTCTCCCCTAGGAGATCGGCGGCGCAGGCGTCTCCCCTCAGAGATCAGCGGCGTCAGCGGCTGCTCTGGGAGATGGCGGCGCCAGCGTCTCACGGTCAGCGCGGTGTAGAGATCGGCGGCGGCGGCGGTGAAGAGATCGGCGACGGCGGCGGCGGTGAAGAGATCGGCGACGGCGGCGGCGGTGTAGAGATCGGCGGCGGTGAAGAGATCGGCGGCGGCGGCGGTGTAGAGATCGGTGGCGGCGGCGGCTCGATGGACGTACGTAGCGAGGGCAGCCTCGTTCGTCTGAGAGGTCCTCGCTACCAGGTCGTGCGAGGGTGCTCGCCCCGCTTCGACCGGTTTTTTTTGGCGTCCGTCCCTTTTTTTTAGCGTGAGGGTGCTCCGTATGTTGTTTTCGTACGTGCGAGGTGGGAGGTGGGAAGGAAAAAAACCAGACAAAGGTGGGAGGTGGGAGGAGGGGCGAAAAAAAACCAGACGAAGTGGGAGGTGGGACGAAAAAAACCCTGGAACAAAGACTACCAACTGCTCCGTTAGGAGTAGATATTGACTCTCTTCTACCGAAGACATCACCGTCGCATCATCCTCGACTCCAGGTCGCTCCTGGCTCGACCTCAATTGCTCCCCCATGCCTCCTCGGTGCTCGCCGCGGTGGCCGTCTCTTCCTCGGTGCTTCGTTCAAAATCAACTAACCTGGATTAGAATTTCAGGCAAATGATGAGTACCAAATGTGAGGAAATTAATAAGAAATCAAAATATATATACACAACTTTGTATCGGAAGTAGGGAGTATTAGGGGTATGATACCAAAATACTCCTCGTTCCCCACTAACCTTCCCCCGCCCCATCACCACCTCGTTCCCCACTCCGAGTCCCCAGCCCTAAAGGCATCCCGCCGCCGCCCGCCGGCCGTTGCCCGTCGCAATCTACCGATTCCAGCCGCCATTCCTCACCAAGAACCGTTCCCCGCGCTCGCGGCTGGCACCCGGCATGGAGGAGCCGATGTCCAGGCTCACCCACGACCTAATCGCGGAGATCCTCTCTCGCGTGCCCTACAAATCGCTCTGCATCTGCAAGTGCGTCTGCCCGGCCTGGCGCGACCTCATCGCCGACCCGGCCAACCGGAAGAAGATGGCGCAGACCCTGGCCGGATTCTTCTACCGCATCACGGCCGACTCCGCCGAGCCGCGCGGCTGCGCCGTCAACTACGCCGACCTGTCCGCCTCCCCCTGGGCGACCGTCGCCGAGACCCACCCGCGCCTGCCGCTGCCGCCGGACAGCACGGACTGCTTCCTCTCCCTCGAGGATTCATGCGACGGATTGTTCCTCACAAGCATTCGCACGGGCGCCCCTGCTGGAGCATCTCGCTACATGGTCTCCAATCCAGCTACCTGTGAGTATATTGTGCTGCCTCACTCTGGCTACGCCGGCGACTGCTGTCGCGCTTACCTGGGTTTCGACGGTGGCGTGTCCACTCAAGACTTTCATCTGTTCGAATTTGTGCTGGAGCAATCCCAATCCCTGGTTGTGAGAGGAGTGAACATTTACTCTTCAAAATCTGGTGTGTGGGTATCGATGCAAAGCCAATGGGACAGCGAAGTTAGCCTGTGCTGGGGTCAACCCGGAGTTTTCCGCAAGGGGTGTCTGCACTTGCTCATTCATCAGCACGGGTTGGCAATAGTTGATGCACAAGGTCTAAGATGGAGAATCATTCCACTGCCAATATCAGTTGATCCAAGTTTCGCGGGTTTCATCGGAAAGTCTGCAGGACAGCTATTTTATATCGACTCTGATGGTGCTGAAGGACACGGCTCAAACACATTTTCAGCTATATCAGTTTACGTTCTTGGTGCTGAGATTTATCAGTGGGATGTGACTCACCTGGATGACAAATGCATGCACTGGAAATTGTTGCGCAAGCTTTCAAATGTAGCTCCAAAGAAGATGTTTCAGCTCGGCTTTGACCTTGAAGTCATTGGAGTACATCCACATGCCAATATAATCTTCTTTATAGCTCATTGGAACAATGAACTGATTGCATACGATTTGGTTCATCAGGAAAGCACAGTTGTATATCACGTTGAGCCTAACTACCAGAAGTTTAGGCCTTTTTTCTCTTATGTGCCCTTGTTTTCCCGTCTACCACTGGATGGAGGGATACGGTTGGCAACTCCAAATTGATGAAAGTTCTGCGGATGAAAAGTTGGGCAGTCATCGGTGAGGTGATCCGTTGCGTTCTCAAGTGTAATCTTCACAAAGATTTTCAAATAGAGATGTTATTGTTTTTGAAAATACCAACTTCAGTTTTCAGTTTGATCTGTAGTCATTTCCATATCTAGGTCTGTCTCTAGCTGCATGTTTCCCTTCTGGACATGTTGGTATGGGTTGTATTATGTTGACTAAGCCATTTATGTGCAACAAGTAGAGCTTGCTGACACACTTCAGTGTGTTCTATTTTGACATGTACCTGGTATCTCTCTTAGAATCTTATGTTCTGATATGAAAAGACATAATCTGATATGCGCACACATAATCTGCATTGGTTGGTTCTATCTAGGTGTTTGCATTGCTAAGATTTACTTGGTCTTTTTTTGGTTTGATGTTAGATTCATAGAAGTTTGCATAGGTGTGCAGCATATAATGTGACCATGCTATCTCAAAAAGGCTGAGAAAAATGACAATGTTGATGATTTGTAATCCTAGCTGGTTTATCAGAAAATAATCATAATCTTCTAATGGGACTTGAACAATTGTTTGCTCTTTTTTTCTTCTTCTAATGGCTCCAAATTGAAACTATGACCCAAGTATCTAGTTTCGTTTCTTTTTCCCTATCCTCATTACTCCATTAGAACTTTCAGTTTAGTTGATTTGTGATCAATTGGTGGAGCGGGCTAGCCCCCCTCCTGGCGCCGCGACAATTATGTTTCTATATCTTCCTCATTAACTATGTTCCAGTTCCGACAGTTTTACTCATCACCAACCAACGAAATTGAAAACCATCTGTGGGATCTTCATCTCTCTCCGGATCTGATTGCTTTTTCTAGTAAGTTTTCAAGATTCTGTGCGCAAAATCCAATGTCCTAGTCCAGCGTTTTTGCGCTAATCAGAGTAGTTGCCTTGCCTCTACCAGTATCTGCAGTCTACTCGTAACTCAGTTGTAGAGTAAAATTAACCATTTTTGGGACATAGTTAGCAGAATAATGATAGATTAATTTTTTTCCAGTAGATAAGCATGTCAGGGATACTATGAAACTTTTTGACCCAGTGCTCGTTAAGTCTAGTACTTAGAACATGCATTTTTAGCTAGAGTTAATATAATTGTATCGATGATTTTTAGGCTATCACTTTGTAGACCTTTTGTTGGTCTAACCTATGTCCTTTCATACTCACTGCTTATTTCCTGGCTTCCTGCCTTTATTAATTAAGGATAACTACTTTTGTTGCATCAATTGGTTATATACTGCTCTCTGCATGTAACTTCTATTGTCAATGTGTGTTCCGCTGAATAATGTGAAGCATACCACCTACTAGAAACCTTGCATACCCATTGAACTGTTCTACTCCATCTTACTAGTAATTACCTACGGTTATATCCTTACTCCTTGGACATAATTTTGTTAGCTCTACACCAATTCTTTGTAAATGATGGTTATTAGTGTTTATGTGAAGTTCTTAAAAGTCTTCTGTTGAGTCAATTCTAAAGTAACATGTATATACTAATTTAGAGAATCATTACCTGTTCTTCTGTAGCCATCTGCCTTACGATGAGGCGGCAACAAGCAGTCTATGTTGGGTTCTTGCTCTGTTTTGCAGGCTCAGATAAACAATGTTTTTTTGTTGGGTTCTTACTCTGTTTTGCAGACTCAAATAAACAATGCTCCACTCACATCAAACATCGGATTAGATATTAGCGACTCTCAGAGATCAGATGGGTGTCCATCTGCAGACCACATTGGTTAGCAGTCCAAAACCGCGGGGTTAGTTTGCTTAGTATACTTACTACTCCCTCCGTCCCATAATATAAGACATTTTTTTGCAAGCAATGTTAGCTTGCAAAAACGTCTTACATTATGGGACGGAGTAGTAGTTTCTAGGTTTCTCTGGTGTCCTTTTTTCGCTTTTTTTTTCTTCTGTAGTTTGAATGTTTAATAACTTATCTGGTTTTTCTAATTATTTATTATATCGCAGTGCAGCGATTTCAGACTGATCTAATCCCAGATTATCCTGTGAAAGATAGATTCAGCAGAGGTTGCCTGATCTCAGCCTAATCTTCTACCCCTTCCGAGCACAGTTACTGTTCGGATGCCAATTCTTCAAGGCAAGGCAGATGCATCGGCCAAGCATCGATCAGTTCACTTCCATCAGCATCTACGTTAGCATGGCAATTTCCTTGTGATCATTCGCCGGGTACCCGACTACCCGTAGACCATGCTGCCCAGGAAACAGTGGGTAAACTCAAAGGCAGTATAATATTGGCGCAATTTGGGGACAGAAATACACTCAAGCAAGGCGAGTCCGCTAGACAGAGGATAGGGTGGGGGTTCTGAGTGAGGCTCGATCTGCTGGCTGCAGAGGACTGTCACCCCGCAGCATCTGAGCAGGAAACGCTGGATGGACCACACCATGCCAGTGTTTCCATATATTCCAGATGCAGAGCAGGAGGAAAGTTGCAGCCCCTCTTTATGGCTACACCGCAGATTCAGAGAAATTTGCTGGTTCCTTGATATGACACCTCATACTCCCTCCGTTCCTAAATATAAGTCTTTTTAGAGATTTCAATATGGACTACATACTCAGCAAAATGAGTGAATCTACGCATTAAAATATGTCTATATACATCTCTATGTAGTCTGTATTGAAATCTCTAAAAAGACTTATTATATTTAAAAACGGAGGGAGTATTTGGAATAGTGACAACTTCAGAAAGACCTGTTGGTGACCGCAGTGAATAGCAGTCATCCGATCCATGGCTTTCTTTGTGGCGAACACCGCAGAGCAAGAAGCGGGTCAGGTTTGGAGATCTGGTGCGCCTATGATACCTGAAAGACTTGAATCTTGACATTTTGTCTTCGGGAACTGAGTTCAGCTTTGACGGGGTGCAACCGTGCCACTGTTCAACTATGACTGTAGCTTGTTGTCTGAACAAGTCAGCAGGAGCATAGTCTGCACCAGAAGATTTGGCAAACAACTGAGAAATTCTGGTTGAACACGGATATATTATTGTTGGAAAGGAAGTCTGTATATTCAAGACGTTAATGGCATGATTGATAAAGAGATGTGGGCATATACTATTGTTATACTGATTCTAAGCTCTAGACAATATACTTCAACTGTTCAACAGCAGAAACAATATCATTTTGTACATATAACCACAGTTCACACATACAACCGAAACAAGTCTGTCAAGCTCCTGCTTTACAACTACGTCCCTAATGGTAGTCTGCAGAAGCTCCTCAGCGAGAACAGGAGCCTGGACTGGGAATGCACAGTACAAGATCGCGGTCGGGGCAGCGCTGCGTTCCGGCGACACTACACCGGGATGTCAAGTGCAACAACATAGTGCTCGGCTCGAATTATGAGGCCTACTTGGCTGACTTTGGGCTGGCCAAGCTAATGAACTCTCCCAACTATATCATGCCATGTTGCGTATCACTGGTTCTTATGGGTAGACACTGCTCCAGGCAAGTGACTTGTACTAACATGCATTTATCATGTACTGTTTCTAACTATCTTCAGCATTTAGAACTGTAGACAGATTGTGTGCATTCATTCACCAGTCGATCCTACAGCTCCGTGACTTATTGGGGTAGTGCTGTTACCTAAGCAAGAATCTTTGACCAGTGGGTGCTTCTAGTAAGCTGAACATGGTTCTTCGTCAACGACCATGTCGATATCGTGTAGTTTTAAGCGGGTGACTAGGTATTTTAACTGACATTGTCCTTGCTTACTAGTACAATATATATAGCTGCTAGAGTTTCTCACATCCTTCTGCACTGAAGCACGTTGACCTCATGCTGTTGATTCCAATGCTTAGCACATCACTGTGTTGATTTGCATAATTATTATACTAAAGTGTAGCAGTACAAACTACAATTATTGTTCTACTAACTGTAGTACTAAATAAATGAAATAAAAGATGATTTCAGTTTCATGGCACAATGTTTTGACATTTGCCTTTCATTTCAGAGTATAGCTACACCTTGAACAGCACCGAGAAGAGCGACTTGTACAGCTACGGCCTGGTACTCCTGGAGATCCTGAGCGGGCGGAGCGCCTTCAAGCCGATGGTCAGCGACAACCTCCACATCGTGGAGTGGGCGAAGAAGATGGGTGAACATCCTGGACCCCAAGCTGCGTGGCATGCCAGACCAGCTGGTCCAGGAGATTCTGCAGACGCTGGGCATTGCCATCTTCTGCGTTAACCCGGCGCCTGGGGAACAGCCGACCATGAAGGAGGCCGTGGCCTTCCCCAAGGATGCGAAGAGCCCGCTGGAGGAGTGGGCGAAGATGTCGCAGCAAACCAGTTGATTCGGACAGCGCACCAAACAATTGCTCTCCATCAACATTTTTTGGTGTCACTTTCGTCACGCATAATTTTCGGTGATAATCTTTGCTGCCTCGCAGAAGATTATCTTTGGATTTTTGTTCCAAACTCCTCATGATATTGTGCTAATGCTTCTCGCTGCAAAACAGCAACGCCTTGTCATGAATCGTACAATCTCCATTATTTCGCAGACCTGCCCCATAACACATAGACAAGCATGCAAAAAAAAAAAAAAACGAATTCAACAAGAGATCTAACAAGCTTCTCAAAACCAGCTCTATTACATAATTTGTAGGTGCTTGTAGTATCTTGTCTCTCCGTATGTGAATCCGACCGTCCTCTTCTCTTTTCTCTGACATCAGACTTCCTACCTTGATCAGTTACACCAATATCATGTTGAAGTTAAACCATCTTGTCGACTTAAAAGTTGACAATATCTGTGATGTATGTTGAATCAAACCTCACACAAAACGGCAGCGGATGATTGAAATTTTGAGATATGCGAATAATTCATGCAAATATATGTGGAAAGAAGATTAAAAAAAACAAATGACAAAAACCAGATATGGCAAGAAAACATGGCGCTCTACCAAAGCTTGTGAAGAAAACAATAATGATACATTAGCTGAGTATAACGGGAAAACCTGCCTTTATTTAGGGATGGAGAAAAAGAGGTAGATTGCGGTGAGCGTGGATCGAACACGCGACCTTCAGATCTCTCCCAACTGAGCTATCCCCGCTTCTTGTACTTTTTCTTAGTTCCAGCTATTTATCTATGCTCTCCAACAGACTTCAGATTTGCCTTCATATCAACGCTCTTCGAATTTTCTTGCTCATGCAGGACCCAGAATCTCCACGTAGCAGCGATCAGTCAATGTACATCCCTTGGAACCTTAGCATAGACTTCTCGACATATATTTATTTCTACGTACTTGACAATGTCTTTTTTCACGTGGAAGAAGGAAGTTCATGATCTGTGGATAGGGCTGCAAACGAGTCGAGTTTGAGCGAGTTGGCCTAGGCTCAGCTCAACTCATACTAAAATTCGAGCGAGCTCAAAATGTACGAAGCTCAAGGTCGAGCTGTAGAAAGTGGCTCGTGCGTAGCTTGTAACAATCTCGAGTCAATCTCGAGCTGGTTTTGAGCTAAATAAGATGGTTTTTTTCTCGCAAAAAAAATAAGATGGTATTTAAAATTATTTTAAGGCAGATTTTAAAGTAGGATAGGACACAACAGAAAAAATCACTATAAAATTCGATTATTTTTTCACAACTGAAGACTAGTATTTTATAACAAGAGATCGTGGATAGAAGACTATGGAATGGTCCCGTTGCCTCATTAGCAGATTGTTTAATTAACCACAAAATTTTCTTTTGGAGGAAATTAAAGGCTTTTCAGCATTAACCGCCAAGAACTAGCCCGAGAATCATCCGCAAGAAAAGAAAAAGGAACTAGCCCGAGAATGACACGGTCCAACTAACTCTCGTCCCTCATTGTGCGGTATATCAGTACTCGAGCCGTCGCCGGCGCCATGATCCCGGCAAGCAAACTCTTCACACGGGCGACGTGCGGGCACACTGTCATGTACTCCCTCCGTAAACTAATATAAGAGCATTTAGAGCACTATTTTAGTAATCTAAACACTCTTATATTAGTTTACAGAGGGAGTACTAGGTAGAACCAGGTCTGCTTCTTTCCCAGCGGCTGTTGCACCGGAGAAAAGCCTCCTTCCGAAGCTCGGGCGTGAGCTCCTGAGGGATCACCAGTGGCAGAGCCTTTCTTGGCGACGCAGTGGTAATTCAACCTTCCTCCCGCAGGCGCCGCATCCGCATGTCCTGCCGCTGTCGCGCGGGTGCTCGTGGCGGAGCTGGAACTCTCTGCCCTTGAACAATGGGTGCATCAACCTCCACCATCGATCACTGCGCACGCAAGGAGAGGAACCTCACCGCCCTCGAACACCACCTGGACTACTCCCAATCACTCCTACCCGGAGCGACAGCCTTGACCCGCCTCGGGTCCAAATCTGGTCCACCCCAAGAGCGGGACCTAGAAATCTGGTCCACCTCGGGTCCAAGTTTGGTTAAGTTAGATAAAAAAAGTCGATATTTCGACCCTTTAACAAAAATAAATAGAAATAAACTAAACTCTATACCGAACAACCATCTCGTATGACTGGCTGCCCTGCCTTGCCGCACCACCGTCCGTGTCATCGTCGTGGTCCCTTCAGGGACGAAACGACATCGTAGGACCGCAACAACCTTGTTCGGCGGCTCCTTGCTGCTCACAGAGGAGCTGCTCCGCCTCCTGCTGCGCAGTGCAGAGGGCTGCTGCAGCCACTGCCGACGTAGCCTTCGGAGCCCTAGCGGACGGCATTGACGGAACAGTCGCTAAGCGACCACTCATCATTGATCTTGAGTTCTTGACGAGCTCGTCATCAAGACGCAGCAGCGTGTGGCTGCCATCTCCACGATGATGACGGAGCGGTCGAGTGTACACGCCGCGGCAAGGTCAGGATGGTGCGCCCATACAAAAACCAGCGCGGCAAATAGGATTCCCGCATTTGGCCTCGGCGACGCTCTCCACCGCAGGTGAGTGACCCTCTTCTCTCTCTCTCTCTCTCAAAAATCTGGAGCCATGGGGACAAGAAATGAAACCCTAGAGAGCCTCGCGTCGTAGAACGGCGATTCCCCCCAGTAAATCAATTGTCAGAACTAGGACGCCATACCGCGCCGTCTTCGGCTTCTTTCCTCACCTGTCGCCAAGAACCCCCCCGCCCCCTCCCCTCTATCAGATCCGTCAACATATCGACCAGAAATTGTCACAAGTAAGCAGCTAAATCACACTGATTTCGGATGGGGATTTATTCCGTCGTACGAACACAGTTGTGTCAGAAGTGCCTATGAAGCCACGATGGATTATGCCCTTTAATTAAAAAAATAGAACGGATTTACCTGATGGGGGATGATCTTCTGCCCTGAATTTCTGCGCTTAATTGTCGGAAGCAAGACTCTGTTGGTTTCATTAAATGGAATGGAACCGGGGTCAGCAGCCTTTTCTTCGCTTAAAAAAAGGCTTATTCATGATAGATTGAGGGGCTGGGTGGGAGCTCATGTAATCCCATTTGATTAAGTTTGCTTCGTTTTTCGGCAGGAGATATTAAGATTAATGATGCATCATCCCTAAGAAAAAGAAAGATGAATGATGCATCGGCTATGCTGCTATACCAAGCACCGTCTGGCATCACAGTTTTCTCTTTTGATGGGGGCTACCTCAACGATCCAGTCAAGGTACTGTTTGTTTTATAGTTGCTGACACACCTTAGTTTTTGTCTTTGTCATCAATGAGGAATTCAGTATCATTTAATCAATTTCTCCCCGTTTTATATGCAGGATTTCTGGGCATGCTTGCCTCCGCTTGTCAGTCACCCTCCCATTGTTTTTGTCATACTTCCTTACCTTGTTGCCGACTACTCCAGAGTAGAACAGAGTAGTAATGCTTTACAAAATTTGCTGAAATGTTTCACCGGTCTTTATTGTCAATTTTGGTTGCTACAAGTGGGTGGTATATAAATGTCACCTCATTTCTCGGCACTTGTTATTTGTTATCGAACTGATTTGAAATTGAATCTAGCTGGTCCACCTTTCTTTTTTATCTGGGCTAGAGTCTTTCCTCATTGCCATGTTCTGTTTTGGTGGTGCACTGTCTTCAATTGCCAGACATCTGCTAATAGATCCTTCAAAGATCAACGAACGCTGACTGAAACCTAAGTGGGTACTGGTGTACTGCTATTCACAAATATCTAAAAAGTGGTTACATCTTCCTAGCTAGGGGTGAATGAGCCCTGGCATGGTACTCCTACCTGGAATGACACTATGCATTGTTCCCAAAATACTACTTCCGTATGAACGTTTTGGGAGCACCACCGAGAGAATTGTACATACAAAGACTTAAGCAACACTACACTTTATGAATTATGCAGATGCAGGGCTACTAAACTACCTTGCCTCCTTTCATGATTTAGACACTTGCATTATATTTGACAAATTTTTTAGATCTCTGCTGTGTTTATTTCCCAGAGTCTGAAACTATCCATGAAGTATGAGAAGGTGCCCACCCCCATCGACCTTGTTAATGAGGCTATTGATGGTTGCCTGGGCACGAGGCTCACCGAGTTGTGTGGTTCTGAGAAGAAATTAGTTGTGGGAAGTGCTGAACACGAAAGAATAATTGAAAAGAAACTGGTTAGTACTATAACTTTGTGAGCTTTCTTGTTGGTTCTGTCCGGTGAACAGTATCAATCGCCATTTGCTTTTTTCAGGCAATAAACTGTCTGTATGTTAAAGTTCCTGATTGTGAGGCGATAATTCGTAGTCTGAAGAATCCCATGCAGTCAGTTAAGATTAATGATGCATTGGCTATGCTGCTATACCAAGCACCCTCTGGCATCGCAATTTTCTGTTTTGATGGGAGTTACCTGAATGATTCAGTGGAGGTACTTGTTTTTTCGTTGCTGATGCTACTTAGTATTTTCTTTGTAATAATGTCATTAATGAAGAGTTCAAGATCATCTAATTGATATCTGTCTTTTTTTTCCACAGGACTTCTGGGCATGCTTGCCACAGCTTGTTAGTAACCCTCCCATTTTCTTTCTTACTACTTTTGTTATATTTCCTTACGCTTCTTGTTGCCAACTAGAACAGAGTAATGCTTTAGAAAATTCATGGCAATGTTTCACCAGTCTTTATTGTCAATTCTTGCTGTAATGAGTGGGTGGATATTAACGTTAACTCATTATTACTCAGTAGTTGTTATTTTTTATTGAACTTATTTGTTCAATTCAAAATCGAATCAAGCTAGTCGAGCATATATTTTTCTGGGTTGGAGTCTTTCCTCTGTTTTGGTGCCATGGTGAAGTGTCTTTATGGCCAGACATCTGCTAATAGATCCTTAAAATATCAATTAGTGCTAGTTGGAACCTACGTGGATACTGCTAGGCACAAATTTCTACGAAGTGGTTACATCTTCTTAGCTAGGGATGAATGAGGCCTGACATGGTACTCCTACCAAGAATGACACTATGGGTTGTTATCAAAATACTAACACCCAGCTTTACGTATGAACGTTTTGGGAGCATCACTGAGAGAATTGTACAAACAAAGACTTGAGCAACACTATACTTTATGATTCATGCAGGGCTACTAAATTACCCTGCCTCATCTAATGATTTAGGCACTTGCATTATGTTTGACAAGTTTTTTTAGGTCCTTTCCGTGTTTATTTTTCCAGACTCTGATAGTGTTCATAAAGAAGGAGAAGATGCCCATCCCCATTAACCCTTCTACTGAGGTTATCGATGGTCGCCTGGTCAAGAGGCTCAGGAAGCTGTGTGATTCTGGAAGGAAATTAGTTGTGGGAAGTGCTGAATATAAACGGATAATTGAGACGAAACTGGTAAGTGTTAACTTTGTAAGCTTGCTGTTGGTCTGGGTGAACAGTATTGATCACCATTTGCTTTTTAGGGAATAACCTGTCTGCACGTTGATGTTCCGGATTGTGAGGTGATAATATGCAGTAGGAACAAGCCCGCTTTATTGCCTGAGCAACAATCAGAGCCGACCAAAGATTTGGAATTATTCTTACATCAACATGGCTTTGATGTCAATCTTAAGATGGTGAGCTTACGGCTTGTCCTTCCTTATCTGCTTTCTTTCTCCCTGGTCAATGCTAGTACTTTCTTTTCCTTTTCTTTTTAGCCACTAACAATAGCTTGAATAAATCGCCTCTTCTTATGCAGTGTTAGTCCTTTCAGACTGATTGTATGCTTATAATGCTTTATTGCCAATTATAAAACACCGTATTGAAAATTAACATCTGAGAACCTCAATTTGTTTTAATCATCAATGAAACGTCTTGTAGAATTTTTGGCCTTTCATCTTTCTTTCAGTGACGAAGAAATGCTCGTTTCAGGTTGATGAGACGTCTCTTAAGCAGGCAGCTTATCTCTTGCATGATACCGAACTATGTGAAAAGGAGTACTTGAAGTTCTTCCGCCTTCTTCTAAAGGACTTCATGGTTACATCTGAAATCGACACTAACCGTTGGGTTTTAATCCATTTTGCAACAGCTCTAAAGATGATCTGTTACCCTGGAGCATCATATGAAGTCTACCGCCCTGTTAAGGTGAATCATAATATTTTTATATGTATTTTAAGTGTGTGTATGCTGAAAGTTGTCATTTTAGTGATGGACTGAAGTGGACTGAAGTGTTATTCTTTCAGCTTTTCTTATTTGGTGAGGTTCGAAAGATAGAGGCTCACGCATCTGGATATAGAAGAAGCTTCTCTAGGATTGATGTCTTGCCTGTCTACGAACATGTTGTTAGTCTCGATTCAAAGAAGTGTGTACTAATGTTCAAATTGGACGTCAGGATTATGAAGGCTAAAAAAGTGTTGGAGGATGCAGATGTGACATTAAGCAAAGACCATTCTTCAGGAAAACACTATAGGACTGATTTTCGTACTGGCTCCAAAGTTGGAAGAGAAGCAAGTAGTAATGTTGACGGCAAGCACAACTCCATCACTCAAGACAGTTGTACTGAAGTCAATAATCTAGTGAATCACGTCTATCTGGATTTCTCCTGTGAGAGGCAAGCATTACCGGAAAGCAATTCTTGCATGGAAAAGCCTAACAGTCTCTGTAACGAAGAAATCTGCAACAAAGAGAATGCCCCTGGGCAGCAAGCGATGTCCAACCAAACGATCTTGGCTGGAGGACTGGGTGTGACTTCTGATTTTTTGCCTGTTGTGTATTTTCAGTAGAAAGGTAATGACGCTTTTCTCCTTGAGCAGTATTTTTTTTGGTCTCCACCATATGTCGTACTTGCATTATCAGCAGAAGTTTCGAGGGCTGCAAGCAGTGATTAATTGATAAAGAACATAAGTAGGAAGTGGAAAACCAACTCATTGAATGTTAATTCTATCTGTAATGCAACAAAACGTGCAAAGGTCTGCCATCTCACTCTTACTCTTACTCTCAACAAATTTGAGCTAGGTGGTGTCTACATGAAGAATATTGTTACCCTATCGTAAAACATTATGAAGAGGCAAGTTCACGTAAGTCTTCGTGCAGCCCTGCAGTGTCCGCCACCTGCCGCCGTTGGATCTCTCACCAACACCACCACGAGGTTGGGTGAGGCAAGTGCGGCCGTGGCGCTGGCGGGACTAAGAGATGCCGCCGCCGTGGGTGCCCATCGGCAGGGTCCATTGATGTATGTTTTTCCTTTTTTTTTAAATGGACGTAAGTTAGCAATATGGTTGGAAATAAAACAAATTTACAAGACGTGTCCATAATACCTCAAATTCTGCTGCAAACCCGCAAGGTTCTTGCTGGGGTTGACATCATTTGGAACTTCATTTGTTTACGAGACGTGTTTTGAAATTTTCTAGTTCACACGTTCGAAATAAAAATGGTCAGCATACATTTTGTGACACGAAGAGGAAAATTACAAATTTTGTGACATGATTACCTTAGTTTTTTGTCAACTTTCTTTGCTGCATCAAAGCCATTGGATGGTCCATAAATGGAATCACTGGATACATCAAATCACTCATGATGGTTCTGTTGGTGTCAAGCTAAATAATGTAGAAAGTGACTTCTTTCTAACTGGAAAGGGTCTCAGACAGGGGGACCCCATCTCCCCCTTCTTTTCAATTTAGTAGTTGATGTCCTTACCAGGATGCTTGCTAAAGCTGCCAATAGCAATTTAATTGCTAGTCTCTGTCCTGAGGTCTGTCCACGGGGCATCATTTGCCTCCAATATGCAGATGACACCATCCTGTTCTTGGATGATAATGTCACTCATGCACAAACCCTTAAAATAGTTCTAACCTGCTTTGAGCAAGTCTCTGGTATGAGGATCAATTATTCTAAGAGTGAACTACTCCCTATCAATATGGATAGTGATAGGTTTCAGTTGTTCCTCTCTACTCTTGCTTGCAGTGGAGGAGTCTTCCCCATTAAATATTTAGGCATCCCACTGCATTATGATAGGCTTAGGAGAGAAGATATCCAACCTCTTATTGATAAAATTATGAAAAGGATTGCTGGCTGGAGAGGGAAGCTCCTTTCTTATAGAGGCAGACTTATTCCCATCCAAGCATGCCTTGCTAGCATTCCTATTTACTTGTTGTCCTTCTTCAAATTTCCCAAATGTGCCATTGAGATGATCAACTCTCAGATGGCCCACTGCTTTTGGAATGATTTTGAAGGACATAGGAAACTTTACCTTGCTAACTGGAAACTAGTGTGTATGAAAAAAAGACTTTGGTGGATTAGGTATCCCTAATCTTCAAGATATCAACCTTTGCCTCTTGGGCTCCTGGATTAAAAGGTATTATGAGGGAGAAGGAAAACCTTGGAAAATGATCATTGATCATAAGTACATGGCTAGAAAACCTAACCTCTTCTCCCCAAATCCTGACCAGGCTACATCCAAATTCTGGAAAGGTTTGCAATCCATCATTCAGGCTTTAAAATTTGGATACAGATGGAAAATTGGTGTAGGTGATAAAATTAGATTCTAGGAAGATACCTGGTTTGGCACCTCCCCCTTAGCAGTTCAATTTTGGCCTATTTACACTGTTTGTAATGAAACCTCTAAGTGTGTTAATGAGGTGTGGGATGGTCACCAGCTAAAGCTTTCCTTTAGAAGAAACTTTGATAACAAAATGATGGAGCACTGGTACCAATTAGTTGAAATTGCTAGTAGCATTACCTTCAATGCTGATCCGGACTCCCTAGCTAGTCTGGCAGCTTGAAAATAATGGCAAATATTCTACCAGCTCTTTGTATCATGTTATCAATTTCAGAGCAGTGCAGCCAGTCTTCATTCCTAGTGTCTGGAATTTGAGAGTTCCCCCCAAGATTCATGTCTTCCTCTGGTTGATTTCTCATAATAAACTAATGACTAGAGATAATCTTAGGAAAAGACACATTATCAAGCCCCTTGATTGTGTCTTCTGTGAGGAGCATGAATCCATCACTCATCTCTTCTTTGAGTGTGTGGTTGCAAAATTTGTGTGGTCTTTTATCAGAGAACATTTCCAGGGTGATGTTGGGGGAGACTTTGAATCTATAGCTAGATTTTGGGTCTCCAACAACAAAAACTCGGCTCTAAATACTGTTACCTCTGCTGCTCTGTGGAGGCTATGGAAATTTAGAAACTCTATGATCTTTGACAATACTCTTTGGGCCTCTGTTAAGCAGGTATTGAGGCTGATCTTGAGAATGTTAAAATCATGGACAATCCTGTCCCCCAAGCAGAGTGGTGCACGACTGGAGGCCTTCTCACTCCAATTAGCCAAATTTCTTCAACGTCCTCTCCTGATCACCAGTGGCTGAGCTCAAGCACTGTTGATGCGGCTGCCGGAGACTCTAGGCACCAAAACCAGATCTTCAAGGCTGACTGCTCTACACCACCAATGAAGAAGATGGATGCTGGAGATAAAACGACAATCCTCAGCCCAGCGTCGACCCTGGATGTTTGCTGGTCTCCACAAGCTGTGACAGCGCCTCCACTGAAGATTGTGAAGCCAACCCAGATCCAGCAAGCGTTTGTTGTGTGATTTCCGCACTTTCCCGCTTCCTTAGTTGGATGTAATAGCTCGGATAAACTTATTTTCCTTTGTTTTTTTTCTGCTGAACTACCCCTCTTAATGGGTTGATGTTCCGACGCCGTGGGTTTCATTGATGAAATGGAACCGGGGAGAAGCCTCCCTGTTCTTCTTAAAAATATCTTCGATAAATATTTTCGGACGGAGGAAGTATTAAATATACCCAAAGGCTTATAATAATCTTTACGACTGTAGAAAGGTAGGGCTGAAGATATAAATTCCAATCTCTCCTTCTTTCCTTGCCGTGCCGCTCTTATCGACATTCTCCGTGTGTCCCGAAACTCTCCCTCTCACCTCTCATTACCGGACGCCGGCAGCACCAACCACCGCGCCACTCTGCTACCTACCTCCTCCAGATCTAACCGTCGAACCACGGAGATGGCGGGGGCTCTTGCTCGCTGCCGCTGCCATGTCCTTCCTCGTGCGTGCACTCCACCATTACAAGCTTTCATATGTCTTCGTGCAGCCCCGCGGTGTCCGCCTCCTGCCGCCGTTGGATCTCTCCGCAACACCACCATGAGGTTGCTGGAGGCCGGTACGGCCGTGGCGCTGGCCGACTCAGAGATGCCGCCGCAGCAGGAGCCCATCATTGATGTACGTTTTGCCTTCTGTAAAAATGGACGAATGTTAGCAATATGATCGGAAATAAAACAAGTTTACGAGACATTTTCATGGTACCTCAAATTCTGTCACAAGGTTCTTGCTGGCGTTGGCATCCTTTGGAACTTCATTTGTTTACGAGACGTGTTTTGAAATTTTCTAGTTCACACGTTCGAATTAAAAATGGTTAGCATACATTTTGTGACCCGAAGAGGAAAATTACAAATTTTGTGACATGATTACCTTAGTTTTTTGTCAACTTTCTTTGCTGCATCAAAGCCATTGGATGGTCCATAAAAGTTAGGGTGGTCGGCGATACGCCAAATCGATGACCCTTTTATTAAAAAGATGTTAGTCGTTCACTTATTTAGAAGGATAAATTATAAAAAACAAATGCTGACGTTGAATTGAGAAATAAGGTCTTCCAAACGCATGCTTGTTTCTTTGTGATTCCTTATTATTCCGTCCATCGGTGCAGAAGTCTCTCAATATTGTTGAGCCATAATAGCTTTAATCTCTGTCATCTGGGCGACTAGTAGGCCTAATGTCCCATCGAGAAAGTAGACCACCTAGTCGCCCAGATGGCAGAGATTAAAGCAATTATGGCTTAGCAACATTTAGAGACTTCTGCACAGATGGACGAAATAATAAGGCATCAGAAGAAAACAAGCATGCGCTTGGAAGACTTTATTTCTCAATTCAAAGTATGCATTTATTTTTTCTAATTCATCCTTTCAAATAAGTGAAGTACTAACATCTTTTTAATAAAATGACCATCGATTTGGCGTATAGCACAATGACCGACCTAACTTTTATGGTCCATCCAATGACTTTTATACATCAAAAGAGTTGACAAAGAAACAAAGCTAATCATGTCACAAAATTTGTAATTTTCCTCTTCATGTCACAAAATGTATGCTAACCATTTCTAATTCGAGCGTGCGAACTACTCCCTCCGTAAACTAATATAAGAGCGTTTAGATCACTACTTTAGTGATCTAAATGCTCTTATATTAGTTTACAGAGGGAGTAGAAAACTTCAAAACATTTAGCCGCTTCTACAAATGAAGTTCCAAAGGATGTCTACAATAACCCTAGCAAGAACCTTGTGAGAGAATTTAAGGTATCAGTAGACCATAATGGCGTACATTGCCGCGCCCATTCATTTCTACAATTAAGGATATGTATTTCTATGAATATACAAGACGAAAAACAAGGAAGTTAATTTCTGGCGGCGCCACCAAGATGGCAGCCGGAGACGAGGGCACCTAAATTTCTTGCGGCGGCAACGACAGGACGAGAAACCCTCACGTGGCGGGACGCTTGTATCGATTCGCTGTGTGTGCCCTTTTGACTTAGTGGACTTTAGTCGGATGTGTCTGCCTTTTCGACTTAGTGGGCTTTAGTCGGCTGTCAGGCCCAATTAACCAGAGAGCTCGAAATTTTCCATTCCACTGAAGTGGGAGCTTCTACTTAACTGTTGCCGAACGAGTGCGATTCCTATTTGACGCTCGTGATATCTCTTCATGACGATGTTCTCGAGAAAGAGCGGGCAGTCGAGGTCAAGTTTAAAACTTCGATTAACCAGGTCCCTGTATACATGGTGAAGGTGCCTAAAGGGTCTAGGCTTCGTCGATCATTTCCCGGCAAGCATGCTCCACATTGATTTCGGGCATATCTTCAATATTTTCCACCTAAAGCACCTGGATGAAACCAACATGGTCAGGTTATTGGTGCTTCACTTGGCCCGTAAGGTCAAGGACGATAGGATGAGTAAGATCGCGATGGCGGACCCTTGCTGCATGGATGAGCGCAACCTTCAAATAGAAGAGGGCCGAAATGCAATTATCAAGTTCCTAGGCAAATTCTTCCTTGATAACAAGAACGCATACCACCACCTAGTGCCCTTCCATATGAGGCAAGTGTTCTTGGCATCCGGCAATCTGAATAAATTTCGGTATATTTCTATTATCCTTCCATCGTACGAAGGCTGACGATAACTTATGTGATGTACTATTTGCACAACAACTTTCACTGGATTCTCATTGTTCTATCCCCAAAGACCGCATATTCGTTTTTCTTGGATTCAAATAGAAAAGTGAAAAGAAACTACAACAACCTGAAGAATGCTTTAGATGAAGCTCTAAACATGTACAATGGCATGAAAGGTTATTTTAATAAAGCATGTAAAAACATTGAGCATGGATATTTTAAGATGCCCTAAAGGAGATGTCCTGGACACAACTATAGAAGAACATTGACCTAGCTACTCTATTTCTTCACGTGGTCGCCCTGCGGCTTCCCCTTTTCATGCAACAATAAACCTACCTTTTTTTTCTAGTATGATGTCCAATATGTTCAGTCACTGCCGTTGGGAAAACCAGAACTTGATAACCGTCGAAAAGGTTGTTGTTTCATAGACATGCATGCATTAATAATTGAATTAGCCTTTAGACTAATCGACATTCTTTAAAATAGATGGCTTATCTGTTTGTCTTAATGAAATACTCGAGTTCAATGTATAATCACGCAGACAGTGCCACCCGCTTAATTAAATCTGCACGCTTCCTCCTTGAGCAGTATTTTTTTGGTCTCCACCGTATGTGGTGCTTGCATTATCAGCAGAAGTTTCGAGGGCTGCAAGCAGTGATCAGTTGATAAAGAGCATAAGTAGGAAGCGGAAAACCAACTCCTTGAATGTTAATTCTATTTGTAATGCAACAAAACGTGCAAAGGTCTGCCATCTCACTCTTAATCTTACCCTCAACAAATTTGTGTTAGGTGGTGTCTACATGAAGAATATTGTTATCCTATCGTAAAACATCATGAAGAGACAAGTTAGCGTAAGTTTTTCACATCTAACGATTCTTTTATGCTATAATAATGTCTAAATGAAAACTCTTGCTATGATAAATGATGCGTGTAAAATGAAGTAATTATGTTCCCTTTAGATCTTGGAATTCTAAGATCTTATGGCATAAGATTTCCCATGGAAATTACCTGTGACTTCTTCTACCATAAATAGGTAAAGGGATTTTCATAAAGGTTTTATATAGAATGTATTGACAATGCATGTTGATGGCGTAAACAATACCAAATATAGTTTCATATTCTAACAGCTTAATCTAAGACTTTAAAAATGATGTGGGTATGATATTCCTACGTCCAAGTACTCCGCATGCAGCGACGATCTAGGAAAAATATTGGGATCTTAATAACTCCAACAATTTAAAGATGAGCAATTACCTGCGGTATAGAAACTTGCGTAAGGATGATATTTGTGTGTAGAATAGCTTCTCCAAAGTTTCCTGGACTTCATTGATACAAGTTCGACGATGAAGATATTGCTGCCCACTCGAAAGAAGATTGCGTTCTCGTCCTCGTCATACCCCAATATAGCTTGTTTCATCCTTATAATACCACTTCCAAGTCCTAGCTCGAGACTAATATGCTTCCACGGCACCCATCTATAGCTAGTTCCACCATGACAATTGAAATTTTCCTTGACATTCTTCATGTCCCACACTTGAAAGCTAGGGTATGACAATAAAGCAATCCCAACACCGCCGTCTTTTGAGCGGATAACATGGCTTGTATCGTAACAGTCGTTTGCAACAGGAAGGTTCCCAATCACAACTAGACTCTCCATGCCCATATCAAACTTTAGTATACTGCCAGGAATATACCAGTAAAGGGCGTTATCAGCAAAGACACTATGGTGACCAGAAATGTAACTGTCATATGGTAGCACTGCTGAGACAGTTATGCCCCACGAGCCGGTCTTTGACGAGTAAACACATGCGCGGGCCGAGTAGGTCGTAGAGGCGCGTACCAAAACGATTTTAAAAGGGCTTGAGCGACACGCACCATGCATGTGGCCCTTGTTGTCGGCCGTGCCCGTGCAAAGCACCGCGCCATTGATGTTAGCAACCACGTCGTTCCGACGGAACTCCCAAGGAACCGGTATGCGGTGCTGGTCGCCGGTAACGGGGTCGTACACGATGGCCTTCCCCTCTGTGTGGTTGATGATGAGGACGCGTCCATGGCGGCACCCGAGCAGAGCCCAGGAGCCGTAGCCTCGCAGGGAGAAGCGCTCTGAAGGAATGATGGGAGCGTCGGGAACCGAGCGGAAGAGAGCTTTCCCGCGCTGCTGCGTGAAGACGCCGAGGAGCGAGGGCTGCCGGTGGCGCGCACGGAACCGGCGGAGGAAACCGGGGTCGGAGGCGAGGCTTCGCCACTGCTTGCACACGTGAGACGCGCGCAGGAGGGAGGGTTTCGGAGGGCCGAGGCGGAGGAAGATCTCCCCAAGGACGTCGTCGCTGTGCAGTGGGAAGGCCGCCGGCATGGTGCGGCGATGCTGGCGGCGTGTGGTCGTCTCATCGCCATGCTCGCTCATCACGATTGACACACAGCACGTTGGCGGCTTGGTGCGCCGGCGCTGGTGTCCCGTCGTCTCCCCTCAATGCTCGCCTAGGGTGTGGGTCTGATCTGGGAATTGCAATCCATCACGGGCAGAAGAAGATAAAGGGCGACTGGTTGGGCTGCATGGGCCGTACGATTTGGTCCAGCAAAATTAAACGCTTCCTAAACCATCAATCGATTATCTACTCTTCTACTACCTCGCAAAGTTTTCTGGTGTTGGAACTTTGAAAAACATGGCAACTTCTCGGTCAAGTCAGCCTACAGGACGCTTGTTTCCACGAGGCAACGAAGAGAAGCATGGCTGGAAGGGAGAGCGGGCTCTTCTAGTAAGAGCACATTCTTTGCCAACCGAGGATGTAAGAGCACATGGACATATGACCGACAACATTTTATGTGGTTTATGTGGCGCACCGGATTCTTGGAGGCACTCACTGGTTAACTGCACCTCTTCGAGATATGTACATGGGCCCTTGCTGGTGAGGAGCTCGTAGAGAAGGTCACGACAACGACAGAACCCAATGCTAAACAGTGGTTGTTCTCTCTTCGAGATTCACTGTCGCATGATCTTTTTGTGCGGTTATCAATTACCCTCTGGGCCATATGGACATCAAGACGTAAGGCAATCCATGAAGGTATCTTTTAGACACCTCTTACGGTCCATGCAATCATTAATCGGTTCATAGTTGATCTAGATGTACTGAAAGTGGACACGCCAGCACCCGAACGGTCGTATAGTCGGTTGCTCACACTCACCTGAGGGAGTCCCCTGTTGGCTATGCCAAAATTCACATGGACGCAGGCGTAAGGAAAGGAAGAGGTGGATCAGCTGCGGCCGTGTGTAGAGATCGAGATGGCAACTACTTGGGAAGTTGTTTGCTGGTCATCGATTGGGGTTGACGACCCAACATCCTTGGAGGTTATTGCATTATCGGGAAGCACTTGCCTTAGCGGAGGATCTACTTTGACAAAGCTTTGTCATTGCATCTGATTCGAAACAAGCAGTAGTTGATATTACTGGTGGTAGTCGAGGTAGATATGGAGCTATTGTGAGCGAAATTAAACTTAAAGCTTCTCAGTTTTCTTGTAGTTTTATTTTTGAAGGTCGTGTTGTCAACACTGAAGCACATAGTCTAGCCAAGTTTTCTTTGAACATGGATCCGGGGCGCCACGTCTAGTTGGGCCAACCCCATGACACTTGTTGTATTCCACTCTTTGTGGTTTTTGATGAATAAACTTGGTTTTACCCCTAAAAAAACTTCGCATTTTTTTATTTTACATTCAATGGATACGTACGTGGAAGCCATTTTATCCATCCCTTTATGCACAAGACGGTTAGATGATTATTGGTCCTGGGTGATGGAGATGAATGGGGTAATGGAGCGTTTTCCATAAAAACGGCGTGCCGGATGCTTGTGGCCACAAAGCTGCATCGGGAGGCATGGCTTGAGAGCATGCACACACTGTCACACTTCAAACATTGCTGCGGGATAATATGATATTGTTAGTCGATTAGGATTTAGCATAAAGTAACATGTTTGGTCTAATGTAACATCATCAAATAGAACTAATGAACTCCATCTGGTTATTCAGTCATTAGTACATGAAACAAAATAAAGTAATATAAATGGCACCAAAAGGTTCATTATCAAATGCAATAGAGGTTAGAGTAAGAGCAAGTAGCGAGCAACCACCGGACACCAAGTTGAAATGTACCACGCGAGATTCTGTCCTTATATAGACAGCTTGAAGGAAAAAAAAACATGTGTTCCTTATCCAACTTTACTGTACTAATTAATGTTACAAAGGAAGGATGAAAATGGAAGTGAAGTAAAAAAATCATCGGTTTAGTTACAAGATTTACCTTCAAATTATGCAAATGAGATGTTTCTTCTTTGATGGTTGGCCAACTATGGATGGCAAAACATAATAAACAGATCTGAATTACTTCCATTTCACAAATGAACATACATAAAGGATATGGATGCAAGCACAATCTTTTTTACAGGAAAATGTTGTAAAAAAGAACATGAGATTAATGCTATGTAATATAATTTTGCAAAATATGAAGGATAATGACGAATTTGTGCCTTTGTGACCCTTCAGAAATCTAGGCTGTGTTCGGATGTCTGAATTAGACCCTTCAAATTGGATATGGTATTGACTACCTGCCAATTCAGACGTTCGGATGTATACCGAATCAAGCGAACCGAAACGGGCCAGATACAGAGCCGAATTAGCCTCCACCCACGCAGCCCGCCTGCGCTACGGAGGCTCGAGCCTCCGATTTGGGTTGAATTGGCCAAGTCCCACAAAACACAACGTTTCGAGACAGGTCTCGCTCACGCCCTGCCTTTCCTAGTTCCTACCCGCGTCCGCGTGGGACACAAGCCCCAGCCGCCCGCGGCGCAGGTATGGATCCCCATGGCATGGCCCTCCTCCCCCCTCCTCTCTCCGATGGCGGTGGAGCTTCAAGCTCTCGCGGCTGCTGCCCCTTTCCCTCCCTCGCGAAGCTCCTTCCTCTGCCGCATGAGGCAGCGCCGCTACTACATCTGGCCAGCGTAACCCCTCCATTCCAGCCATCCTACTGGCCGGCGCGCCTTCCATCTCGGCCATCTCGCTGGCTGGCACAACCCCTCCACCGTCTGTCATCTTCTTCCCCTTCTCCTCTGCCATCTTCTTCCCCCTCCTCTTCCATCTTCTTCTTCCCCTTCCCTGGATCCCTTCTTTCTCTTTCTTTCCTTACCCAGCCAAGTTTCTCCTCTTCCCTAGTTCTGTTCTTCCCCTTATGTCCATGTTCCTATGAATTTACTAACCACCTGTTCATTTTTTGCAGGTGTTGCTGATAAGGGGAAGAACATGGTTATATGACTGTAGATTGTGTGCTAGTCATATAGATTGAATAATGCATGGTTATGTGAATAATGCATGGTTATGTGACTATAGTTTGTGTATGAAATGTAGTTGTACCATGTCTCATCTGCTTCCGTTACCAAAAAAAACAGAAGACGAAAAAGAAAAAATATGCCTTGGCTTAATTATTGTTGTTGTTAGAGATTTATTGTTATTTCTATTAATGTGTGAATATTGTTTGGTGTCTCGTTCATTTCTACACTATCTGTTCATTCTTATTGCTATATAATCATTCAATTATACTCACACATTGCACAGATCTTAATTTGATGCATAAAACACAAAGCATATGTAATTCCATAATTTTTCATACGAACATGATTTGGTAGTGTGGTTCCATGGCCCAATTTCATGAGCATCCGAACATGTGAATTCATATTCATGTACATTACAATTTCCTCCCCGAATTTGAATTGAAACCAATACAATACAGAGGTCTCCAATATAAACATACGAGCACAACGGTAGTAGTTTTTCAAGTGCAAGAGACAAAAGCGTATTTTGTTTCACGAAAAAAGACTACTAAATGTACTTTTCCAAAGTGACGGAGTCGAATACTGCAGATCTCGGATAGGGGGTCCCGAGCTGGTAATCTTGGCATGTTGGTAACGGGAAACATGGGGTACACAATGTTTCCTCGGGTCCAAGCCCTCTCGAAGAGGTAAAACCCTATGCCCTGCTTTGTTGTATTGATTGTGGATGAGATACAGAGTATAGGTTGTTCTACCTCGAGATCGTGTATTAATGAGTTAGCCTCTACGACCTAAACCCCTTGCTTTATATAGATACAGGGGTACCAAGAGTTACACAAAGGTCAGTTACATCTGAGGATAAACATGTCGAAGATTGCATTCGTGCCTTGGAGTATGCACCAAGTCTTCAAAATATTTCATCTCGATTACTCCAGGGGGCCTAACGAACGTGGCCCACTGGTTGGTAATTTGGAGGTCCTCGGCCTGGCCCACGTCTTATGGGATCCAACGTGATTGTTACCCCCTAACCCAGGACATCATCACAAAGGACAACATACCACATTTGCAGATGAAGGGTCTCAATTTTCATTTGGATATTAGTTACTACCAGTTCAGGCTGATTTGTCATATGCTTTTACATTAACTGTATGTATGGACTCAACATTAAGGCAAACTCCATGTAAAATCACCTTATTGCATCACTGCACATGAGCAGCCAGATTCCAAATTAAGATTAAAACAATATCATTACTTAGAGAATTGCATGATGATACGTCTCCAACGTATCTATAATTTTTGCTTGTTCCATGCTGTTATAATATCATTCTTGGATGTTTTACAATCACTTTATAGCAACTTTATATCATTTTTTGGGACTAACCTATTGACATAGTGCCAAAGTGCCAGTTGCTGTTTTTGCTTGTTTTTTTTACTTCGCAGAATATCAGTACCAAACGGAGTCCAATCGCAATGAAACTTTTTGGAGATTTTTTTTGGACCAGAAGACACCCACTGGGCCAAAGAAGGGCCAGAGAGGTGGGCTGTGGAGGGCACAACTCATCAGGGCACCCCGGCGCGCCCTAATGGGTTGTGTCCTCCACGGGGCCCCTCTCCACCGCCTCTGACGCCTATAAATACCCAAATATTCAGAAAACCCTAGGGGAGTCGACGAAAAACACATCCAGTCGCCGCAAGTTCCAGAACCTCGAGATCCAATCTAACACCATCATAGAGGGGTTCATCTTCTTCATAGGTGCCTCTCCGATGATGCGTGAGTAGTCCACCATAGACCTACGGGTTCGTAGGCAGTAGCTAGATGGCTTCCTCTATCTCTTTTGATTCTCAATACAATGGTCTCTTGGAGATCTATTTGATGTAAACTTTTGCGGTGTGTTTGTTGGGATCCGATGAATTTTGAGTTCATGATCAGTTTCTATCCATGAATATTATTTGAGTCTTCTTTGATCTCTTATATGCATGATTACTTATAGCCTCGTATTTCTTCTTCGAATCTTTGGTTTAGTTAGGCCGACTAGATCGATTTTTCTTGCCATGGGAAGAGGTGCTTTGTGATGGGTTCGATCTTGCGGTGTCCTTTCCCAGTGACAGAAGGGGCAGCAAGGCATGCATGTATCATTGCCATTAAGGATAACAAGATGGGGTCTATTCCTACATGAATAGATCTTGTCTACATCATGTCATCGTTCTTATTGCATTACTCCATTTTTCCATGAACTTAATACACTAGATGCATGCTGGATAGCGGTCGATGTGTGGAGTAATAGTGGTAGATGCAGGCAGGAGTCGGTCTACTTATCTTGGATGTGATGCCTATATAATGATCATCGCCTTGGATATCGTCATGATTATTTGATCTTCTATCAATTGCCCAACAGTAATTTGTTCACCCACCGTGTGCTATACTCATGAGAGAAGCCACTAGTGAAACCTACGGCCCCCGGGTCTACTTTTCCAACATATTGCTTTCCGGTCTGTCTTTTTGCCTCTCTCTTTTTTAGATCTATTATTCCAAAAAAACCAAAAATATATTTCTACACTTTTTATTTGCTCTTTTTATTTTGTGTTCTCGAGAGATCTATCTCTCCAATCTATCACTACCTAATCTATCTTTTTACCGTAGAGAGATTGACAACCTCTCTTTCGCGTCGGGTTGCAAGTATTTGTTAATTGTGTGCAGGTGCTGCTTATTAGGTGGTGGTGATCCTCCTACTGGTTCGATACCTTGGTTTCATAACTGAGGGAAATACTTACCGTCGTTGTGCTGCATCATCCCTTCCTCTTTGGGGAAATACCGCCGCAGTCTCAAGCCACGTCAAAGGAATTTCTGGTGTCGTTGCCGGGGAGGAAGCGGTCTCTTCTACATGCCAATATCTGGCGCCGAGGAGACACCATCATCATCTACCAGGTTCCTAATCACAAATCTCATCTCCTTGCAATTACATTATTTTCCATTTGCCTCTCGTTTTCCTCTCCCCCACTTCACCAATTTGTCGTTTTATTCGCCCTCTTTTTCGTTTGCCTTTTTCTTGTCAGATCTCTTGCTTGCTTGCAATCTTGTTTGCGTAGTCATGATGCCTCAACGGAAGTATTATGATGTTCCTTTCCCCAATATTTTGCTTGAAATTGAGAAAAGTACTAAGGAGTATATGACTACACAATTTGAGCATAACAAATATTTTACCGACGAGCTTAGAGAACACTCTACCGTACTAGATGCCATAACAAAGCAACTTGATGATATTAGTAGAGAAGTTTGTAATCTCCAATCTAAGTATGCTCATGCTGAAAATCTGCTTGGTAAAATCTCCGATGCACAAGCCACTTTAATAAATCAAATGGTTGCCAAACCGATCTCTCTAAAGGATAAAAATGATGACAATCTTAAAGTGATTGGTGTTTCTTCTATTGATTCCTTGTTTAGTAATATTAAGATTTATGATAAAGGGACTGAAGTAGAGTCAACTTTAGCTAGAAGGCGTCCCAATAATTTGGAGGGTGAAAATCTTGATGAAAATTTTGATGAAAGTGGGTTTGAAGAGGTCAAAACTTTAACTAGTGATGTGCCCACTATTTTGGATTGCAAAGACTTTAATTATGATAGTTGCTCTTTGATTGAATGTATTTCTTTGCTGCAATCCATGTTGAATTCACCCCATGCTTATGAGAAAAATAAAGCTTTTACTAAACATATCGTTGATGCCATGATGAAATCTTTTGAAGAAAAGTTGGAGTTGGAAATTTCTATTCCCAGAAAATTACATGATGAGTGGGAACCTACCATTAAGGTCAAGATTAAAAATTATGAGTGCTTTGCTTTATGTGATTTGGGTGCTAGTGTTTCCACGATTCCGAAATCTTTATGTGATGTGCTTCGTCTCACCAATATTGAAGAATGTTCCCTTAATTTGCACTTGGCGGATTCTACTATTAAAAAGCCTTTGGGAAGAATTAATGATGTTCTTATTCTTGCAAATAGGAACTATGTGCCCATAGATTTTATTGTTCTTGATATTGATTGCAATCCGCCTTGTCCCATTATACTTGGTAGACCGTTCTTACGCACTATAGGTACCGTGATTGATATGAAAGAGGGCAATGTTAGATTTAAGTTTCCACTAAGAAAGGGTATGGAAGACTTCCCTAGAACAAGAATTAAGCCACCATATGAATCAATCATGAGGGCATCCTATGGATCCAAAACCAAAGATGACAATACTTGAATCTATGCGTTATGCCTAGCTAGGGGCGTAAAACGATAGCGCTTGTTGGGAGGCAACCCAATGAATAAATTTATTTTTGCTTTTTCCTTTCTGTTTTTGAGTGTTGACACAATTATGCCTCTGTTATGATTGTGTTTTTATGTTTTATTTAGTGTTTGTGCCAAGTAGAGCCTTTAGGATGATTCATAAGATGAGTAGAAGCGATGCTGAATCTGAAACAGAAACTTTGCCTCCAGTGTTCTAATTTTCATTTTTTACTGGAAAGTGATATTGAGCTGAAATTTTAACACAGTGTTTCTATACAAATTATTTACGTTGTCCTGGTGTTTCAGAATTTTTAGAGTTACATAAGTATGGTTAGAGTACATATTACTACAGACTGTTCTGTTTAAGACAGATTCTGTTTTCGTTGCATTGTGTGCTTGTTTTGATGAATCTATGGGTTGTATTGAAGGGTATGAGCCATGGTAAAGTTAAAATACAGTAGGTATAATGCAATAATAAAATATGAATGGGTTTGCAACAGCACCTAAAGTAGTGATTTGCTTTATTATACTAACGGATCGCACGAAGATTTTGTTGAGTTTTGTGTGATTGAAGTTTTCAAGTTTTGGGTGAGATCACGATGGATGAAGGAATAAGGAGTGAAAAGAGCCTAAGATTGGGGATTCTACAGCACCCCCAAGATATATCCAAAGAGAAACAAGTAACTAATATTGGGGATGCCCCTGAGTGGCATCCCCTCTTTCTTCTAACGACCATCGGTATTTTACTTGGAGCTATATTTTTATTCGTCACATATCATGAGTTTTGCTTGGAGCGTCTTGTATCATTTGAGTCTTTGCTTGCTTTGCTTGTTAGTTTTTCATTTGTATCCTTGCTGGACACACCTATTTGAGAAAGCCAAAATTATGCTATCATTTGTTAGAATCGCTCTATATGCTTCACTCAAACTTTTTGAGCTATAGAATTGTCCTAGTGCTTCACTTATATATTTTTGAGCACGGTGTGCTTGGAAACTTTTGAAGAAATACTCTCATGCTTCACTTAGATTATTTTGAGAGTTAGTAAATTTTGAAGAAATCCTCTCATGCTTCACTTATACTATTTTGAGAGATGAAATCTTTATGCTCATGTGCTTCACTTAAATTTGTTTGAGCTTGTTAAAAAGCAATGGCAATATATGAAACTAGTCCCAAAGTGATAGATATCCAAGGAGGATATAATAAAAACTTTCATGAAGATCATTGGACAAATTAAACTTGATTCCTTGTAATAGTTTTGAGACATGATGATAGTAATATGTGAGTCATGTTAGTGAGTAATTATGCTTTAGTAGGAATATTGGTGTTAAGGTTTGTGATTCCCTATGCATGCACGAAAGTCAATAGTTATGCAATGAAGTTACATCCTACTTATGGTGCATTATTTGGTGTTAGTTATGCTCAATGCTCGCTTATGTGAATTTTCATTTCTTGGTTGGCTGCTTCTCAATCTATTTGCTGGCCTTCATTTGTACTAAGTAGAAATACAACTTGTGCATCCAAAATCCTTAAACCAAGTTTTGCCTTATGAGTCCACCATACCTACCTATATGCGGTATTTCCATGCCGTTCCAAGAAAATTTGTATTGCCATCTCTAAATTTCAAAATAAATTTTCTCTTTTATGTGCTCGTACCGCGCATGAAACGGTAGGGAGTGTCCAATATTTTTTCATGCTAGATGTGTTATTCTCAAGATGAGTGTTTATTCACTTGTCATTGCACGAGAGTACGGCGGTAATAGGGATGCCCATTCCCGAAATGAAAAAACAAAAAATATTTACTTTATGTTGTCAAATAATAAATTCCTTGGAAATGTTGGGGAACGCTGCATGGGAAACAAAAATTTTCCTACGTGCACACAAGATCTATCCATGATGATGAGCATCTATGAGAGGGAGAGTGAATCTACATACCCTTGTAGATCGCTAAGCGGAAGCGTTAAGAAACGCGGTTGATGTAGTCGAACGTCTCCGCGATCCAAATCGCAAGTCGTCCCTCGATCCGATCACGAACTAGTGCCGAACGGACGGTACCTCCGCGTTCAACACACGTACGGCTTGATGACGCCTTCACCTCCTCGATCCAGCGAGCGATGATGAAGTAGTAGATGAGTTCCGGCAGCACGACGGCGTGGTGATGGTGGTGAGGAACAATCTCTGCAGGGCTTCGCCAAGCACTACGGAGATTATGACGGGAGGAACTAGAGGGTTAGGGTTGCCGGCACACGGCTTGGGAAATCTTAATGTGTCCCGTGTGCTAGCCCTTCCCCTCTATTTATATGTTGAGCCTTGGGGTCTAAACTTGGAGTAAAAGCCTCCTCCAGGTCGGTTTTGCCCGCACAAGGTCGGTTTGGCCCGCGGGGAAAGAGTCCAACTCGGATCCCAGCAGTCCCGCGTACAAGCGGTAGTACCGCTCATGAGCGGTAGTACCGCTTCACAGCGGTAGTACCGCTTACGCGGTAGTACTGCCTTACCAGCGGTAGTACCGCTTAAGGCAGCAGCAAAACTTCCTTTTGCACTTTCCAATACCTCGTGGGCTTTACCCCTTTGGCCTATATAAAGTGTTGCTGCACCCGAACACTTCGGTAAACATCCGGAACCCCTTCTGGTGAATTCCGGAACCCTTCCGGAGATCAAAACACTATTATCACATATATCAATCTTTACCTCCGGACTCTTCCGGAGACCCTCGTCATGTCCGGGATCTTATCCGGGACTCCGAACAACCTTCGGTCACCAACACAATAACTCAACTATACTAACCGTCACCAAACATTAAGTGTGTAGACCCTGCGGGTTCGAGAACTATGTAGACATGACCGAGACACCTCTACGATCAATAACCAATAGCGGGACCTGGATGCCCATATTGGCTCCTACATATTCTACGAAGATCTTTATCGGTCGAACCTCTATGTCAAGGATTCAGTTAATCCCGTATGTTGTTCCCTTTGTTCTTCGGTGTGTTACTTGCCCGAGATTCGATCGTCGGTATCTCTATACCTAGTTCAATCCCGTTACCGGCAAGTCTCTTTACTCGTTCCGTAATACAAGATCTCGTGGCTAACACTTTAGTCACATTGCTTGCAAGGCTCATTGTGATGTTGTATTACCGAGTGGGCCCTGAGATACCTCCCCGTCACACGGAGTAACAAATCCCAGTCTTGATCCATGCCAACCCAACAGACATCCTCGGAGATACCTGTAGAGCACCTTTATAGTCACCCAGTTACGTTGCGACGTTTGATACACACAAGGTACTCCTCCGATGTCAGGGAGTTGTATGATCTCATGGTCATAGGAACAGATACTTGACATGCAGAAAACAATAGCAATAAACTGACACAATCATATGCTACGTTTATAGTTTGGGTCTTGTCCATCACATCATTCTCCTAATGATGTGATCCCGTTATCAAATGACATCTCATGTCCATGGCTAGGAAACCTTCACCATCTTTTGATCAACGAGCTAGTCAACTAGAGGCTTACTAGGGACACAGTGTTTTCTACGTACCCACACATGTATTTGAGTTTCCAATCAATACAATTATAGCATGGATAATAAACGATTATCATGAACAAGGAAATATAATAATAACTAATTTATTATTGCCTCTAGGGCATATTTCCAACAGTCTCCCACTTGCACTAGAGTCAATAATCTAGTTCACATCACTATGTGATTTACATTATAATGAATCGAACACCCATGCAGTTCTGGTGTTGTTCATGTTTAGCCCTTGGAAGAGGTTTAGTCAACGGATCTGCAACATTTAGATCCGTGTGTACTTTGCAAATATTTATGTCGTCCTCCTTGATGTAATCGCGGATGGAATTGAAGCATCGCTTTATGTGTCTGGTCCTCTTGTGAAATCTTGGTTCCTTGGCTAGAGCAATGGCACCAGTATTATCACAAAACAGAGTCATTGGGTTAAGCGCACTAGGCACTACTCCAAGATCTGTCATGAACTCCTTCATCCAGACACCTTCCTTCGCCGCCTCCGAGGCAGCGATGTACTCCGCTTCGCATGTTGAATCAGCTACCACGCTTTGCTTGGAACTGCACCAGCTAACCGCACCCCATTAAGAATAAATACGTATCCGGTTTGTGATTTAGAGTCATCCGGATCAGTGTCAAAGCTTGCATCGACGTAACCCTTTACGACGAGCTCTTGATCACCTCCATAAACGAGAAACATGTCCTTAGTCCTTTTCAGGTACTTCAGGATATTCTTGACCGCCGTCCAGTGTTCCATTCCTGGATCACTTTGAAACCTTCCGACCATACTTACGGCAAGGCTGACATCGGATCTTGTGCACAGCATTGCATACATGATAGAGCCTATGGCTGAAGCATAGGGGATGACACTCATCTTTTCTCTATCTTCTGCAGTCACTGGGCATTGAGTCTTACTCAACTTCACACCTTGCAATACAGGCAAGAACCCCTTGTTGGATTGATCCATTTTGAACTTCTTCAAAACTTTGTCAAGGTATGTGCTTTGTGAAAGTCCTATTAAGCGTCTCGATCTATCTCTATAGATCTTGATGCCTAATATGAAAGCAGCTTCTCCTAGGTCCTTCATTGAAAAACTCTTGTTCAAGTATTCCTTCACGCTTTCCAACATTTCTATATTGTTTCCAGTCAGTAATATGTCATCCACATATAATATTAGAAACGCTATAGAGCTCCCACTCACTTTCTTGTAAATACAAGCTTCTCCGTAAACTTGTATAAACTCGAACGCTTTGATCACCTCATCAAAGCGAAGATTCCAACTCCGAGATGCTTGCACCAGTCCATAATTGGATCGCTGGAGTTTGCAAACTTTGTCAGCATTCTCTGGATCGACAAAACCTTCTGGTTGCATCATATACAACTCTTCCTTAAGGAAACCGTTAAGGAACGCTGTTTTGACATCCATCTGCCAAATTTCATAATCGAAAAAGGCAGCTATTGCTAACATAATTCTGATGGACTTAAGCATAGCTACGGGTGAGAAGGTCTCATCGTAGTCAACTCCTTGAACTTGTGAAAAACCCTTTGCCACAAGTCGAGCTTTATAGACGGTGACATTACCGTCTGCGTCCGTCTTCCTCTTAAAGATCCATTTGTTCTGAATGGCCGTACGCCCTTCAGGTAATACTTCCAAAGTCCACACTTTGTTTTCATACATGGATCCCATCTCGGATTTCATGGCCTCTAACCACTTCTCGGAATCCGGGCCCATCATCGCTTCTCCATAGCTCGTAGGTTCATCGTTGTCCAACAACATGACCTCTAAGACAGGGTTGCCGTACCACTCAGGAGCAGTACGCGTCCTTGTCGACCTACGAGGTTCGATAGCAACTTGATCCAAAGCTTCATGATCATCATCATTAACTTCCTCTTCAACTGATGCAGGCTCTACAGAAACATCTTTCTGCGCTGCGCTACTCTCAGGTTGAAGTAAAGGTTCAACAACCTCATCAAGTTCTATCTTCCTCCCACTCAATTCTTTCGAGAGAAACTCTTTCTCAAGAAACGTTCCGTTTTTAGCGACAAACACTTTGCCTTCGGATCTAAGGTAGAAGGTATACCCAACTTTCTCTTTTGGGTATCCTATGAAGACGCATTTCTCCGCTTTGGGTTCCAGCTTTTCAGGCTGAAGCTTTTTGACATAAGCATCACATCCCCAAACTTTAAGAAACGACAGCTTTGGCTTCTTGCCAAACCAAAGTTCATATGGCGTTGTCTCAACGGATTTCGATGGTGCCCTATTTAAAGTGAATGCAGCTGTCTCTTAATGCATAACCCCAAAACGATAGTGGCAAATCGGCAAGAGACATCATAGATCGCACCATATCCAATAAGGTTTGATTACGACGTTCGGACACACCATTACGCTGTGGTGTTCCAGGCGGTGTTAGTTGTGAAACAATTCCACATTGTCTTAAGTGACTGCCAAACTCATAACTCAGATATTCTCCTCCTCGATCAGATCGTAGGAATTTAATCTTCTTGCTACGATGATTCTCAACTTCACTCTGAAATTGTTTGAACTTTTCAAATGTTTCAGACATGTGTTTCATTAAGTAAATATACCCATATCTACTTAAGTCATCAGTGAAGGTGAGAAAGTAACGATAACCACCGCGCGCCTCAATGCTCATCGGACCGCACACATCAGTATGTATGATTTCCAATAAGTCACTTGCCCGTTCCATTGTTCCAGAGAACGGCGTTTTAGTCATCTTGTCCATGAGGCATGGCTCACATGTGTCAAGTGATTCAAAATCAAGTGACTCCAAAAGTCCATCAGCATGGAGCTTCCTCATGCGTTTTACGCCAATATGACCTAAACGGCAATGCCACAAGAAAGTGGTATTATCATTATCAATTCTACATCTTTTGGCATCAATGTTATGAACATGTGTATCATTACTATCGAGATTCAATAAGAATAAACCCCTCACATCGGGTGCATGACCATAAAAGATATTACTCATATAAATAGAACAACCATTATTCTCTGATTTAAATGAGTAACCGTCTCGCAATAAACAAGATCTAGATATAATGTTCATGCTTAACGCAGGCACTAAATAACAATTATTCAGGTTCATCACTAATCCCGATGGTAATCGAAGAGCGAGCGTGCCGACGGCGATCACATCAACCTTGGAACCATTTCCCACGCGCATCGTCACTTCGTCCTTTGCCAGCCTCCGTCTATTCCGCAGTTCCTGTTTTGAGTTGCAAATATGAGCAACCGCACCGGTATCAAATACCCAGGCACTACAACGAGAGTTGGTAAGGTACACATCAATAACATGTATATCATATATACCTTGTTTGTTGTTGGCCGCCTTCTTGTCAGCCAAATACTTGGGGCAGTTCCGCTTCCAGTGTCCAGTTCCCTTGCAATGAAAGCACACAGTTTCTGGTTTGGGTCCAGCCTTGGGTTTTTTCACGAGAGGAGCAACTGCTTTGCCACTCTTCTTGGAGTTACCCTTCTTACCCTTGCCATTTTTCTTGAAACTAGTGGTTTTATTGACCATCAACACTTGATGCTCCTTCTGAATTTCAGACTCAGCGGCTTTCAGCATCGCAAACAGCTCGGCGACTGACTTGTTTATCCCGTGCATGTTATAGTTCAACACGAAGCTCTTGTAGCTAGGTGGCAATGATTGAAGAACTCTGTCAGTGATAGCCTCTGGCGGAAGGGGCATCCCCAATTCAGCCAGACGGGTGGAGTACCTAGACATTCTGAGTACGTGATCACTGATAGACCCGTTCTCCTCCATCTTGCAAGCATAGAACTTATCGGAGATCTCATATCTCTCGATCCGGGCATTCTTCTGAAAGATAAACTTCAACTCCTGGAACATCTCATATGCTCCATGACGTTCAAAACGTCTTTGAAGTCCCGGTTCTAAGCCATACAATATTGCACATTGAACTATTGAGTAATCTTCAGAACGAGCCTGCCAGGCGTTCACAACGTCTAGAGACTCAACTGGAGCAGGTGGATCACCAAGCGGTGCATCAAGGACATAAGCCTTCTGGGAAGCCGTAAGGATAATCCTTAGATTACGGGCCCAGTCCACAAAGTTACTTCCATCATCTTTCAATTTAGCTTTCTCTAGGAACGCATTAAAATTCAGGGGTGCTACTGCGCGAGCCATGATCTACAACATAAATATAGCAAAGACAACTTAGACTATTGTTCAAGATAATGAGTTTAGTTAATCATATTACTTAAAAACTCCCACTCAAATTGACATCCCTCCGGTCATTCGAGTGTAACATGATCCAAATCCACCAACTCAAGTCCGATCATCACGTGAGTTGAGGTGGTTTCAATGGTGAACATCTTCATGTTGATCATATCTACTATATGACTCATGTTCGACCTTTCGGTCTCTTGTGTTCCGAGGCCATGTCTGTACATGCTAGGCTCGTCAAGTTTAACCCGAGTGTTCCGCATGTGCAACACTGGCTTGCACCCGTTGTATGTGAACGTAGAGTCTATCACACCCGATCATCACGTGGTGTCTCGAAACGACGAACTTTCGCAACGGTGCACACTCGGGGAGAACACAATTTATCTGAAATTTAAGTGAGGGATCACCTTATAATGCTACCGTCGTCCTAAGCAAAATAAGATGCATAAAAGGATTAACATCACATGCAAATCATAAGTGACATGATATGGCCATGAACTTGTGCTTTTGATCTCCATCTCCAAAGCACCGGCATGATCTCCATCGTCACCGACATGACAGCATGATCTCCATCATCTTGATCTCCATCAACGTGTCGCCATAAGGTTGTCGCGCCGACTGTTGCTTCCACGACTATTGCTAACTCATAGCGATAAAGTAAAGCAAAACGGCGAAAATAATTAAACACAACTCTATGGCTCCTGCCAGTTGCCGTACTCATCGACATGCAAGTCGTGATATTCTATACAACACATGATCATCTCATACATCAAATATATCTCATCATGTAATTGGCCATATCACATCACAACATACCCTGCAAAAACAAGTTAGACGTCCTCTAATTGTTGTTGCAAGTTTTACGTGGCTGCTACGGGTTTGCAAGAACCGTTCTTACCTACGCAAAACCACAACGTGGTGTAGTGATTGCTTTTTGATCTTCTAAAAGAACCCTCTTCATTGAAATCGATTCAACTAAAGTGAGAGAGATAGACACCCGCTAGCCATCTTTATGCAACGAAGTTACATGTCAGTTGAAGGAACCGGTCTCTCGTAAGCGTACGAGTAATGTTGGTCCGGGCCGCTTCATCTCACAATACCGCCGAATCAAGTATCAACTAGTAACGGCAAGCAATATGTATACACCCACGCCCACAACTCGTTTGTGTTCTACTCGAGATCTCATCTACGCATAGACCTGGCTCATGATGCCATTGTTGGGGAACGCTGCATGGGAAAAAAAAATTTCCTACGCGCACACAAGATCTATCCATGGTGATGAGCATCTACGAGAGGGAGAGTGAATCTACATACCCTTGTAGATCGCTAAGCGGAAGCGTTAAGAAACGCGATTGAGGTAGTCGAACGTCTCCGCGATCCAAATCGCAAGTCGTCCCTCGATCCGATCACGAACTAGTGCCGAACGGACGGCACCTCCGCGTTCAACACACATACGGCTTGATGACGCCTTCACCTCCTCGATCCAGCGAGCGATGATGAAGTAGTAGATGAGTTCCGGCAGCACGACGGCGTGGTGATGGTGGTGAGGAACAATCTCTGCAGGGCTTCGCCAAGCACTACGGAGATTATGACGGGAGGAACTAGAGGGTTAGGGTTGCCGGCACACGGCTTGGGAAATCTTAATGTGTCCCGTGTCCTAGCCCTTCCCCTCTATTTATATGTTGAGCCTTGGGGTCTAAACTTGGAGTAAAAGCCTCCTCCAGGTCGGTTTTGCCCGCACAAGGTCGGTTTGGCCCGCAGGGAAAGAGTCCAACTCGGATCCCAGCAGTCCCGCGTACAAGCGGTAGTACCGCTCACGAGCGGTAGTACCGCTTCACAGCGGTAGTACCGCTTACGCGGTAGTACTGCCTTACCAGCGGTAGTACCGCTTAAGGCAGCAGCAAAACTTCCTTTTGCACTTTCCAATACCTCGTGGGCTTTACCCCTTTGGCCTATATAAAGTGTTGCTGCACCCGAACACTTCGGTAAACATCCGGAACCCCTTCCGGTGAATTCCGGAACCCTTCCGGAGATCAAAACACTATTATCACATATATCAATCTTTACCTCCGGACTCTTCCGGAGACCCTCGTCATGTCCGGGATCTTATCCGGGACTCCGAACAACCTTCGGTCACCAACAAAATAACTCAACTATACTAACCGTCACCAAACGTTAAGTGTGTAGACCCTGCGGGTTCGAGAACTATGTAGACATGACCGAGACACCTCTACGATCAATAACCAATAGCGGGACCTGGATGCCCATATTGGCTCCTACATATTCTACGAAGATCTTAATCGGTCGAACCTCTATGTCAAGGATTCAGTTAATCCCGTATGATGTTCCCTTTGTTCTTCGGTATGTTACTTGCCCGAGATTCGATCGTCGGTATCTCTATACCTAGTTCAATCCCGTTACCGGCAAGTCTCTTTACTCGTTCCGTAATACAAGATCTCGTGGCTAACACTTTAGTCACATTGCTTGCAAGGCTCATTGTGATGTTGTATTACCGAGTGGGCCCTGAGATACCTCTCCGTCACACGGAGTAACAAATCCCAGTCTTGATCCATGCCAACCCAACAGACATCCTCGGAGATACCTGTAGAGCACCTTTATAGTCACCCAGTTACGTTGCGACGTTTGATACACACAAGGTACTCCTCCGATGTCAGGGAGTTGTATGATCTCATGGTCATAGGAACAGATACTTGACATGCAGAAAACAATAGCAATAAACTGACACGATCATATGCTACGTTTATAGTTTGGGTCTTGTCCATCACATCATTCTCCTAATGATGTGATCCCGTTATCAAATGACATCTCATGTCCATGGCTAGGAAACCTTCACCATCTTTTGATCAACGAGCTAGTCAACTAGAGGCTTACTAGGGACACAGTGTTGTCTATGTACCCACACATGTATTTGAGTTTCCAATCAATACAATTATAGCATGGATAATAAACGATTATCATGAACAAGGAAATATAATAATAACTAATTTATTATTGCCTCTAGGGCATATTTCCAACAGGAAAGTGTTGGTATGGAAGGCAACCGTGGATACGGCCAGCCATGGAAAGTGAAAGAATGGTGGAAAAAGGAATAAATTTTATTTTCTATTTGGGAACCGCCTATGATGTATCTAGCATGGAAAGTATTGTGAACTACTTTGTCGTTTTCGTTGACAGGAAAGGCATGCCACTGAAAATATTTTTCTCTTTCAATTTAAACTTTGAGCTCTGGCACCTCTACAAATCCCTACTTCCCTCTGCGAAGGGCCTATCTATTTACTTTATGCAATTTTTTCTTTTACCTTGAGTCTCCATCTTCTCTTATAAAGCACCAACTAGAGGGCACTATGATCGTACTTGAGCATTGGGTATAGCTAATATTTGAGTGTGCTTCATGAATGGATCAATGATTGAGCATGATGGGCTAGGGATAACTTTCTTTAGTGTTGATATTTTGAAAGACATGGTTGCTTGTTGGCATGCTTGAGTATTGAAGTCATTATGTTAAAACTAGACTATTGCATTGAATCATCTAAAATTCCAAATGTCCATGCTACAAAAGAAAAGAATGTGAGATGAACATGTTAGGCAGCATTCCACATCAAAAATTCTGTTTTTATCATTTACCTACTCGAGGACGAGTAGGAATTAAGCTTGGGGATGCTGATACGTCTCCAACGTATCTATAATTTTTGCTTGTTCCATGCTGTTATATTATCATTCTTGGATGTTTTACAATCACTTTATAGCAACTTTATATCATTTTTTGGGACTAACCTATTGACATAGTGCCAAAGTGCCAGTTGCTGTTTGTGCTTATTTTTTACTTCGCAGAATATCAGTACCAAACGGAGTCCAATCGCGACGAAACTTTTTGGAGATTTTTTTGGACCAGAAGACACCCAGTGGGCCAAAGAAGGGCTAGAGAGGTGGGCTGTGGAGAGCACTACCCACCAGGGCGCGCCAATGGGCCCCCGGCACGCCCTGATGGGTTGTGCCCAACACGGGGCCCCTCTCCACCGTCTCTGACGCCTATAAATACCCAAATATTCAGAAAACCCTAGGGGAGTCGACGAAAAACACATCCAGCCGCCGCAAGTTCCAGAACCTCGAGATCCAATCTAACACCATCACGGAGGGGTTCATCTTCTTCATAGGTGCCTCTCCGATGATGTGTGAGTAGTCCACCATAGACCTACGGGTCCGTAGGCAGTAGCTATATGGCTTCCTCTCTCTCTTTTGATTCTCAATACAATGGTCCCTTGGAGATCTATTTGATGTAAACTTTTGCGGTGTGTTTGTTGGGATCCGATGAATTTTGAGTTCATGATCAGTTGCTATCCATGAATATTATTTGAGTCTTCTTTGATCTCTTATATGCATGATTACTTATAGCCTCGTATTTCTTCTTCGAATCTTTGGTTTAGTTAGGCCGACTAGATCGATTTTTCTTGCCATGGGAAGAGGTGCTTTGTGATGGGTTCGATCTTGCGGTGTCCTTTCCCAGTGACAAAAGGTGCAGCAAGGCACGCATGCATCGTTGCCATTAAGGATAACAAGATGGGTTCTATTCCTACATGAATAGATCTTGTCTACATCATGTCATCGTTCTTATTGCATTACTCCGTTTTTCCATGAACTTAATACACTAGATGCATGCTGGATCGTGGTCGATGTGTGGAGTAATAGTGGTAGATTCAGGCAGGAGTCGGTCTTCTTATCTTGGACGTGATGCCTATATAATGATCATCGCCTTGGATATCGTCATGATTATTTGATCTTCTATCAATTGTCCAACAGTAATTTGTTCACCCACCATGTGCTATACTCATGAGAGAAGCCACTAGTGAAACCTACGGCCCCCGGGTCTATTTTTCTAACATATTGCTTTCCGATCTATCTTTTTGCCTCTTTTGTTTTCAGATCTATTATTCCAAAAAAACCAAAAATATATTGCTGCACTTTTTATTTGCTCTTTTTATTTTGTGTTCTTGAGAGATCTATCTCTCCAATCTATCACTACCTAATCTATCTTTTTACTGTATAGAGATTGACAACCTCTCTTTCGCATCGAGTTGCAAGTATTTGTTAATTGTGTGCTGGTGCTGCTTATTAGGTGGTGGTGATCCTCCTACTGGTTCGATACCTTGGTTTCATAACTGAGGGAAATACTTACCGTCGCTGTGCTGCATCATCCCTTCCTCTTTGCGGAAATACCGACGCAGTCTCAAGCCACGTCACATGCCCTGACTAAAAAGGAATGAACATAATCTACAAGATGTAAAACACAAGCAACAAATTTTGTGTGTAGTTTCTGTATAATATAATGAGTATAACATATGAAAGGAACAAAATGTGCTACTTAAACTGTTAACAACATACTTTAAATAATTAATTTGAGGGCATTCATATTCATATTTGTATAGTTAACAGAGGGAAAGATAGTTTCTGACATCACTAAAGAAAATGCAAAGTTTTTTTCCGAGAATGAAGAAAATGAAATGGTTGAAAATCCCTGAAGTAATCAATGGAACTTATTTTCTAAACTATGAACTAAGTACGATAACATAAGTACGATAATACGAAATCTTATCTCGATGGAGAAATGAAGAAAACAAATCGCAGGAGCACATGCTTTCAAGGTAGAATTAACCTGCACGCACGCCCTAGATTCAAAGGCTTGACAAAGACAATATCCAACACTACTATGTGAACCATCAGTCTTTTGAAGGATTTTGGGGCAAAACACCCAACTATTTTTACTCAGATCCAAGTGTAGATCAAAGAGAAAGTGCGGATCTACAACATGGTAGCAACATAATCATAATGGTATTATGCATGCATAGATCAATTTATCATAGTAGTTTTGATACTCCAGATGTAAACTTCAGGTGACCTTTCAATGAATAGGATAAGGAGCATACTTTTTTTTAAATGAAGGAAAAAAAATTGCCTCATCGATTAAGAAGACCGAAGTGTACCTCGGTTATCTCTTACCCGAGCCCTTTACTTGTGCACTTACTTTGTTATAGCATTCATGCTTCAAGTTATATATCTTGCTATCACTTAGTTGTTTATCTTGTTTAGCATAAATTTTTAGTGCACATTTTTTAGCCTAGTATATTTAGGTTTTGTGCTTAGTAAACTAAATCGTAGTTTTGTTTCGCATTTATTCAAGCCTACACCATAATTGTTTTAAAACGCCTATTCAACCCCCTCTAGACGACATCCATGTCCTTCCAAATAGTCACATGGGGATATGATTGGCATGTTGACCTACCAGTCTCGTTGCTACTTATCAGTGATGTTACATCACTAGGTAGTAAGTGAGTTGTGGATCTTGAATCAGTAGTAATCGATTATGAGAGATATTGATTTTAGTGGGAGCACACTCTAGTCAAAAAATTAATAGGAGTTGCATTAGTTTTGAACAATGTATAAATGAATTTGCATTATATGTTGTAGAATAATGGATCACATTTCCACCTTACCTGTTAATTGAACTTTATGGATTGATATTGTAATGTGAGAATTGTCCTCAAAGAATTGCGCAGAACACTATTGGGAAAAGACTTATAGGTGAACTGATATTAGTGGTGGTCGCACTCTAGCGTCTGCCACTGCTAATCTGAAATTTACTAGTGACGGGCGCAAAAAATTGTTCGGCACTGCTCTAGGCTTACTAATGGTAGGCATTAGTTTGTGCCCGTCACTGATAACACCTGTCCAGATTTGTTATCAGCGGCGGACACAAAACCGTGCCCGCCACTGCTATTTGAGTTACTAGTGGTGGGCAGCAATACGTGCCCGCCACTAGATTTTTTGGTCTCACGGTTAATCTGTCCAAAAATACCAGTGGCGGGCATCAATATGTGTCTGCCACTGGTAACTCAAGTAGCAGTGGCCGCGCGATTTTGCGCCTGCCACTAGTATTTTTTTTCTACTCGTGAGTGCTAACTTTTTCCTATCAGTGGCGGACGCATATTTTGCGCCCGCCGATCGTATTTTTCTGCCATTTTTTTGTAATGCAATGCTTTGAGTGTTTTAGGTTTAGTCTTACGGCCATTTTTTTATATTAAAGTTACATCATTTAAAATTTCATGTAAAATTTGGCCATTTTTAATATAAATTAGCTATTTTTAGCACATTAAACAGATTTTTAGGTATTTTGTGGAGGTAAATCAACTTAAAGATGTAAATATAGCAGACAGACCCGAAACAATGCCGAATTTTGGCATGTCACATGTAATAGTGTATGTTGAGTGTGGAAAAAGTTTGAACACTAACTGAAAAAGGAGCAAGCACTTCACATGCAAACTGGTATGTTTCAAATGTTTAAAAATGCATTTAATTGCCCGAAACAATTGATTCAGGCGCAAATAGGCTCTCATTTTACAGAAATTATTTTGGTAGTTATGATTTGTTTTCACACTTTGCCAAGAGATCTAACATAATTAGCTGTCAAATCGTTGCCGTATTTCACTTTTTTGGTCACCGTCATTCTAGGTGACTACACTTTCACTCAAACACAACACCACACCAAGTCCTAGGACACCTAAACACCATGACAACGTCCTCATGAGGGGGGAGCGGAGCAAAGCGTCACCGTTGTCGAGTTCAGAGCGGGCAAGGGTCTTCATCTGAAAACCCGACACGGAGAACCACAATGACGTCCTCAAGAGGAGAGCCGCGCACATTGGTGTCACTTGCATCGACGCCAACGTGTGGAGCTTGCACTCGACATCTCACTCGTGCTAGGGAGACATCCATGGCAACTGTGACAAGCACATACCTCCAAACCCAGATCTGCACGTCGCCACCGCGAATGATAGAGAATAAGACCAAGCGACCCACCGCTACACCCCTCGCCGCCCACACGACCAAGGGGAATAGCCACCGCCGATGCCAAAATGTCCGTCGGAGAGTCAACCATGCGAACCACTATCTGCGGCCTCTGCATCGGCATACATGCCTCAAGACACCGCCAACCACACATTTCACAACACACCAACCCTAGCAGGAAGGGCAGAAGGCACCTCCTTCCAGTCCTAGCTCAGCATCAGCCACCGAGTCTGGGTTCATGCCTCCATGGTAGGAAGCATCAGCGCTTGTGTCCCCAACCCGTCTCGGTGGACCGGCGGGGATATGACCCCGTGGATGCCGATGTTCGTTGCCCAACAATCCCCGACCATAACCCACTGGCCTTGGCCCACGCAAGCTCCACATCCGAGGCCATCGGCGCTAATCCATCAGACAATGCTCCACCGCGGACCGCAGCACCGGCGCGAGGCCACCGCACTCGTGAAAGACCTCCACCTTGCCTCCATGGACCATGCCTCACGCATCCACCCCCAGCGGGCCTCAGCAACCACCCTCGCTGCCTGCAAATGACCAGCAACAGATCTAGCGAATTTGGCCGAAGCCTGGAAAACAAGCCAGTGGCGCATCCATGCCCCACCGACACTGTGCACCGTACCGCCCACACTCACGAGGCACTAGATCTCGGCCGCTCCCAATCTTGTCATCGTTGTAGGCATGTCGCACACCCCTTCCGCCCACGACCCTTCACACCACCGCCAGCAACCCACGACACTGCCGCCGGCTCTTGCCAATGTGTGTCCATGCCCTGTGCATGCGTCGTTCTGCAACTTGACTCCATTAGCCCATGCTGACATACACCAAGCGGGGGTAGAGGGAATACCACGCCACTGGCGACATTAGCAGGCAAAGCCCAACTAGCATGCTGAGGGGACATCGAGAGAAGGGATGGAGGAGGACCTAAGCCCGGCGCTAGGGTTCCCCCCCCCCCCCCCGGTCACTCACGGGAGCGACACAGAAAGGGGGCACATATGGCACTCTAGGTGACTACAGTTGAAGCAATTTGTAAGTTATATTTGGTGTAAAGAGCATCACCTTGAATAACAAGGGATTCACATCATGAAAAACAGTCTTGCTAAATCTCAGTTGACTGAGACTTGAGTATATCTCGGTCGAACTATATTTGTGAGATCTTACATTGAGATCCATACAAATTTTTCTTTCAGTTTTTCTTTTTTTTTCTTACAAGTTTTTCCAGTTGACTAGACTTGTAAGTCTCGGTCGACTTAGACCTAGCTGTTAGAGCATATTTCTCCATGTGTGGTTTTAGTAATTGTTGACAATCCCTATGGACTAATGATTGCTTTGAATTTTACTTCAAAGGTTTGTCCATAGGCATTTTTTGAAGTTCATTTGTTGGTTTCAAGGATTTTATGTGATGACCAAGGTGGTGTTCAAGGATTTATCCAAAGATTGGTCATGTGAGAGTTGAGCTTATTGCAAGCATGTCTTAAAGAAAAAGATTGTGTGAACATTCATGTTTACCTTCAAAATATCATCTTGATGAAGAGAAGATAAGATACAAGGTTGATCAAGACTAAGACAAAGAGTGATTCAAGTTGATCAACACACAAAGCGTAGAAGATGTGCCAAGTGGGATCAAGTGACCTCATGGTATATTTCCATGGGCTTGCATCAAGAGGAAAATCCCATACAACCCATGGAGGATGACATCAAGTGGTGATCGTCATCAAGGTTGCGGTGTGCAAGTTCAAGTGAAGAATCATGGAGAGATCACATGCTTGAAGCTTCGTCCATTATGGTGATAATGGACATGTGAAGATGTGCCAAAGAGAGGCTCACCCATAGTGACGTATGGGGGAGCAATCTACCAGTCTTCACTAAGCCGGCGCAATCAAGAAAGGTGGTCCATCTTGAGGAGGACAAGATCATCATCATCTAGCTCAAGTGGACTATGTGCAAGGAAAATGTTTGACCTTTATAGGTTTTTCTATTTTACCGGTCTCATGGTGTTTGTTGGAAGACCGGGTTATAGGATTGATTGTCGTACTATCAAGGGGGGCTCTCAAGTGAGTAGCTTGATCGTATCGTTCGTTGAGAGCTCAAACCATTGCATTCTTGGCATCATCATCTTGCTTGGTTCTTGTTTGGATTTTCGCTATGTGAGTTTTGGAGCTTATGGTCTTCATTGTGATAAGCTCAAGTTCATCGAAAATGGATTCCGTATGCGACATCTTTGTATTTTCGGTGTTGGAGTTTGCCGAATCATATTTGGGAAGTTCATCTTCCTTATTCTAGTGGCACTTATTCTCCATCCGGCGGCACTACCGCCTCGTGGCTCCTCGCCATTGCACTGCTCTGTGGGTACTACCATCCGAGCAGTAGTATCACTCTCCGGAGCGGTAGTACCTCTTGTGTGCGGGCTGTGGGCATAACAGTTGGATTTGGGAGCACTAGTAGAAAACAAGGCTTTGGTTCTAGGCCGAACGGAGCAATAGTCCCAGTCGAGTTACTAACCGGGACTAATGTAATCATCAGTCCCGATTCGGGCGGCTAGGACGTCGGCCTGGGCTCGGCAGACACCAACCGGGACTAAAGGGGTTGCGCCAGGAGCGAGGCCCTTTCGTCCCGGTTGATGTCTCAAACCGGGACTACAAGTTTGCCTATATATACCCTCGCCCCTGCCCGCCCTCTCCTCTGTTTTTTCCTCATATGAGGTGGGAGGTGTGTGCTAGTTTGTTTTCCCTTCCTATGCACAAGAGGTGTTCGATGAAATGCCTGCGAGCATGATTCCAGTTGAGTTCACAAAAGGTGCAAATTTTTCGGTTATCTTGTATATGCCGATCCAAGTCTCGATTTTTCTGGTAGCTTTCTGGTGCCAGGATTGTTAAAGTAACTGTTCGGCATATATAAGATAACCGAATAATTTGCACCTTTGATTCTGGGTTGAAAGCCATAGTTATGCTCCACAAGCATTCTGATGGTCACTGTAGTTACATGAAGGCGACGTATTAACTGACAAGGTTGGCATCTGTTTTAATTTTTTGTAAATTTATGTTTCTTTCCTTGTACAAATATGCATAATAGACAGATATTTGGATCCATGAAAGGGTCAAAAGGGGAAGTTGATGATATGTTGAGGGCTGGGAAATCAGAGAATCCTATGAGAAGAGTCTATTGTTTTGGCATATCTCATGAACATCCAGGCACCTTTATATTATCTTACATCAGGAGTACAAATAAACCCACATCATGAGTATGGTACCTATGAAAAATAATATTAACTTAAAATTATACAAACCGGGACTAAATCTTTTTCCTATATACATCCATGCCCCCCCTAAACCCGAGGTGTTCAATGCCTATATATGCCTATATATGCACATGAGGTGTTCAATGAAATGCCCGAGCCACACTTAAGTTATCTTCTCTGTTCTTCCTCCAAACTCGACCTCTAAGCTCCATTTTTCCCAAGATTTGTCTAGGTTTGACGGTGCATCAACTATCCAAGTGTTCTAAAAAGGTTAGCAACTTCATTCTTTCATCTCTCGCTGCTAGTTTAGCTCATTTCAAATGGTCTAGAAGTAGTGTTGTTTGTGGGTTTTAGTGGAGGAGTGTATGTGTGAGTTTATTTGATTTAGATGCACAATTTGAGCTCAAATTAACTTCTTACTTGTATTATTGTTTGTTATTATATAGTGCCATGGTTTTGGTAGACGCCCCTGTCGGCTCTCGTCCGGTCTATGATTCGGATGTGGTATATTATCTTTTATTACTATTTGTTTCATTCAGTGTTTATGACAATGGTGTTCTGTAATGGTTTTTGATATACTTAATTATATAATGCAGATGAACCGGCAATGGAGGATGTACGGTGAACGACGCACTTCCGACGCACTTCGTTTAGGTATATTTGGTTTGTGCAAATAATAATGCATATAGCTTCGCATGCAAGCAAAGGTGTTAAAATATTAGGGCTGGTTTGTGCATCCAGCCATGTCATAAGAATATTTTACCACGCAAATAAAGCCGAAGACTTGAGTCTGGACAAAATCCTCAGTCTGGACAAAGTTCTCAGTCTAGACAAAATTCTCAGTCTGGACGAAATCCTCAGTCTGGACAAAATCCTCAGTCTGGACAAAATCCTCAGTCTGGACAAAGTTCTCAGTCTAAACAAAGTTCTCTGTCTAGACAAAAATATCAGTCTAACTGTTCGGCATATATAAGATAACCAAATAATTTGCACATTTCAGGGTCATTTACCTCAAAATAAATCATGAAATGCATGAAAAATAGCAAATGAAGTCAAAAAAGGGTTGAAAATTGATGATGTGGCTTTGAATGGTGCATATTGAATGCAGAAAAAGTCTGGAGTTAAAATATGTTAAAAAAATGAAATCCCTTTTGTGATAGATGAGTTTTCGTCCGAAACCCTGTTACTTCGAAAGAGATTGTCCAGTTTGTACACGAAGTGCATCCAGTTTTTCCCATAACCCTCTCAATTTTTTAGCACATGCTATGTGGGTGAAATTATGATACCATGCCAAGTTTCAACCTTTTCAGAGTTCATTTGCAGTGCTTGTCAATTTCAGGGTCATTTAGCTCAAAATAAATCATGAAATGCATGAAAAATAGCAAATGAAGTTAGAAAAGGGTTGAAAATTGATGATGTGACTTTGAATGGTGCATATTGAATGCAGAAAAAGTCTGGAGTTAAAATATGTTTCAAAAATGAAATCCCTTTTGTAATAGATGAGTTTTCGTCCGAAACCCTGTTACTTCAAAAGAGATTGTCCAGTTTGTACACGAAGTGCATCCAGTTTTTCCCGTAACCCTCTCAACTTTTTAGCACATGCGATGTGGGTGAAATTATGATACCATGCCAAGTTTCAACCTTTTCAAAGTTCATTTGCAGTGCTTTTCAAATTCAGGGTCATTTAGCTCAAAGAATGAACTAATAGCAAAAAGAATGAACTAAAAAGCTTTTATAAAACTCTAATAGCAAAAAGAATGAACTAAAAAGATTTTATAAAACTCTAATAGCAAAAAGAATGAACTAAAAAGATTTTATGAAACTCTAATAGCAAAAAGAATCAACTAAAAAGAATCAAAATAATATTAACTAAAATTATCAAAGTATTTATTTGTTAAAAACTTTAATAGTAAAAAGAATTTTCATAAAGTATATTTTGTTACAAGCTTTAATAGAAAACTAAAAAGCTTTTATAAAACTCTAATAGCAAAAAGAATCAACTAAAAAGAATCAAAATAATATTAACTAAAATTATCAAAGTATTTATTTGTTAAAAACTTTAATAGTAAAAAGCTTTTATAAAACTCTAATAGCAAAAGGAATCAACTAAAACATATGTAAAAAAATAACATTAAAAAATTTAAAAACATAATATATGCAAAAAAAGGCCCACCTACTAGCCACAACGGCGTGCATCAGACTAGAAACCCTAGAAATGGGCCAGGATGCAGGCCCGCAGTGCTAGCAGGCCCAACAGGGCGTGAGATAGGCTGTACTGCCTGCAATAGAGAGGAGCTCGAGAGGGCAGCGGCAACAGCGCTTATAAACCACTCCGAGCCCCTCTCGACTAGCGAGGTGGGACTAAACTTTTGGCTGCGGGAACCACAGCCCTATAGTCCCGGTTGGTGGCTCCAACCGGGACTAACGGGGGGCCTTTTGTCCCGGTTGGAGCCACCAACCGGGACTAAAGGTAAATTTCAGCAGCCCAAAGGGCGGGAAGCACAGCCCTTTAGTCCTGGTTGGTGGCTCCAACCGGGACTAAAGGCCCCCCTTTAGTCTCGGTTGGAGCCACCAACCGGGACTAAAGGGGGGGCTATATAAGCGGGACTTGGAAAAAATTTCAAATCCACCTGCAGTTTCTTCTCCTCCTCTCCCCCGACGGCACCGACGACCACCTCGACGCCGCCAGGCTACCGGATTTTGCCGTCCCCCGCTCCCCTGCCCCGACGTCGCCGTCGCCGTCGCCGCGCCCCTGCCCCTACGTCGTCGTCGCCGTCGCTGCGCCCCTGTCCCTACGTCGCCGTCGCCGCGCCCTGCCCCGCCGTCGCCGTCGCCTCGCCCTGCCCCGTCGCCGTCGCCGCGCCCCTGCCCCTACGTCGTCGTCGCCTCGCCCTACCCCGCCGTCGCCTCGCCCTGCCCCGCCGTCGCCGTCGCCTCGCCCTGCCCCGTCGTCGCCGTCGCCTCGCCCTGCCCCGTCGCCGTCGCCGTGCCGCTGCCCCTAAGTCGTCGTCGACGTCGCCGCGCCCGTGCCCCTACGTCGTCGTCGCCGCGCCATGCCCCGCCGTCGCCTCGCCCTGCCCCGTCGTCGCCGTCGCCTCGCCCTGCCCCGTCGCCGTCGCCACGACCCTGCCGGCCCCGACGTCGCCGCGCTGGCCCCTGCCCCCACATTGAGCCCCTTTTTCCGGTGGTTGCCAGTCCCACCATATGAACATAATGCACTTGAGAATTTTTATGTTCATATTTGACTATGTTCATATTTGTATATAGATTATGTATATAGATTATGTTCATATTTGACTATGTTCATATTTGTAAATTATAATGGGGCCATTTGACTATGTATATAGAAAATGTTCATATGTAAAGTTTGTAAATTATAATGGGGCCATTTGGCTATGTTAGATAGATATTTTTAGATGGATGCCATGCTATGTTTCTGCCATGCCATTTAGTAAAAGGGGGGCCATTAGTTAGATACGTTTAGATGGATGGATGATCATTTTGTCTTTAGAGTTCATTTTGATGTTCATTGAAGAAATTTTTGTTGTGGCAAAGTTATGAAATTTAGAGCTTTTGACCATAATTATATGGCAAAGTTGTGGCAAACTTTAGGAATGTTGTGGCATATACTCTACTCTGCTCAAGATCGATGGATGGATGGATGTATATATATAGAAAATGTTGATATGATGAATTTTTTAGCATCATTAAAATCACTCTCCACCATTTGATCTAGATCCAAAGGCCTGGTTGGGTTCTTTATCCATCCTTCTTCTTCCCCCTATATTAAAATTGAAAAAAAAAACAAAAAAAAAACAAAGACCAAAATTTTCTAAAGAAGAATGAATTAGGAGCATTGGTTACTCTTAAAGAAGAAAGAAACTTTGGTGCTGACTCAGTTTTAAAACTGTAATCATCTCTCCAAATGTGCATCTCTCCAAAGTATTTTATTCGAGATGTATTAGTGATATTATATGATAAAATTATATGAAGAGTCCCCGACGATCGTCGGTGCTATTATATGTATTAGTGATGTTATATGATGATCTTGCTAAAAAAAATTGCCGTCGATTTTTAATCTTAGAATCATGAACACAAGAAATGTCGACGTCGTCTGACGACGATAGGATCCCTCAGTGCCCTTTGTGCTGGGATGATAGGGGTATATGCGACATTTATCCTCACCTAGACAACGATACGTCGTTCACCGTCAAACTAACGGAAGAATTTAGTATTATTACGGTATGTAAAAACGACATGTATTTTTTGTTAATGAAGTAAGACGTGTGCTTTTTGCCTTTAATTAACCTTTAATTTTCTTTTGTACAATTTGACTAGTGCGTTCCCTGTCATGCAAGATTCGCTGTCTTGGACAAGTTCCATTTCAAAGAGAAGTGTAGTACAGAGCCTAAGATAGCTCACCTAAGAACGGAGCATTACACTTTTGTTGTTAAGGTGAAAAATAACGAAGATGACACATATTTTGGTTGTTCTAGTTGGAGAGCATTTTGCAAGGCGTATGGGTTGGATGAGGACATGAACATTACCTTCGATCTTGGTAATGACGATGTTCGTGATAATAATATAGATATTTGGGTGCATGCGGAGGATGACTTGATTCCGGAGCTACCTCCAGGTGCGTTTGTCAACAGATTTGTTAGGTAATTTATATTGATTATTGAAAAGTATTTGGTACTCATCCCGACTAAATTTCTTTATTTTTAATTATTAGCTTATTTCCGTGATACAAGAGGTACCCGACAGATAATAGATCGCACCTACTACAGTTATGACTCCGAGCTTACTTGGTTGGAGAAAAATCATCTGATATCATTTATTTATGATGTTGAGTATCATGCTAAACATTAAATGGCTGGGAACATTTATCATGGATATGTGCCACTAGTGCACAAGTTGAACCGTTATAACATCACTTCAGACAACTTTGTAAGACTTTTTTACCATTGCGTCACTAGTCCATCTTTTTCATACATTCTTCTTAAGCAAAACTAGTTTAGCTAACTATGTTATTATTACTTATGTTCTTCAACAGGTACTCCCGCCAGAGACCGTGCCTAAATGGATGGTTACCACCGGTGATTTGCATATGGTTAGCTTACGCCCAATGTGGATGAGTTACCCTGGTAAATACAGAATATCTCGAAGTGAAGAAAGCCTGAAAATCAAAGGATGGAGCCAGGCAATAAAAGCATCCACGCAACCACTTGGACATGATGTCTTGATTGATGGATATAGGTTGATCACGCCACAAGTTGGAGATAGTTTGATCTGTATTCTTCAATGGGGAGATGCGGGAGTTCACCTTTTTTATGCTATTTTACCTAGGAGAGAGCAGTAGTTAGTGTTTCTAACTTGTGATTACTTGATCACTTGCTAGTATGATAACAACCAGAATGATGAGGAGTTCACCTTTTTTATGCTATTTTACCTAGAATGATGAAGAGTTGATTAAGATGATGATGAGTTGTTATATCACATATACCAGTACAAATTAGATGGATGCAATAGACCAAGTTGAATTAAATAAAAATGAAACCCTAAATGTTAAAGAATTGAAGGGTAAACACAAAAATAAAAGGGGGAAACACAATATGAAAACCCCTAAACCCCTCATTTCAAAAAAAACAGCGTCTGGCAGCTGCTGACGTGTGGCTGCCTTTTAGTCCCGGTCGGTGTTACCAACCGGGACTAAAGGTCCTCCTGCCTGGGCGCCCCACAGCAGCCACGTGGAGCTCCTTTAGTCCCGGTTCGTAAGCCAACCGGGACTAAAAGTTGTGGGCATTAGTCCCGATCGTTTTGGCCCGGTTGCAGAACCGGGACTAAAGGCCCTCTGGAACCGGGACTGATGCCCTATTTTCTACTAGTGGAGGGCCTACTTAAGGGGGTCTTCTACCCCAATGGTTCTTATCCCTTGAGCTCTTGTTCTTCCCCCATTGTTGACCTTCTTCGAGCTTGCTAACTCTCAATCCCTCCAATGATTCTTGCTCCTTCTTGAGGGAAAAGAGAGAGGAGATCTATATCCACATTTCCACCAATCACTGTCTCCTCTATACGAGCACTACTAGGTAAAAGTCTAGCAGTAGCGCAGGTTTTGGCCCTATCAGTAGCGCGGGTAGCTTCGCTATTGGTACGACGCTATAGCTAACTTTCAGCAGTAGCGCGGGAGAACCAGCGCGAATGCTACACATATGTAGCAGTAGCGCGTTTTATAACACCGCGTTGCTGCTATTACCTGCAGCGCATTTATTTGTAGCGCACTACTGCTGCTGTCTTGCTGCTGCTATATTTCTACCCCGCGCTACTGTTATTATTTTCTGATTCTTTTTTTTGCAGCATATTTCCTCTGGTATTTGTAGTGGTTTTATACAACAGTCTCTTAAAACAGTAGCTAATAGCAGCATATAAACCAGAAAACTAGCAACTCATCATCCTGTTAATCATCTAGCAACTCATCATCATCTTAATCATGACAAGTTAACATATGTCATATAAACCATAATAACTCCTCTTTCATAGGACCTAGTCCTCTCTCCTAGGTAAAATGTCATAAAACAGAATAACACCTATGTCTCCATGATGAAGCAAAGAGATCCAACGGTCTCTAACTTGTGGTTTGCGATCCTTCTTTATGTTTCCCCATGCTTCAAGTTGGAGTTTTCCATGTGGTTTGCGTCCAGTCGAGTATGGAAAAACGAAATGGGCCCTCGTACGGCTTTTAATTGCCATTTTACCTTTGCCATGCAACAACGGAGGCACAACATCATTTGGCAGTTTCTGTTGAAGAACATAATAGTAGCCTAGTTAGCAATGTAATTTACATAATAGTAGCATAATTATTAAAGTAATTTACGTAATAGTAGTGTAGTTATCAACTCTTACCAAGATATTTACGCGAATGTCATCAGCCCTCAACCTATGCACTAGTGGCATGTATAATGAATAATTGGAGCCAGGTCCATTATACATGTCGTCCTTAGTAGACAGGACACCATTAACAAATGTGACAAGAACATCCTTCTCCTCCCAAGTTAGATGTGATCCATAAGTGTAGTGTGGCTTGTCTACTATCTTCCGTGTTTCACTCGAAGAAAGGAAATAAGCTACAAATTATAAATAAACCAAGTTTAGTATGGATGAACACCAACTATTTTTAAATAAACAATACAAGTACTTAACAAATATGGTTGACAAACTCACATAGAGGTAAAACTGAAAGCATGTCGACATCCCCCCAAATGTCAATATTACCTTCAATATCATCTTCAGGACGAATATCGAAGGTTATTTCCATATCATCTGGAATTCCATATGCCTTGCCTAGAGCTTCCCAATTTGAGCAACCAAAATGCGAGTGATTAACTGCATTGTATAGTTTAACCCGAAATGTGAAACCATGTTTAGTCCTCAGGTGAACTCTCCTCGTCTCCATATTCTCCACTTCTTGGAAACCGAGCTTCTCCAAGACATATCGTCTTGCATGGCAAGGGATGCACTAGTCGAATTGTAAAAAACGGAAATTACACGTTGAAGCAAAGAAACACAAAGTCATGATTAATTCCGAAAAAATAGTTGTCATCATTGCGTACCATAAAACATCAAAGGTCTCGTCAAGCTTGATGGTAAAGAACCTGCCGTTTCGCAGGTGAGGCATGTTGCACAGACCCTGATCTTCACCGCATAAATCACACTCAGGCATCCGATCGTCGTCAGACATTTCCTGTGTTCATGATTCAAAGATTAAAAATCGACAGGAATTATACAAGGAACTATTCAGCGTGGGTTGAGTTTCGGTCTATCAAGGCTGATATGGTGGTGTATGTTGGTGGACACTCACTCACACTAATATTTTGACCGTCGGTGATGGTCGCTCCTTCCTTCGTTCCCATGTGCATTACCAAAATCTCTAGCACACGGGGACAAAGGAGGAAGCGACCCCCACGACAACAGTCAGGATTCTTCCTCTGATATTTTGACCGTCGATGTTGATCGCTTCCTCTTCCTCTCTCTTGCATTATACCAAGGTATATATCACGAGAAGAAGTAGAGGGAAACGACCCCCACGACAACAGTCGGGATTCCTCCATCAAGAACAGACTGAAAGTTACACGAGGAGCTCCGACAGACTGAAAGTCAACCCAAATCATAAGTCAATTAACATTACATTCGGCATGATCATTGCCAAAATATGACATATCGAGCGCCTAAAATTTGCCGGAATGGAAATGAATCAATGTTCCGGCAAAAGATATGCACTAGGATGTGTTCCCTGCAAAATCATACACACATGTCCAATAATGACATATTTCTATTACTAGTTTTTATATTTTCTATAAAGGTATTTTCTGTCCAACACATTTGTATTCCATTAATAATTTGTTACTGGAATTTTTCTATTTCTATTACTAGTTTTTATATACTATTCTATAACTAATTTTTATATTTTCTGTTCTATTATATTACTAATTTTTTTACTGAAAATTTCTATACCTAAAACATTACTTAATTAGGAGCGAGGAGGTGGGAGGTGTGGGGAGTGAAGAGGAGGAGGAAGAGGGAGGAGGGCAGCAGGAGGAGGGAGAGAGGATGGAAACGGGAGGAGGGAGGAGAGAGGAAGAGGAGGGAGGAGTGAGGAAGTCCGGGATTAAGGGGTCCTCGGACTGCCGACCTATTTCTCATAGGTCGGGCTAATGGGCCGCTCGCTGAGGATGAGATTGATCGAAGGCCTCGTCGCTATGGAGAAGACCTCAGGAGCCGTGGCGTGTCGGTCAAGTTGAAGATAGTAGATTAGGCATGTTTTTCCCTCCGGTGGGCAACCGACCATATGTAACCCTAATGACCCCTGGTGTCTATATAAGCCAGAGGGTTTTAGATCATACGACACAGAAACTCGTCTAGGGTTTTAGCTAGTCGATCTCGAGGTAGATCAACTCTGTAACCTTCATACCATCAATATAATCAAGCAGGACGTAGGGTTTTACCTCCATAGGAGGGCCCGGACCTAGGTAAACATCGTCTCCTTCGTCCCCTTGTTACCATTGATCCTAGACTCACAGCTCGGGACCCCCTACCCGAGATCCGCCGGTTTTGACACCGACATTGTTGCTTTCATTGAGAGTTCCGCTGTGATCACCAAAGGAATCAATGGCTCACCCCGTCGTAAGCAATGAGATCTGTAGCCCGGATGTTCCCATCTCTGGTCAGATCTTCGCTGGCGGCGACGTCTTGTCGCACGCCGACCCGACTGTCCATCTTGGCCAGATCGGAAGTTTCCTCCCCGATCAAGAAATCAGATTTGGGAACCTAGAGTTCACTGCTGATTCACGAGGAAGACTTGTTTGGATGACGCCCTCAGCTCCCATGGAGGAGCCCGCAGAGCTCGACGCCTCGGCGCCGGAAGCCTCGGGCATCGCCTCTGAGGTGTCCCCTACCTTCGGGTCGTCTAGAACGCCCAGCCCAGTCGTCATGCCCGGACGTAATCGGCCTTCGCTGTCAAGCGGCTCCGGAACCGCGACGCTGCAGATCGACCCCGAGCGCTTCGGCAACACGTGCTCCGCCAACGTCTCGCCCTTGAACGAGCTACTGGATCGGATCCGAGCCATGGGCATGACCGACGACCAGACCCCGGTCTATGACCGGATCGGGCTTAAACCCAATGACAGGGAGATTCGCACCCCCTCGGTCACTCACCTAGTCGCCACCGTCGAGGGTCCGGATGGAGGCTCATCCCTCCAACAATCGGAACTAAGGACGGTTTATATCCCAATCTCCGATCATCAAGATCCCTCTTTTAACCCGAACTCTGGAGTTCGCTCCGGAAAAAGTTCGGGATCGATCCCCGATTTAGCGCGCAATCCGAATCCCGCGCCGAACCCTGTGATTCCCGACTCATGTCAGGGCACGGAACTAAAACATTTCCCACCCACCACCCAAGTCGAGCATTCGAGCATCGCAGGGGAGTCTAAGTCTTCGGACTCACGGGATGTCAAACAACTACCAGGGGAGTCGGTCCATCATTATTGGGCTAGACTCCTCCTCGTTAGAGACAAAGTACCAGGCTCTAGTGACCAGGAGATAATGGCAACCTTCAGCCGCAATTGTCATAATGAAGGGATCCTTAACGCCCTATCCCGATGACACATTCACGGTTTCACCGAGCTGTCGGATCTGGTACAAAAATACTGTGCCATGGAGAGCACCTGGCAAGCCGAACGGTTACTTTCGGAGCCGGATCTTACCGAACACCCTAGAGGAGATCGGAAAAAGCGAACACCTTCGAAGTGGCTAACCGAACATGAGCCCGCCGAAAAGAGAAATAGACCTCCTACGGGGGCCAGAACTGTCCTCGACGGAATATTGGACAAGCCATGCCCTATATATTCTGTATTGCTAAACACAAGCCGGACTCACAGCCAGGGCCGGCCCTGGGCCATGGCGGCGAGTGCGGCGGCCTAGGGCCCAGCCCGAGCAGGGGCCCATAGCATGTGCATGTATAGTACAGTATACTAGAGAAGCAGCCCAGCCCAGCCCAGCCCATTCAGAAGGGAGCAGCCACGCACCAACAGAGTCAACAATCCCATCGTTTCCTTTGCTCTCTCCCAGTCCCAGAAACACGCCGCCAGCCGCCGACGCATCGTCTCCGTTCTCATCTTCTTCCTCTTCCCCAAATCCAATTGATTGACCCGAGTTCCTAAGAGGCCACAACCCCAACTCCCCAAGATAATCAATGAATTTTCCGTTAGTATAACACTCCACTGGATTTAATTCATTCTTTGCATCCTACAAATACCCCAAGGGCCCCGGTGAACGGATCCACATACGCTAGCCGGCCTGGGGCGACACACCCTGTACGGCTGTGCCCCGGAAGGAACACGAATCCACAGAGGCGAGCAGGCCAGGGTTCGACTGTCCGGTGGTGGAGAGTGGAGACGCGGAGTCCAGGCACTCGTAATTTTTGCATCTGCAGTTTTTCCCTTGTGTATTTTCTGTTTATGATGAATTCATGTGATGATGTTTGACCTGCTTAATTGTAGGGCTGGCCGCGGCATTCTAGAGCAGTGTGGAGCATCGTGGGATTTCTTGTTTTTACTCCAAGAGACCAAGAACAGGATCAAGTTCAAGAAGACACACATTCAGGTGTTTTCTCTCCTTTTTTCTGTAACCATGTTGCTGAAAAAGCATTTATCTGGTTGTGCGAAAAGAAAAAAGAAGAAACTTGTTGATGAACTCATTGGAAATCAAAAGAGTGCTATTCATAAATTCATTTTTAAAACATCCCCTGTCGAGAATCCAAAGGTATTAGCTGCTCATAGTGTTGAAGTTTTTCAAAACTAAAATTACTAAAGAACTATTTGAGTTCATCTATGTCACAAGAGAGATTGAATGGCTTAGCCATGTGCTGTATTGAGAAAGATATGTTGGATAACATTGATCTTGACACTATTATTAGTGATTTTGCATCCAAAAATGCGCGAAGGTGTCTTTCTCTTGAGTATGCCATTCACTTCCGTTTTGTGTATTTTTCAGGTGGTTCATATTTGCTGATGCACGTTTGTGGATGGACTGCTAGATCTGGAGTTGTAGCTTCTGTCGTAATTGAGAACAATGTCATATATTCATCTGATATATTTAAGAGTTAAGACAAAACTTCTGGGTTGTTGGAGCGTGTATCCTAATCCTATAATCATCTGATATATCCGTTGACTCTGGTATATCAAGACCATATTTGCTAATGAAATTTACACTTGACTTTTAGCTGTACATAATAGGCTTGGATTTTTTTTTTGTCTATTATATAGTGCAAGGGCCCATTTTCTCAGTTCGCACAAGGGCCTCTGGAATGCTAGGGCCGGCCCTGCTCACAGCCTTAGAGCTTGCTGGATCGTCAGGAAGGTAGCAAAAAGTGGAGAGGCCATCCTCGAGACACGGCCGCCGAACGGGCGCTCCACAACACCACCAGAATACAATGCTGAAGTGCTGACGATCTACGAAACGTCCCCCTCTAGGAACAGGAGGGAAAGAGCTCTTAGAGAGCTCGAACAAGTCTACCATGTGGCGGCAACAAGTTCATGGGCAGACATACCCATCACCTTCGGAGATGCTGATCAACCAACCATCCGTCCCGGTCAAACACCGGCCGCACTGGTCCTAAACCCCATCGTCGATGGCTTCAGGCTACATAAGGTGCTAATGGATGGTGGCAGTGGTTTAAACCTCATCTACGAAGACACCCTAGAACAAATGCAGTTCGACCGATCTCGCATCGAACCTAGCAACACAACCTTCCGCGGGATAATCCCTGGGAAAGAGGCGCATTGTTCAGGACGTATCACCCTGGACGTAGTGTTCGGCACGCCCGAAAACTACCGATCTGAAGAACTTCTCTTCCACATCGTGCCCTTCCCCAGTGGGTACCACGCCCTTTTAGGGCGCGACGCCTTCACAAAATTTCAGGCCATACCCCATTACGGGTATATGAAGCTCAAGATGCCAGGCCCCAACGGGGTGATCACAATCAACAGTGATCCAAATACATCCCTTCGAGCCGAAAACAAAACGGCAGCGCTCGCCCTCGAGGCACTAGCTGAGACCTTTGCTACAGAAGAATTGACCGCACTTCGGTCAACAGTGGACAGGGACGATGTGATCCTTAGTAAAAGGCCCAAACCCACATCATTTAAACCTGCAGAAGAAATTATCAGATTTCAGGTACACCCAACGGACCCTAATAAGACATCGTCCATCGGAGCTCAGCTGGACCCGATGGTGGATGAGGCGCTGCGAGCATTCTTACGAGAAAACTGGGACATCTTCGCCTGGCATCCTTCCGATATGCCAGGAATACCACGGCGGCTGGCAGAACATAGTCTAAATATAATCCCAGGCTTCAAGCCCGTCAAACAGACTCTACGCCACTTCTCCGAGCCTAAACGACAAGCTATGGGTGAAGAACTAGCAAAATTGCTAGAGGCCGGATTCATACGGGAGATCAAGCACCCCGAATGGTTGGCAAACCTGGTGATGGTACCAAAGAAAGACAAATCCTGGCGGCTGTGCATCGATTTCAAAGACCTCAACAAGGCCTGCCCTAAGGACCATTTCCCCCTATCGTGTATAGACCAGATTATGACGGCACAGCCGGACATGATTCCCTGTGCTTCCTCGATGCTTATTCCGGATACCATCAGATCAAAATGAAGGAATCCGATCAAGCTGCAACAGCATTCATCACCCCCTACGGGCCATTTTGCTTCAACACAATGCCTTTCGGGCTAAAAAACGCTTGGGCTACATACCAGCGCATGATCCAGACCTGTCTGGAGAAACAGGTTGGCAAAACAGTCGAGGCATACGTGGACGACGTGGTCATTAAAACCAAACACGTAAGCCAGTTGATTGACGACCTAAGGCAAACCTTTGCCAACTTACGTGAGTATGATTTACGACTCAATCCGGAGAAATGTGTCTTCGGAGTTCCCGCTGGTAAACTACTCGGATTCATTGTTTCCCATAGAGGAATAGAAGCGAATCCGGCTAAGATCCGCGCCCTATCGGAACTCGCAATTACTACAGAGCTAAAGCATGTCCAAAAATTGGCGGGTTGTGTAGCGGCGTTAAGCTGCTTTATTTCCCGTCTCGGCGAAAAGGCTTTACCGCTCTACAGGTTGCTAAAACGGACCAACAATTTCCAATGGACCGATGAAGCAGCTGCCACGTTAGAGGAAATTAAAACACTGCTGGCAAACAACCCCATACTCACAGCACCAGGCACCGGTGAACCAATGTTATTATACATATCGGCCACCAACCAAGTGGTTAGCGCAGTGCTCGTCGTCGAACAAGAGGAGGAGGGTCACAAATTCCGGATACAGAAGCCGGTCTACTACGTGTCAGAAGTACTAACACAGTGCAAGTCCAGATACCCGCATTACCAGAAGATAGCCTATACAGTATTTTTGGCCTCGCGAAAACTAAGACACTACTTTCAAGAGTGTTCGGTCACGGTGGCCTCCGAAGTACCCCTGAATGATATAATCAATAACAGGGACGCCACCGGCCGCATAGCTAAATGGGCCATCGAACTCCTTCCTTTCGAAATCGCCTATAAGCCACGACGAGCTATTAAATCTCAGGTGTTGGCAGATTTCCTCGCCGAATGGACGGAGGCCGAGCTCCCCCGGGAATATAGTACATACTCCCATTGGACGATGTACTTCGATGGATCCAAGACACTGGCCGGACTGGGGGCTGGAGTTATTCTCACATCCCCCACAGGCGACAACGTCCGATACGTGCTGCAAATCATGTATGCCGATTCCAACAATGCAGCCGAGTACGAAGCACTCTTGCATGGTCTTCGGATGGCAGCCTCGATGGGTATACAACGGCTGGAGGTACGGGGAGACTCTAACTTGGCCATCTCCCAAATCAACGGCGAGTTCGATGCCAAAAACCCAAAGATGGCGGCATATAGAAACGCCGTCCTTAAAATATCCGCACGGTTCGAGGGGCTGGAATTCCATCATGTCGCTAGAGACAACAACCAGGCCGCTGATATATTGGCCCGTATGGGGGCCAAACGCGACCCCGTCCCAAAAAACACCTTCCTTGAATGGCTCTTCAAGCCATCGGTGGTTTGGCAGGACGACGATAAGGGTGCCGGACCGATCAGCGCGGAAGAGGTTGTTCACCCTATAAACGAACCAGACGCTCAAATCATCGGCGGCTCCGTAATGGACGAAACGCCTTCGGCTCATGAGGTCATGGCAGTGATTGCACCATGGACCGAGCCCTTCCTCGCTTACCTTCTTCGCCAAGAGCTCCCCGACGACCAGACAGAGGCAAGACGCATAGTTCGGCGATCCAAGTCCTATAAAGTCCACGAGGGTGAGTTATACAAGAAAAGCACCACTGGAGTACTCCAGCGGTGCATATCGGCGGAAGAAGGCAAACAGCTTCTGGCCGAAATCCACGCAGGAATGGGCGGCCACCACGCTGCGGCAAGGGCCCTAGTAAGCAAGGCCTTTCGGGCCGGTTTCTTCTAACCCACCGCTCGAGCGGACGCCCAGTCTCTTGTCCAATATTGCGTGGGATGCCAACTTTTTGCAAATCAAAGTCACATGCCCCCAACGGCTCTTCGGACTATTCCGATTACCTGGTCTTTTGCGGTCTGGGGGCTGGACATGGTCGGACCACTTAAAGGGGGGTCCAAGAAGAATAAATATCTACTGGTCATGGTGGACAAGTTCACCAAATGGATCGAAGCAAAACCTGTTAAGTCAGCCAAGTCCGGACCAGTAATCGACTTTATATCTGGCGTGATACACCGTTACGGCGTCTCGCATAGTATAATAACGGACAATGGATCCAACTTCACCGCCCAGGAAGTAAAGGACTGGTGCGCAAAAATGGGCATTAAGCTCGATTATGCATCATGCATCGGTGTATCACCCACAGACCAATGGACAGGTCGAACGGGCCAACGGCCTCATTATGAGTGGTATTAAGCCATGTTTGGTCCGGTCTCTTCATGAGTCCGACTGTCATTGGGTGGAGGAGCTTGATTCCGTTCTGTGGGGCCTGCGCACCACCCCGAATCGATCAACGGGATACACACCGTTCTTCATGGTCTATGGGGCAGAAGCAGTCCTTCCTTGTGATATTATTCACGATGCACCTAGGGTGCGCATGTACGAAGAAAAGGAGGCCGAGCTAGATCGGCAGGACGACTTGGACGCCCTAGAAGGAGAGCGCGACATAGCTCGGGCTCGCTCTACTTTTTATCAACAGCAGGCCCGGCGTTACCAGAGCAGGGAGGTCAGGGCAAAATCATATAATGTGGGGGAACTCGTCTTATGGCTCCCCGAGAAGCCGAAGCATAAGCTCAATCCCAAATGGGAGGGCCCCTTCATAATCGACGAAGTACTCGCAGGAGGGGCTCATCGTCTTCAAAGCCCGGCAGATAACTGCCTCGAACCAAACCCATGGAACGCAGCTCGTCTTCGGCGTTTTTACGGCTAGACCGGTGTCGTCATTCTTTTTACTCTCCTTTTTCTTTTTCTCTTTTTCTTTTCATTTTCCTTCCCTTCCACCTTGATTTTTGGCAGGTTCGGACCCTTTTTTCTCTCCCCAAGTCTATGTTCGGCTAAACCGAGCTGGTGTTTCATATTCGGCATACATCGTCAAATGTTAAATCCGAATAAAACACCTGGGGGCTTCTTCCCGAAGCCGATGAGTTTACCTTTTAAGCATCTATTGAAATTTATTATGCATCCATGTTTCCTTCGTCGATTGTAAAGCCATTATATGCATCAAATTGAACTAAGATTTTTGCCAAGCTGGGTTGCCTCGCTCCTGTGTTTACCCTCTACGTTCCCGATTGTTCGGCTAGAGAGTAAAGGGAGCACCTCTGCGATTGCTACGGCTGGGTCATCCGGATACGTACCTCAGACGGGTGAAGCCAAAAGCTAGCTATCTTTAGCAGAAAATTGGTCGGCTATGATGGAAGCAGCAAATAAAATTATGGTTATTATCACCATTGCGCGGTTTTCTCAACAAGGCCATTAGTCGCACACTAGCAGTATGCGGCCTTATTATCTACGATTTACGTAGCAACCTAAAGGAAGGCACCGATAGAGGTACTATTTTCTTTGGAAGATGTTTCTTACGCTAAGCAGTAATATAACATGTCTCCCTGTGTACCTTCTGTCTGTTCGTACCAAATGGCCGGATTGCCTGGTTCCTCGAAAGAATTCCCTCTTATCAAGGGATATTTTATACGGAACACTCCCAAGCTCTCAGCATGGGGGGTCGAAGCCGATGGCCGGTTAAGACAAAGTTTGCAACACAGATGGAGCAACGTTTTGATTTAAGGTACATAGATACATAGAATCACACATCTGGCTGCTGGTCAAGATTGTCTATTAAGGCATCCAGGGCGCAATCTTCCTGCGAGAGACGAGCAGCAGGCATCACTTGGTCGTACACCAAGTGAAGCGACACTTCTTGCCCATCAGGTCCTATTGGCCCAACCCGAGCCATATGCTCGGGGTTAAGACCGGTCTTGATCATTGCCCACGCTTCTCGTGCTCCCTCCCGGCAAGCCGATGTCTTCCATAGCTCGAACCGACTCCGGGCTTCTTTGAACCGATCTGTTAATTCGGTCATCCTTTCCGGAGGCTTCTCGGCAGGCCATAGCGCTTTATCATGCCCCTCATAGCCTTCCAAGCCCGCTCATGCACGGCGAACAGTTCCCTCAGGAGGCTCCCCCGGAAGGAGCCGATCTCTTCTTCAGGCCGCCCGGTTAGGAGACCTATACATGAGACAAGGCATGTCCATTACACATTATGAAGGGGAGATACCTCTCGACGTTATAATCACACTTACCGAACATGCCCCTCTGTAGTTTCTGGTTCTCTTCTTGGGCATGGGCCAATTGAGTCTTTAAACTCTCAATATCTTCGGCCTGTTGTTTGTTTTCCGCCTGGAGGCGTTTCTTCTCTTCCAGGTTCCGCTGCAGCGAAAGGCAGCCGGCCTCATACTGGGATTCGGCGTACCTCTGAGATTCTCGGGCTGCATCTAAATCCTTTTGCAATTGCCCTATTGATTCAGCTGCTAAAAAGTACCGTCGCGTCAGCATGGGATTATACGCTAAGATCAGCAGAATAGATATACTCACCATGCGCCTCTCGGGTAAACTTCTTCACTTGTTCAAGCTCGGCCTTCACGGTTTCCACCTGTGTTCGGCTCGCTTCCAATTCATTGGCCAATTGCTCGTTCTGCTGCCTTAAGGCCTACATCATCCACGAAATCAATTTGCGGATCCTTAATTCGGTCGTCCCGACCAATTCAAGGCTCGGGGGTTACTGGGTTTACGTTTATGTCCGGATTTTTAATCACTCACCTTCCGGCTGGACGATATCAGTTTCACAGCTTCCCCAAGCCCGGCTCGGGCAGCTCCAAGGTATGCGTCCGCCGAGCATAGAGCGTTGAACTCTTGTTCGGAAAACGTCGGCTCGCGCAGAATTTCTCGCCGCCGCCGGTGTTTCATCGTGCTCTCTGCTTCGGATTTAGTGACTGATACCTCGTCCCCGGAGTCTTCAGGGACCGGATTGACCACAAGGGCCTCCGCGGAGGGTTCGGCGTGAGCAGAAGATCTTGATTCATGCGTGTTGCCGGGCGTCCCGGCAATGTCTTTGGCAGAATATGGTTGTACTCGCTTCCTGAGTATTCCGACATAAGATTATTGTAAGACCCTACCGATCATAACAACAATGGATTAAGCGACCGAACAAAGTACCTTTTGGTTGGACGAGTGTTCGGTGTCGTCTCCACGACCGGCTCACATGAAGGACTCATGTTGGTGCCTGGCCCGGGCATTGCTGATGTGGCCGACGTTTGTCGCGAGGACCGACGACGCTTGGGAGTGGGAGCCAGCATATTTGGGTCGACGGAGGACGTCTGCCTTTTACGGGAAGAATTTTTCTTCTTGCCCGCAGTGGAGGAGGGGAGTGATCCGGGGTGATCAGCTATGATAGCCACCTTCGATCGATCAAGGCTCTCCTGGTAAAAGACCCCGTCTTCATACTCCAGTGACAGCTCCGGATCGTCATGGAATCCTGGATCATCATCACGAGAGTAGTTCTCTGGTTGGGGGGCCGGACAGTTGATTGTCTCGGCAAAGCTCCGCCATTCCTGTTTGCGCAGATTAAAAGCGTTAGTCAAAAAGGGCGAATAAACACCCGAACTCAGGTCGCAGAGTCGAAGGGCTTACCCATTCGATGGGGTTGTAACTCGAGTAGCCCTCCTTGACCGGCAACCAAACAAAGTCTTCTTTTTCTCCTTTGTATAGGTCGGCAAGTGCGGCTGCCAATGTCGCCTGATTGGCCGGGCCCAGCCGTCGGGAGCGAGTGGTGTCACTCATGCCGTTGTAATGCCTCAAAGGATGTATCCTTTGTTGAAGAGGTTGAACGCATCGGGTGATGACGGCGGCCATCACGTCAATCACAGTCAACTTGTGATGAGCCAGTACCCTTACGTGGGAGGCCAAGCGTTGAACTTCAGCGCTGTCCTCTTGGGACGAACTCTTTGGTCACCAATTATACCTTTTCTTCGGAAGGGCGTCGGAGTATTCGGGCAAGCCCCTCCGAGCTGGGTCGAATAGGGGAACATCCTCGATGTAGAACCACTCCGAAGACCATTCTTTGGATTCCTTCTTCGGTGTCCCCGCCGGGTATCCTGTTCCCGCTATGCGACATACTTCGGCTCCTCCGACTTCCCGAATTGTCTCACCTCGAGTTCGGGGGACGAGGCAGAAGTACTTCCTCCATAATTCGAAGTGCGCCTCGCAGCCCAGGAACATTTCGCAAAGAGCGACAAAACCCGAAATGTGCAGAATGGATCCGGGGGTAAGATGATGGAGCTGGATCCCATAGAACTCTAGTAACCCCCTCAGGAAAGGATGAATGGGGAACCCTAGGCCTCGTAAGAGGAAAGGCACGAAGCATACCCGCTCACCCTTGTTAGGATTAGGGAAGTTCTCCGCGAAGGCTTCGTCGTCAAAGGAAGTCAAGCCGGCACGGGTAGCCGCCAGATCTGAGGAAGGAAGATACCCTTGGGTCTCGAGGTCACGCAGCCAAAGGAGGGATACGGAGCAACTTGTCCAATCCCCGGGACGGGAGCCGTAAGGGCGCGAGGAAGAGCTGGGGGCGCTCGCCATGTTTTTGCGGTGATCTCTCGCTTGAAGTTTTTTCTAACGGGGAAGAAGAGGAAGATGTGACCCAGACCGCGATTTAACTTGTTTAAATAAGTGGTGCCTCCCTTGTGGGAGGGGCAGACTTGTAAAAAGCTGCCGGGCCGCTCGTCTCCCCTCGGCGCACAAGGATCGAGAAGCGCCAAAGGTTACTGCACTGGTTCCCGCAAGTTCTCAGCGATCGAGGATTCTCCGATGACGGGATGGTTGCCGAGTAAGAAGAGGTAGAGGGACTCGCCTCGCAAGCCGAAGACTTTGACACGCAAGATTGTCTGGATACATTCCGGCGTTGGAGGCTAGTCCGGGGGCTACTGAGGGAGTCCGGGATTAAGGGGTCCTCGGACTGCCGACCTATTTCTCATAGGTCGGGCTAATGGGCCGCTCGCTGAGGATGAGATTGATCGAAGGCCTCGTCGCTATGGAGAAGACCTCAGGAGCTGTGGCATGTCGGTCAAGTTGAAGATAGTAGATTAGGCATGTTTTTCCCTCCGGTGGGCAACCGACCATATGTAACCCTAATGACCCCTGGTGTCTATATAAGCCAGAGGGTTTTAGATCATACGACACAGAAACTCGTCTAGGGTTTTAGCTAGTCGATCTCGAGGTAGATCAACTCTGTAACCTTCATACCATCAATATAATCAAGCAGGACGTAGGGTTTTACCTCCATAGGAGGGCCCGAACCTGGGTAAACATCGTCTCCTTCGTCCCCTTGTTACCATTGATCCTAGACTCACAGCTTGGGACCCCCTACCCGAGATCCGCCGGTTTTGACACCGACAAGGAGGGTGACCGGAGGAGGAGGGAGGAGGTTGTTCGGAGGAGGAGGAGAGGAGCGTTGCGGGGGGGAAGGAGGAGGTAGGAGAGAGGAGGGAGGAGAGAGGAAGGCGGTGAGAGGAGGAGGGAGGGAGATACCTCGAGCGGTGAGGGCAACGGCAGCAGCGGGTGACGGCAGCAGTGGGAGTGTGAGAGGGAGGAGTGAGAGAGACAGGAATGGATTCGCGGGGTGTGGTTAAGGTGACACTAGTAGTAGCGCGGGGTATATAAACGCGCTACGGCTAACATGTTAGTTGTAGCGCGTGTTGGGCGGCCACACTGCTACAATAGCCAGCACAGGGGGACGCTGTGGGGCCTTATAGTAGTAGCACAGCTAGCCAAAGCACGCGCTGCTACTAGCTACTACCTGTAGCGTTGTCTCTCGACACGCGCTACTGATAAGTAGCAGCAGCACCGGCCCATAAGCCGCGCTACTGCTTACCTATAGGATTTTCCCTAGTAGTGGAGGGGAGCCCCTTGGATCTAGATCTTGGAGTTTTTTGTGAGCTCCTTGTTCTTCCTCTCATATTTCTCCATAGCTTTTGTGTTGTGGTGGGATTTGGGAGTGAGGGACTTGACCACTTTGTGTGTTCTTGACATTGCATTAGTTGCATTGGTTTGAGTTCTCCACGGTGATACGTGGAAGTGAAGTTTGAGAAGCTTGTTACTCTTGGGTGTTTGGGCACCCTAGAGCTTGTGCCTCTTGGGTACTTTGGCGCCCTAGACGGTTGGTGGTGCCTCGGAGCTCAATCATTATGGTGTAAAGCTCCGGGCAATAATCGGGGTCTCCAATTAGGTTGTGGAGATTGCCCCGAGCAATTTGTATGAGTTCCGGTGACCGCCCCCAAGGGTTACTAAAATGTACGGGTTCGGTGACCGCCCCCAAGGGTTGCCAATTATACGGGTTTGGTGACCGCTCTCAAGGGTTCCTTAGTGGAATCACGACATATTGAATTGTGCGAGGGCGTGAGGAGATTACGGTGGCCCTAGTGGCTTCTTGGGGAGCAGTGTGCCTCCACACCGCTCCAAACGGAGATTAGCCTCCGCAAGGGTGTAAACTTCGGGATACATCACCGTCTCCGCGTGCCTCGGCTATCTCTTACCCGAGCCCTTTACTTATGCACTTTACTTTGTGATAGCCATATTGTTTCATGTTATATATCTTTCTATCACTTAGTTGTTTATCTTGCTTAGCATAAGTTGTTGGTGCACATAGGTGAGCCTAATTGTTTTAGGTTTTGTGCTTGACTAATTAAATGCTAGTTTTATTCTGCATTTGTTCAAGCCTAAACCGTAATTATTTTAAAGCGCCTATTCATCCTCCCCCTCCCCTCTAGGCGACATCCACATCCTTTCACTAGCCACACCCCATGAAAACTGTAGTAAAAGCATTCTTGAAGAAAGCATATGTCGGGCAGGTTCGTCCCAAATAAGAATGTAGAGAGAGACCAATTTGATTTTTCGGTTTATGAATAATGCTTGGAGGCTACAAAAAAAGTAGACCATAACTGGTAAGGATACATGGATTTGATAGCATGCAAAAAGCAAACATAAGCATTGCCTCTCAGGTGCATATGCACTCGATATTGCGGAAATGGTCCAAAAAAATCTTACAATTTTAGGAAAAAACTAGACCTTGTGTTGCACTCGTATAAAAATTTTGCCAATGAAAACTACTGTCGACTTTTGGGAAAAAAAATCGGGGACAAAAAATATGCATAGTAACTTCGATATAGTGCTAACTTTTTTTGGGCTATAATACCATCAAAGTTACTCCTTGGCAAAACTTTTTCCATGAGTGTAACACTTGATCATGTTTGTTGAGAAAAAAAAATCATGATTTTCGACTTCTTTGCAATTAATATTTTAAAAACCGGTTGCATATACACCAAATTTCAAACGTCCCCGTTCAAAAAGTAAAAAACAATACTTTTTTGACAACCTTGCCACATCCTGCAAGATCTACCACCCCGCCCACCGGGAGCACACGCTGAAGCTGATGCCCACCGGCGCCGCGGAGTTCCAGTGCAACGCCGGCAAGGGGCTTGGCGGTACACATGTCGACCCTGTGACTTCGACCTCCACAATGACTGTGCCCTCGCAAAAGCCATGCTGGTGCACCCATTGTTCAAGGGCAGAGAGTTCCAGCTCCACCACAAGCACCCCGCAGGGCAGCGGCAAGACATGCCACGGGATGGTGATCAGGCTGTACTACCACTGCGCCGCCAATAAGGGCTTGGACCTCCATCCGTGATGCACGGCACTGCCGCTGGTGATCCCTCGGGAGGAGCTCACCCTCGTGCTTCGGAACAGGAGACGTCTCACCGGTGCAACAGCTGCCGGGAAAGAGGCGGGAGCAGGACTTGATTCTACCGTTCTACCTGCAAGACCATGTACCTGCACATCACCTGTGTCAAAGAGATTGCTCGCCAGAACCGTGCCGCTGGCGACAGCTCGAGCACTAATGCATTTCGAAGGAAGAGGCGCTGCGGATCTACCGCGCAAAGAGGGACGAGAGTGAGTTGGAACGGCGCGTCATTCTAGGGCTGGTTCTTGGAGGCTAAGAGCATCTCTAGCAGATCTCGTAAAAGCGGTCAAACCTTCGTATTTACGGGACAAACTGAAAAAAAACGTCGAATAGATCTTGTATAATAGCATATCCCATAAAAAAAACTGCATGCTCCCCTATATTCGAGCTCCCATTCATCATATATGGAGAATTTCAGCCGTTTTTTGGAGGATCATGTAAAGCCGGTCAACGACGAAGCAGGGGGCCTCGCGGCGCCGCTCACGAGCAGCGAGCAAGCGAAGGAGCTTGCTGGCGGCGGGCCGGAGCGTCGTTGGAGCAGGCAGTGGGCCACATCAGGCGGCAGGCTAGAGCGGCGTCGTTCTAGCCGGCCAAAGTTTGAATTCATCCATGCGTGCATCTCGGGGAAGAAGAAGCATCCCGGGAAAGAAGAAGCGTGAGGAAAAAAAGAAAAAAAAATGTTTAGTATAGTTTTACGGGGTCTGTTCCGCACGCGCTACCCTAAATTCGTTTTACATACTGTTTTTTACAGGTGATGCTTTAATTACGGGATCTACAGAGATGCTCTAATGCTTCAAAGCCTTTCCTCCAAAAGAAAAATTGAAGGTTAACTAATCAATTTTGTAGTGAGCCAACGGAACTATTCCGTAATCCGTAGTATGTACTGCCTGCCGCGTTTATTATCATAGATTTCCTTCTTCCATGTAAAGAAAGAACATTATCAAGCACTTAAATATATCGAGAAATCTATGCTACGGTTCCAAGAGACACGTAATCCTGATGTCCATTGACCGATTGCTGCTACGTAGAGATTCTGGGGCCTGCATGAGCAACAAAATTTGAAGACCTAGCGTTACTTGCTAAGTAAAAGATGAAGTATGTCCTATGAAGTGGTTCCGTGGTATCTAAATATATGCTGATCTAACATAAAAAATCAAGAAAGCGGGGATAGCTCAGTTGGGAGAGCGTCAGACTGAAGATCTGAAGGTCGCGTGTTCGATCCACGCTCACCGCAATCTATCTCTTTTTTGTCTCCATAGTCTCGTCATCTTCATTTTGTGAAGACTAAATAAAGCTAGGTTTTCCCATTATTTACTTGGACTTTTCAACATATCTTGTTTGAGGATTACTCAGCTGATGCTTTTCAAACACTTAAACAAAGAGGGTCAGTATTCGTTTGGATTGAAGATACATCACAAGTTTTATTAGAGTGCCATGTTTTCTTTCCATGGTCACATTTGGGTTTTTAATCTTCTTTTCACATTGTTTGCTGGATTTTCAAATATAGTTGGAAAAATTATTCACGTATCTCAACAATTCAACCATTCGCTACCGTTTTGTGTGAGGTTTGATTCAGCATACATCACAAATATTGTCCAATTTTAAGTAAGCAAGATGGTTTAACTTCAACATGATATTGGTGTTCAGCTAAAAAAAAATGATATTGGTGTAACTTGTTGTCGGCTTGAGGAGATACTGAGTAGGATGCATGCGTTGCAAAATTAGGTCAAATACACTTAATATTATTTTTTTCATTTTATTCACTTAATTTCCAAATATGTTATGTTTGCGGATGTATTCAAACAATACTTCCAAACACATCAATCGTCATTAAACATGAGAGTCGTTACAGTTTGGACTCAAGATACATCACTACACTACTAGGAAAAACCCTATAGGCAGCCACTTAATAGTGGCACTGGGTAGGAGGCCCGCACTGCTGTTAATCTTCTTTTCACATTATTTGCTGGATTTTCTAAAAAAAATGGAAGAATTATTCACACATCTCAAAAATTCAACCATCCGCTGCCGTTTTGTGTGAGATTTGATTCAACATACATCACAAATATTGTCAAATGTTAAGTCAACAAGATGGTTTAACTTCAATATGATATTGGTGTAACTTGATGTAATCTTGAGGAGAGATCAGCCAACCTCTGCTGAATCTGTCTTTCACGGCGTAATTTAGGCTGAGATCAGCCTGAAATCGCTGCAGTGCGATATAATAAATAACTAGAAAAAACAAATAAGGTATCAGGCATTCGAACTGCACAGAAAAAAAAAAGAAAAAAAAAGGACAACAAAGAGACTGAAAACTAGTATGTAGACTAAACAAACTAACCCCACGGTTTTGGACTGCTAACCATGTGGTCTGCAGATTCACACCTGTCTGATCTCTGAGAGTTGCTAACATAAAATCCGAGGTTTCGTGTGACTGGAGCACTGTTTATTTGATTCTGCAAAACAGAGTAACAACTAAAAGACTCATCGTAAGGCAGATGGCTACAGAAGAACAGGTGATGATTCTCTAAATTAGTATATATATGTTACTGAAGAACTGACTCAACAGGAGACTTTCAAGAACATCACATGAATACTAATAGCCATTATTTATAAAGAATTAGCACAGAGATACCAAAATTCTGTCCAAGGAATAAAGATATGACCGTATATAATTACTAGTAAGAGGGAGTAGAACAGTTCAATGGGTATGCAAGGTTTTAGCTTCAAAATATTCAGCGGAACACACGTTGACAATAGAAGTTATCTGCAGAAAACAGTATATAACCAATCAATGCAAGAAAGTGGTCTAGCCTTAATTAATAAAGCCAGGAAGCCAGGAAATAAGCAGTGAGTATGAAAGGGCACAAGTTAGACCAACAAAAGGTCGATAAAGTGATAGCCTAAACATCAATACAATTACATGAACTCTAGCTAAAAATGCATGTGCTGAGTGCTAAACATAACAATCATCGGCTCAAAAAGTTGTATGCTATCCCTGACATGCTTATCTACTGGAAAAAATAAGTCTATCATTATTCCGCTAAACATGTCCCTGAAATGAGTACTTTGACTCCACAACTGAGTGACCAGCATACTGCAAATTACACTATATGTTTGATACTGCTAGAGGCAAGGCAACTACTCTGATCAGCCCAAGGAAGCAGGAACAGGGCCTTTGATTTTGCAGAATCTTGAAAACCTGCTAGAAAAAGCAATCAGGTTTAGAGAGATACGAAGATCCCACAGATGAGGGCTACTGTTTTCAGTTGGTTGTAAAAAGCTTCAAATCAGGGATACTAGTGCCTCAAACTGTTGAAACTGGAACATACTTAATTACAGAGTAAGGAAACCTTTTTTTTTTGGGGGGGGGGGGGGGGGGGGGCCTCTCCGCTACTTGATCACAGACCAACTAAATTGGAAGTAGGACAGGGAAAACAAAACTTGATAATCTGGTCATAGTTTCAACTTGGAGCCATTAAAAGGAAAAAAATGAGAAAGAAATCGTTCAAGGCCTATTAGAAGATTTTGATCGTTTTCCGATACAGAATATAAACCAACTAGCATTACGAATCATCAACACTGATACTTCTCAGCCTTTTCAGATAGCAAGATCACATTACATGATGCACACATATGCAAACTTCTAAAAATCCTAGGTAGAGATATCAGGTAGAGAACCAACCAATGCAGATTGTATCAGAAATTCAGAACATAAGATTCTAATAGAGATATCAGGTAGAGAACCAACCAATGCAGATTGTATCAGAACATAAGATCACATTAGGGGGGGAGTACATGTCAAAATAGAACACACTGAAGTGTCTCATGCAACTCTACTTGTTGCACATCAAAAGGCATAGTCAACATACTACAACCCATACCAACATGTCCATAAGGGAAACATGCAGCCAGAGACGGTGCTAGATATGAAAACGGGTACAGATCAAACTAAAAACTGAAGTTGGCATTTTCCATAATAATAAAATCTCTACTTGAATCTTTGTGAAGATTACTCTTGACAACGCAACAGAGCACCTCACCGATGACTGCCCAACTTTTAATCAGCAGAATATTCATCGATTTGGAGTTGCCTTGGCAGCAGTATTGCTCCATCCAGTGGTAGGCGGGACCACAATGGCACATATGGGAAAAAAGGCCTAAACTTCTTGTAGTTAGGCCCAATGTGATATACAACTGTGCTTTCATGATGATTCAGGTCGTACGCAATCAGTTCCTTGCTCCAATGAGCTATAAAGAAGATCATATTGCTGTGTGGGTGTACTCCAATGACTTCAAGGTCGAAGCCTAGCTGAAACATCTTCTTTGGAGCTACTACATTTGAAAGCTTGTGCAACAATTTCCAATGCACGGACTTGCCATCGAGGTGAATCACGTCCCGCTGATAAATATCAACACCAGGAACGTAAACTGATACGGTCGAAAATGCATTTGATCCATGTCCTTCTAGACCGCCGGAGTCGATATAAAATAGCTGTCCAGCAGACTTTCCGATGAAACCCGAGAAACTCGAATTATCGGGCGTTGGCGGCCGGATGATTGTCCATTTTAGCCCTTCTGCGTCAACTATTGCAATCCCAAACAGGCCCATGAGCAAGTGCAGACACCCCTTGCGAAAAACTCCGGGCTGAAAGCCGCACAAGCTAACTTTGATGTGCCATTGGGGTTTCCTTGCTACCCATGCACCGGTTGTTGAGGAGTAGATCATCACTCCTCTCACAACCCAATCCTGGATTGGCGATTCCAGCACAAACTCGAACACATGGAACTCTTCAGTGGACACAATGCTGTCGAAACCCAAGTAAGAGGCGCAGCAGCCACCATCGTAGCCAGAGTGAGGCAGCACGGTGTACTCACTGGTAGCCGGATTGGAGACCATGTAGCGAAATTTTCCAGCGGGGGTGCCCGTGCGGATGCGGCTAAGAAACAATCCATCGCGCGAGTCCTCAACCGAGAAGAAGGTGTCCGTGCAGTCGGACGGCAGTGGCAGGCGCGGGTGGGTCCTGGGGACGCTCGCCCAAGGGGAGGCCGACGGCGTGGCCGCGGCGCTCGGCGGAGTCGGCTGTGGCTTCGTTGGCGATGTGGTAGAAGAAGCCGGCCAGGGACTGCATCTTCTTCCGGTGCGTGGGGTCGGCGATGAGGTCCCGCCAGGCCGGGCAGACGCACTTGCAGATGCAGAGTGATTTGTAGGGCAAGTGAGAGAAGATCTCCGCGATTAGGTCGTGGGTGAGTCTGGACATCGGCTCCTCCATGCCGTGTGTCCTCCTCGAGCGCTGGCTACGGTTCTTGGTAGGAATGGTGGATGGAGTGGGTAGGTTGCGGCGGCGGAGATGGATGATGGAGGCGGCGGCGGCGGAGCAGGCAGTGGGGAATGAGGTGGTGGGGGCGCCGCATTGTATACTGTACTTCTCTTTCTTTTTTTCCTTGAGGGGTGTATACTGTACGTTAAACCCAGGCATGGGCAGCCCGGCCCGACGACCCAGCCCGAACCCGGCCCGAAAAACCCGGGCCAGGCCGGGTCGGGCTTTGCCTTCGGGCCGGGCTCGGGCCTGAAAACGCAGCCCGTTGCGAATGTCGGGCCGGGCTCGGGCCTAAGAAATCATCCGGTTTACACGGAGGCCCGACCCGGCCCGGCCCGGAATTACTTGATTTTGTCCCTTCGGGCCGGGCTTTTATATGTGGTTTTTTGGCCAGGCCGGGCCGGGCTCGGGCCTAGACTTTGCAGGTCGGGCTTTGACAGGCCCGGCCCGAAACCCGGCCCGGCCCGGAGAATGCCCAGGTCTACTGTACATCTATCTACTATCTACTACTCCTGTAAAAGGAAGAGGGGGCTAATCCAACTTAAAATCTCAGCCGTCTAATCGTATCATCAGTGGTTTAAAATCGTCGTTAACGAAAAACGAAACTTCTTTAACGCTAATCCTCTCGTCCACTTCGCCAACTACCCGTCCGCACGCACCAGCCCGCTCAGTTATCCCCCGGCTTCATTCATCAATGAAATATCCCACGTCACGTCCAGTTCGGGATGAAGAAAAAACTGCCTAGCACGATCTGATTCTCCCATCGTTTTCCACGCGACGCCCAAGCCCCGCCGCCTCCCCACGCGATGCCCCATCGCCGCCGCCTCCCCCCACGTGATGGTGCCCAACCTGCCTCCCCGACGCTGCTTCGGGCTCCTCCACGACGTCCAATGCGGATCCATCTGGATTGCGGTGAGACGGAGAGCGTATTGTCGTCGAGTCCATGGCCACCTCGCTAGGTTTTCAAAAAACAGGTGGCGGCTGAGGACTCTCAGGGAGGGGCGGCGTACTGCAGCCGGCAGGGGACGCGCAACGATCAGGGAGACATCCGGCCTCACACGCTCATCGTCTTCTCGCCTACCCGATGGCTGCCGGCGAGCGTCTCCGCAACGACCGCGGCGAGAGTTGCGTCGCCTCTGCCCCGGTCGCCTCCTTGCCGCCCCGCCGCTCGCCATCACAGGGTCTCCCCCTCATGCTTGGCCCTCAACTCTCCCAATAGGGAGGTAAATAGGATTCCTGAGTTTCTTTTTTGTTTTTGTTGATTCTATTGTTTAATATGGCTCCTAATTGGTTACAGACTTGGCTAAACGATTGGTGTTGCTGCAGTGCACCTACATTGATTTTTTATTCATGATTTATCCTTCTTATTACCATTTGCTAACTTAAACACCTCTCTCTCTCTCATGTTGTTTCTGAAGATCTTTTATGTGTCATGTCGACGAGGGTGTTTGATAAGAAATCCAAGCAGCTTGCAGGTGAGGTGAATTAAGGTAATCTATATGATGTAGTGAAGGATAAACTCCTCTCCCTCATGTTATTTCTGGTTATGTTATTTTTCGGTGAATTACTACTGAAGCATTGATTTAAGACTACTCTTTGTCATGTAGGAAAGCTGAGATTTATTGTGGCCGCGTGATTTTCATAAACATATCCTGTAAATATTTTCATACAAAGTTTCCCTCATATCAAACTGTTTGTGGATTTTATGCAGGTTCCAAAGCAGATGTTTGTGGGTTTCATGCCAGGTGAGCCTCTTTCATGCCGGTGAGCCTCTTTCATTTTAATGCATAAGTCCTAATATTTCACTTCTCTGAGCTTTTGAGTCCTAATATTGTTCTATTTTCTTAGCCCCTGAACATTTGCCTGCACAAAAAAATCTATAATAGTTGTCTTCTACGTCCAGTGGTCATTGCATACATCATTTATTCAATCCTAAATTTTTGGCACAGGTTTGTTGTCTCCATGTTAAACGCTGAAGAAATGTGGGTTGTATCTTTTCAGATCAGCAAGGCAAGAATAGCTATATTGCTTCTCTGTTCTTTCTTTCTTTTCTCACGCAATAGAAAAACTGATTGTATTTCTTTTGTACTTTACCTACTTACTCAACTAGCTTACCTGGATTCAAGACTATGACTGTTGGTTGTTGTACACTGAAGGTTTGTATAATTTTTTTGTTCTATGTATTAGCTTTGACTTCCGTCAGTTCAAATATTATTTCAGATTTTTCGATATTCAAAATTTCAGATTATGTACTGGTCCCAATTTATTTTTGATTGTGGTATTTTTGTATAATAAGGATGGTGTCATGGTCTGCCGCGGAGGCAGCGTGCATTGTTATTTATGCCCCTTCTTAATCTTGTGAATTTTCTCCTCTTACGGTGATGTCCTTTATAGACAAAGTTCATAAATAAAACATACCTTTAGGCATCACCATTCATACCAAAGGCATTTTCTTTGTTCTTGCCTATAACCTGGCGAGCAGGCCTATTGGCATTGAATATTGATCTATTGTACTTGCTTTGTTGAGACAGTCTAGGTAGTGCTGGAATGTTACCTTCTTGCAATGTTAATTCTCATAACGGCGGCCATTTAATCAAACTCTGCTTACATCTACCATCCTATTGTATGTTGTTCTGAATTTTCTCTTTGCCTGCAAAGATTGCTGTTATTTTATTAGATTTGAGCTATCATAGATTTCTGTAGACAAGGTCAGCATCTTCGCCTCTCAGATCTTTAGTTTTTTATATGCCTTTTTTCTCTGTTGCCGAACTTTATTTGTTCGGAAGAAATACAAAATCCTCATGATGCACTCAATAAGACTTGCCCCCGTGTCACATAGAGTAGATGATATGTTTTCTTATATAAAAGCAAACTACCTACCTATAGCACCCAAGTTCCTTTTGTGACTTCTTCCTGAGAGAGAAAACTCTGAAATTTATGTTTGGTTCAGATTTTTGGTTATCATTGTATGTTACATTTCGCTAAAAGAATGAACACCCACTTCAAAAAATATAATAAACAAATGCAGATTTTCTTCAAGGACGACCTTGGAAAAGGAAGTGCCATGCTTAATTTGGTATTGCCACATAACATATATTTGTATCTTTGCTTCAATCGGGTTCTTTAAAAGGAAGTGTCCTGCTGAATTAGGTATTGTCACACGGAGCTTACGTCAAAGGAAGGTCACTTATCAGTATCTAAATAATCAGATGTTGAAGAAATTTCTAAGGTTTCGTACATGACACCTTTTTCCCCTTTTATTGTATTTATTCAGTAATGTATATGCTTATGGATGTGTTCTTTACACCAGCTGTCACCTGACTTTGTGGGCGAAACTAATTGTTGCATATTGAAGTATATCTTGTATTTGGAATGGGAGTCATCCCGATCACGCTTGCAGCGACTTGTGCACCCATCAATCTAGGGTACGTTGCGTTCTGGCCGGGACTACCTACTGCATTACAGGAACTACGACTGACGACATGGTCACACACTAATGCTCTGGAGACGCTATCAAGACATATGTAGAGTCCTGCAACGCGCATCGTGTATTCCCTTCTGACAAACCCCGAGACGGTGAAGGTCCTTATCAATTTGAATTGTTGGTCGAAATTCTAATATCTTCCCTTACGCGTGTGATGTGGTAGTGTCTACTATTAGCCATGGTATACTATTGGCAAGTAGGTTTTTGTGGATGCAATTAGCAAAGCTGAGCGGAAATCCTACTTGGAGATCTTGCGCAGTCAGAAAGTTTATTTCACTGTGGCAAACAACTTGGTATATATTTACCTGGACAGATTATGCTTTGCTCCAAGCACTAAAGTGGCGTGGCAGACATCTTGACGGTGTTTTGTTTTGCACATAGTGAAGCTTTTGATGGGTAGATAATTTTGACATATATAAACTACTAAACCAGAGAACTTGCGGCTAGATTCAAAAGAATTGTGCTAATCATGTGAATTATGACAATGCCAAAAACAATTACAAAATATCTATAATTCGATGCTTCAGTTAAACACTAATAGTGTTATCTTGTTACTGTCATCTTTACATTAGTAGAATGCAACTTAAATCTCGAATGCCTTTCTCTGACATCTTGCATTCAAATCTTGTACTGCACACCAGCCGTCATGTAGAGATGTGGTTTAAATGCATTATATATTGTATCAACTTTTGTAAATTCAGATCCACAGCTTCTAGGAGTTGCGACTGCACCTTCATTTTTATTTTCAGTGAGATCTTGAACTTTTAGTGGTCAGATTGTAATAATCTCCAAGCGAGTTATCTCCTGGACAACCATTGCCCTTACTTGGATCATTACATACACATCAGCCTTTCAACTGTTGTTTTTTAATCCTACCTCCTTTTTCTAGCTTTGCTTTGTTCAGTAATCAATCTAATATGATTTGTTATCTTCACGAATAAATCTTACACAAGACATTGCAAGGTACTTCTGATTAAGGATTCCGGTTAAATTGGTATTACCCTTATTTGTAACAAAACCAGTTATGTGCTGGAAAATTACTGAACCATTTCTTCTTATTTCAAGTATTTGGATATTACCTTGCATGAAACCTTATATTGTTGGAAGGAATTTTATCATGATTCCACGTTGCATGGGTTTTTGTCAATCAGTATAGGGCTAACTTTTTGGGGTATATTAGTCTACTTATTACTTATTTGTTTTGTCCTTCAGATGATCTCTGGTATTGGCTGAGCCAAATATGCTTGTTTGACATATATCATTAATATAATGTGGTTTTAACTTATATAATGTATTAGTAGACACGTGCATTGCACGTGCATGATTACTAGTAGTTTTAAATAGCCCACTATAGCCCCGCTATAGCCTTGCTATAGCATTTTCAGCAGGGTGCCGCTAAATGGTTTCATGTACAAATGGTCCGCTATAGACAGCTATAGCTCCGCTATATCTTATTTGGAGGTCCGCCGCTATTTGCCATAGCCCGCTATTTAAAACATTATTGTACTTCTCATAGTACTACCTACTACAAAGTTAATATTCCAACTCAGTCTCTCGGAGATGCTCATAGAGATAGGGTGTGCGTGTGTACGTTCATAGGAGTGAGTGTATGTGCGTATATACGAGCGCTTGCGTCTGTACTGTGTTCAAAAAAAAGTTAATATTCAGACCGCATTCGGTATTCATCATTTGTTTGATATTCATGGTGCAAAATTGGTCCTTTTAGAGCATCTCTAGCAAATCCTTATGAGCTCGCCGGCTTGTTAAATTCCGACAGATTTATAGTATGCGACAAAAATTGGCCCGAGCAAATACCGTAAAAAAGGCCTAGCCCGTGAAAAATTTACGAGCAGCCCATTTTCCGGCGTATCTGATATATATCGGAGCATGCGCGTTTTAGGATTCGCATCCGGCAAATCCCCTTTCCTCATTCACCGCAAACTCGCACTCTCCGATGATAAATCGATCTTCCTCTGGACGCATTGTCGTGCGCACAGTGCACTTCTCCTCTTAACAAAGGCGCTTTGGACATCGGAGACAAGTTCGTCCATGTGAGAGCTTAACCGGATGGGCAACACCTTGGCAATAATTTGATCCTCTCTGCACCGTCTTTCTTGGGAAAAAGCATGGCATTCGGAGTTGAGCCAATGGAGGTTCGTGATGTGCAAGAGCCGAAGAGATGAACAACTCTCATGATGTCGCATTTGATGGTGTTTCAACACTTGTTGAAGAAAAATCCGGTGAAGCGCCCAGGCTCCTTGTGAGTTGGCATCTCATCTCGAACCTCCTCGTCGGCTATTGGAGCCTCAAGCTCATGCAAATCCTGGGGCTCAATGTTTAGCTCATTCCAATTAAGGTCCTTGTATATCTTTTGCTCCTTACCCATGACTATGGAGAGGTGGTCATGTATAATGGATTCCTTGGTCTCGTGCTCGGTTACCCAACCATGCTCGTGTTTGATCCTATGGACGTGATTCTTACGTCTTCTTGCATTAATGCGGCGATGGAAGAATTTCATGTTGGCATCACGCTCTCTCAAGCTTGCGATCCTAGCACAGTCTCTTTCTAGGCCTCTCAAGCACAGCATTGGAAGATGACATTTCTCACGAAGAGTTGGCAACTGTACTCTTGTCTTCACTTGGGATCCTTGTCACCGACCTTTGCAATCGAGGATCCCGACGAATGTGGCTTAATACTTCGATCATCTACAACGAAAGCGCATTTTTAGAACCATGGAGCAGCAGGGCCTGCTCCAGGCCTGGATGCCCCCTATTTATTTCAAATTGTATGTCATCGAGAAGTGTGCAACCGGTAGTTCGGTTTACAGGTTTTTAGCATGTTAACAGTCCTTTGGCCAGGGTACTCAGAACAGGAATTCAAAATTGGCTATAGTGTGCTTTGGCTGACAAGGCAATATCGGCCAGAGAGCTCAATTTTTCACCCCTTGATTAGCAATATTCTTGTACTGCGATTACTTATACACAGTGGCATCACCATGCATGGCGCAACGCAAATCCCTCTGACAGATCCAATGTTAATACTATGTTATATCCACGAGTGGACTTGAAACATCTCAGAGTAGGCGAAGCCACTTCCTGACAAAGAATGACCGTGTCAAATATGGCTTATCCCATGCAAGTATATCTGACATTCTTCTTAGTCAGAAATGTTTCGTCTATGATTTCAATGCCAAAAAGATTCCTGGGCTGCACCTCCGAATTACAGTTCCGAACGAATACATCAGAAATAAGAAGCATGTCAGATTAAGCATCGTCATGTGAAGCACATGGGAGCAGGATCCATGATCAGAACCAGAACGGTTTGATCTTCACTTGTCGAAGAATCAGGCATATTGTGCTTTTCGCTCTAGCATGATGGAGAGTTTTAGTCAACAATGAAGCACCTCTGTTCGTCGAAATCTTCATAGCCAACGTCTACAAGGCAGAGGCCCTCCGCGGGTGCCGGGGGAGCCGTTGCGCGCCTGCAAGTGGCGTCCATCAGGTTCAGCAAGGCGTCTTCGTCGGCTCCGGCAGCAGCCTCTCTGATGGTGGTCGCCACAAGAACCCTAACCATCTGTTCGTCGCAAGTCAGACCAGAATTCAGGGAGTGATTGAGAATAAATGGAACTAAAATCAGACACTTACTTTTGGAACGGGAGGGAGTAGGACTTATAGCAGTGTGATGTATTATTACCTTGCGTAGGAATCTGTTCGCAACTAGCTCAATGCACATGACTGTCACGCCTTCTTTGCAATTCTACAAAAGTGAAAAACAAGAACTGACATAAGTTTCAACTGAGATGATGTATGTGCATATGCAACGATAAGGAGGAAATTCAGACCAAGGTAAATCCCAGCCAGCGAGGGTAGACAGTTCTTTTCCATTTGATAAATGCAATGTACGCATCAGGTAAAGACAAAATGAGCATACTAGAATCACCTCATCAGCAGAATACAGTTTGGTCACTGCAGCTCGAGAATGGAACATAAAACACTCCGTAGCTGGGCCACTGCAAAAACAGCAGGGCATCAAGTGAAGTGACTGATCAGTTTATTGAACTCAAGAGCATGTATAAAATATTGGATATGGAGATCATCTAAAAGGAACACATGATGCTCACATCAGATAACAACCATTAATGAAGAGTGGCACACAAATTTAGGAAGCCTATGGTGAACAACTATGTCTGAATTAGGTGATGAAACTATGGCTAATCCAAATCAGGAACCATTTCTGTACTTGAAAATACAGGGCATGTTATCATGTATGAAACTTACTCGCTACGTGAAGCTTGTGTGTCACGTGCAAATATTTTGTAAGAGAGCATTTTTCCTTCCAGCTGCCTAATGATTTTGTCAACCTTGGCCACATCAAAGCTCCGAGGTGCTTTGTATTCAGGATTCTCAAGAATCATAGAGGATAACTCGTCCCCTGATATTGGTTTAGAATCCTCATCAAGAGGAAATATATACAGGTATCTCCTCCATTTGGCTGAAAAATTAGGATGAAATTCACGTGAAACCTGCAAATTAGGGCATCCGTTAATATTTAGCATAACATCCTCTATGATGGGCATCAAGGTATTCTCACAACGTTCAAACACAAAAAATAAAACATGCTCTGCTAGTCTCATACCAGAAAATAGCTACTAAACGAAGCTAGTCAATAACTCAATATTGAATACAATTGCTACATTCATATTACTGGCAAGGGAAAATACCTCTGACACAACCAACGATTTGATTTTATCTGGTGCAGCCTCATTTATTGTGTCTTTTATATCGCCAGGCTGTACATCCTTTCTCCACGTATCTAAGGCAATTAACAATAAGCATTTCACATCAGTTATCAGAAGTGGTGGATCAAGACTACTGAAGTAAATTTTCACATATGCACACATGGACAAACTAACTTCAGTAAGTTTAGGCAACCAGTAGGTTCTGTCAAACCCAGTTACAAATACATGGCATGCATTGCTCGAGTGAAGTCAGCTGAGAAGGAACATTAGCACTGATTCGCACACAAAGAAATATTCAGGCAAGCTTTTGTTTTAGACCAGAGTTGTGGTCTGCTGTCACAGGTAAATATTTGCTAAAGTAGGTCAATGAGAAGCAAATAACTTCTATGATTTGCTTCTACCAATGGGGAACCATAGTTTAAAGTCAAGAACGCCATAGTTCTAACAATAACTACACATAAGCTTTCAGATTCAAGACAAGTTGATATGCATCATAACAAGTTTATGATGAACATGATTAAAGTAGACAGAGGCAACGCAACAGTATGTGTTCTCAAGTGTACTCCCTCCGTTTCTAAATATAAGATCTTTTAGAGATTTCAATACAGACTACATACGGATGTATACAGGCGCATTTTGGAGTGTAGATTCACTCATTTTGCTCCGTATGTAGTCTGCATTGGAATCTCTAAAAAGGCTTATATTTAGGAATGGAGGGAGTAACTAACAAAATGAGCAGACTTGCTGAAGAGCAGTCACCCCTTTGTCAGTGCGCCCAGCAACAGTAGCATAGCCTTCTATCGGCAACGATCTTTCTTGAAGTTGTTTAGCTTTTCTCTCGTCGACAAACTGTCCAAGATGTTTTTCCACTAACCTGCAACCAGCACAGGGTGAAATAAACAACTTCGGTAATTTTATTCTGCCTTGAAAAAGTGAGGAGAAAGGGGTTAAAGAAAACTGTAAAAAAAAAACTCACAGAAATGAGGTTATTCTTACCCTTGAACAGTGTTGAGATCAGGCTGCTTCTGCCAACCATCAAACGACCCCCCATGATACGAAAGAACAATCTTAAAGTTTGCTCTTTCCCACCTGCCTCCTCGGCCTTTGGAGGATTTAACAGACATTTGTCTTTCAGCTGATGTTAAAAGCTCCTCTTCATTCAGATCGCGAGTATGATCTTTCTGCGGAGGAAAAATCTGATAAGACATTGGTAAACAGTATAAATCATCATATATATGCACTAATACGAGTGATCTCAGAGTTTCTAGTCAGAACCACCGTCCGCAGCTCCATGCCGCTTCTACATTAGCAATGGCAGGTTAATGCGAAACACTCTAGTGCTTGGCCAAGCAACTGATCTTGGAATTCCTTTTGGGTGACATTCAGTTGTCATTTTCTATTAACATGAGCACTAAATATACTTAGTTGTGGAAAGAATCAGCATTTGTCACAACAGAAAAGGATTTCCCACTGACATGAACACTTCTTCATCCATCCAACCATCAATCAAACCATGAAATTCAGAATCTAAATTTGGTGCCAAATTCCACTGGTTTCCACAGACCTCGTCCTTCCGGAACAGCTCGCCGAGCCCCTGCGCCCCGGCGCCGGTGCGCACGAGCTCGGCGTAGAAGTCGACCACCCTGCTCCACGGCCGCGCGTGCATGTACTCGTAGCTCTCCCTGCACGGCCGAAAAAGGTAACCAAGCAAACCATATACTAGACGCCATGAAACGCCATGGGAAGATGAGGAGAGGGGGGGAGGTTACCTGGCTGTCCACCGGAGGTGCTGGCACACGTCGGTGTGGTTGTACTGCGCGTAGCCGTCCCGCTCCGCCGCCGTGGAGAACGCCACGGCCGGGGCGGCCTTCGCCGTCGGTGCCGCCGCCATGAGGGGCCGGAACTTGGCGAGCATGTACAGGCTCGGCGACCCAGATGGATTTGGGGATTAGGGCACCCCCGCGTGTCCGGGCCCCAAGGGATTGCGGCGGCGGCGGCGGCGGTAGCGTGAGCGACGACAAGTGGTGGCTGCCGGCGCCGTGTGAGAATATGGGTGCGGCGGCGCCGACCGGCTAAGTTGCCAGCAACTCACAGATCTCGGAGGAGTTCAGAAAGTTCAGTTAAGTTCAGGTTCAGAGTCGGTATATGGACAGGATTCCTGAGATCTCACCGTTTGAACTCGTATCTGTAGCCTAAGTTGAATTCATTCATATTTGAAAACTGAATTCGTATTCGAAAATTGAACTGAGCACTTCGACAAACCCAATCCAACTATGACATCAAAACGGGAACCGTCTGGGTAACATAAATTGGGAATTCAAACTCCAGAACTCAAATCACAGTTTTAGTTCTAGCTTGTCACATAATCTTCCAAGTTTTTTCACCATCTTGGCCTTGATCTCCAGTAGGACCTGTTCATGTTTATACAAATTGCAATGGAGAACAATCATATTTGTATGGAAACTAACTCGAACATAAACGGGCGGCGGCGACAAGACAAATCTCTCCATTTCCATTTTGGTGTGGATCTTTCCCAGAGAACTGTTTCGAGTTTACAGCACGAACACCATCATGGAACTCACATTACATGCTTCCCACGATGCCCCTCTCTCTACATACAATTCGCTAACCGCAAGAACAAGAACCCTAGCTTGGTAGTTCCGCCATCAGAAGAAAAAACAAAAACACCAGCTGACTGACCGACTGACTGATCTTGACAACAAGATGGATGGCGACACGACACGACACGGGCAACAGAGGCTTGTTGAGCCTCGTCAAAAACTGCTGTTATTACTTTATATCTTGTACAGATCTTCGTCCACGGGAGGAGGATCATCCCTGCTGCTGTTTCTGGAAGGGGGTGATGCCAGGGCTTCCAGCCCCAGCTGATGCCCGTCAGAGTCAGGCGAAGGGATGTACAGCTTGCACTCCAAAGGCGGCTCGCTCTTGCTCCTGCCGTTTGCTGGCCGCGTCCTCCTGCTCTGGGGCACAGGCTTTCCGTTCGTCGGTGGCACGGCCACAGTCACGGCATCAGTCTTTGCTGTTGGTTCTTGCTTCGCCTTCTCTGTCTCGACATGCTCAGCAGGTTCCTTTGGGACCTCGTAGAGCGTAACAGATCCGGTCATACAATTCTGCAGGAGTATGTCCTGGCATTCCGGCATGCTTTGAACCTCCTCGAAGGTTTCAACGACCTGGCTCATAGTAGGCCGCCCTTTAGGGTTCTGGCTCAAGCATCGGTAGCAAAGGCTGGCCACTTCAATGGCAGCCTTCGTGGAGTATTGACCTTCCATTCTAGGATCAATGATTCTGAAGAGCTTCCGGTTGTGGACAAGGAGGGGGCGTGCCCACTCAACTAGGTTATGCTCACGGGTCGGCCGGCTCTTGTCCACAGCCCTCCTCCCAATAATCATCTCCAGAAGCACAACACCAAAGCCATAAACATCACTCCGTGCTGTCAAATGGCCTGTAACAAAACACATGGTTGAATTAACACGCACAAAATTGTGAGTCAAATGCACTGTGTATTCATCCTTGAAACCATAAGTTCCCATGACATATATTCACTAAAATTCCTTTTGGGAGAGGATTGGCTCACCAGTCATCACATATTCAGGAGCTGCATAGCCATAAGTTCCCATGACCCGAGTTGAGACATGGGTTTGGTCTCCACTAGGTCCAGTTCTTGCTAGGCCAAAGTCTGAAAGCTTAGCATTATAATCCTGCAAGGGCAACACAGAGTGAAACTGAGACACTATCTTCAAAACATAACATCACGCCATGAAGTCTCTTGTATTTCTACAATATGAATGAGGATATAGTTAATGATACGTCATCTACTTCTAAATGATGGTGCCATGACAGATGACACGCAGAACTGTAGAAGCATTGTGGAGCAACAAGGGTAAAAACTAAAAACATATGATCCATTTGGCAGTAATACAGAGTTACACATCTGGATATTAACATTAACAATTCTTGACATACAGGCAAAATACATCAGAAGAACACAATTACTGCATAGCTTGTAAACAGAAAGTATATTTTGCCATAAGACACTCGGCTGGGAACACAAAAAAGTCTGGTATATTAACGGGCATAACAGTGATTGAATTGGACAATGATATCAAAGTTGAAATACCAACCGCATCTAGCAAGATGTTTGATGTCTTGAAATCCCTATAGATAATGGATCTCTCAGCTCCGTGGAGGTACTCAAGCCCCCTTGCTGCACCAAGAGCAATCTTCATGCGAGTCGACCATGGCATATTAAGGCAAACCCCTGTTAATTACAACCAAGAAGATATAATCAATGAAATGTTCCCTTTAACAGAAAACATGCATATGACTACTGTTACATGGTATTTGTACTAATCCGCTAGGCATACTTTCCTGTCACCGATTGTGTTCTCATTGTTCACATTTTTTATGTTGATGAACTAATCAACTAAACATGTTCGCTCAATATAAAAATCAATGAGGAAGCAAGCTAGATTCAGAACCTAACAGGCAAACATTTTTTACCATGTTGGTGAATGGTAATTGTTGTTTATCTGCCACTTCAATTTTATTACGTTGTATCTTTATAGCCAGGTTACCGTGTGTACTGTATGCAGATGGTAGGTCATAATATGCTATCACGAACCAACTGAACAATTCAGATCACTTGTATAGTTGTCACCTGACGAACTTGACAAATGCAGTAGCTAAATTTCAAGAGCTACTTGCAAGCAGACACTACCACTCATTGTCAATCAAGGTTTCAGAATGTTGACTTTGCTTATTCTAAAACATCTTGTTCAGAACAAGTATTTCATTGCATAGGTAAATGGGCGCAGGTTATGCTGCCATAACCAATGAATGTTAAAGAGCATGGTAGTGGAGTTCTCAAGAAGGTGAGAGTTAGAGCTTACGTCGAAAAAGGTGCTTTTCAAGACTGCCACAAGCCATGTACTCGTAGACAAGTAATCTATGTGAACCCTCGCAGCAATAGCCAATCAGTTCGACAAGATTTGCATGACTAAGTTGCCCAAGATAGTTGACTTCTGCCTGAAACACAGCAGAAAGAAAACCATTAAATGATGACAGGTGTAGTGTTGCAGTCATTCACCCACCTATGACCGACCACAACAGTATGTTCTTTGCTTCGACCTAATAAGTAGATATGCGCTCTTTAACCTAGTGCTGATACTATGTTAAAGTCGATTCTTAAAAGATAAACAAGATAAATTATGCTCGGATGAAGATCAGGAACGACTGCTTTGACTAATACACTGAATCCTGAAATGCAATAATCAACTACAAAAGGTTCATGGAGAATTCACATAATGTAGAAATTAACATGACTTCTTAATTTATATACAGGTTCAGTAAAACGTAAGGAAGCAAGGAGACTTACCAACCATTCCTTGTCTCCTTGAAACCCCTCTGGGTTTAGTTCTTTCACAGCAACCTGTCTGGACGGAAAACCTATTCTAACATTTTCATCGATGACACCCTTGTAAACAACTCCAAACCCACCCTCTCCAAGAATTTGATCAGGCCGAAAGTTTTTTGTGGCTGCTCGCAGTTCATTGTATGTGAAAATATTAACATTTCCATATCCTTCTGTTTGCAGGTCCTCCACATCTTTCGGAGGAGCAAGAACACTTGAAATAGCTGATTTGCATTTCTTCAACCCATCTGGTCCACCAGCTTCAGATGAAGTGCCTGTAATTGTATTGTGTACAGTTAGGAGCATAACTTGAGTGCACCAAAACAGAAAGTAAGGAGATGCAAATGGAAGACTGCATGGATTGGTGGGAGCAGAGAATCAAAAATCATGTACGAACCCATTCCACTGAAACCCCTGGTTGGCTGTACTACATTATTTTGTAAGCTATGCTGACCAGAATGTTTTATTTATCAGCAAGCTTATGAACGATTGCGTGAAACTGAAAATGTATTCGTAGAAGAATAGAGACCAAAAACTTGATGACTATCCATACCGACAATACAACGTCACGAGCAGACCTACAATGATGAAAGTTATCCATAGATCATCTCCAAGTTCACTCGGCAGGTCCTGAATGTGCAGCTAAGGGCCTGACATGGACAGGGAATTGCCTCCATCTCAAGAATAGTTCTAACCAAAATAGGTCTAAAAGCCACAAAACAGAGGAGCCTGGTATCCCAATGCGAACCAAAATTTCAGCACCAAATATAGCGCGGCATTCTCCATCGCTCGTTACAGCAGCTCGCAGGCGCAGGCTCAGCATCACGCCAGTCCTCATCGAGCCTTGACCAAGCAGGGATAACCAACCCCCCAAAAACGACATGGCCTGGCTGCCACGCCATGCCAACAAAGCAGCACAACACCTAAGCACCCAGACCAACCAGGGATAGTAATCCACAAATCCACGCCTCTCAGCTGAAATTGGGCTAAACCCAGAACACCAGCCCGCGCACGCAGGAAGCCGCACACCTCGCCCCAGCGAGCAAACTGGACAACCCGGGGAAGTGGATATAGCAGGCGCGTGAGTGGGCAGGAGAGCGGGAACGAACCTGTCCTGCTCTGGAGCCGCTGCTCCTCGAGCGAGAAGCAGCCCCCCATGGGAGACCGCCCCGAGATCGCCGCGCCTCCTTCTCCGCAGCCCCTCCCCTACTCCCGCCTCCCCATCTCCGCCCTCCTGCCAGATCCGCGCGCCGCGCCAGCCGGGGAATTTCCCGTCCGCTCCCGCCGTAACCGCCGGCCGTGCGCGGCGCGCTCTTCCCGGCCGCCGGAGCGAGGTGGGGCTCGGGCGCGGCGCGAATCCGTCGCCGAAATTTGCGGTGCGCCCTTTTCGACTGGCAGCCGCAGCTTTTCTCCTTTCTCTTTTCTTCTCGGGGCGGGGGGTTGGAAGGGAAGGACGGACGGATGGAAGGAAGGAAGGGGAAAATATATAAATATATAAATAAACCGCCGCTGCGCCAACAACGCGCAGCAATTGGGGCTCGGAGGGTTTTTTCTTTGCCTTGCTTTGCGCGCATGATTAGGGAGAGATGATTAGACAGTGACAGTGGGTTAGTCTTTGCGGTTGAGGTGCTAGGTGGATGCCAATGGGAGTAACCTTTTGTTAGCTAGTGTAACTAACTAACTTATGACCCGGAAGGCCCTCCGTGCCTACTTGGCGGCGCCTGGGTCGGTGAAGGCGACGGTGGAGGCTCGCCGGCGGGCGGTCGGCGGAGGACCCCGACGAGAAATCAGCGGCGCGCAAGACAAATGGTGCGAGAAGGGGCGGAGTCACCGTTGAAAAAGTTTTAAAAGAAGCGGTTTCTTTTGTCTAGGGTTTGGGATGATCAGATGCGCGGTATTCGTGGAGAGAAGAAGGCGCTTACCATGATTGCCAATTTTGTTTATGGTCTTGGCTGGTTTATATGATAGAAATACGGTTTTGCTAAATCACATCTAGATGTGAAATAAGTATTGCACATCTAAGTCTTATCTCATTGATCTTACATGGAGATTCGTGTGGATATTTTCTTTTCCTTTTTCTTTTTCCTTTTTATGCTTCATTTAGTCATTTAGATGTGCAATAACTATGTCACATCTAGACGTGTCCTAGACACACCATAGAAATATTATGGAGTAGAAATTTGTAAAAAGTGAGATGACATGTATCTCATTTCGTATAGGGAAAGATATCAGATTTGGTTCATAGGACAGGAATTTGGATCTAGACTAATGTTTTTTTCTTTGAAACGTGAAACATTGATTCTTAGGGCATCTACAGTCGGACGTCTCAATCCATCCCCTAGACCTACCGGATACATTTGCTCTGTCCTCTCTTCTTCCTCCTCTACAACGTCCGTCTCACAGCTCCGTTGCCACGCGCGCACCACAGCCGTTCCGAGCATCTGCATCGCCAGGACTGGCAGAGCAGTCCTCTCTCTCTCCCGTCCTCGCCGCCAGGGACGTCGTCGCCGGCCCGGACGCCACCCCGGTACGTCCGGCAAGTCCCGAACTCCCCCTTGCACTCTGTGTTCGACACATTGTCCAACCTAGTACTTTGTGAATTTTTTAGGGAAAACGATGAATTAAGATGCTTCGTCAGACGAGGAGTATGGTCCGACGGAACTTGATCAAATGATTCAAGATGAGTTCTTCAATTCCTCGGATTCGGACAAAGAAGCGGATATGATCATGCTCATGAGCATGCAAGATGAAATGGACCGACAAGTGGAGCATATTCTCAACTTTAAGGGCCCAATCAATGGGAGAAGAGTGATCAATCGGGATAGGGTATCCGGATCACGACTACTGCAAAAGGACTACTTTACTCTAAACCCAACTTTCCCGGATGATCGATGGTTTCATCGCCGTTTTCGCATGCGGAAACCATTGTTTTTGCGCATTGTAGAGAGAGTGAAGGCACACGATGACTGCTTAAAGCTCACAAGGGATTGTTGCGGTCAACTGTCTTTCTCTGCTAGCAGAAGTGCACAACTGCTATGAGGATGCTTGCACTTGGTACTGTCGCTGATGCCGTTGGTGAGATGGTCGGGATGGGGGAGAGCACATGCCTGAAGACTACTGTTAAATTTTCCCGCACCATGGTGCAATTGTTTGTAGCAGAGTATCTGAGAGAACCAAATGTGCAGGACACGGAGAAGTTGTTGGCTATTGAAAAGGCCAAAGGGTTTCCAGGAATGCTCGGATCAATTGATTGCATGCATTGGCAATGGAAGAACTGCCTCAAAGGTTTGTGGGGGATGTATCAAGTTCACACCAAAGAGGCCACCATCATACTAGAAGCGGTAGCATCACATGACTTATGGATTTGGCATGCTTTCTTTGGAATACCGGGTTCTCACAAGGACATCAACGTGCTTCAACGATCTCCGGTGTTCAAGAGGTTTCGCAATGGGGAATCACCGCCATGCAACTCACCGTCAATGGTCATGACTACAACATGGGATACTATCTTGCTGATGGCATCTATCCTCAGTGGGTGGCGTTTGTCAAGACCATATTCGATCCACACGAAAGGAAACAAAAGCACTTCACAACAATGCAGGAAGCAGTTAGGAATGATGTGGAGAGGGCATTCGAAGCGCTTCAACCTCGTTGGGGAATTGTTCGTGAAGCTGCAATGATGTTGGAATCAAAAACTTTATGGCAGCTGATGTCATGATGTGTTATTTTGCACAGTATGATTGTCGAGGATGAGGGTGATGGTGTTGCCCAAACCAATGATTTTGAAGCACCTGGATAACAAGTTCAAATCCTGGAAAATGAAGATGCAACTCAGCTTATGAACTTTCTACAGATGCATTAGAATCTTCGAGATCATCATGTGCACACACAGCTACTCACTGATCTTGTGGAGCATATGTGGACCTACAATGAAAACCAAAGATCTGATGATTGAGTTGTGCACTTCTTCAAATAATTTTTATGTAAACAATGTTTATTTTCGACACCAAACACAACGGCGGAGCTATGTGTAGTCCTGGGGTGGCTGTGGCCCCCCCTAGCTTTCAACCAACTTGTGAAGAAAATTTTACTGCAAGGGCTTATATGAGAACTTTTTTAGCATTTGGCCCCCTCAAACACTCGTATTTTCTTATTCGCCCCCCTGCACTTTACGTCTAGCTCCGCCACTGACCAAACATTTGTTCTTTACGTGCGATATTGGTGTGTGCATGAATTTACATGGATTTAAGAGTCCAGATTTGAGATATGTGGATGCTAAGAACGAAATACGAGGGCCTGTCCAGGTGCATCCGCGGCCATGCCCGGACGCGAAAGATTATCACTCCCAGAGGGCAAAATTTGTTATCAAAAGTAGAAGACCTTATTGACCCACATACTGGACACTGGGATGAAGAATTAATCCATGATACATTCTACCCTGTTGATGTGCATCGCATATTACAAATTCCTTTGAATGTACAGGGAATTGACGACTTTGTTGCATGGCACTATACCAAGTCCGGTACATTCTCTGTTCGATCTGCTTATCATAGGGAATGGGATCATAAGTTTGGACAGCGTTTGCATGTGGAGGATGGCCAAGGTCGAGCAAATCCAAACCCCATTTGGAATGACATCTGGAAGCTTAAGGTGCCGGCTAAGGTTAAAAATTTCCTCTGGAAAGTATTGCATGGGATCCTTCCCTGTAAGGGTGTACTGGCAAATAGACATATTTTGACACAAGCACAATGTCCGATCTGCTTGGGGGGAACTGAGGATATTCAACACTGCCTCTTTAGCTGTAAGAGGGTTAAAAAATTTTGGGAAGAGTTGGATCTAACAGAGACGATCAGGAAGGCTATATGCCGAGACAGGTCGGGTTCTGTTAACTTGAATCAAATTATAGATGAGAACTCGGGGAAGAGTATTGGAGGTCTACAAATACCCGAGCTTGTGGCTGTGGCATCTTGGTACCTTTGGTGGCAACGCCGGCAGATAACAAAGGGTGCATCAGTACTGCCAGCAGGTAGAACAGCAACATCCATCAGAGCAATTGCCACAAATTTCTGGAGAGCAACTGAAAAGAAGGACGAAAGGAAGAAGGAACCGAAAAAGTGGTGCAAACCGTTGCACGGCTTTCTGAAAGTTAATGTAGATGCTTCATTCCACATAAAAGACCGATCGGGAGCCACTGGAGCAGTCATCAGAGATGAATGGGGTTATTTTGTAGCTGCTGCAACATGGTTCGTTCCACATGTGTCCGATGCGGCTTCTGCTGAAGCAATTGCTCTCAGGAATGGTATTAATTTAGCAGCTCATGTGGGATGCTCGAGGATAGAAGCTGAGTCAGATTGTGAACTTGTGATTGATGCATTCAAAGATCCATATAGATTCAATGGTTCCCACGCAGCAACGATTGTTGAATGCGCTCAACTCTCTTGTGACTTTGGCCAGGTGAAATTTTCTTCATGCAACCGAGAAGCAAACAGCGTAGCAGATGCTTTGGCTAAACAAGCGTATATGCTGAAGAATTCTTCTGTTTGGGAAGATGACCCGCCTGATTTCATTTCGTCTTTGATTGTAAATGACATTGCTATTATCTAAGAAATGAAATCTTTACCCTGTCCAGAAAAAAAAAACATCTGAAAGAATCATGGTCTTGACGTCGTGAGCCAACATGGACCGAAACCGAGCGTGGCCGTCTTTATTCACAACCGCGTCGCCATGATGAAGCAGACCACACGATGAACGCCGAGACAAGAAAAGAAGACGGGGAATTAAAGCGGCGGCGGCGGCGCATTTGGGTGGTTGCTTGCAACACGGGGTATATATAAGCTAGCTACAGTAGGTTCTTGCGGTTGGACCTAACCTACCCCAAGGAGGTCGAGGAGGAGCACGACGAAGGCATCATCGATCGATCCACCCAACAAGTTGCAAAACAAGGGGCAGACATGTCCCTGATTCCAGGTGCCCAAATCAGCACGGCACGAACCACCCACCGGCCCACCAAATTGCGAGCCAGGTGGCAAGCGTTGTTGCCTAATTTAATCAGCAACTAACCAACGTGATTGGTATGCATCATTCGTTCGTTCGTTCATGTGTGAGAAGATCCGAACAAAATCCAAGACCGCACATGGCCATGTATATGTGGTTCGAAAGCGATGTGCAACGATCGACGAGCAGGGCGGGAGGGAGGAGCTGCCTGCCTCGCCGCTGCGATCTCTGTTGCCTATCTCTATCTGCCCAGGTTCGTTAGGAATGGAAGCTTCGGCTCGATGGATGGATTGGATGACTAATCGGCAACGGCTCCGACGGACGGGGGCTCGGGGTTTCCGTGGTCTTGTCTGCGTCGTCGTGCGTCCGGCTTTAGCCAAACCAAGACGGTGACACGCATCGTGCGTGCCATCACATCAGCTGGCAGTCACGAATTCGAGTTTCTATACGTCCGCGGAAGTGGCCCGATGCGTCTATGGAGAGGGATCGAATGGGTCTCAAATTTTTTTAATCCTCCATTCGAATGGGTCTCAAATTTTTTTAATCCTCCATTCTATAATGTAGTGCGTCTGCGCTTCACGAGAGCAAAAATTATACCCTGTCGCAATCGGTCTTGTTGGTCAAATTTATGGTCAAACTTCAAACTCGAAAATCGAGGACGCACTATATTATAAAACGGAGGGAGTATTTGCAACCACAAATGTTATATTCAAAATATCAAATATATGCAAACACATGACGATCATTTTGGTTGTTTTATGCTGTGTTGAAACGGCAGGGTTGTTTAAAGAGAGAATTCTTTATTTGGACCTTTCTTAAAATTTGCTTCCCTATTTGACCCAAGATAAAAATTTCTTCCTATTTGACACCTAAAATAAATTGTGTTCCTTATATGACACTTTCGTCCATTTTGGACTAATGGGTTAAGTGTGAAGTGAAAAGACAATTTTGCCCCTGCTCCATTGTGTAACTATCCTGGATGTACTGTAGGGATGTTTAACGGATATCTATGGCCATGCAAAATATCCATAGAAATTTTGTAACCTATTCTTTTGTGTAAATTGCTGGGAAATCAATAAAAGATGATGCTATGGCAAATAATGTCTGTGGGATTTTTTATAAGAGTAATCTGGACCTAAACTGCAATTATGCAAAGACGTAATTTTTATTCAACGATAAACAAGTGGGCCACCAAAGACTATCACGGCCAGTTACTAGTAAAGACGCTGGAGTGACTCGATGGAGTTCGTCCAAGTCGGCACGCGCAAACGTGTTGCTGCTAGCCTCGACCGATACCGAACTAGGTACATGTTGCTACAAACTATAAGTAACATACATAGAGGATGTTGTGCCAGTACCAGTACATGGACATAAAGGACGAATACAAATGACTATTTTCCAGTACTGCACGCAATGAATGCAGAATGGTGATCCAAAAACAAGCGCAAGATCCAGATAAAGAGGAGAGCGGACGCCGTGGTTAGAAGGAAGTTTTTCGGGTGAACTGATTGCTTTTTACTACATTCAAAATAGTTACACAATGTATTAGAGGCAAAATGGTCTTTTTGCCTCGTACTTAACACCGTTACTGTCTAAAATGGATGAAAGTGCCATATAAGGAACAAAATTTCTTTAAGTGTCAAATAAGGAAAAAAAACATTTTGGGCCAAATAGGGAAGCAAACTTTAACAAAGTGCCAAATAAGGAATTGTCTCTTGTTTAAACACCAAATAAATTGTTTGTATTTTCGTAGTACAAACATTCATGTTGGGCCGGCGTGGTTGGTTTTTTCTAGGTCATCCGTGTGAGGGGTTTTAGTCTCACCTTGTTGTCGGAGGAGCGACGCGACCGATTTAAATATACGTGTTGTGTAAAAGCGTTAAGGACATCTCCAACACTGACCGCATATAATTGAAATGGCATTTCAAAAGACAGGAGGAAATTCATGTAAACCGACATAATTCATCAAAGTTTGGATATAAAATAACACAAATCATCCATACATAATACGCAATTAAGTCGAGTACAACAAATAGTTTAAATTCAACCAGATTAGCCGAATGTTCAACAAGTTTTTCATGAACGGATCATGTCATGCCACACATACTGTCCCTTTAGTTTTATCCAACAATATATGTACCTAAATGGCCGTCCCTCTGTCATGTGGTATATCATGGCAGCGCGTACACGCTACACAATGTTTTAGAGCAGCATTGAGTGAATGAATAATTCAAACGACAAGTTAAGCAAGAAGAATCAAAACTTACGGTCTTCTCTGCTGCTGCGCGCAATGGATACCTTGCCTCCAGCCGAGCAACCGTATCACAAAACGTGGTGACAATGGTATGTATGGCATACCATCGATACAATGACGACCTCACATTGCGTTGTTGGATGATGTGCATGTGGCAGAGTGCAATGTGAGCGCGCGTGAAACGAATCATGCACGCGCTGACAGAAGACCCCCCCCCCTTCTGTGCCTATCGTGGTTTTGTCACGGCAAGATGTCCTCGTGAGAGAACTTAGGTGTGGGGCTATCGCAACTACGTGGCGGCTTGAGAGGGGTTGGTCGGAATCGAGAGACGCGAGTTTACCCAGGTTCGGCCCCTCCGATGGAGGTAAAAGCCTACGTCCTGCTTTGTGTATATTGATGATGAGGATGATCTCGATTACAAGGGTGCGGGATCGCTACCTCTAATCTCGAGAGCCTCTAATCTGTCTATCTCTAATGACTTGAACTTGTCTGTCTAAGACCTGTTTATTGAGACGTCTAAAACTTACCCTCTCGGGGTGCCCCGCCCCTCCTTATATAAGTTGAAGGGGCGGGTTACATGTAGAGTCCTAGTAGGATTAGGACTTAACCTATTCTGTCTTCCCATCACGGGCTTCTCTTCGTGGGCTTCTGAGTCCCGGGCTTCTTATCTCCAGACGGGCGGCTTACAACCGGGTTTATCTTCGCGGACTCATCTTCAGGGACTCATTTCCGGGACTTAACTGTCTGCCGGGTTATAACTGTCTGTCGGGTCATAACTGTTTGCCGGGTCATAACTGTCTGCCGGGTCATAACTGTTTGCCGGGTCATAACAGTCTGGTCTCACCCACCGGGTCTCACCTGCCGGGTCTCACCAGGGACGCTTAAGTCCAAAGATGACTTAACGTCAGGGCAACTTAAACCTATAAATGACTTAAGCCTTAGGGCGGCTTATCCTTATGAGCCGGGTCTTGGTCGTGGGGAATATCCCCGACATTAGCCCCCAGTTTAGTTTTGAATTTATTCATGGTAAACTCTTGAAATAAGAATATGTAAAGGGACCGGCTCACTCAAAAAGACCAGTTAACCAGCTCCTGAAAATTCTGAAAATTCTGAAACTCTGTCATATCAATACACTGACGCTGGCTCCTTGGAGAAAAAATAACCCTTATTATCAATTGCCTTGGTTTGATATATTCGTCTGGTTCCCTGAGAATTTGAAGGCATTCCTTCCTCATATCCATATTACCTGTAGCCCCCAAGTCTTAAGAGGGGAACGTAGTGATAACTTTAAGACTTGCTTCAATATAAATATTGCAACTCTAGAGAAATCTGGACTGTTCGTCTGAGTCGCGAGTCATAAGTTGAATGTTCCACATATGTAGCCCCCAAGTACCGGGTTGTCTTGCCTGCAGCAACCTGGGACTTGTAATTGCATTATGCTCATAATACTTCAGCCAGTGTAGCCCCCAAGGGCCGGGTCATTATGCAATAATGTGCAGGGACTTCTGCAGATCTGATTATGTAGACTTGATGAGCAATGTGTAGCCCCCAAGGGCCGGCTCAGTAAGACAATACTGGGCTGGGACTTAGAAAAAGATAGAAAGGACAGCTCATCTCCTTGAGATAACAGGGTCTTGTTGACAATGTAATTATTTGAAAAACAACTTGCATTAGCCCCCAAGTGTCGTGGTGCATGCTTGCAGCGACATGGGACTTGCATACTTGATAAAAACTAGACTTGAATAATGTAGCCCCCAAATGCTGGTCGTATGCCTGCAACGATTCGGGACTATTCCTTCCATTGGAGAATAAAATCCCATCCATTATATGGACGATATTGCTGAATGCTTGGCATATCAAATTTTGAACTATGCTCCCTGCTGTGAGCTGGTATTTCTGGATGATTGAATAACAGCCATTACTCTGAAGGGGCTTTGGAAACCTCAATCATCCAATATAGGTTATGATAACCATAATAAAAATCCAGCCGCATTGGCTATTTAAGATTTGAATAATATAACCCGGTTTGAAAACCGGCTCCTGCAACATAAACCAGGATATCCATGCATATATGATGCATGGTATGACGATGCAATGATGATGCAATGTATGATGCAATGTATGATGATGTATGTGTATGATAACAGAGTATAAAAATGTCGGCTTTCAAGGCTCGACAAAAAGAGACTAGCTCTGTTTTGTTTTTGAAAAACTCAAGTTTTTTGCTTTGAAAAGCTAGGCCTAAAGCCTTTTAACACCCATAGCCGGCTCTCACGTGGCGTAAATCCGTCGTTTTAACCTTAACAAGTTCAGGGTCTTAAAAAAGATTGACTGGTAAGAGTACGAACGGCCACATAGCGGAGGGGTTACGGCGTACAGGTGAGTTTATCCCATAGCCGGCTCTCACGTGGCGTAAATCCGTTGTTTTAACCTTAACAAGTTCAGGGTCTTAAAAAAGATTGACTGTTAAGAGTACGAACGGGCCACATAGCGGAGAGACTACAGCAGAAGGGCGAGTTTATCCTAGTTTTCTGTAAGCCGGCCCTCTAGTGACATAAGCCGCCGTTTTAGCCTTAACCAGTTCAGGGTCTCATTGCAAGATTGACTGTCAAGAGTCTTGACCAGTTCAGGGTCTTTATTTCGAGATTAACCGGTAAGAGTTCGGCGGGTCACATGGTGGAGTGGCAAGTTGCAAACAGGCAGGTTTAACCCAAATATGGCATGGAAGCCGATCAAGAGGGTATGAAAGCTAAACCCAATGGGTTGGAAGCCCCCAAGTGACTTTATGATGATCCAATAAATCAGGGCACCCATGTTTGAACGGCGCATCATGGCGGCTCGTCCTCTTGGGCAACTTTTAATCTTTCGCCAATAAGGCAGCAGCCCCCGGGACCGGGTTGTCTTCCTCGCAATGACCCGGGTTTATTGTTGTTGAAAACCGCCAAATTTGCTGAGTCATATCTGTGTTCAGCTGGTGTAGCCCCGAGTTGGCTTCAGATTCTTCACACTTGGCCGCGGTATAAACCGGCATAAGGTTGGCGGCTGAACGATGGACTTTATCCAACTGGAGACGATGTAGTGAGCTGATGATCTTCGTGATGCTCATCATATGTCTTTGGCAAATGTCATGGCCAAATTGAGTTCATACGCCTCTTGATCCATGCTTTATTCTCATGTAGTCCGTCTCTCCTGGCTCCTCCTGGGCCATTTTTCATTTTCTTTTGCCGTTGGCTTTGAATCGCCGGCTCAATAATGGTTGGTTCAAATTGTGGCTTCTCCAAGGATATTTCCTTCATGGCAAGCTTTCCTGGTACGGCTGACACTTGTTTTCCGCGATGTTGCGTAAGACATGACTCCGAATGTCATTTGTTCTTTTTACTCCAATGTTGTTGAAGGAGACGAGCCATGGGGGCGGCTTGCATGCGTCCGTAGGACGACTTATACGGGCGGTCGCTGCCCTGACATGTTGATATAGATGCGAGAGTCGACCGCGACATTGAAAACCGATGCGGATGTGAGTCGGCCACAACATTGTAAGCTGGCGAGGACGCGGGAGTCGGTCGCCGCATTGTAAACGGGCGTGGAAGCACGAGGCGTCCGCATTTGATGTAAACCAGACCGTGAGGACGGTGGCTCACGACCGTCCATCGGGCGGCTCGAGCAAGCAGGCGCAGCACACGTGACTTACAAGCGTCCGTTGAGCAGTGTAGTATGGACGGATGCTGGCGCATGATAATGTTGGCGCAAGCTCCACATCCAAAATATTGCGTCACTTTTGTAGTGAGCACTTGTCCTGCATATACAAAAATATTACAGGCAAAGTAATTGTTCTCGAAAGAATTTAATATGTACTGATAAATAGATGGAAAAGATAGCACCTGATTTCTGTTGTCGGATGTCGAGCCAGTTGTAATGACGAGACAATTTATAAAGATGAATCGGCAGGTACAATGAACCGGCAACAACGTTGGATCAGCCGCTGTTGTGTGCCGATTTTGACGGCAGCCGTGTTGATTGCTTGAGCCAGTTCCATTCCCCTAATAACTCACTCATCCGTGATAGTTTCTGGGAATTTTGACCATTGTAATTGACAAAAGGTCATCCAGAACCAGCCATTGAAAAGCCTCGTAGCTTGAAGTCTCTTTCTTTATTTCGGCTCTTCACGTTGCTAACCGGCTCTCCACTTCCTCCCTATCCATCCGCCTCCCACTTCCCCTCCTTCCGTACGTGCAGCAGAAAGCGGAGGAGGTGGGCTCAAGGTGGAGCGGGGCAAGCCGGCGAGGCGAGTCGGGGATCCGGTCGTGGCGCGCGGGTAAGGCAAGGCCGAGCCAACCATGGTGCGGCGGGCGGCGCGAGGCCGAGGCGGCCATGGTGCGGCAGGCGGCGCGAGGCCGAGGCGGCCACGGCACGGAGTGGGAAACGGCAAAGGGGCGCGCTGGTAGCAACGTCAGGACGGAGTGGAGCCGGCAGCCGAAGCGAGGCGACGGCGGCTGACGAGCGCGCGGGGCCGACCCGACCGACGCGGCGAGGGAGCGGCCTGGCGGGACGGGCGCGCGGGGCCGACCCGGCCGGCACGGAGTGGCGCGTGAGTCTCTCAGTCGTCGTGGAGGGCGAACGGAGGAGGTTCGGCTAGAGCAGCCGGCGTGCACAGTGGAAACCATGGCGGGTCAGGCAGCGGCAGGGGCGGCCGGCGACTTGCGCGGGAGGCGGCTTACGGGGGATGCGCGCGGCCAGGAGCCGCCCGTAGCAGAGCGTGGCGGCGCAGGACGGCGACTCGCAGGCGCGGCGGCGCGTGATACGTCTCCAACGTATCTACTTTTCCAAACTCTTTTGCCCTTGTTTTGGACTCTAATTTGCATGATTTGAATGGAACTAACCCGGACTGACGTTGTTTTCAGCAGAATTGCCTTGGTGTTATTTTTGTGCAGAAATAAAAGTTCTCGGATTGACCTGAAAATTTATGAAGAATATTTTTAAAATTAATAAAAAATACTGGCGAAAGAATCAACCGGAGAGGGGCCACCACCTGGCCACAAGCCAGGGGGGCGCGCCTTGGGGCCCCTGTGTCTCCTCCGACCTCCAATCCAACTCCATATAACCCTATTTGCGGAGAAAAAAATTAGAGAGAAGAGTTCATCACGTTTTACGATACGGAGCCGCCGCCACCTCCTATTCTTCCTCGGGAGGGCAGATCTGGAGTCTAATTTGGGCTCCGGAGAGGGGAAATCGACGCCGTCGTCATCACCAACCATCCTTCATCACCAATTTCATGATGCTCTCCGCCGTTCATGAGTAATTCCATCGTAGGCTTGCTGGACGGTGATGGGTTGGATGAGATTTATCATGTAATCGAGTTAGTTTTGTTAGGGTTTGATCCCTAGTATCCACTATGTTCTGAGATTGATGTTGCTATGACTTTGCTATGCTTAATGCTTGTCACTAGGGCCCGAGTGCCATGATTTCAGATCTGAACCTATTATGTTTTCATGAATATATATGTGTTCTTGATCCTATCTTGCAAGTTGTAGACACCTATTACGAGTTATGATCCGCATCCTCCAGGGTGACAATAACTGGGATTCTTTCCGGTGATTACCGTAGTTTGAGGAGTTCATGTATTCACTAAGTGCTAATGCTTTGGTCCGGTTCTCTATTAAAAGGAGGCCTTAATATCCCTTAGTTTCCATTAGGACCCCGCTGCCATGGGAGGGTAGTACAAAAGATGTCATGCAAGTTCTTTTCCATAAGCACGTATGACTATATATGGAATGCATGCCTACATTACATTGATGAATTGGAGCTAGTTCTGTGTCACCCTATGTTATAACCGTTGCATGATGAATGCCATCCGACATAATTATCCATCACTGATCCATTGCCTACGAGCTTTTCACATATTGATCTTTGCTAAGTTACTTTTCCGTTGCTACTGTTACAATCACTACAAAACTGCTACTGTCACCTTGCCATCGTTACCGTTACTTCCATACTACTTTGCTACTGAATACTTTGCTGCAGATATTAAGTCTTTCAGGTGTGGTTGAATTGACAACTCAGCTGCTAATACTCGAGAATATTCTTTGGCTTCCCTTGTGTCGAATCAATAAATTTGGGTTGAATACTCTACCCTCAAAAACTGTTGCGATCCCCTATACTTGTGGGTTATCAAGACCTTTTTCTGGCGCCGTTGCCGGGGAGCATAGCTCTATTCTCTGAGTCACTTGGGATTTATATCTGTTGATCACTATGAAGAATCTGAAAGACGCTAAAACCAAGATCTACCCCTCAACTACGAGGACAGGTAAGGAACTGCCATCTAGCTCTGCACTTGATTCACCTTCTGTTATGAGTAAATTTGCGACGCCACCACCTGCTAGTAATTCTGATATGTCGCAAGTAATTGATGATGCTACTTCTGCTATGCATGATGCTTGTGATGATACTTTGCTTGATACTACTGTGCCACTGGGTGAATTCCTTGATGAACAAATTGCTAGAGTGAATGCTGAAATTGATGATATCTTTGAATCTGATGAAATTATTGAAACTGAACACTATGATACACCTGCTAGACCTAGCTCTCCTAGATACGAATTGCCTGATATACCCGAGGGTTATGTCATGGAAGGAGAGGTATCTAGGGACTTTCTTGCTTGTAAGGATAGAGATGATCTTAAGAAATTACTACGCAAGTGGAAAGAAAAATCTTTGAATGCTAGAATGCAATATGATCCTAGGTTTGCTACTTCACCTATCTTTGTTACTGATAAGGATTATGAATTCTCTGTCGATCCTGAGTTAATTACTTTGGTTGAATCTGATCCTTTCCATGGTTATGAATCTGAAACTGTTGTGGCACATCTTACTAAATTGAATGATATAGCCACCCTATTCACTCATGAGGAAAAAATTCGTTACTACTATATTCTTAAGTTGTTTCCTTTCTCATTAAAGGGTGATGCTAAGATATGGTTTAATTCTCTTGCTCCTGGTTGTGTGCGTAGTCCCCAGGATATGATATATTACTTCTCTGAAAAATATTTTCCTGCCCATAAGAAACAAGCTGCCTTGCAGGAAATATTTAACTTTGTGCAAATTGAAGAAGAGATTCTCCCACAAGCTTGGGGGAGGCTTCTCCAATTACTTAATGCTTTGCCTGATCATCCTCTCAAGAAAAATGAAATACTTGATATCTTTTATAATGGACTAACCGATGCTTCTAGGGACCACCTAGATAGTTGTGCTGGTTATGTTTTCAGGGAACGAACTGTTGAACAAGCTGAACTACTATTGAATAACATATTGAGCAATGATAATGATTGGACTATTCCCGAACCACCTCCAAAGCCGACTCCGAAGAAAAGAGGTATTCTATTTCTCAGTCCTGAAGATATGCAAGAGGCAAAGAAATCTATGAAAGAAAAAGGTATTAAAGCTGAAGATGTTAAGAATCTACCACCTATTGAAGAAATACATGGTCTTGATAACCCGACACAGGTAGTAGAGGTAAATTCCCTTCGTAGATTTGATGAAGGTGATATTCCTTATAATAAGTCTGCTAGACAATGCTTGGATGAATTTGATAATTTTATTGTTAAGCAAGAAAATTTCAATGCTTATGTTAGTAGACAATTGAAACATAATGCTTACATGCTTGATCGCTTGGGTGATTATATGAGTAGAACTGTTAATGATCTTAAGCTTATTAGTAAACATGCTTCCATGGTAACTACTCAAGTAGAACAAGTACTTAAGGCACAGAATGATTTGCTTAATGAGATGATTGGTAAGAACAATGATCATTCTGTTAGAGTTGTGACTAGAGGTGGTAAAATGACTCAGGAACCTCTGTATCCTGAGGGCCATCCTAAGAGAATTGAGCAAGATTCTCAGAGAGTTAATACTGATGCACCTGGTCATTCTAATAAAAGGAAAAAGAATGACGATAGGACTTTGCGTGATGCTAGTGAACCTGTTATAGATTCACATGAAAACCCAAATGATATTTTTATTTCTGATGCTGAGACACAATCTGGTAATGTACATGAACCTAGTGATAATATTAATAATGATGTTCATGATGATGCTCAGCCTAGTGATGATAATGATGTGGAGATTGAACCTGCTGTTGATCTTGATAACCCACAACCTAAGAACAAAAAATATGATAAAAGAGACTTTGTTGCTAGAAAACATGGTAGAGAAAGAGAACCTTGGGTTCAGAAACCCATGCCCTTTCCTCTTAAACCATCCAAGAAGAAGGATGATGAGGATTTTGAGCGCTTTGTTGAAATGCTTAGACCTGTCTTTTTACGTATGCGCTTGACTAACATTCTGAAAATGTCTCCTTATGCTAAGTATATGAAAGATATTGTGACAAATAAAAGAAAGATACCGGAAGCTGAGATTTCCACCATGCTTGCTAATTATACTTTTAAGGGTGGAATACCCAAGAAACTAGGAGATCCCGGAGTACCTACTATACCATGCTCTATTAAAGGAAAGTATGTAAAAACTGCTTTGTGTGACCTTGGAGCTGGTGTTAGTGTTATGCCTTTCTCTTTGTATCGTAGACTTGATTTGAATAAATTGACACCTACTGAAATCTCTTTGCAAATGGCTGATAAATCGACTGCTTTACCCATCGGTATTTGCGAGGATGTGTCTGTTGTGGTAGCAAACGTTACTATCTTAACGGACTTTGTTATTCTTGATATTCCCGAGGACGACAGTATGTCGATCATCCTTGGTAGACCCTTTTTGAATACTGCAGGGGCTGTTATTGATTGCAACAAGGGCAATGTCACTTTTCATGTTAATGGTAATGAGCATACGGTACATTTTCCGAAGAAGCAACCTCAAGTTCATAGTATCAACTCCATTGAAAAAATTTCAACGATTATTATTGGAGACTTTGAATTCCCTCTCCCTACTGTCAAGAAGAAATATGATATACTTATTGTTGGGGACATGCATATCCCCATTGAGGTAACCTAGTGTTATTCGAAAATTCTCCGGTTCCGTGTCATTCGAAAAAAGTTTGTCAATAAGACTTGATCAACCTTATCGATGGATTCTTTTTGATGAGCATGAGATGGATGAATTTAGAAAGCACAACCTTCTGTACCCAACTTTTATTTTCTGTTCTTTAGTTTCAATTTAGTAAAAATGCTATTATTTCTCTGTTTTCCGTTTTATCCGTGCAATAGAAAAAATGACCTGAAAATAAAAGTCCTCAGAATGCCCTGAAAATTTAGTATTATTTTTTCTGGAATATTTAAGAATTTTTAGCACTGAGAACACATCAGGGGGCTGCACCAGTGGGCCACAAGCCTGCAGGGCACGCCCACCCCCCCTAGGCGCGCCCCCTGGCTTGTGGGTCCCACGTGGGGCCCCCTCACTTATTCCAGCCCCCATCCACTTCGTCTTCCTCCAGAAAAAACCCCACCATTGCTCAAACCTGTGTTCTAGCTTATCTTGCTGCCATTTTCGATCTCCTTCCTCAAAGCTCCATTTGCAAAACTGTTTTAGGGGATTGCTAATCGGTATGTGACTCCTCCAATGGTCCAATTAGTTTTTGTTCTAGTGCTTTATATATTGCAAATTTTTGCTGCTGTGGTGACCTTGTTCTTGAGCTTGCATGTCAAATTTGTAAGGTCCCAAGTAGTTTTGATGCATGATATAGCCTCTAGTCACTTGTGGGAGTAGTTGCTATAAGTTTTGTTGAGTTTTGTTTACTTTTATTTGGAGTTACTAAAAATTTCAGAATTATTGTTCAGAAAAAGAAAAATGTTAAGGAAAATATACCAAGGTGGTTCATCGAGCAAGAAGACCCCGAGACTCGCTATACGCGAGCCCGACTTTGAACCACCGAGGGAAGCTCAAGTGCGGCCTTGTGAATGGCCGTCGGATCCATTCATGGTTCATGCCGGATTCAAGGAAGAATTTTATGCGTACGTACGAAATGCTGGCCTTGAAGAATTTGTCTCAAACCAATGCAAGAAATATTATCAACTCACTGATTCCTTCGTGCGGAGGTTTGAATTTTCATCCAGGCGTAATACGCATTCCGTTCTATTTAATCTTTATGATGAATCTTATACTATGAATTTAGAGGATTTTAACCATGCATGCAAAATTCCACAATGGGGCAGCCATAGTGATCCTCACAAAACTGAATATAATGATTTTCTTGCTAGCATCACTATGGGAGAAACTAGAAACATTACACAGGCTACCTTGGGGAGCATTCACTTTCCTGCCATACATTAATTTGCTCTCTTCATAGGTAGATGTATTAACGGTAAACATGACCATAGCCACCTTTGCGTACCTGATCTTAATATTTTTAAAAGTGCGGTCATGGGTGATAGACGATATAATTTGGGAGCTATTATTGCTAGGAGGCTACATAAAAATGCTAAGGATGGAGATTTCTTTGGTGGAATTTATGCCACCCGTGTAGCTAACTATCTTGGGGTACCCATAAGGGGGAACGATATTGAGTTACCACCTGCTTTTCTTGATTATGAGGCTATGGTGCGATACCAGTTTCTTGAGAGAAACGAACAACCCCTCCTGTACCGACTAATCTTTGACAGACAGCGTGTTGTCCATATTACTCTTCCTGCTCCTGGCTTCTTCAACTTTCAGGAAAAACGGAGATACTTTATAACCAGAGAGGAGGCAAACGAGTACGAGAGAGAGGCGGAAGCCATCCGCCTCCGCGCTGCAGCCGCTCAGGCAGTGGCTGCCGCAGCCCGGTTTAACCCCAACTATGACTTCGGATACTATCCGGGCCAGCCATGGCCCTAGACCAACTTAGGCCAAAGGCCTAAGCTTGGGGGAGTACGTATTTCTCACCGACATTACATTCATGTTCACACATTCATTCTAGCTGTCGGTGTTCATACTTTTTTATTGTACCATCCATGGTAGTTTATTTCTTCTTTTTGCTTTCTTCTTGTGTGTTTAATTAACTTTGAGAAAATCCAAAAAAAATAAAATTAGTTCTAGCTTTACCTTCTAGTTTGTTTAGTTGTAGTATTAAAAGAAAACCCAAAAAGATTTCTCGTTCTTCTTTTGCTTGTTGGGAGCTTTCCCGTGTAAATAGTTTTCTTTTCTTCTTTGGGTCGTTAGGAGAAGACCACGATGACATGTTGAGTGGCTCTCATATGCATTATTGTTTATCTATCAGAGAGCCCATATTACCTTGCCTTCTCCTTGAGTTATTTCTTGTAGATTCCAGCTTAGTCCAATGCACCTGCACTCTTATTATTATTCACATTGTTCGGTCGTGCAAGTGAAAGGCAATAATGACGATATATGATGAAGTGACTGAGATGGAGAAAAGCTGGTATGAACTCGACCTATTTTGTTTTTGTAAATATGATTAGCTCATCGTTCTGGATTCAGCTCGTTATGGATTGAACATGTTTGCAATGAAAATTAGAGATTATAGTTACTCATGCCATGCTTAATTAGCTAAGAGTGAATAATGGTTTGTCTTGAGTGCCAACATGCATATTAAAATGGTTGTGATGTAGTATGATAGAATGGTATCCTCCTCTGAATGATTCGAGTGGCTTGACTTGGCACATGTTCACGCATGTAGTTGAAACAAAACCAACATAGCCTCCACGATGTTTATATTCATGGTGACTTATATCCTACTCATGCTTGCATTCAATGTTGGTTAATCTCAAAGCATGTTTATGACTGTTGTCGCTCTCTAGTTGGTCGCTTCCCAGTCTTTTGCTAGCCTTCACTTGTACTAAGCAGGAATACTGCTTGTGCATCCAGTTCCATAAACCCCAAGTTGTTCCATATGAGTCCACCATACCTACCTATATACGGTATTTACCTGCCGTTCCAAGTAAATTTGCATGTGCCATACTCTAAACCTTCAAATAAATACTCCGTTTTGTATGCCCGAATCGCTCATGTAGCGACTGGGGGCTGTCAGTATCTTCCATGCTAGGTGGGTTATTCTCACGATATGTGTTGATTCACTATCATTCACGAGAAAGTGGCTGGTATTCGGGATGCCCAGTTCCATGCTCGAAAATCAAATCAAAGTATAATGAAACAAAACTCCCCCAGGATTGTTGTTTGTATGGACGGTACCCGTGGATTCGGCCCGCCGTGGAGTGTGATCGATTGGTGGAGGGGGAGTAAAAACTTTACTATTCTATTTGGGAACTGCCTATAATGTATCTAGCATGGAAGATATCGAGATCTCTTGGTTGTTATGTTGACAATGAAAGCGTACCACTCAAAAATCATTATTCATCCTTATTTTAAAAGCTCGAGCTCTGGCACCTCTGTAAATCAATGTTTCCCTCTGCGAAGGGCCTATCTACTTTATTTCTTGTTGAGTCATCCTCCTCTTATAAAGAGCACCAGTTAGAGAGCACCTCCGTCATTTGTATGCTTTGTTATTAATTGATATTGAGTATGAGTGTGATTGGATCTCTTTTACCATGAATTACAATGTCTAGTCAGTCCTCATTCTTCAGAGGTGCTCTGCATTTATGTTTTGCGGTCTCAGAAAGGGCTAGCGAGATACCATTATGTCATATTGTATTATGATTGTTTTGATAAAATTGTTGTCATCCGAGACTTATTATTATTGCTCGCTAGTTGATTATGCCATTGATATGATTAAATGTGAGACCTAATTGTTATTGTGAATATGGTTAGTCTATAATCTTTGCTGAAAACCTGAACATCAGTTAGACATATTTACAACAGCAAGATCAAACAGAGTTTGTAAAAGTTTTTTCTTTATCACTTTTAGTTTATCAACTGAATTGCTTGAGGACAAGCAAAGGTTTAAGCTTGGGGGAGTTGATACGTCTCCAACGTATCTACTTTTCCAAACTCTTTTGCCCTTGTTTTGGACTCTAATTTGCATGATTTGAATGGAACTAACCCGGACTGACGCTGTTTTCAGCAGAATTGCCTTGGTATTATTTTTGTGTAGAAATAAAAGTTCTCGGATTGACCTGAAAATTTACGGAGAATATTTTTGGAATTAATAAAAAATAATGGCGAAAGAATCAACCGGAGAGGGGCCACCACCTGGCCACAAGCCAGGGGGGGCGCCCCCCTGTCTTGTGGGGGCCCTGTGGCTCCTCCGACCTCCAATCCAACTCCATATAACCCTATTTGCGGAGAAAAAAATCAGAGAGAAGAGTTCATCACGTTTTACGATACGGAGCTGCCGCCACCTCCTGTTCTTCCTCGGGAGGGCAGATCTGGAGTCTGATTTGGGCTCCGGAGAGAGGAAATCGACGCCGTCGTCATCACCAACCATCCTTCATCACCAGTTTCATGATGCTCTCCGCCGTTCATGAGTAATTCCATCGTAGGCTTGCTGGACGGTGATGGGTTGGATTAGATTTATCATATAATCGAGTTAGTTTTGTTAGGGTTTGATCCCTAGTATCCACTATGTTCTGAGATTGATGTTGCTATGACTTTGCTATGCTTAATGCTTGTCACTAGGGCCCGAGTGCCATGATTCCAGATCTGAACCTATTATGTTTTCATGAATATATATGTGTTCTTGATCCTATCTTGCAAGTTGTAGACACCTATTACGAGTTATGATCCGCATCCTCCAGGGTGACAATAACTGGGATTCTTTCCGGTGATTACCGTAGTTTGAGGAGTTCATGTATTCACTAAGTGCTAATGCTTTGGTCCGGTTCTCTATTAAAAGGAGGCCTTAATATCCCTTAGTTTCCATTAGGACCCCGCTGCCACGGGAGGGTAGGACAAAAGATGTCATGCAAGTTCTTTTCCATAAGCACGTATGACTATATATGGAATGCATGCCTACATTACATTGATGAATTGGAGCTAGTTCTGTGTCACCCTATGTTATAACCGTTGCATGATGAATGCCATCCGACATAATTATCCATCATTGATCCATTGCCTACGAGCTTTTCACATATTGATCTTTGCTAAGTTACTTTTCCGTTGCTACTATTACAATCACTACAAAACTGCTACTGTCACCTTGCCATCGTTACCGTTACTTCCATACTACTTTGCTACTGAATACTTTGCTGCAGATATTAAGTCTTTCAGGTGTGGTTGAATTGACAACTCAGCTGCTAATACTTGAGAATATTCTTTGGCTCCCCTTGTGTCGAATCAATAAATTTGGGTTGAATACTCTAGCCTCGAAAACTGTTGCGATCCCCTATACTTGTGGGTTATCAGCGCGGCGCCGACGGGAGGCCGCGGTCACAGGCGCGGTGGAGGTAGAAACGGCGTGCGACTGCAGCTGCTGCAGTGGGGTGAAGTGGAGCCGGTGAGCCAGGCAGAGCGGAGGCCAAAGGGGCACGGCGACACAGGACGCACGAGCACGACGGCTGGAGCGGCGCAGACGCGGCTGGGGCTAGGGGGCCACGGTGGAGAGCCGGCCGTAGGCAACCCGGAGCAGGGCGGGGCGCAGCAGGGGCGGCCGGTCGAGGTGTGGCAAGGCGCAGCGAGAGCCGGCGGGCCGGCGCGCAGAGATGAAGCCGCCCGGAGCAGCGACGCGTAGAGGCTGTTCGCGGCGAGGTGAGGCGACAACGGCTCGGACACGGCGGCTGTGGTGCGGCGGGTCGAGCTGCGGTCGAGTGCAGGCTGGCGCGGAGGTCGGCCGGTGCTGTTGGCGATGGACGGATGCAGCGGCGGAGTGAGCCAGCTCGAGGTCAGATGAGCCGCGCCGGAGGTGAGCCATAACAGCGATGGAGAGCGCCTGCGGAGCCAGAGTCAGTGTCGATGTCTGCTTCCGGGTCGGGGTTGTGCTGGTCTTCCTTTGCTTTTTCTCCCGTGAGTTTGTAATGGACGTTGACCTTGTGGTCATGAATTATCCTCCTGGTAGAGCAGCTCCGCGAAACAGATTGCAACAAAATTTATGTGTTCCTCCGATCGTCATCCGGAACCCTAGAAGTAGACGCGGATGCGTGTGTCAGCCGGAATGCTGGAAATTGGTGCACACGCGAGCGTCGGACGAAAACACGGAAAGTCGATGTAGACGCGGCTTGTTGGAACTCGCGAGGGCAGTGTTAATGTCGAGCCCCCGGGGTTGGTATGGCGTGTCGCCGCCATTGTTGATATAGATTGGATCCATTGAAATTTCAACCACGCGCGTGTAGATCCTTTTGAGCCAGATTTTCTTCATCCGGCTAGTTGCGATCTTCTCAATTCTTAAAGAGCTCCCTCCAAGAACTTAACACCACCGTGCGCTAGGCCCCACGGTGGGCGCCAACTGTCGTGGTTTTGTCACGGCAAGATGTCCTCGTGAGAGAACTTAGGTGTGGGGCTATCGCAACTACGTGGCGGCTTGAGAGGGGTTGGTCGGAATCGAGAGACGCGAGTTTACCCAAGTTCGGCCCCTCCGATGGAGGTAAAAGCCTACGTCCTGCTTTGTGTATATTGATGATGAGGATGATCTTGATTACAAGGGTGCGGGATCGCTACCTCTAATCTCGAGAGCCTTTAATCTGTCGATCTTTAATGACTTGAACTTGTCTGTCTAAGACCTGTCTATTGAGACGTCTAAAACTTACCCTCTCGGGGTGCCCCGCCCCTCCTTATATAAGTTGAAGGGGCGGGTTACATGTAGAGTCCTAGTAGGATTAGGACTTAACCTATTCTGTCTTCCCATCACGGGCTTCTCTTCGTGGGCTTCTGAGTCCCGGGCTTCTTATCTCCAGACGGGCGGCTTACAACCTGGCGGCTTACAGCCGGGCGGCTTACAACCGGGTTTATCTTCAGGGACTCATCTTCAGGGACTCATCTCTGGGACGTAACTGTCTGCCGGGTCATAACTGTTTGCCGGGTCATAACTGTTTGACGGGTCATAACTGTCTGCCGGGTCATAAGTGTTTGCCGGGTCATAACTGTCTGGTCTCACCCACCGGGTCTCACCCGCCGGGTCTCACTAGCCGGGTCTCACCAGGGACGCTTAAGTCCAAAGATGACTTAACGTCAGGGCAACTTAAACCCAGAAATGACTTAAGCCTTAGGGCGGCTTATCCTTATGAGCCGGGTCTTGGTCGTGGGGAATATCCCCGACAGTGCCTGCCTACGAAATTCACGGATACGGCCAACCACAGATCGTACAACAACTTATCTTCCATGCTTGAGTACCCCGCCATCCTTCGTACTCAAAAAACGACATGGTGTTCGAAACTTAGCTCAATGGCATTTGACCGAATGCCTGCGTGGCGTGGTGTCTGCCCATGGGCGTCGTCCACAGGGGAGGAGGAGTGTATCAGCGTACGGACGGGTCCTGGGTGGAAGCCGTCGTAAAAGGCAAGCGGGTGTGTCGATGTTGGTTGCAGAGGTCTGACATTGCGTGTGTGGCGGCCGGAGAGGTACAACGACGACGTCGGGGGAGGAAGGTGAGGATGCAAAACAAGGGGGAGAATGAGTGGATTGTAAGAAAATGGAACCGGCAGGGATGATTCTTTGTGTCGGGGGTGTCAGAGTCCTGCATGGCTACTGTCTAGACTCCCACAAAGCGCTCCCCCCACTTTGCTTCCAATTTACGAGAAAAAGTGCATCCAGACCGCTCGACGCACCGATACAGGACCACGTTTAATGGCAGAACACGTCCAAACCGTGCGTTCTGTACATGCGGTTTAAGGATCGGCAATGGAGATGCCCTAAGCTTCTCTCTTAATAGGGGCTATCAATGTTCACTTTGTGAAGGATATGAGTTAATACCTGCTGTAAGGCGAGCATTGTGGCCCCTACTAATAGTGAGCAGGAGTTTTAAAGTACGAGAAGTCCTTTTGAACATTTAGTCGAGCTCCTGCAAAAAAATCACTATAAACCCTAGTCCGGCAATGTGTCAAACACATAGAGGGCAAGATGCAGTTCGACGCAAGAAAAATTGGGTAGGTTGAAGGGGGATTTGATGCAATTTTTGTTGGGGTTGGGTTGTGAAGTCCAACATGGCGGACGTGCCCGACGGCCCATATCCTCGAAGATTTAGGTTAAATATGAAGGATGACCGGACGTTTGAGGCCGATTTAAGGCGTCCGTCTGTACCGTTGTTTTTCTTAACCGGTAACTGACCATGGCGTCAGTTCGGGCGGTTGAGAAGGGTTTGAGGTCATGCGTAGCAGACATGAGACATCATTACCAAAGATGGACGTGCTGAACGGGCACTGAGTGAGCTCGGCTGGCCATGTTTGACTCGGGGGTGCGGTGCACGGGCCGGAGCGGATCCGCGGGGGAGACGGAGAAAAATTTGCGCCGTGTCAGCCGGGCCGGACCTCTTTGCTTGCCACCGACCCGCCGCACGGGCGCGTCCACACGGCGCAGGGGCGCCACGCGGTTTCCCTTGTCGCCATTCTCCTCCACCCACGACCACGCAACCCGACGGGCCCGGCACCCTTTGTTGCGCTCAAACGGTCTTTGTTGGCCGAGGGAAAACGGAGCGATGTGCGGCGCGGGACGTTTCGGACTTTTTTTCTTCCCCCTGCCAGCCAGCACGGGCGGGCGTAGACCGCAGACGCGTTTCCCTCGCTGATTGATTGGTTGGATTGGTTGGTTTGGTCGCGTGCCCGGGGGTGCCTGCACGTACGTATGGGCCACTCCAGCCTCCAGCAGCTGACCCGGTCAGGATCGACATATCGTCGTGTACCTAAACCACCGGCTGATTTTTTTTTTTTTTGAGGGGAAACCACCGGCTGATTTGATGTATGTTTGGAACACAAAGTTGGCGTGCCCAAAAAAATGCCATAGAACAAGAAATGCCATGTTCCAGAGAGAAAAAAAAAGGATAAATTTGCCATGGTTAAAACTAAATTCTGAAGAAAAAATTGGATTTTTTTTTTGCCATGGTCCATACACTAATTTTGCCATGACGGACAAAGTAAACTTGCCATGCTCTTAAAAACATACATTAATGGCAAAAACAAATGGGTGTAAGTTTGTCATGGTGGCCATAGTAGTATAAATTTGCCATAATGCACAAGAAATGCTTGCCATGATGGTTAGAAAAAATGATATTAATGCAAAAAAAATGCGTGCAATTTTGTGATGATGCCAAAATTTAGTGTATTGCCATGATGGAAAAAATGATATAAAATAAGCATGCTACATACAAACCAAAAAGGCATCAACTAAGTTTCCATGGTCCAAAAAGTGAATATTGACATGGGAAGAATAAAAGTTGTCACGACGCGTAAACTAAATTTCCATGGTACATGAACTAAAATTGCCATGACACATGGACTAAATTTTCCATGGTCAATTACTAAAATTGGCCATGATACATAAACTAAATTTGCCATGAAAAAAATGATTTTATGGTACCATATGGGTTTGCCAACAATTTCATTTGCACATGGCAAAATTCAGGGAAAGAATGCTCTTTTACCAAATAGCAACTTAGGGATTTTGCTCACTAGAAAAAAAAAGTAGATGAGATATGGCAATTATAGTTACATCTTGAATATGAACATGTCCAAAAATTGCCACGTGTCATTAAACCGAATTGCAAATATGTCATAAAAAATGTAGATGAGATATGGCAATTATAGTTACATCTTGTATATGAACATGTCCAAAAATTGCCACGTGTCATTAAACCGAATTGCAAATCTGTCATAAAAAATGTAGATGAGATATGGCAATTATAGTTACATCTTGAATATGAACATGTCCAAAAATTGCCATGTGTCATTAAACCGAATTGCAAATATGTCATACAAAATGTAGATGAGACATGGCGTTATCTTGTTTGTCTACTTTTGGACATGGACATAGAAAATTGATAAAAGGGTCATGGCATACAAAAAAAAAATGCTAAGTTTAAGAAAAATAACTATTCATGTTTCCCTGCATTTTCCATATGACCATTACAAACAATTATCTGAAACTTGCCATGATTTTTAAGACACAAATGTTTTCAAAAATTGTCATGTGAGTGAACTGATTTTTTTGCAAATTTCCCATGTTGTAAAATTTGCCATGCCACCACTATACAACATGTTAATTCACATGGCAAAATTGCCAGTATGGGGTAATTTCCATAGAAGTACAATAGCAACCAATTCTCGTAGGTTGCCATGCTTAATCTGGCCATCTCCGGCCTACAAGTTGAATGGAGACAAGCACACACCATTTTACATCATTGCATAAACCGTATGAACAGAAAAAGAACATATTCTAGCATCCACTCAAACTTGTGCTTGAACTACAGAAAAAAAATGACAAAGAAGATGAGGATTTGATACATGCTGAAATCAACCGTTGAAGTACATTGACTCCAACGGCAACGAGCCTAGAGGGAGGCGACCCATGTGGCCCTGGCCCGCGCGCTGGCGTAGGCATTGTTGGGCGACCCCGACAACGACTGATGCTTATGCTTCCACCAATGTGGGTGCCCTGCACGACATCGCATGGGCCGCCGACGAGCCAAATACGCTCATGCTCTCGAGCCACCTCCGCGCGTCTCTGGCATCGGCAAGGCCGATCATAAGGACTGCTACGTTGTCGCGATTCGGATCAACTCTTGCATCGCTGGAGCCATACTTGCCGCCTCTAAAAACATGTGTACAAAAATGTTTAACGGGTATTTAAAAAGTTATTAATACAAATTCAAAAAAAATCCAACATATATATTTGAAAATTGTTAATCATGTATTTAGAAATTATTAAATGAGTATAAAAAACTGTTCCAAATGTATATGGAAAATGTTCAATGTGTGTGAAAAAAAGTAGGCATTAATAACATGTATTTTTTTAAATGTTAATGATGTATATAAAAAGTGTTAACACATGTATAAACAAATGTTCTTGGTGTATGATATTTTTCACAAGAACTATGGAAACAAATAGACATCAGAAAATGTTAATCATGTATTTGAAAAATGTTAAAGGGATATAAAAATATATTTGATAAAGATGTTTAATGCACATTAAAAAAGGTATCAATACAAATTCAAAAATAGTTCAAACACATATATTTGTATAATGTGTATGAAAAAGAAAATACGCATCAAAAACATATAATTGAAAAAAAATTAATCAGGTATTTATAAAATATTCAATGTGTGCACAAAACATGTTTCAGTTGCATATGAAAGTGTTTCAAGTGTTTGCAAATTGTTAAACGTATATAGAAAATATTAAGTATGTATAAAATATTCCTTATGTATACAAAAAATGTTCATTGTGTGTGAAAATATATATTTTTATATAAAAATTTACATCGTATATTTTAAAATTGTTGAACATGTCTAGCAAAATGTTTTACATGTACACAAAACTTTTTACATTCTATACTGAAAAACGTAGACATCAGTTGAGCAAAAAAGGAATTGATAAAAGAAACAAAAAAACGAAGATAACCAAAGAAATACAAAGAAAAGCAAACTATATAAAAAAACTAGGAAAACCGAAGCATAACAAAAAAAACCAATAAAAATATTCGAAAAAACAAAGAAACCAAAACAAAACGATGAAAAGGATGAAAATCATTGCAAATATAGCGAAAACTGTCCATAAAAACGACGGAAAAACAAAGGATAACAGAAAATCCGACGAAAACCGGGAAGAAACAACGGAAACCAATGGGAAAATAGAAAATAAAAGAAAATCGATGCGGCTCCGAACGAACTGACCGATCGAACGAACTACAGAAAAAAAAGCCAGCGAGCTGGGTCAAACGCATGGGAGCTGCGGGCGGATGAAAACGCATGCGCGCGCGCCAGCAGATCCTATTTGACGCCCGCAGGCGTCAAACAGCCGTGGCCTTGCTGAAGCTTCACCTCCCGACGCCACAGTTTGGGACGGCCCACGATCGCAATGCGGTCATCTATTTTGTGTATTTTTTTCATTTTTCTTTTGTATTATTTTGTGATGTTTCGATTTCTATATTTATTTTATTTGCCATTTTTACTTTTTATTATATTTATTTTCATCTCTTTTTTCGTGTTTTATACAATGTTCATTGCGTGCATTAGAAATTGTTCAATGAATATACAATTTTCACGGTGTTTTTGGAATTTATTCAGGGTATATTACCACAAAATGTTCAATGGGTATTAAAAAAATGTTCAACATATTCTACAAATTGTTCAGTGCATATTCAAAAATTGTTCAATGCATATATGCATATTTTTTTCAAAAATACGGATTGTTACAACTTGTTCAATGTGTATTTTTTTGATAATTTTCAAAAGACAGTTGATACTTGAATAATCGTGCCGCGAATATATCTATAGAACTCATCGACTAGACTGGCGAGTGAGACTCGTTCAGGATAGCGAGCTAACAAGTTCGAGTAGACGTCCAGTTTTTTTTTTTAGCGCGCCGACGTCTAGTTTGGAGCGAGACACAAGACTGCCTCACCTGAACCAGCGTGAAACTGTGCCAGCCCAGCGCTCGGGAGGCCAGAGTTCTCAAAATCGCTCGTGTTTTTCACAGTTTTTTTCTTCACATTTTTTGTTTTCGATTTTTTGTTTTTTATTTACTTTTTATATTTGCAAATATTATAAACATATATATTACAATTTTTTTTTACAAAAACACTAATGCATTTGAAAAATGTTAAATATGTACAAAAAACTCTTTCTGATGTATACTGAAAATCTGTACAGAAATATATAATGTGAATGAAAAAGTAGACATCAAAAATATTTTTAATTTAATAATGCATTTGAAACATTTTACCCACGTATCAAAAAAATTCCTAATGTATATGACCAGTGTAAAACGTGTATAAAAAATAACTGAACATGTATTTACCAAAATATAAATTATGCAATTAATTTTTTTAAACAGGTGCATAAAAAGTTGAGTATGTATATAAATAATGTATGTCATGTGTGAAAGAAGTAGATATCAAAAGCGTACATTTTACAAAACGTTAATCAAGTATTTAATAAATGTTCAACGTATAAAAAAAAGTTTCTAGATGTATACTAAAAATGTTTCAAGTATTTGTAAAATTTAAACCTGTATAAAAGTGTTCAAAACATGTATTTAATAAAAAAATGTACATGGTGTATTTTAAAAATGTTCCCGTGTATCAACAAAATGTTTCGCTTGTACGCAAAAAATGTACATTGTGTATCAAAAATAGGCATGTGTTGAACAGAGAAGTAACCGATGAAAAGCGGGCAAAGAAACAAAGAGAAACGAACAAACCCAATGAAAACAGAAAAAACAAAAAAACCAACAAAAATAATAATGAAAAAGAATGAAAACAGTAAAAACCATGAAAAGAACAAAGAAAAAGAAGGAAACCGAAGAAGAAACATAAACCCAAGAAAGCGATGGAAAAAAGAAAAAAATCCAATGAAAATTGAGAAAGAAACAAAGAAAAAAGGAAAAAAAACCAGTAAACATGAAAGACAATCACCGAATTTTTTTTTAAAAAAAGGAAACCGTAAGAAAAGAGAAGGAAAAGAAATCGAGAGTAAACCACGTCGACCACACGAAGACTAGAGTGACTGAGTGAGTGAGTAATTTTTTTTTTAAATAGATCGGTGCAGGCACAACGGGGAAGAAAAACCTTCACGCAAGACTCATAGCACATTTGTTTCCTTGATGGTTTTGATAATTTATGTCAACATACATAGTGTTGGACTAATGTTTCATTTAAGCATCTTTCAGGAAAAGTTCAACCTAAGCAAGCTAGTGGATGGAGATGTGGACATCTGAAGCTACTAAGGAACCACATTAGCAAAGCTTTAAGACTACGTTTTTTTAAGTGATCCAAGATCACATTGAGTCCATAGGAAAACCAATACTATTAAAAAGGGATGAGATTTTTTTATCTTGAATAATTTATTCAAGTGGTTAGAGATATTCCTCCAAAACCCTCAGCCACATTTCTCATTTTCATCCATGTTCTAAACCCTAAAGTCAAACTCGGTTCCTCCGAAACATCCACATCCGGACTCACCGAGTTACAGAGCCACTACCTAAACCCTAGCAACTCGGTCTCACCGAGATGACCCTTCGGTCTCACCGAAGATCACATGGCAACCTTTTGTTGCCTATTGATTTCATCTCAGAATTTTCGAGTGGTTTCAATCGGTCTCACCAAAGTGTGAAAAGTGCTTAGGTCATCATCCAGCGGCCCCACATAACTGTTTCATCCGGTCTCACCAAAAAGCCTAAAGTACACACCTTTTGCACTAGTCGGTCTCACCGAGTGGTTTCACCCAATTCCACCGAGTTGCGCATAAAGGTGTGTAACGGTTGGATTTTTGGTGCTGGCTATATATACCCCCATCCACTCCACCTTCTCAGAGAGAGCAACCAGAATGAAGCTACCACTTCTCATATTCATTTTCTGAGAGAGAACCACCTACACTTGTGTTGAAATCAGGGAGCTTCCACTCCAACCTTTGATCCGTGATTTCTAGCCTCCCCAAATTGCTTTCCACTAAAATCATTTCTCCTATCACATAGTAAAATCTGTGAGAGAATGATTAAGTGTTGAGTAGACTATTTTTTAAAGCACAAGAGTAAGGAGTTCATCATCAACAACAACATCTATTACCTTTTGGAGAGTGGTGTCTCCTAGATTGATGAGGTGTCATTTGGGAGCCCCCAAATTTTGCGGAGTTGAACCAAGGAGTTTGTAAGGGCAAGGAGATTGCCTACTTCGTGAAGATCTACCCCGAGTGAGACTAGTTATTCATGGACGTAAGCCATGATGGCATAGACAATGTAGCTTCTTCGTGGGTGGATCCCTCCATGTACTCGCACAACCGTTACCCTTCATGGGTGAAAGTATTTATCAAAGTGGACGTACGATAGCATCACCTGTCGTAACCACGTCAAAAATCACCATGTTTTCACCGCGTTTGATCATCTCCAAACTCTACCCCCTTACTTTCTTGCACTTGCATGCTGTCTATTATCCGCTGCCCACACTTTAGATATGCATGTGTAGATTGTATTGCTAGTCACTTAACTTGTGCTAAAATCTGCCTAATTCTCAAGAAAACTAAAAATTGCACCTTTTATCTTGTTAGTGTATATTCACCTCCCCTTCTAGACCGATCCTTTCCATCCTACAAGGACGAAAGCCATGCTACCTATAAGCGAGATATACTCTTCGCGATAAGCGAGCAATAGGCCCCGTGCTTCAGACATGGCTTGGACTTGTATTCTGAAGATCATACTTTAAAAGCCCTGCTTGAAACGTGATCCCACCCAAAATGCTCAAGTTTAGGTGGAACTGTGGGTGACATGTTGGATTAAGTAGAGGATACATCACACATTGCTACGAGACATTTTACCTTCTTTAAGTAGACCCAAAGAAAAGTGTACATCAGATGAATGAAAAGAAAATATAGCATCAATTAGAGATTCAATAAAATATTGATATCCCATCTGAAATGTTCAACAAATACATTTTGTAGAAACACAAAGAGATTTAGCATTACGTGCAAACATTCCTAGCCTCCGTAGCCATGTTGTCTTGTAAGAGCAGTGATTTTTTGTGTGTACAATTGATTGTCTTATAGTGACTTCAGAAGAGAAATTTGTTCACATGTACACACATGTTCAAATTCATGTAGCCAAGTAGTCATGTCTTCAGATGATACATGTTCCAGACATCCGAAAGCATCATGAATAACATACAACCACATAGCTCAAAACAAAATATTTATTATGGCATGAGAACTATTTGTGAAAGGCTTATACCTATACGTTCTACCTTATCTACAATCTTCCTACTAAGTTCTTTTATCTCTTCTACTCTAAACAAAGAAGCAATTTGAAATTTTAATCAACAAATGATGTGATTAGTTATGTATGTACGTTAATTAGGTGATACATGCAGCTAGTTATGTATGATTTCCATGACAACATGTAGTTTGGAGTTTGGGTTGCAGGAAGTGAAACACAACTAGTTATTGCTTACCCAGATTATCTTCCTAGACATTCTTGATTCTTGAAAAAATTGAAATGAAGAATAAACATCGAGACAAACAATTGGGAACACTTGGAGAATAGACTCTTAGAGTTACTCAGAATATTTCGGTTTTATGAGTAAAAGTTGCATGATCTCATAGGGAACCCCAGGCACGACGCCGAGGCAAAAATGCGCTTGGAAAATTGGAAGGAAACCTCTAGTGCAAGTTAACTTGGCACAACATGTAGCAGGTCCTACTTTGCTTGTGCGGTTTAGCTACTGAATGTGTGTTTTTTTTTTGCGTCCAAACACACTTTCTTTATTAATCAACAAAGTTCATAGGAATACAACTCAAATTTGATGGATTTAGAAGCCAGACATGGCTACCGAGATCCAACCCAAAGACATGTTTGGGGAGGCTATGTGCCTCTATGTTTGTCCCGCGACCTTTGAAGATGAAGGTGCAATCATGGAACTGCTCAGAAGTGGCGTTGATCTCCTTTACTACCGCATCATAAGTGCCTCCAATCCCTTGATTGCTGTCCTTTACCACCCTCTGACAATCAGATGCAACAATCACATGTGTTAGCCCTAGGCAACGCCAGTGCTATCGCTTCTCGGCATGACAAAGCTTCGAGGGGGGGAGGGGGGGTGAATGTGAGGTCTGTGGTTTGAATCATAACCCGCGCAATGTTTTTCGAGTCTAAAAACGGAAGAAAAAAAATTAAATGGACCGGCCTGAAGCGAGGTGTGTGTGTGCGCGCGCGCGCTGGTTTACAGTTTGCACTGTATCCAGCGCCTGAAGTGCCGAATATTCGCCGACGAAGTGTCGTTCATATTCAGAGGCCGTCTATTTCTTCAGATAACGCTTTGACAAATCGGACTGCCACCCTCGCTCCGCCTTGTCTTGGTGTCGCTTAATGGCTGAGATCTTATCACTACTATTTACCATTCAGTTGTCGTTATTATGGTTTCTTTCGCTTATCGAGCATATATAAATATCCAATTGTGGATAGGTTGCATTTTATGCTTTTCATTCTCCATTTCCGCCGAAAGCCTAGAACACATGCATATACAGTTACCTACTATAGTCGAAGGCTCTCATGATTTTGCCCATATAGATAATAAATTCCGTTGTCTGATCTGGTTTATGAAGGGGAACACAGCAGAAAACAAAAATTTCCGACCTACGCACCAGCCCAGGACCACTATGGAGACTGCATACATGGTTTGATCTTTTTCGTTACCGACTCGTAGCGCAGCGGAAGTAGAGTCAATGACGATTGGCGGTGCAGATCCCCGCAGCTAGGATTTACAACCTCCCAACCGCGAGGATGAATACCCTCATCTGTCCCTCGGACAGCCCTCCGGGAGGCGGTCGGACAGTCCCCCAGACGGTGTCACGGACAGCCCTTCGGGAGGACCTTCGAAACTCGGACGGTCACTCGGACAGCCCTTCGGGAGGCACTCTCGAACTAAGACCGAAACTACGATCTCTCTACAGAGTTGCACACATACGGTGTCATCTATCCGGCAGGGCTTCGCCGTCCAGAACTAGTTCCCACCGGAACCCAGACAGCCTTTCGGCTCTACGAAACTATTTTGCTGGGAGGGAGAGAGAAGGCCAGATCATGCATGGCTTGTGTATGTTGAGAAATAGTGAGTTTTGGGCAGCCCCCTCCACCTCTATTTATAGGAGAAGGAGGGGTGGAGGGGCTGAAATTTCAGCCACATCCATCCATGTCATCTCCAAGATATTTTGGAACAAAAGCCCAAAAAGGCGGCTTTCTAAAAAGTAACCATAAAGCTGATTTCACTATTCACAACGACATTTTTCAGCATCCGTTCGAACCGAAAATATTTATGTGGGCTTAGAACATTTTCAGTACCCACTAAAATAATTTTCAACGTGTTCCAAAACAATTCCGGATTAGTGATTTTCATCTGCGAAAAGCAAACAAAGCGGTTCCGGCAGCTCCGGAACATTTCCGGTTTTTCTTCCGGAAAATTCCCAAAAGTTTCCAGAACGATTCTGGCACCCTCCAAGAATTATCAGGCGTGTGCCGAAACCAATTTGACTTAATGGTGTACTCCGAAACAACTTTTCGGTTTAGTGATTTTCATCTGTGAAAAGCAACTAAATTGGTTCCGGCAGTCCGGAACATTTCCGGTTTTTGTCTCTGAAAAATCTCAGAAGTTACTAGAACAATTCTGATACCCTCCAATAATTTCCAGGCATGTGCCGAAACCAATTTGACTTAATGGTACACTCCGAAACAACTTTTCGGTTTTACCGAAACTCTTCCGGTGTTCTCTCTCCGGAACTCTTCCGTTGTCTCCGAAACTTTTTCGGTGAATTTCTCTCAGACTCCTTGTCTAGTATTCAACAGATAGATGACCCTTAAGCGTGTGACCCTATAGGTTCGGTGAAGTATAGACATGACCCGAAATCCCTGCCGATCAATAATCAACATCGGAGCCGTGGACACCCATATTGACCCCTATACCCACACGAATGAATATTCGAGTGAACCTCCAGTTGCCGAGTGCCATTCCTGTTGCTTCGCGATATGTTACAAATACCCGAGGCGAGACATGTTGGCATCCCCGTGGATCAACAACTTCTCCACTATGCCAGTTACCTCGTTACCGGTATTGTTCTCTTTTCTCGTTCCCGTGTTCCGGCATCCCCGTGATCAAATCACAAAGTGTCTGGCCAGACGATGATGGATACCGTAACACCGAGAGGGCCCAGAGATATCTCTCCATCGTCGGAGGAGCAAATCCCAATCTTGAGCTATCAAGTTACTTGACATACTTTTCCATGAACCCGTAAGCCGCCGTAATAGCCACCCATTTACGGATGATGTTTAACAAACCCCAAAGTTCATGAAGCAAGCATGAAGAAACTCGATACTCTCATGGTCTAAGGAATCATGCAAACGTTAACCATCTCTGTGTTATTAACCATTAACTTGTGACGAATGTATCTCATAGCATAACATCAATTCGGGTCGATTCAACACAAATGTTCTTCCAACATTGTGCCCTCAAAGTTGCTGGCATAGACATGCCCATGATCAGGAAAACAGAACTATCATGCAACACTTGAGTTAGTCTTAGAGGCCAGACTAGGAATACATTTTACCGTTTATTATCCCACATGTGCATATGAGTCTTCCTCCGAGCCTCGTGGTTATTGCAGACTCGTGAACCATAGCAGTTATAGCATGTAACATAAACCTAATTATGAATCAGGGAGATAATCAATAACATTTATTATTACCTCTAGGGCATATCTCCTACAGTTTACTCGTTATAGTTCATAGACGATTCGATTTGGGATCTGACAAATTGGTAATCAGAGCTCACGTTCCCCGACGGCGATGTTCAATCTGGTGTCTCCCCTCAGTGGAAAGGTAAAATCCCACTCAAATACCACCCTCTTTTTGGCAGCAGTGACACTTGACCTGTGGTGGCATTGGCAAAGGCGACGGGGCACGATGGCGTTGGTGGAGGCTGCCGGGTTCATGGTGGCATAGGCGGCGGCGATTATTCGGGTGGAGATCAGTAGGGAGGAGCGGTTGCCGGAGAACACTTCTTTGGTAGTAAAATTCCATATCCATCATTGATCTACGCAACATCGACAATCCGAACGGAGGGTCTGATTATCGGGACACCGGCAGTAAAATTCTTGCTTAGAAAAGGAATAATGGCCTATTGCTAGTAAATTATTTTGCATGCTTCAAGATGTTTGTCTTGTATAGTAACTTGCGACACGCTACAATTCACACAAAAAACTTACGAGTTGCTAAAATTGAAGTCATGCAATGTACTACTGCGAAACTAAACTGCAACAAAGTTTTCTGTTTTATGGGTTGTCGACGGACTAACTGCTCGGCCCGGGAGCAGAGGGCTGGGCTGAGATTGGTCGTCGAAATCTCACATTATCCTTGCTCGCACCAACATGGTGAGAGAAAAAGAAAGGGAGAGCGAGACGGGCTGTGAGATGTTCTTCTCTGTCTTTCTCCCCTTCACTCCCGACTTCCTTCCCTTTCGAGTCGTCGCCTCGCTCCCGGATTCTCCCCGCCGCCTAATCGTCCCCACTGCTCCCCTCCTTCTCCGCCCACCACTCCGCTAGCGGCCAGGTACGTGTGTCCCGACCAGTCCGCCCAATTTCATCGCGTGCTAGGGTTGAGAAATTTGGGGTGATCAAAGGACTATAAAGGATGCACGGTCAACATGAGCAGCATTGGCAACAATGCAAAGAACGGTATGTATTCTTGTATTTTTTCAATTCTATCTAAATTGCATGGTAAAAAACATAAGAGTCCAAACTATAACTATTAAACATTAACACTAATTTCATAATCGGAGATATTCTTTTTTTTTAGGACTAGAGTAAACAAGCTTACTCCAGTGGGGGATTACATTCAGACAGCATTAAGCTCCTTAGTCTCTCTGGAACATTTGCAAATAGGAGAAGGTCTCCAGATCTCCTAGCTTCAGCAACGAGCTCGTGTGCAAGGGAATTTCGTTCCCTGGCAACGTGGGTCACTTGGTGACTAGCAAAACCCGCGAGTGCCGCTCTTATATCCATGACCAGTCCATAGCATGCAGACCGATTCTGAGCCTCCTCTTTGAGAACATCCGCTAATAATTTGCAATCAGTTTCCACAACGACGTGGCCGTTATACACAGATGCCAAAGCCTGCAGGCCCATCAACATCGCTTCTCCCTCCGCTTCCTGCGCACAGGCAGCAGGAGCCAGCTTTTTGCCCAGCGATAGATATACCTGGCCCTTGTCGTCCCACGCAACTGCACCTCCCCAGCACTGTCCACTGGTAGGGATAAATGATGCATCTGAGTTTAATTTAGCAGTGCCCATCTCAAGAGCCGTCCATTGCATGATCGGCCTCGCATGATCTCCTGGGCATTGGTTGGTCCATCCCACGCACTCTTTTCCAACGCTTGCCGGTTCAGGTAGTGCAACACTTTTCCATTCATTCTCTAATCTCGACAGAAAAACAGCCGACGCTATGATTGATTCCTTTCCGTCGCCATGTATGCAGTTGTCCGCAGGTGCCAGCATCTCCAAAGCAATAACAGGATTTTTGCACGCACATCATCCAACACATTACTCAATAGTACCTGCAGCCAACCTTCTCCAGTGTTCCAGAGCTATTTTTCTGATGGGAGATCCCATTCCTCTCTCATTTTGTGTCTCAACGCTCTGCTCTTAGTACAGCTGATTACGGCATGATACTCATCCTCATCCCCACACCCACAGATGTCACAAGTAGCATAAAAAATAATCGTTCGTCTATATTTATTCTTCTTTGTGGCCAGGGTATTTGTGGCAACCCTCCAGCCAAAAATCCTCACCTTCGGAGGTACGTCAGCTTTCCAAATAAGATCCCAAATGCTGCGGTTCTCTGCGTTGTTCGTCGAGCTGGAGGGTTCCAAAACCGACTTAGTTTTGATTGATGCCGCCAGTTTATATGCGCTCCTCACTGAGAAGACCCCATTCTTTTCAGGGTGCCATGCAATGCAGTCTTTCGCCTCCGCCCTTGGGATAGGTATCTTGCATATGTCATCCGCATCAAAAGAATGAAAAATCTGCGTGATAAGTGCCACATTCCATTCTTTTCGGTCTGGGTACATGAGTTGGTTTACCCACCGTAGTCGCGATCTCCTTATGAACGACGCGGTCCTAAGTCCCTCACTTCTCGGTACTCACTGGTCACGTTGAATCTGAATATCCTTTCCATCTCCCACTCGCCAAATAATGCCTTTCTTTAGAAGCTCCAGACCTGCCTCGATGCCTTTCCACGCGGGTGAGGCGTCAGCCGCAAAAACAGTGTCCAATAGGTTACCATTCGAATAGTATTTTGATTTAAGCACACGAGCGCATAGACTATTAGGATTTTGAATAAGCCTCCAGCCCTGTTTCGCCAAGAGTGCGATATTGAAGAGGTACATATCTCTAAAGCCAATTCCTCCCGCCCTCTTGGGCTTGGTCATACGCTCCCAGGACATCCAATGGACTTTGCGATGTCCATTTTCGTCACCCCACCAGAAGGATTGAATCAGTTTCTCATACTTTTCGCAGAACCCCATGGAGAGGAGGAAAAACCCCATAGTGTAGCACGGGAGAGCTTGCACCACTGATTTCACATGTACCTCTTTTGCGGCATATGACATAAATTTCTCAGACCAATCATTGCATCTCTTCCCAAGTCTGTCCATAATGGGTTGGAAATACTCGTCTTTCATCCTACCCTCCGGTGTTGGAAGACCAAGGTACTTACCCTCGAAGGCCGAGGAAATCACCCCAAGAGTTGACTTGATTTCCTCTCTAGTCTCCACCGGGCACACCTCACTAAAGAGTAGCGAACACTTGCTCTCGCTCAGCAGCTGCCCTGTGGCCCTCTGGAAGGTGGTGAGGATCTTTTTCACTGTGACGGCCTGCTTCTTGGTGGCCTTAAAAAAGAGCAAGTTGTCATCAGCAAACAAGAGGTTAGAGATCCCGGGGCTATTCCTTGCGATTTTTAGCGGACTCGGGTTCCCTTGCGAAATCTCCCTGTCGATAAGCTTAACTAGACCATCCGCTACGAACAGGAAGAGATATGGGCTGAGTGGGTCCCCCTGTCGCAAACCTCTGGTGGGTATAAAAGGTTCAAGCAATTCCCCATTGCAACGCACCGAATACCTGACCGAGCGGACACATTGCATTATCCACCCTGTCCACTTCTGATTGAATCCCGTTTTTAGCAAAACCCCTTGTAGAAACTCCCAATCCACTCTATCATAGGCCTTGGCGAGGTCGAGCTTGTACGCACAATGAGTGTTCTGCGGTTGTTTACTACGGTGAATCTTGTGGAAGCACTCAAAAGCAATGGTCGCATTGTCGATGATCAATCTTCCCGGTATGAAAGCGCTTTGCGTCTCCGAGATGATTTCATTCAGAAAAGGTCGCATCCGGTTTACCAGGCACTTGGATATCACCTTGTAAAGGACATTGCAAAGACTGATCGGACGATAATCCTTGAGGGTCTGAGGGTTTTTATTTTTGGGGATGAACACAACCACCGTGTCGTTCAAACCTTCCAGAAGGATTCCTGTTTCAAAAAAACCCCGCACCCCCTTCACTACATCCTCTCTCAAGACCTCCCAGTTCCTCTGAAAGAAATGAGCGGGGAAACCGTCGGCGCCCGGAGCCTTGAGTGGCCCAATTTGGAACAATGCATCGCTTACCTCTTGTGTAGAAAAAGGTTTGGTGAGTTTCAGATTTATATCATCCGAGATTTTCCTTTCGATGTGATCCAGGATTTCATATGGGAACACCTCACTTTCCTTCTCATAAAGAGCACGAAAGAATTCCCTTGTCATCTGATGTATATCTTTTTTCTCTTCTTTCCACACTCCAGAGCTATCTTTCAATTTAGTGATGTCGTTTTTCTTTTTCCTCCATGTGGCTTTCCTCTGAAACCACTTTGTATTCCGGTCACCCTCTCTCAAGTAGGTTGCTCTAGATCTTTGTCTCCACACCAGTTCCTCCCTTAGAAGTAATTCATCCAACTCTGCTGAGCATTGTTTGATAGATTTTTGCTGTTCTGCGAGTATGGCGAGTTCCAAAGGACGCTGAGCTTGTTCCCGAGTTCAGATGACTGTTTTAATACAAACCCAAAGTCCCTGTCAGCCCATCCCCTTAGCTCCTTTTGCATGCTCGCCAGCTTCTCAGTAACAGCCTGAAGGTTCCTTGCTGGCCCTCCTCTCTTCCAGGAACTGTCAATTGTGGTTTTAAAGAGCTCACTCGCTCCCACATGTGCTCGTACCTGAACACTTTCTATTTTCTTTCTCCCTTGGGCATCCACTCTTTTCTTTTGCCAAAACGAACAAGCAACGGGAGGTGGTCAGATCTTGAGGAACATATGTGTTCCACGGTGGCTTTTCTAAAGAAATCCATCCACTCAGGGCTGGTCACTCCTCTATCCAATCTGGCTCGGACATTTTTACTTCCTTCTTGCTTATTGTTGTAAGTCCATCCCGGTCCCTTAAAACCAAGGTCAAACAGATTACATTCAGAGAGGACATCTCTGAAGTTCTGCATATGTTTTTCCGAACGCTTAGTTGCTGAAAAGTGCTCCGACTGCCACATCGTTTCGTTGAGGTCACCTAGCAGCAGCCATGGTGCATTTGATCCATTCTTTATCCTCCTCAGCAACTCCCACATGTTGTGACGTTCGTGAGCTTTTGGTTCTCCGTACACAAACGTACCACACCATTGCAGGCTGTTAGGATTCAAACGAATCAAGACATCAATGTACCTCGGGCTAACGGCAAGCTTTATTACTTCAACACTATCATCGTAGTATAGTGCAATACCAGCACTCTTTCCGATGTCGGGATGCGTGATACAGTGCTTGAGGCCTAGCCTCCACTTAAGTTTATTGACATACGAGTTGCTTTGCCGCGTTTCAGAGAGGAACACAAGCTTGGGCTTGTATGTGTGCACAAGACACACTAGTTCCTGAACTGTCCGGGGTTGCCCCAGCCCCTGGCAGTTCCAGCTAATGATTGTCATGGGCCCTGACGGGCGCCGCCATTAGCGCCCGTCAGTGTGCCGGCAGCCCCTGGGCTGGTCGCTTCCGAACCACCTGATCCTTCCATGCCACTGCCACCCCCCATTTTGCTCGCTACCTTGGCCTTTTTATTGCTATCCTCACCCTTCCCAGAGTTACCTGCATTGTTCTCCTTATCACTGCCTGAGCCTCGTTCACCTCGCTTGCCCAGTACCGAGGGTTTACCTTCAGCTGTTTTCTCTCCTGACATCTTTTCCACCTGCAAGGTTTCAGACCTGTATGTCTTGCGTGCTGACATTGCCTTCTCTGTCATTCTGCAGCCAATGTTACTCTGTTCTTTTGAGCTTCCCTTAGCGATCAGTTCCTCAGAATGACTTCCCTGTATGGTCTGGTTATTACGGTTGTTGGCCTTCTCCGTGTTCGCTTCAGCATCGGTGGTCTTCGCAGCAAAAGTTGGTGCAGCGGCCACACAGACCTCCCGCACCTTCACACTGTCCGCTTGCTTCCCCTCAGAATTCCGGTCAGCGATCAGGCCATCGGGTGCTACCTCGGTGTCAGGCTGGTTCGCCCCCTTAGGCTTGGGATACATAGGGGTCGGGCCGAACCCAGGAGGGAAATCGTTACCGTCCACCATCTCCATCAGTTCCTCTGTTCCAGCCTGCCTGGTACCCACCGCAAGAGGATTGAGACCGTTGTTTGATCCAGCGCCTTCCAGCCCCTGCTGGACTGACTTGAATTTGTCCTCGCCCCCTTCAGTACCCAGCTTGATAGCACTCACAGCGGCAAACGCTGCTTGCACCAAGGGGTCAGCAAGGATCGCCTCTGAGATCTCTCCATATCTTCCTGATGCAAGAGCCGCTTTAGCAGTCCTGGTTTCCTCCAATTTCTCTGGCTCGAAGTGGAGAAGGCGCCGTGCACTGCTCGATTCAGGCGCACCATAGCTATCCCTACTGGAGAAACTTTTGAAGGGGGAGGCGCACATCGCTGCCGGAAACCTCATCTTTTGGAGGTCAACCGACAACTTACAATCGTGTTGGCCGTGCCCAAGATGGCCACAGTAGCTACAAAACCGAGGAGCCCTCTCGTACTTAACATCTAGGAAATACACTTCGTTTTCAGCAAAATCATGAGACTCTAAGCGAGCACGGAGAGGTTCATCAACATCGTGGCTGATCCTAATCCTGAGATAATCCCCCCAAATCTTACCCTATCTGTCCGTATGGACCTCCAGGACCTCGCCTAGCTGAGCTCCAATATGGCGAGCCACCGGTTCTGACAAAATGATCGGGGGATCATCATAGATGCGAACCCAGATCGACATGTGGGCGATGGTGACATCTCCAGACCTCGCACCGCCGTCCAATGCAGTCATCAGGAAGGCATCACCGCGGTGAGTCCACGACCCGTTCCTGAGGATGAACTTGAGGTCCCCTTCCCGCTCGAACTCGATGAGGAAGCGGTTGTTCTTCAGAGGCTTGTGGTTGATCTTCCCCCTCAAGTCCCACTTGTTCTTCAGCTCCTTGAAGAGTCCTGCAATGGTGAAGAGCTGGACAGAGAAGAACGGCCCAACGGCTATTCATCTCTTGCGCATGGCAGCCCTCTCCTTGGCGAGGTTCGGTTCCACCACTCTGGATGGTTTCTTCTCCATCGAGACCGGGAAGACGGGTGCCACCACACCTGCCCTGGGCCTCTGGAGCGCCGGACCGACCAGCCCCGCGGGAGTGCGGAACATATCTCCGCACTCCCGAGAGGAACTACCACGCAGCATCGGCCTCGATCCCAGCTCGCTCTTGCCATCGGCCTCCACCCTAGCGATCTCGGCCATGGGCGCCTTTTCCTTGCGAGGGCTCCTGTCCGCCATGGTTTTCTCTTGAATGCAGTTGACAAAGTATTGCGGGTTGTGTGATTTCTGATCTCTCGTCTCTTGGTTTTTAAGACCCTCTTTGGATTTCTCCTCCATCGGCAATACATCTCCCATAACCAGGATCCTCCAAATAATTTCCTTATTGGCTTGCATCGGATCCATTGAAATTGATTTCTTTCCCCCTCCTTTGTCTGGTGGCTCGTCTGATTCCGGCCCTCCCGATTCTCCCAGGACTGTACCTCGATTCCCATCGGTGATTCCTTTCCCCAACTCCTCTCTCATCCTCTTTATCTTGTCCCGGATCTTCTCAATCCCAATATCTTCACTCCTGCAGATATTGGTATTAACCCCCTGTCTATAATTCTTGCTCTCCTTCCTTTTCTCAGCATACCTTCTAACCGTCGATCTGGTCTTGATCCATGACTCACGCAAGCCTAGGGGATCCGCATCCATCTGGGTCCTCCATTCGCCCTCACGATCTTCCCTTTCCGTCCCCGGATCACGAGATCCGATATTCCGCACGATCGAGGCAGGTTCGATCGGCGATCGCCTTCCGGTCGCCCCAACAGGGTGTCCGTGAATCACGCTCTCCATCGCTCTATAATCGGAGATATTCGATTGTCCACTTACGTTTGTATTGATATTAAGAAGAGAAGACAACCAAGTTCAGTTCTGAATCCGTTCCTAAAAAAGTTCGGTTCGAACAGATTATTGAGAGATTCAATCTTTTTGATAGTCATAGTTCCTACTTTAATTTTAAATCATGAAAGTGAAATATTTTTTATCATAATATACCTGTCGAATTGTATTAGAAAAATTTGACACATTTAATATACTCGATATGCTACAAATATGTCTTCTTATTTGTTTTATTTTATTGCCGTCTTCACCCCCTTCATGTTCAAATTCTGGGTCCACATATACCTAGATCTGCTGAAAAGATATCTACATTTTCTTAAAAAATGTATTGAGTGATTATAACGAACTTAATTGTACCGATTTTTCTTGAGATTGTATCACTAAAAGAGAAATTCGGAATGTTCATAAATAATATGGTCAGTCACATCGACCGTAGATCGAGACAACTTAGAACCAATGTAATTTGAACTAAATATTTTTACTTACATATTGCTTATTTTACCAGGTTATACTATTAACGATTATAATGTTACTTAGTTGGCATAGTTAACCACACAACATTGATGCAAAATATTAGGTATACCATTCTTTGTTACACAATTGTAATATATATCATTCCAAAATAATTTTGTGTTGTGCTAAATTTGAAATACATTTCATCAAAATCTATCCTTGAATTAGTTTTGACAATTACATAAACTCTACGACGATTCTACTGATTTTTCAACTATACAATTTATTATTTGGTGCTCACCTAGATGCCTATAATGCGTTTAGTATCATACTAAATCAACGACATTAATTTTGGAACTGAGAGAGTAGTATATAAAAGTGCTAAAGCGAGTTCTGAAATAAAAAGTCATATAAAAGTGCTAAAGCGAGCTCTGAAATAAAAAGTCATGTGGGAAATAACAAAAATAATAATAAATCTAGTTGGCAGATCCCAGAACAACCTATAGGAAGCACAACATTGAGAGACTATCATCCTAACGGAATTTTCCTCCAGTGAGCAAACATATATACTATATCATTAAACTCTCTAGAATTGGAGGCCTCTCATTCAATTGAGGTCATCAATTTAGAAATGGGTCATCGATTTTAACTGAGTCAACAATCTCTCGCTCAATTATTAATTCACTATGCTCTCTTATTTCATTGAGAAATTAAATATTGGATTTCGTTCATGATTTTGACTGGGGCAATAATTTTTCAAATCAACTGGAAGCAATCGGCCTATAAATACTTATCAATCCTAGGCACCCCTCGTCACCTAGAAAAAAACAATGTCGACATGTGATATTGTAGCATCAATATAGTACATGCAGCCACCGACGCAAAAATTGTTCCCATGTAAGTATGAATTGATTAGCATATCACAAAATCACACCACGAAAGCCACCAGAACACCGCATTATATGAATAAATAAATAAAAGACACTCCATCTTCTTTCCCACTGACCAAACCTAATACTCACTCCGTTCTAAAATCTACAGTGTATTAGTTTATTGAAAAGTCAACATTTTTAACTTTGACCAAGTTTAGAGGCAAAAGTATGGACATCCATAATACTAAATAATAAAATATGAAAATTCATTTCATGATGAATCTAATAATCCGATTTGATATTATGGATACTCATATATTTCTACAAAAATATGGTCAAATTTAAAGATGTTTGACTTTTCAAAAAATAATACACCTTATATTTTAATATAGATTGAGTACATAAATTATGAAAATTTAAAAACATCAACAACACAGCAAAGCGCGCCCAACCCTTCTAGTCTTTTTCTATGTGGTATTCACTATTTGTCAGTGTGATGGATTTGATCCAGTAAATTCAGCATTTTTTTACTTTGTAGATATCGAATAGTCTCTTGGGTGTAATCGATAATAATATGATGGTTACTAATATACTTTATTGTTTCAGGCCCTCGTCAAGGTCCGAGGTGGTCTTCCTGTTTGCTTGGTCTATGGGCCAACCTTGTTGTGGATGAGAGGTTGGGTGAATAAAGTTTCTCACTGCTCCTTCACTCGTTGAAGAGATTACTGCCACCTGTTACGATTAGTGACAAAGGCTATACTATTTGTAGGAATGACATGTTGAACGGGTCTTTGGCATCACTATTCATATCCTTACAATGATGTTTATCTATATATGGGGGGCATTAAAGTCGAATTGTACTGTGGAGCTTATATGTGGAAACAAGAGTGTCATGGACTAAGTTTGGTTTATAAGTAAATATGAAGTTCTATTTGGTTCCAATGAATCATGAACGATTTTATTCCTTAAGAATAAGAATTTCTATAGGACTTGGTTGGTTTGTAGGATTAAAAACCACGTGAACATGATGGATTTTATCCCTTAGTTTTTTGGTAACTATGCTATGCACCTAATGCCATAAGAAAGTTAATGTATTTTTCGTGGTGCAATCAGACAACTTCTGTTGTAAATTCATGTGCTTTCGATTCTCGAAAGAAGGAGTATGGTAAGACATTTGAACCACGTGTTCTTCATATTCCTATATTTTGGAATCCTACAAACCAATGAAGCCCTCATCGCATATTATGAGGTTGTTTGTCTAGTTCATTTACTTTGCTTCCGAGTTGCAGGCAGTAAGGCAAAGATGGCTGGTCGCATATTATGACTAGCAAAGTTTTTATCTTTGCAAGGATTATGACTACCGGAATAGTTTGTTGCTAGGTTCCACGTCTGAAAAATCCACACATAACGCGTCTCCTCTCCTCCAAAAATAAAAGCTAGGGTTTTTGCCTCTCGCCGGCGCCGCCGCCGGTCCGCCTCGTCTCCGGTGGCCCTAGGGCCATGGGGACGTGGTGGATCCTGGTAAGGGCCGGCGAGAGGGCTCCGTTTTTAGTCGTTCCTTTGAGTTTTGTTAGGGTTTGTGTCCTGCTCAGGAAGGCGAGACGGCGGCGGCTCCCTGAAGATGGAATAAAGGTCTCCCCGCCTAGCCCCCGTTCTGGTGGTGCGTCTAGCATCGTTGGTGGGCGTGTGGAGGTGTGTCTCCGGCGGATCTATCTTTGGTGGATTTGCTCGGATCTAGTCGTTGTTCGTCTACGTTCGTGTGTTTTCGGGTTGGATCCTTTCGATCTACGTTATTCTTCATCGGCGGCGGTTGTTGTTCTGGTGCGCTGGTCCTATGGGGCCTTAGCACGACGACTTCCCGACTGTCTACTACAACAAGTTGTGCCCGACTCCGGCGGTGGAGGGGCGATGATGGCGGCGCGCCTTCGGCTCGCTTCAGTGCTTGTAGTCGTTGCTAGGTGGTCTATGGATCTGGATGTAATTTTTATTATTTCTGGTGTTCGTTGTACTGCCATGATTGAAGATGAATAGATTGGAAGTTTTTCGCAAAAAAAAGGATTATGATTACCAATTTTTTTTGCGGGGACGATGACTAGCAAAGTTGAATCCTCAAGAGCACACAATCCTTCCCTATGATACTCTTTTCCAAGTTACTGCCCTTGAATAGATTCTCGATTAGCACATTTGTCTTTTTTTGCGAAATTAGCACATTTATCTTGTAATAACTTGTGTGTCAATAAAACTGAAGTCATGCACTGTACTGCGGAACTCCCTCATCCCATTAGGCCCCGCGTCGTCCCCGCGTCGGGCGACTCGGGTGGCGCCCTAAACCAGCTGCCGGGGGTGCATCTCCCTCATCCCATCCCTCCGCCGCCGTCAGGGGACGCCGCCGATCTAAGTCCGGGCCCGGCAAACGATAGGTACTTTGCCGTCTGCCATGGCAGACGGCAAAGGATGGGTTCACGGACGGCAAACACCTTTGCCGTCTGCTGGCAGACGGCCCCACTTCCAGCACAAAAAACCACGGTAAAGGGCTACTTTGTCGTCTGCATAAATAAAGCGGACGGCAAACACCTTTGTCGTCTGCCATATAGGCCAAGCAAACGGCAAAGGGAGTGGACATAGCACTGAGGTTAGCCCCGTTAGGTGGCTAACGGCAGACTTTGCCGTCTGCCTGCAGACGGCAAAGAGACAAGCTCCTTTGTCGTCTGCCAGAGATGGCAAAGTGACCAGATGGGTTAGCTGGCCTTAGGTGGCTACTGGCAGACTTTGCCGTCTGTCAGCCGACGGCAAAGTGACCAAATGGGTCAGACCTAGTTCTCCCAGGTTGCACAGGTTGCTTCCACGTGTCACCTTTACCGTCGGTGGCAGACGGCAAAGTGCCTGTACTGCCCATTTTTATTTTGTTTTTTGTTATATCCAAGCATTTTCACAGCAAACATATACATATATATATTTCACAGGGCAAACAATATGTGCAAGTTTCACAGCAAATATAAGATATCCAACACATAAGAAACTATATCCCTGCCATATGGATATGATCATCCAACAGATATACCAAATCAAAACATATGTGCAAGTTTCACCATATTACAATAGTTTCATCCATACATACATAGTTTCATCCATATTACAATAGTTTCATCCATAGGTAGCAAGTTTCACATTGTTCATCGATACAAAATCAAAACAAAAAGTAATCACAAGCACTCCATTAATGCAAGCTTTCGTGAAGTGAATCAAATCTGCAAAATGGGAAATAAAAAAGTTAGAAGAAGAAGACTAGAAGAAGAAGAAGAAAAAAGAAGAAGAAGAAGAAGAAGAGTTTGTCTTCTCTTTCTTTTTCTCCTCTTGTTTTTCTTCTTCTTATTGCTTATTTGTGTCATTTTAGAGCTAACGTAGGTAATTATGCCATTTTTGACCTAACTAAGCTTATTGTGTCATTTTGGAAGAAAATAAGCTAAGTATATGACATTTATGAGCTAACCAAGGTTATTATGCAATTTTTAACCTAAGTAAGCTAATTATGTCATAAATGAACTAAATAAGCTAAGTATAGGTAATTATTGAGCTAACCTAGGTAATTATGCCATTTTTGAGTTAACTAAGCTTATTATGTCATTTTGGAGGAAACAAAGCTAAGTCTAGGTCATTTTAGAGCTAACTTAGGTAAAATAGGTCATTTTGGAGCTAAGTAAGCTTATTATGTCATTTTGGAGGAAAATAAGCTAAATATATGACATTTATGAGCTAACCAAGGTTATTATGCAATTTTTGACCTAAGTAAGCTAATTAATGAACTAAATAAGCTAAGTATAGGTCATTATTGAGCTAACCTAGGTAATTATGCCATTTTTGAGTTAACTAAGCTTATTATGTCATTAAGGTTTCCTAGCCATAGACATGAGATGTCATTTGATAACGGGATCACATCATTAGGAGAATGATGTGATGGACAAGACCCAAACTATAAACGTAGCATATGATCGTGTCAGTTTATTGCTATTGTTTTCTGCATGTCAAGTATCTATTCCTATGACCATGAGATCATGCAAGTCCCTGACATCGGAGGAGTACCTTGTGTGTATCAAACGTCGCAACGTAACTGGGTGACTATAAAGGTACTCTACAGGTATCTCTGAGGGTGTCTGTTGGGTTGGCATGGATCAAGACTGGGATTTGTTACTCCGTGTGACGGAGAGGTATCTCAGGGCCCACTCGGTAATACAACATCACAATGAGCCTTGCAAGCAATGTGACTAAAATGTTAGCCATGAGATCTTGTATTACGGAACGAGTAAAGAGACTTGCCGGTAACGAGATTGAACTAGGTATAGAGATACCGACGATCGAATCTCGGGCAAGTAACATACCGAAGAACAAAGGGAACAGTATACGGGATTAACTGAATCCTTGACATAGAGGTTCGACCGATAAAGATCTTCATAGAATATGTAGGAGCCAATATGGGCATCCAGGTCCCGCTATTGGTTATTGATCGTAGAGGTGTCTCGGTCATGTCTACATAGTTCTCGAACCCGCAGGGTCTACACACTTAACGTTTGGTGACGATTAGTATAGTTGAGTTATTTTGTTGGTGACCGAAGGTTGTTCGGAGTCCTGGATAAGATCCCGGACATGACGAGGATCTCCGGAAGAGTCCGGAGGTAAAGATTGATATATGTGACAATAGTGTTTTGGTTTCCGGAAGGGTTCCGGAATTCACCGGAAGGGGTTCCGGATGTTTACCGAAGTGTTCGGGTGCAGCAACACTTTATATGAGCCAAAGGGATAAAGCCCACGAGGTATTGGAAAGTGCAAAAGGAAGTTTTGCTGCTGCCTTAAGCGGTACTACCGCTGGTAAGGCAGTACTACCGCGTAAGCGGTACTACCGCTTGTGTGAAGCGGTACTACCACATAAGCGGTACTACCGCTTGTGTGAAGTGGTACTACCGCTCAAGCGGTACTACCGCTTGTGCGCGGTACTGTAGGGATCCGAGTTGGACTCTTTCCCTACGGGCCAAACCGACCTTGTGCGGGAAAAACCGACCTGTAGGAGGCTTTTACTCCAAGTTTAGACCCCAAGGCTCAACATATAAATAGAGGGGCAGGGCTAGCACACGGGACACATTAAGATTTCTCAAGCCGTGTGTCGGCAACCCTAACCCACTAGTTCTCCCGTCATAATCTCCGTAGTGCTTGGCGAAGCCCTGCAGAGATTGTTCCTCACCACCATCACCACGCCGTCGTGCTGCCGGAACTCATCTACTACTTCATCATCGCTCGCTGGATCGAGGAGGTGAAGGCGTCATCAAGCCGTACGTGTGTTGAACGCGAAGGTGCCGTCCGTTTGGCACTAGTTCGTGATCGGATCGAGGGACGACTTGCGATTTGGATCGTGGAGACGTTCGACTACATCAACCGCGTTTCTTAATGCTTCCGCTTAGCGATCTACAAGGGTATGTAGATTCACTCTCCCTCTCGTAGATGCTCATCACCATGGATAGATCTTGTGTGTGCGTAGGAAAATCTTTGTTTCCCATGCAACGTTCCCCAACAGTGGCATCTGAGCTAGGTCTATGCGTAGATGAGATCTTGAGTAGAACACAAACGAGTTGTGGGCGTGGGTGTATACATATTGCTTGCCGTTACTAGTTGATACTTGATTCGGCGGTATTGTGAGATGAAGCGGCCCGGACCGACATTACGCGTACGCTTACGCGAGACAGGTTCCTTCAACTGACATGTAACTTCGTTGCATAAAGATGGCTAGCGGGTGTCTGTCTCTGTCACTTTAGTTGAATTGATTTCAATGAAGAGGGTTCTTTTAGAAGATCAAAAAGCAATCACTACACCACGTTGTGGTTTTGCGTAGGTAAGAACGGTTCTTGCAAACCCGTAGCAGCCACGTAAAATTTGCAACAACAATTAGAGGACGTCTAACTTGTTTTTGCAGGGTATGTTGTGATGTGATATGGCCAATTACATGATGAGATATTTGTGATGTATGAGATGATCATGTGTTGTATAGAATATCATGACTTGCATGTCGATGAGTACGGCAACTGGCAGGAGCCATAGAGTTGTCTTTAATTATTTTTCGCCGTTTTGCTTTACTTTATCGCTATGAGTTAGCAATAGTCGTGGAAGCAACAGTCGGCGCGACAACCTCATGGCGACACGTTGATGGAGATCATGGTGTCATGCTGGTGACGATGGAGATCATGCCGGTGCTTTGAAGATGGAGATCAAAAGCACAAGTTCATGGCCATATCATGTCACTTATGATTTGCATGTGATGTTAATCCTTTTATGCATCTTATTTTGCTTAGGACGACAGTAGCATTATAAGGTGATCCCTCACTTAAATTTCAAGATAAATTGTGTTCTCCCCGAGTGTGCACCATTGCGAAAGTTCGTCGTTTCGAGACACGCCGTGATGATCGGGTGTGATAGACTCTACGTTTACATACAACGGGTGTAAGCCATGTTGCACGTGCGGAACACTCGGGTTAAACTTGACGAGCCTAGCATGTACAGACATGGCCTCGGAACACAAGAGACCGAAAGGTTAAACATGAGTCATATAGTAGATATGATCAACATGAAGATGTTCACCATTGAAACCACCTCAACTCACGTGATGATCGGACTTGAGTTGGTGGATTTGGATCATGTTACACTCGAATGACCGGAGGGATGTCAATTTGAGTGGGAATTTTTGAAGTAATATGATTAACTAAACTCATTATCTTGAACAATAGTCTAAGTTGTCTTTGCAATATTTATGTTGTAGATCATGGCTCGCGCAGTAGCACCCCTGAATTTTAATGCGTTCCTAGAGAAAGCTAAATTGAAAGATGATGGAAGTAACTTTGTGGACTGGGCCCGTAATCTAAGGATTATCCTTACGGCTTCCCAGAAGGCTTATGTCCTTGATGCACCGCTTGGTGATCCACCCGCTCCAGTTGAGTCTCTAGACGTTGTGAACGCCTGGCAGGCTCGTTCTGAAGATTACTCAATAGTTCAATGTGCAATATTGTATGGCTTAGAACCGGGACTTCAAAGACGTTTTGAACGTCATGGAGCATATGAGATGTTCCAGGAGTTGAAGTTTATCTTTCAGAAGAATGCCCGGATCGAGAGATATGAGATCTCCGATAAGTTCTATGCTTGCAAGATGGAGGAGAACGGGTCTATCAGTGATCATGTACTCAGAATGTCTGGGCACTCTACCCGTCTGGCTGAATTGGGGATGCCCCTTCCGCCAGAGGCTATCACTGACAGAGTTCTTCAATCATTGCCACCTAGCTACAAGAGCTTCGTGTTGAACTATAACATGCACGGGATGAACAAGTCAGTCGCCGAGCTGTTTGCGATGCTGAAAGCCGCTGAGTCTGAAATTCAGAAGGAGCATCAAGTGTTGATGGTCAATAAAACCACTAGTTTCAAGAAAAATGGCAAGGGTAAGAAGGGTAACTCCAAGAAGAGTGGCAAAGCAGTTGCTCCTCTCGTGAAGAAACCCAAGGCTGGATCCAAACCAGAAACTGTGTGCTTTCATTGCAAGGGAACTGGACACTGGAAGCGGAACTGCCCCAAGTATTTGGCTGACAAGAAGGCGGCCAACAACAAACAAGGTATATATGATATACATGTTATTGATGTGTACCTTACCAACTCTCGTTGTAGTGCCTGGGTATTTGATACCGGTGCGGTTGGTCATATTTGCAACTCAAAACAGGAACTGCGGAATAGACGGAGGCTGGCAAAGGACGAAGTAACGATGCGCGTGGGAAATGGTTCCAAGGTTGATGTGATCGCCGTCGGCACGCTCGCTCTTCGATTACCATCGGGATTAGTGATAAACCTGAATAATTGTTATTTAGTGCCTGCGTTAAGCATGAACATTATATCTGGATCTTGTTTATTGCGAGACGGTTACTCATTTAAATCAGAGAATAATGGTTGTTCTATTTATATGAGTAATATCTTTTATGGTCATGCACCCAATGTGAGCGGTTTATTCTTATTGAATCTCGATAGTAATAATACACATGTTCATAACATTGATGCCAAAAGATGTAGAATTGATAATGATAATACCACTTTCTTGTGGCACTGCCGTTTAGGTCATATTGGCGTAAAACGCATGAGGAAGCTCCATGCTGATGGACTTTTGGAGTCACTTGATTTTGAATCACTTGACACATGTGAGCCATGCGTCATGGGCAAGATGACTAAAACGCCGTTCTCTGGAACAATGGAACGGGCAAGTGACTTGTTGGAAATCATACATACTGATGTGTGCTGTCCGATGAGTATTGAGGCGTATCGTTACTTTCTCACCTTCACTGATGACTTAAGTAGATATGGGTATATTTACTTAATGAAACACAAGTCTGAAACATTTGAAAAGTTCAAACAATTTCAGAGTGAAGTTGAGAATCATCGTAACAAGAAGATTAAATTCCTACGATCTGATCGAGGAGGAGAATATCTGAGTTATGAGTTTGGCAGTCACTTAAGACAATGTGGAATTGTTTCACAACTGACACCGCCTGGAACACCACAGCGTAATGGTGTGTCCGAACGTCGTAATCGAACCTTATTGGATATGGTGCGATCTATGATGTCTCTTGCTGATTTGCCACTATCGTTTTGGGGTTATGCATTAGAGACAGCTGCATTCACTTTAAATAGGGCACCATCGAAATCCGTTGAGACGATGCCATATGAACTTTGGTTTGGCAAGAAGCCAAAGCTGTCGTTTCTTAAAGTTTGGGGATGTGATGCTTATGTCAAAAAGCTTCAGCCTGAAAAGCTGGAACCCAAAGCGGAGAAATGCGTCTTCATAGGATACCCAAAAGAGACAGTTGGGTATACCTTCTACCTCAGATCCGAAGGCAAAGTGTTTGTCGCTAAAAACGGAACATTTCTTGAGAAAGAGTTTCTCTCGAAAGAATTGAGTGGGAGGAAGATAGAACTTGATGAGGTTGTTGAACCTTTACTTCAACCTGAAAGTAGCGCAGCGCAGAAAGATGTTTCTGTAGAGCCTACATCAGCTGAAGAGGAAGTTAATTATGATGATCATGAAGCTTTGGATCAAGTTGCTATCGAACCTCGTAGGTCGACAAGGACACGTACTGCTCCTGAGTGGTACGGCAACCCTGTCTTAGAGGTCATAATGTTGGACAACGATGAACCTACGAGCTATGGAGAAGCGATGATGGGCCCGGATTCCGAGAAATGGTTAGAGGCCATGAAATCCGAGATGGGATCCATGTATGAAAACAAAGTATGGACTTTGGAAGTATTACCTGAAGGGCGTAAGGCCATTCAGAACAAATGGATCTTTAAGAGGAAGACGGACGCGGACGGTAATGTCACCGTCTATAAAGCTCGACTTGTGGCAAAGGGTTTTTCACAAGTTCAAGGAGTTGACTACGATGAGACCTTCTCACCCATAGTGATGCTTAAGTCCGTCAGAATCATGTTAGCAATAGCTGCCTTTTTCGATTATGAAATTTGGCAGATGGATGTCAAAACAGCGTTCCTTAACGGTTTCCTTAAGGAAGAGTTGTATATGATGCAACTAGAAGGTTTTGTCGATCCAGAGAATGCTGACAAAGTTTGCAAACTCCAGCGATCCATTTATGGACTGGTGCAAGCATCTCGGAGTTGGAATCTTCGCTTTGATGAGGTGATCAAAGCGTTCGAGTTTATACAAGTTTACGGAGAAGCTTGTATTTACAAGAAAGTGAGTGGGAGCTCTATAGCGTTTCTAATATTATATGTGGATGACATATTGCTGATTGGAAACAATATAGAAATGTTGGAAGGCGTGAAGGAATATTTGAACAAGAGTTTTTCAATGAAAGACCTGGGAGAAGCTGCTTTCATATTAGGCATCAAGATCTATAGAGATAGATCGAGACGCTTAATAGGACTTTCACAAAGCACATACCTTGACAAAGTTTTGAAGAAGTTCAAAATGGATCAGTCCAAGAAGGGGTTCTTGCCTATATTGCAAGGTGTGAAGTTGAGTAAGACTCAATGCCCAGTGACTGCAGAAGATAGAGAAAAGATGAGTGTCATCCCCTATGCTTCAGCCATAGGCTCTATCATGTATGCAATGCTGTGCACAAGACCCGATGTCAGCCTTGCCATAAGTATGGTCGGAAGGTTTCAAAGTGATCCAGGAATGGAACACTGGACGGCGGTCAAGAATATCCTGAAGTACCTGAAAAGGACTAAGGACATGTTTCTCGTTTATGGAGGTGATCAAAAGCTCGTCGTAAAGGGTTACGTCGATGCAAGCTTTGACACTGATCCGGATGACTCTAAGTCGCAAATCGGATACGTATTTATTCTTAATGGGGGTGCGGTTAGCTGGTGCAGTTCCAAGCAAAGCGTGGTAGCTGATTCTACATGCGAAGCAGACTACATCGCTGCCTCGGAGGCGGCGAAGGAAGGTGTCTGGATGAAGGAGTTCATGATAGATCTTGGAGTAGTGCCTAGTGCGCTTAACCCAATGACTCTGTTTTGTGATAATACTGGTGCCATTGCTCTAGCCAAGGAACCAAGATTTCACAAGAGGACCAGACACATAAAGCGACGTTTCAATTCCATCCGCGATTACATCAAGGAGGACGACATAAATATTTGCAAAGTACACACGGATCTGAATGTTGCAGATCCGATGACTAAACCTCTTCCAAGGGCTAAACATGAACAACACCAGAACTGCATGGGTGTTCTATTCATTACAATGTAAATCACATAGTGATGTGAACTAGATTATTGACTCTAGTGCAAGTGGGGGACTGTTGGAAATATGCCCTAGAGGCAATAATAAATTGGTTATTATTATATTTCCTTGTTCATGATAATCGTTTATTATCCATGCTATAATTGTATTGACTGGAAACTCAAATACATGTGTGGGTACATAGACAACACTGTGTCCCTAGTAAGCCTCTAGTTGACTAGCTCGTTGATCAAAAGATGGTTAAGGTTTCCTAGCCATAGACATGAGATGTCATTTGATAACGGGATCACATCATTAGGAGAATGATGTGATGGACAAGACCCAAACTATAAACGTAGCATATGATCGTGTCAGTTTATTGCTATTGTTTTCTGCATGTCAAGTATCTGTTCCTATGACCATGAGATCATGCAACTCCCTGACATCGGAGGAGTACCTTGTGTGTATCAAACGTCGCAACATAACTGGGTGACTATAAAGGTACTCTACAGGTATCTCCGAGGGTGTCTGCTGGGTTGGCATGGATCAAGACTGGGATTTGTTACTCCGTGTGACGGAGAGGTATCTCAGGGCCCACTCGGTAATACAACATCACAATGAGCCTTGCAAGCAATGTGACTAAAATGTTAGCCACGAGATCTTGTATTACGGAACGAGTAAAGAGACTTGCCGGTAACGAGATTGAACTAGGTATAGAGATACCGACGATCGAATCTCGGGCAAGTAACATACCGAAGAACAAAGGGAATAGTATACGGGATTAACTGAATCCTTGACATAGAGGTTCGACCGATAAAGATCTTCGTAGAATATGTAGGAGCCAATATGGGCATCCAGGTCCCGCTATTGGTTATTGATCGTAGAGGTGTCTCGGTCATGTCTACATAGTTCTCGAACCCGCAGGGTGTACACACTTAACGTTTGGTGACGATTAGTATAGTTGAGTTATTTTGTTGGTGACCGAAAGTTGTTCGGAGTCCCGGATAAGATCCCGGACATGACGAGGATCTCCGGAAGAGTCCGGAGGTAAAGATTGATATATGTGATAATAGTGTTTTGGTTTCCGGAAGGGTTCCGGAATTCACCGGAAGGGGTTCCGGATGTTTACTGAAGTGTTCGGGTGCAACAACACTTTATATGAGCCAAAGGGATAAAGCCCACGAGGTATTGGAAAGTGCAAAAGGAAGTTTTGCTGCTGCCTTAAGCGGTACTACCGCTGGTAAGGCAGTACTACCGCGTAAGCGGTACTACCGCTTGTGTGAAGCGGTACTACCGCTCAAGCGGTACTACCGCTCGTGAGCGGTACTACCGCTTGTGCGCGGTACTGCAGGGATCCGAGTTGGACTCTTTCCCTGCGGGCCAAACCGACCTTGTGCGGGCAAAACCGACCTGGAGGAGGCTTTTACTCCAAGTTTAGACCCCAAGGCTCAACATATAAATAGAGGGGCAGGGCTAGCACACGGGACACATTAAGATTTCCCAAGCCGTGTGTCGGCAACCCTAACCCTCTAGTTCTCCCGTCATAATATCCGTAGTGCTTGGCGAAGCCCTGCAGAGATTGTTCCTCACCACCATCACCACGCCGTCGTGCTGCCGGAACTCATCTACTACTTCATCATCGCTCGCTGGATCGAGGAGGTGAAGGCGTCATCAAGCCGTACGTGTGTTGAACGCGGAGGTGCCGTCCGTTCGGCACTAGTTCGTGATCGGATCGAGGGACGACTTGCGATTTGGATCGCGGAGACGTTCGACTACATCAACCGCGTTTCTTAACGCTTCCGCTTAGCGATCTACAAGGGTATGTAGATTCACTCTCCCTCTCGTAGATGCTCATCACCATGGATAGATCTTGTGTGTGCGTAGGAAATTTTTTGTTTCCCATGCAACGTTCCCCAACACTAACTTAGGTAAAATAGGTCATTTTGGAGCTAAGTAAGTTTATTATGTCATTTTGGAGAAAAATAAGCTAAGTATATGACATTTATGTGCTAACCAAGGTTATTATGCAATTTTTGACATAAGTAAGCTAATTATGTCAAAAATGAACTAAATAAGCTAAGTATAGGTCATTATGCATTTGTTAAGCAAAACACTAGAGAAAACTTACTGTCATCACGGAGGTGAAGCACCGGGGTTGCTCGTGCCGGTTACACCTCGAGAAGTTTCGTGCGATGATTGTCTGGAGTTATGCTGCACCAAAGATCATTTGCAATGTCTCGTTAGCATGATGACAATCAAATGTTAAGACTAGTAACTAATGACCATTCAAATGAAACTCACCGTGGTCACCGGAGCAATGACTGGCATCGGCGGAGGGGTCTGGTCGGTCTTCTCGCACACAGACTGCACATTTGGTTTTGATGAGTCAGTCATATTAGTTAGTAATGAAACGAACATTACATACATGATTTGGATAATATGTAGAAGAAACATACCACGAGGAGCTCGTACATGGCCCGGTGAGCCGCATCATTCCGTTCCCTCTCCTCCTCCAACAACCTAGCCGTCCTCTCCTCCAACTCCCTCTCCTTCTCCGCCGTCTGCCGGTCCCTATTCCCCAGAAGCGCCTGGGTTGCCTCTCTCTCTTTCTAAAGAGCAGCCTGCAACACCACTCCTCGTTACCATTGTAATCATCGATGGCCGCACACACGATGTAATGGATGAAAGATATCTGAGTCCGTATAACTAACCTTGATGGCGAGCTCGACTGGCTGTGGATGAGGCCTTATCTTAGGACATGAGCTCGTTTGGCGCGCCTTGATCTCCGGGAGAATGCGAGGACAATGTATAAGTCCATCTCCAATGGCTATCGAGCCATGGGGCCTCCCGCCACCAGGTATCATCACCAGCTGTGGATCAATAGGATGCTGGCTCGGGTTAAAGTCCTCCCCTTTCCTCGCCTTCCCCTCATCTCTGTACCTCACGAGCTTGTGGTGGGAGGAGATGTTGGTGAAGTTCTCGGGATGATCGAGGTCAGACTCAGAGAATGCCTTGGCCTTCATGTACAAGGCAGTATGGGCCATGGCATAGAGGTCGTACACCTCTGGCACCTCCGTGTTATTGTGTTGTGCCTAAAAGAGAGGAACAAAAGTATTAGTAAAGGGCTCAAGCTAGCATCAAGAATGAATTGCATGAATCATGAAGCAAACCACATGCCCAGTTCCGCCCGAACTGATATAAGTTGGCGCTGCCTTGATGGTGTGGCACACCAACCATTTTGGCACGCCGGTCCTTGGCATTGTTGTGGACGGATAGCCATTCGTCTGAGCACCACTCATCCACCAACGCCTCCCAACAATCCATCTTATCCACACACCATCTCGGGGGCACCTAAGTTAGTAAAGAGAAATTTGAACGCTACGCCTACGAATCAAATAAAGGAAACTAAGTACAAGGCCTTAAGAATAGATAATTACCTTCATGTACTGCTCCTTCTTTAGAAACTTTCCGCGGCACAACGACTTGTCCTTCTTAACACCACGTGAGGCGTAGTAGTCTCGAACAGCCTGCGGCCGAGCCTCGTGCCGTAAGTTTTGTAGTAGGCGCTTGCACTCGACATCGATAACCTGTGCCGCGGCCTCCTCGTATCACTCCTCACACCTGTAGAAGGTCTGCAATCAAACGAGACAACACTGATTAGTACAATAAATAGCTATTGTTGATTTTTAATTGTGTAAAGGAGAAATTACCCAAAACTTTCTGATCACCATGTCGGCCCTCGTGCGGCACAAGACACCGTCGATCATCTCCTCCGACGGGGCCGGGGCAGCCAAGTAGTGCTCCCAGCTCAATCCTACTGTGGAAGTTGACCCTCACCGGGCAACGTGACAAACCCCGGGAAGTTTTGCCGGCAAATCACACCAAGGACTTGGTTGGGCCTGCGGACATCCTTGGCGTGTAGCCAACCCCTGCAGTATGACAAGGCCAGCACATTAGATATTTGAAGAAACGTGAAGGTAAAAGGTTAAAAAAGAGTAAATGCACTTACTTCTGCCCATCAGGCCTAATCAACTACCTCTGAGCGCGGGTCACCGACACGGGCGGGAGCCGTGTGCTACCACGCTGGTAGACGGTGCCCCCCTCAACCACCTCGCCCTCGCTATCAGAAAACCGATCCCCGCCACCATCAGCATGGCCACTCGGCTCCTGCTGACACAGATCCGGCCAGGTATCCCATCGGGTCTGCTGGGACGTAGCCTGATCCTTGCTCTGCTCCGGAGTCTCGTGCGAGGAAGCGTCTGGGACACGAGTCTCGTGGGTCGAAGGCTCGTCGACCCGAGGCTCGTGGACAGGAGTCCGCGTAGCCTCCACCATAGACGGGTCCACCCTAGCAGTCCTGTGCTCGGGTGAATCAACTGGGGGTGGCGGCGAGGAAGGCGTAGCAGCCTGCCTACCTCTCCTGCGGCCACATAAACCTTTACTAGCTCTCTTCTTCCCCCGACCTCCTCTCCCGGTGGGCAACGACGCCGACGAAGAAGCGACCACCGTCTGCATACTATCGAGGAACGCTCTCCGGAGAGACTGGGGTGGAATGGAAGTACCCCTCCCACCACGCGCCGACGAAGAAGGAGCCGCGGAGCGCTCTGGACCCGCGCCCACCATCTTTCAACACCTGCCATGACAAAGAGTAAACGAAATTAGTACACCATAAAAAAATTGAATACCGACATGAATAATAATATGTATATAATTTAAGTGTATCATCATCATGTATATAATAAAAATTGAATACCTAACATGAACTAATAATATATATGTATATAATAAAAATTGAATACCTGACATGAACTAATAATAATATTGATCGTCTATATATGCTCCGGGATCAATAAATGCATCATCATCATCACTATCATGAACGACGTGCTCATCGGGTTCAGCGGCATCAACATGTGGAAGGCCTCCTATATGTAATCTGTCAAGCATTGACAGGTCATCCGCAGCAGTAACCTCTTCTTGTTTCGCCTCTTCTTGTTCTGGCTCAGGGGTGAAGTCGGATTCACTATCGCTGTCTACTTCAATGTTCTGGGGTGAAGTAGAGCGGTTCTTGAAACATTTTTTGGAAAGACGTGTTTCTTGGAAGAATTCTTCTTCATATGTGTCTGGGTTAATGTGAGGTTCATAATCCTCTTCATTGGGGGGAGGTGGTCTAGCACGTGGCGGCACTTCATAAACGACATCCCAACCATTCATATTTGGATCAGTTTGGCAGGCCCACGGTAGATAGAAAACTTGGGTCGCCTGTTGAGCCGTAATATAGACATCGGGAACATCTAAATGGGTGCTTTGTTTTATTTTGACTAGCCCTATATGTTCATGAGTCCTTCTAGTCTCCTTCGGCTGGAACCAATAACATTTGAAGACTACGACGTTCGGTGGGTTTTCACCATAGAATAGAAGTTCATAAATTGCTTCAACTCTTCCATAATACTCGGTACCTCCTTCGCCGATAGTAGAGACACAACAATTTGTAGACTTTCGGTCGGCCATAGATAGCTCTTTGCCAAAGGTACGAAAGCGATACCCATTGATGTCGTATTTGTCAAATGAACGGACCTTATAGTCAAAACCATTAGTGACTTGTCTCAGTTTGGCGTCCATAGACTCTGAATTAGCCTATAAGTTTAATACGAAAGGATTGTTTCATTAGCCGCAAATTAGATGAAGAAATGAAATGGTCTGATGGAAATTACCGTTTGTTTGAACCAAGAGATGAAACCGGGATAGCCGCCTCCATGCTTTGCCAGAATCTCATACTCTTCGATGGCATCCTTTTGGATCACCGCTCCATCCGAGAATTTGGCGACGTATCGACTGTATCAAATATCCGGGAATAAGAGCATTTCAAAGGAATTATAAGTTGCGAAACAATGTACCGAGAACTTACTCGATGTACGGCCGCACTTTTGTTAGGTTGTTGAAGATATACAACGAAATGGTCCGCCATTCTTCGACATCCAACACTATTGCTTTCGAAGCACCGACTGGTGCGAGCTTCCCTTTGAATAGGCTGAGGTTGGATCCACCCTTTTTAGGGTCGCCAGCATTGTACCGAGGCTTCGGATTATGCAAATGATGATTTTTGGCTCCGTAGTGTGCTGTCACGAAGTTTGCCGCCTCCTCAATAATGAATGCCTCGGCCATCGATGCTTCAATTCTACGTTTATTTTTACATTTTGCTCGAAGCGTCTTCTGCATCCTCTCAGTTGCGTATCACCAACGATTTTGCACGCCCCCCCAATCTTGCCTCAGTCGGAAGATGCAAAGTCCAATGCTGCATTGGATTAAAGAAGCCCGGTGGAAAGATATTCTCTAACTTGCAGATCAACTCCGGCGCCAACTCTTCCATTTCATCTAGCACGCCAGGCGATAGTTCTTTCGCACAAAGAACACGGAAGAAATAGCTCAGCTCTGCCAGTACTAGCCATTCATCCTCAGGGATAAAGCCACGCAACATCACCGGCATTACCCGCTCAAGCCATATGTGCCAATCATGACTCTTGAGACCAAATATTTTCAATTTGTCAAGAATCGCTCCCCTCTTTAGATTCGCTGCATACCCATCGGGGAACATCAAGTGCATTTTCACCCAAAAGATCATTTCCCTCATAGCTGGCCTTCCAAGATTGAACCATGCCTTTGGCTTTGTCCAGTTCTGCTTTCCTTTCGGTTGTCGCATGTTTTGTAACGGTCTATCACATAGAGCCTCCTGATCGACTCTAGCCCTAGGATTATCCTTTGACTTCCACTCTATGCCGAACAATGTACCAAAAAGGGCCTCGGCGATATTCTTTTCAGTGTGCACCACGTCGATGTTGTGTGGTCAAAGGAGGTCTTTGAAGTAAGGAAGATCCCACAAGCATGTCTTGTGAGTCCAGGCGTGTTCCGAATTATACCCTTTGAAATACCCTGGATGCTCTGGATTAGGGTCGAGAGCGTTTAACTGATCCAAGGTCTGTTGGCCCGTTAACGCAGGTGGTGCAGAGTTTTTGACAACTCTACCTTTGATGAAGTTCTTCTTGTCTTTTCTGAACTTATGGCGAGGATCCAGGAAGTGTCTATGCAAGTTGAAGCAAGAAAACTTGTGATCCGCCTGCAACCAACAAAACTGAAGAGCTGCCTTGCATGTGGGGCATGGGAACTTTCCATGCACACACCAGCCAACGAATAGCGCATACGCCGGCAAGTCATGCATCGAGTACATGTACTACACATGCATTGAGAAGTTTTGTTTTGTAGCGGCGTCGTATGTCTTGATCCCTTTATCCCAAGCTTCTTGCAATTCATCCTTAAGCGGCTGCATGTACACATTCATATTCTTCCCCGGATAGTTGGGCCCTGGAATTATCAACGTCAGGAAAATGTTCTTTCTTTGCATAATCTGTCCGGGGGGGGGGGGGAGATTGAGTGCAATGACAAATACAGGCCAACAACTGTATTGGGTTGTCGTCATACCAAACACATTGAACCCATCTGTGCTGATGGCAACTCGAGGATGCCTTGGATTTGCCGCTTTATCCTTATGTAATGCATCGAAATGCTTCCACGCAAAAGCGTCTGAAGTGTGTACCAACATCTGATTCCCAACTGCATCTAGTTCGGTTCTTTTGCCCAATTTGTGCCATGTCATCTGTGTGGCCGTCTCTTCGACCATGAAAAGATGTTGAAGTCTTGGTATGATTGGCATATACCGAAGAACATTAACAAGGATTTTGGTCTGACTCTTCTCACCCATACCGTTGTCTACCACAACATACCTGGAAGACTTGCAAATGGGACAACAGTTCAAGTTCGCATACTCAAGCCTAAATAAGGCACATCCATTCTCACAGGCATCTATCTTCTCATAGGGCATCTTAAGTACACGGAGGATTTTGTTCGACTGGTACAGGTTTGCAGGCATTACATGGCCTTTGGGTAGAAAGCGTCCAAATAGTGTCATCATCGCGCCGTAGCATTCTCTGCCGAAGTTGAATTGAGCCTTCAGAGCCATTACTTGTGCGATGGCATCCAGCTGACAAAGCTCAGTGTGCTCGTGGAGAGGACGTTTTGAAGACTCCAACATTTCATTGAAGTCCTTTGCAGATTTCTCCATCTCATCATCCGAATCCCGAGCATCATCAAAGTCTTCCACCATGTCCTCGATCCCAGTACCATGCTCGTCGGTGTGACGATGAACCACCTCAGCTCTGGTATGTTGGGCAGACTCACCATGAAATGTCCACACCGTATAATCAGGCGTAAAACCCATCCTATGCAGGTGTTTACCCATTACATCCTCTGTTTGCTGTTTAAAGTTGTCGCACCCACGATAGGGGCACCAGGTTTTTCTCTGGCCATTTGCAAATGCGGCTTTCAAAAACCCCTTGGTTTTTGTTAACCTTTCATTGGTCATGTCTTTCTGACTAGTGTGACCGGTGTACATCCACGCACGATCACTCATCTTGCCTAGCTACTGAACACACAAGAAAAAAATAATATATATATATATATAATTCAGCATATATATTCATTAGTTAATCAAGTTTGTCAGTTTTATTACGTCCATGCAACCTACACGCTAATAGGTAAAGATAGGTCCTAATCCCACCCGAGTATGTGTAGATTGGGTTCGTTTTCCCATGCTCTGCTTCGGATCCGACGCAAAATTTCGGCAGCACCTCCCCGCTGTTCTCCTGATACACGTCTCGGCAATAAACAGAGAGGATGTGTACTCGGAGAACAACAGGGAGGCACTGACGAAATTATGCATCGGATCCGGAGCAGAGCATATGGGAAAATGAACCCAATCTACACATACTCGGGCTGTCCATTGATAACGTTGGACAATTCGAAAGAATCACAGTTATAAATATGCAAATGCATGCATATTTATAACTGTAACCCTTTCGAACGGGAGACGCATAATGGTCACGCATACCGATGATTTAATCTACCTATAGCTAGCAAGTTTCATCGGCACGAAGACCGTAACAAAGCAAATGAAGGGGGGAGGAGGAGATGTCATTTGTGCTCACCCACAAATGCAGGGGCCGAGCTCGTCGAACACCGGACCCTCGCAGCGACGAAACAACTGCACATTTAAATCCAAAGATGAGTAAGATAGCATTTTTGTTTTTTCCGTCAACCTAACTAAATATTTACAACAGGATGCCACCGCCAAGTTGTAAAAAAACGATTTGCACTGCTCGTTCCCCGCAACAACCCCTAACCTAAAGAGTTATCATTTAGGGTTCCGTCGACACCGAGGCACCCGCTAACCTAAACAGCTGTCATTTATTGTTCCATCGATGCCGAGGCACCCCCTAACCTAAATAGCTGCAATTTAGGGTTCCATCGACGCCGAGGTACGCCCTAACCATAATTGATGTTATTTAAGTTTCCATCCACGCGGAGGCACCCCTACCCGAAATATATGTCATTCAGGGTTCCGTCGACGTCGAGGCACCCCTAACCTATATAGATGTCATTTAGGCTTTCGTCGACGCCAAGGCACCCCCTAACCTAAATAGCCGTCATTTCGGGTTCCATCGACGCCGTGGAACCCCCTAACCCGCTCGTCCCAGGGCGCTCTCAGGTATGGCAACACACGGTCGACGGGTCAGCACACCATCTCTTCCGGTTCCGGAGACCTCTCCTCTCTGCCTCTCCTCTCCTCTCCGAGGATGCTGCGATCGATCCTCTCCTTTCCTCTCCTCTCTGCACGGTCGACAGGTCAGCACGCCATCTCTTCCTGTTTCGGAGACCTCTCCTCTCTTCCTCTCATCTCTTACGGTCAACACACCATCCGAGGAAATCTTTTTTATTTCAAATTTAAGAAACTAGTGTATTTTTTTGAGGGCATAAGCTCCTATCTATATCTACTTTCCTTGAGCTTAATATAGGCTTTTTTATTTGATTCTAAATTCCAAGATAACTCATTAGAATTGTCAATAAGATGGTTCTAATATATTAGCAGTATTTAGATTGCCCCCTTTTTTATTCACTTTATTACTTGTATTCTATCCATCTATGAAAAAAAAAACAGAAAAGTGGCAGGGGGGCTCACCAGAGGGGCGACGTGGCGGCGGGGCAACGCTCGTTGATGTCTACTACGCAACCTTCTTCTTGTAGACTTGTGTTGGGCCTCCAAGCGCAGAGTTTTGTAGGACAGTAGAAAATTTCCCTCAAGTGGATGACCTAAGGTTTTGTTGGGAACGTTGCATGGGAAACAAAAATTTTCCTACGCACACACAAGATCTATCCATGGTGATGAGCATCTACGAGAGGGAGAGTGAATCTACATACCCTTGTAGATCGCTAAGCGGAAGCGTTAAGAAACGCGGTTGATGTAGTCGAACGTCTCTGCGATCCAAATCGCAAGTCGTCCCTCGATCCGATCACGAACTAGTGCCGAACGGATGGCACCTCCGCGTTCAACACACGTACGGCTTGATGACGCCTTCACCTCCTCGATCCAGCGAGCGATGGTGAAGTAGTAGATGAGTTCCGGCAGCACGACGGCGTGGTGATGGTGGTGAGGAACAATCTCTGCAGGGCTTCGCCAAGCACTACGGAGATTATGACGGGAGAACTAGAGGGTTAGGGTTGCCGACACACGGCTTGGGAAATCTTAATGTGTCTCGTGTGCTAGCCCTGCCCCTCTATTTATATGTTGAGCCTTGGGGTCTAAACTTGGAGTAAAAGCCTCCTCCAGGTCGGTTTTGCCCGCACAAGGTCGTTTGGCCCGCAGGGAAAGAGTCCAACTCGGATCCCTGCAGTACTGCGCACAAGCGGTAGTACCGCTCACGAGCGGTAGTACCGCTTGAGCGGTAGTACCGCTTCACACAAGCGGTAGTACCGCTTATGCGGTAGTACCGCTTCACACAAGCGGTAGTACCGCTTACGCGGTAGTACTGCCTTACCAGCGGCAGTACCGCTTAAGGCAGCAGCAAAACTTCCTTTTGTACTTTCCAATACCTCGTCGGCTTTACCCCTTTGGCTCATATAAAGTGTTGCTGCACCCGAACACTTCGGTAAACATCCGGAACCTCTTCCGGTGAATTCCGGAACCCTTCCGGAGATCAAAACACTATTATCACATATATCAATCTTTACCTCCGGACTCTTCCGGAGATCCTCGTCATGTCCGGGATCTTATCTGGGACTCCGAACAACCTTTGGTCACCAACAAAATAGCTCAACTATACTAATCGTCACCAAACGTTAAGTGTGTAGACCCTGCGGGTTCGAGAACTATGTAGACATGACCGAGACACTTCTACGATCAATAACCAATAGCGGGACCTGGATGCCCATATTGGCTCCTACATATTCTACGAAGATCTTTATTGGTCGAACCTCTATGTCAAGGATTCAGTTAATCCCGTATACTGTTCCCTTTGTTCTTCGGTATGTTACTTGCCCGAGATTCGATCGTCGGTATCTCTATACCTAGTTCAATCTCGTTACCGGCAAGTCTCTTTACTCGTTCTGTAATACAAGATCTCGTGGCTAACACTTTAGTCACATTGCTTGCAAGGCTCATTGTGATGTTGTATTACCGAGTGGGCCCTGAGATACCTCTTCGTCACACGGAGTAACAAATCCCAGTCTTGATCCATGGCAACCCAACAGACACCCTCGGAGATACCTGTAGAGCATCTTTATAGTCACCCAGTTACGTTGTGACGTTTGATACACACAAGGTACTCCTCCGATGTCAGGGAGTTGCTTGATCTCATGGTCATAGGAACAGATACTTGACATGCAGAAAACAATAGCAATAAACTGACACGATCATATGCTACGTTCGTAGTTTGGGTCTTGTCCATCACATCATTCTCCTAATGATGTGATCCCGTTATCAAATGACATCTCATGTCTATGGCTAGGAAACCTTCACCATCTTTTGATCAACGAGCTAGTTAACTGGAGGCTTACTAGGGACACAGTGTTGTCTATGTACCCACACATGTATTTGAGTTTCCAATCAATACAATTATAGCATGGATAATAAATTATTATCATGAACAAGGAAATATAATAATAACCAATTTATTATTGCCTCTAGGGCATATTTTCAACAGTCTCCCACTTGCACTAGAGTCAATAATCTAGTTCACATCACTATGTGATTTACATTGTAATGAATCGAACACCCATGCAGTTCTGGTGTTGTTCATGTTTGCCCTTGGAAGAGGTTTTGTCATCGGATCTGCAACATTCAGATCCGTGTGTACTTTGCAAATATTTATGTCGTCCTCCTTGATGTATTCGCGGATGGAATTGAAACGTCGCTTTATGTGTCTGGTCCTCTTGTGAAATCTTGGTTCCTTGGCTAGAGCAATGGCACCAGTATTATCACAAAACAGAGTCATTGGGTTAAGCGCACTAGGCACTACTCCAAGATCTGTCATGAACTCCTTCATCCAGACACCTTCCTTCGCCGCCTCCGAGGCAGCGATGTACTCCGCTTCGCATGTAGAATCAGCTACCACGCTTTGCTTGGAACTGCACCGGCTAACCGCACCCCCATTAAGAATAAATACGTATCCGGTTTGTGACTTAGAGTCATCCGGATCAGTGTCAAAGCTTGCATCGACGTAACCCTTTACGACGAGCTCTTGATCACCTCCATAAACGAGAAACATGTCCTTAGTCCTTTTCAGGTACTTCAGGATATTCTTGACCGCCGTCCAGTGTTCCATTCCTAGATCACTTTGAAACCTTCCGACCATACTTATGGCAAGGCTGACATCGGGTCTTGTGCACAGCATTGCATACATGATAGAGCCTATGGCTGAAGCATAGGGGATGACACTCATCTTTTCTCTATCTTCTGCAGTCACTGGGCATTGAGTCTTACTCAACTTCACACCTTGCAATACAGGCAAGAACCCCTTCTTGGACTGATCCATTTTGAACTTCTTCAAAACTTTGTCAAGGTATGTGCTTTGTGAAAGTCCTATTAAGCGTCTCGATCTATCTCTATAGATCTTGATGCCTAATATGAAAGCAGCTTCTCCTAGGTCCTTCATTGAAAAACTCTTGTTCAAATATTCCTTCACGCTTTCCAACATTTCTATATTGTTTCCAATCAGCAATATGTCATCCACATATAATATTAGAAACGCTATAGAGCTCCCACTCACTTTCTTGTAAATACAAGCTTCTCCGTAAACTTGTATAAACTCGAACGCTTTGATCACCTCATCAAAGCGAAGATTCCAACTCCGAGATGCTTGCACCAGTCCATAAATGGATCGCTGGAGTTTGCAAAGTTTGTCAGCATTCTCTGAATCGACAAAACCTTCTGGTTGCATCATATACAACTCTTCCTTAAGGAAACCGTTAAGGAACGCTGTTTTGACATCCATCTGCCAAATTTCATAGTCGAAAAAGGCAGCTATTGCTAACATGATTCTGACGGACTTAAGCATCGCTACGGGTGAGAAGGTCTCATCGTAGTCAACTCCTTGAACTTGTGAAAAACCCTTTGCCACAAGTCGAGCTTTATAGACGGTGACATTACCGTCCGCGTCCGTCTTCCTCTTAAAGATCCATTTGTTCTGAATGGCCTTACGCCCTTCAGGTAATACTTCCAAAGTCCACACTTTGTTTTCATACATGGATCCCATCTCGGATTTCATGGCCTCTAACCACTTCTCGGAATCTGGGCCCATCATCGCTTCTCCATAGCTAGTAGGTTCATCGTTGTCCAACAACATGACCTCTAAGACAGGGTTGCCGTACCACTCAGGAGCAGTACGCGTCCTTGTCGACCTACGAGGTTCGATAGCAACTTGATCCAAAGCTTCATGATCATCATCATTAACTTCCTCTTCAGCTAATGTAGGCTCTACAGAAACATCTTTCTGCGCTGCGCTACTTTCAGGTTGAAGTAAAGGTTCATCAACCTCATCAAGTTCTATCTTCCTCCCACTCAATTCTTTCGAGAGAAACTCTTTCTCAAGAAATGTTCCGTTTTTAGCGACAAACACTTTGCCTTTGGATCTGAGGTAGAAGGTATACCCAACTGTCTCTTTTGGGTATCCTATGAAGACGCATTTCTCCGCTTTGGGTTCCAGCTTTTCAGGCTGAAGCTTTTTGACATAAGCATCACATCCCCAAACTTTAAGAAACGACAGCTTTGGCTTCTTGCCAAACCAAAGTTCATATGGCGTCGTCTCAATGGATTTCGATGGTGCCCTATTTAAAGTGAATGCAGCTGTCTCTAATGCATAACCCCAAAACGATAGTGGCAAATCGGCAAGAGACATCATAGATCGCACCATATCCAATAAGGTTCGATTACGACGTTCGGACACACCATTACGCTGTGGTGTTCCAGGCGGTGTTAGTTGTGAAACAATTCCACATTGTCTTAAGTGACTGCCAAACTCATAACTCAGATATTCTCCTCCTCGATCAGATCGTAGGAATTTAATCTTCTTGTTACGATGATTCTCAACTTCACTCTGAAATTGTTTGAACTTTTCAAATGTTTCAGACTTGTGTTTCATTAAGTAAATATACCCATATCTACTTAAGTCATCAGTGAAGGTGAGAAAGTAACGATAACCACCGCGTGCCTCAATGCTCATCGGACCGCACACATCAGTATGTATGATTTCCAATAAGTCACTTGCCCGTTCCATTATTCCAGAGAACGGCGTTTTAGTCATCTTGCCCATGAGGCATGGCTCACATGTGTCAAGTGATTCAAAATCAAGTGACTCCAAAAGTCCATCAGCATGGAGCTTCCTCATGCGTTTTACGCCAATATGACCTAAACGGCAGTGCCACAAGAAAGTGGTATTATCATTATTAATTCTACATCTTTTGGCATCAATGTTATGAACATGTGTATCATTACTATCGAGATTCAATAAGAATAAACCCCTCACATTGGGTGCATGACCATAAAAGATATTACTCATATAAATAGAACAACCATTATTCTCTGATTTAAATGAGTAACCGTCTCGCAATAAACAAGATCCAGATATAATGTTCATGCTTAACGTAGGCACTAAATAACAATTATTCAGGTTCATCACTCTTGAGACCAAATATTTTCAATTTGTCAAGAATCGCTCCCCTCTTTAGATTCGCTGCATACCCATCGGGGAACATCAAGTGCATTTTCACCCAAAAGATCATTTCCCTCATAGCTGGCCTTCCAAGATTGAACCATGCCTTTGGCTTTGTCCAGTTCTGCTTTCCTTTCGGTTGTCGCATGTTTTGTAACGGTCTATCACATAGAGCCTCCTGATCGACTCTAGCCCTAGGATTATCCTTTGACTTCCACTCTATGCCGAACAATGTACCAAAAAGGGCCTCGGCGATATTCTTTTCAGTGTGCACCACGTCGATGTTGTGTGGTCAAAGGAGGTCTTTGAAGTGAGGAAGATCCCACAAGCATGTCTTGTGAGTCCAGGCGTGTTCCGAATTATACCCTTTGAAATACCCTGGATGCTCTGGATTAGGCTCGAGAGCGTTTAACTAATCCAAGGTCTGTTGGCCCGTTAACGCAGGTGGTGCAGAGTTTTTGACAACTCTACCTTTGATGAAGTTCTTCTTGTCTTTTCTGAACTTATGGCGAGGATCCAGGAAGTGTCTATGCAAGTTGAAGCAAGAAAACTTGTGATCCGCCTGCAACCAACAAAACTGAAGAGCTGCCTTGCATGTGGGGCATGGGAACTTTCCATGCACACACCAGCCAACGAATAGCGCATACGCCGGCAAGTCATGCATCGAGTACATGTACTACACATGCATTGAGAAGTTTTGTTTTGTAGCGGCGTCGTATGTCTTGATCCCTTTATCCCAAGCTTCTTGCAATTCATCCTTAAGCGGCTGCATGTACACATTCATATTCTTCCCCGGATAGTTGGGCCCTGGAATTATCAACGTCAGGAAAATGTTCTTTCTTTGCATAATCTGTCCGGGGGGGGGAGATTGAGTGCAATGACAAATACAGGCCAACAACTGTATTGGGTTGTCGTCATACCAAACACATTGAACCCATCTGTGCTGATGGCAACTCGAGGATGCCTTGGATTTGCCGCTTTATCCTTATGTAATGCATCGAAATGCTTCCACGCAAAAGCGTCTGAAGTGTGTACCAACATCTGATTCCCAACTGCATCTAGTTCGGTTCTTTTGCCCAATTTGTGCCATGTCATCTGTGTGGCCGTCTCTTCGACCATGAAAAGATGTTGAAGTCTTGGTATGATTGGCATATACCGAAGAACATTAACAAGGATTTTGGTCTGACTCTTCTCACCCATACCGTTGTCTACCACAACATACCTGGAAGACTTGCAAATGGGACAACAGTTCAAGTTCGCATACTCAAGCCTAAATAAGGCACATCCATTCTCACAGGCATCTATCTTCTCATAGGGCATCTTAAGTACACGGAGGATTTTGTTCGACTGGTACAGGTTTGCAGGCATTACATGGCCTTTGGGTAGAAAGCGTCCAAATAGTGTCATCATCGCGCCGTAGCATTCTCTGCCGAAGTTGAATTGAGCCTTCAGAGCCATTACTTGTGCGATGGCATCCAGCTGACAAAGCTCAGTGTGCTCGTGGAGAGGACGTTTTGAAGACTCCAACATTTCATTGAAGTCCTTTGCAGATTTCTCCATCTCATCATCCGAATCCCGAGCATCATCAAAGTCTTCCACCATGTCCTCGATCCCAGTACCATGCTCGTCGGTGTGACGATGAACCACCTCAGCTCTGGTATGTTGGGCAGACTCACCATGAAATGTCCACACCGTATAATCAGGCGTAAAACCCATCCTATGCAGGTGTTTACCCATTACATCCTCTGTTTGCTGTTTAAAGTTGTCGCACCCACGATAGGGGCACCAGGTTTTTCTCTGGCCATTTGCAAATGCGGCTTTCAAAAACCCCTTGGTTTTTGTTAACCTTTCATTGGTCATGTCTTTCTGACTAGTTTGACCGGTGTACATCCACGCACGATCACTCATCTTGCCTAGCTACTGAACACACAAGAAAAATAATAATATATATATATATATAATTCAGCATATATATTCATTAGTTAATCAAGTTTGTCAGTTTTATTACGTCCATGCAACCTACACGCTAATAGGTAAAGATAGGTCCTAATCCCACCCGAGTATGTGTAGATTGGGTTCGTTTTCCCATGCTCTGCTTCGGATCCGACGCAAAATTTCAGCAGCACCTCCCCGCTGTTCTCCTGATACACGTCTCGGCAATAAACAGAGAGGATGTGTACTCGGAGAACAACAGGGAGGCACTGACGAAATTATGCATCGGATCCGGAGCAGAGCATATGGGAAAATGAACCCAATCTACACATACTCGGGCTGTCCATTGATAACGTTGGACAATTCGAAAGAATCACAGTTATAAATATGCAAATGCATGCATATTTATAACTGTAACCCTTTCGAACGGGAGACGAATAATGGTCACGCATACCGATGATTTAATCTACCTATAGCTAGCAAGTTTCATCGGCACGAAGACCGGAACAAAGCAAATGAAGGGGGGAGGAGGAGATGTCATTTGTGCTCACCCACAAACACAGGGGCCGAGCTCGTCGAACACCGGACCCTCGCAGCGACGAAACAACTGCACATTTAAATCCAAAGATGAGTAAGATAGCATTTTTGTTTTTTCCGTCAACCTAACTAAATATTTACAACAGGATGCCACCGCCAAGTTGTAAAAAAACGATTTGCACTGCTCGTTCCCCGCAACAACCCCTAACCTAAAGAGTTATCATTTAGGGTTCCGTCGACACCGAGGCACCCGCTAACCTAAACAGCTCTCATTTATTGTTCCATCGACGCCGAGGCACCCCCTAACCTAAATAGCTGCAATTTAGGGTTCCATCGACGCCGAGGTACGCCCTAACCATAATTGATGTTATTTAAGTTTCCATCCACGCGGAGGCACCCCTACCCGAAATATATGTCATTCAGGGTTCCGTCGACGTCGAGGCACCCCTAACCTATATAGATGTCATTTAGGCTTTCGTCGACGCCAAGGCACCCCCTAACCTAAATAGCCGTCATTTCGGGTTCCATCGACGCCGTGGAACCCCCTAACCCGCTCATCCCAGGGCGCTCTCAGGTATGGCGACACACGGTCGATGGGTCAGCACACCATCTCTTCCGGTTCCGGAGACCTCTCCTCTCTGCCTCTCCTCTCCTCTCCGAGGATGCTGCGATCGATCCTCTCCTTTCCTCTCCTCTCTGCACGGTCGACAGGTCAGCACGCCATCTCTTCCTGTTTCGGAGACCTCTCCTCTCTTCCTCTCATCTCTTACGGTCAGCACACCATCCGAGGAAATCTTTTTTATTTCAAATTTAAGAAACTAGTGTATTTTTTTGAGGGCATAAGCTCCTATCTATATCTACTTTCCTTGAGCATAATATAGGCTTTTTTATTTGATTCTAAATTCCAAGATAACTCATTAGAATTATCAATAAGATGGTTCTAATATATTAGCAGTATTTAGATTGCCCCCTTTTTTATTCACTTTATTACTTGTATTCTATCCATCTATGAAAAAAAACAGAAAAGTGGCAGGGGGGCTCACCAGAGGGGCGACGTGGCGGCGGGGCAACGCTCGTTGATGTCTACTACGCAACCTTCTTCTTGTAGACTTGTGTTGGGCCTCCAAGCGCAGAGTTTTGTAGGACAGTAGAAAATTTCCCTCAAGTGGATGACCTAAGGTTTTGTTGGGAACGTTGCATGGGAAACAAAAATTTTCCTACGCACACACAAGATCTATCCATGGTGATGAGCATCTACGAGAGGGAGAGTGAATCTACATACCCTTGTAGATCGCTAAGCGGAAGCGTTAAGAAACGCGGTTGATGTAGTCGAACGTCTCTGCGATCCAAATCGCAAGTCGTCCCTCGATCCGATCACGAACTAGTGCCGAACGGACGGCACCTCCGCGTTCAACACACGTACGGCTTGATGACGCCTTCACCTCCTCGATCTAGCGAGCGATGGTGAAGTAGTAGATGAGTTCCGGCAGCACGACGGCGTGGTGATGGTGGTGAGGAACAATCTCTACAGGGCTTCGCCAAGCACTACGGAGATTATGACGGGAGAACTAGAGGGTTAGGGTTGCCGACACACGGCTTGGGAAATCTTAATGTGTCTCGTGTGCTAGCCCTGCCCCTCTATTTATATGTTGAGCCTTGGGGTCTAAACTTGGAGTAAAAGCCTCCTCCAGGTCGGTTTTGCCCGCACAAGGTCGGTTTGGCCCGCAGGGAAAGAGTCCAACTCGGATCCCTGCAGTACCGCGCACAAGCGGTAGTACCGCTCACGAGCGGTAGTACCGCTTGAGCGGTAGTACCGCTTATGCGGTAGTACCGCTTCACACAAGCGGTAGTACCGCTTACGCGGTAGTACTGCCTTACCAGCGGCAGTACCGCTTAAGGCAGCAGCAAAACTTCCTTTTGTACTTTCCAATACCTCGTCGGCTTTACCCCTTTGGCTCATATAAAGTGTTGCTGCACCCGAACACTTCGGTAAACAACCGGAACCTCTTCCGGTGAATTCCGGAACCCTTCCGGAGATCAAAACACTATTATCACATATATCAATCTTTACCTCCGGACTCTTCCGGAGATCCTCGTCATGTCCGGGATCTTATCTGGGACTCCGAACAACCTTTGGTCACCAACAAAATAACTCAACTATACTAATCGTCACCAAACGTTAAGTGTGTAGACCCTGCGGGTTCGAGAACTATGTAGACATGACCGAGACACTTCTACGATCAATAACCAATAGCGGGACCTGGATGCCCATATTGGCTCCTACATATTCTACGAAGATCTTTATTGGTCGAACCTCTATGTCAAGGATTCAGTTAATCCCGTATACTGTTCCCTTTGTTCTTCGGTATGTTACTTGCCCGAGATTCGATCGTCGGTATCTCTATACCTAGTTCAATCTCGTTACCGGCAAGTCTCTTTACTCGTTCTGTAATACAAGATCTCGTGGCTAACACTTTAGTCACATTGCTTGCAAGGCTCATTGTGATGTTGTATTACCGAGTGGGCCCTGAGATACCTCTTCGTCACACGGAGTAACAAATCCCAGTCTTGATCCATGGCAACCCAACAGACACCCTCGGAGATACCTGTAGAGCATCTTTATAGTCACCCAGTTACGTTGTGACGTTTGATACACACAAGGTACTCCTCCGATGTCAGGGAGTTGCTTGATCTCATGGTCATAGGAACAGATACTTGACATGCAGAAAACAATAGCAATAAACTGACACGATCATATGCTACGTTCGTAGTTTGGGTCTTGTCCATCACATCATTCTCCTAATGATGTGATCCCGTTATCAAATGACATCTCATGTCTATGGCTAGGAAACCTTCACCATCTTTTGATCAACGAGCTAGTTAACTAGAGGCTTACTAGGGACACAGTGTTGTCTATGTACCCACACATGTATTTGAGTTTCCAATCAATACAATTATAGCATGGATAATAAATGATTATCATGAACAAGGAAATATAATAATAACCAATTTATTATTGCCTCTAGGGCATATTTTCAACAGTCTCCCACTTGCACTAGAGTCAATAATCTAGTTCACATCACTATGTGATTTACATTGTAATGAATCGAACACCCATGCAGTTCTGGTGTTATTCATGTTTGCCCTTGGAAGAGGTTTTGTCATCGGATCTGCAACATTCAGATCCGTGTGTACTTTGCAAATATTTATGTCGTCCTCCTTGATGTATTCGCGGATGGAATTGAAACGTCGCTTTATGTGTCTGGTCCTCTTGTGAAATCTTGGTTCCTTGGCTAGAGCAATGGCACCAGTATTATCACAAAACAGAGTCATTGGGTTAAGCGCACTAGGCACTACTCCAAGATCTGTCATGAACTCCTTCATCCAGACACCTTCCTTCGCCGCCTCCGAGGCAGCGATGTACTCCGCTTCGCATGTAGAATCAGCTACCACGCTTTGCTTGGAACTGCACCAGCTGACCGCACCCCCATTAAGAATAAATACGTATCTGGTTTGTGACTTAGAGTCATCCGGATCAGTGTCAAAGCTTGCATCGACGTAACCCTTTACGACGAGCTCTTGATCACCTCCATAAACGAGAAACATGTCCTTAGTCCTTTTCAGGTACTTCAGGATATTCTTGACCGCCGTCCAGTGTTCCATTCCTGGATCACTTTGAAACCTTCCGACCATACTTATAGCAAGGCTGACATCGGGTCTTGTGCACAGCATTGCATACATGATAGAGCCTATGGCTGAAGCATAGGGGATGACACTCATCTTTTCTCTATCTTCTGCAGTCACTGGGCATTGAGTCTTACTCAACTTCACACCTTGCAATACAGGCAAGAACCCCTTCTTGGACTGATCCATTTTGAACTTCTTCAAAACTTTGTCAAGGTATGTGCTTTGTGAAAGTCCTATTAAGCGTCTTGATCTATCTCTATAGATCTTGATGCCTAATATGAAAGCAGCTTCTCCTAGGTCCTTCATTGAAAAACTCTTGTTCAAATATTCCTTCACGCTTTCCAACATTTCTATATTGTTTCCAATCAGCAATATGTCATCCACATATAATATTAGAAACGCTATAGAGCTCCCACTCACTTTCTTGTAAATACAAGCTTCTCCGTAAACTTGTATAAACTCGAACGCTTTGATCACCTCATCAAAGCGAAGATTCCAACTCCGAGATGCTTGCACCAGTCCATAAATGGATCGCTGGAGTTTGCAAAGTTTGTCAGCATTCTCTGAATCGACAAAACCTTCTGGTTGCATCAAATACAACTCTTCCTTAAGGAAACCGTTAAGGAACGCTGTTTTGACATCCATCTGCCAAATTTCATAGTCGAAAAAGGCAGCTATTGCTAACATGATTCTGACGGACTTAAGCATCGCTACGGGTGAGAAGGTCTCATCGTAGTCAACTCCTTGAACTTGTGAAAAACCCTTTGCCACAAGTCGAGCTTTATAGACGGTGACATTACCGTCCGCGTCCGTCTTCCTCTTAAAGATCCATTTGTTCTGAATGGCCTTACGCCCTTCAGGTAATACTTCCAAAGTCCACACTTTGTTTTCATACATGGATCCCATCTCGGATTTCATGGCCTCTAACCACTTCTCGGAATCCGGGCCCATCATCGCTTCTCCATAGCTCGTAGGTTCATCGTTGTCCAACAACATGACCTCTAAGACAGGGTTGCCGTACCACTCAGGAGCAGTACGCGTCCTTGTCGACCTACGAGGTTCGATAGCAACTTGATCCAAAGCTTCATGATCATCATCATTAACTTCCTCTTCAGCTAATGTAGGCTCTACAGAAACATCTTTCTGCGCTGCGCTACTTTCAGGTTGAAGTAAAGGTTCATCAACCTCATCAAGTTCTATCTTCCTCCCACTCAATTCTTTCGAGAGAAACTCTTTCTCAAGAAATGTTCCGTTTTTAGCGACAAACACTTTGCCTTCGGATCTGAGGTAGAAGGTATACCCAACTGTCTCTTTTGGGTATCCTATGAAGACGCATTTCTCCGCTTTGGGTTCCAGCTTTTCAGGCTGAAGCTTTTTGACATAAGCATCACATCCCCAAACTTTAAGAAACGACAGCTTTGGCTTCTTGCCAAACCAAAGTTCATATGGCGTCGTCTCAACGGATTTCGATGGTGCCCTATTTAAAGTGAATGCAGCTGTCTCTAATGCATAACCCCAAAACGATAGTGGCAAATCGGCAAGAGACATCATAGATCGCACCATATCCAATAAGGTTCGATTACGACGTTCGGACACACCATTACGCTGTGGTGTTCCAGGCGGTGTTAGTTGTGAAACAATTCCACATTGTCTTAAGTGACTGCCAAACTCATAACTCAGATATTCTCCTCCTCGATCAGATCGTAGGAATTTAATCTTCTTGTTACGATGATTCTCAACTTCACTCTGAAATTGTTTGAACTTTTCAAATGTTTCAGACTTGTGTTTCATTAAGTAAATATACCCATATCTACTTAAGTCATCAGTGAAGGTGAGAAAGTAACGATAACCACCGCGTGCCTCAATGCTCATCGGACCGCACACATCAGTATGTATGATTTCCAATAAGTCACTTGCCCGTTCCATTATTCCAGAGAACGGCGTTTTAGTCATCTTGCCCATGAGGCATGGCTCACATGTGTCAAGTGATTCAAAATCAAGTGACTCCAAAAGTCCATCAGCATGGAGCTTCCTCATGCGTTTTACGCCAATATGACCTAAACGGCAGTGCCACAAGAAAGTGGTATTATCATTATTAATTCTACATCTTTTGGCATCAATGTTATGAACATGTGTATCATTACTATCGAGATTCAATAAGAATAAACCCCTCACATTGGGTGCATGACCATAAAAGATATTACTCATATAAATAGAACAACCATTATTCTCTGATTTAAATGAGTAACCGTCTCGCAATAAACAAGATCCAGATATAATGTTCATGCTTAACGCAGGCACTAAATAACAATTATTCAGGTTCATCACTAATCCCGATGATAATCGAAGAGCGAGCGTGCCGACGGCGATCACATCAACCTTGGAACCATTTCCCACGCGCATCGTCACTTCGTCCTTTGCCAGCCTCCGTCTATTCCGCAGTTCTTGTTTTGAGTTGCAAATATGAGCAACCGCACCGGTATCAAATACCCAGGCACTACAACGAGAGTTGGTAAGGTAGACATCAATAACATGTATATCATATATACCTTGTTTTTTGTTGGCCGCCTTCTTGTCAGCCAAATACTTGGGGCAGTTCCGCTTCCAGTGTCCAGTTCCCTTGCAATGAAAGCACACAGTTTCTGGTTTGGGTCCAGCCTTGGGTTTCTTCACGAGAGGAGCAACTGCTTTGCCACTCTTCTTGGAGTTACCCTTCTTACCCTTGCCATTTTTCTTGAAACTAGTGGTTTTATTGACCATCAACACTTGATGCTCCTTCTGAATTTCAGACTCAGCGGCTTTCAGCATCGCAAACAGCTCGGCGACTGACTTGTTCATCCCGTGCATGTTATAGTTCAACACGAAGCTCTTGTAGCTAGGTGGCAATGATTGAAGAACTCTGTCAGTGATAGCCTCTGGCGGAAGGGGCATCCCCAATTCAGCCAGACGGGTGGAGTACCCAGACATTCTGAGTACATGATCACTGATAGACCCGTTCTCCTCCATCTTGCAAGCATAGAACTTATCGGAGATCTCATATCTCTCGATCCGGGCATTCTTCTGAAAGATAAACTTCAACTCCTGGAACATCTCATATGCTCCATGACGTTCAAAACGTCTTTGAAGTCCCGGTTCTAAGCCATACAATATTGCACATTGAACTATTGAGTAATCTTCAGAACGAGCCTGCCAGGCGTTCACAACGTCTAGAGACTCAACTGGAGCGGGTGGATCACCAAGCGGTGCATCAAGGACATAAGCCTTCTGGGAAGCCGTAAGGATAATCCTTAGATTACGGGCCCAGTCCACAAAGTTACTTCCATCATCTTTCAACTTAGCTTTCTCTAGGAACGCATTAAAATTCAGGGGTGCTACTGCGCGAGCGATGATCTACAACATAAATATAGCAAAGACAACTTAGACTATTGTTCTAGATAATGAGTTTAGTTAATCATATTACTTAAAAACTCCCACTCAAATTGACATCCCTCCGATCATTCGAGTGTAACATGATCCAAATCCACCAACTCAAGTCCGATCATCACGTGAGTTGAGGTGGTTTCAATGGTGAACATCTTCATGTTGATCATATCTACTATATGACTCATGTTCGACCTTTCGGTCTCTTGTGTTCCGAGGCCATGTCTGTACATGCTAGGCTCGTCAAGTTTAACCCGAGTGTTCCGCACGTGCAACATGGCTTACACCCGTTGTATGTGAACGTAGAGTCTATCACACCCGATCATCACGGCGTGTCTCGAAACGACGAACTTTCGCAACGGTGCACACTTGGGGAGAACACAATTTATCTTGAAATTTAAGTGAGGGATCATCTTATAATGCTACCGTCGTCCTAAGCAAAATAAGATGCATAAAAGGATTAACATCACATGCAATTCATAAGTGACATGATATGGCCATGAACTTGTGCTTTTGATCTCCATCTCCAAAGCACCGGCATGATGTTCATCGTCACCGGCATGACACCATGATCTCCATCATCTTGATCTCCATCAACGTGTCGCCATGAGGTTGTCGCGCCGACTATTGCTTCCATGACTATTGCTAACTCATAGCGATAAAGTAAAGCAAAACGGCGAAAATAATTAAAGACAACTCTATGGCTCCTGCCAGTTGCCGTACTCATCGACATGCAAGTCGTGATATTCTATACAACACATGATCATCTGATACATCACATATATCTCATCATGTAATTGGCCATATCACATCACAACATACCCTGCAAAAACAAGTTAGACGTCCTCTAATTGTTGTTGCAAATTTTACGTGGCTGCTACGGGTTTGCAAGAACCGTTCTTACCTACGCAAAACCACAACGTGGTGTAGTGATTGCTTTTTGATCTTCTAAAAGAACCCTCTTCATTGAAATTGATTCAACTAAAGTGAGAGAGACAGACACCCGCTAGCCATCTTTATGCAACGAAGTTACATGTTAGTTGAAGGAACCTGTCTCGCGTAAGCGTACGCGTAATGTCGGTCCGGGCCGCTTCATCTCACAATACCGCCGAATCAAATATCAACTAGTAACGGCAAGCAATATGTATACACCCACGCCCACAACTCGTTTGTGTTCTACTCGAGATCTCATCTACGCATAGACCTAGCTCAGATGCCACTGTTGGGAACGTTGCATGGGAAACAAAAAATTTCCTACGCACACACAAGATCTATCCATGGTGATGAGCATCTACGAGAGGGAGAGTGAATCTACATACCCTTGTAGATCGCTAAGCGGAAGCGTTAAGAAACGCGGTTGATGTAGTCGAACGTCTCCGCGATCCAAATCGCAAGTCGTCCCTCGATCCGATCACGAACTAGTGCCGAACGGACGGCACCTCCGCGTTCAACACACGTACGGCTTGATGACGCCTTCACCTCCTCGATCCAGCGAGCGATGGTGAAGTAGTAGATGAGTTCCGGCAGCACGACGGCGTGGTGATGGTGGTGAGGAACAATCTCTGCAGGGCTTCGCCAAGCACTACGGAGATTATGACGGGAGAACTAGAGGGTTAGGGTTGCCGACACACGGCTTGGGAAATCTTAATGTGTCCCGTGTGCTAGCCCTGCCCCTCTATTTATATGTTGAGCCTTGGGGTCTAAACTTGGAGTAAAAGCCTCCTCCAGGTCGGTTTTGCCCGCACAAGGTCGGTTTGGCCCGCAGGGAAAGAGTCCAACTCGGATCCCTGCAGTACCGCGCACAAGCGGTAGTACCGCTCACGAGCGGTAGTACCGCTTGAGCGGTAGTACCGCTTCACACAAGCGGTAGTTCCGCTTATGCGGTAGTACCGCTTCACACAAGCGGTAGTACCGCTTACGCGGCAGTACTGCCTTACCAGCGGCAGTACCGCTTAAGGCAGCAGCAAAACTTCCTTTTGCACTTTCCAATACCTCGTGGGCTTTACCCCTTTGGCTCATATAAAGTTTTGCTGCATCCGAACACTTCGGTAAACATCCGGAACCTCTTCCGGTGAATTCCGGAACCCTTCCGGAGATCAAAACACTATTATCACATATATCAATCTTTACCTCCGGACTCTTCCGGAGATCCTCGTCATGTCCGGGATCTTATCTGGGACTCCGAACAACCTTCGGTCACCAACAAAATAACTCAACTATACTAATCGTCACCAAACGTTAAGTGTGTAGACCTTGCGGGTTCGAGAACTATGTAGACATGACCGAGACACTTCTACGATCAATAACCAATAGCGGGACCTGGATGCCCATATTGGCTCCTACATATTCTACGAAGATCTTTATCGGTCGAACCTCTATGTCAAGGATTCAGTTAATCCCGTATACTGTTCCCTTTGTTCTTCGGTATGTTACTTGCCCGAGATTCGATCGTCGGTATATCTATACCTAGTTCAATCTCGTTACCGGCAAGTCTCTTTACTCGTTCTGTAATACAAGATCTCGTGGCTAACACTTTAGTCACATTGCTTGCAAGGCTCATTGTGATGTTGTATTACCGAGTGGGCCCTGAGATACCTCTCCGTCACACGGAGTAACAAATCCCAGTCTTGATCCATGCCAACCCAACAGACACGCTCGGAGATACCTGTAGAGCATCTTTATAGTCACCTAGTTACGTTGCGACGTTTGATACACACAAGGTACTCCTCCGATGTCAGGGAGTTGCATGATCTCATGGTCATAGGAACAGATACTTGACATGCAGAAAACAATAGCAATAAACTGACACGATCATATGCTACGTTTATTGTTTGGGTCTTGTCCATCACATCATTCTCCTAATGATGTGATCCCGTTATCAAATGACATCTCATGTCTATGGCTAGGAAACCTTCACCATCTTTTGATCAACGAGCTAGTTAACTAGAGGCTTACTAGGGACACAGTGTTGTCTATGTACCCACACATGTATTTGAGTTTCCAATCAATACAATTATAGCATGGATAATAAACGATTATCATGAACAAGGAAATATAATAATAACCAATTTATTATTGCCTCTAGGGCATATTTCCAACAGGTTTATCAATCCGTGGGAGGCGTAGGATGAAGATGGTCTCTCTCAACCAACCCTGCAACCAAATAACATAGAGTCTCTTGTGTCCCCAACACACCCAATACAATGGTAAATTGTATAGGTGTACAAGTTCGGCGAAGAGATGGTGATACAAGTGCAATATGGATGATAGATATAGGTTTTTGTAATCTGAAAATATAAAAACAGCAAGGTAGCAAGTAACAAAAGTGAGCACAAACGGTATTGCAATGCTTAGAAACAAGGCCTAGGGTTCATACTTTCACTAGTGCAAGTTCTCTCAACAATACTGACATAGTTGAATCATATGTAAATCCCTCACGCACGACAAAGAGTTCACTCCAAAGTCACAAATAGCGGAGAACAAACGAGGAAATTATTGTAGGGTACGAAACCACCTCAAAGTTATCTTTTCCGATCAATCGTATAAGCTATCCCTATAAGTGTCACGAACAGCCCTAGAGTTCATACTAAAATAACACCTTAAGATACACATCAACCAAAACCCTAATGTCACCTAGATACTCCAATGTCACCACAAGTACCCATGGGCTTGATTATACGATATGCATCACATAATTTCAGATTCATCATGTCCAATCCAACACAAAGAACTTCAAAGAGTGCCCCAAAGTTTCTACCGGAGAGTCAAGACGAAAACGTGTGCCAACCCCTATGCATAGATTCCCAAGGTCACGGAACCCGCAAGTTGATCACCAAAACATACATCAAGTGGATCAATAGAACATCCCATTGTCACCACGGATATCCCATCGCAAGACATACATCAAGTGTTCTCAAATCCTTAAAGACTCAATCCGATAAGTAAACTTCAAAGGGAAAACTCAATTCATCACAAGAAGATAGAGAGGGGAAAACTCCATATGATTCATCTATATCAATAAAGCTCGCGGTACATCAAGATCGTGCCATCTCAAGAACACGAGAGAGAGAGACAGAGATCAAACACATAGCTACTAGTACATACCCTCAGCCCCGAGGGTGAACTACTCCCTCCTCGTCATGGAGACCGCCGGGATGATGAAGATGGCCTCCGGTGATGGTTTCCCCCTCCGGCAGGGTGCCGAAACGGGCTCTCGATTGGTTTTTCGTGGCTCTGGAGGCTTGCGGCGGCGGAACTCCCGATCTAGGTTTCTTTCTGGGGGTTTCTCGATTTATAGGAGTTTTTGGCGTCGGTCTCACGTCAAGGCGGTGCCCGAGGAGCCCACAAACCAGGGGGGCGCGCCCTAGGAGGGGGCGCCCCCCAGGCTTGTGGCCTCCTCGGTCACTTCCTGGCCCAGCTTTTTGCTCCATTATTTTTTATATTTTCCAAAAATATTCTCCGTAAATTTTCAGCCCATTCCGAGAACTTTTATTTCTGCACAAAAACAACACCACGGTAGCTCTGCTGAAAACAGCGTCAGTCCGGGTTAGTTCTAACAAAATCATACCAAAATCATATAGAATTATTGTAAACATGGCATGAATACTTCATAAATTATAGATACGTTGGAGACGTATCAGCATCCCCAAGCTTAATTCCTGCTCGTCCTCGAGTAGGTAAATGATAAAAGAAATAATTTATGAAGTGTGAATGCTAGCTAACATATTCATCATATTCTTTTCTTCTTTGTATAGCATGGACATTTGGACTTGCAAATGATTCAAAGCAATAGTCTAGTTTTAACATAATGACTTCAATACTCAAGCATGTCAACAAGCAACCATGTCTTTCAAAATATCAACACTAAAGAAAGTTATCGCTAGCCCATCATGCTCAATCATTGATCCATTCATGAAACACACTCAAATATTAGCTATGTCCAATGCTCAAGTACGATCATAGTGCCCCCTAGTTGGTGCTTATAAAAGAAGATGGAGACTCAAAGCAAAAATAAAAATTGCATAAAGTAAATAGATAGGCCCTTCGCAGAGGGAAGTAGGGATTTGTAGAGGTGCCAGAGCTCAAGGTTTAAATTGAGAGAGAAAAATATTTTGAGTGGCATGCTTTTCCTGTCAACGAAAACGACAAAGTAGCTCACAATACTTTCCATGCTAGATACATTATAGGCGGTTCCCAAACAGAATGGTAAAGTTTTTACTCCCCCTCCACCAATCAATCACACTCCACGGCGAGCCGAATCCACGGGTGCCATCCATACAAACAACAATCCTGGGGGGTTTTTTGTTTCATTATATTTTGATTTGAATTTTGAGCATGGAACTGGGCATCCCGCATACCAACCACTTTCTCGTGAATGATAGTGAATCAACACATATCGTGAGAATAACACACCTAGCATGGAAAAATATTGGATACTCCCCACCGTTTCATGAGCGGTATGGGCACACAAAAGAGATTTTTTTTTTTGAAAATTTAGAGATGGCACATACAAATTTGCTTGGAACGGCATGGAAATACCGCATATAGGTAGGCATGGTGGACTCATAAGGCAAAACTTGGTTTAAGGATTTTGGATGCACAAGTAGTATTTCTACTTAGTACAAATGAAGGCTAGCAAATAGATTGGGAAGCAACCAAACCAAGGAACGAAAAATCACATAAGTGAGCATTGAATCATAACTAACACCGAATAATGAACCACAAGTAGGATGTAACTTCATTGCATAACTATTGACTTTCGTACTTGCATAGGGAATCACAAACCTTAACACCAATATTCCTACTAAATCATAATTACTCACTAACATGACTCACATATTACTATCATCATGTTTCAAAACTATTACAAAGAATCAAGTTTAATTTGTCCCATGATCTTCATGAAAGTTTTTATTATATCCTCCTTGGATATCTATCACTTTGGGGATAGTTTCATATATTGCCATTGCTTTTTCGACAAGCTCAAAAAAATTTAAATGAAGCACATGAGCATAAAGATTTCATTCCTCAAAAAGGTATAAGTGAAGCATGAGAGGAAATGACAAGCTACTCTCAAAAGATATAAGTGAAGATCAATGAGTAGTCAAACAATTAAGTAGCTATGTGAGGACTCTCTCTCTCTCAATAAATATTTTCAGATCTGAGTATTTTATTAAACAGCAAGCAAAAGAAAAATAGCACTCCAAGAATAGCACGCATCATGTGAACGAATAAAATTTTTGGCTCAACATAGGCTAACCGATAATCGTTGATGAAGAGAGGTGGGATGCGTAGCATCCCCAAGCTTAGATGCTTGAGACTTCTTGAAGTATTAACTTGGGGTGCCTTGGGCATCCCCAAGCTTGAGCTTTTGTATCTCGTTCAATCCTCTCATATCATGGTTTCACCTATTCTCAAAAACATCTTCCACACAGAACTTGAAAAGAACTCGTGAAATAGGTTAGTACACATAATAATAAATCAACACTTCATGTACTGCCAAGACAAGTTGCATAATAATTTTCAAACATTAGGTACTGTATACTATCATTTCCACAATTTATATCTACAAATATAGACTATGGACACTATAGGATAAGCAGATAACAAAACTATGACAGCAATCTGTCCAAACAGAACAGTCTGTAGCAATTTATGAAAACAGTGTACTTCTGTAACTCAAACAATTATGAAAATTTAGGACATGCTAAATAATTTATATGACAATACTTTGTAAAATTTTCAGAAACTTTCCATCTTCCAGTAAAATATGAAAATTCAAACACTACAGCCAAAGTTTCTGTTTTCACACAGCACTCATCAAAACATGCAATGCAAGCATCCTAAGGCAATTCTTGGAACTTTTTATTGAAAAACAAGATTATAAATAACACCTAACAGAGAACAACAAAATAAAATGATGCTCCAAGCAAAACTCATATTATGTGACGAATAAAAATATAGCTCCAAGTGAGATATACCGATAGTGTTGAAGATGAAAGAGGGGATGCCTTCCGGGGCATCCCCAAGCTTAGACGCTTGAGTCTTCCTTGGATATTACCTTGGGGGTGCCTTGGGCATCACCAAGCTTAGGTTCTTGTCACTCCTTATTCTCCTCATATCGGTGTCTCACCCAAAACTTGAAAACTTCAATCACACAAAACTTAACGGAACTTCGTGAGAAGGGTTAGTGTAGTAAAGATAAATCATTCACTTAGGTACTGTCAAGACAAGATTCATAATTGTTCCCACATGATACCTACTGTATTCTATCATTCCCATAATTTATATCACTCAATATAAGCTATAGAAACACTAAAACAAGTAAACTATGCATGCAAAACAGAATCTGTCAAAAACAGAACAGTCTGTGAAGATCTGTAGTATAGCCATACGTCCCTGTCTCTAAAAATTCTGAAAAATTAGGACAATCTAGGAAATTTGTATATCAATCATGTGTAAAAAATTCAGATCAACGTCACGTTCCAGTGAATTTAAAAAATTCCTGGACTGAGAGCAAAAGTTTCTGTTTTTTCACAGAATCAAGTCAACTATCATCCACACTATCCCAAAGGCTTTACTTGGCACTTTATTGAAACAAAAGCTATAAAACATGATTATACAGTAGCTTAATAATGTGGACACACAAAAACATAAAGGAAAAGTATTGGATTGTCTCCCAACAAGCGCTTTTCTTTAAAGCCTTTTAGCTAGGCATGATGATTTCAATGATGCTCACAAGAAAGATAAGAATTGAAACACAAAGAGAGCATCATGAAGCATATGACTAGCACATCTAAGCCTAAACCACTTCCTATGCATAGGGATTTTGTGAGCAAACAATTTATGGGAGCAAGAATCAACTAGCATAGGAAGGCAAAGCAAGCATAACTTCAAAACTTTCAACACATAGAGAGGAAACTTGATATTATTGCAATATGTAAAAGCATATGTTCCTTTCTCATAGTAATTTTCAGTAGCATCATGAAGGAATTTCACAATATAACCAGCACATAAAGCATTCTTTTCATGATCCACAAGCATAGAAAATTTGTCACTCTCCACATAAGCAATTTTCTTCTCATTCATAATAGTGGGAGTATCATATGAAGCTCGAATACTAAAAATTGTTTCCACATTAAAAGAGTAATGTTCAGTAAAAGGATATTCAAAATTATGACAATAATTATCACTACTCTTTATAACATAAGTATCATCACAATAATCATCATAAGTAGCAACTTTGTTCTCATCACAGTCAATTGAAACCTCTTCCGAAATAGTGGAATCATTAATAAATAAAGTCGTGACCTCTCCAAATCCACTTTTATCATTATAATAAGATTCAACACCCTCCAAAATAGTGGGATAATTATTATCTAAAGTTGACACTCTTCCAAACCCACTTTCATAAATATTGCAATCATCATAAATAGGGGGTATGCTATCATCATAATAAATTTGCACATCAAAACTTGGGGGACTAAAAACATCATCTTCATTAAACATAGCATCCCCAAGCTTGGGACTTTGCATAACATAAGCATAATCACTCTCATCATTAATAGTATGAATAGCACCAATTGTATAACAATTATTATCATCACAATTTTCTAAGTTGGTGCCAAAAAGATTTTCAAGATTATAAGGGGTGTCATTATTTGGGAGAGATACTTCTTTACCTTTACTTTTCCTTCTTTTCTTCTTCTTTACCACATTATGTGTGGGTTTATTTAATTCCTCCAAGCTTCTTTTTGAAGAGGTTGGTTGAATAAAAAGCTCCTCCTTGTTACCTGATCCATCATAAGAAAAAATAGGAGGATATTGGGAAACCTCTTCCCCTTCATTAGTATTCTCTTCATCTTCTATTTGTTTTCATGTCTTTAAGTAATTGGCAATATAAGGATTCTCAATGCAATTTACCACGCAATACATATAGATTTCATTTAGATCAAAATCAATCATTTTCATGAGAACCCAAGCTGGAACATCCTTAGTTTTATGTTTCATTTCTTCATACCCCAAAAATAGACAAGTTCATTATGATGCTCAAGGGTAATGAGGTTATCACAATTTTTGGACACAATTCGATCATGAAATAATTCACATTGGAAATTAAAATGACCACTTTCATTGCAAAGTTCACAAGGACGGCGAGAAATATTAAGTCTTTCAGCACAAACATATAGCCTCTCTTGCAACCATTTAGTTTCTAAATACTTATGCCTCTTACAAAATCTATCTTCCCTTTTAGGCATGTCTTCACAAACTCTATGCACTCCACAAAAATTGACATGCTTATAAGAAATCTTTTTATCATGACTAGTGCAATCATCATTAGTACTATGGATATTCAAAGAATTCATACTAACAACATTGCAATCATGCTCATCACTCAAAGATTTAGTGCCAAACATTTTAATAACTTCTTCTTCTAACACTTGAGCACAATTTTCCTTTCCATCATTTTCACGAAAGACATTAAAAAGATGAAGCATATGAGGCAACCTCAAATCCATATTTTTTTGTAGTTTTCTTTTATAGACCAAACTAGTGATAAAACAAGAAACTAAAAGATTCAATTGCAAGATCTAAAGATATACCTTCAAGCACTCACCTCCCCGGCGACGGCGCCAGAAAAGAGCTTGATGTCTACTACGCAACCTTCTTCTTGTAGACTCGTGTTGGGCCTCCAAGCGCAGAGTTTTGTAGGACAGTAGCAAATTTCCCTCAAGTGGATGACCTAAGGTTTATCAATCCGTGGGAGGCGTCGGATGAAGATGGTCTCCCTCAAACAACCCTGCAACCAAATAACAAAGAGTCTCTTGTGTCCCCAACACACCCAATACAATGGTAAATTGTATAGGTGCACAAGTTCGGCGAGGAGATGGTGATACAAGTGCAATATGGATGATAGATATAGGTTTTTGTAATCTGAAAATATAAAAACAGCAAGGTAGCAAGTAACAAAAGTGAGCACAAACGGTATTGCAATGCTTAGAAACAAGGCCTAGGGTTCATACTTTCACTAGTGCAAGTTCTCTCAACAATACTGACATAGTTGAATCATATGTAAATCCCTCATGCACGACAAAGAGTTCACTCCAAAGTCACAAATAGCAGAGAACAAACGAGGAAATTATTGTAGGGTACGAAACCACCTCAAAGTTATCTTTTCCGATCAATCGTATGAGCTATCCCTATAAGGGTTACGAACAGCCCTAGAGTTCGTACTAAAATAACACCTTAAGATACACATCAACCAAAACCCTAATGTCACCTAGATACTCCAATGCCACCACAAGTATCCATGGGCTTGATTATACGATATGCATCACATAATTTCAGATTCATCATGTCCAATCCAACACAAAGAACTTCAAAGAGTGCCCCAAAGTTTCTACCGGAGAGTCAAGACGAAAACGTGTGCCAACCCCTATGCATAGATTCCCAAGGTCACGGAACCCGCAAGTTGATCACCAAAACATACATCAAGTGGATCAATAGAACATCCCATTATCACCACGGATATCCCATCGCAAGACATACATCAAGTGTTCTCAAATCCTTAAAGAATCAATCCGATAAGTAAACTTCAAAGGGAAAACTCAATTCATCACAAGAAGATAGAGAGGGGAAAACTCCATATGATTCATCTATATCAATAAAGCTCGCGGTACATCAAGATCGTGCCATCTCAAGAACACGAGAGAGAGAGATCAAACACATAGCTACTGGTACATACCCTCAGCCCCGAGGGTGAACTACTCCCTCCTCGTCATGGAGACCGCCGGGATGATGAAGATGGCCTCCGGTGATGGTTTCCCCCTCCGGCAGGGTGCCGGAACGGGCTCCCGATTGGTTTTTCGTGTCTCTGGAGGCTTGCGGCGGCGGAACTCCCGATCTAGGTTTCTTTCTGGGGGTTTCTCGATTTATAGGAGTTTTTGGCGTCGGTCTCACGTCAAGGCGGTGCCCGAGGAGTCTCTGGAGGCTTGCGGCGGCGGAACTCCCGATCTAGGTTTCTTTCTGGGGGTTTCTCGATTTATAGGAGTTTTTGGCGTCGGTCTCACGTCAAGGCTTGTGGCCTCCTCAGTCACTTCCTGGCCCAACTTTTTGCTCCATTATTTTTTATATTTTCCAAAAATATTCTCCGTAAATTTTCAGCCCATTCCGAGAACTTTTATTTCTGCACAAAAACAACACCACGGTAGCTCTGCTGAAAACAGCGTCAGTCCGGGTTAGTTCTAACAAAATCATACCAAAATCATATAGAATTATTGTAAACATGGCATGAATACTTCATAAATTATAGATACGTTGGAGACGTATCACTCGTCAGGGCGGCGGCGAAGCGCGCGTCGGGACGGCCGACTTCTGGGCTGGGCTGGCCGGCTGCTGGGCAGGGGGGCGGGGTGCGGCGGGGCTGGGTGCGGCTGGGCAGGGGGAGGGGGCGGGGGCGACAGGGCATGGGGCAGCTGGGCAGGGGGGCGGCGGGGCAGGGTGTGGCGGGGCGGCTGAGCTAGGGGGCGGCGGGGCGGCGGCGACGGCTGGTCGGCGAGAGAGAGAGAGAGAGAGAGAGAGAGAGAGATGCACGGGGTTGGGGGAAGAGTGGGGGGGGTCCGGTGGTGCATGGGCCATTAAGGGGAAATACCCTCTTTGTCGTCTGTTAGCAGACGACAAAGAGGGTACCCGTTAGGGTTAGCCGACGCCGTGCTAAGGTGGGGCCCACACCACCCCTTTGCCGTCTGCTTTTTTATTCTTTGCCGTCTGCTAGCTGACGGCAAAGAGCTAGCACACGACAAAGAGCTGACCTAGCCAACGTAGCTCTTTGGTGGGGCCCGCACCACTCTTTGACGTCTGCCGTTTTCCTCTTTGCCGTCCTGATACGTCTCCAACGTATCTACTTTTCCTCACCCTTTTGCCCTTGTTTTGGACTCTAATTTGCATGATTTGAATGAAACTAACCCGGACTGACGCTGTTTTCAGCAGAATTGCCATGGTGTTGTTTTTGTGCAGAAATAAAAGTTCTCGGAATGGAACGAAACTTTTTGGAGATTTATTTTGGAAAATATAAAAAATATTGGAGCCAAAAACCACCGGAGAGGGGGCCCAGGGTGAGCATCACCCACCAGGGCGCGCCAGCCCCCTCCCGGCGCGCCCTGGTGGGTTGTGCCCACCTCGGGGCCCCACTTGCCCTATCTCCGCCACTATAAATTCCTAAATTTGGAGAAAAAAATCAGAGAGAAAGAATTATCGCGTTTTACGATACGGAGCCGCTGCCACCTCCTGTTCTTCATCGGGAGGTCAGATCTGGAGCCCGTTTGGGGCTCCGGAGAGGGGAATCTTCGGTCTTCGTCATCATCAACCTTTCTCCATCGCCAATTCCATGATGCTCCCCACCGGGAGTGAGTAATTCCTTCGTAGGCTTGCCGGTCGGTGAGGAGTTGGATGAGATTCATCATGTAATCGAGTTAGTTTTGTTAGGGCTTGATCACTAGTACCCAATATGTTCTGAGATTGATGTTGCTATGACTTTGCTATGCTTAATGCTTGTCACTAGGTCCCGAGTGCCATGATGTTAGATCTAAACCGTTTATGTTATCATCTCTATATCCATGTTCTTGATCCGATCTTGCCTAGTCATATCCACCTATTACGTGTTATGATCCGTCAACCCCACAGTGACAATATTTGGGATACTTCGCGGTGATGACCGTAGTTTGAGGAGTTCATGTATTCACCATGTGTTAATGCTTTGTTCCGGTTCTTTATTAAAAGGAGGCCTTAATATCCCTTAGTTTCCTTATGGACCCCGCTGCCACGGGAGGGTAGGACAAAAGATGTCATGCAAGTTCTTTTCCATAAGCACGTATGACTATTTACGGAATACATGCCTACATTACATTGATGAACTGAGCTAGTTCTGTATCGCCCTAGGTTATGACTGTTACATGATGAATATCATCCAACGAGTTACCGATCCAGTGCCTACGACCTTTCCACTTATTGCTCTTGCTAAGTTACTATTGTTGTTGCTGCTGTTACAACTGCTACAAAACTATTGCTACTACTGTTACCGCTACCGTTACTATTGCTACTGCTATCAAAACTATCATATTACTGTGCTACTGATCACTCTGCTGCAGATATTTAATCTCCAGGTGTGGTTGAATTGACAACTCAACTGCTAATACTCTCAAGTATTCTTTGGCTCCCCTTGCGTCGAATCTATAAATTTGGGTTGAATACTCTACCCTCGAAAACTGTTGCGATCCCCTATACTTGTGGGTTATCAAGACCTTTTTCTAGCGCCGTTGCCGGAGAGCATAGCAATATTTGTTGAGTCACTTGGGATTTATATCAATTTATCACTATGAAGAATTTGAAGGATCCAAGGACCAAGATTTTTCCCTCCACCACGAGGGGAGGTAAGGAACTACCATCTAGCTCTGCACTTGATTCACCATCTGTTATGAGTAAGCTTGCAACACCACCACATGCTAGTAATCCTGATATGTCGCAAGTTATTGATGATGCTGCCTCTGCTATGAATGATGCTTATGATGATGCTAGTACCATGCTTGATGATAATGTGCCGCTAGGAGAATTTCTTGGTGAACAAATTGCTAGAGCTAAAGAAAATGAAATTGCTAAAACTGATGAAGCTTATGAAACTGATTATGATTATGAAACTCCTATTAGTCCTAGCTCTCCTAAGTTTGAAATGCCTAAGATACCTGAAGGTTATGTTATGGACGAGGAGATAACTAGAGAAATTCTTTCTTGCAAGGATAGGGACGATCTTAAGAAACTGCTATGCAAGTATAAGGAAAAAACTTTGAATGCTAGAATGAAATGTGATCCTAAGTTTGCTACTTCACCTATCTGTGTTACCGATAAGGATTATGAATTCTCTGTTGACCCAGAGTTAATTACTTTGGTTGAATCTGATCCTTTCCATGGCTATGAAACTGAAACTGTAGTGGCACACCTTACTAAGCTGAATGATATAGACACCCTCTTTGCTCATGATGAGAAGATTCACTACTATTACATCCTTAAGTTGTTTCCGTTCTCATTAAAGGGTGATGGTAAGACATGGTACAATACTCTTGCTCCTGATTGTGTGCGTAGTCCCCAGGATATGATTTACCACTTCTCTGAAAAATATTTTCCTGCTCATAAGAAACAAGCTGCCTTACAGGAAATATTTAACTTTGTGCAAATTGAAGAAGAGAGTCTCCCACAAGCTTGGGGAGGCTTCTCCAGTTACTTAATGCTTTGCCTGATCATCCTCTCAAGAAAAATGAAATACTTGATATCTTTTATAATGGACTAACCGATGCTTCTAGGGATTTCCTAGATAGTTGTGCTGGTTGTGTTTTCAGGGAACGAACTGTTGAACAAGCTGAAGAATTATTGAATAACATATTGAAGAATTATGATGATTGGACTCCTCTTGAACCACTGCCTAAACCCACTCCGAAGAAGAGGGGTATCTTATTTCTCAGTCCTGAAGATATGCAAGAGGCAAAGAAATCTATGATGGAAAAAGGTATTAAAGCTGAGGATGTTAAGAATTTGCCACCTATTAAAGAAATACATGGCCTTGACACACCACCACCTCCACAGGTGGTAGAGGTAAATTCTTTATTAAAGTTTAATGAAAGTGACATCCCTCACAATAAACCTCCTAGTCAATGCTTATATGAGTTTGATAACTATATTATGAAGCAAGATCATTTCAATGCCCATGTTCTGAAACAATTGAAATACAATTGTGATATGATTGCTCGCTTGAGTGACTTGCTATTTAGAATCAGTAATGATGTTAGAGGTGTAGGAAAGCATGCCTCTATGGTTCAAACTCAGTTAGAACAAGTTGCTAAGTCTCAAAAAGAATTGCTTGATGAAATGAATAGTAATATGCATGATTTTGCTGCTAGAGTAGTAACTAGAGGAGGTAGAATGACCCAAGAACCACTCTATCCCGAGGGTCATCCTAAAAGAATTGGACAAGACTCTCAGAGAATTAATCCTGATGCACCTAGTCCTTCTAAGAAGAAAAAGAAAAAGAAAAATGATAGGACTTTGCATACCTCTAGTGAACCTGAGACACAAAAACCTCCTGATAATAATGATGTCTCTATTTCTGATGCTGAAACTCAATCTGGTAGTGAACACCAACCTAGTGATAATGAAAATGATAATGATGATGTTCACAATGATGCTCAACCTAGTAATGATGTAGAACCAGATAATGATGTTGAAATAGAGCCTGCTCCTGATCTTGATAACCCACAACCTAAAAATAAACGTTATGATAAGAAAGACTTTGTGGCTAGGAAACATGGTAAAGAAAGAGAGCCATGGGTTCAGATACCCATGCCATTCCCACCTAAGCCGGCTAAGGAAAAGGATGATGAAGAATTTGAGCGCTTTGCTGAAATGATTAGGCCAGTCTTTTGGCGTACCCGCTTAACTGATATTTTGAAGATGGCCCCTTATGCAAAGTATATGAAAGACATCATCACTAATAAAAGAAAAATACCTGAATCTGAAATCTCCACCATGCTTGCTAATTATTCTTTTAAAGATGGAGTACCTAAAAAACTTGGAGATCCTGGAATACCAACTATACCTTGCTCCATCAAAAGAAACTATGTTAAAACTGTTTTGTGTGATTTGGGAGCCGATGTTAGTGTTATGCCTTTCTCCTTATATAAAAGACTTGATTTGAATAAACTCACACCTACTGAGATCTCATTGCAAATGGCTGACAAATCAACAGCCATACCTATCGGTATTTGTGAGGATGTGCCCGTTGTTGTTGCAAATGTTACTATCTTAACGGACTTTGTTATTCTTGAGATGCCCGAGGACGACAACATGTCGATTATCCTTGGTAGACCCTCTTTGAATACCGCAGGGGCTGTTATTGATTGCAATAAAAGCAAAGTCACTTTTCATATCAATGGTAATGAGCACACGGTGCACTTTCCGAAGAAACAATTTCAAGTGAATGGTATAAATGTTATTGAAGAATCCCCAACCATCACTATTGGAAGTTTTCAATTACCTCTACCTACCGCCAAAAAGAAATATGATATACTTATTGTAGGGGATAAGCACATCCCCATTGAGGTAACTTAGTGTTTTACGAAAGTTCTTCGATTTCATGCTAATCGGAAGTGGTTGTTAATAAGACTTGATCAACCTTATTAATGAATCATTTTTGAGAGGTATGACATCGATGAATCTAGTAAGCACAACTCTCTGCCCCCACATTTTATTTTCTGTTTTAGTTAGTCAAATAAAATAACATGCCATGTTTATCCTGTTTTCTGTTTTCCCCGTGCAATAAAAAATGACCGAAAAATAAAAATTCTCAGAATGCCCTGAAATATTTATGATTTTTGGTGCAAATAACACCTGAGGGGGGTGCAACTGGTGCCCACAATACACCAGGGCACGCCAGCACCCCCAGGCACGCCCTGGTGGGTTGTGGCCCCCATGTGGGCCCCCTCACTTATCTCTTTAGCCCACATCGTCACCTACCTCCATCAAAAAATCACCACAGCCACCATTTTCGTGTTCTTACTCTCAAACCCGCGGATTTCGATCTCTTTGCTCGAAGCTCCGTTTCCGAAACTGTTTGGAGGGATTGCTACTTGGAATAAAAATGCAATTCTTTAGGAGTTCTTCGAGGAAGAGATCCCCGGGAGCCTCGTCAAGTGGAAGCTCAGTTCGACAGTCTTATGTTGAACCAAGCGAAAGCTCGATGCGAGATGCCGCTACCAAATCATGCTTGTGGCCTTGAGGCGAGTTCATGGAAGGTGCAGGTATTAAGGAGGAATTTTATCAATTTATCCACAACTCAGGGCTTGCTTCCTTCATCGCAGATAAGTGCCCCCAACACCTCGAACTCATGAAAACTTTCACAAATAAATTTAAATATTTTCCTCGTGAGTCTAGTGTAGGACCGAAAGTATGTCTAGAGGGGGGGGGTGATTAGACTACTTGACCAAATAAAAGTTTTGCCTTTTCCCAAATTTTAGAGTTGGCAGTTTTTAGCATTTCATGGCAAGTCAAGTACACCCTACACATGCAAGTCTAAGAGTATAGCAGCGGAAAGTAACAACAAGCATGAGTAGAAAGGATAGGGTAGGAAGATCAAACGCAATTGTAGACACGATGATTTTTCCCATGGTTCCGATAGGTGGTGCTATCGTACATCCATGTTTAAGGAGTCTTCAACCCACGGAGGGTAACGGTCGCGAGAGTCCACGGAGGGCTCCACCCATAAGGGTCCACGAAGTAGCAACCTTGACTATTCCATAACGGCTTCCGTCCACGGAGGACTAGCCTCACTATGGGTAGATCTTCACGAAGTAGGCGATCTCCTTGCCCTTACAAACTTCTTGGTTCACTCCACAACACGAAGTAGGAGGCTCCCAAGCGACACCTAACCAATCTAGGAGGCACCACCCTCCAAAAGGTAATAGGCTCGGTAATGACGATGAACTCCTTGCTCTTGTGCTTCAAGATGATAGACTCCTCAACACACAATCACTCTCTCACAGATTTGGCTTGGTGGAAGAGATGGGATTGGTGGAAAGCAACTTGGGGAGGCTAGAAATCAAGATCCATATGGTTGGAGTGGAAGATCTTAACCTCAACACTAGGGTAGGTGGTTCTCTCTCAGAAAACTGGATGGGGCAAGTATGGAATAGTTCTGAGTGCTTCTCTCTCGAGTAGGTGGTGGTGAAGGGGTATATATAGGCATCCCCAAAAATCCAACCGTTACACACAAAATGACCAACTCGGTGACACCGATGTGTTAATCTCGGTGGTACCGAAGTGACCAAAAGGTGGCAACTTTTGAATCTCGGTGAGACCGATATAGGAAACTCGGTTGCACCGATAAGGTGACCAACGGTCAGATTCCCAATCTCGGTGACGCCGATCCAACAATCTCGGTGGTAGCGATATTGTGAATTTGCGTAACAGAAAGTTGGCAACCTAAACTCGGTGGCACCGGTATGGAATCGGTTGCACCGAAGTGGCTAGGGTTTGGCTGAGTCTGTCTATGGTTGAGAATCGGTGGCACCGGGATGGAAATGTTGGTTGCACCGATGTTGAGTATATGGCTATGGACAGACTTTGGTGGAAGAGTTTGTGGGTGTTTTTGGTGACTATCACTTGTGCACGTATGAGCTTTTTGTTCACCAATCAAAACCTTACCCCCTTTTAATAGTATTGGCTTTCCTATGGACTCAAAGTGATTTCTCACAAATGTAAAATGTAGAGTCCTCTTGCTTGAAGCTTTGCCAACCTATTTCCTTGCATCTTGGGGTATTTCCACAATCTTCACAATCCTTTTGCCATCCTTATCATTGAACTTTTCCTGAAATATACTTAGTGGAAAACATTAGTTCAATGACTTATATGTTGTTATAAATTACCAAAACCACCAAGGGAGCAAATGTGCTTTCATCTAGAGTCTCATTCAACCTGTACGATCATTCCTTTACCATGCCATTAGAGATGTTTAGCGATGCATTCCAACTTCCATTTGAGGGTTCCTTCGATGAACCAACAAAATCCGAGTACGAATCATTTTTAGTAAATCTTTGCTTTGACGAAGATAGGGGGGTTACACAAGGGAGAATTAACAACATCCATTTTCCATCACTCCAATATTTTGCGCTCTTTAATGGTAAATGTATTGTAGGCAAACAAGATTGTAGCACATTATGGGCTCATGATTTGAGTCTCTTACAAACTGCCATAACTGGGAATAAGGATTATAATCTTGGTGCAATTGTTGCACGGAGGTTGCAGCTTAATGCTGCTAGTGGTAATTTTTATGGAGGAATTTATGCCTCTCGTGTAGCTGAGAGATTAAATGTTTCACCTTGGCCTAATGACCCCATCCTACCCACTCAGTATTTAGACTTTGATTCCATGAAGCGTCATAAGTTCCTTACGGGTACGGCCACCAACTACACCTATAACTTGAGATTCAATAAAAAACCTGTTGTGCCTGTTGTTTTGCCTGCTCCTGCTCTCTTTGATTTTCACACTAGGGGAAGATATTATGTTCTTGAGAGCGAAGCTTATGAGTACAACGCGGAGGTTGAAGCTGCCAGGAGGGCCGCGGAGTATGCTCCGAGGTTCTCGATGAGTCATCGCCCAGATTATTATTCATACGGATGGTGATTACCAAGCTAGGCCAAAAGCCTAAGCTTGGGGGAGTACGTATTTCCACCGACATTACATTCATGTTCGCACATTTCATTCCAGTTGTCGGTATTCATACTTTTCCATTGTAATATCCATGCTAGATTTGTTTTCTCGCTTTCTTCTTGTGTGTTTGAAAAAACTTTGAGAAAGCCCAAAAATATTTCCTACTTCTTTTTAGTCTTTCTTTCTAGCTTAGTTTAATTGTAGCATCAAAAGAAAACCCAAAAAGATTTCTCGCTTCTTCTTTTACTTGTTGGGAGCTTTCCCGTGTAAATAGTTTTTCTCGTTTTTGTTTTCTTTAATTTGCTTGCTTCATTAAAAACTAAAACTCCAAAAATATTTCAGTGTGTTTTTCTGAAATTCTTTTCTTTTTACTTTAGTCGTACCAAGGAGAAGACCACGATGAAATTGTTGAGTGGTTCTCATCTGCATTATCGTTTATTTAACAAAGAACATACATTACCTTGTGTTCTCCTCTTGAATAAAATGTTTGCATATTCCAGCTTAGTCCACGACATTCTTGCACTATTATTATCTTCTTATCGTTCGGTCGTGCAAGTGAAAGACAATGATGACGACATTTGATGAATTGACTGTGGCAGAGAAAAGCGGGTATGAACTCAACTTGTTTTTGTTTTTGTAAATATGTTTAACCTAGTATCCCTTGATACAGCTCATTATGATCAAACATGTTTGCAATGACCATTAGAGATTATAGTTGTTCATGCCATGCTTAAGTAGCTAGGAGTGGATAATGATTTATCTTAGGTGTCAACATGTATTAAAATGGTTGTGATGTGGTATGATGATATGGTATCCTCCTCTGAATGTTTCAAGTGGCTTGACTTGGCACATGTTCACGCATGTAGTTGAATCAAAACCAACATAGCCTTCATGATATTTATGTTCATGGTGTCCATATCCTACTCATGCTAGTATTCAATGTTGATTATATGTAATGCATGTTCATGACCGTCTTCGCTCTCTAGCTGGCCGCTTCTCAATCTAACTGCTAGCCTTCGCCTGTACTAAGCGGGAATACTGCTTGTGCATCAAAACCCTTAAACCAAGTTATGCCAGATGAGTCCACTATATCAACCTATATGCGGTATTACCTTGCCGTTCCAAAGTAAATTTGCATGTGCCACCTCTAAAATTTCAAATAAACATCTGTTTTGTGTGCCTGGACCGCTCATGGAGCGACAGGGGGCGGTCAGTATCTTCCATGTTAAGCGGGTTATTCTCATGACGAGTGTTTATTCACTTGTCCTTACACGAGAGGGGCGGTAATAGGGATTCCCAGTCCCGAAATCAAAAATCAAAAATAATTAAACAAAACTCCCCAGGAATGTTGTTGGTTTGGACGGTACCCGTGGATGCGGCTCGCCGTGGAGTGTGATTGTTGGTGGAGGGGGAGTAAACATTTACTTTTACCGCTTGGGAACCGCCGCTAATTTGTTTAGCATGGGAGATATTGATAACTCTTGGTCGTGACGTTGACAGGAAGGGTGTACCTCCCAAAATTATATCTATCTCCGTTTTGAACTTTGAGCTCTGGCACCACTACAAATCCATGCTTCCCTCTGCGAAGGGACTATCTATTTACTTTTATGTTGAGTCATCACCTTCTCAAATAAGCGCCAGACCTGAGAGCACTATTGTTATCCTCATGCATTGTGTATAGTTGATGTTGGGTGCATGTATAGTTGATGTTGGGTGCAGCATGACTGGATCTTTTCTACCATGAATTACAATGTTTAGTCGCTGCTTGAACTTTGGACGTGCTCTGCATTTATGTTTTGCGGTCTCAGAAAGGGCTAGCGAGATACCACTATTGTCATATTGTATCACGATTGTTTTGACAAAATGTTGGCGCTTGAGATATATTATTATTGCTCGCTAGTTGCTTATGTTATTGTTATGAGTGAATATAATTCCTAAGAGTTATTATTGACATGGTTAGTCATAATCTTTGCTGAAAACCTGGGTGCCACTTAAGCATATATATGTAAACAAGAACAAAAGAGTTCATAAAAGTTTTTCTTTATCACTTTCAGTTTGTCAACTGAATTGCTTGATGACAAGCAAAGGTTTAAGCTTGGGGGAGTTGATACGTCTCCAACGTATCTACTTTTCCTCACCCTTTTGCCCTATTTTTGGACTCTAATTTGCAAGATTTGAATGAAACTAACCTGGACTGACGCTGTTTTCAGCAGAATTGCCATGGTGTTGTTTTTGTGCAGAAATAAAAGTTCTCGGAATGGAACGAAACTTTTTGGAGATTTATTTTGGAAAATATAAAAAATACTGGAGCCAAAAATCACGGGAGAGGGGGCCCAGGGTGAGCATCACCCATCAGGGTGTGCCAGCCCCCTCCCGGCGCGCCCTGGTGGGTTGTGCCCACCTCGGGGCCCCACTTGCCCTATCTCCGCCAATATAAATTTCTAAATTTGCAGAAAAAAATCGGAGAGAAAGAATTATTGCGTTTTACGATACGGAGCCGCCGCCACCTCCTGTTCTTCATCGGGAGGCCAGATCTGGAGCCCGTTTGGGGCTCCGGAGAGGGGAATCTTCGGTCTTCGTCATCATCAACCTTTCTCCATCGCCAATTCCATGATGCTCCCCACCGGGAGTGAGTAATTCCTTCGTAGGCTTGCTGGTCGGTGAGGAGTTGGATGAGATTCATCATGTAATCGAGTTAATTTTGTTAGGGCTTGATCACTAGTACCCATTATGTTCTGAGATTGATGTTGCTATGACTTTGCTATGCCTAATGCTTGTCACTAGGGCCCGAGTGCCATGATTTCAGATCTGAACCGTTTATGTTATCATCTCTATATCCATGTTCTTGATCCGATCTTGCCTAGTCATATGCACCTATTACGTGTTATGATCCGTCAACCCCATAGTGACAATATTTGGGATACTTCGCGGTGATGACCGTAGTTTGAGGAGTTCATTTATTCACCATGTGTTAATGCTTTGTTCCGGTTCTCTATTAAAAGGATGCCTTAATATCCCTTAGTTTCCTTATGGACCCCACTGCCACGGGAGGGTAGGACAAAACATGTCATGCAAGTTCTTTTCCATAAGCACGTATGACTATTTACGGAATACATGCCTACATTACATTGATGAACTGAGCTAGTTTTGTATCGCCCTAGGTTATGACTGTTACATGATGAATATCATCCAACAAGTTACCGATCCAGTGCCTACGACCTTTCCACTTATTGCTCTTGCTAAGTTACTATTGTTGCTGCTGCTGTTACAACTGCTACAAAACTATTGCTACTACTGTTACCGCTACCGTTACTATTGCTACTGCTATCAAAACTATCATATTACTGTGCTACTGATCACTCTGCTGCAGATATTTAATATCCAGGTGTGGTTGAATTGACAACTCAACTGCTAATACTGTCAAGTATTCTTTGGCTCCCTTTGTGTCGAATCTATAAATTTGGGTTGAATACTCTACACTCGAAAACTGTTGCGATTCCCTATACTTGTGGGTTATCACGTCCGCTAGCAGACGACAAAGAAGCAACTGGCGGCAAAAATAATCTTTGCCATGAGTCCAATCTTTGCCATCTGCTGAAGCTAAGCTGGCGTCAAAGACAGTCTTTTCCGTCCGCTGACAGACGGCAAAGAGCCAGCAGATGGCAAATTCCCTGTTTCCAGTAGTGTGGGGCCGACAGAGGTGGCGGAGGACATCGCCTCTCTCCCGTGGATCTGGGATTGCGCGGAGCCCCGATTCATGTGGAGGCGCGCCCGATCCGATCGACAACGGCGATGGCTGTGGTGCGGCGGCGTAGGAGGCGGCGCGGGCTGCGGGCGCGGCGGCTGCGGTGCGCCATCTTCCTTTGGATCGGCGGAGCGCCATCTGCCTTTGGATCGGCGGCGGCGGCGTGGAGGGCCTGGTGGTCTCGTCGGCGGCACCTTCGGTTAGATCTGACCGGTGCAGTCGGCGGTGGTGGTCATCTCTTCCGTCAGAGTTAGTCGGCCTGCGGCTGGGTGGTCGGATCTCGAGATTCGGCATCTAGTCCCGGCTACGAGTCGGGAAGACATAGTTGCCGGTGAAAACCGGGCCGTTGGCGGGCGATGACGGCGTTTTGCGTCGTTACCTTGATGAAGGCATCGTCGTGCAACTGTTGTTGACCCACTCGTGCTGCTCCGGGGGAAACCCTAAGATCTTCCAGATAGGACGATGGCGGTAATATGGTGCCGTTTCTTTTTTGGGAGCATCGTTTGTGGAGCAGCGCTGGAAGACAGAGGCACGAGGTGGAGCGGCTTCGTCTTGCACGAAGCTTCGGTGGAACTGTCAAGTCATGCCTGGCCGACAGGGGTGCTACGCTGAGTCATGCCTGGTTGGCAGGTGCTACGCACGACAGATCTTCCAGAGTCTTCGCGTCTGGGCGGATGAGCGCAGGGCGGTGGCGCAGTTGGGTGCCGTGGTGGCGTCGACGGATGTCCAGTCCGACAAGGATGGTGCGAATATCTCTTCTGAAGATGGGTCAGTGGTCCGATGATGATGGCGGCTTTAGGTAAGCTGCACCGGCTGTTGGTCCCGATACGTTATGTGGATGGATTGGCGACGACGCCGGTTTTAGATATGGGAGTGAGAGCACTCCACATTATCGAGTTTGTACGTGTGAGTGGTGGCTTCGGGTGGATTGATGTATGTTCTTGTCAGACCTACGTGGAATAATTAATAAAGATGGCTGCATGCATCGATTGATGGAAAGGCCGGGGGTTCAACCTCCTTTTCCAAAAAAATGCAATGTACTGCGAAATTTAATATAGTACTCCCTTCGTCCCAAAATAAGTGACTCAACTTTGTAGGTACGTTGCGAAACTAATTAAACTGCAGCAGATAGATTTTCAGTTTTTGTGGGCCGTCGACGGGCCAGCTGCCCAGCCCAGGAGCAGAGGGCCGGGCCGAGACGGGCCGTCAAAACCCCCCCACATTATCCTCGCTCGCACCAAGAAGACCAAGAAGACGGTGAAAAAAAAAAAGAAAAAGGAAAAAGGGAGAGCGAGGCCGACGGGGAAGGGAATCCATCCCACAGTGAGCTGTTCTTCTCTCTTTCTTTCTCCCCTCCACTCCCGACTTCCTTCCCTTCCGAGTCGTCGCCTCGCAGGCAGGCAGCTCGCTCGGACCCCCAATCCGCCTCCCGGATTCTCCCCGCCGCCCCGCCGCTCCTTCGCCGTCCGCCGCTCCGCCCCCGGCCCAGGTACGCGCGCCGCGCCCACTCCGCCCAATTTCGCCGCCAGCCGTGCTAGGGTTGCGCCGAGCATCTCCTTCTCGTCGGCCGCCGTCGCCCCGTTGGCCGGCCGGCGAGGGCCGGGTTTCGCGGCTTCTGGTTCCGGAATTCCGGAGAGGCGATTGCGGGTTATTTACTGATTTAGGAAGTGGGTTGCGGCTGGATGGACGCCGGCGAATTTGCTTGCTCCTTCCTGCGGAAATCGCGTGGCTTCCGAGGGTTGGATTATCCGAAAAAAGTTGGCTTGGGGAGGAATGCGCAGCAGCAGGCACGAAAGCTTCGTGATTTGCTGTCTATCTCCGCCGAGGCAAGGCTTTGGCAGTTCGGCTCCTGCTAGGGAGGACCGCTCTGCTGCTGGATGGGATTTCCAGGCCCTGCAGTACAAAGGGGGCAAATCTACCTTAAGTTATGTATGTGGGTCATTACAAACGGACGGGATTGTAGGTCCTTATAAGTCCTCGCTCAGCAGTAGAAAGGGACAAATTTACACCGTGTTGTGTAGGTTATTGTTGTTATGCATTTTGATGTATGTATACTGATGTGCTCTGGCTTTGCTATATATGTAGGGACCTGTGGCGGTGCTTAAGGGGACGTCTTTTTGCCGGAGAAGGGGATAATTTTCGGAAGCCCTGCTGTTGGTGTGTGGGTCATTGAAGATGATCGAGGGGGCAAGGTTCCACAATATGCTAGGTGGTGCTGGCATCGGAGGTGGCAGAGGGAAGCTGGAGAACGAGAGCGACGGCTTCTACGACATGCCGTATTACCACAAGGTCGGGGAGAGCTCCCACATGTCGGTGGACAGCGCGGACAACATGAACTCGATGAACTTTGTCGGCGGTTCGGTCGCCATGTCGGTGGACAACAGCAGCGTGGCCTCGAATGAGTCCCGCACCGTCATGCTCAACCACCCTGGCCTCCGTGACGTTCCCACACCAAACTATTCGGTTTGTAACAGCGTCATCTATCCCAACAAGGCTGCTGCCTCTGTTCTCAAGGAGGATGCGTTGGCTCGGGTTTTGATGGACCCAACGCATCCGACGGAGATACTCACTAACTATGAGGAGTGGACCATTGATCTGGGGAAGCTGGACATGGGGGCTCCTTTTGCCCAGGGGGCCTTTGGGAAGCTGTATCGGGGAACATACAACGGGGAAGATGTTGCCATTAAGCTGCTGGAGAAGCCTGAGAATGATCTAGAGAGGGCACAGTTGATGGAACAACAGTTTGTGCAAGAAGTTATGATGCTTTCCACGTTAAGGCACCCAAATATAGTAAGGTTCATTGGGGCGTGCAGGAAGTCGATTGTTTGGTGTATCATTACTGAGTATGCAAAAGGTGGCTCTGTCAGGCAGTTCCTTGCCCGAAGGCAGACCAAGTCTGTGCCCCTCAGATTGGCAGTGAAACAGGCGCTGGATGTTGCCAGAGGAATGGCATATGTGCATGCCCTGGGATTTATCCACAGGGATCTAAAGTCGGATAACCTTCTAATTTCAGCAGACAAATCCATCAAGATTGCAGACTTTGGAGTTGCTCGAATTGAGGTAAAAACCGAGGGAATGACTCCAGAGACAGGAACCTACCGCTGGATGGCACCGTAAGTCAATTGCAACCACTACCGATGTTTTTATTCATGCGCAAATGGCCCTCTGATATGCTGATGTCTTTTGTGTTTACAGGGAGATGATCCAGCACAGGCCTTATGATCATAAGGTCGACGTGTATAGCTTTGGGATTGTGCTGTGGGAGCTTATGACCGGCATGCTCCCGTTTACAAACATGACAGCGGTTCAGGCTGCCTTTGCTGTGGTGAACAAGAACGCTCGTCCTGCAATCCCACAAGATTGCCTGCCCGCTCTAAGCCACATCATGACCCGTTGCTGGGACGCAAACCCTGAGGTCCGCCCATCATTCAACGAGGTCGTCACCATGCTCGAGGCTGCCGAGACGGACGTCGTTAGCAACGTCCGCAAGGCACGGTTCCGCTGCTGCATCTCTGAGCCCATGACCACCGACTGAGACTAGTGCCAGGATACAGAGTACCAGAAAATGAAAAGTGGGAAGAAAGAGAATGGGAAAGGAGACGGCGTAATCTCGATGTATAGACCACACTGATACACCTGGGCTATGCGCGCGTGCTTATCCAAAGGTCTGATGGCTGCCCTGGGCTAAGCTGGGTTCTTCATTGCTGCTTTCTATCTTTGTCTTAGTTGCATGGGTTGGAGTGATTGTTTGCCAAATATGGATGATGCTACCTTGTAATTTTTCTGTTTTCTTGGAAGGATGCTATCTGGTATGTTAACAAGGAGCTATGGTATGTATTCTCCGCAAGCGAAGAGCTATCTCGTCTTGTGTTGATAGCAGCTGCATATTCTGAGTTGCCTTCTAGCTGTTGTGTAAATCTGTGTCCATTGCCTGAATCGTCGGCCTACTTAGTGGCCACTATCTCCTGGTTTTGTTGATTTGAGAATTGTGATAACTGTGTACTGCCATTCTTTTCACCTCCAAATGCAGTCCATATTGTTCTCATCAGATTCTTCTTCTTTCTGGATCAAGTATTGTCTATGTCAAAAGCTCAAAGCCGAAATGTATGTGCTTGCTTGCTCTGTTGCTCATAATGTACCGTTGGTTGGATTGATATTTCTGCCATCTTCAGCTCAGATTGAAGGTATGCTCTAACTGAAAATTTTGATCTGCTCAGTTTTTCTCTTGAACATACGTTTGACCAGATAATCAAAATTCCCTATTTGGTTTTGAGTGACTCCGTTTGAGAATACACATTGAATGTAGTATGTTCAAGAGAAATACTGAGGAGCTGTCAAGTGGGGTGGGGTCGAAGGTAGATAGCCATGCCATTTTGGACTTGAAGGGGTCGTTAACCATTAGCAAATGAGGGAAGGAGAACTTGTCATGGTCTTCATTTCAGAGCAACTTAGGTGGTAGGCATAACAACAACAAAAGTTCAGAGGGCTTCCTCTCTGCCATGAGCATCTATGGCATGCCAAATCACTTTGCATCAACATAAAGTCATAAACCATACAATCTTTTCATCAAAATAAAACCTATGGTCCATCACGAGAGTCCCAGTAAGTTTTTTTTTTTTTTTTTTGGAATTCATGTATGGAGGATAACACATATCAAAATCCAGAATAAACCTTGTTCACCGGTGTTCGCTCTCTGTTTGTATGCCGCACAATAACAGAGTGTTTGTATATGGTTTGACTTTTGTTTGCCTTTATTGCATCTACTAGTATTTTTCCACGAGAAATTTGCGAAAAAATATCAGATTTATTTTTCCTCTGGCAAAGTAACGAGTGTTCGCCGATTAGCCCGCGCTCCCAAAGAACTCACACACCCACACACTCTCTCTGATCACGATTAGAAATCGAAGTTGGGTTCCCATCCTAGTCGGATACGGTGTTGCTCCTCCGGTTTTATATATGGCACGCCCCCGATCGCCCGCCTCGAGGCGCGGCACCCGCTCCCGTGGTCCTTCGCCGCGCACGGCACCAAGATCCTGGCGGTGCGCGCCACCGAGCGCAGCCCGGCGATCCCCGGCTTCGACACGAGCACGATGGCGGTGGTGGCGTGCCCGTTCCCCGAGACGGCCCGCGGCATGACCTCCAAGCCCTTCTACGCGTCGGTCGGCGGCGACCGGCTCTTCGCCATGGCCTACCGGCACGTCGAGGCGCTCGGCCCGCGGTCGCCGCCCGACGATGACGGCGACGACGGGCCCCCGCCCGCCTGGTCCTGGTCCACGGTCGACGACGCGGACCCGCCGTTCCGCCCCGAGCACGTGACCTGCCACGCGCGGCACCCGGACGGGCGCACCGTGTTCGCGTCGGTCATGGGGTGGCGGCCCGGCAGCGCGCAGGACCGCCAGCGGAGCACCTACTCGTTCGACGCGGACCGCCTCGCGTTCCGCTACCACGGCGAGTGGCTGGCTGCTGCCGTTCCGCGGGGAGGCGCACTACGACGGCGAGCTCGACGCGTGGGTCGGGCTCTCCGACGAGGCGCCCGGGCGCGTCGCGTCGTGCGACGTCCCGTCGAGGCGGGCCGAGCCCGCCGGCGAGGCCAGCGAGAAGCCGGACTGGAAGGTTAGCGAGGAGAGGCTGTTTGACTTCGATTTTGAGACGGCGGGGCACCTCGGGGCCACGCTGGTGTACATGGGAGGAGGCAGCAGGTACTGCCTGGTTCAGTGCTGCGCGCAGAGGGGTGACGACGACGTCGACGACCCGCACTGCCGCCGCCGTGAGGTGCAGATGACCACCTTCGCTCTCAAGTACGGCAAGAGGGGGGAGCTCCGGATCACCGGCCGTGGCGGGCGCGCATCCATGGCGTACACGGTGGCTCAAGACATGAATCCGCCCACGCGGAGTCCTACCGCGTTCTGGATGTAACCTTGATGACTATTATAGCTAACGGGTTTGCCCCACCGCTGCTACCTCATTAACTCCATGAATGACCAGGGCCGAGCTGCCCACAAAATGGCCATTAGCGTCTCTACACACTGCTGCTGTAGAACCCACTTGGCCATTGCGTGCGAGACTGGCATCTACATGGATCTTTGCATATCCTGGTGGAGGTGCCTTTGGTCTTTCAACAATCCATGCTATAGCTCGGTTTCTTTCCACCTTCCGAGGGACTAATTCGAGGTCTGCTATGAACCTATTTATGAACTGGTGTGTGGCCGAAGGGTGTTGATAAATTTCCTCATGGATAATCTGTCGTCTTGCACACCAGATTGCCCATAAGAGCATCTACAGCCGGACCCCTATATGCTCCTCAAACGCCCGAAACGTCCTCCCGGTCACTGACCGGTCACAAAAATGCGACCCAACCGGACCCCTTATATCCGTCTCAAACGCCCGGACTGACCGGCACCCCTCATATCCATCTCAAATATGGGGCCGATATGAGGGCTCGCGGACGCACCTGGACACGCCCGGTCAGTCCACCACGTAGGACGCGACCCCACTCCGGACCACCTTTTCTCTTTTCTTATTCATTATTTTCTTTCTCTCTCTTCTTCTCCACCAATCACGTGCAAGTGACCGGACATATGAGAAGAAAAATGAGAAGTGTGACTGCGCGGACCAAATTATAGGGGCTCAAAACGGACACGCCCGGTCACTGACCGGGCGCGTCCGCGGGCGTTTAAGGGGTCAGATTTGCTAGGTCCGTCTGTAGATGCTCTAAAGTCACCAAAAGTCTCACGAAGGATTCATACGATAGTGTATCAATCATCGTAAACAGCCACTGCCTTGCACTAGGCTCCGTTGTTTCGCACAAGTGTTCCGCCAACTCCCCATCGACGAGTGCCCACACACACCTTGCCATAGTGCATTCAAGAAGAGAATGCCTCCATAAATCCACGGCTTCGCATAAGACACATGAGCTTGTGGTAGACATTTTTCGGTGTGCTCTAACATCCTTTGTTGACAGCGAGTTCTTCGCTAATCTCCAAAGAAACATACGTATCTTATCCGGGACTGGTGTTTTCCATAGCAATTTCCATGATGCCGCATCTCTGTCATTACTCGACGAACCAGAGGAACCATCTACCAGGGTTCCCTCCTTAGTTTTGTTGCGATCATCATTTTATAGGACGATCTGACTGTAAAGTTACCGCTCTTCTCGATGTTCCATGCCCAGCTATCATTCATGTCAATAGTGCACAACGGTATACTAAGTATGGTTGGCACATCAATTGGTAGGAATACCTGGGCAATCCTCACCTTGTCCCATTTTGCATTAGTATTATCAATAAGTTCATAATCGAAAGTGGGTGGATTGTCACACCGACAACCAAAAGAGCGCATCATCACATCCCGCGGTATCCAGTTTTCTGTTCATATGCGTGTCGATGCTCCATTACCTACCCACTTGATCAACCCCTGTTTCAAAATGTCTCGTCGTTCCAAGATTGCTCTCCAAATCTGGCTAGGACGGCTGCCAAGTTCTGCATCTAAAATTATAACAGAAGGAAAGTAAACAACCTTCAATATTCTTGCACTGAGTGAATCTAGAGTTTGAAGAATACGCCATGACTGCTTTGCTAGAAGGGCCAGGTTAAACAATTCAAAATCTCTAGAGCCCAGGCTTCCCATATATTTTGGTTGTGTTATTGCATCCCACGATACCCAATTCGGTTTCCGGTGGCCATTTTTACTGCCCTACCAAAACTTGCGGGTCAGAATATTCAATTGCTCACATAATCCCCGTGGAAGCTTAAAGCACATGTACAACTTGCGCAACAGACTTTACCAACACTTCCTCACCTGCCGAGGACATAGTTTTCACAATCCACCCTTGCACTCTACTCAAATAATCCTTCAAGTACTTGAAGGCACCATTCTTTGAAGATCCCACATCAGAAGGCATCCCCAAATATTTTTCATTCAAGGTCTCATTTGGGACATGCAACAATGCTTTAAGTTCCTCTCTAATATTTCATGGACATCACTTACTGAATAAGATAGATGATTTATCATAGTTTATGCGTTGGTCAGATGCATGCCAATAAGTGGTTAGCAATTGGTTTACCTCATTTGCCCTTTTTCTTTTTATATGTTATCTATATCTAAACATGATTTCGACACTTTCACTGAGACTTGGTTAAATAGGTAAACCTATGGACAGAACTTATGGATTGGAACTTCCTTGGTTATGTGTTTCCTTGTTAAACGATGAAACATACATCATTTGTATCAAAACATTTGAAGTTTTAGGTTTGTTCTAAGTCAAACTTGCTTTGGTTTGATCAACTTTTTTTATAAAAATGTGCTACAATTTATAGCACCGAATACACGTATAATAGTATTGAAATATATGTCATATAGGATCCCAGGAGACAAAAATGATGTTTGAGGACTTCAATTATTTTGGAACGAGTGTTGTACTGAGTAATTTAACATGCTCCCTATTACCCCATCTTTTTACATGAAAGATAAGAAGGTAAGAGTTAATTAGACCACCACAATCAAATCAATGGTTCATATCTATTATGCACTCTTACCTCTCATGTGAAAAGGAGAGGTAAGAGGAAGCATGTTAAAATTTGCCGTGTTGTACTTGCCTGTAGTCGTCCCGTATAAATGGCTAGGGATGTATAAGCGGGGCGGGCAGTATCATAGTACAACGACTGATAATCTCAGTCATCCATAATCATTGGATACATATTGCTTTACAATTCGCACAGAGCATAGGGGCGCAGCACCTCGATGTGTCTTTGACATGTTAAGGGATGCAACATGCCGGTTTTTTTTTGGGTCGGGCACGGATGGACGTGAAGGGAGAGTCCCTTTTTTAGCCTCCCGGGCTTATACAGGCCGTGTCATGTACTTCCCCCGTCTCATAATATAAGAATATTTTTGACATACACTAATGTAAAAAAACGCTCTTATATTATGAGACGGAGGGAGTAGTTTTTATATTCTGTACTACAGACACCTCTTTTAGGTGGCCCTATATCTTGCTTATAGCGAGACACAGGGAACCCTCGTGTCAATGGCAACACGGGATGGCCCAGACTAGGTGAGCTGGAGACCACAACCTTGTTTTTTGTTTTTTTTGTTTAAGCTTATAAATATCCTAAACAAATTTATACTACAAAAAATCTTTACATATTTTTTTTGGAAAAAAAAACATTAACCAAGTGTTCCAAAAAATGTGAAATATGTACACTGAAATGTTTCTTGTGTATACAGAAAAAAATACAATATGTGTGGAAAACGTTGATCATGTATTTAAAAAGAAAAAAGTCCATTTTACTCCCCTGAACAAAGTGGGTGGTTCACTTTACCCCCTGGTCTATTTTTTGGCTCCTTCTATACCCCAAACAAAACCAAACCGGACAAAACACTCCCCCGGCTGGTTTGTCTCCAGTCGCTGCTGATGTGGCACAGTCCAATGGCGGTTTTGACCGGGGTGGGGCCTACTTGTCAGGTTGGACTGTTAAACGCGGTCGTTTCCGTTTCGATTTGGAACAGAAATCCCCCTTCTTCTTCTCCCCCCCTGTCGCCGTCGATGGCTCCCTCGGGGCAGCGCTGAACTCCGACCAGCAACGGTGGTCGGAGTGTTGGTGGCGGCGGCGGCGGCGGTGCAACCCGTGAATCTTCCTCGACCTGTTGCTTCTCCCACGGCCGCTGTCCTGCCCCCGTCCTCAAACCCTAGCTCGACGGCTCTGTCGATGCAGTGGCGGCGGCTGCGGTCTGTCTGATTTCGCGGCGGCGCAGACGAACTGAGGTGAATCCCATCCCTCCCATCCCCTTCCCTTGGTGTAGCATACAGTCTTAGTTAGGTCTGTACTTGCTCTGCTCTAGTTGCTGTAGAAATATCAGTTAGCTGCTGCATGTAGGTTCTAATTGAAGATTGAATGCTGTTTTAATCTGTAGGTTAAGCAATGGATAATCTAGATTGGTTAGGCATCCGTTTCTTTTACAATGGCCAATTTGAGAAGTCAAACAAATGTCTGTCATATGTTGGTGGTAATATACAGCTCACATCTGTTGAGAGGGACAGTTTATCCTTAGCTACTGTCAGGGAGCAGATAGCAGATATAAAGATGGCCTACCATGGTGAAGACCTAACAGACAAGCACATGTTGTACTGGTTGTTTCCTGGAAAAAATGTTAGAGATGGGCTGAGAAGACTGGACACTGATGGAAGTGTGTGGTTCATGGATAAGTGTATTACAGATGGTGGGGTTGTGGATGTCTATGTGAATTATGAAGATGATGTTGATGAAGATGGACAGAACAGTTTGTCTGATATTGGAGAGAAAGAGGAAGATGAAACTAATGCTGCAATTGAAGAAGAGAAGTCAGAAGAGAAGAGTGGCAGTGATTGGGAAGATGAGCATGACAAATGCTCTGTTGAGGATGACCGGGAGCACAGTTCAGAGGAAGATGGGGATGAGCCTGACAAGACTGAGTATGCTGTACAAGATGAATTGCAACCTGAAACTGGAAATGTTCCTTCAGTAGATGTTGCTCCAGATGAAATAAGTGATGAATGTGAAGATCTTGATTGGTGCCCTAAAGATGAAGACAATTCAGGTGAAGATGATGAGGCAGAGGAGCTCAGAAAGCATGCTAAGGAAGTGTTGAGAAAGATCAGAATGAAGTTGCCACTTGATGAAGAGAAGGAAGTGAAAGAAAGTACAGCACAGATAATTCCTTTTGATGAAATGGATGAAGGAAATGACACTCCATACATGGATTCCAGTGCGGAATACAGTTATGATGAGGATGAGCATGGAAATTCAGTTAGGATGAAATCAAGATTTCTAAGATTTGATAGCAAGGCTGCAATTCCAATATTCAGTTTGGGCATGACATTTAGGGGAAGAAGTCAGTTCAAGAGGGCACTGGTGAAGTATGGCCTTGCTATGAAGAGGCATATTTCCTTTGTAAAAGATGAGGCTAGCAGGATTAGGGCAAAATGTTCTTGGCCTAAGTGTCCTTGGTTGATTTATGGTGCAAAGAGGAGCTCAAATGATTGGTTTCAAGTCATAACACTTGTTGACAACCACATATGCCCATAGAGGAGAGACAACAGATTGGTTACTGCACCTAGAATTGCAGACAAGTATGAGAGAATTATGAAGGCAAATCCAGGATGGAAAGTGAAATCTATTAAGGCCACTGTCAGATTAGAGATGTTTGCAGATGTGCAGGTTTCCAAGATAAAGAAAGCAAAAGCAATAGTCAGAAAGAGAGTTACAGAAGCAATGCATGAAGAATATGCCAGGGTGTTTGATTATCAGCTAGAAATATTGAGGAGCAATCCAGGAAGCACTGTGGCAGTAGTGCTTAATCCAAAAGAAACTGCACCAGTTTTTCAGAGGTTGTATGTGTGCTTTCAGGCTTGCAAGAGAGGTTTCATAGAAGGGTGCATGAAAGTAGTGGGTTTGGATGGCTGCTTCTTTAAGGGGGCTCAAAGTGGAGAGCTACTCTATGCTCTTGGAAGAGATGCAAATGGGCAAATGTATCCCATTGCTTGGGCAGCAGTTGAGGTGGAAAATAAGGACTCCTGGTTCTGGTTTATGGCATTGTTAAATAAAGACTTGGAGATTTCAAATCAAGGTGAAGGATGGGTGTTTATATCAGATCAGCAGAAAGGTCTAATCAATGCAATTTCAAAGGTCGTACCAAAAGCTGAACACAGAAATTGTGCTAGGCACATTTATGCTAACTGGAAGAAAAAGCATAGGGACCAGGCATACCAGAAGAGATTTTGGGCTTGTGCAAAGTCTTCAAACAGAGTTCAGTTCAACTTAAACAGGGCAAAGCTTGCTCAGCTCACACCAGATGGAGCAAGAGACATGATGCAGTCAGGGCCAGAACATTGGTGTAGAGCATGGTTCAAAGAAGGATCATTCTGTGATTCAATAGACAACAATATGTGTGAAAGTTTTAACAATTGGATTGTGGAATATAGAGGTCTTCCTATTATCAGTATGTTTGAAGCAATCAGAGCAAAGGTGACAGTAAGGATTCAAGTTAATAGAGCTATGCCTGCCAAATGGAATGGAACAATTTGTCCCAAAATCCTCAAAAAGGTGAACAAGTTGATACAACTTACTGAGAAGTGTGAGACAATATGGAATGGAAAAGATGGATACGAGGTGAAGTTAGGACATCATGGATTCAAAGTTTACTTGCAAGCAGGAACATGTTCTTGTAGATACTGGCAATTGTCAGGAATTCCATGTGTTCATGCTCTAGCAGCTTCACAGTGTGGCCCTGATGACATTGATTCACTTATTGCACCTTGCTACAGAATTGAGGCTTACAACAGGACATATGAACAAGTCATGATGCCAATGGAGGGCATGCCCAGCTGGCCAATATCTGACAGACCTAGACCATTAGTTTCAGACTATGTGCAAATGCCTGGGAGGCCCAGGACAGAGAGAAGAAGAGGTGGAGATGAGCCTCCTAAGCATGCACACAAACTCTCCAAGATTGGAACACAGATCAAGTGTAGTTTATGTGGAAATCCTGGGCACAACATGAGGAAATGCAATACTAACCCCAACAAGGGAAAGTACAAGAATAGGAAGAGGAAAAAAGAAACAAAAGTGTGTAATGATTTTTATATATGTTTGATTTCTATATGTTTTGTACTTGAGAAATTTCAGCAATGTGCAACACCTAACAACTGTTTCTTTTGTATGTTATGTAGGAAAATCCTCCAAGGACATCTCAAAGAGTAGCAAATGAAACTGCTACAGCCCAGTCTTCACAGCAGGCTACAAGGGGGAGGCCACCATCTTCACAGCAGGCATCTCAAACATCACAGCAAGCTACAGGAGGGAGAGCCGAGTCTTCACAGCAAGCTACAAGAGGGAGAGCCCAGTCTTCACAGCAGCCAACTCAAACACAGGCTTCACAGCAGCCTAGAAGGGGAAGGCCTCCAAAACAAGCAAACAGAACACCTGGTGCTAGTTCTAATCAGAGAAGGAGGAAATCTACAAGGATTAGCATGTTTGATGAACTGAGGGGTTAAGCAGGAAACTTTCTGTTGTTAACAGCCTTCAAATTGTTAGTAGGTTGCTGGTGCTGTGCTAGTTTGATGAACTTGTGTTTGATGAACTTGTGTTTGTTACTGTTAAGTTGCAGAATGTGTGTTAAGTTGCAGAATGCTACTGTTTACTATGTTCTCTTTTGAAAGAAATTTCCTTTTGATAGAAGCTTGGCAAAATATGTTCTCTTTTGGCACAAACAAAGAAGCTCACAATTGTACCATTTCACTAGACAACATAGTACCATCACATTACACAAATATTTGGCACAGTTTTGGCACAAATTTAGGACACACCAAGCAGTACAGTTGCTTCACCACAACAACCAGCACAAAGTAGAACTTAACACACAGTACAACACTACAGATTCTTAATACATAGTACAACAAACCAAGTGCCAAAGTGCCAAATAACAGGATACAAACTCAAACTGCTTCAGCACCGTCAGTGCCATCGATCTTGCCCATCACAGTCTTGAAGATATGTTTGCGAGTCAGGTCCTCGCCTTCTCCTGGCAGCCACTCATCAGGCAGTCCTTCAGCAAGCAGAGGACCACGATCGACAACCTCCTTCATGTGGCAAATGACAGAATACAGTAAGGTGTTCTTCTTCCTCGACGACGACGGTCCGTAGTCACCCAATTCAAATTGCATTGCTTCATACTCATCCATGGACTCGGGTGTCTTGTTTGTCAGCTTCGGCTCAGGTATCTCCACTGTCACCACCTTGCCAACAAAGAAAGGGTCACAAAGCCAAGCCATTACCTCGAGCTCGCGGCGGCTTGCCGGCGGCAGGATCTCGATCAGCTCGCCACCCAGCTGCTTGAGAACATCTTTCACGGACGCCGTCGTCCATGCCTGGTTAGGGAGGCCTTCGAAGCCGAGCTTGCTCTTGTACTCCAGAGCACCTGGCTGAGCACGAACCATTCTGCTCCAACGCGAAAACTGAATCCAACGGCGGCAACACTTGATCTTCATTGACGAAAGGAGCACATCAGTGCACTTCTCCTCCGTCGAGAAGGTCAGCCACAGGTCGTGTGGTGGGCACGCGACCTCGATGACCACCTCGGACGGCACCACCCCGCAACGCTGCTGCAAGGTCGCCAGCATGGCTGCCGGCGTCACTGTCTGCTCGCCATATCCGACCGCAGTCGCCAGAAGCACGTACCGCCCGAAGCGCAGCTCCAGCGCATCCATGGCCGGAGTGCGCGAGATTAGCACATGGCTCGCCTCTCGACGGAGCTCCGGCTCTCCTCGCCGCCACACCTCCTGCGGGAACCGCCGGTCTAGCAAGCTACGGCTCGCCTGGGCTGCTGCGACGACCGGGGCCGCGCCTCCATCGCCGGCGGCGCTCACGCCGTCCGGCGACACGGTGCTGGAGCTCACGCTGCCGCCGCCCATGGAGAATAGGGTTAGGGATTTGGACTGGGAAGTGGGGAATTTTTGATCCAGATCGCAACGGGAACGACAGCTCTATAACAGTCCAACCTGACAAGTAGGCCCCACCCCGGTCAAAACCGCCGTTGACTGTGCCACATCAGCATCGACTGGAGACAAACCAGCCGGGGGGGGGGGTGTTTTGTCCGGTTTGGTTTTGTTTGGGGTCTAGAAGGAGCCAAAAAATAGATCAGGGGGTAAAGTGAACCACCCACTTTGTTTAGGGGAGTAAAATGGACTTTTTTCATTAAAAAAAACAAGAATTTTAAAAAAATGTTAATCAAGCATTTAAATAATTTTAAATATGCATAAAAATGTTCAACATGTATGGATTTTTTAATCTTGCATTTGAAAAACATGTTAACCAAGCATTTGAAAAATATTAAATGTGTATAAAAAAACGTTGACCATTTATTAATTTTTTTAATACTGTACTTGAAAAATGTTAATCAAGAATTTGAGAAAAAAAATAAATATGTATAGAAAATATGTTGACCTGTATACAAAAAATATTAAGCTTGTATCTGTAAGATGTTATAAACGTGTATTAGATATATACCAAAAATGTAAAATGTGTATGGAAAAAATAGACTTCCAAAAATATAAGTTTTTGAAAAATGTTAATCATTGCACCAGAGAAAGTTAACACGCGTTGAACAAAAAAGAAACTGATAAAAAGAGAAAGAGAACCAAATATAAAAACAAAGAAAACTAAAACAAAAGAATGGAAAAGCGAAGAAAACAATGTGAAAGAATGAAACCAAGAACAAAACAAAGAAAAACAAATGAAAACTAAGGGGAAAACAAAGAAAGTAACAAAAAAGCAAAAAATAAATGAAAACAAAATACAATTTTTAAAACGAAGGACTGGTGCAAACCAAGAAAGAAACAAAAAATAATGAAAAACAGAAACACCAAAAAATCATGAATAAAACAAAGAAAACCGGTGAAAAAACAAAAACACTAATAAAGCCAGAGAAGAAAAGAAAACCAAAAGAGAGAGAAAAAACCGGATTCGAACCAGCGAAGCGATCGCTCGCTCTCAAGCGTCGCATGCTAGTGATCGATGAAAAATAAAAACAAACGGTCCGACCTAGTTTCTGTGCGACGTAAGAAATCCTTCGACGAGAGAAGCTATGGTCTTGCTATAAGCAAGACCTAGCTCTTGCGACCTCTTTTTTTGGGTGCAACACACACCATGCGGCCGAGGTTGGGCAGTCTTGCCAGCGCCGACAGGCGACACTACCATGACGCTGCCGCGGATGGGCAAAGGTGCCACCACGCCATGTCGGATGGGCGATGAGCCACTGCGCCGCCCTGGACGGGTGGAGGTGCCACACGACCGCCATGGACGGGCCATAGCGTCGCGGTTGATGGGCGAGATGCCACCGCGCACCACGACGGATTGACGGATTAGCCACCGGGCCACCACAGACGGCCATATGTGTCATCGCGCCGCCGCGGATGGGTGTATCTGCCACCGCACCATCGTGGATGGATAGACTAGGCCAGCCGCGGTCAACAGTGAAGAAGCTCATACAAGAGTTGGCGCTCAGCGAGTTGAACGTTGTGTCGTTGGTGCTAGCTAGAGTTTGACAATGAAACACGGAAGGGAAACAAATGGAAAATAAAAGAGTAAGGCTGCGTCCCCGAGGTACTGACCATCAGCAGGCGGTTGCTAGTCGTTGCGAACCGCTCAGAGGCGGTTTCTATATAACAACCGCCTTGAATGTTATTTTTACAGCCGGTTTCCTAGTTTTGACTACATTCGAAGCTGTCTATAATAACCGCCTGCGTTGGAAATATTATAGGCGGCTTTGTTCGACAACTGCTTCCGGAGGCCACTGCTGATGCACGTTTTTCTACTAGTGTTTTCTTGTTTTATGTGGTGGATTCACTCAAAAGCCATTAGTGGATTATCAGCAATCATCATGCCACGAACAAATGCGCTTTGCTGTGCTCATACGAGGTCATCAAGCAAACATCTCATTCTATATTAACCAAGCATTTAGATATAACCTTGAAAATTACAATACCCAAGCTTATCGGCCAATAATCAGACAATAAGAAGGATGGGAGCAGAGTCTTCCCGGCTGCGGGTGATCAGGTGCAGCGTCGACTCATCCGGGACGATGAAGTCCGCCAGGGTGCCCTGCTCCTCCAGGAGCTTTGCCTTGAAGATGAGCCGCTGATGCTCCGGCGGGAAGCCCTCCTTGGCATGGATTTTGGCCTTGACGTCGCGGATGGTGTCGCTGCTCTCCACCTCCAGCGTGATCTTCTTCCCGGTGAGGGTCTTGACGAAGATCTGCATCTTTTCTTAGCCGGTTGATTAACTGCTCGCTCGCTTCCTTTGATCGATCTTGGTGGTGGATCGTCTCGTCTCACCGGCCTACGTATATATAGAAAGAGCGCCAGAAGAAACGCGTCCGCTAGGAAAGTAACCCGGGTAGTATGTCAGTCCGACTCAGAACGGAGTTCTTCTCTTCCACGACACAGGAGCCTAACCCGACGTGGAGTAGTTGTCCAGGATAGAGAAAAGAAACTGCCGCCCCTTGCCATCGGACTAGGTTCGATCTGTGCCATAGCCCGTAGAATTAGTTATAGCCCGACTTAGAAAAAAAGAATTAGTTATAGCCCGCGCGCAGAACAATTGATTTCTCAGATTTACCAGAAAACTATTTTGCAATTATGACTTACTTGCAAACGTTGCCAAGAAGAATCTAAAAAATAATTATTATTTTTAAACACTGTATAGATGCAAGCGCTCATATAAATGCTAATACACTCACCTCTATGAACGCACATACGTACACCCTATTTTTATGAGCAATTTCGAGAGACTGGGCCGACATATCATCTTGAGATTTTACGAAGTCGTCGTATGCGCCTCGTTAGTCGACGAGAACATCTCCTCTCACTGAACGTGCATCGCCGGAAATTCTGAAATAATCCAGGATAAATTCGAGCACCAGAACTTTAACCCTGATGAGTTGGAGTAACCACTATTCCTCTGACCATCCAACCACAGGTTGATTCGCAAAAATAATTATTATTGACTACGAACAGAAACCAAGACTTGAACCCTGATGAGTTGAAGTAACCATTGTCTCCCTAACCATCCAATCACAGGTTGATTCGCAAAAATAATGATTATTGGTTGCAAACAGAATAACATAATTAGTTGCCCTGCCTGCCTGCTGCCTTTAATCTTTTTTTTCATGGCCACTCTACATCACACACAGAAGACGTTGCCGTGTATCTTCCTCTAAACCAAGCGCAAAAATACGGATAATCGGTTTACACAAACGTAAGAGCAACTTTAGCAAACACTCTAAAAGTGCGCGAACTGTAAATTTTCGGCGAGTATACGGGTTTAGATCGTTTTTTTGGCCAGATCAGATCCCGTATACTCGGTCCGGCCAGTAAATATTTTACAATGGCCCGCAAACGCACCTCCCCGTGCGGTATATGTGCGGGTCCGTGAGGTCGATACGGGTCGAAACCCTATCCCTCCGCCGTCGCGATTCCCCATTTCTTGGGGTCGGTGTCTAAAATCCGCCGCCACGCCCACCGATCCGCGGGATGTGGAGCTCCGGCCGGCGCGACGACGACGACCCCGAGCGGAGGCGCTGCGTCAAAGCCGACGCGGCGCGGAAGCGCTCCGCCCGGCGATACACGAACCGCGGACTGACGCCACCGTCGTCGCTCCTCCCCCGCGAGACGAAGGAGTACGACTGCGCGCGCAGGCGGCTCTTCTCCGGTGTAGGCAGCTCCTTTGAGGCGTCCAGCTTGCGCTCCTCGCTCACCCGGTGAAAAGGGAGCCGAAGGAGCCCCCCCCGGTCCGTGCGGTCAAAAGGGAGCCGGAGGCCGAGGCGGGGCCGGAGCGGCGGGCCGGTGGCGTCGTCGGGCCGGAGGAGTTTCTCCCCCCAGCGGAGGCGGACGCGATTTTGGCCGCCATGCTCGCTCGCAGTGCGCGGGAGGAGGAGGAGGAGCTGCAGCACCGCCGGAGGGAGGAGGAGATCGACGCCGTGCTCGACGAGCAGGGCCTCACATCGGCCCTCGCGTTCGACGAGAAGGACGAGGAGTGGCGCCGCGAGAAGGCCGAGCAGGAGAGGATCTACGTCGACCTCACCTCCGACTCCGATTGAGCGCCGCGCTGGGCTCCGGTGAGGTCGATAAAGTCAGCTACCGCACCATATGAGCTCCGGCGAGCTCGATTTTGGCTAGTTCTGGGGTAGGGTAGCGTCCTGCGAGTTTTTTATGTCCAAAATCTATACTATGTATGAATGATCTGTCACTATTTATGAATGATCTGCCGGCTTTTGAATTAATTTGTTGCGCGAAACTTGTTTATCAAATTATGCAGTTCCAGTTACGGTTTTTATTCGGCCGCGGCTATTTTGAGCCCGTATAGACCCTGCGGCGCGAACTGTAAACTGTCTTTACAGTTCCGCGGAGTATGGTGTCTGCTAGAGTTGCTCTAAGCTGAGTGGTGGCTACAAAAGTTCTCGGCTAACAATAAATACCCGACATTAAAGCTGAGTGGTCAAAATAATTAGCAATATTGAAAAAAAGGATATGGATGATATCTTTTTTATTCATGTATGAAAGCGCATTTTATAGTTTGTATAGATATTATTAGTCAATTGATGTCGATGTACTGCGTAATATGTTAATCATCATCCGACAATATGGGCGACAAGTAGGAGGGTTGGTGAATTCCTGGAGGCTAAATCTTCTTCGCGTAGCCGCCTCCTCCCCAAACAAATCTAGGGTTCCTCTGCCTCTTGCCGGCGCCGGCGCCAGTCCGCCTGCACGTCTCCGGTGGCTTAACGTCCATGGCGGCGCGGTGGATCCTGGCCCTTGTCGGCAGGAGGGCTTCGTTTTTAGACATTTCTTCCAGTTTTGTTCTGTTTTGTGTCCTGCTAAGGAAGACGAGACAATGGCAGTTCCCTGAAGATTTAATAAGGTTCTTCTCGCCTAGCCACCGTCCGGATGGTGTGTCTATCATCGTCGGTGGACATGTGAAGGTGTGTCTCTGGTGGATCTGTTCTTGGTGGATTTGCTCTGATCTGGTCATAGTTCGTCTATGTTTGTGTGTCTTTAGGTTGAATCCTTCGGATGTACGCTACTCTTCAACGGTTACCGTTGCTGTTCTGGTACGGTGGTCCTATGGGGCCTTAGCACGACGACTTTCTGACTGTCTACTACAACCAGTTTTGCCCGACTCCGAAGAGGGAGGGTCGATGACGGCGGCGCGTCTTCGGCTTTCTTCAGGTCTAGTAGTCATCGCTAGGTGGTCTATGAATCTGTATGTAATTTAAATTATTTCTGGTGTTTGTTGTATTATCATTATTGAAGATGAATAGATTGAAAGTTTAAAATAAAAGTAAGAGGGTTGTTGAATCAATGTCTACGGCACCTGCCTATGCAACACAACGGATAACTGCGCCTTTTGAGTATAAAAGTTGCTTGATTTTTTTTGTCACTGGACTGCCCATCGATCAAAACTTTCAAGCCCAACAAGTTGAGCAAAATTTGCAAAACTACTTCCTTCGTCCAATAATATAAGTGCGTTTTTAACACTACACTAATGTTAAAAACGCTCTTATATTATGGGACAGAGGGAGTAACTACGTAGTGTATTGATATTCCCCTCGTATTTATATTATGGGACGGAGGGAGTAACTACGTAGTGAATGATATAGATGCGAACATAATTAGCAATAATGAAAACAATGATATGGATGATATATGTTTTTTATTCATGTACAAGCGCATTTTATAATTTGTATAGATATTATTGGTCAATTGATGTCAATGTACATTGTAGTATTTAGCAATATTGTTACCAAAATAAAAGAAAACCAAAGAGATAGAGAAATAAATTATAATAGGAAAATAAGTTTGTAAATTAAAATTGTGTTACCCCCGCCCCCCCCCCCCTCCCCCCCGGCGATCCATATAACTTATCACTCAAACTAATCCGTGTGTAGTATGTTAACCATCATCCGACATTATGGACGGCAAGTAGGAGGGTTGGTGAATTCATGGAGGCTAAATCCTCTTAGCCCAGCCGCCTCCTCCCCAAAAAGATCTAGGGTTCCTCTACCTCCCGCTGGCACCGTTGCCGGTCCGCCTCGTCTCGGGCACGACGACACAATGGATCCCGATCCTTGCCGGCAGGAGGGCTTCGTTTTTAGATGTTTCTTTGATTTTTGTTCTAGTTTGTGTCCTGCTCAGGAAGACGAGACGGTGGCAGCTTTCTGAAGATTGAATAAGGTTCTCACCTAGCCCCCGTCCCAGTGGTGCGTCTAGTATCGTCGGTGGGTGCGTGGAGGTGTGTCTCTAGCGGATTCGTTCTTGTGTATTTGCTCGGATCTGGTCATAGTTCGTCTATGTTTTTGAGTGTCTTGATGAGGTTGAATCCTTCGGAACTATGCTACTCTTCAACGGTGGCTGCTGTTGTTCTGGTGTGCTGGTCCTATGGGGCCTTAGCACGATGATTTTCCGGCTGTTGACTACAACAATTTTTTCCCAGCTCTGACGAGGGAGGGTCGATGACGGCGGTGCGTCTTCAGCTTTCTTCAATGCTTGTAGTCGTCGCTAGGTGTTCTGTGGATCTATATGTAATTTATATTATTTCTGGTGTTTTTTGTATTATCATTATTGAAGACGAATAGATTGGAAGTTTTCAAAAAAAAGTAAGAGGGTTGTTGAATCAATGTCTAGGGCACCTGCCATGTTTTAAATAGCCGGCTATAGCGGAGAGCTATAGCCCCGCTATAGCCTTTGAGAGCTCTCCCGCTAACGCTATGCATTTTTAGTGCTAAATTGGAAATGAGGCTAATAGCCCGCTATTTCCCGCTATAGCGTTAAATTTGAAGTCATTTAGCCCGCTAAGCCGCTATACAAAACCATACTTTTGCATTATCTTTTGTTCTTGTTTATGATATATATGATGCATTGATGTGAAGCTTGGTTATTGAATTAGGATGCCTCTTGGTACTCGCATTTTGATGTGCGAACATGTTTATATGTAAAGTATATGGAATATATCATATATGATGCCTGATTATATACTTATTGTTTCAATTTTTCATGATTTAAGAGAAACGCTAAATGAGGCTTAGCTCCGCTATAGCCTTTCATAGCTTGTGATCGAGCCGCCGCTAAATGGCATAGCCCGCTATTTAAAACATTGAACACAACGGATCACTTCACTTTTTGAGTATTACATTGGACTGCCCATCGATCAAAACTAGCATAACAAGCTGAGCAAAATATGCAGTACTGAACTACGTAGTTACTGCTATTCCCCTCGTAAGAATAGACCCCTCCGGCAGTTGTAGAACTGTTTGGTTTTCTTCCTTTGCGTCATTGTTGAAGTTGGTCGGGAGATTACGGTTGTGGCGTTCAGAAAATAATTACGTTTGGGTAATGAAAACACACAAACAAAATACAGTTCTTTTGCGAATATATTGTCCTTATTAATAATTATAAAAGGTGGTAAAATACACGCACCAGATCGATGCGGATTAGTAATATTAAGACTATCTTGCCGAAAAAAAGTCTTGCTATAGAACGTACTGTAAGCTAGCTAATAAAGCGAAATCTATTGTTTGTGCTTTCTTTCTTCAGATCATGGTGGTCTTGTCGATGAACCTCTTCTTCTTCCTGAGCTCGTTGCTGTGGCCGCACTTCTTCTTGCGGCAGTTGCTGGAGCCGCGGGGGAGGCGCGCGTAGCACTTGCGGCAGATCATCTTCTTCTCCTTGTACTTGAGCGCGAGCTGCAGCAGGCTGGGGTCGACGATGATGTACTGGCCCCGGCTGCCGCCCCGGAGGCGGAGCACCAGGTGCAGCGTCGACTCCTTCTGGATGTTGTAGTCGGCCAGGGTGCGCCCGTCCTCTAGCTGCTTCCCGGCGAAGATCAGACGCTGCTGATCCGGAGGGATGCCTGCAATCGATAAGCAACAACAGTTTGATTAGCATATGCATCGTCGACAGAGGCTGCCGCGGACACAACGTATTATGTATGCACACGTGACGTGAAGGCCGGCCACCGGCGGCGTACGTACCTTCCTTGTCCTGGATCTTGGCCTTGACATTGTCGATGGTGTCGCTGCTCTCCACCTCGAGCGTGATCGTCTTCCCGGTGAGGGTCTTGACGAAGATCTGCATCTTTTTTCTTCGCCGATTGATCGACTGCTCCCTGGCTTGTTTGATCTGGTGGTTGTGTTTCCTCTCAGCGGCCGGCCTATATGTATAGCGAACAAGAAACGTGGCCGCTACGGAAGATGCCTGATGCGGACAAGAGTTCTTCTCTTCCACGACAGCCTAGCTAAACCGACGTGGAGTAGTTCTGTCTAGGGAGAAAAAGAAACCGCCGGGGCTAACCATCGGACTAGTGTGATCTGGGCCGTAGCCCGTAAAGGACCTGTTTGGAACGAAGGAAAAACATAGATATTGTAGAGTGTAGGATTTCCGTAGGAATTTTTCCTTTGGTGCCGTTTGGAACAAAGGAACTGCTATCCTACATTCCTTTGAAATGCCTATTTCGCAGGAATTTTGGAGGAAATCAAACACCGAGTCCACCCTCGTGTTTTATTCTCATCGTGTCTACAATTCCTGTGTTTTTCGTGCGTGACATCCAAAAGGAAAGTAGTGGCTGCACCCACCTTCGGTGCACCCACGGTGCACCCACGCAAGAAAACATAGCAAAACATTTCAAAAAAATCTAAAACTTTGTGAGAATGATAATCAAGAAATGTTATGGGCGCTTGCAAAGTTTGGTGGTCAAATAACATTCGAGGAGCTTCGTACAAAAAAGACAAAATTGCAAAATCTGCTCAAACAGTGCACTTACATTTTAACTAATTTTCAGTGATTTTGTCTTTTTTGTATAGAGCTCCTTGAATGTTATTTGACCATCAAACTTTGCAAGAGTCCATAACATTTGTTGATTATCATTCCCACAAAGTTTCAGATTTTTTTGAAATGTTTTGCTATGTTTTTTTTGAGTGGGTGCACCGAGCTGGGGTGTAAAAAAACGAACGTGGATTTTTAAAGCATAGGCTTTCAGACACCTCTTATCCTTACCATTCAATGTTGCTTTAAGATCTGTGCTACACAACTAACTTACTACATGATTTTTTTTCTTTTTTGCTTCTTCTACAGAAAAGAACATATGAACTTCAAACTTGGCACAACAACAAAACATGCTTACTACAAAGTGGGAAAAAACTTTCAGATTTTTTCATCAAATATAAATATACAAAATCTTTTTTTTGAGTAAAAAAACTCATTTTGTATATTTATGTTGGTTGAAAAAATCTGAAAGTTTTTTCCCACATTGTAGTAAGAATGTTTTGTTGTTGTACAAAGTTTGAAGTCCATATGTTGTTTTATGTGGAAGAAACAAAAAAGACAAAAGTTTTTGCACGAATCGCGATGCAAAAATAGATGGCTGGCTAAGGGGGTGTACCAAAGCCTATGCTCTCTCAAATGAGAGCTCAAACGACAGTTTTGCAATTTTCTTATGGGTTTAGTTCTTGTAGGAATCCAACCCACATGCCAACAACCAGGTACAAAAATAAGAGACTAGGTAATGATGAACTGACGACCGCTAAGCAGGAGGCTGCACCCTTGGAGAAAGAGAGATAGTCATAGCTCTAACATGGGAGATAAGCAGGTCTGTGGCGTCAATGTCACAACTGTTAACGAGAGGCTTCCACTGCTGCATTGGAGTAATAGATTTGAAAATAATGCCAGCTGGTTTCAAAGGGAACACATGTTGAATGACAAATTTATTTCGAGTAATCGAAAGAGCCCAACTATCGGCAGCGAAGCCAAACCTGAAAAAACGTCTCAACGGCACACACATAGAACTAACAAAAGGTAATAACTCAGCAAAACCAGATGGAGTCCAGTTAACCCCCAACCAAGACCGAGAACAACTCCACAAAAGAACCGCAAAATCACATGAGAACAAAATATGGTCTGAATCTTTTCGCCTGGAACATAGCAAGTGAACGAAGCTCGAGCATTACGCTTCCTAAGTTGATCAGCTGCAGGGAGTCCCACGAATAGCTTGCCACCAAAAAGATCTTAATTTTTAGCTAGACACGAGCCCTCCAAACACCCTTAAACTTAGAAGAGCAAGATCCTTCGGTAAGCCTGCATACAACGACCCAAAAAATACCAGAGTCGGAATGAGGCCAAACCACCGAATTCGGAATCTCCGAGAGCGAGCGGAAGGTGGCAGCAAGCTGATGCCATTGTTAGAACTCTATAGGAAAAATGGAGCGATAGAAGGCCACATCCCAGTATGAATTAGCAAGCTCATAGATAGTAATTTCAGGGTTACCACAGAAAAAGAAAGGAACGGGGAAAGAAGAACGGGCTAATAGCTCCTATGCGACGTATTTCATGGGAATTGGAAGGAGTGCGACGTTGTTCGAGAGAATTGCTGTCGTGCGACACATTTGATAACGTAAATAACCCAGACACGACATGGCCCTTAAACTCGACTGATGCCCTCGTTAGCTGTTAGGGGTTGGACCCACCAGTTATCCACGTAAGAGCGGGACCCACCACTTGTCCACGTAAGCGCGGGACCCACGTGTTCGCAGCTAGAAGAGACGAGCGCCCGTGCCCGTCCGCCCGCCGCCGCCCATTGCTTCCCCTTTCCCCAATCTTTCTCTTCTCCGGCAACCTAGCACAGATGTCTACCTCCTCCGCCACGCACTCAAAATGGGGACAGTATGGTCCAGTGCCGCTCACAAGGTGCCCTGACTGCCCACGCCCAGAGCCTCTTAAACGGTGGGTCAGTAAGACTGATGACAATGGCAATCTTGGGCGCGAATTTGTCAAATGCTTGAGCAAAACAATGGCATGAAGGGATGGCAAGGTTAGATCTTAGTTCTTAGCCCGTTCTTTCGCTGCCGTTTGCTCTGATTTCTCCATATTTCGTTTTTTCTCGTTGAATTTGTGATTTAGGGTTCATGTTGTTGTTTTCAGATCCTGAAGAAATGTATCCATTTCGACTGGATGGATGATTATATTGAGAGGATTCAGTTTGAGGGCTATATTGATTCGAGAGGGGCCGCAACCTGGGAGCTCAATTTGGGCGGGGTGCAACCGATTACTGTGGAGAATTTGGGGAGCTCGGAGAGAGGGGCGGGCAGAGTCCTGTCGATGGTGAGGTATGCTGAACTGCACGCGGAGTCCGAACTGAACGACGAACTGAAGAAGATCAAGAAACAGCTAATGCAGATGATCGATTTGCAGAAGCAAGCAAATATCATGGCAGGGGGGGTTCTATTGTTGTATCATTGCGCTATTTTTCTTTTACTTGTTATTCATCCGTCATTAGAATGGGCATTTAGGCCTGTTAGGGCAGATGACGCGATCTGTGCGCCATGCCAAGTTCATGTAACTGAATCGAAGCCCGTGTTCATGCCCCTGTTTTTGTTCTTCAGTTAACAGAGTGCACACCCAAATTCAGTTTCTACTAAAAAAGAAATCTGGGCTGCCGAATAGATGTTGGGCCGTGAGAAAAGCCCAAATAACCAGGCCAAAAGAGAAACCAGCCCACTCGCCTAGGGGCAGCAGCCATAGAGGCACCCATGTTTGCTGGTTTACCTGGGGCCCGTTTACTTGGGCCTGGCCGGTTTACTTGGCTGGGATTACCCCATGACCAAAGCGTTGTACCTCTGAACATTCTTTTGAATCAATAAAATTAGCGAGATTTCTCAAAAAAAAATGTAAATAAAAGTGCGGCAAAATGCAAAGAGTTAGCACACATGGGCTAGGAGCATCAAACAGAAACTTTTCTCAAAAATACTTGTTTTACTTGTCTTAACTCAAACATAAACTTTTCTTCTTTTAACCTTTGAAAATATTTGTCACTCCTACCAAAATGGGACTTGCATGACTCATGGGCTAGGAACATCAATACCCAAACATGGGCTGGGGTATTGATGTTCATGAATGGTTCAACTTTGAATTAGGGCTGGGGTAAACAAATAAGTGTTGAATGGTTCATGGAAATAATACTTCTGTTAAGTGTTGTTCCATGTGGTGTTACTTGCATGACTCATAAATAAAAATTAGATCTTAACAACATATGGAACATATAAAAAAAAATGCAGGGAGAAAAAGCACACTATTACTTGAACGAAACATACATATATTAGCACGAACATAACATAGATAACATAGATATGGGCCCCCATAGATATATAGTAGCCCCCCCTTACAACTCATTACTAATAATTATCAGCCCTTATAACTTGGGCTCTTACTATATGGATACATGATAGCTCACAATAACACACTCTTAGAACATAGCCATAACTTGCACTCAACCATGGGGGGGGGGCAACATGGAGACGTCTTCACTCCTCATCTTCCGGCGGGTTGGGGAGGGCGAGAGAGTGCATGTGGCCCGGGGTGGGGAAGATGTAGTCGAGCTGGCTGAAGATGTTGTATGTTGAGAACGCGATGAACTCGCACCCACAGAAGAAGGACCGGCCGAGGAGATGGTAGGCATAAAAGGGATTGGTGAAGTGGACGATGAGGCCACTTCCTCCAATGCGAGCCTCCCTAATGTTGAACATGAGCAGAGAACCGGGAGGTAAGTGACGGTAACCGACCCTAATGAACACGGTCGCAAACTCCATTGGACCCCTCCACCTCGAGATTGCCCACACCCGGAGCTCGTTCTCGACCATGACCCCGGCGGGGTACTCCCTCTCCGGCACGATGTTCGGCACGAGGAAGGTTGGCCCGACGTACTGCATGGTGCCGGTGGGGGCGTGGCTTGGATCTAAGATGCGAGGGGATGCGAGTGTGGAGTTTTGGGATTGAGAGGGGAGAGAGGTGCGATGGTTAGAGGTAGAAGAGGTGGGGTTAAATACGGGGATCCATGACGCCGTTTGCCCTTTATTGTGGTGGGAAAGTGCCCGGTGTGAAACATGTTGCCCGCCCTCATCGTGGTGGGAAAGGGCCGGGTGGGAAACGTGACAATAATGGACGCATTAATTTGCCATTCGTGTAACGCGTAGCACGCCGTTTGAGCATCCTTTGAGCTGCATCGATGCCAGTATTGTGTCGTCAAAAGAGGAGCACGCCATGCACGACTTACTGCATCGATGCGAAGAGGGGGTTGCCCGCTGGTTTTTGGTGGGCGTCTCTGCATCGTGGTCGCCCCTGCCCGCTGCATCCTGGTCTGCACGCCTTGATGTGACACTGCATCGTTGTTAATGGTACGCATGCGACACTTTACTGCGTCGAGAGGGGTGGCGGAGCAGGGCTACGTCGAGGAAGCGGTGGAGCAGGGCGGTGCGTGTGGGGGGAATGCATGCAAGGCAGGCACGGGCGCTGCGAGTGGGTATGCATGCTGCAACGAGCGCGGCCACTGCGGGTGGGCATGCATGCAACAATGGAAAGGGCGCTGTGTAAGCTTTGTCCATGCACCGCGTCAACTCGTGCCGTGGGATTTAAATGAACGGTCCTGATGCCCCAACGAGAGAGGCCGATCCAGATGACCCACAAGTATAGGGGATCAATCGTAGTCCTTTCGATAAGTAAGAATGTCGAACCCAACGAGGAGCAGAAGGAAATGACAAGCGGTTTTCAGCAAGGTAATCTCTGGAAGCACTGAAATTGTAGGTAACAGATAGTTTGATAGTAAGGTAATTTGTAACGAGCAAGTAACGGTAACGGTAAACAAGGTGCAGCAAGATAGCCCAATCCTTTTGAGGCAAAGGACAGGCCAGAACAATCACTAGTATTAGGCAAAGTGTTCTTGAGGGTACACGGGAATTTCGTCTAGTCACTTTTATCATGTTGGTTTGATTCGTGTTCGCTACTTTGATAATTTGATATGTGGGTGGACCGGTGCTAAGGTGTTGTTCTTACTTGAACTAACAACCTACTTATGATTAACCCCCTCGCAAGCATCCGCAACTATGAGAAAAGTATTAAGACAAAGTCTAACCATAGCATTAAACATGTGGATCCAAATCAGCCGCTTACGAAGTAGCACATAAACTAGGGTTTAAGCTTCTGTCACTCTAGCAATCCATCATCTGATAACTACTCCACAATGCATTCCCTTAGGCCCATGAATGGTGAAGTGTCATATAGTCGACGTTCACATGACACCACTAAGGGAATCACAACATACATATCATCAAAATATCGAACACATATCAAATTCACATGATTACTCGCAACATGACTTCTCCCGTGACCTCAAGAACAAAGGTAACTACTCACAAATAATAAACATGCTCAAGATCAGAGGAGTAATGAATAGCATAATGGATCTGAACATATGATCTTCCACCAAATAAACCATATAGTAATCAACTATGCAAGGTAATCAACACTACTAGTCACCCACAGGTACCAATCTGAGGTTCCGGTACAAAGATTGAACACAAGAGATGAACTAGTGTTTGAGAGGAGATGGTGCTGTTGAAGATGTTGACGAAGATTGGCCTCCCAAAGATGAGAGGGGTGTTGGTGATGGCGATAGCTTCGATTTCCCCCTCCGGGAGGGAAGTTCCCCTGGCGGAATCGCTCCGCCGGAGGGCAAAAGTGCTCCTGCCCAAGTTCCGCCTCGAGGCGGCGGCGCTTCATCCCGAAAGTCCTCCTCCTATTTTTTTAGGTTTTTTGGGAATTTATACCAGAAGATGGGCACCGGAAGCGGGCCAGGCTGGGCACAACCCATCAGGGCGCGCCCTGGTGGGTTGTGCCCACCTGGGGGCCCTCCTCCGATAGTTTTTAGCTGCATTAATTTTTATTAAATACAAAAATAATCTCCGTAAATTTTTAGCTTCATTGGAGTTGTGCAGAATAGGTATCTCTGGCGTGCGTTTCTTGGGTCCAGAATTCCAGCTGCCGGTATTCTCGCTCTTTGTGTAAACCTTGCATATTATGAGAGAAAAGGCATTAGAATCACTCCCCAAAGCATTATTATTCAACAAAACAAAGTAAATAACAGTAGGAAATCATGATGCAAAATGGACGTATCAACTCCCCCAAGCTTAGACCTCGCTTGTCCTCAAGCGAAAGCCGAAATTGAAAAGCATGTCCACATGGTTTGAGAGAGATGTGTCGATAAAAACAAAATACAGACATAGTAGCATCATGCTTATTATCATAACAACAACAAACTCTATCATTAAACTTATTCAATACACTTTTATCATATAGATTCTCATGAATAAGTAACAATTCATCACAACATAGAAGTATGAAGCATAAACCTTATTGAAAACCCAAACTATGTTCTCAGTCAACTTTGCAACTACAATTCATCATATTTTCAGGAAGGGTCTCATGTCGGAGCCTTTTGGCAAGTCCACATACTCAACCATCATTTAGTCTTCTATGATTGCTAACACTCACGGCATACCCATGAACAAAAAGTTCAACCGGACACATAGGAAGATAGGGGCTTATAGTTTTGCCTCCCAACGTATTCAGCTCAAGGGTGATGTCAACAATAATAACTCATGCCCAGCCATATCCAACTGGATATATGTGCCTAGATCATTCCTCACCACATGATGCTTGCAAAAGGAAAAAGTAAAAAGGAATAGGGAAGAATACTTTGACTCTTGCATAAAAGTAAGTGCATAAAAGTAAAAGATAGGCCCTTCGCAGAGGGAAGCAGATGTTGTCATGCGCTTATGGATTTGTATGCCCAATCCCTTAATGTAAAAGAACGTCACGCTATATTGCCCCCTATGATAGCAACCTTTATTATGCAGTCCGTTGCTTTTATTACTTTGCCATCATAAGTTCGTATAACACTCAATTTTCTCTTACACTAATTGATCAAAACACTTTTAGAAGCAATTTTTATTGCCTTATTGCACCGATGACAACTTACTTGAAGGATCTTTCTCGATCCATAGGTAGGTATGGTGGACACTCAAAGAAAGAGTTTGGTTTGGGTTTTGGATGCACAAGTAGTATCTCTACTTAGTGCGGAATTTTTGGCTAGCAAAGATATTGGGCAAGCACCACATGTTAAAGGATCTATGACAATATAACTTCTATGTGGATATGAACAAACATAAATCATTACGTTGTCTTCCTCGTCCAACGTCAACAACTTTGACATATAATATTTGATGGGGGCTCACAATCATAAAAGATGTCCAAGATAGTGTATTTGCATGTGAATCTTCTCTTCCCTAATTAATTCTTTCATGAATTGCATCATTGAGCAATGCTATGTTTGTCAATCTCCAATAAATTTTACTACTTATACTTTTCCTTATGCGATGTCATTACTCACCATAAGATTAGCATATGATTCTTTCATTTATTTGTCTTTCTTTTATTTGGTTGCAACCAGAAAGTAGAGAAGCAAAAACTCAAACTAAACTTTATTATATAACTTTCACTTGATTTCATAGATAGATAGGCCACGGAACTAACACACGAAAATAGATCACGCTAAACTTTTATTCGACTAAGGCAAAGGGAAACTAAAGATAGAACCAAAATAGGTAAAGGTGAATAAAAGTGATGGTGATACGATACCGGGGCACCTCCCCCAAGCTTGGCTCATGCCAAGGGGAGTGCCCATACCCATGTGCTCAAGTCTCCTTTGGTGGTGATGATGAAGAAGGTGGAGGTGTTGATGTAGGTGGTGATGATGGTGTAGTAAGGTTGTCCTCCAGCTTCCAGGGCAAGGGCTCCCCATCAAAGGTTGACGCAAGAGTCCCCTGAGTCCTGCAACTGGCAGCTAAACTCATACCTTTAAATCTGGCTTCATATTCGAAGACTTGGTTTTGAAAATCATAAACTTGGCTCTGCAGAAAGTTAATTTGCTCGTTGAGGTTGGAGATGATGTCCTTCACGGACCGGCCATCCACCGTCTGATCACGGGTGAATTCCGTGATCATGGAGTGCTTGGCACTAAGTCCACACTCCACCATCTTCTGGCACTTGAAGATTTCCTGCTCCACCGCCTCAAGCCTAGCCTCCACGCTTTCGGTCTTCTTGGGTCCTTGAACATCGCGGATGTGGAGCACCCCCTCACACATCTCAATGGCTTGAGGGTGCTTCATCACTTCCGGCAAGTATGGGTTGATGACCTTCTCGAAGAACTTGTCCTTGGAGGAGCTTTGTGGAGCCATGGAGATCTAGATCTAGCGAGAAAACAACAAGAAACAAGAACAGAGGATTTTTCTGCGATGCGGCCGTCAAAACAGTCGAGGGTATATATAGAGAATTTTTATTCTTGGGAAACAAGTAATTGGAAGGAAAACGGAGTCGGGAAGACATCCGAGGTGGGCACAACCCACCAGGGCGCGCCCAGGGGTGCCTGGCGCGCCCTGGTGTATCGTGCTAACCTCGATCACCTTCCGGTTTATTTTTTTATTTCCAAAATTCTAAAATATTCCAAAACTGACAAAAAATATTTTTGCGGATTTTTCGGAGTCTGTTTACTCACCGTATCACGTACCTCCTATTTTTAAATATTCTGGAGTGTTCCGGAAGGTTTCTTTTATGTGTTCCTCCGGTGTCATGGTTTGGATAACATTGCTTTGAACGTTAATAGGCGTACTTGAGATATAATGCTTAATTCTTTGTCCATTGACTACCTTCAGATTAGTACCTTCAGCGTTATTAATCTTGATAGCTCCAGAACGATAAACTTCTTCGATAATATATGGTCCTTCCCATTTTGAGAGAAGCTTTCCTGCAAAAAATCTTAAACGGGAGTTGAATAAAAGAACATAATCTCCTATTTTGAATTCCCGCTTTTGGATTCTTTTGTCATGCCATCTCTTTACTTTTTCTTTGAATAGCTTGGCATTTTCATACGCTTGGGTTCTCCATTCATCTAGTGAGCTAATATCAAATAGCCTCTTCTCACCGGCAAGTTTGAAATCATAGTTGAGCTCTTTAATTGCCCAAAATGCTTTGTGTTCTAGTTCTAGAGGCAAATGACAAGCTTTTCCATACACCATTTTATATGGAGACATACCCATAGGATTTTTATAAGCTGTTCTATAGGCCCAAAGTGCATCATCTAATTTCTTAGACCAATTCTTACGAGACCTATTAACAGTTTTTTGTAATATTAATTTTATTTCTCTATTGCTAAGTTCTACCTGGCCACTAGATTGAGGATGATAGGGTGATGCAATTCTATGGTTAACAACATATTTAGCAAGCATCTTACGGAAAGCACCATGATAAAGTGTGAACCACCACCGGTCATTAAATATCTAGGGACTCCAAACCTCGGAAAGATAACCTCTTTAAGCATCTTAATGGAAGTGTGGTGATCAGCACTACTAGTTGGAATAGGTTCTACCCACTTAGTGACATAATCAACCGCAACTAAAATATGAGTGTACCCGTTAGAGGAAGGAAAAGGTCCCATATAATCAAAACCCCACACGTCAAATGGTTCAACAACAAGTGAATAATTCATATGCATTTCTTGACGCTTACCGATATTACCAATGCTTTGACATTCATCACAAGACAAGACAAACTTACGGGCATCCTTGAAGAGAGTAGGCCAATAAAAACCAGATTGCAATACCTTGTGAGCAGTTCTATCTCCCACATGATGTCCTGCATAAGCTTCGGAATGACATTTCCGTAGGATTTGCTCCTGTTAATGCTCAGGTACACAACGTCTAATAATACCATCTACTCCTTCTTTATAAAGATGTGGGTCATCCCAAAAGTAATGTCTCAAGTCATAGAAGAATTTTTTCTTTTGTTGATATGTAAAGCTAGGTGGTATATATTTAGCGACAATGTAATTAGCATAATCAGCATACCAAGGTGTGTTGTGTGAGACACTTATTGTAGCTAGCTGTTCGTCAGGGAAACTATCATCAATAGGAATAGTGGGTCATCAACAATATTTTCTAACCTAGATAAGTTATCAGCTACGGGGTTCTCAGCTCCTTTCCTATCAACGATATGTGAGTCAAATTCTTGAAGCAAAAGAACCCACCTAATAAGTCTAGGTTTAGCATCTTTCTTTTCCATAAGATATTTTATAGTAGCATGATTGGTGTGAACAATAACTTTGGAGTCAACAATATAGGATCTAAATTTATCACAAGCAAACACAACTGCTAAAAATTCTTTTTCAGTAGTAGCATAATTTTGTTGGGCACTGTCTAGAGTTTTACAAGCATAATGGATAACATTCAATTTCTTATCAACTCTTTGTCCTAGGACAACACCAACAACATAATCACTAGCATCACACATAATTTCAAAAGGCAAGTTCCAATCAGGTGGTTGAACAATAGGTGCAGAGGTTAAGGCTTTCTTGAGTGTTTCAAAGGCTTCCACACAATTGTCATAAAAAACAAAAGGAATATCCTTTTGCAAAATATTAGTAAGAGGCCTAGAAATTTTAGAGAAGTCTTTAATGAACCTCCTATAAAAACCAGCATGACCAAGGAAACTTCGAATACCTTTAATATCTTTAGGACATGGCATTTTCTCAATTGCATCAACCTTAGCTTTATCCACCTCAATACCTCGTTCAAATATTTTATGCCCCAAGACAATACCTTCATTAACCATAAAGTGGCACTTCTCCCAATTCAAGACGAGATTAGTTTGTTCACATCTCTGCAAAACTCGATCAAGGTTGGTTAAGCAATCATCAAAAGAAGTTCTGTAAACGGAAAAATCATCCATGAAAACCTCCACAATTTTTTCACAAAAATCAGAGAATATAGCGGTCTTACATCTTTGAAAGGTAGCAGGTGCATTGCATAAACCAAAAGGCATACGTCTATAAGCATAGGTTCCAAAAGGGCAAGTAAAGGTAGTTTTCTCTTGATCGGATTGTGACACAGATATTTGAGAGAAGCCAGAATATCCATCTAAGAAGCAAAATTGTGTGTGCTTAGATAGTCTCTCTAGCATTTGATCAATGAAAGGCAAAGGGTAATGATCTTTCCTAGTAGCTTTATTTAATTTTCTAAAATCAATTACCATTCTATAGCCAGTGACAATTCTTTGTGGAATGATTCATTCTTATCATTAGGAACAACGGTAATACCTCCTTTCTTAGGAACACAATGAACGGGACTCACCCATCTACTATCAGCAATAGGATAGATTATACCTGCTTCCAGAAGTTTTAGTATTTTAGTTCTTACCACTTCCTTCATCTTAGGATTTAGTCGCCGTTGGTGATCAACAACGGGTTTAGCATCAGGTTCCATATTGATCTTGTGCTGACATAGAGTGGGACTAATGCCCTTAAGATCATCAAGAGTATATCCAATAGCAGCCCGGTGCTTCCTTAGAACTTTCAATAATCTTTCTTCTTCATGTTCTGAAAGGTAGCACTAATAATAATAGGATATATCCTTTTCTCATCAAGATAAGCATACTTCAAAGTGTCAGGCAATTGTTTCAATTCAAACACAGGATCGCCTTTAGGTGGAGGAGGACCTCCAAGGGTTTCAATAGGCAAATTGTGTTTCAAGAGAGGTTGTTGTTCGAAGAAGATTTGATCTATTTCATTTCTTTCACGCAAGTGCATATCATTTTCATGGTCAAGCAAATATTGTTCTAATGGATCAGTAGGAGACATAGCAATAGAAGCAAGACCAATTATCTCATCCTTATTTGATAATTCTTTATCACGGGGTTGTCTACTAAACTTGGAAAAATTAAATTCATGAGACACATTACCAAAACTGACACCGACGGTTTGTTTTTCACAATCTATCTTAGCATTGACGGTGCTCAAGAAAGGTCTACCAAAGATAATGGGACAAAAGTCATCTTGTGGGGAACCAAGGACTAGAAAATCAGTAGGATATTTTACTTTCCCACACAAGACTTCAACATCTCTAACAATCCCAAGTGGTGTGATAGTGTCTCTATTAGCAAGTTTAATAGTAACATCAATATCTTCCATTTCAGCAGGTGCTATTTCATTCATAATTTCTTGGTATAAGGTAAAAGGGATATCACTCATACTAGCACCTAAGTTACATAAACCATGGTAGTAATGATCTCCTATTTTAACCGAGAAAACGGGCAAGCCTTCTATAGGTCTATGTTTATCTTTCTTATTAGGTTTAGCAATTCTAGCAGCTTCATCACAAAGGTAGATGACATGCCCATCAATATTTTCTACCAAGAGATCTTTAACCATAGCAACACTAGGTTCTACTTTAATTTGCTCAGGGGGTTTAGGTGCTCTTATATTACTTTTACGAACCACAGTTGATACCTTAGCATGTTCCTTTATCCTAACAGGGAAAGGTGGTTTTTCAATATAAGCGGTAGGCACAACTGGATCAACATTGTAAAAGATGGTTTCTTCTTTAGCTATGAACGGTTCTTTAATTTCTTCTTTAATAGGGGGATGATATTTAAACCACTTCTCCTTAGGGAGATCAACATGAGTAGCAAATGCTTCACAGAAAGAGGCTACTATCTCAGAGTCAAGTCCATATTTAGTGCTAAACTTATGAAAAGTATCGGTATTCATAAAAGAATTAACACAATCAAATTCAAGCTTTATACCTGACTCATTACCTTCGTCGAGTTCCCAATCTTCAGAGTTGTGTTTAATTCTTTCTAAGAGATCCCACTCGAAATCAATAGTCTTCTTCATATAAGAACCAACACAAGAAGTATCGAGCATGGATTGATCATTATGAGAAAGCCGAGCATAAAAATTCTGAATGATAACTTCCCTCGGAATGTCATGATTGGGGCATGAATATAACATTGACTTAAGCCTCCCCAGAGCTAGAGTGATACTTTCTCCTTCATGACGCCAAAAATTATATATATAATTCCGATCACGATGAACTAGATGCATAGGATAAAACTTTTGATCGAATTCCAATTGCAAACGATTCTAGTTCCACGATCCAAGATCATCACATAGCCTATACCATGTCAATGCTTGTCCCTCCAAATATAAAGGGGAAACCTTCTTCTTAACTTCATCTCCGGGTAAGCCTGCAAGCTTAAATAATCCACATATTTCGTTCACATATAAAAGATGCATATCAGGATGTTCTGTTCCATCTCCTGCATAAGGTTTAGCAAGCAGTTTTTCTAGCATACCCGAAGGAATTTCATAAGTAACATTTTCAGTAGGTGCTGTAGGTTGAGGGGTAACTAATTGTGGTTCCGGTCGAGGTGAAGATACCCCGAACGAACCCCTCAAAGGATTGTTCTCCGTAGTAGCAAGTAACAATAAATTTCAGCACGTAGTATAAGTTTTTCCTTACCGATTTCCACTTACCAAGAGCGCTTCACTCCCCGGCAACGGCGCCAGAAAAGAGTCTTGATGACCCACAAGTATAGGGGATCAATCGTAGTCCTTTCGATAAGTAAGAGTGTCGAACCCAACGAGGAGCAGAAGGAAATGACAAGCGGTTTTCAGCAAGGTAATCTCTGCAAGCACTGAAATTGTAGGTAACAGATAGTTTGATAGCAAGGTAATTTGTAACGAGCAAGTAACAGTAACGGTAAACAAGGTGCCGCAAGATAGCCCAATCCTTTTGAGGCAAAGGACAGGCCAGAACAATCACTAGTATTAGGCAAAGTGTTCTTGAGGGTACATGGGAATTTCGTCTAGTCACTTTTATCCTGTTGGTTTGATTCGTGTTCGCTACTTTGATAATTTGATATGTGGGTGGACCAGTGCTAAGGTGTTGTTCTTACTTGAACTAAGAACCTACTTATGATTAACCCCCTCGCAAGCATCCACAACTACGAGAAAAGTATTAAGACAAAGTCTAACCATAGCATTAAACATGTGGATCCAAATCAGCCCCTTACGAAGTAGCGCATAAACTAGGGTTTAAGCTTCTGTCACTCTAGCAACCCATCATCTGATAACTACTCCACAATGCATTCCCTTAGGCCCATGAATGGTGAAGTGTCATGTAGTCTACGTTCACATGACACCACTAAGGGAATCAGAACATACATATCATCAAAATATCGAACACATATCAAATTCACATGATTACTCGCAACATGACTTCTCCCGTGACCTCAAGAACAAAGGTAACTACTCACAAATAATAAACATGCTCAAGATCAGAGGAGTAATGAATAGCATAATGGATCTAAACATATGATCTTCCACCAAATAAACCATATAGTAATCAACTATGCAAGGTAATCAACACTACTAGTCACCCACACGTACCAATCTGAGGTTCCGGTACAAAGATTAAACACAAGAGATGAACTAGGGTTTGAGAGGAGATGGTGCTGTTGAAGATGTTGATGAAGATTGGCCTCCCAAAGATGAGAGGGGTGTTGGTGATGACGATAGCTTCGATTTCCCCCTCCGGGAGGGAAGTTCCCCCGGCGGAATCGCTCCGCCGGAGGGCAAAAGTGCTCCTGCCCAAGTTCCGCCTCGAGGCGGCGGCGCTTCGTCCTGAAAGTCCTCCTCCTATTTTTGTAGGTTTTTTTGGGAATTTATACCAGAAGATGGGCACCGGAAGCGGGCCAGGCTGGGCACAACCCATCAGGGCGCGCCCATGGGGGCCTGGCGCGCCCTGGTGGGTTGTGCCCACCTGGGGGCCCTCCTCCGGTAGTTTTTAGCTGCATTAATTTTTATTAAATACAAAAATAATCTTTGTAAATTTTTAGCTTCATTGGAGTTGTGCAGAATAGGTATCTCTGACGTGCGTTTCTTGGGTCCAGAATTCCAGCTGCCGGTATTCTCCCTCTTTGTGTAAACCTTGCATATTATGAGAGAAAAGGCATTAGAATCACTCCCCAAAGCATTATTATTCAACAAAACAAAGTAAATAAGAGTAGGAAATCATGATGCAAAATGGACGTATCAGATCCAAACCCCACTGATTCAGCTAATCAGCGCGTCTCATGCGGATCGATCCACATTGTAGCTAACCCTAGCGCCTGATCTCAACCGTCCACGCACAACGATCGACGACCCGGGATTGTGCGGGGTTTTGAGAGGTTTTGAGGGGTTTTGAGAGGGTTTATGTGATTAGGGTTGAGCATAACTAATTCAAAAAAAATTATAAAAATATATAAAACTTGCGCACATAGTCTCTTATGTCGTATAGTAACGAGAAAAATAATATAAATATGGTTTACATACATTTTTATGAAAAATCCTTCACTCAATTGTCATTCCTCGAACAATGTAGTATGTATTTCAAGGGAGAGAGTAGGGGGCGCCCGAGAGTACGTGGGTTTTTGAAAATGATAAGTGTCAAAACCTCACCAAAGCTTCATTTTGGAGTGACTAAGAAAGATCTGAACTTACTTTCTCATTTTCTTGTTTTAAACTTGTTTTATATATGATTTTCTATTTAAACATGTTTTTTCAAAAGAAAATAAAATAATAGAGTATTAATTCAATAAATATTGAGACTTTAGATTTACACTATATAGGTAGAATAGATGTGTAGAAAATTTATTTGGCTGATTTAGACAAGGTGCAAAAATATTTTGCTTATAAATGAGGTTGTTTACCCTACCGTTGGAGGTCATTTGAAACACACTTTTCATGACTATGAGTTTAACTTAGTGAAAGGGCTCGGATTGATCAGCTAACAAACATATTTGAGTCGAGGGACTTGAGATAGCATTGAAACATCAATACCCCAGCCCTAATTCAAATTTGAGCCCAAATTTGAATTTAAAACAATAACCAAACAAGTTCGAATAGAAATACGGGGATACATAGTGCGTACCAAGTTGCAAATATTATTACATGACTCAAATTTTCAAACAGTTCTCTGTTCTACCTCTTCCTACCACGCCGTGTGCCCTTCTTCGCCTTAGCACTTCTTGTTTTTGGTTCTACTACACACACAAGTTCACTAATCATCTTGGTTTTCTTCACTGGTTTCAACACCTCGTCAACACACACAAGTGATTCAATTTTTTCAGTTTCACCCTCGAGAGCAGTTTCTTCAGTCTGAATGTTGACAACAGTTTCAGTTTCTTCGGTGTGCACCTCGACATGAGTTTCTTCAGTGTGCACCTCGACATGAGTTTCTTCAGTCTGAACCTCGACACGCTCAGGTTCAGTTTCAACCTCGAGAGCAGTTTCTTCAGTCTGAATGTTGACTGCAGCAGGATTTTCTTCAGTCTGCACATCAAGATGCTCAGGCTCAGGCACACTTCTCTTCTTTCTGCAGCCATTGCCTCTTGCTTTTTTTGTTGGCCAGCACTCTTCAACAACAAGGGGTTGACTTGCACGCTTCCTCCTGGCCATTGGAAAATATTTCATAGATATAGTAATTGGAACAAAGCACCAAATCAAAACACACACAAATAAACAAGAACATACTTTGGCTTTTCATGAATGTAACGGCATTTGACAGATCCCACTCTGTGCCCAAGTTCCTGGCACAACTTGCATCTGTTTTTGTTACCTTTTTGGGTCGTTTTTGGCTTACCATCTTTCTTTCCCTTCTTACTACTCCCACCTTTATCAAACCATGCCTTGAATCTACTCTGTTTAGGCCCGCCAGCCTTTCTTTTCATCAAGGGAGGACACATGGAAAATTCAATCTCCATTTCAGGCCACTGAGACTGATCTGTAAGTGTTGGAATTGGAGTAGCATATGCAGCTTTGAATTTTGCTACCGAATAATATTCATGCAAATATGGGTGCATGTTTATCTTCGGTTGGGAGGCTAAGAAAAGAATGGCATGCTCACATGGTTTACCAGTGTGTTGCCACTCGAGGCAAGTGCAATCATGCAATTCAGTGTTAACAACATGCCTCCTTCCTGTTTTGTTATCTCTAACTTTAGCACCCCAAAGTGAAGATTTTTCAACAGACAAATGTGAAAGACTTCTGCTCGTGTTGACCACCTGTTGTACCACTGCTGGAAGCTTATCACCTTGCAGACAATCACCTATCCTTCTTCTCAATTCCCACAACCGCATGAGCATGATCCTGATTTGGTCTGCCAAATTGTTGTTGATGTGATCACACTTGATGGCAGTGTTGAATCCTGACCTGTACCATAACAAAGAATGGTAGGTGTTCAGCCATGGACCAAACTCATTGCATGCTGCCATTATCTTATCAAGATGATATGTGTGTGTCTGTCTAGTGTAAGATCTTGCTGCTGGCCACATGCGCCCAAATTGTTCTCCTCTAATTTTTTTGATCAAATTCATCCACAAATGGGCGAAGCACTCCCTCTACTCAGCATGTGGGAAAACATTTTTCACTGCATTTTCCAGCCCCTTACATGCATCTGTGTGTATAGCCAAAGGTGACACTGGCCCTAGGCATCTTTTCAACTGCATCATGAACCATGTCCATGAAGCCTCTATTTCTGACTGAAACAAGCCAACAACAACAGGGAACATCTGGTTGTGTCCATCTAGAGCATTGCATGCTGCCAACTGACCATTCCACTTGCATGTCAAAAAAGATGAGTCTATGCTCAAATATGGACGGCACCCTGCTTTGAAGCCATCGATGCAAGGCTTCAAAGACATAAAAAAACTTGGAGAACCTGACTTCACCTTCAACTGATACCTCAGTATCTATCTCCACAACACTGTCAGGTGACCTCTTCTCCACCTCTGCTTTGAAGTTGTAAAACATCCTAAATGTATCTGCCCAATCACCATATAATTTTTTTCATTGCCCTTTGTTTTGCCTTCCACACTGTGGTATATTTCAGTTTAATGGGGTACGTCTTTTCCAAGTCTACTTTGAGTTTCTTGGCAGTAGTGTTTGGTGTTTTGGCTAAAATTGGGGTGATCTTTTCTGTAACCCAAAGTTGTGACGTCATGGTTGATACTCTCTGTGAACTTGTAATACAAGTATGTTGATTGGGGATTTGGTTAACCCTGACAATACTTCCATCAGGTTGCAGTCTAGCAGATATGTACCACTTGCAAGGCTTGGCACTATCATCAAATCCTCTGCACCTCGCATAAAACTTCTTTCTATCAGTCCAAACAGTCTTGGCATCAAACTCATGTTTCACTACATAAGTCTTGAAACACATCCTAAATTCACCCATGCTTGGCCACAACTTCCCCACTTCAATGACAGGGTTTTCCTTGTCATACACATGCACCAGCTCATCATCATGTGCATCATCTACATCATCTGGAGCTTCTTCCATCAACTGTCCATCTACATCTTCATCAGCATTAGCAGGCAAACTAGATTCACCCCTCTCCTTATCTCTGTCATCGACTGGAATGCCAAAAAGTTTGGTCATCTCAATGTCAGGCATTGGTGCAATGACCAAATCAGTAGGCTCATCTAATTCAACTGCATTCCAATCAACAATAGCTACAGTTTCAGTTCCAGCAACCTGTCCCTCTTCGGCTATTACTGTGAGTTCAGTAAACATGGGAATCAATGGCCTCTGTGAAGCCCAATCGTCATCTACCATCTGCGCAGCCAAGTGTGATGGTACATATCCAACCTTTGAAAAAATATTTAGATCAACGAGCTTAGCAAAAAATTTAGCCTGTTTGCTTGTCCAGCCGTTTTGCTGATCAATTTCTTCAACAATATGTTCACCATCTTCTATTCTGACATACTCTCCTTTCCAATCATCAAACCGCAACAGTGATACTTCTTGCTCTGGACCCCAAACAATACTCTCCCCAATTTTCTCCACCCATTTCTTCACCGCCTTCTCTCCCATGTTATGTAGAACTTGTGGATCAATCTCTGTAAACTCAACCTCCCATTTCACAATTGTGTCTCTCTCAATGTTCTGTATGCTACCATCAACTAATTTTGCCTTCGATGGAAAGAAATTGACCGTCAATTCGAAGGTCCGAGCGGCAGCATCCCCTCTGTCAGTGGCGGCCAGTGTGAGAAAGAGCAGATGAGGCGCTAATTGCATTCAAAAAAATGGGATCGGAGAGATAGGCGGCATTACCTATTCGAAGTTTGATGTCTACTACGCAACTTTATTCTTGTAGACTATGTTGGGCCTCCAAGCGCAGAGTTTTGTAGGACAGTAGCAATTTTCCCTCAAGTGGATGACCTAAGGTTTATCAATCCATGGGAGGTGTAGGATGAAGATGGTCTCTCTCAAACAACCCTGCAATCAAATAATAAAAAGTCTCTTGTGTCCCCAACACACCCAATACAATGGCAAATTGTATAGGTGCACTAGTTCGGCGAAGAGATGGTGATACAAGTGCAATATGGATGGTAGATAAAGGTTTTTGTAATCTGAAAATATAAAAACAGCAAGGTAGCAAGTAACAAAAGTGAGCACAAACGGCATTGCAATGCTTGAAAACAAGGCCTAGGGTCCGTACTTTCGCTAGTGCAATCTCTCAACCATGCTAATATAATTGGATCACATAACCATCCCTCAACGTGCAACGAAGAATCACTCCAAAGTTCTTATCTAGCGGAGAACATAAGAAGAAATTGTTTGTAGGGTACGAAACCACCTTAAAGTCATCCTTTCCGATCGATCTATTCAAGAGTTCGTACTAAGATAACATCAAGTTATCCTTTCCGTTTGATCTATCTAAGAGTTCGTACTAGAATAACACCATATGATACGCATCAACCAACTCTAATGTCACCTAGATACTCCATTGTCACCACAAGTATCCATGAGTTAATTATACGATACGCATCAAACAATTTCAGATTCATAATACTCAATCCACACAAAGAACCTCAAAGAGTGCCCCAAGATTTCTATCGGAGAAAGTAGGACAAGAACGTGTATCAACCCCTATGCATAGATTACCCCAATGCCACCACGGGAATCCGCAAGTTGAGTACCAAAACATATATCAAGTGGATCAATAGAATACCCCAATGTCACTACGGGTATCCGCATGCAAGACATATATCAAGTGTTCTCAAATCCAATATTCAATCCAACATAACGAGATCTCAAAGGGAAATATTCAATTCATCACAACAAGATAGCAAGGGAAACATCATGTGATCCGACTATATTAACAAAGCCCGTGATACATCAAGATCGTGACATCTCAAGAACACGAGAGAGAGAGAGAGAGATTGAACACATAGCTACTGGTACATACCCTCAGCCCCGAAGGTGGACTACTCCCTCCTCGTCATGGCCTCCGCCGGGATGATGAAGATGGCCACCGGAGATGGATTCCCCTCTCCGGCAGGTTACTGGAACGTCTCCAGATTGATTTTTCATCGATACAGAGAGTTGCGGCTGCGGAGCGGAGAGTCTAGGGTTATTTTTGGGGGTTTCCGAATATTTGGGAATTTATAGGCGTCGGAGGCGGTGGAGGGGGTGCCCGAGTTGCCCAGCACCCACCAGGCCGCGCCAGGGGGCATCTGGCGCGCCCTGGTGGGTGTTGGCCACCCTGGGCCCCCTCTTCTGGTGTTCTTTGGCCCATCTTCTTTCTTCTGGTTCGTAAAAAATCCACAAAAATCCACGCAGCGTTTTGTCTCCGTTTGGTACTGATTTTCTGCGAAGTAAAAAACAAGCAAAAACAGCAATTGGCACTTTGGCACTATGTCAATAGGTTAGTCCCCAAAAATGATATAAAGTTGTAATAAAATGAATGTAAAACATCCAAGAATGATAATATAACAACATGGAACAAGCGAAAATTATAGATACGTTGGAGACGTATCAGCATCCCCAAGCTTAATTCCTACTCGTCCTCGAGTAGGTAAATGATAAAAACAGAAATTTTGATGTGGAATGCTGCCTAACATGTTCATCATATTCTTTTCTTCTTTGTATAGCATGGACATTTGGACTTGTAAATGATTCAAAGCAATAGTCTAGTTTTAACATAAGGACTTCAATACTCAAGCATGTCAACAAGCAACCATGCCTTTCAAAATATCAACACTAAAGAAAGTTATCCCTAGCCCATCATGCTCAATCATTGATCCATTCACGAAACACACTCAAATATTAGCTATGCCCAATGCTCAAGTACGATCATAGTGCCCCCTAGTTGGTGCTTATAAGAGAAGATGGAGACTCAAAGCAAAATTAAAAATTGCATAAAGTAAATAGATAGGCCCTTCGCAGAGGGAAGTAGGGATTTGTAGAGGTGCCAGAGCTCAAGGTTTAAATTTAGAGAGAAAAATATTTTGGGTGGCATGCTTTTCCTGTCAACGAAAACGACAAAGTAGTTCACAATACTTTCCATGCTAGATATATCATAGGCGGTTCCCAAACAGAAAATAAAGTTTATTCCTTTTTCCACCAAACTTCCACTTTCCATGGCGGGCCGTATCCACGGTTGCCTTCCATACCAACACTTTCCAAGGAATTTATTATTTGACAACATAAAGTAAATATTTTTTCTTTTTCATTTCGGGAATGGGCATCCCTATTACCGCCGCACTCTCATGCAATGAAAAGTGAATAAACACTCATCTTGAGAATAACACATCTAGCATGGAAAAATATTGGACACTCCCCACCGTTTCATGAGCGGTACGGGCACACAAAAGAGAAAATTTATTTTGAAAATTTAGAGATGGCACATACAAATTTGTTTGGAACGGCATGGAAATACCGCATATAGGTAGGTATGGTGGACTCATAAGGCAAAACTTGGTTTAAGGATTTTGGATGCACAAGTAGTATTTCTACTTAGTACAAATGGAGGCTAGTAAATAGATTGGGAAGCAACCAAACCAAAAAACGAAAAATCACATAGGTGAGCATTGAACATAACTAACACCGAATAATGCACCACAAGTAGGATGTAATTTCATTGCATAACTATTGACTTTCGTGCATGCATAGGGAATCACAAACCTTAACACCAATATTCCTACTCAAGCATAATTACTCACTAACATGACTCACGTATTACTATCGTCCTGTTTCAAAACTATTACAAGGAATCAAGTTTAATTTGTCCAATGATCTTCATGAAAGTTTTTATTATATCCTCTTGGATATCTATCACTTTGGGACTAGTTTCATATATTGCCATTGCTTTTTGGCAAGCTCAAACAAATTTAAGTGAAGCACATGAGAATAAAGATTTTATCTCTCAAAAAGGTATAAGTGAAGCATGCGAGTATTTCTACAAAAATTTCCAAGCACACCGTGCTCAAAAAGATATAAGTGAAGCACTAGAGTAAATGACAAGCTACTCTCAAAAGATATAAGTGAAGATAAATGAGTAGTCAAACAATTAAGTAGCTATGTGAAGACTCTCTCTATCAATAAATATTTTCAGATCTAAGTATTTTATTCAAACAGCAAACTAAACAAAAAATAGAACTCCAAGAATAGCACGCATCATGTGAACGAATAAAAATTTAGGCTCAACATAGTCTAACCGATAGTTGACGAAGAGAGGTGAGATGCGTAGCATCCCCAAGCTTAGATGCTTGATACTTCTTGAAATATGTACTTGGGCTGCCTTGGGCATCCCCAAGCTTGAGCTTTTGTATCTCGGTCAATCCTCTCATATCCCGGTTTTACCTATTCTCAAAATCTTCATCCACACAAAACTCGAAAAGAACTCGTGAGATAGGTTAGTACACATAAAAACAAATCAACACTTCATGTAATGCCTAGACAAGTTGCACAATAATTTTCAAACATCATCTACTGTTTACTATCGTTTCCACAATTTATATCGACCAATATAGGCTATGGAAACTATAGGAAAAGCAGATAACAAAACTATGACAGCAATCTGTCCAAACAGAATAGTCTGTAGCAATTTATGAAAACAGTGTACTTATGTAACTCAAACAATTATGAAAATTTAGGACATGCTAAAAAAATTATATGACAACACTGTGTAAAAAATTCAGAAACTTTTGACGTTCCAGTAAAATATGAAAATTCGAACACTACAGAGAAAGGTTCTGTTTAGCACACATCAAACATGCAATGCAAGCATCCTAAAGGCAATTCTTGGAACTTTTTATTGGAAAACAAGATTATAAATAAGTCCTAACAGAAAATAACAAAATATAATGACGATCCAAGCAAAGCACATATTATGTTACGAATAAAATATAGCTCTAAGTAAGATATACCGATATTGTTGGAGACGAAAGAGGGGATGCCTTCCGGGGCATCCCCAAGCTTAGACGCTTGAGTCTTCCTTGGATATTACCTTGGGGGTGCCTTGGGAATCCCCAAGCTTAGGTTCTTGTCACTCCTTATTCTCCTCATATCGGTGTCTGACCCAAAACTTGAAAACTTCAATCACACAAAACTTAACGGAACTTCGTGAGATGGGTTAGTATAATAAAGATAGATCATTCACTTAGGTACTGTCAAGACAAGATTCATAATTGTTACCACATGATACCTACTGTATTATACCATTACCATAATTTATACCACTAAATATAAGCTAGGGAAACACTAAAACAAGCAAACTATGCATGCAAAACAGAGTCTGTCAGAAACAGAACAGCCTGCGAAGATCTGTAGTATAGACATACTTGCCTGTCTCCAAAAATTCTGAAAACTTAGGACAACCTGAATCATTTGTATATGAAGACTTTGTAAAAATTTCAGATCATTATCACGCTCCAGTAAAAAAATGAAAATTCCTGTTCTGGAGTTAAAAGTTTCTGTTTTGGTTCAGCATCAATTCTACTCATCTTGTGAGTCATCCCAAAGGCTTTACTTGGCACTTTAATGAAATAAAAGGCACAAAACATTATTACTACAGTAGCTTAATCATGTGAACACATCAAAACAGAAAGGAAAAGTGTTGGGTTGTCTCCCAACAAGCGCTTTTCTTTAAAGCATTTTAGCTAGGCATGATGATTTCATTGATGCTCATATAGGAATAGTAATTGAAACATGCAAGAGAGCATCATGAATCTCATGACAAGCACATTTAAGTCTAACCCACTTCCTATGCATAGGGATTTTGTGAGCAAAAAAATTATGGGAGCAACAATCAACTAGCATAGGAAGGCAAACCAAGCATAACTTCAAAACTTTGAACACATAGGGAGGAAACTTGATATTATTGCAATTCCTACAAGCATATGTCCCTCCCTCATAATAATTTTCAGTAGCATCACGAAGGAATTTCACAATATAACTATCACATAAAGCATTCTTTTCATGATCTACAAGCATAAAATTTTCATTACTCTCCACATAAGCAAATTCCTTTTCATTCATAATAGTGGGAGCAAGCTCAACTAAATAACTATCATGAGAAACTTGATTGACATAACCACATTCAATATTAAAATCTTGATGACAAGTTTCATGGTCACTATCACTCTTTCTAGCATATGTGTCATCATCATAAGCATCATAGATAGGAGGCATGCCATCATCATAATAAATTTGCTCATCAAAACTTGGGGGACTAAAAATATCATCTTCATCAAACATAGCATCCCCAAGCTTGTGGCTTTGCATATCACTAGCATCATGGATATTCAGAGAATTCATACTAGCAACATTGCAATCATGCTCATCATTCAAGGAATTCTCATTAAGTATTTTCATAATATCTTCCTCTACCAAGTGAGCACAATTTTCTGAATCCTTATTCTCATGGAAAACATTATAAAGACGAAACAAATGATGCAACCTAAACTCCATTTTTTGTAGTTTTCTTTTATAAAACCAAACTAGTGAAAAACAAGAAACTAAAAGATTTAATTGCAAGATCTAAAGATATACCTTCAAGCACTCACCTCCCCGGCAACGGCGCCAGAAAAGAGCTTGATGTCTACTACGCAACTTTATTCTTGTAGACTATGTTGGGCCTCCAAGCGCAGAGTTTTATAGGACAGTAGCAATTTTCCCTCAAGTGGATGTCCTAAGGTTTATCAATCCGTGAGAGGTGTAGGATGAAGATGGTCTCTCTCAAACAACCCTGCAATCAAATAATAAAAAGTCTCTTGTGTCCCCAACACACCCAATACAATGGCAAATTGTATAGGTGCACTAGTTGGGAGAAGAGATGGTGATTGAGGGAGTCCTGGATTAAGGGGTCCTCGGGAGGCCGACCTATTTCTTATGGGCCGGACTGTATGGGCCGTTTGCCGGACACTGGATGGATCGAAGACCCTGTCTCTAGGATGGAAGCTTCGAGGATCGTGGCATATCCTCCAAGTTTAAAGTAGTCAATAGGCATGTTTATCCCTTCGACGTGTAACCGACCATGTGTAAACCCTAGGTACCCTCGGCGTCTATATAAGCCGAAGGGTTTCAGGTTGTAGGCCAACAGAACTCATCTAGGGTTTTAGTCATACGATCTTGTGGTAGATCAACTCTGTAACCCTTATACCATCAATATAATCAAGCAGGACGTAGGGTGTTACCTCCGTAGGAGGGCCCAAACCTGGGTAAAACACTGTCCCCTTCGTCTCCTGTTACCCTCGATTCTAGTCTCACAGCTCGGGACCCCCTACCCGAGATCCGCCGGTTTTGACACCGACATTGGTGCTTTCATTGAGAGTTCCGCTGTGATCGCCAGAGGAATCGATGGCACGCCATGTCATCAATGAAGAGGTCCGCAACCCGGGCACTTTCGTCCCCGGACAGATCTTCGCTTTCGGCAGCATTGTGCTGCACGCCGACCCGACCGGCCATCTAGGATGTGTCGGGAGTTTCGCCGCTGATCAAGAGGTCAGATTCGGGAATTTAGAGTTCTCCGAAGACTCTCGGGGCGATCTATCACTAACCGGGCTCGCAGTCTCGCCTGCCACGCCGAAGACTCTGAGGCTTTAATCTCAGATCCATCTTTTGGCCCCGCCCACGGGATCTACCCCGGCGAGGGCCCGACTCTCAGTCTGGACCCGGTCATAGTGCCAGACGTCCGGACATCTATTCTTGCCGAACACTCTCCCCGCGCGGACGCATCAGAGGTTCACTCCGGAAGCTCTGGGCAGGCCGACCCGATCGAGCTCTCGATACTCAACGAGGCTCTAGATCGGATCTCGTCGATGAAGATTACCGACGACCCAACCCCGATCTGTTCTCAGATCGGGCTTCAGACGGGTCAGGACGAATTTTTCGTCCCACCCACCACCCACTTGGTAGCCACTGTCGAGGATTTAACCGACATGTTGGACTATGCTTCTGAGGAAGCAGACTACATGGATGAGGAAGATTGCGCACTCACCCCCGTTAACACCGGACGGTGGACTGCCACCTCCACATACGACGTCTACATGGTGGACACTCCGAAAAACGATGGCGACAAATCGGAGGAAGCGCCGTCAAGACGCCGAAAGCCGCATAAACGGTCAAAAGGAAAAAAGGGACGAAAAGTTATCGATGGCACCGGGGACGGAGACACCCCGGAAGACCTCGGCGATCCCGAAAGCCCCAAACACCCGTTAGAGGGTCAGGAGAGGCCGGAAGACCGGCGCAACCCCGATGATCTAGATGATCCCGAGGATGACGATTACCTCCGCTCTATCGAGGGGAAGGACAATGCGGAAGCCGATGATTTGCCATCCCCGATAATCCCGCAGATCAGGAACTATTCAGGTAACAGCTTATAGCCACGGCCCACAGCCTGAAAGCAAAAGAACGGCAGCTTAAGGCTGAACAAGACAACCTCAACGATCGGTGGATGAGAGTCCTCTCAGCCGAGGAGGGATACGGTGCCGGTCTATCGGACCAGCCTAAGAGTTATCCATGCAGAAGGCTGCTGCCACAATTCGACGACGAGCTCACTGATACGCCGTCCCCTAAACATACCCCATACGACAAGCCAGACCGCCCTCCCCGAGGACGAGATAGGACGGCTGACAACACCGGCTATAGGCCGACGATACCCCGTAGACGGGGAAAGGAGCCACTTGAGCCCGATGACAGGTTCGACCTGCGACACGACCTGGACGACAGAGCAGGTCGTACGCGCTCCATCTACGGACCCAGAGGATACTCACCCGATAGACGGGAAGGGTTCCAGCCTTGGTTTGACCGCAACAATGAAGGTCGGGAACGAAACCGGGCTAGGACAGACGCCGATCACCGGCGCGACATAGCTCGGGTTAGAGGCGCTGCCCACCCACTATGATTCACGGATGAGGTGATGCGGCATCAGTTCCCGGAAGGGTTTAAACCCGTAAACATAGAGCAATACGATGGGACTGTTGGAAATATGCCCTAGAGGCAATAATAAATTAGTTATTATTATATTTACTTGTTCATGATAATCATTTATTATCCATGCTATAATTGTATTGATTGGAAACTCAAATACATGTGTGGGTACATAGACAACACTGTGTCCCTAGTAAGCCTCTAGTTGACTAGCTCGTTGATCAAAAGATGGTTAAGGTTTCCTAGCCATTGACATGAGATGTCATTTGATAACAAGATCACATCATTAGGAGAATGATGTGATGGACAAGACCCAAACTATAAATGTAGCATGTGATCGTGTCAGTTTATTGCTATTGTTTTTCTGCATGTCAAGTATCTGTTCCTATGACCATGAGATCATGCAACTCCCTGACATCGGAGGAGTACCTTGTGTGTATCAAACGTCGCAACGTAACTGGGTGACTATAAAGGTGCTCTACAGGTATCTCCGAGGATGTCTGTTGGGTTGGCATGGATCAAGACTGGGATTTGTTACTCCGTGTGACGGAGAGGTATCTCAGGGCCCACTCGGTAATACAACATCACAATGAGCCTTGGAAGCAATGTGACTAAAGTGTTAGCCACGAGATCTTGTATTACGGAACGAGTAAAGAGACTTGCCAGTAACGAGATTGAACTAGGTATAGAGATGCCGACGATCGAATCTCGGGCAAGTAACATACCGAAGAACAAAGGGAACAACATACGGGATTAACTGAATCCTTGACATAGAGGTTCGACCGATAAAGATCTTCGTAGAATATGTAGGAGCCAATATGGGCATCCAGGTCCCGCTATTGGTTATTGATCGTAGAGGTGTCTCGGTCATGTCTGCATAGTTCTCGAACCCGCAGGGTCTACACACTTAACGTTTGGTGACGATTAGTATAGTTGAGTTATTTTGTTGGTGACCGAAGGTTGTTCGAAGTCCCGGATAAGATCTCGGACATGACGAGGATCTCCGGAAGAGTCCGGAGGTAAAGATTGATATATGTGATTATGTGTTTTGATCTCCGGAAGGGTTCCGGAATTTACCGGAAGGGGTTCCGGATGTTTACCGAAGTATTCGGGTGCAGCAACACTTTATATGGGCCAAACCGACCTTGTGCGCGGTACTGCAGGGATCCGAGTTTGACTCTTTCCCTGCGGGCCAAACCGACCTTGTGCGGGCAAAACCGACCTGGAGGAGGCTTTTACTCCAAGTTTAGACCCCAAGGCTCAACATATAAATAGAGGGGCAGGGCTAGCACACGGGACACATCAAGATTTCCCAAGCCGTGTGTCGGCAACCCTAACCCTCTAGTTCTCCCGTCATAATCTCCGTAGTGCTTGGCGAAGCCCTGCAGAGATTGTTCCTCACCACCATCACCACGCCGTCGTGCTGCCGGAACTCATCTACTACTTCACCATCGCTCGCTGGATCGAGGAGGTGAAGGCGTCATCAAGCCGTACGTGTGTTGAACGCGGAGGTGCCGTCCGTTCGGCACTAGTTCGTGATCGGATCGAGGGACGACTTGCGATTTGGATAGCGGAGACGTTCAACTACATCAACCGCGTTTCTTAAACACTTCCGCTTAGCGATCTACAAGGGTATGTAGATTCACTCTCCCTCTCGTAGATGCTCATCACCATGGATAGATCTTGCGTGTGTGTAGGAAATTTTTTGTTTCCCATGCAACGTTCCCCACAGTGGCATCTGAGCTAGGTCTATGCGTAGATGAGATCTCGAGTAGAACACAAACGAGTTGTGGGCGTGGGTGTATACATATTGCTTGCCGTTACTAGTTGATACTTGATTCGGCGGTATTGTGAGATGAAGCGGCCCGGACCAACATTACTCGTACGCTTACGAGAGACCAGTTCGTTCAACTGACATGTAACTTCGTTGCATAAAGATGGCTAGCGGGTGTCTGTCTCTCTCACTTTAGTTGAATCAATTTCAATGAAGTGGGTTCTTTTAGAAGATCAAAAAGCAATCACTACACCACGTTGTGGTTTTGCGTAGGTAAGAACGGTTCTTGCAAACCCGTAGCAGCCACGTAAAACTTGCAACAACAATTAGAGGACGTCTAACTTGTTTTTGCAGGGTATGTTGTGATGTGATATGGCCAATTACATGATGAGATATATGTGATGTATGAGATGATCATGTGTTGTATAGAATATCACGACTTGCATGTCGATGAGTATGGCAACTAGCAGGAGCCATAGAGTTGTCTTTAATTATTTTCGCCGTTTTGCTTTACTTTATCGCTATGAGTTAGCAATAGTTGTAGAAGCAACAGTCGGCGCGACAACCTCATGGCGACACGTTTATGGAGATCAAGATGATGGAGATCATGGTGTCATGCCGGTGACGATGGAGATCATGCCGGTGCTTTGGAGATGGAGATCAAAAGCACAAGTTCATGGCCATATCATGTCACTTATGATTTGCATGTGATGTTAATCCTTTTATGCATCTTATTTTGCTTAGGACGACGGTAGCATTATAACGTGATCCCTCACTTAAATTTCAAGATAAATTGTGTTCTCCCCGAGTGTGCACCGTTGCGAAAGTTCGTCGTTTCGAGACACGCCGTGATGATCGGGTGTGATAGACTCTACGTTCACATACAACGGGTGTAAGCCATGTTGCACGTGCGGAACACTCGGGTTAAACTTGACGAGCCTAGCATGTACAGACATGGCCTCGGAACACAAGAGACCGAAAGGTCGAACATGAGTCATATAGTAGATATGATCAACATGAAGATGTTCACCATTGAAACCACCTCAACTCACGTGATGATCGGACTTGAGTTGGAGGATTTGGATCATGTTACACTCGAATGACCGGAGGGATGTCAATTTGAGTGGGAGTTTTTAAGTAATATGATTAACTAAACTCATTTTCTTGAACAATAGTCTAAGTTGTCTTTGCAATATTTATGTTGTAGATCATGGCTCGCGCAGTAGCACCCCTGAATTTTAATGCGTTCCTAGAGAAAGCTATGTTGAAAGATGATGGAAGTAACTTTGTGGACTGGGCCCGTAATCTAAGGATTATCCTTACGGCTTCCCAGAAGGCTTATGTCCTTGATGCACCGCTTGGTGATCCACCCGCTCCAGTTGAGTCTCTAGACGTTGTGAACGCCTGGCAGGCTCGTTCTGAAGATTACTCAATAGTTCAATGTGCAATATTGTATGGCTTAGAACCGGGACTTCAAAGACGTTTTGAACGTCATGGAGCATATGAGATGTTCCAGGAGTTGAAGTTTATCTTTCAGAAGAATGCCCTGATCGAGAGATATGAGATCTCCGATAAGTTCTATGCTTGCAAGATGGAGGAGAACGGGTCTATTAGTGATCACGTACTCAAAATGTCTGGGTACTCCACCCGTCTGGCTGAATTGGGGATGCCCCTTCCGCCAGAGGCTATCACTGACAGAGTTCTTCAATCATTGCCACCTAGCTACAAGAGCTTCGTGTTGAACTATAACATGCACGGGATGAACAAGTCAGTCACCGAACTGTTTGCGATGCTGAAAGCCGCTGAGTCTGAAATTCAGAAGGAGCATCAAGTGTTGATGGTCAATAAAACCACTAGTTTCAAGAAAAATGGCAAGGGTAAGAAGGGTAACTCCAAGAAGAGTGGCAAAGCAGTTGCTCCTCTCGTGAAGAAACCCAAGGCTGGACCCAAACCAGGAACTGTGTGCTTTCATTGCAAGGGAACTGGACACTGGAAGCGGAACTGCCCCAAGTATTTGGCTGACAAGAAGGCGGCCAACAACAAACAAGGTATATATGATATACATGTTATTGATGTGTACCTTACCAACTCTCGTTGTAGTGCCTGGGTAGTTGATACCGGTGCGGTTGCTCATATTTGCAACTCAAAACAGGAACTGCGGAATAGACGGAGGCTGGCAAAGGACGAAGTGACGATGCGCGTGGGAAATGGTTCCAAGGTTGATGTGATCGCCGTCGGCACGCTTGCTCTTCGATTACCATCGGGATTAGTGGTGAACCTGAATAATTGTTATTTAGTGCCTGCGTTAAGCATGACCATTATATCTGGATCTTGTTTATTGCGAGACGGTTACTCATTTAAATCAGAGAATAATGGTTGTTCTATTTATATGAGTAATATCTTTTATGGTCATGCACCCGATGTGAGGGGTTTATTCTTATTAAATCTCTATAGTAATGATACACATGTTCATAACATTGATGCCAAAAGATGTAGAATTGATAATGATAATACCACTTTCTTGTGGCACTGCCGTTTAGGTCATATTGGCGTAAACGCATGAAGAAGCTCCATGCTGATGGACTTTTGGAGTCACTTGATTTTGAATCACTTGACACATGTGAGCCATGCCTCATGGGCAAGATGACTAAAACGCCGTTCTCTGGAACAATGGAACGGGCAAGTGACTTATTGGAAATCATACATACTGATGTGTGCGGTCCGATGAGCATTGAGGCACGTGGTGGGTATCGTTACTTTCTCACCTTGACTGATGACTTAAGTAGATATGGGTATATTTACTTAATGAAACACAAGTCTGAAACATTTGAAAAGTTCAAACAATTTCAGAGTGAAGTTGAGAATCATCGTGACAAGAAGATTAAATTCCTATGATCTGATCGAGGAGGAGAATATCTGAGTTATGAGTTTGGCAGTCACTTAAGACAATGAGGAATTGTTTCACAACTAACACCGCCTAGAACACCACAGCGTAATGGTGTGTCCGAACGTCGTAATCGAACCTTATTTGATATGGTGCGATCTATGATGTCTCTTGCCGATTTGCCAATATCGTTTTGGGGTTATGCATTAGAGACAGCTGCATTCACTTTAAATAGGGCACCATCGAAATCCGTTGAGACGACGCCTTATGAACTTTGGTTTGGCAAGAAGCCAAAGCTGTCGTTTCTTAAAGTTTGGGGATGTGATGCTTATGTCAAAAAGCTTCAGCCTGAAAAGCTGGAACCCAAAGCGGAGAAATGCGTCTTCATAGGATACCCAAAAGAGACAGTTGGGTATACCTTCTACCTAAGATCCGAAGGCAAAGTGTTTGTCGCTAAAAACATAACATTTCTTGAGAAAGAGTTTCTCTCGAAACAATTGAGTGGGAGGAAGATAGAACTTGATGAGATTGTTGAACCTTTACATCAACCTGAAAGTAGCGCAGCGCAGAAAGATGTTTCTGTAGAGCCTACATCAGCTGAAGGGGAAGTTAATGATGATGATCATGAAGCTTCGGATCAAGTTACTATCGAACCTCGTAGGTCGACAAGGACGCGTACTGCTCCTGAGTGGTACGACAACCCTGTCTTAGAGGTCATGTTGTTGGACAACGATGAACCTACGAGCTATGGAGAGGCAATGATGGGCCCGTATTCCGAGAAGTGGTTAGAGGCCATGAAATCCGAGATGGGATCCATGTATGAAAACAAAGTATGGACTTTGGAAGTATTACCTGAAGGGCGTAAGGGCATTCAGAACAAATGGATCTTTAAGAGGAAGACGGACGCGGACGGTAATGTCACCGTCTATAAAGCTCGACTTGTGGCAAAAGGTTTTTCACAAGTTCAAGGAGTTGACTACGATGAGACCTTCTCACCCGTAGCGATGCTTAAGTCCGTCAGAATCATGTTAGCAATAGCTGCCTTTTTCGATTATGAAATTTGGCAGATGGTTTCCTTAAGGAAGAGTTGTGTATGATGCAACCAGAAGGTTTTGTCGATCCAGAGAATGCTGACAAAGTTTGCAAACTCCAGCGATCCATTTATGGACTGGTGCAAGCATCTCGGAGTTGGAATCTTCGCTTTGATGAGGTGATCAAAGCGTTCGAGTTTATACAAGTTTACGGAGAAGCTTGTATTTACAAGAAAGTGAGTGGGAGCTCTATAGCGTTTCTAATATTATATGTGGATGACATATTACTGATTGGAAACAATATAGAAATGTTGGAAAGCGTGAAGGAATATTTGAACAAGAGTTTTTCAATGAAGGACCTAGGAGAAGCTGCTTTCATATTAGGCATCAAGATCTATAGAGATAGATCAAGACGTTTAATAGGACTTTCACAAAGCACATACCTTGATAAAATTTTGAAGAAGTTAAAAATGGATCAGTCCAAGAAGGGGTTCTTGCCTGTTTGGCAAGGTGTGAAGTTGAGTTAGACTCAATGCCCAGTGACTGCAGAAGATAGAGAAAAGATGAGTGTCATCCCCTATGCCTCAGCCATAGGCTCTATCATGTATGCAATGCTGTGCACAAGACCCGATGTCAGCCTTGCCATAAGTATGGCCGGAAGGTTTCAAAGTGATCCAGGAATGGAACACTGGACGGCGGTCAAGAATATCCTGAAGTACCTGTAAAGGACTAAGGACATGTTTCTCGTTTATGGAGGTGATCAAGAGCTCGTCGTAAAGGGTTACGTCGATGCAAGATTTGACACTGATCCGGATGACTCTAAGTCGCAAACCGGATACGTATTTATTCTTAATGGGGGTGCGGTTAGCTGGTGCAGTTCCAAGCAAAGCGTGGTAGCTGATTCTACATGCGAAGCGGAGTAGATTGCTGCCTCGGAGGCGGCGAAGGAAGGTGTCTGGATGAAGGATTTCATGACAGATCTTGGAGTAGTGCCTAGTGCGCTTAACCCAATGACTCTGTTTTGTGATAATACTGGTGCCATTGCTCTAGCCAAGGAACCAAGATTTCACAAGAGGACCAGACACATAAAGCGACGTTTCAATTCCATCCGCGATTACATCAAGGAGGACGACATAAATATTTGCAAAGTACACACGGATCTGAATGTTGCAGATCCGATGACTAAACCTCTTCCAAAGGCTAAACATGAACAACACCAAAACTGCATGGGTGTTCGATTCATTACAATGTAAATCACATAGTGATGTGAACTAGATTATTGACTCTAGTGCAAGTGGGAGACTGTTGGAAATATGCCCTAGAGGCAATAATAAATTAGTTATTATTATATTTTCTTGTTCATGATAATCGTTTATTATCCATGCTATAATTGTATTGATTGGAAACTCAAATACATGTGTGGGTACATAGACAACACTGTGTCCCTAGTAAGCCTCTAGTTGACTAGCTCGTTGATCAAAAGATGGTTAAGGTTTCCTAGCCATTGACATGAGATGTCATTTGATAACAGGATCGCATCATTAGGAGAATGATGTGATGGACAAGACCCAAACTATAAACGTAGCATGTGATCGTGTCAGTTTATTGCTATTGTTTTTCTGCATGTCAAGTATCTGTTCCTATGACCATGAGATCATGCAACTCCCTGACATCGGAGGAGTACCTTGTGTGTATCAAACGTCGCAACGTAACTGGGTGACTATAAAGGTGCTCTACAGGTATCTCCGAGGATGTCTGTTGGGTTGGCATGGATCAAGACTGGGATTTGTTACTCCGTGTGACGGAGAGGTATCTCAGGGCCCACTCGGTAATACAACATCACAATGAGCCTTGCAAGCAATGTGACTAAAGTGTTAGCCACGAGATCTTGTATTACGGAACGAGTAAAGAGACTTGCCAGTAACGAGATTGAACTAGGTATAGAGATGCCGACGATCGAATCTCGGGCAAGTAACATACTGAAGAACAAAGGGAACAACATATGGGATTAACTGAATCCTTGACATAGAGGTTCGACCGATAAAGATCTTCGTAGAATATGTAGGAGCCAATATGGGCATCCAGGTCCCGCTATTGGTTATTGATCGTAGAGGTGTCTCGGTCATGTCTGCATAGTTCTCGAACCCGCAGGGTCTACACACTTAACGTTTGGTGACGCTTAGTATAGTTGAGTTATTTTGTTGGTGACCGAAGGTTGTTCGGAGTCCCGGATAAGATCCCGGACATGACGAGGATCTCCGGAAGAGTCCGGAGGTAAAGATTGATATATGTGATAATAGTGTTTTGATCTCCGGAAGGGTTCCGGAATTCACCGGAAGGGGTTCCGGATGTTTACCGAAGTATTCGGGTGCAGCAACACTTTATATGGGCCAAAGGGATAAAACCCACGAGGTATTGGAAAGTGCAAAAGGAAGTGTTGCTGCTGCCTTAAGCGGTACTACCGTTGTAAGGCAATACTACCGCGTAAGCGGTACTACCGCTTGTATGAAGCGGTACTACCGGTTGTGCGCGGTACTGCCAGGATCCGAGTTGGACTCTATCCCTGCGGGCCAAACCGACCTTGTGCGGGCAAAACCGACCTGGAGGAGGCTTTTACTCCAAGTTTAGACCCCAAGGCTCAACATATAAATAGAGGGGCAGGGCTAGCACACGGGACACATCAAGATTTCCCAAGCCGTGTGTCGGCAACCCTAACCCTCTAGTTCTCCCGTCATAATCTCTGTAGTGCTTGGCGAAGCCCTGCAGAGATTGTTCCTCACCACCATCACCACGCTGTCGTGCTGCCGGAACTCATCTACTACTTCACCATCGCTCGCTGGATCGAGGAGGTGAAGGCGTCATCAAGCCGTACGTGTGTTGAACGCGGAGGTGCCGTCCGTTCGGCACTAGTTCGTGATCGGATCGAGGGACGACTTGCGATTTGGATCGCGGAGACGTTCGACTACATCAACCGCGTTTCTTAAACGCTTCCGCTTAGCAATCTACAAGGGTATGTAGAGTCACTCTCCCTCTCGTAGATGTTCATCACCATGGATAGATCTTGCGTGTGCGTAGGAAATTTTTTGTTTCCCATGCAACGTTCCCCACAGGGACAACTGACCCAACCGTATGGATCAAGGATTTCCTCCTCCACATCCACATGGCGCGAGGAGATGACCTCCACGCCATCAAGTACTTACCCCTGAAGCTCATGGGGCCAGCTCGGCACTGGTTAAATAGCCTCCCTGAAAACTCCATTGGGTGTTGTGAGGACCTAGAAGAGGCATTCCGATCTAACTTCCAGGGCACTTATGTTCGGCCGCCGGACTCCTCCGACCTAAGCAACGTCGTTCAGAAGCCAGGAGAGTCTGCGCGGCTATTCTGGAATCGGTTCTTGACCAAGAAAAACCAGATCGTGGACTGCCCGGACGCCGAAGCAATAGCCTCTTTTAGGCATAATATTCGGGATGAATGGCTGGCTCGTCAGCTCGGCCAGGACAAACCGAGGACAATGTCCGCCCTCACATCACTCATGACCCGCTTTTGCGCGGGCGAGGGTAACTGGCTAGCAAGACGTAGCCACAACCCCGAAGACCCCGGAACCTTCGTAGTTCAGGATGGAAACGGGAAACCGAAGCGCAACAAGAACAAGCGCCGGCACAATAATAGTGATGCCGGTGACACGACTGTTAATGCCGGCTTCCGCAACTCCCGGCCTGGGCAGCGGAAGAAGCCTCCTAAAGGCAAACACGACGAACCCACCCTGCTGGACAAAATCCTGGAGAGGCCTTGCCAGATCCACGGCACTCAAGAGAAGCCCGCCAACCACACCAATCATAACTGTTGGGTCTTCAAACAGGCCGGCAAGCTCGCATCCGAGGACCAAGGCAAGAGCCCACGCAGCGAGGACGAGGATGAACCCCGCGGTCCGATCGGTGGCGGACAAAAGAAATTCCCTCCAGAGGTGAAAACAGTAAACATGATATACGCCACCCATATACCCAAAAAGGAGAGGAAGCGCGCCCTTCGAGATGTCTACGCCATAGAGCCTGTAGCCCCGAAGTATAACCCATGGTCGGCGTACCCGATCACCTTCGATCGACGTGACCACCCGACCAGTATCCGTCATGGGGGTTCGGCCGCCCTAGTCCTAGACCCGATCATAGACGTGTATCACCTCACTAAAGTCCTAATGGACGGAGGAAGTAGCCTAAATCTGATTTACTCAGACACGGTGAAAAAGATGGGCATAGATCCGTCAAGGATCAAGCCCAGCAACACTACCTTTAAAGGAGTGATCCTAGGCGTCGAAGCCCGGTGCACGGGCTCTGTAAGCCTGGAAGTAGTGTTCGGCTCGCCCGATAACTTCCAAAGCGAGGACTTGATCTTCGACATCGTACCTTTCCGCAGCGGCTATCACGCCCTGCTCGGCCGTACAACGTTCGCTTGCTTTAACGCCGTCCTACACTACGCATACCTCAAGCTCAAGATGCCCGGCCCCAAGGGGGTCATTACAGTCAATGGCAACACAGAGCGCTCCCTCCGAACTGAGGAACATGCGTTGGCCCTGGCGGCCGAATTCCATTACACTGATGATCGGCAAGCGCCGACATCTGCCGTAAAGGCACCCAAGGCTGGGAAGCGAGCTCGGTCTCAACCCGAAGTACCAGAACCTTCTTCTCCCCATAAATAGGGACTCGCCCCCCATCGCACGGCCCTAGAACCGGCAAAGTATGTGCCGAGGAGGCACAACTTCACGCTCAAAATTCCATGGGCAGCGGTGGGGAAAAATTATTAAAGGGTAAGTGTTCGGCTGGATCGAACTATCGCCATCAACATGTCTTCGGACACACTACAGGTACCATAAAGTACCTGCTATGGCGTAAAGCTCAGTCACATTTCGGTGACTTCTCAAGACTTTTTCTCCAAAGTCCGCTCGCCGAACATTACACCCATCACGGTATACAACTCCTTGGGAGATGCAGGAGCAGACAAGCGACAGGGCACATCGAGGACGTCAGGTCACCTATCGAAGACCCTTGGAACAACCCCTCCTGTAAGGTTTATATTTCATTTTTAATACCTGTAAACAGTTGTATCGGCAATTCGAATAATAAGAGCGGATGAGTAAAATTCTGATGTATCTTGCATGATTGTTTCGCTGTTTTTGGCGCACTCTCTATTTTCCCTCTCTTCTTGCGAACCTGTTTGGTATACTATGCGATGCAACCGGCTAATAGACCGGGGGCTCGAACTAAAGAAAATCGCCTTAAGCACAACTGATTTTTGCGTTCGGCGTCTTGGAATTCCGCTTTATATGCATTGGTTCCGAACTATGTCTTGGGTCAATAGTTGGGTTGCCCGGCTCCTGTGCTTGCCCCTTTATGTTCTGCTTGTTCGGCTAAAAGGGCAAAGGGAGAACCGCTGCGATTGTGCTTCCGGCTAGCCTTGTCAAGCCCCTCAGCGGAGAAAGCCGAAAACTGACTGTCATGGTATGCGAGAACTGGTTTGAGAATCCGAGCTTAACTAAATCTCGTCAGAGGTTATTCCGTGTCATACAATGGGTTTGGTGTTAGTACAAACCATGTGATATAGGCTTTGGCCACGGCTCATCCGAACATCACAAACACCCGGGGGCTAGTCATCAGGCCCCCCGTTGTTGGGGATATAACCCCATGGTAAGACCCGCCCAGGAGGGGCCGGGTCATACCTGGCGGCTCATAAGCAAGACCCTTAAGGTGGGCCAGAAGACGAAGGCCAGGCCGCATGGCGGCTTACCAGGCGGGCCAAGACGAAGGCCCAGAGACAGAAGATGGTGTGAGACCCGGGCGGTTGAGCCGCCCGGAGACGGCTTGCCCAAGATGGCAAGGCGGCTTAGAGGCAGGATAAACTACGTTGTGTGAGTCGGTTTGAGACTCGTGTAACCCAGGGCCTTGACCTCCTATATAAAGGCGAGACCCTGGGCGGCTAAGACGGGAAACCAATCAATCGAGAACTAGGTCAAGCGAATCCGCTCCCTTGTAATCGATACTCCAATCAATACAGCACAAGCAGGACGTAGGCTTTTACCTCTTCTTGAGGGGCCGAACCTGGGTAAACTCGTGTCCCTCGTCTCGACCAACCCCTTTGAGTCCACCGTCTTAGCGATGGCCTCGAACCTAAGTCTTCGGACATCTGCCGTGGCAAAACCATGACAGTTGGCGCCCACCGTGGGGTTAGTGCTCGGTGGTGTTGAGTTCTCAAAGGGCTCTCTCCCAGGGATCGAGGGGTACTCTGTCGGCAGGATGACCAAGAGTCGCCGCGGCCGGCTCTACATCGACGACGCCGGCTGGGGCCCCGAGGCAGACTCAATTGAGTACGGGTTCCGGGTCCCCTTCGGCAGAATCCACGTCTTCATCGGCAAGATCGGCGGATCTGAACCCGGGCCGGACATCTGCACCGACATCGTCGAGCCGGCCCGGCGCGAGCAACCCGCCCGATGCGTCCGACCCGCCCGTGCTAACCCGGGGAGAAAGCATGTCTTCGTCGGCTTCACCCAGGGCATGGAGCTTGAAGGCTCTATGTCTCGGGAAGAAACTCTCATCTGCTCAGAGGATGGGTCTTCCAGCGGAGAGACGGAATCGATCCATCAGCTTCATAACGGCGGGCTCGGGGGCTACGCCGAGCCTTACCCCGAGTCCGAGTATCATGAGCCGGAGGATTAAGAGCCGCCGAACCGCGCTGCTGTCTTCATGGCGGGTACAGCGGCGGCTCCTAGTAGCATAGCCACCGGTGCGACCGGATCTGGGGCTGGCAGGCCACCGGCTCAGGTTCTTTTGGATCTGATGAACGAGCTTACAACCCTGATGGAAAGCGACGTCACTGCTGAAAACCAAGCGGCCCGTAACGTGGAGATCACGAGGTTGAAGAACCAGATGACCAGAGTCCAACAGGAGATCAACGCATTGAAGGCTCAGATGGATGCTGAGGCGGAGCGCCTTAGGGCGGATGCTTTCCGTTTTGAGCTAGAGCAGCAGTCTGCAGCGGCGGTTCATCGGATGAGGCATCAATCCCGCCTGCCAGATCAATATGAAGCCAGAAATCTTTTTAACACGCCAGGGACAGGACGGAATGTGCCTTTGACCGTAACCCGGATGGCGGAAGTACCTGGAAGCCGAGCGGCGGTTCAGCATCAGCAGCCAGACCCGCCCCGACGGAACCAAAACCCGCCACAGTTTTTTCCAACGCCATCGGGTCATGATTCGAACCCGGCGGAGAACATGGTGGCGGCGGCCACCAGGCTTGATACAATTCCCATCCCCGACGAGGCGCCTTTTGCAGAGGAGGTGCGGAACGCTATTGGATACCTGCGGACGGCGATGGCCTAGCAGGAGAAATACACTTATAGCCAGAGTCGCGTGCATTCAACCCCCATCCCCAGCCGCAGCTACAGCCGGCACTATGAGTCACCGGCGGTTTCTAGCAGTGAACGACATCGGAACCCGCCGCGAGTCGATCGGGCGGCTCTGGATGCTCAGGCGCTGGTGGATCGGGCAAGGGTACAGCGAGAAGCGGCGGCTCTGGCGGCGGTGGTGGCTCATCAGGAACCCACAGTTGCACCTTCCGTCTCAGTAGGGGCAGGAGTAACCTCCAGGGCTGTGGGAGTGCCGTGTTTAGCGCCGGCTCTACGGAACGAGCGTCTGCCGAAGGATTTCAAAGGTCCTCGCAAGGTGCCCAATTATACTGCTGACCTACCTCCAGAGGCTTGGATCGAAAGCTATGAGCTGGCCATGGAGATGTTAGACGTCAGTGATGCAGTATGTGCCAAATATTTCATCATGATGTTGGAAGGGCCGGCTCGCACGTGGTTGAAGGGCTTGCCGCCCAACACCATTAATTCCTAGGCCGAATTAAAGGCGAAATTCATCAAAAATTTCCAAGGAACGTGCAAGCAGCCCATGACGATTGTGGATTTGGACCATTGTGTGCAGCGTGATGACGAGTCGGCTCATCACTGGGTCCGGTGGGTCTCTACCATCATCCACTCTTCTGAACAGATTACGGCGGCTCAAGCAGTTTTGATTCTGGAGAAGAATTGCCATTTTACACCACTGAAGCAGAAGCTTGGCCGGCTCAAACGCTCATGCCAAGACATGGGAGAGCTCATGGCGGCTCTCACCAAGTATGCAGATTCTGACAACACGAAAGACCCGGGCTCTGATGATGAGAAATTAGGTCAGCGGAAGAAAGGTAACAATGGCTAGGGTCAACAGCAAAACGCGGCTGGAAACAGCAACCTGGGCAAGCGGAAGAACCCGGACGGCGGGTCAGAACTGGTGGCGAACACCAGCGCTGGGAACAATCGTGCTAAGGGCAATGGGAACTTCAGGGCACCCTTTAACAAGGACAAAGCTCCTTTCAACCTGGAAGAGATGCTCAATAAACCCTGTTGAGAGCACAGCCGGCCTGATAAGCCGGCAGGGCATACTTGGAGGGATTGCAGTATTATGCGGCAGTTTCGGGATTACAGCCTTCAACAGCATCGTAATAACGGTAATGGTCCATCAGGTGGCTCAGGGCCGGGCGGATCAGGAGCCGGCTTTGGTACTGGCGGCTCAGGATCCGATTACCAGGGTCAAGGCAATCAAGGAGGTCATCATCAACAGTCTGGCGGTGGAGGCCAGCAGCAGAATAACCAATCGGGATACCAGAGTAACCCGAAGCAGCTCGGCGGGGGACAATATCATGTTTTTACAACCTGCCTTGACAAGCGAGACCGGAAAGTGCGCAAGCAGGCGGTTAACGCAGTCATGCCGGCTCTCCCGCAGTATTTGAAGTGATCTGAGTATGACATAACTTGGAGCCGGGAGGATCACCCGCCTCGTGTTGATAACCCGGGGCAGCTGGCTTTGGTAGTTGCCCCCCAAGTGGGAGGATACGTGTTCACTAAAGTACTTATGGATGGTGGCAGCAGCATCAACATCCTGTATTATGACACTTTCCGCCGGATGGGTTTGCTTGACAAGGATCTTAAGCCCTCTTCAACAGTTTTTCACGGTGTGGTGCCCGGAAAATCAGCTTATCCAGTGGGAAAGATTTCTTTGGAGGTGGATTTTGGTGATGAATTCAACTACAGGGTTGAGTCTTTGTGGTTTGAAGTGGTCAAAATCAAGAGCCCATATCACGCTCTGTTTGGACGGCCGGCTTATGCCAAGTTCATGGCTAGGCCTTGCTATGTTTACTTACAGCTCAAGATGCCCGGGTTGAACGGGACGATTACCGTGCATGGTGATCGGAAGACGGCTCTTGAGTGTGAGGAAGGTGACGCAGCTTACGCAGAGTCAAGTTGTGCTGAGGTAGAGCTCAAGTTTTATAAGGAAAATGTTGACCCGGAAGATATGACTCCACTGAAGAAGCCTATCTGAGCCGCCACTCAAGTTTGTGGCAGAAGATACCAAGTTGGTGGACTTTACGCCGGGCGACTCATCACAGCAGTTCACTATCGGGGCTAACATGGACCCCACATTGGAAAGCGCGCTCATCGAATTCATCCGTGAGAATTGGGACATCTTTGCATGGAAGCCTTCTGACATGCTGGGTGTACCGAGAGAATTCGCTGAGCACCACCTTAATGTGGATCCTAAGTTTAAGCCGGTCAAACAGTTCCTCCGGCGATTCAATGAGGAGAGGTGTAAGGCTATTTGAGAAGAGGTGGCCTGGCTCTTGGCAGCAAGGTTCATCGTTGAAGTTTTTCACCCGGAGTGGCTTGCTAACCCGGTGTTAGTACTCAAGAAGAACGGCACATGGCGTATGTGTGTGGATTACACGGATCTTAACAAGGCCTGTCCAGTTGACCCATTTGCTCTCCCCCGTATCGACCAAATTATTGATGCAACGGCGGGTTGTGAGAGTTTATGCTTCCTGGATGCTTATTCAGGGTATCATCAGATCAAGATGGCAGTTAAAGACCAAGAGAAGACGGCTTTCATTACACCTTTTGGTGCTTTCTGCTATGTATCTATGCCTTTTGGGCTCAAGAGTGCCCAGGCGACTTACCAGCGTTGTGTGCAGAACTGTCTTCATGGTCAAATTGGACGCAATGTTCATGCTTATGTGGATGATATTGTGGTCAAGTCAAGGAAGAAGGAGACTCTACTTGACGACCTGAAGGAAACGTTCGATAATTTGTGGGTTTACAAGATGATGCTTAACCCGGCAAAGTGTGTTTTTGGTGTACCTGCAGGCAAGCTCTTGGGGTTTCTAGTCTCGGAGCGTGGTATTGAAGCTAATCCGGACAAGATAAAGGCTATTACCTCCCTGTCTGAGCCGGCGTGCATCAATGACGTTCAGCGCCTAGCGGGTCGGATCGCTGCATTAAGCCGGTTCATAAGCCGCCTAGGTGAGAAGGCTATTCCTTTGTATCAGATGATGAAGAAAACAGACAACTTTGTCTGGAGTACTGCGGCGGGTGAGGCGCTCGAGGCGCTCAAGAAGCAGCTGGCTGAGCCGCCGGTCTTGGCCACTCCGGCTGAGAAGGAACCTTTGCTCCTCTATGTGGCAGCTAACAACAGGGCAGTCAGCGCCGCGATTGTTATGGAACGTAAGGAGGCAGGGAAGGAATACCCGGTTCAGAGGCCGGTTTACTACGTCAGTGAAGTCCTGATAGAATCCAAGAAAAGGTACCCACATTGGCAAAAACTAATATATGGGGTGTTCATGGCGAATCGCAAGTTGAAGCATTATTTCTTGGGACACCAGATCACCGTGGTTAGCTCTGCCCCGTTGGGTGACATAATTCAAAATAGAGAAGCCACTGGCAGGATTGCTAAGTGGGCATTGGAGCTTGGGCCTCTTAATCTGAAATATGTGCCTCGCACGGCTGTCAAGTCTCAAGCCTTGGTGGACTTTATAAATGACTGGACAGAGTGTCAGTCGCCCGAGGAGAAGCCGGATAACACATACTGGACAATTCACTTTGATGGATCCAGACAATTGGAAGGGTCAGGGGCTGGAGTTGTCTTAACTTCCCCTAGAGGTGACAAGTTTTGTTATGTGATAAGGTTGATGTTTCCCTGTACTAACAATGCAGCTGAGTATGAGGCTTTACTTCACGGCCTCCGTGTGGCTAAGGAGATGAACCTGAGCCGGGTTAGATGCCTCGGCGACTCAGACCTCGTGGCTCAGCAAGTTTCAGGCACATGGGATTCCAAAGACCCACGGATGGCGGCTTATCGTCAGGCGGTGGACATCATTGCTGGGCACTTCAAGGGTTATCAGGTGGATCATATTGACCGTCGCAAGAACGAGGCGGCTGATGCATTGTCAAGGCTGGGCTCTCAGCGTAAGCCGGTGCCGCCTAACGTTTTCTTGGATGTGTTATATCATCCGTCTGTTAAGCTACCTTCAGAGGAGGATTTGGCCGTACCTGACCCGGAGGGGCAGCTGGTGGCGGCTCTGCATGCTATCCCTGACTGGACGCTGGCTTACTTAGCGTACTTGACTCGCGGCGAGTTACCCGAGGACGAGACCTTGGCAAGATAAATCATCAGGCGATCTAAATCCATGACTATCATCAATGGCGAGTTGCACAAGCGCAGTGTCACTGGTGTTTTCCAGCGTTGCGTTTCTCCTGAAGAGGGTAAGGAGATTTTAAATGAAATTCACGCCGGCGATTGTGGTCATCACGCCGGCTCAAAATCTTTGGTGGCCAAGGCTTTCCGGCATGGTTTTTTCTGGCTGATGGCTCATAAGGATGCGGAAGACTTGGTCATCAAGTGTGATGGATGTCAGAAGTTCGGGCGACGTGCTCACGTACCGGCTCAGGAACTGCGGATGATTCCAATCACCTGGCCGTTTGCGGTCTGGGGGCTTGATATGGTCGGGCCCTTCAAGAGATCTAAAGACAAGAAGACCCACCTTTTGGTGGCGGTGGATAAGTTTACCAAGTGGGTTGAGGCTGAGCCGGTCAGCAAGTGTGACGCGGCTACGGCGGTTCAGTTTGTCAAAAAATTGATCTACCATTTTGGTTACCCTCACAGTATCATCACGGACAATGGTACAAACCTATCCAAGGGGGCTATGCAGGCGTTCTGTGAAAGTGAGCACATCCGGCTGGATGTTTCTGCTGTTGCTCATCCACAATCCAATGGTCAGGCGGAGCGTGCTAACCAGGAGATCTTGAGAGGCATCAAGCCCCGGCTTATGGTTCCTCTACAGCGAACGCCGTGTTGTTGGGTAGAAGAGTTACCATCAGTTCTATGGAGCATCAGAACAACTCCCAACAGATCAATAGGCTATACGCCTTTCTTCATGGTTTATGGCGCAGAAGCCGTGTTGCCAAGTGATATACGTCATGACTCGCCGAGGGTGGCGGCTTACGTTGAGACAGATAATGAGACAGCGTGTCAGGACGCGTTAGATGCTTTGGATGAAGAGCGTGATCTGGCGGCGGCTCGATCGGCGATTTATCAACAAGACCTGCGTCGATATCATAGCCGCAGAGTTAAGACCCGGACGTTTCAGGAAGGCGACTTGGTGTTGCGTCTGATTGAAGATCAGACGGATGCGCACAAGCTATCTCCTCCATGGGAAGGACCCTTTGTGGTCAGTAGAAATCTCAACAATGGATCATACAATCTCATTGACGTACGAGACGAGTCACGCACTTCTGGACAGGAGACCCACCGGCCATGGAATATCGCTCATTTGCGGCCTTACTATACTTGAGTCATCGACTCCCACCATTGTACATCATCATTGTATATATCACTTATATATATATATAATAAAGTTGGCATCCCTGAAAGCCGGGGCCTCTGCCTGTTATATACTTCAGATTGTGCAAAAGTGGACTCAACCACAAGGTCATTTGGGGGCTTCCAACCCGCCAGGGTTTAGCTTACACACCCTCTTGATCGGCTCTTCAGCCACCGTAAGGCCGGGTTATATACCCAACAAGTTGACTCCGTCAACAAAGGTCATTTGGGGGCTTCCAACCCGCCGGGTTTAGCTTACACACCCTCTTGATCGGCTCTTCAGCCACCGCAAGTTCGAGTTAAACCTGCCTGTATGCTGCTGCTACTCTGCCAGGTGACCCGCCGAACTCTTACCAGTTAATCTCGATTAGAGACCCTGAGCTGCTCAAAGTATTTGACAGTCACTCTCACTAGAGACCCTGTACTGGTCAAGGTTCAACCGGCGGCTCTTGTCACGTGAGGGCCGGCTTACGAAAAGCGAGGATAAACTCACCCATCTGCTGCATACTCTCCGCTATGTGGCCCGTTCGTACTCTTAAACAGTTACTCTTTTAAAGACCCTACACTGTTTAAGGTTCAAACGACGGATTTATGTCACGTGAAAAGTAGCTTATGGGCCCCGGGGTACTCATGCCCTGCTGCGCCTCTTTATGGTTTGTTGTTGCTCTTACCAGTTAATCTCGCCTAGAGACCCTGAGCCGTTCAAAAGAGTTGACGGTCACTCTCACTAGAGACCCTGTACTGCTAAGAGTTCAAACAACAAGTTCATGCCATAAGAGCCAACAGATGAGTTTTCGAAAAAGCAAGGTCGTGAAAGATTTAACATCTCTGGGTTGTGCTTTGTCAATCCGCCCTCACAGCAATACAGAGCATACTCTGTCTTGTTTGTTTTTGCAGGGTTTATCTCCTAAGATGAGCCGCCGTGAAATATGATGACAAGATGTTGTGAGCAGAACACAAGACAGATAAACGTGCATCAAATTGTGCAAAGATTCATACGTGCGCGATGGCACGACTCAGGCAATCAAGTTTTTCTATGCCTATTACAAAGCTCTCCAGGGAGCCCAAAATGCAACAGACTTAAAGTTTTTTATACACTTCCAGTCTCGGCGGCTCAGAAAGCCGGGTTATCAACTTAAGAAGCAAGTGTTCAGCTCGATGGCGGGTCATCCTGCGGCGGGTCTTCGACCTCTTTGATCTGAAGATTGTCCACATCCCAGTTGCAGCTTGTTAAAGCTTCAAACTGGGCCTCGTCAAAGAGAGGAGATGGGTCAATTTCAGGAGCAAAGAGTGTCTTACGGCGTGCAGGAGTCAAGTCTCTAGCTTCAAACGTTGGGCAGCGCACTCATTTGTTATCCTCGCCATAAGCCGCCTGGTAGGAGGTCAGATCAATTTCATCGGCGAGTGTTGATGCGAGTACTCGAGAAGCCTTCATATACTTGGCATAGTCAGCTTCCGTAAATTCTGAGCCGTCATCTTTTTTGATGGAAAGCCATCCATCATCTCTTCTGCAGTCAGTTCAGGGGCAAAGGCCAGAGACCGGCTTAGTGCGGCCATTGCTCCCTTTCTGGCGGCTGATCGTTTGATCTCCTCAACTTGCTTGGGCAGAGTTGACAAGAGCTCTATCACTCCCTTCATGAATTTGGGGATGCTTTTTTCATTCATCATTGCTTTGATGGTGCAAAGGGTCCCGCAGTATAGCTGTTCTGTCAAGGTGTATACTGCTTTAAGCTTCAACAAGCTGTCAGAAGATAGCTGGCGGCTTCTTTGACCTGCAAGGAAAGATTAGGTGTTATAAGCCGCCCGCACAGTTTTTAAACAAGGCAAGGAAATTTGCTAAGTGTTCAGTGCTTACCAAAGATAGCACAAGTCATCCGGGATATATGACGCTTGAGGGTCTGTAGCTCTTCTGACACAAGCTTGAGCCGCTGGTCGGCATCATCTGCGCGTTTGGTCAGGGCGGTTTGTGTAGACTCAGCAGTCTTTTTGAAGGCAGCAAAGTCAGTTTCAACCTTCTTAAGCTCTTCAACGGCAACCCGCCATTTTTCTTCCGCCTCAGACCGGGTGTTCTGTTGTGAAGCAAGGTTTTCCTTTAAGCCGGTTAGATCAGATTCGGCCGTATCCAAAGCTTCCTGCATCGTACAAAAACAAAAAAGTTCAGGAGGTCTAAGTCGCCCAGATGAGATATTAAGTGCTCGATTGATGAAGCTATTACGATACAAGTCTCAAGCAGATTGCAAGCAATATACTTGTCACTTGGGGGCTAATGTCTGTGTTTTCTCTCAAAGTCTACACTGAAGTTCCGGCTCATCTTCGTAAAGATAAGCCGACAGTTGGGGGCTACACACGGCGCTTTCCAAGTTTACAATGAAGTTCCGGCTCATCTTCTCAAAGATAAGCCGGCACTTGGGGGCTTCATACGGCGCTTTCCAAGTTTACAATCAAGTTCCGGTTCATCATTTTTATAATAACCCGGACTTGGGGGCTACCCTTGGATCAACTCTTCAACTAAGTATCGGCTTAATATCTCTATTAACCCGATACTTGGGGGCTACAAGCTAAGCAATTTGAATTATGACAAGGATTGGAAGACCCGGTCTACTATTTGCAATACTAAACCAGCTCTTGGGGGCTACATAAGGGTATAAGGAAAAAGTAAGAGAAGAGGAGTACCTCATATTTCTTCTTCATCAGTCCAACAAGTTTTAATTCCATATTACGGCTTGTGGAGAGGCGATTCAAATAACCAGCATGAAGTTCATCTGCAGTCATTTTTTCTAACACGGGGAATTCAAACTCGAGCTTTTCTGGTGAGCCTGTCTCAGCCTGGCAGGTATGCTTCGTTAACACATGGGGATGAGGGAATTGATAACCCGTCCCAGTGACAACAACTTCTGGGTGAGCTGTGTCTTTGGCGGCTGTTGAAGGGTTCGGCGGCTTAGGATCAGCCTTTGGTGGACTCTCAGGAGTGGCCATGTCATCATCAGCCAGCTCAGAGGGCTGAGGAATGTCGGCAGATGCATCTTTTCTAGCCTCAGTTGGCTCAACGTGAGGTGCAGGGGAATCCGGTTTAGCAGTTTCCGGCTCTTGGGCAGTAGGGGCAGCGGTAGACCCGCCGGTCTTCCTTCATTTTGCTTGAGCCCTGGAAAACAAAAAGAGTGTCACATAAAGGACAAGGATGGTAAAAAGGTATGATGCAAATACAAAGGTACGCACTCCGGGTTGATCTTCAGAGGAGGCAGCTTGGATGTAGTAGAGTCGCCAGATGAAGGAGGTGACTGCTAAAAAAGTTAAGACGATAAACAAAAGAAAGTAAGGTTACAATGCAAGACTATTAAAAATCGGACTTGGTTAAAAGAGTACCTCAGCAGGCCGTTTCCGAGGAGCCGGGGAGTTTGGTAAACCGCTCAAGAGCTCTGCAGAGCCGGTGCTCCGGGTCTGACGTCTGGAAGTGTGTTGTTGCTTTTTCAAAAGAAAATCGGGGTCTAAATAAGCAAGAGGATGAGAAAATGGAACTTTCCGGATGACCCACCGTATTTTCTCTGGTGGAAAGTTTTCTGAGTCAGAGGAAATATAAGTTACCTCAGGGGCGTCTGCATGACTTGTCTCCGTTTCCTCCTGTGAATAATTATCGTCAATAAGTTGTATAAATAGACGGCCAAGAGAGTCAAGCTCTACCTCCGAGTCGTCAAGCTCAGGTGGTTCTTGAGCAGAAGTTTTCTTCTTCTTATGGGCACGGGTTTTACCCGCCTTAGGCTTCCTCACAGGAGGGTTATATTTCTTCTTCCAGAAAGAAGAGCCGGCCTGTGCATAAGCCGCCAAAAAGGTTAAAGGGAGCAAGGCAAAAGATCAAGACATGAATGATCAGTTTTGTGAAAAAGGATTTCTTACAGCTGGAGCTGGGTTCTTGACGCAAAAAGGCTTCAGACCAATCTTGTTGCAAATCTCTTGTTTTTCGCCGAGAAGTGTCTTGACGGAAGAATTGATATCTTGCTCTGTCAGGGGGGTGGCGTTGAAATAGAGGGAGTCATTTGGTTCACCCGTAAATTCATACATGAGTCGGTCACGCCGGCTCAGTGGCAAGATTTTCCAGGAAACCCAGCAACGGCTTAAATCAACGCCGGTTAAGCCGTTCGCCATTAAGGCCCTGATCTTCGCGAAGGCCGGAGCATATTTTGCTCGCTCTGCGGCGGACATCCGGTCTGGGAGCTCTCCGGTGTTGCAAAGCCGGGTAGGACGGTAACCCGGCAGCGGATTCTCTTCTTTGGGAGAAGTGTCCTTGCAGTAAAACCAGTTCTTGTTCCAATCCTTGGGGTGACTTGGTAAGATAGCTGCTGGGTAGGGCAAATTTCTTCGTCTCTGGATGAAACGCCGCCATGCTCCAAGCTTGGTCCAGCCGCCACTTCAGTTTGGCGGTTGACGTAAAAGTAGTCACGGAAGAGGTCAACAGACGGCTCTTCTTGCAGGTAAACTTCACATAAGACCTGGAACTGACACATGTTGGTGACAGAGTTTGGACCTATGTCTTGAGGGTGAAGCTTGTAGAAATGAAGAACGTCCCGGATTTTTTTTGACCCGGGCGAGCTAAATCCACGAAGGAGGTGATCAGTGAACACGACAACGTCTCCTTCCTGAGGAGTTGGTCTTATTTCTGGCCCTGGAACCCGCCAATGTATAACGTCCTGAGCCGGCAAGATATATGATTCTACGAAGTCAAGCAAAAGCTGCTCGGTGACTCCGGAGCCAACCCAATCACAAGATGTAGGTTCTCTCGACATGGTGGCGGGTCAAGCTGTTAGAAGGCGTAGAATATGGCGGTTTAGAAAAACGTCAAATAAATAAGGCAGCTATGGACGGGATGATGATGAGGTGTTAAGCCGCCGACATGTTTTATCAGAGAGCCGGCAATGTAACGGCGGGTTCAGTAAGGACAAACAAGTTTCATATATTACAACCGTGGCTGCAGGATCTACGGGCGAGGATAGAGGAAATATGTTCAAAACCTAAAAAGGGGGAGTGGAAGAACAGGCGAACAACATGTGGAGAAGACTGCTACGCAGATCTATAACAAGCGGGCATTGGCAGTAACAGGATAACCGCAACAGATATACCGTGACATAAGATTCGAGGGGACACTTGCAATCTACATTACGAAGAACAGCGAAGAACACTAAAGAACTCCGATGAACTTGAGGAACATCCTAATGGAGATAACTACAGATTAGGCAAGGGCCGAGAATGGTACCTTGCGGATGCGGACGGGCCGGCGAAGCTCTGGACCAACTCAGGTTGATGCAGCGGCCGGCGTTGGGGATGACGGCGAGGACCGGTCGGTGCAGCGGAGTGCTAGAGGTGCGGGCGTCTGAAGGAGGAAGAAGGCAGCGGCGGCGGAGAAAAGGAATGGGGCCCCTCGTATCCCAATTTATGAGGTGGGTTGGCAACAGTGCGCGTGAAAGTCGAGGAGGTGCAGTGATGATTGACCGGAAGGGGCGCCTCGATTTTCAGGCCGACCGTTTAATGAGAGGATCCGTTGCGGATGTCACAGAATCTTTTTAATATATTCGGCATGACGTCACGGCGGGTTATAAGTTTTCTTTCTCAGGTGACAGAAATGTGAGACTCGCCGCCAAGTGAGTTTGAAGATTGACATGAACGGGCTCAAATCAATCTGGAGCCTAATGTTGAGGATATAACCCCATGGTAAGACCTGCCCAGGAGGGGCCGGGTCATACCTGGCGGCTCATAAGAAAGACCCTTAAGGTGGGCCGGAAGACGAAGGCCAGGCCGCATGGTGGCTTACCAGGCGGGCCAAGACGAAGGCCCAGAGACAGAAGATGGTGTGAGACCCGGGCGGTTGAGCCGCCCGGAGACGGCTTGCCCAAGATGGCAAGGCGGCTTAGAGGCAGGATAAACTACGTTGTGTGAGTCGGTTTGAGACTCGTGTAACCCAGGGCCTTGACCTCCTATATAAAGGCGAGACCCTGGGGCGGCTAAGACGGGAAACCAATCAATCGAGAACTAGGTCAAGCGAATCCGCTCCCTTGTAATCGATACTCCAATCAATACAGCACAAGCAGGACGTAGGCTTTTACCTCTTCTTGAGGGGCCGAACCTGGGTAAACTCGTGTCCCTCGTCTCGACCAACCCCTTTGAGTCCACCGTCTTAGCGATGGCCTCGAACCTAAGTCTTCGGACATCTGTCGTGACAAAACCACGACACCCGTACTCCTTTCTCGCGCCCCTATGGCTAAGTGAAAGCAATAAAGCATTATGGTCCGATTGCCTTGTCCGCCCCACACTACCGCCTTCGGGTACCGATAGCTCGGCTAAGGGTCACAGTGCGTTAGCAGGGACACCCCGCATAGTATCTACATGGGGGCTGAAGCCGACGACTCGCAGCTTTCAGTTTTAATGGCCACACAGGAGTTATAAAGGATGCAAAACGCGAAAGACATGATAAACCATGCATCTTAAATATAAACGCGTTACAAAGTCTTCGGACATATTACAACGCCTTTACTCATACACGTTTTCTCTCGAACATTGCGCCTCTATTGCCCGAGCACCCTCCATTATGCCGGAGAAGTACAACTCGGGGCGCCTATGCTCTTTTCCAGGAGGCGGAGGGGCGGTTGCTATCTTCATCGGATCCAGCCCCGGCCAGTGCACCTTGGCCTTCGCAAAGGTCATCCGAGCTCCCTCGATACAGGAAGATCACCTTAGCGCGTCGATCCGGGGCGAAGTGTCGCTCAGCATCTACACCAGGCCGAAGTAGCTATCTGGCAACGGCTCGTTGGGCCATAGCCGGATGCAGAGATCCTTCATGGCCAGCTCCGCCATCTGGTGCAGCTCCATCAGCTGCTTCAGCTGCTCAACGAGGAGAGGGGAGCGCTCAGGGGCTTCAAACTGTGCCCAGAACAGCCGAGCTTCATCTCCTTCCCCCACGAAGCATAGAACTGGTTCGCATCCGCTGTGCTCTTCTGGAGGCCCGAGCAGGCGCCTGAGGAACGCCATACTTGGGTAAGCAACCCGAACTTGCTATCCCCAAAGACACACTGCAATAAATACGGCTTACCATCCATGATAGCCTTGGCCTGGCTGACTTGCTCTTCAAAAGACCGCCTATCCACCCACTCCTTTTGGACATTGGTTTTCGGGGTGGATAGTTCGGCGGCCTGCTCCTTGCCCTTCCGCTCAAGGTCCTCGCACTTTTGGCCGGCATCCTTGAGCTCCTGTTGGATTTCCTCCACCCGAGCTTCATGCTTGTCGCTGGTGGCTCTCAGGGCGGATAGCGGTAGCCGCTTCTTTGGCCGCCGCCTTCTCCACCGCAGCCTCCTGCTTCGCCTTCTCAAGCTCGGCCTTGAGCTTCTCAATCTCCTTCGCCGAGGCTGCGTAAGCATTAAAATATATCAAAAAATACTGCGTTGACAGTATGGTAATGAAGAATTTGGATATTCTAATCCGGCTTACCTTGCGCCTCCTCGAATCTCTTGTTCAGAGCGTCAAGCTTGTCTTCGGAGCTCTTGAGCTTCCTATTTAGCTCTTCCAGCTCGGCAGCATTAGCAGCCGCCGCCGTCAACGAAGCCTGTAAAAAACAAAACCATATCAAGTTACATGGGTTCAAAACTTCCGAACTGTCATAAACGCGATCCTGTGTCCGGTCCTCTTGAGGGCTGTTAGAATGTTCCGAACTAATTTTGTCCTGCACATAGTTTGGATAATGATCCATGATTGACCCCCAGGTAAGTTTTTCCAAACTCACCTAGGGCTCGGGGGCTGCCATGTATATAATAATAACTTAGAGAAATTAACATTTCACAAACAAAGCATTACGTGGCTCACCTGAAAGCCCGTCAGGAGCCCGTTGAAGGCCTCCTTCAGTCCGTTGTCTACGGACTGAATGCTCTGCAATACCGCACCCATAAGGGTGCGGTGCTCCCCGGAGATGGAGGTGCTTGACAGAGCCTCCCCCATAGCCGGCCACCCATTGGTCGGTGGCGCTGGTGGGGATCGGTTGACCCGATCTCCAACCGGGGATTGAACCAATGCCTCCGGAGGCATGGTGCGCCCCGGAGACAACCTTGGAAGTCACTGGACATCTCCTCGTCCGGTCTCCTCAGTGTCCGGGAAGGGCTCGTCCCCCCCGGTCTTCGGCGGCCGAAGCATTAGCCTCGACCATGACGTCGTCGCCTCCGCCCCTGGTGTCCGGCTCCAAAGGAGCCTGTTGGGATGACACCTCCGCGGTATCCTTCGTGGCGCCCGAAGGAGAGGGGCGCGACGCGGTCCCGCTCTCCGCTAGCTCGGCGGGAGGGGTCTCCCCGTCCGAAACCTGATCGGTGGGGAGAACACGCGGTGGGCTACAAGTCAATAGGCGCTCACATGTTAATAACACTCAAAACTTAGCACTAATAGCTCGGGAGGTCTTCGGATCTTTACCTTCGAGCTGGGGGCTTGACCCTGAGGTACCTTCGCGGAACCCTCTCGAAGTCCTCGGACTCGGTATCCGAGTCCGAACTGTCGTCAGACAGAACTACCTGTGTCCGACGCGCTTTCTTCTGGGCGGGAGGAGGTACATCCTCCGAGGCGTCCGATGACGCCGCCCTCTTTTCTGTGAGGGGGGGAATCACCTCCCCCCTCACCCTCGTGCTCCTCCTCTTGATTCGAGGAGGCGTGGGTTTCCTCGGACACAGCCTCTGGCTGGTCCCAGATGCGCAGGCCTGTTCGGCCTGGTTTCTTCTTCTCCTTCTTCTCCAGTGCCTTGTAAGGCGCCACGACGAGCATCTCCGACAGCAGCTGGGACCTAGGGTCTTCGGGCTGTGGAGCCGGGCATTTGATGCCCGTGGCCTTGCTCAACCATTCCTGCGGAAGTAATCGGAAAGCACTTAGATTTTCTTCCGAAAGATAGAACCGATCTAATGAAACTATGTTATACCTCGGAAGGGGGTTTATTGGCGCGCAGACCCCGGTCTTCCTTCTTGGCCGGCCAGTTCTCCTGCGCCTTGAACATCGCCTTCCACAGCTTCTCCCGAGTGGTGCGGAAGAGCTGGCGGATCGTAGGCTCATCGTCAGTCCGATAAGTCCACATAGGAGAGCCCCGGCGCTGGCAGGGGAGGATGCGCCGCCGCAGCATAATTTGGACCACGTTGGTCAACTCGATTCCGTCCTTGATCAAGGAGGTGATGCCCCTCTGCAGGTCCTCCACCTCCGTATCCGACCCCTAGTCAAGGCCCTTTCGGACCCATGAGGTCAATCTGGTCGGGGGGCCGGATCTGAATTCGGCAGGAACAGTTCCGCCCTCCTCCCTTGGCTCGGTGATGTAAAACCTCTCTTTTTGCCAAGTCTTGATGGTGTTGATGAAGGTGCCGGATGGCCATACTGCGCGTGGAAGCTTGCCGATGACCGCCCCGCCGCAGTCTGCGTGTGCGCCATTGGGAAAATTGGGAAAAAGTAGAAATTTTATTTGGTCAAGTAGTCTAATCACCCCCCTCTAGACATACTTTCGGTCCTACAAGTGGTATCAGAGCTTTGGTCTCCATTGCATTGGTCTCACAACCTAGGAGAGTATGGCGTCTAGTGAGGGAAATTATCACCGTAGAGGTCCGTACTTTGATGGCACAAATTTTGCTAGTTGGAAGCACAAAATGAAAATGCATATTCTTGGTCATAACCCCGCCGTTTGGGCCGTTGTTCGTGTTGGCTTGCAACGTGAATTCTTTGGTGATGGAAAGGAACTGGACCGTGAAGCAACCGCGGATGAATTGAAAATGTTGCAATACAACGCTCAAGCATGCACTACTAGAAAAATGGCTATAGCCAATATCCCTATTAGTGGCGCATCATGGTGGTGGTGCGCCACTGCTATATAGCAATGGCGCACCAAAAACAGGTGCGCCATTGTTATTTTTTTAGTAGTGGCGCACCACCTGAGCAGTGCGCCATTGCTATTTTTTTTGTCCATCCCCCACCCCCACCAGACATAGCAATGGCGCACCACACCTAGGTGCGCCATTACTATGTAGCATAGTAATGGCGCACTTAGGTGTGGTGCGCCATTGCTATGTCTGGTGGGGGTGGGGCCTGCGTGTGTGTGAGCAATAGTAATGGCGCACCCTCCCTGGTGCGCCATTGCTAACCTTAGCAATGGCGCACCAGGGAGGGTGCGCCATTACTATTGCTCACACACACGCAGGCCCCTACCCCACCAGACATAGTGTGAGCAATAGTAATGGCGCACCCTCCCTGGTGCGCCATTGCTAAGGTTAGCAATGGCGCACCAGGGAGGGTGCGCCATTACTATTGCTCACACACACAGACACACCCCACCCCACCACACACACACAAAAACACAGCCCCCCCCCCCCCCTGTGGATCGCCTTTTCGGTTTAAAAAAAAATAAAAGAAAATGATAAAAGATTCAAAAAAATTCAAAAAAATAGATGCCCATGTGTTCTGTGTTCTAGTTGTTACGAAAATTAACAAACATGAATTTTGAATTTTTTTGCAAAAAAAAAACCGTCGTGTTTCGGTAAAATGGCCGTAACTTTTGCATACGACCTCCGATGAAAAAGTTTTTTATATGAAAAAGATACTACTCGAAAAGTTACATCCAAATTAGACTGGCTATGCCCGTTATCGATTTTTTAGAATCCTCAAAAACCTAACAGAAAAAAAGTTACGATGCTTTTAAGATCTGGAGGCAAAAAAATAAAAAAAATAAAAAAAGTTAGCAATGGCGCACCAGTGCATAGTGCGCCACTACTATTTTCCCGCCTTCAAAATTCAAAAAAATTTAAAAATAGTAATGGCGCACCACACCAAGGTGCGCCATTACTATGCTACATAGTAATGGCGCACCACACCTAGGTGCGCCATTACTATCTTCCCGCCTTCAAAATTCAAAATAAATCAAAAAAATAAAAAAAAAAGTTAGTAATGGCGCACCTGCCCACGGTGCGCCATTACTATGCCGTATATATGGCTGGGCGGGGTCCTCTCCTCCTTACCTCTTCATTTCTCTCCTCCACTCCACCTCTCCTCCACTCCATCTCCTCCACTCCCTCTCCGGCGACCTCCTCCTCCTCCTCTTCGGTGACCTCCTCCCACTCCTCTCCAGCGACCTCCTCCTCCCTCCTCTCCTCCCCTCCCCTCACGGTTTGTCCTCCCTCCTCTCCGGTGAGCTCCTCCTCCCTCCTCTCCGGTGATCTCCTCCTCCCTCCTCTCCGGTGAGCTCCTCCTCCCTCCTCTCCTCCCCTCCCCTCACGGTTTCTCCTCCCTCCTCTCCGGTGAACTCCTCTCCGGCGACCTCCTCCTCCTCTCCGGCGATGTAGGCGAGCTCCTCTCCGGTGACCTCCTCCTCTCCGGTGAACTCCTCCTCCCTCCTCTCCTCCTCATGGTCTCTCCTCCCTCCTCTCCGGCGACCTCCTCTCCGGCCACATGTGGAGCTCCCCGGCACAAAGAACGTAGCAGAACGAAATTTGAAAAAATATCACAAAAAAAATCGCAAAAAAAATCGTGCCAGATCCGGATCTAGAATTCAAAAAAAAGTTAGCAATGGCGCACCAGTGCATGGTGCGCCACTACTATTTTCCCGCCTTCAAATTTCAAAAAAAAAATTCAATAAAAAAAAAAGTTACCAGTGGCGCACCTGTAGCAATAGTAATGGCGCACCACATGGTGCGCCACTAGTATTTGGATTACTAATGGCGCACCAGAGGTGCGCCATTACTATTTGTTACTAATGGCGTGATAATAGTGGCGCACCTATAGTGCACCATTATTAGCCAAAATAGGTGCGCCACTAACAGCCTTTTTTCTAGTAGTGATGTGACATTCTCTTCAACTGCCCATGCCCCGAAGAATTCAACAAAATCAGCCGTTTTGAGAATGCAAAAGAGATTTGGGATACTTTGGTTGATATGCACGAAGGTACCGAATCCATGAGAGAATCCAAGTTGGATGTTCTTCAAAGTCAACTTGACAAGTTCAAGATGAAGGATGGTGAAGGAGTCGCAGAGATGTACTCTAGGCTAGCTCTCATCACCAATGAGATTGCCGGCTTAGGAAGCGAAGAAATGAAAGACAAATTCATCATCAAGAAGATACTTCGAGCTTTGAATGAGAGATACGACACCGTGTGCACATTGATCCAAATGATGCCCAACTACAAAGATCTCAAGCCTACGGAAGTCATTGGAAGGATTGTTGCTCATGAGATGACACTCAAGGAAAAAGAAGAGCTTCACAACAAGTCTAGCGGTGCTTACAAAGCCACAAGTGATGCTTCCGCAACTTCAAGCGACAACCTTGTCACCAATGAATAGATAAGCCTCATGGTCAAGAAATTCAACAAGTTCTACAAGAATAGAGGCAAAGAACGAAGCTCCAACTCAAGGTATGAAGAGAAGCGTTCGTCAAGTCGTGACCAAAACTGCTACAATTGTGGGAAGCCCAGACACTACTCCAATGAGTGCACGGCTCCTTACAAACGAAGAGAAGAGTCACCAAGAAGACAAAGCTCAAGGAATGAATCAGCTCAAAGAGAAAGAAGGAGTAGAGATGATCGTTATGAACGAAGACCCTCAAGGAGAAGTAGGGACTCGGAGAAGAAGGACAAGTACACCAAGATCTACACAAGAAGAAGACATCAAGCTCATGTTGATGAATGGGTTTCCGGCTCCGAATCCGACAACAACTCCGAGAGAAGCTATCACTCCAACTCCGACTATAGTCAAGATGAAGGTGTTGCCGGACTTGCACTAGTGACTACCAACTCCTTTGACCTATTTGATTAACCAAATGAAGGGAGTGGAAGTTGCTTCATGGCTAAAGGCCCCAAGGTATCACGCCCTGAGTATATTGATTTCAATAGTGACGAAGATGATTTACTTGGTGATGATGACTTGCTCTTTGATAAAACTAGTGATGTTAGTCAAAATGAACTTGATAATTTTCATACTAGTCAAGATAAGTCGTGTGATGATGATAAGATGGAAATAGAATGACTAACTAAAGAATTAAACACTCTTAAGTTAGCCCATGAATCTACTCTAGAAGATCATAGAGAGCTTGTAAGGACTCATGAGAAGCTACGCTTCGAGAAGCTCACCTTGGAGCAAGAGCATGAGTTTCTTAAAGCTATCAATGACGATCTCCGAAAGAAGACTTCATCTTATCTAGCCAAACGATTACTCTTGTCTACATTCATGCCACAAGTTAAACCTAGACAAACTAGTAACAAAGTCAAGAAAGGTTCTTCATCTAGTAGCAACAATAAGAATGCTAAATCTTATGATGTTGCTTCTAGTAGTTCTATTGATTCCACTAATGATGATTCTCTTAGCCAAGTTACACTTGAGCAAGAAAACGCTTTATTGAAAGGAATTATAGAGAAAGGTATCTACAAGAGTCTTGCCTGGTGTAAGCAATTTGAGGAAATTGTACGCAAGCACGGAGGATACCGGAAGAACCATGGCATTGGCTACTTCAATGCTAATGGAGTTGAATGGGAAGAAGGTCAATACCCCAAGCCCAAGTTTGTTCCTCAAAAGGAGAAGTATGAACATACTCCTCCCAAGGGAACAAACACTAAAGATGACCTTCCACCACAAGACCACAAGCTCAAGGGCAAGAACAAGCTTCAAGAAGACATTGACTCATATGAAGATGAATCCCAAGCTTTGGTGGAGTGGGTTCCCAAGGCTACTTCAAGCTCAACTTCTACAAGTGCTACTTCAACACCAAGGATCCCCATCAAGTTGATGTGGGTCCCCAAGAAGAAGAACTAGAGAAGTTCTTGAGGGGTGACTCCGCCAATGAAATTCACTCACATTCATTATTGGCAAGAACTAGTTGCAATCAACACAACAACATGCAATAGTTCAAGGAGTCACACATTCCCTCAAAGGTAAGCAAAGGACAAGGTAATCAACAAATCCATGGACATCATCATGTATACCTTGCACTCCATGTCCATAGATATCCTTGTATTTGTCTCTTGTGTCCATGCTGGCCTATTGAGAGACGGTCCAGCGACCCGAGGACCCCTTAGTCCAGGACTCCCTCAGTATCCCCCGAACTAGCCCCCAACGCCAAGGGTCACAGCACTGGCAGCTTCACGTGATAAGAGTCTTCGGCTTGAGGGGTGAGTTCTTCTTCCCGTCAATGATCGGCTGGGACTAGTCCGGCTTCCGATGACGCGTAGTTCTTCCGATCATACGATTGTCCGGGCACCATGAGTTGCCTTGCCCCGAAGGCCAAACGTCCAAGTGTAAACATTGTTTTCTGACGCCCCCTTCTGATGAAGGGTCGTGGCCTACCATGACCGCTGAACCAGTTATGAAAACTCGATTCGCGGTTCGAGGCCATTTTTACATTGACACGACTCATCAATGTATAGATCGTGCTCCGTTTCACACGGGATATAATCAGCACCCTAGGTTTATTTTGCGCGTGCATAACGGCACGCACACCTTGGGAAGCGGAGAGACTTGCGGCGCAGCAAAAGGAGGCTAATTGGCATGACGCCTCATAAAAAGGGGGAAAACCCCCAAGGATTACTCACGCTTGTCATTCGCATCCTCTGCTTTCCCAATGTTCCCAAGCTCCGAGAGCCCAGATCTAGTTGTTCCTCAACTTCCCCTCCGAGCTTAGCCATGGCGGGTTCGGGCTCCATGGGCAAGTGGGAGGCCTCCACGGTCACCGACAAGGATATCCGGGAGCTAAAGCTCGCCGGCTACCTCCGCGCCAATGTCTTCCACCATGCTCCAGAAGCGAACCAGGTCGTCCCCACCCCTGAGCAAGGCGAAAGGGTGGTATTTGTCCCCCATTTCATCCGGGGACTGAGCTTCCCGCTCCACCCCTTCGTCAGGGGCCTCATGTTCTTCTACGGGTTGGACTTCCATGATCTTCCCCCGAACTCCTTTATGCATATTTCGGCTTTCATCATTCTTTGCGAAGCCTTCCTGCGGGTCGAGCTGCACTTCGGCCTGTGGCTCAAGGTATTCAACGTCAAGCCGAAAACTGTCGCGGGCGAGCACGCAGACTGCGGAGGGGCGGTAATCAGCAAGCTCCCCTGCATTGAGTGGCCAACTGGCTCCTTCATCGACACAATCAAGATCTGGCAGAAAGAATGGTTCTACATCACCGAACCAAGGGATGAGAGCTGGGCGGCGCCTGCCGAGTTCAGATCCGGACCCCCCACGAGATTGACCTCGTGGCTCAAGAAGGGCCTCGACTAGGGGTCGGTTGCAGAGGTGAAATTGCTGCAGAAGCGCATTACCTCGGTGATCGAGGCCAAGGTTGAGCTGGTCAATGTGGTCCAGATCATGCTCCACTGCCGTATTCTTCCCTGCCAGCGCCGGGCCTCCCCAATGTGGGCTTATCAGCTTGAGGACGAGCCTACCGTGTGCCAACTCTTCCGCACTACCTTTGAGAAGTTGTGGAAGGCATTATTCAAGCCTCGGAAAAGCTGGCCGGCCAAGGAAGAGGATTCGGTATAATTTTAATCCACTGACTCTGTTTCTTTGACAAAAGGACTGAACGCCTTCCTTCATTTTCGCAGAAATGGTTGAGAAAAACCGCGAGAGTTAACTGCCCGGCACCACAACCCGAAGACCCCAGGTTAGTGTTGTTGATGGCGATGCTCGTCGTGAAGCCGTACTCGGCGCCCGGGAAGATGGAGAAGAAGAAGAAGAAAGCCAGCGAAGGCCTCCGCATAAGGGACCAGCCGGACGCTATGTCCGAGGAAACCCATGCCTCCTCTAGCCATGAGGAAGAGCATGAAGATGGGGGGGGGAGGCTTTCCCCCCTCACAAGAAAGAGGGCGGCGTCATCGGACGCCGCGGAGGATGTACCTCCTCCTGCCCTGAAGAGGGCGTGTCTGATGTAGAGTCCGAGGACTTTGAGAAGGTTCCCCAAAGGAACCTAAGGGTCAAGCCCCCAGCTCAAAGGTATGAATCCGAAGACTCCCTGGGTCATTTATGCATAGTTTTTAATGTCTCAAATGCAAGAACATCTTTTAATCTGCAGCCCACCACGCGTTCTCCCCACTGACCAAATATCGGATGGGGAATCTCCGCCCGCCGAGCTGGTGGAGAGTGGGACTTCGTCACACCCCACACCTCCAGGGGCCACGAAGGATGCCGCGGAGGTGTCATCCCACCAGGTTCCTTTGGAGCTGAACACAGGCGGTGGGGGTGACCACGCCATGACCGAGGTCGATGCCTCGGTCGCTGAAGACCAGGGGGAGAAAACTCCCCTGGCCGCTGAGCAGGAAGGGCGGAGGGATGTCCAGTCCCCTCCGAGGACATCTTCGGAGCATGCTGTGCCTCCGGAGCTACCGGTTCAGTCCCCGATCAGAGATCGGGCGGGCCGGTCACCACCGGTCCCACCGACGACTGGGTGGCCGGTCATGGAGGAGGCTCTATCAAACGCCTCCATCTCCGAGGATCACCGCACTCTTATGGGTGCAGTTTTGCAAGGAATTCAGTCCATCGATAGCGGACTGAAAGAGGCCTTCAATGGTCTCTTGACGGGCTACAAGGTGAGTCACGTAATACCCTTTTCCCGAACAATTTTAATTTTAAGTTTATGCTATCTTTATATATGTAGTAGCCCCCGAGCCCCGGATGGGTTTGCAAAAACGCACCCGGGGGTCAAATACTCAGGAGTGAACAACGATGCACAGGGCACCATTAGTCCCGCAATGTTCTAAAAGCCCTTAAGAGGACCGAACATAGAGTCATATCCTTGATAGTTCGGGGGTTGGAACGCACATAACCGGATATATGTTTTTATTTTTTGTAGGCCTCGTCATCGGCGGCGGCCGTTAATGCCGCTGAGCTTACCGAGCTAAATTGGAAGCTCAAGATCTCCGAAGAGGACCTTGATAGCCTGAAAAAGAGGTTCGACGAGGCACAAGGTAAGCCGAATTGTAACATCCGGGCTGTATATTGGTAATGATCCGCACTGGTAACCTAGTGTAATTATTTATTTATTGCTTCCACAGCTTCAGCTTCGGAGGTTGAAAAACTCAAGGCCGAGCTCAAAAAGATGAAGCAAGAGGCCGCGGATGACAAGGCGGCCACCGAAGAAGCAACGGCCGCGCTTTCCACTTTGAAAGCTGCTAGTGCTAATCATGAGTCCGGGTGGAGGAGGTGCAGCAGGAGCTCAAGGATGCCGTCACGAAGTGCGAGGCCCTTGAGTAGAAAGGCAAAGAACAAGCCACCGAGCTAGCCGCGCTCAAATCCAAGCTCCAAAAGGAGCGGGTGGATAGGTGGTCCTTTGAAGAGGAGGTTCGCCAAGTCAAGGCTGTCAGAGATGGTAAGCCGTATTCACTACAATGCGCCTTTGGTGGTAGCAGGTTTGCTTTGCTCACCCAGGTGTGGCGTTCCTCAGGCGTCTGTGTGGATCTCCAGAAGAGTGCAGCGGACGCGAACAAGTTATATGCTTCGCTGGAGGATGATGATGAGGCTCGGCAATTCTGGGCGCAGTTTAAGTCACCTGAGCGCTCTCCTCTTCTGATCGAGCAGATGAAGCAACTGATGGAGCTGCACAGGATGGTGGAGCCGGCCATCAAGGATCTCTGCATCCGGCTGTGGCCTGAAGAGCCATTGTCGGGCAGCTACTTCGGCTTGGTGCAGAAACTGTGCGATGTTGCGCCTCGGATTGACGCGCTAAAGCGTTCTACATGCATCGAGGGAGCTCGGATGGCCTTTGCAAAGACCATGGTGCACTGGCCAAAGCTCAAGCCGACCGAGATGGCCACCGCACCTCCGCCTCCTGGAAAGGGGCATAGGCGCCCCGAGCTATATTTCTCCGCAGTGATGGAGGGTGCTCGGGCAATAGAGGCCCAATGCTCCAAAGACATTTTGTATGAATGAGTGCGTTGTAATATGTCCGAAGACTTTTAACGCTTTATAATCAGTGTTGCATGGTTTATCATGTCTTATAAGTCTTTAATATTAATTTTAACTCCCATGTGGCCGTTTTATCTGAAAGTTGTGAGTCGTCGGCTTCAGCCCCCACGTAGATACTACGCGAGGTGTCTCTGTCTCCGCACTGTGACCCTTAGCTGAGGTATCGGTGCGGGGGACAAGGCAATCGGACTATGATGCTTTATCGCTTTCACTTAGCCGTAGGAGTGTAAAAAAATGCGGGGGCTGATGACCAGCCCCCAGTGTTTTGTGATGTTTGGATGTACTGGGGCCGAAGCCAGCATCACATGGTTTGTACAAGTACGAAACCCATCGTATAACACGGAATAACCTCTATCGATTTTTTAGTATGACACTTATGCTCGGATTTGCAGACCGGTTCTCGCTTACTATGACGGTCAGTTTTCGGCTTTCTCCCATGAGGTGCTTGACCAGGCGAGCTGGAAACACAATCGCAGTGGTTCTCCCTTTGCCCTTTTAGCCAAACGAGCGGAACGTAAGAGGGCAAACACAGGAGCCGGGCAACCCAACTATTGACCCAAGACATAGTTCGGATCCGATGCATATAAAGCAAAATCCAAGATGCCGAACACACAATCAGGTGTGTCGGAGTAATACTTAGGGTGATATTTTAAATTCAATCGCCCGATATAGTAGCCGGTTGCATCGTAATGTATACCGAACAGTTTTCGCAAGAAGCGTTGATGAGGGAAGAACAGAGTATGTATAAAATACAGCGAAGTGGCCATGTATAATGGTCTTATATTTGCTCAACAATTCTTATAGTTCAGATTGCGGAAGCAACTGTTTACAGGTATTTGAAGATGAAATATAAAATTTACAGAGGAGAGGTTGTACTAGGGGTCTTCGATTGGCGGCTTGACGTCCTCGATGTGCCCTGTCGCCTGTCCGTTCCTGTGCCTCTTTGGGAGTTGAATTCCTTTAAGGGTGATGCTGTCGTCGAGCGGACCTTGGGAAGAAGGTCTTGAGAAGTCGCCGAAGTATGGATGAGCTTTATGCTTTAGCAGGTCCTTGATGGTACCTGTGTTATGTCCGAGGACATGTACTGGTAATGGTTCGGTCTAGCCGAACACTTACCCTTTAATGGTTGTTCCCCACTGCTGCCCATGGAATCTTGAGTGCAAAGTTGTGCCTTCTTGGCACGTGTTTGATGGTCATTAGGGCTGTGCAATGGGGAGCGTGTCCCTATTTCTAGGGAGAAGAAGATTCTGGGAGTTCAGATAGAAACCGAGCTCGTTTGTCAACCTTACGTGCCTTTATGGCAGATTTCGGTGTTTGCCGACCGTCCTCGTAATGGAATTCGGCCGCCAGGGCCAATGCATGTTCCTCAGTTCGGAGGGAACGCTCTATGTTGCCGTTGACAGTGATGACCCCTTTGGTTCTGGGCATCTTGAGCTTGAGGTATGCGTAGTGTGGGACGGCGTTAAAGCGAGCGAACGCTGTACGGCCTAGCAAGGCGTGATAACCGCTGCGGAAAGGTACGATGTCGAAGATCAAGTCCTCGCTACGGAAGTTATCGGGCGAACCGAACACCACTTCCAGGCTCACAGAGCCCGTGCACCGGGTCTCGACGCCTGGGATCACTCCTTTAAAGGTAGTGTTGCTGGGTTTGATCCTTGATGGATTTATACCCATCTTTTTCACCGTATCTGAGTAAATCAGATTGAGGCTACTTCCTCCGTCCATTAGGACTTTAGTGAGGTGATACCCATCGATAATGGGGTCTAAGACGAGGGCCGCCGAACCCCCATGACGGATACTGGTCGGGTGATCTCGTCGATCAAAGGTGATCGGGTAGGCCGACCATGGGTTAAACTTCGGGGCTACAGGCTCTACGGCGTAGACCTCTCGAAGGGCGCGCTTCCTCTCCTTTTTAGGTATATGAGTGGCGTATATCATGTTCACAGTCTTTACCCCTCGAGGGAACTGCTTCTGACCTCCATTGCTCGGACCGCGGGGCTCCTCGTCGTCCTCGCTACGTGGGCCCTTGCCTTGCTCTTCGGCTGCGATTTTGCCGGCCTGTTTGAACACCCAACAGTTACGGTTGGTATGGTTGGCGGGCTTGTCTGGAGTGCCATGGATCTGGCAAGGCCTCACCATGATTTTGTCCAGCGGGGTGGGTCCATCGCGATTGCCTTTGTGAGGCTTCTTCCGCTGCCCAGATCGAGGGTTGCGGAAGCCGGCGTTAACGGCCGTGTCGTCGGCGTCACTAGTGCTATGCCGGCGTTTATTTTTGTTGCGTCGTGGCTTCCCGTTTCCATCCCGAGCTTCGGAGGTGTCGGGGTCTTCGGGGTTGTTGCTTCGTCTCGCTAGCCAGTTATCCTCGCCCGCGCAAAATTGGGTCATGAGTGATGTAAGGGCGGACATGGTCCTAGGTTTATCCTGACCGAGCTGGCGAGCCAGCCATTCGTCCCGAATATTGTGCCTGAAAGAGGCTATAGCCTCGGCATCTAGGCAATCGACGATCTGGTTTTTCTTGGTCAAGAACCGATTCCAGAATTGTCGAGCGGACTCTCCTGCCTTTTGGTCGACATTGCTTAGGTCGGAGGAGTCCGGAGGCCGTACATAGGTGCCCTGGAAGTTAGATCGGAATGCATCCTGGAGATCCTCCCAGCTCCCGATAGAATTTTCGGGGAGACTGTTTAACCAGTGCCGAGCTGGCCCCTTAAGTTTAAGGGGTAGATATTTGATGGCGTGGAGATCATCTCCTCGTGCCATGTGAATGTGGAGGAGGAAATCCTCGATCCACACTGCTGGGTCAGTTGTTCCGTCGTATTGTTCTATGTTCACGGGTTTAAACCCTTCCGGGAACTGATGCTGCATCACCTCATCGGTGAAGCACAGTGGATGGGCAGCGCCTCTGACCAGGGCTATGTCACGCCGGTAGTCGGCGTCTGTTCTGGCCCGGTTTTGTTCCCGACCTCTATTGTTTCGGTCGAGCCAAGGCCGGTACCCGTCCCGTCTATCGGGGGAGTACCCTCTAGATCCGTAGATGGATCTAGTGTGGCCTATTCTATAATCCAGGTTGTGTCGCAGGTCGTACCTGTCCTCAGGCTCCATTGGCTCCTTTCCCATTCTGCGGGGTATCGCCGGCCTATAACCGGTGTCGCCGGCCGTCCTATCTCGTCCTTGGGGAGGGCGGTCCGGCTAGTCGTATGGAGTGTGCTTGGGGGACGGCGTATTAGGGAGCTCGTCATCAAATTGTGGCAGTAGCCGTCGACGTGGATAGCTCTTGGGTTGGTCCAATAGACCGGTACCGTATCCTTCCTCGGCTGACGGGACCCTCATCCATCTATCATTGATGGTATCTTGTTCGGCCTTAAGCTGCCGTTCCTTTGCCTTTAGGCTTCGGGCAGTGGCTATAAGCCGTTGCCTAAACCGTTCCTATTCCTCAAGGTTTTCGGGGATGATGAAGTCTTCGGCTTCCGGGCTATCCTCCTCCTCTACAATGGGGAGGTAGTTGTCATCCTCAGAATCGTTTGGATCTTCGGGGTCGCGCTGGTCTTCCGGCCTTTCCTGGTCCTCTAGCGGTTGCTCGGGGATATCGGGATCACCGAGGTCTTCCGGGGTATCATTTTCCCAAGTGCCAGCAATAGCTTCCCTTCCCTTTTTTGTCTTTGATCGTTTGCGCAGTTTCCGACGCCTTGACGGCGCTTCACCCGATTTATCACCACTGTTTGCGGGTGTGCGCTCGCCGTTATCGGCTGGAGTATCCACCGTGTAAACGTCGTAGGTGGAGGTGGCAGTCCATCGCCCGGTGTTGATGGGGGTGGGAGCGCGATCCTCTTCATCCATGTCTTCTGCCTCCTCGGAGGCATAGTCCAACATATCAGTTAAATCTTCGACAGTGGCTGCGAAGTGGGTGGTGGGTGGGATGAAAAATTCCTCTTGACCCGCCTTAAGACCGATCTGACCGTGGATCGGGGTTGGGTCGCCAGTAATTTTCATTGATAAGAACCGATCTAGAGCTTCGTTGAGTGTCGATAGCTCGATCGGGTCAATTTGCTCAGCGCTTTCGGAGTTAACGTCCGCACAAGAAGTGTGTTCGGCAGGAGCTGGTACCCGGCCATCTAGCGCTATGGCCAGATCCGGACTAAAAGCCAGATCATCACCAGGGTTGGTCCCGTGGGCGGGGCCGAAAGCGACATCCGAGGTTAAGGCCTCGGAGTCCTCGGGTGCGTCGGATGAGACTGCGAGCCCGGTGATAACCCACAAGTATAGGGGATCGCAACAGTTTTCGAGGGTAGAGTATTCAACCCAAATTTATTGATTCGACACAAGGGGAGCCAAAGAATATTCTCGAGTATTAGAAGCTGAGTTGTCAATTCAACCACACCTGAAAGACTTAATATCTGTAGCAAAGTATTTAGTAGCAAAGCAGTATGGAAGTAACGGTAACAATGGCAAAAGTGACAGTAGCAGTTTTGTAGTGATTGTAACAGTAGCAACGTTAAAGTAACTTAGCAAAGATCAATATGTGAAAATCTCGTAGGCAATTGATCAGTGATGGATAATTATGTCGGATGGCATTCATCATGCAACGGTTATAACATAGGGTGATACAGAACTAGCTCCAATTCATCAATGTAATGTAGGCATGTATTCCATATATAGTCATACATGCTTATGGAAAAGAACTTGCATGACATCTTTTGTCCTACCCTCCCGTGGTAGCGGGGTCCAAATGGAAACTAAGGGATATTAAGGCCTCCTTTTAATAGAGAACCGGACCAAAGCATTAGCACTTAGTGAATACATGAACTCCTCAAACTACGGTCATCACCGGAAAGAATCCCAGTTATTGTCACCCTGGGGGATGCGGATCATAACTCGTAATAGGTGTCTACAAATTGCAAGATAGGATCAAGAACACATATATATTCATGAAAACATAATAGGTTCAGATCTGAAATCATGCTACTCGGGCCCTTGTGACAAGCATTAAGCATAGCAAAGTCATAGCAACATCAATCTCAGAACATAGTGGAAACTAGGGATCAAACCCTAACAAAACTAACTCGATTACATGATAAATCTCATCCAACCGATCACCGTCCAGCAAGCCTACGATGGGATTACTCATGAACGGCGGAGAGCATCATGAATTTGGTGATGAAGGATGCTTGGTGATGACGACGGCGTCGATTTCCCCTCTCCGGAGCTCAAAACGGACCCCAGATCTGCCCTCCCGAGGAAGAACAGGAGGTGGCGGCGGCTCCATATCGTGAAACGCGATGAACTATTCTCCTTTATTTTTTTCTCCCCGAATAGGTTTATATAGAGTTGGAATTGAGGTCGGAGGAGCTCCAGGGGCCCCACAAGACAGGGGTGGCGCACCCTAGGGGGGGGCGCCCCCCTGGCTTGTGACCAATGGGTGGCCCCCTCCGGTTGATTCTTTCGCCAGTATTTTTTATTAATTCCAAAAATATTCTCCGTAAATTTTCAGATCAATGCAAGAACTTTTATTTCTGCACAAAAATAACACCAAGGCAATTCTGCTGAAAACAGCGTCGGTTAGTTCCATTCAAATTTTGCAAATTAGAGTCCAAAACAAGGGCAAAAGAGTTTGGAAAAGTAGATACGATGGAGACGTATCAAATCCCCCAAGCTTAACCCATTGCTTGTCCTCAAGCTATTCAGTTGACAAACTGAAAGTGTCAAAGAAAAACTTTTACAAACTCTGTTTGATCTTGTTGTTGTAAATATGTCTAACTGATGTTCAGATTTTCAGCAAAGATCATAGACTAACCACATTCACAATAACATTTAGGTCTCACATTTACTCATATCAATGGCATAATCAACTAGCGAGCAATAATAATAAATCTCGGATGACAACAATTTTATCAAAACAATCATGATACAATATGATATAATGGTATCTCGCTAGCCCTTTCTGAGACCGCAAAACATAAATGCAGAGCACCTCTGAAGAACAAGGACTGACTAGACATTGTAATTCATGGTAAAAGAGATCCAGTCACAATCATACTCAATATAAATTAATAACAAAGCATATAAATGACGGTGGTGCTCTCTAACTGGTGCTTTTTATAAGAGGAGGATGACTCAACAGTAAAGTATAATAGATAGGCCCTTCGTAGAGGGAAGCATTGATTTTCAGAGGTGCCAGAGCTCGAGCTTTTTAAAACAGGGATGGATAATAATTTTGAGTGGTATGCTTTCATTGTCAACATAACAACCAAGAGATCTCGGTATCTTCCATGCTAGATACATTATAGGCGGTTCCCAAACAGAATAGTAAAGTTTTTACTCCCCCTCCACCAATCAATCACACTCCACGGCGAGCCGAATCCACGGGTACCGTCCATACAAACAACAATCCTGGGGGAGTTTTGTTTCATTATATTTTGATTTGATTTTTTTGAGCATGGAACTGGGCATCCCGAATACCAACCACTTTCTCGTGAATGATAGTGAATCAACACATATCGTGAGAATAACCCACCTAGCATGGAAGATACAGACAGCCCCTAGTCACTACATGAGCGGTTCAGGCATACAAAACAGAATATTATTTGAAGGTTTAGAGTTAGGCACATACAAATTTACTTGGAACGGCAGGTAAATACCGCATATAGGTAGGTATGGTGGACTCATATGGAACAACTTTGGGTTTATGGAAATGGATGCACAAGCAGTATTCTCGCTTAGTACAGGTGAAGGCTAGCAAGAGACTGGGAAGCGACCAACTAGAGAGCGACAACAGTCATAAACATGCATTGAGATTAACCAACATTGAATGGAAGCATGAGTAGGATATAAATCACCATGAACATAAATATCGTGGAGGCTATGTTGATTTTGTTTCAACTACATGCGTGAACATGTGCCAAGTCAAGACACTTGAATCATTCAGAGGAGGATACCATTCTATCATACTACATCACAACCATTTTAAAATGCATGTTGGCACTCAAGACAAACTATTATACACTCCTAGCTAATTAAGCATGGCATGAGTAACTAAATTTCTAATTGTCATTGCAAACATGTTTCATCCATAATGAGCTAAATCCAGAACGATGAGCTAATCATATTTACAAAAACAAAATAGGTCGAGTTCGTACCAACTTTTCTCCATCTCAATCACTTCATCATATATCGTCATTATTGCCTTTCACTTGCACGACCGAATGGTGTGAATAATAAAGAGAGTGCACGTGCATTGGACTAAGCTGGAATCTGCAAACAATAACTCAAAGGAGAAGGCAAGGTAATATGGGCTCTTTGTAAGATAAACAATAATGCATATGAGAGCCACTCAACGTTTTCATCGTGGTCTTCTCCTTACGACCCAAAGAAAAGAAATTTCAAAACAAGAACGAGAAAAACTATTTACACGGGAAAGCTCCCAACAAGCAAAAGAAGAACGAGAAATCTTTTTGGGTTTTCTTTTAAAGATACAACTAAACAAACCAAAAGGTAAAGCTAGAACTAATTTTTTTTGGATTTTTCTCAAGGTTAATTAAACACACGAGAAGAAAGCGGAAAGAAGAAATAAACTACCATGGATGGTACAATGAAAAAGTATAAGCACCGGCTACTAAGATGAGTGTGTGAACATGAATGTAATGTCGGTGAGAAATACGTACTCCCCCAAGCTTAGGCTTTTAGATTAAGTTGGTCTAGGGCCATGGCTGGCCCGGATAATATCCAAAGTCATAGTTGGGGTTTTAAAGGGCTGCGGCGGCTACTGCCTGAGCGGCTGCAGCGCGGAGGCGAGCGGCTTCCGCCTCTCTCTCAGACTCGTTTGCCTCCTCTCTAGTTATAAAGTGTCTCCGTTTTTCCTGAAAGTTAAAGAAGGCAGGAGCAGGAAGGGTAATATGGACAGCACGCTGTCTGTCAAAAATTAGTCGGTACAGGAAGGATTGTTCGTTCCTCTCAAGAAACTGGTAGCGCACCATAGCCTCATAATCAAGAAAAGCAAGTGGTAACTCAATATCATTCTCCCTTATGGGTACCCCAAGATAATTAGCTACACGGGTGGCATAAATCCCACCAAAGAAATCTCCATCCTTAGCATTTTTATGTAGCCTCCTTGCAATAATAGCCCCCAAGTTATATCGTCTATCACCCATGACCGCACTCTTAAGAATACTAAGATCAGGTACGCAAAGGTACCTATGATCATGTTTACCGTTAATACATCTACCTATGAAGAGAGCAAAGTAATGTATAGCAGGAAAGTGAATGCTCCCCAAGGTAGCCTGTGTAATGTTTCTAGTTTCTCCCACAGTGATGCTAGCAAGAAAATCATTATATTCAGTTTTGTGAGGATCACTATGGCTGCCCCATTGTGGAATTTTGCATGCACGGTTAAAATCCTCTAGGTCCATAGTATAAGATTCATCATAAAGATTTAATAAAACAGAGTGCGTATTATGCCTGGATGAAAATTCAAACCTCCGCATGAAGGAATCACTGAGATGATAATATTGCTTGCATTGGTCTGAAATGAAATCTTCAAGGCCAGCATTTCGTATGTACGCGTAAAATTCTTCCTTGAAACTGGCATGAACCATGAATTGATCCGACGGCCATTCACAAGGCCGCACTTGAGCTTCCCTCGGTGGTTCAAAGTTGTGCTCACGTATCGCGAGTCTTGGGGACTTCTTGCTCGAGGAACCACCCTGGTATATTCTCCTCAACATCTTTCTTTCTCTGAAAAATTTCTGAAATTTTTAGTGACTCACAATAAAGGTGAACAAAACTCAACAAAAATTATAGAAACTACTCCCACAAGTGCCTAGAGGCTATATCATGCATCAAAACTACTTGGGACCATACAAATTTGACATGCAAGCTCAAGAACAAGGTCACCACAGCAGCAAAAATTTGCAATATATAAAGCACTAGAACAAAAACTAATTGGATCATTGGAGGAGTCACATACCGAAGAACAATCCCCCAAAACAGTTTTGCAAATGGAGCTTTGCACAAGGAGATCGAAAATGGCAGCAAAATGAGCTAGGACACGGGTTTGAGCAATGGTGGGATTTTGTTTTGGAGGAAGACGAAGTGGATGGGTGCTGGAATAAGTGAGGGGGCCCTATGTGGGACCCACAAGCCAGGGGGCGCGCCCTATAGGCTTGTGGCCCACTGGTGCAGCCCCCTGATGTGTTCTCAGTGCCAGAAAAATTCATACTACATTTTCAGGGCATTTGGAGAACTTTTATTTTTAGGTCATTTTTTTATTTCACGGATAACTCAGAAAACAGAAAAATAATAGCATTTTTACTTTATTTAATCTAAATAACAGAAAGTAAAAGTTGGGTACAGAAGGTTGTGCCTCCTAAATTCATCCATCTCATGCTCATCAAAAAGAATCCATCAATAAGGTTGATCAAGTCTTATTGACAATCTTTTTCGAATAACACGGAACCGGAGAATTTTCGAATAACACTAGGTTGCCTCAATGGGGATATGCATGTCCCCAACAATAAGTATAACATATTTCTTTTTGGCAGTAGGGACAGGGAATTCAAAATCTCCAATAATAATCGTTGAATTTTTTTCAATGGAGTTGATACTATGAACTTGAGGTTGTTTCTTCGGAAAGTGTACCGTATGCTCATTACCATTAACATGAAAAGTGACATTGCCTTTGTTGTAATCAATAACAGCCCCTGCAGTATTCAAAAAAGGTCTACCAAGGATGATCGACATACTGTCGTCCTCGGGAATATCAAGAATAACAAAGTCCGTTAGGATAGTAACATTTGCAACTAAGAAAGGCACATCCTCACAAATACCGATGGGTAAAGCAGTTGATTTATCAGCCATTTGCAAAGAGATTTCAGTAGGTGTCAACTTATTCAAATCAAGTCTATGATACAAAGAGAAAGGCATAACACTAACACTGGCTCCAAGGTCACATAAAGCAGTTTTAACATAGTATAGTACTCCGGGATCTCCTAGTTTCTTTGGTATTCCACCCTTAAAGGTATAATTAGCAAGCATGGTGGAAATCTCAGCTTCCGGTATCTTTCTTTTATTTGTCACAATATCTTTCATATACTTCGCATAAGGAGACATTTTCAGAATATCACTCATGCGCATACGCAAAAAGACAGGTCTAAGCATTTCAACAAAGCGCTCAAAATCCTCATCATCCTTTTTCTTGGATGGCTTAGGAGGAAAGGGCATGGGTTTCTGAACCCAAGGTTCTCTTTCTTTACCATGCTTCCTAGCAACAAAGTCTCTTTTGTCATATCTTTTGTTCTTAGGTTGTGGGTTATCAAGATCAACAACAGTTTCAATCTCCACATCATTATCATTACTAGGTTGAGCATCAACATGAACATCATCATTAATATTATCACTAGGCTCATGTTCACACTACAACAAGAACCCCCCTATTGCAACGTATATCTACCAACGAAATAACAAATGTGTTGTTTAGTTGAACTTCCCACCCCCCACGCTTAGCACTAACCTCCTCGTTTCCTTAAAATAAGCTAACCTCCCGGTGTCCACTTCCACATATGTGTGCCTTGTCCGTCCAAACAAAAGCCCAATAAAAAAATCCTATCCCATCTCTTCCCTCCTCCTCCCCTGATTCCTCTCCTACCGGAGATTTGGACCACGCTTCGCCGCCACTTCGATCTGGCTAGCTCCGGCGCTCCCCCGCCCCATAGCTCACCGGAGCTGATCCCCCTTAGTGCTCCCGTCCGATACTCTACTGCCGCTACAGCCTCCACGCCCCTGCACGTGCCCCTGCATCAACCCTTGTCGCCACGGGTCACCATCGCAGTTCCTGCCCATCCGGTTTGTCGGCTCACTAACTCACGCATCTCCAAACACGCGGTTGCCACCACAGCCTCGATGCTGCTGCTCCGCCTCGCCTACCTCGACTCCGACGCCGATGGTTCGTGAAGCACTTCTTCCCTCTGTTCTTATCATCTTATCATCTTTGGTGCTTTGTGTGGCATGTCTACCTAGGGTTTGTTCGTCTCGGCATCGTTGATGATGGCTGGATATACTAATAACCACGGTCGCTCTCTCCCAGGGAGGGTGCCATGGTCACCTACTGCCTACCGCACTGCTCACTTGTATTCATCTCCCTGATGAATGTGAGGATTCCCTTGTTCCCAGTAATGTAAATATGGTGGCTTCCATAGGCATTTGGTGCCCCTTGTCCCATGGGTGGACCAATTAGGGACGAGATTAGACAACATGCGTGCCCCCTTCGAATTCAATTGGTACAAGAATATTTCCACTATTGTACTTAAGTTATGGCTAGTGATCCTCTCTTTTTTGTTGAAGGAAACTGATTCTCTAAATTTGTTATGCATGTTTCTGCTGCTGATCCTCTGAAATTAGTTGTGCAGACCATAATTGTGTTTGCACCTATATGAACCATATGTACTTATTTCCCCAAATGGCCATCATACTGTAGAGTGCTATATTGTAATGGTTATCAACTTATCATACTCTAGAGTGCTAGATTAGTTCAGAGTAAACCAATTATTTTTCCTTGGATGACTATTCACCAGTCTTGTTTGTATCAATTGCTTGCATTCTCCGAGGCTTATCGGAAGAGAATCTAGTTTTCCGTGGAAACAAGAGTTATCGTGCATTATTTATTCACCCCTGTTACTGAAGCTTCTGTTGTCATGGAGGCAGCCCTATTCCAAGTGCATACCATTTCCTTATTCAATAATATTAACCATGATTATACAGGATAACATATTAAAAAGGTGAATAAATCATAGTCTAGACATCTCACACTTGCTAGCATGTAAAAGTCTGACGGTAAATTTGATTCATTTGAATTATTTTCTTTAACTTTTGGTACTTCTAGATACTGAAATCTTTTTATTTATTTGCATGTTATGATGGCGTTTCTTAGATCAGAAGGATCCATCACAACAAGAAATGCTTCGCAAGATGCCACACTACATCTTTTGTACCCACTAGTATGTGAATTTTAAGTTGTTACTTAGTGAAATATGGTCTTGCAGGTTTGCACACGATATTACAGGTACAGAGCTATTTGGGGTAATCAGATTTCGCATTTACATGAGTGCTGCAACTTGGGATGGTAAATAGAACCAGCGATGATGGCAGCACGTCAATGACATCGTGTAGGTATGGTGTTCATCGATCCCTTCTCTCTCTCTCTCTTTTTGTGTGTGCGTGTGGCGTTTGTATATGGATTCCTCTTTATATGCCATGATAATTGTTTATTTAGATTGATCTCTCTTTCCCAGCACGTTCATCTCCCATGTATTTGATACCATCTTAGAAAAGATTGTTTAGTTTTGGTACCAACTCTTCCCAGATTTATTTCAGATATGATGCCTCGATTATAAAAATAACATCACTGGAGGTAAATTCTATTGTAATTTGTGCAAGTGTTTTTCGTGTTGTGCCATAGTAATCTATCTCTCTTTCTCAAGAATCTTAATGATTGATGCATATGATTGTAGGATACTTAATTATAACAGCTGCTTTGTGACTCTGCCTATTCGTATGCTCCGACTTCGGAAGTACAAACCAGTAAAAAGGTAAGATCCAAAGTAACCTAAAGTTTTTTATAATTAATATTTGTTTTCTACAATTTTATGATGAATGTATAAATTTGAACATGATCCAGTATTGACAAGCATAAGTCATGGTTAGCTTTATTATGTCTTCGACATTCACTCATTGCAAATCGACATAATTAATTTCATTCACTGTACAAATTTATAGTAATATTGCCTCAATTAATTTTTGGTACATACATGTTTTTCCTTTACTTATAGTCTGAATCTAAATTTGGACATTAATCCTAAGGTATAACCTCGAAATAAGAAAGAAATTCTTGTTGGTACCTTGCACTTTAAATTTGTCCACAACTTATTTATCATCCTGAGTACTATATTAATTGTTCGCATTTCCTTGATTGCTAGCAGAAAGATGAAAATTCACAATTTGTTATAGCTGCAACTGGAAGGAACTATCTTCAGGACATGGAGTTATGGATGCCAATAGAGGATAACCATTTCAGTTTTAGTTAATGAAGGTTGAACATGTCGGTCTAGCTGAGCTTTGGTTTTTGTTATCTTCAATGAAGCTTCGATCTGATTCTATGTACTGTGCACATGTTCTTGTTGAACACATGTGTGTACAAGCTGAACTTTTTCTTTGTAAAGCAACAATGTGTTCTTTGGATGGTGTTCTTTGTAAAGCCACATTGTTGATTTAATATATGAAGTCTTTCTTAATATATTCCATCTTGTGTACACTACCAACACTGCCTTATAATAATCTACATACCGACTAATTCCAGAGTTGGAATGATTTGTTTTCTCCAAAAAGCCCATTTCTGTTGCGTAACCACCAACGCATACATAGCGTTGTTAGGCTTTAGTTTATATGTTGCTATCTTGCAACGCATATACACACCAGTTACCAACGCATGCATATGCGTTGTTGTAGACCCTTCCAACGCCACCAACGACAACGCATAGAAATCCGTTGGTGTAGACCTTAGCAACGCGTATATGGACATTTAACAACGCATTGATGCGTTGCTGAAGGGGGGTTCCTGTTGTAGTGTCATTACCAGATTGTGTCTCAGCATCAGAAATAGAAATATCATTTGGGTTTTCAGGTGTATCTATAACTGGTTCACTAGCACCATGCAAAGTCCTATCGTCATTCTTTTTCCTTTTGTTACTGGAACGACTAGGTGCATTAGTATTAATTCTCTGAGAATCTTGCTCAATTCTCTTTGGATGGCCCTCAGGATACAAAGGTTCCTGAGTCATTTTACCACCTCTAGTCACAACTCTAACAGAATGATCATTGCTCTTACCATTCATCTCATTAAGCAAATCATTTTGTGCCTTAAATACTTGTTCTACTTGAGTAGTTACCATGGAAGCATGTTTACTAATAAGCTTAAGATCATTAATAATTCTACTCATATAATCACCTAAGCGATCAAGCATGTAAGCATTATGTTTCAATTGTCTACTAACATAAGCATTGAAATTTTCTTGCTTAACAATAAAGTTATCAAACTCATCCAAGCATTGGCTAGCAGACTTATTATAAGGAATATCACCTTCATCAAATCTACGGAGAGAATTTACCTCTACTACCTGTCTCAGGTTATCAAGACCATGTATTTCTTCAATAGGTGGTAAATTCTTAACATCTTCAGCTTTAATACCTTTTTCTTTCATAGATTTCTTTGCCTCTTACATATCTTCAGGACTGAGAAATAGAATACCTCTTTTCTTTGGAGTGGCCTTTGGAGGTGGTTCGGGAATAGTCCAATCATTATCATTGCTCAATATATTATTCAATAGTAGTTCAGCTTGTTCAACAGTTCGTTCCCTGAAAACACAACCAGCATAACTATCTAGGTGGTCCCTAGAAGCATCAGTTAGTCCATTATAAAAGATATCAAATATTTCATTCTTCTTGAGAGGATGATTAGGCAAAGCATTAAGTAATTGGAGAAGCCTCCCCCAAGCTTGTGGGAGACTCTCTTCTTCAATTTGCACAAAGTTAAATATTTCCTACAAGGCAGCTTGTTTCTTATGGGCAGGAAAATATTTTTCAGAGAAGTAATATATCATATCCTGGGGACTACGCACAAAACCAGGAGCAAGAGAATTAAACCATATCTTAGCATCACCCTTTAATGAGAATGGAAACAACTTAAGAATATAGTAATAACGAATTTTTTCCTCATGAGTAAATAAGGTGGCTATATCATTCAATTTTGTAAGATGTGCCACAACAGTTTCAGATTCATAACCGTCGAAAGGATTAGATTCAACCAAAGTAATTAACTCAGGATCGACAGAGAATTCCTAATCCTTATCAGTAACAAAGATAGGTGAAGTAGCAAACTTAGGATCATATTACATTCTAGCATTCAAAGATTTTTCCTTCCACTTGCATAGCAATTTCTTAAGATCATCTCTATCCTTACAAGCAAGAAAGTCCCTAGCTACCTCTCCCTCCATAACATAACCCTTAGGTATATTAGGCAATTCATATCTAGGAGAGCTAGGTCTAGCAGGTGTTTCATAGTGTTAAGTTTCAATAATTTCATCAGTTTCAGAAATATCATCAGTTTCAGCATTGACTCTAGCAATTTGTTCATCAAGAAATTCACCCAGCGGCACAGTATTATCAAGCAAAGTATCATCATAAGCATCATGCATAGCAGAAGTGGCATTATCAATTACTTGCGACATATCAGAATCAATAGCAGGTGGTGGTGTCGCAAGTTTACTCATAACAGAAGGTGAATCAAGTGCAGTGCTAGATGGCAGTTCCTTACCTCCCCTCGTAGTAGAGGGATAGATCTTGGTTTTTGGGTCTTTCAGATTCTTCATAGTGATCAACAGATATAAATCCCAAGTGACTCAGAGAATAGAGCTATGCTCCCCGGCAACGGCGCCAGAAAAAGGTCTTGATAACCCACAAGTATAGGGGATCGCAACAGTTTTTGAGGGTAGAGTATTCAACCCAAATTTATTGATTCGACACAAGGGGAGCCAAAGAATATTCTCGAGTATTAGCAGCTGAGTTGTCAATTCAACTACACCTGAAAGACTTAATATGTGCAGCAAAGTATTTAGTAGCAAAGCAGTATGGAAGTAATGGTAACAATGGCAAAAGTGACAGTAGCAGTTTTGTAGTGATTGTAACAGTAGCAACGGTAAAGTAACTTAGCAAAGATCAATATGTGAAAAGCTCGTAGGCAATGGATTAGTGATGGATAATTATGTCGGATGGCATTCATCATGCAACGGTTATAACATACGGTGACACAGAACTAGCTCCAACTCATCAATGTAATGTAAGCATGTATTCCATATATAGTCATACGTGCTTATGGAAAAGAACTTGCATGACATATTTTGTCCTACACTCCCGTGGCAGCGGGGTCCTAATGGAAACTAAGGGATATTAAGGCCTCCTTTTAATAGATAACCGGACCAAAGCATTAGCACTTAGTGAATACATGAACTCCTCAAACTACGGTAATCACCGGAAAGAATCCCAGTTATTGTCACCCTGGGGGATGCGGATCATAACTCGTAATAGGTGTCTACAACTTGCAAGATAGGATCAAGAACACATATATATATTCATGAAAACATAATAGGTTCAGATATGAAATCATGGCACTCGGGCCCTAGTGACAAGCATTAAGCATAGCAAAGTCATAGCAACATCAATCTCAGAACATAGTGGATACTAGGGATCAAACCCTATCAAAACTAACTCGATTACATGATAAATCTCATCCAACCCATCACCGTCTAGCAAGCCTACGATGGGATTACTCACGAACGGCGGAGAGCATCATGAAATTGGTGATGAAGGATGGTTGGTGATGACGATGGCGTCGATTTCCCCTCTCCGGAGCCCAAAACGGACCCCAGATCTGCCCTCCCGAGGAAGAACAGGAGGTGGCGGCGGCTCCGTATCGTGAAACGTGATGAACTCTTCTCCTTTATTTTTTCTCCCCGAATAGGTTTATATAGAGTTGGAATTGAGGTCGGAGGAGATCCAGGGGGCCCACAAGACAGGGGGCGGGCCCTAGGAGGGGGGCGCCCCCCTGGCTTGTGACCAATGGGTGGCCCCCCTCCAGTTGATTCTTTCGCCAGTATTTTTTATTAATTCCAAAAATATTCTCTGAAAATTTTCAGGTCAATCCGAGAACTTTTATTTCTGCACAAAAATAACACCAAGGCAATTCTGCTGAAAACAGCGTCAGTCCGGGTTAGTTCCATTCAAATTATGCAAATTAGAGTCCAAAACAAGGGCAAAAGAGTTTGGAAAAGTAGATACGATGGAGACGTATCACCCGGTGAGTGAAAGATCGTCCCGAGAGTCTACGGAGAACTCCAGGTTCCCGAATCTGACCTCTTGATAAGGGGTGAAACTCCCAACCCGGCCAAGACGGCCGGTCGGGTCAGCGTGCAGCACAATGCTGCCGAAAGCGAAGATCTGTCCAGGGACGAAGGAGTCTATTCCGTACTTCTTCGTTAATGACAATGCGAGCCATTGATTCCTTTGGCGATCACAGCGGAACTCTCAATGAAAGCACCAATGTCGGTCTCAAAACCGGCAGATCTCGGGTAGGGGGTCCCGAGCTATGAGTGTAGGATCGATGGTAACAAGGGGACGAAGGAGACGATGTTTACCCAGGTTCGGGCCCTCCTATGGAGGTAAAACCCTACGTCCTACTCGATTATATTGATGGTATGAAGGTTACAGAGTTGATCTACCTCGAGATCGACTTGCTAAAACCCTTGATGAGTTCTCTGCCCTACAATCTAAAACCCTCTCGGTTTATATAGACACCGGGGGGTACCTAGGGTTGACACATGATAGGTCTCGTGCCGGGGATGGAAATGTCGATTCCCTCATCTTGACTTAGAGTGCACGACGCGCCTTCTGGACTTCCTTCTAGAACACAGGGTCTCGATGTATCCGGCCCCTCCTGCGACAATCAGAGTGCGGCCCACCAAGCCGGCCTATTGAGAGACAGTCCAGCGGCCCGAGTACCCCTTAGTCCAGGACTCCCTCACCCGCTGCCACGGGAGGGTAGGACAAAAGATGTCATGCAAGTTCTTTTCCATAAGCACGTATGACTATATACGGAATACATGCCGACATTACATTGATGAATTGGAGCTAGTTCTGTGTCACCCTAGGTTATAACTGTTGCATGATGAATGCCATCCGACATAATTATCCATCACTGATCCATTGCCTATGAGATTTTCACATATTGATCTTTGCTAAGTTACTTTTCCGTTGCTACTGTTACAATCACTACAAAACTGCTACTGTCACTCTTGCCATCGTTACCGTTACTTCCATACTACTTTGCTACTAAATATTTGCTGCAGATATTAAGTTTTTCAGGTGTGGTTGAATTGACAACTCAGCTGCTAATACTTGAGAATATTATTTGGCTCCCTTTGTGACGAATCAATAAATTTGGGCTGAATACTCTACCATCGAAAACTGTTGCGATCCCCTATACTTGTGGGTTATCAAGACCTTTTTCTGGCGCCATTGCCGGGGAGCATAGCTTTATTGTCTGAGTCACTTGGGATTTATATCTGTTGATCACTATGAAGAATTTGAAAGATGCTAAAACCAAGATCTATCCCTCAACTACGAGGACAAGTAAGGAACTGCCATCTAGCTCTGCACTTGATTCACCTTCTGTTATGAGTAAATTTGCGACACCACCACCTGCTAGTAATTCTGATATGTCGCAAGTAATTGATGATGCCACTTCTGTTATGCTTGATAATACTGTGCCTTTGGGTGAATTTCTTGATGAACAACTTGCTAGGGTTAGAGAGAATGAGATCACTGAAACTGATGATATTTCTAAAACTGATGAAATTATTGAAACTGAACACTTTCAGATACCTGTTAGACCTAGCTCTCCTAGATATGAATTGCCTATTATACCTGAGGGTTATGTTATGGATGGAGAGGTAGCTAGGGACTTTCTTGCTTGTAAAGGTAGAGATGATCTTAAGAAATTACTATGCAAGTGGAAAGAAAAATCTTTGAATGCTAGAATGCAATATGATCCTAAGTTTGCTACTTCACCTATCTTTGTTACTGATAAGGATTATGAATTCTCTGTCGATCCTGAGTTAATTACTTTGGTTGAATCTGATCCTTTCCATGGTTATGAATCTGAAACTGTTGTGGCACATCTTACTAAATTGAATGACATAGCCACCCTATTCGCTCATGAGGAAAAAATTCGCTACTACTATATTCTTAAGTTGTTTCCTTTCTCATTAAAGGGTGATGCTAAGCTATGGTTTAAATCTCTTGCTCCTGGTTGTGTGCGTAGTCCCCAGGATATGATATATTACTTCTCTGAAAAATATTTTCCTGCTCATAAGAAACAAGCTGCCTTACAGGAAATATTTAACTTTGTGCAAATTGGAGAAGAGAGTCTCCCACAAGCTTGGGGGAGGCTTCTCCAATTACTTAATGCTTTGCCTGATCATCCTCTCAAGAAAAATGAAATACTTGATATCTTTTATAATGGACTTACCGATGCTTCTAGGGACCACCTAGATAGTTGTGTTGGTTGTGTTTTTAGGGAACGAACGGTTGAACAAGCTAAACTACTATTGAATAATATATTGAGCAATGATAATGATTGGACCATCCCCGAACCACCTCCAAAGCCAACTCTGAAGAAAAGAGGTATCTATTTCTCAATCCTGAAGATATGCAAGAGGCAAAGAAATCTATGAAAGAAAAAGGTATTAAAGCTGAAGATGTTAAGAATTTACCACCTATTGAAGAAATACATGGTCTTGATAACTCGACACAGGTAGTGGAGGTAAATTCTCTCTATAGATTTGACGAAGGTGATATTCCTTATAATAAGTGTGCTAGTCAATGCTTGGATGAATTTGATAACTTTATTGTTAAACAAGAAAATTTCAATGCTTATGTTAGTAGACAATTGAAACATAACGCTTACATGCTTGATGCTTAGGTGATTATATGAGTAGAACTGTTAATGATCTTAAGCTTATTAGTAAATATGCTTCCATGGTAACTACTTAAGTAGAACAAGTACTTAAGGCACAAAATGATTTGCTTAATTAGATGAATGGTAAGAACAATGATCATTCTGTTAGAGTTTTGACTAGAGGTGGTAAAATGACTCAGGAACCTTTGTATCCTGAGGGCCATCCTAAGAGAATTGAGCAGGATTCTCAGAGAATTAATACTGATGCACCTAGTCGTCCCAGTAGTAAAAGGAAAAAGAATGATGATAGGAATTTGCATGCTGCTGGTGAACCTGTTATAGATACACATGAAAACCCAAATGATATTTCTATTTCTGATGCTGAAACACAACCTGGTGATGAACATGAACTAGGTGATAATGTTAATGATGATGTTCATGTTGATGCTCAACCTAGTAATGATAATGATGTGGAGATTGAACCTGCTGTTGATCTTGATAACCCACAATCTAAGAATAAAAGATATGATAAAAGAGACTTTGTTGCTAGGAAGCATGGTAAAGAAAGAGAACCTTGGGTTCAAAAACCCATGCCCTTTCCTCCTAAGCCATCCAAGAAAAAGGATGATGAGGATTTTGAGCGCTTTGTTGAAATGCTTAGACCTGTCTTTTTGCGTACGCGCTTGACTGATATTCTGAAAATGTCTCCTTATGCTAAGTATATGAAGGATATTGTGACTAATAAAATAAAGATACCGGAAGCTGAAATTTCCACCATGCTTGCTAATTATACTTTTAAGGGTGGAGTACCAAAGAAATTAGGAGATCCAGGAATACCAACTATACCATGCCCCATTAAAAGAAACTATGTTAAAACCGCTTTATGTGATTTGGGAGCCGGTGTTAGTGTTATGCCTTTCTCTTTATATCGTAGACTTGATTTGACTAAGTTGACACCTACTGAAATCTCTTTGCAAATGGCAGATAAATCAACCGCTTTACCCATCAGTATTTGCGAGGATGTGCCTGTTGTGGTTGCAAACGTTACTATCTTAACAGACTTTGTTATTCTTGATATTCCCGAGGACGACAGCATGTTGATCATCCTTGGTAGACCCTTTTTGAACACTGCAGGGGCTGTTATTGATTGCAACAAAGGCAATGTCACTTTTCATGTTAATGGTAATGAGCATACGGTGCACTTTCCGAAGAAACAACCTCAAGTTCATAGTATCAACTCTATTGGAGATATTCCAACAATTGCTATTGGAGGTTTTAAATTCCCTCTCCCTACTGTCAAGAAGAAATATGAAATAATCATGGTAGGGGACATGCCTGTCCCCGTTGAGGTAACTTAGTGTTATTCGAAAATTCTCCGGTTTCATGTTACTCGAAAGAAGTTTGTTAATAAGACTTGATCAACCTTGTTAATGAATTCCTTTTGACGGGCATGAGATGGATGAATTTAGAAAGCACAACCATTTGTACCCAACTTTTACTTTCTGTTGTTTAGAATAAATAAAGCAAAAATACTATTATACTTTTGTTTTCTGAATTATCCGTACAACAAAAAAATGACCTGGAAATAAAAGTTCTCCAAATGCCCTGAAAATTTATTATGATTTTTTATAGAATATTTAAGAATATTTGGCACTGAGAACAAACCAGGGGGCTGCACCAGTGGGCCACAAGCCCAGGGGGCACGCCCTGGTGGCTTGTGGGTCCCACGTGGCCCCCCTCACTTATTCCAGCACCCATCCACTCCGTCCTCCTCCATAAAAAATCCCACCATTGCTCAAACCCGTGTCCTAGCTCATCTTGCTGCCATTTTCGATCTCCTTGTGCAAATCTCCATTTGCAAAACTTTTTTGGGGGATTGTTCTTCGGTATGTGACTCCTCCAATGGTCCAATTAGTTTTTGTTCTAGTGCTTTATATAATGCAAATTTTTACTGCTGTGGTGACCCTGTTCTTGAGCTTGCATGTCAAATTTATATGGTCCCAGGTAGTTTTGATGCATGATATAGCCTCTAGGCACTTATGGGAGTAGTTGCTTTAAATCTTGTTGAGTTTTGTTCATTTTTATTTTGAGACACTAAAATTTTAGAAAATTTTCAGAGGAAGAAATGTTTACGAAGATATACCAAGGTGGTACCTCGAGGAAGGAAGCCCTAAGGCTCGCGATACATGAGCCGGACCTTGAACCACCAAGAGAAGCTCAAGTACGGCCTTGCGAATGGCCGTTGGATCAATTCATGGTTCATGCAGGCTTCAAGGATGAATTTTATGCATACGTACAAAATGCTGGCCTTGAGGATTGCGTGTCAGATAAGTGTCGGCAGTACTATCACCTCACTGATTCATTTGTGCGAAGATTTAAATTTACATCCCAGCGCAATACCCATTCTTTCTTGTTTGATATTTATGGTAAATCATATACCATGGACCTAGAAGATTTTAATGATGCATGCAAAATCCCAGAATGGGGCATTCATAGTGAGCCTCGCAAAACTGAATTTAACGATTTTCTTGCTAGCATCACTGAGGGTGAGACTAGAAATATCACACAAGCTACCATAGGGAGCATTCATTTTCCTGCCATACACTATTTTGCTCTCTTTATAGGTAGATGCATTAACGGTAAACATAATCATTGCCACCTTTGTGCATCAGATCTTAGTATCCTCAAGTGTACGGTAATGGATGATAAACGATATAACTTGGGGGCTATTATTGCCAGGAGGTTACATCTTAATGCTAAGGATGGAGATTTCTTTGGTGGGATTTATGCCACTCGGTTAGCTAATTATCTTGGGGTACCCATAAGGGGGAATGATATGGAGTTACCACCTTCTTTTCTTGATTATAATGCTATGGTACGCTACCAGTTTCTTGAGAGGAACGAACAGTCCCTCCTTTACCGACTAATCTTTGATAGGCAGCGTGATGTCCATATTACCCTTCCTTCTCCTGCTTTCTTTAACTTTCAGGTAAAACAGAGATATTTTATAACTAGGGAGGAGGCGAACGAGTATGAGAGAGAGGTGGAGGCCGCTCGCCTCCATGCTGCAGCCCTTCAGGCAGTAGCTGCCGCGTCCCAGTACGTACCCGACTATAACTTTGGGTATCCACCAGGCCAGCCGTGGCCATAGACCAACTTAGGCCAAAATCCTAAGGTTGGGGAAGTACGTATTTCTCACCGACATTACATTCATGTTCACACACTCAATCCAGTTGTCGGTGTTCATACTTTTTCATTGTATTATCCATGTTAGTTTATATCTTTTTCTCGCTTTCTTCTTGTGTGTTAGAAAAACCTTATGAAAAAAAAATAGCTCTAGTTTTACTTTCTAGTATGTTTAGTTGTAGTATTAAAAGAAAACCCAAAAAGATTTCTCGTTCTTCTTTTGCTTGTTGGGAGCTTTCCCGTGTAAATAGTTTTTCTCGTTCTTGTTTTGAAATTCTTTTCTTTGGGTCGAGTGGAGAAGACCGCGATGAAAATGTTGAGTGGCTCTCATATGCATTGTTGTTTATCTTACAGAGAGCCCATATTACCTTGTCTTCTTCTTTAAATAATTGTTTGCAGATTCCAGCTTAGTCCAATGCACGTGCACTCTTATTATTATTCACACCGTTCGGTCATGCAAGTGAAAGGCAATAATGACGATATATGATGAAGTGATTGAGATGGAGAAAAGCTGGTACGAACTCAACCTATTTTTCTTTTGTAAATATGATTAGCTCATCATTCTGGATTCAGCTCATTATGGATGAAACATGTTTGCAATGACAATTAGATATTATAGTTACTCATGCCATGCTTAATTAGCTAAGAGTGTATAATGGTTTGTCTTGAGTGCCAACATGCATTTTAAAATGGTTGTGATGTAGTATGATAGGATGGTATCCTCCTTTGAATGATTCAAGTGGCTTGACTTGGCACATGTTCACGCATGTAGTTGAAACAAAATCAACATAGCGTCCACGATATTTATGTTCATGGTGATTTATATCCTACTCATGCTTGCATTCAGTGTTGGTTAATCTCAATGCATGTTTATGACTGTTGTCGCTCTCTAGTTTGTCGCTTCCCAATCTCTTGCTAGCCTTCACTTGTACTAAGCGGGAATACTGCTTGTGCATCCACTTCCTTAAACCCAAAGTTGTTCCATATGAGTCCACCATACCTACCTATATGCGGTATTTACTTGTCGTTCCAAGTAAATTTGCATGTGCCAAACTCTAAACCTTCAAATAATATTCTGTTTTGTATGCCCGAATCGCTCATATAGTGACTAGGGGCTGTCAGTATCTTCCATGCTAGGTGGGTTATTCTCACGATGAGTGTTTATTCACTTGTCATCCACGAGAAAGTGGCTGGTAATCGGGATGCCCAGTTCCATGCTCAAAAATCAAATCAAAATATAATGAAACAAAATTCCCCCAGGATTGTTGTTTGTATGGATGGTACCCGTGGATTCGGCTGGCCGTGGAGTGTGTTTGATTGGTGGAGGGGGAGTAAAAACTTTATCATTCTGTTTGGGAACCACCTATAATATATCTAGCATGGAAGATACCGAGATCTCTTGGTTGTTATGTTGACAATGAAAGCATACCGCTCAAAATTTTATTCATCTCTGTTTTAAAAGCTCGAGCTCTGGCACCTCTGCAAATCCCTACTTCCCTCTGCGAAGGGCCTATCTATTTAATTTATTGCTGAGTCATCATCCTCTTACACATCCAAGAAAAAGGATGATGAGGATTTTGAGCGCTTTGTTGAAATGCTTAGACCTGTCTTTTTGCGTACGCGCTTGACTGATATTCTGAAAATGTCTCCTTATGCTAAGTATATGAAGGATATTGTGACTAATAAAATAAAGATACCGGAAGCTGAAATTTCCACCATGCTTGCTAATTATACTTTTAAGGGTGGAGTACCAAAGAAATTAGGAGATCCAGGAATACCAACTATACCATGCCCCATTAAAAGAAACTATGTTAAAACCGCTTTATGTGATTTGGGAGCTGGTGTTAGTGTTATGCCTTTCTCTTTATATCGTAGACTTGATTTGAATAAGTTGACACCTACTGAAATCTCTTTGCAAATGGCAGATAAATCAACCGCTTTACCCATCGGTATTTGCGAGGATGTGCCTGTTGTGGTTGCAAACGTTACTATCTTAACAGACTTTGTTATTCTTGATATTCCCGAGGACGACAGCATGTTGATCATCCTTGGTAGACCCTTTTTGAACACTGCAGGGGCTGTTATTGATTGCAACAAAGGCAATGTCACTTTTCATGTTAATGGTAATGAGCATACGGTGCACTTTCCGAAGAAACAACCTCAAGTTCATAATATCAACTCTATTGGAGATATTCCAACAATTGCTATTGGAGGTTTTAAATTCCCTCTCCCTACTGTCAAGAAGAAATATGAAATAATCATGGTAGGGGACATGCCTGTCCCCGTTGAGGTAACTTAGTGTTATTCGAAAATTCTCCGGTTTCATGTTACTCGAAAGAAGTTTGTTAATAAGACTTGATCAACCTTGTTAATGAATTCCTTTTGACGGGCATGAGATGGATGAATTTAGAAAGCACAACCATCTGTACCCAACTTTTACTTTCTGTTGTTTAGAATAAATAAAGCAAAAATACTATTATACTTTTGTTTTCTGAATTATCCGTACAACAAAAAAATGACCTGGAAATAAAAGTTCTCCAAATGCCCTGAAAATTTATTATGATTTTTTATAGAATATTTAAGAATATTTGGCACTGAGAACAAACCAGGGGGCTGCACCAGTGGGCCACAAGCCCAGGGGGCGCGCCCACCCCCCCAGGGCGCGCCCTGGTGGCTTGTGGGTCCCACGTGGCCCCCCTCACTTATTCCAGCACCCATCCACTCCGTCCTCCTCCATAAAAAATCCCACCATTGCTCAAACCCGTGTCCTAGCTCATCTTGCTGCCATTTTCGATCTCCTTGTGCAAAGCTCCATTTGCAAAACTCTTTTGGGGGATTGTTCTTCGGTATGTGACTCCTCCAATGGTCCAATTAGTTTTTGTTCTAGTGCTTTATATAATGCAAATTTTTACTGCTGTGGTGACCCTGTTCTTGAGCTTGCATGTCAAATTTATATGGTCCCAGGTAGTTTTGATGCATGATATAGCCTCTAGGCACTTATGGGAGTAGTTGCTTTAAATCTTGTTGAGTTTTGTTCATTTTTATTTTGAGACACTAAAATTTTAGAAATTTTTCAGAGGAAGAAATATTTAGGAAGATATACCAAGGTGGTTCCTCGAGGAAGGAAGCCCTAAGGCTCGCGATACATGAGCCGGACCTTGAACCACCAAGAGAAGCTCAAGTACGGCCTTGCGAATGGCCGTTGGATCAATTCATGGTTCATGCAGGCTTCAAGGATGAATTTTATGCATACGTACAAAATGCTGGCCTTGAGGATTGCGTGTCAGATAAGTGTCGGCAGTACTATCACCTCACTGATTCATTTGTGCGAAGATTTAAATTTACATCCCAGCGCAATACTCATTCTGTCTTGTTTGATATTTATGGTAAATCATATACCATGGACCTAGAAGATTTTAATGATGCATGCAAAATCCCAGAATGGGGCATTCATAGTGAGCCTCGCAAAACTGAATTTAACGATTTTCTTGCTAGCATCACTGAGGGTGAGACTAGAAATATCACACAAGCTACCATAGGGAGCATTCATTTTCCTGCCATACACTATTTTGCTCTCTTTATAGGTAGATGCATTAACGGTAAACATAATCATTGCCACCTTTGTGCATCAGATCTTAGTATCCTCAAGTGTGCGGTAATGGATGATAAACGATATAACTTGGGGGCTATTATTGCCAGGAGGTTACATCTTAATGCTAAGGATGGAGATTTCTTTGGTGGGATTTATGCCACTCGGTTAGCTAATTATCTTGGGGTACCCATAAGGGGGAATGATATTGAGTTACCACCTTCTTTTCTTGATTATAATGCTATGGTACGCTACCAGTTTCTTGAGAGGAACGAACAGTCCCTCCTTTACCGACTAATCTTTGATAGGCAGCGTGCTATCCATATTACCCTTCCTTCTCCTGCTTTCTTTAACTTTCAGGTAAAACGGAGATATTTTATAACTAGGGAGGAGGCGAACGAGTATGAGAGAGAGGTGGAGGCCGCTCGCCTCCATGCTGCAGCCCTTCAGGCAGTAGCTGCCGCGTCCCAGTACGTACCCGACTATAACTTTGGGTATCCACCAGGCCAGCCGTGGCCATAGACCAACTTAGGCCAAAATCCTAAGGTTGGGGGAGTACGTATTTCTCACCGACATTACATTCATGTTCACACACTCAATCCAGTTGTCGGTGTTCATACTTTTTCATTGTATTATCCATGTTAGTTTATATCTTTTTCTCGCTTTCTTCTTGTGTGTTAGAAAAACCTTATGAAAAAAAAATAGCTCTAGTTTTACTTTCTAGTATGTTTAGTTGTAGTATTAAAAGAAAACCCAAAAAGATTTCTCGTTCTTCTTTTGCTTGTTGGGAGCTTTCCCGTGTAAATAGTTTTTCTCGTTCTTGTTTTGAAATTCTTTTCTTTGGGTCGAGTGGAGAAGACCGCGATGAAAATGTTGAGTGGCTCTCATATGCATTGTTGTTTATCTTACAGAGAGCCCATATTACCTTGTCTTCTTCTTTAAATAATTGTTTGCAGATTCCAGCTTAGTCCAATGCACGTGCACTCTTATTATTATTCACACCGTTCGGTCATGCAAGTGAAAGGCAATAATGACGATATATGATGAAGTGATTGAGATGGAGAAAAGCTGGTACGAACTCAACCTATTTTTCTTTTGTAAATATGATTAGCTCATCATTCTGGATTCAGCTCATTATGGATGAAACATGTTTGCAATGACAATTAGATATTATAGTTACTCATGCCATGCTTAATTAGCTAAGAGTGTATAATGGTTTGTCTTGAGTGCCAACATGCATTTTAAAATGGTTGTGATGTAGTATGATAGGATGGTATCCTCCTTTGAATGATTCAAGTGGCTTGACTTGGCACATGTTCACGCATGTAGTTGAAACAAAATCAACATAGCGTCCACGATATTTATGTTCATGGTGATTTATATCCTACTCATGCTTGCATTCAGTGTTGGTTAATCTCAATGCATGTTTATGACTGTTGTCGCTCTCTAGTTTGTCGCTTCCCAATCTCTTGCTAGCCTTCACTTGTACTAAGCGGGAATACTGCTTGTGCATCCACTTCCTTAAACCCAAAGTTGTTCCATATGAGTCCACCATACCTACCTATATGCGGTATTTACTTGTCGTTCCAAGTAAATTTGCATGTGCCAAACTCTAAACCTTCAAATAATATTCTGTTTTGTATGCCCGAATCGCTCATATAGTGACTAGGGGCTGTCAGTATCTTCCATGCTAGGTGGGTTATTCTCACGATGAGTGTTTATTCACTTGTCATCCACGAGAAAGTGGCTGGTAATCGGGATGCCCAGTTCCATGCTCAAAAATCAAATCAAAATATAATGAAACAAAATTCCCCCAGGATTGTTGTTTGTATGGACGGTACCCGTGGATTCGGCTGGCCGTGGAGTGTGTTTGATTGGTGGAGGGGGAGTAAAAACTTTATCATTCTGTTTGGGAACCACCTATAATATATCTAGCATGGAAGATACCGAGATCTCTTGGTTGTTATGTTGACAATGAAAGCATACCGCTCAAAATTTTATTCATCTCTGTTTTAAAAGCTCGAGCTCTGGCACCTCTGCAAATCCCTACTTCCCTCTGCGAAGGGCCTATCTATTTAATTTATTGCTGAGTCATCATCCTCTTACACATCCAAGAAAAAGGATGATGAGGATTTTGAGCGCTTTGTTGAAATGCTTAGACCTGTCTTTTTGCGTACGCGCTTCACTGATATTCTGAAAATGTCTCCTTATGCTAAGTATATGAAGGATATTGTGACTAATAAAATAAAGATACCGGAAGCTGAAATTTCCACCATGCTTGCTAATTATACTTTTAAGGGTGGAGTACCAAAGAAATTAGGAGATCCAGGAATACCAACTATACCATGCCCCATTAAAAGAAACTATGTTAAAACCGCTTTATGTGATTTGGGAGCCGGTGTTAGTGTTATGCCTTTCTCTTTATATCGTAGACTTGATTTGAATAAGTTGACACCTACTGAAATCTCTTTGCAAATGGCAGATAAATCAACCGCTTTACCCATCGGTATTTGCGAGGATGTGCCTGTTGTGGTTGCAAACGTTACTATCTTAACAGACTTTGTTATTCTTGATATTCCCGAGGACGACAGCATGTTGATCATCCTTGGTAGACCCTTTTTGAACACTGCAGGGGCTGTTATTGATTGCAACAAAGGCAATGTCACTTTTCATGTTAATGGTAATGAGCATACGGTGCACTTTCCGAAGAAACAACCTCAAGTTCATAGTATCAACTCTATTGGACATATTCCAACAATTGCTATTGGAGGTTTTAAATTCCCTCTCCCTACTGTCAAGAAGAAATATGAAATAATCATGGTAGGGGACATGCCTGTCCCCGTTGAGGTAACTTAGTGTTATTCGAAAATTCTCCGGTTTCATGTTACTCGAAAGAAGTTTGTTAATAAGACTTGATCAACCTTGTTAATGAATTCCTTTTGACGGGCATGAGATGGATGAATTTAGAAAGCACAACCATCTGTACCCAACTTTTACTTTCTGTTGTTTAGAATAAATAAAGCAAAAATACTATTATACTTTTGTTTTCTGAATTATCCGTACAACAAAAAAATGACCTGGAAATAAAAGTTCTCCAAATGCCCTGAAAATTTATTATGATTTTTTATAGAATATTTAAGAATATTTGGCACTGAGAACAAACCAGAGGGCTGCACCAGTGGGCCACAAGCCCAGGGGGCGCGCCCACCCCCCCAGGGCGCGCCCTGGTGGCTTGTGGGTCCCACGTGGCCCCCCTCACTTATTCCAGCACCCATCCACTCCGTCCTCCTCCATAAAAAATCCCACCATTGCTCAAACCCGTGTCCTAGCTCATCTTGCTGCCATTTTCGATCTCCTTGTGCAAAGCTCCATTTGCAAAACTCTTTTGGGGGATTGTTCTTCGGTATGTGACTCCTCCAATGGTCCAATTAGTTTTTGTTCTAGTGCTTTATATAATGCAAATTTTTACTGCTGTGGTGACCCTGTTCTTGAGCTTGCATGTCAAATTTATATGGTCCCAAGTAGTTTTGATGCATGATATAGCCTCTAGGCACTTATGGGAGTAGTTGCTTTAAATCTTGTTGAGTTTTGTTCATTTTTATTTTGAGACACTAAAATTTTAGAAATTTTTCAGAGGAAGAAATATTTAGGAAGATATACCAAGGTGGTTCCTCGAGGAAGGAAGCCCTAAGGCTCGCGATACATGAGCCGGACCTTGAACCACCAAGAGAAGCTCAAGTACGGCCTTGCGAATGGCCGTTGGATCAATTCATGGTTCATGCAGGCTTCAAGGATGAATTTTATGCATACGTACAAAATGCTGGCCTTGAGGATTGCGTGTCAGATAAGTGTCGGCAGTACTATCACCTCACTGATTCATTTGTGCGAAGATTTAAATTTACATCCCAGCGCAATACTCATTCTGTCTTGTTTGATATTTATGGTAAATCATATACCATGGACCTAGAAGATTTTAATGATGCATGCAAAATCCCAGAATGGGGCATTCATAGTGAGCCTCGCAAAACTGAATTTAACGATTTTCTTGCTAGCATCACTGAGGGTGAGACTAGAAATATCACACAAGCTACCATAGGGAGCATTCATTTTCCTGCCATACACTATTTTGCTCTCTTTATAGGTAGATGCATTAACGGTAAACATAATCATTGCCACCTTTGTGCATCAGATCTTAGTATCCTCAAGTGTGCGGTAATGGATGATAAACGATATAACTTGGGGGCTATTATTGCCAGGAGGTTACATCTTAATGCTAAGGATGGAGATTTCTTTGGTGGGATTTATGCCACTCGGTTAGCTAATTATCTTGGGGTACCCATAAGGGGGAATGATATTGAGTTACCACCTTCTTTTCTTGATTATAATGCTATGGTACGCTACCAGTTTCTTGAGAGGAACGAACAGTCCCTCCTTTACCGACTAATCTTTGATAGGCAGCGTGCTATCCATATTACCCTTCCTTCTCCTGCTTTCTTTAACTTTCAGGTAAAACGGAGATATTTTATAACTAGGGAGGAGGCGAACGAGTATGAGAGAGAGGTGGAGGCCGCTCGCCTCCATGCTGCAGCCCTTCAGGCAGTAGCTGCCGCGTCCCAGTACGTACCCGACTATAACTTTGGGTATCCACCAGGCCAGCCGTGGCCATAGACCAACTTAGGCCAAAATCCTAAGGTTGGGGGAGTACGTATTTCTCACCGACATTACATTCATGTTCACACACTCAATCCAGTTGTCGGTGTTCATACTTTTTCATTGTATTATCCATGTTAGTTTATATCTTTTTCTCGCTTTCTTCTTGTGTGTTAGAAAAACCTTATGAAAAAAAAATAGCTCTAGTTTTACTTTCTAGTATGTTTAGTTGTAGTATTAAAAGAAAACCCAAAAAGATTTCTCGTTCTTCTTTTGCTTGTTGGGAGCTTTCCCGTGTAAATAGTTTTTCTCGTTCTTGTTTTGAAATTCTTTTCTTTGGGTCGAGTGGAGAAGACCGCGATGAAAATGTTGAGTGGCTCTCATATGCATTGTTGTTTATCTTACAGAGAGCCCATATTACCTTGTCTTCTTCTTTAAATAATTGTTTGCAGATTCCAGCTTAGTCCAATGCACGTGCACTCTTATTATTATTCACACCGTTCGGTCATGCAAGTGAAAGGCAATAATGACGATATATGATGAAGTGATTGAGATGGAGAAAAGCTGGTACGAACTCAACCTATTTTTCTTTTTTAAATATGATTAGCTCATCATTCTGGATTCAGCTCATTATGGATGAAACATGTTTGCAATGACAATTAGATATTATAGTTACTCATGCCATGCTTAATTAGCTAAGAGTGTATAATGGTTTGTCTTGAGTGCCAACATGCATTTTAAAATGGTTGTGATGTAGTATGATAGGATGGTATCCTCCTTTGAATGATTCAAGTGGCTTGACTTGGCACATGTTCACGCATGTAGTTGAAACAAAATCAACATAGCGTCCACGATATTTATGTTCATGGTGATTTATATCCTACTCATGCTTGCATTCAGTGTTGGTTAATCTCAATGCATGTTTATGACTGTTGTCGCTCTCTAGTTTGTCGCTTCCCAATCTCTTGCTAGCCTTCACTTGTACTAAGCGGGAATACTGCTTGTGCATCCACTTCCTTAAACCCAAAGTTGTTCCATATGAGTCCACCATACCTACCTATATGCGGTATTTACTTGTCGTTCCAAGTAAATTTGCATGTGCCAAACTCTAAACCTTCAAATAATATTCTGTTTTGTATGCCCGAATCGCTCATATAGTGACTAGGGGCTGTCAGTATCTTCCATGCTAGGTGGGTTATTCTCACGATGAGTGTTTATTCACTTGTCATCCACGAGAAAGTGGCTGGTAATCGGGATGCCCAGTTCCATGCTCAAAAATCAAATCAAAATATAATGAAACAAAATTCCCCCAGGATTGTTGTTTGTATGGACGGTACCCGTGGATTCGGCTGGCCGTGGAGTGTGTTTGATTGGTGGAGGGGGAGTAAAAACTTTATCATTCTGTTTGGGAACCACCTATAATATATCTAGCATGGAAGATACCGAGATCTCTTGGTTGTTATGTTGACAATGAAAGCATACCGCTCAAAATTTTATTCATCTCTGTTTTAAAAGCTCGAGCTCTGGCACCTCTGCAAATCCCTACTTCCCTCTGCGAAGGGCCTATCTATTTAATTTATTGCTGAGTCATCATCCTCTTACACAAAGCACCAGTTAGAGAGCACCACTGTCATTTGTATGCATTGTTATTAATTGATATTGAGTATGACTGTGACTGGATCTCTTTTACCATGAATTACAATGTCTAGTCAGTCCTTGATCTTCAGGGGTGCTCTGCATTTATGTTTTGCGGTCTTAGAAAGGGCTAGCGAGATACCATTTTGTTATATCATATCATGATTATTTTCAAAAAGTGTTGTCATCCGAGACTTACTATTATTGCTCGCTAGTTGATTATGCCATTGATATGAGTAAATGTGAGACCTAAATGTTATTGTGAATATGGTTAGTTCATAATCTTTGCTGAAAGCCTGAATGCTGGCTATACATATTTGCAACAACAAGATCAAACAGAGTTTGTAAAAGTTTTTCTTTGTCACTTTCAGTTTGTCAACTGAATTGCTTGAGGACAAGCAATGGGTTAAGCTTGGGGGAGTTGATACGTCTCCATCGTATCTACTTTTCCAAACTCTTTTGCCCTTGTTTTGGACTCTAATTTGCATGATTTGAATGGAACTAACCTGGACTGACGCTGTTTTCAGCAGAATTGCCTTGGTGTTATTTTTGTGCAGAAATAAAAGTTCTCGGATTGACCTGAAAATTTACGGAGAATATTTTTGGAATTAATAAAAAATATTGGCGAAAGAATCAACCAGAGGGGGTCCACCCATTGGCCACAGGACAGGGGGCGCGCCCCCCCAGGGCGCGCCCTGGTGGCTTGTGGGTCCCACAGACCTCCTCCGACCCTAATTCCAACTCTATATATTCACATCCATGGAGAAAAAAAATACAGGAGATGAGTTCATCGCGTTTCACGATTCGGAGCCGCCGCCACCTCCTGTTCTTCCTCGGGAGGGCAGATCTGGAGTCCGTTTTGGGCTCCGGAGAGGGGAAATCGACGTCGTCGTCATCACCAACCATCCTCCATCACCAATTTCATGACGCTCACCGTCGTGCGTGAGTAATTTCATCGTAGGCTTGCTGGACGGTGATGGGTTGGATGAGATTTACCATGTAATCAAGTTAGTTTTGTTAGGGTTTGATCCCTAGTATCCACTATGTTCTGAGATTGATGTTGCTATGACTTTGCTATCCTTAATGCTTGTCACTAGGGCCCGAGTTCCATGATTTCAGATCTGAACCTATTATGTTTCCATGAATATATATGTGTTCTTGATCCTATCTTGCAAGTTGTAGACACCTATTAGGTGTTATGATCCGCATACCCCAAGGTGACAATAATTGGGATTCCGGTGATTACCATAGTTTGAGGAGTTCATGTATTCACTAAGTGCTGATGCTTTGGTCTGGTTCTCTATTAAAAGGAGGCCTTAATATCCCTTAGTTTCCATTAGGACCCCGCTGCCACGGGAGGGTAGGACAAAAGATGTCATGCAAGTTCTTTTCCATAAGCACGTATGACTATATACGGAATAGATGCCTACATTACATTGATGAATTGGAGCTAGTTCTGTGTCACCCTAGGTTATAACTGTTGCATGATGAATGCCATCCGACATAATTATCCATCACTGATCCATTGCCTACGAGCTTTTCACATATTGATCTTTGCTAAGTTACTTTTCCGTTGCTACTGTTACAATCACAACAAAACTGCTACTGTCACTTTTGCCATCGTTACCGTTACTTCCATACTACTTTGCTACAAAATATTTTGCTGCAGATATTAAGTCTTTCAGGTGTGGTTGAATTGACAACTCAGCTGCTAATACTTGAGAATATTCTTTGGCTCCCCTTGTGTCGAATCAATAAATTTGGGTTGAATACTCTACCCTCGAAAACTGTTGCGACCCCCTATACTTGTGGGTTATCAGTGTCGCTTGGGAGTCTCCTACTTCGCGTTGTGGAGTTGAACCAAGAAGTTTGTACGGGCAAGGAGATCGCCTACTTCGTGAAGATCTACCCATAGTGAGGCTAGTCCTTCGTGGATGGAAGCCGTTATGGAATAGTCAACGTTACTACTTCGTGGACCCTTATGGGTGGAGCCCTCCGTGGACTCTCACGACCGTTACCCTCCGTGGGTTGAAGACTCCATAAACGTGGATGTACGATAGCACCACCTATCGGAACCACGGGAAAAATCTTCGTGTCTACAATTGCGTTTGATCTTCCTCCCTACCCTCTACTATACATGCTTGTTATTACATTCCGCTGCTATACTCTTAGACATGCATGTGTAGGGTGTGCTTGACTTGCTATCATTGCTAAAATCTGCCAACACTTAAAATTGGGAAAAGGTAGAATTTTTATTTGGTCAAGTAGTCTAATCACCCCCCCCCCCCCCTCTAGACATACTTCCGGTCCTACAGGAAGCAATCTGAATATCAACGCCCACAAACTCCTTTGTGTTCTACTCGTGATCTCATCTACGCATAGACCTAGCTCATGATGCCACTGTTGAGGAATGTTGCATGGGAAACAAATTTTTTCCTACGCACACACAAGATCTATCCATGGAGATGAGCATCTACGAGTGGGGAGATCGGATCCACATACCCATGTAGATCGCTAAGCGGGAAGCGTTAAGAAACGCGGTTGATGTAGTCGAACGTCTTCGCGATCCAAATCGCAAGCCGTCCCGCGATCCAATCACGATCTAGCACCGAACGGACGACACCTCCGCGTTCAGCACACGTACAACTCGATGACAATCTCCGCCTCCTTGATCCAACAAGGGAGGGCGGAGAGGTAGATGAGTTCTCCGGCAACACGACAGCGTGGTGGCGGTGGTGGCGGTGCTATCCCGGCAGGGCTACGCCTAGCGCTACCGAAACCGCGAACAGAGGAGAAAACGATCTAGGGAGAGAGAGAGAGGGGCGCCAAGGGCTTCGTGTGTGCTCTTGGTGCGTGATGTCTACTACGCAACCTTCTTCTTGTAGACTTGTGTTGGGCCTCCAAGCGTAGAGTTTTGTAGGACAGTAGCAAATTTCCCTCAAGTGGATGACCTAAGGTTTATCAATCTGTGGGAGGCGTAGGATGAAGATGGTCTCTCTCAAACAACCCTGCAACCAAATAACAAAGAGTCTCTTGTGTCCCCAACACACCCAATACAATGGTAAATTGTATAGGTGCACTAGTTCGGCGAAGAGATGGTGATACGAGTGTAATATGGATGGTAGATATAGGTTTTTGTAATCTGAAAATATAAAAACAGCAAGGTAACTAATGATAAAAGTGAGCACAAACGGTATTGCAATGCTTAGAAACAAGGCCTAGGGTTCATACTTTCACTAGTGCAAGTTCTCTCAACAATACTGACATAGTTGAATCATATGTAAATCCCTCACGTGCGATAAAGAGTTCACTCCAAAGTCACAAATAGCGGAGAACAAACGAAGAAATTATTGTAGGGTATGAAACCACCTCAAAGTTATCTTTTCAGATCAATCTTATGATCTATCCCTATAAGTGTCACGAACAGCCCTAGAGTTCGTACTAAAATAACACCTTAAGATACACATCAACCAAAACCCTAATGTCACATAGATACTCCAATGTCACCACGAGTACCCATGGGCTTGATTATACGATATGCATCACACAATTTCAGATTCATCATGTTCAATCCAACACAAAGAACTTCTAAGAGTGTCCCAAAGTTTCTACCGGAGAGTCAAGACGAAAACGTGTGCCAACCCCTATGCATAGATTCCCAAGGTCACGGAACCCGCAAGTTGATCACCAAAACATACATCAAGTGGATCAATAGAACATCCCATTGTCACCACGGATATCCCATCGCAAGACATACATCAAGTCTTCTCAAATCCTTAAAGACTCAATCCGATAAGTAAACTTCAAAGGGAAAACTCAATTCATCACAAGAAGATAGAGAGGGGAAAACTCCATATGATTCATCTATATTAATAAAGCTCGCGGTACATCAAGATCGTGCCATCTCAAGAACATGAGAGAGAGATCAAACACATAGCTACTGGTACATACCCTCAGCCCCGAGGGTGAACTACTCCCTCCTCGTCATGGAGACCGCCGGGATGATGAAGATGGCCTCCGATGATGGTTTCCCCCTCCGGCAGGGTGCCGGAACGGGCTCCCGATTGGTTTTTCGTGGCTACAGAGGCTTGCGGCGGCGGAACTCCAGATCTAGGTTTCTTTCTGGGTTTTTTTGTATTTATAGGAATTTTTGGCGTCGGTCTCACGTCAAGGGGACTCCTGAGGGACCCACAAGCCAGGGGGGCGCGCCCTAGGGGGGGCGCCCCCCAGGCTTGTGGCTGCCTCGGGACTCTTCTCCGGTATCTTTTTGCTCCAGTATTTTTTATATTTTCCAAAAATATTCTCCGTAAATTTTCAGCCCATTCCGAGAACTTTTATTTCTGCACAAAAACGACACCATGGTAGTTCTGCTGAAAACAGCGGCAGTCCGGGTTAGTTCTAATAAAATCATATAAAATTATTGTAAACATGGCATGAATACTTCATAAATTATAGATACGTTGGAGACGTATCAGCATCCCCAAGCTTAATTCCTGCTCGTCCTCGAGTAGGTAAATGATAAAAGAAATAATTTATGAAGTGTGAATACTAGCAAGTGCACAAGTTTGATCAATGATAATTCGAATCACTTTTTCTAGCATCAATATAAACCATAAACAGTAGCTCATCTCATAAAACTTCTCATGATCAAGTAACAAGCTATTCACATGTTAAAGTATAGACAAGAAAGTTTCTTGAAAACTAACAAACCATATTCCTAGTCATCGAACAATTGCAATTCATCTTATTTTCAGGAAGGGTCTATGTAAGAGCTTTGATTTAGCAAATTCCACATACTCAACTATCATATAGTCTTCCATGATTATTGACACTCAAAGCATATTTTTAGAACAAATAGCATCCATCGAACACAGAGAAAGATAGGGGCTTAAAATTTCGCCTCCCAACATATTTATCATATAGATAATTGTCAACAATAATAATTCATGATCAAATATATTTGTTTGGATATATATGTCTAGATCATTCCCCAACACATGACGCTTGCCAAGAGAAAAAGGCAAAATATAGGAAGTGGTGAAGATCACCATGACTCTTGCATAAAGGTAAGTACTAGAAAGTAAAAGATAGGCCCTTCGCAGAGGGAAGCATTGATTTGCAAAGGTGCCAGAGCTGGAGCTTTTAAAACAGAGATGAATACTAATTTTGAGCGGTATGCTTTCATTGTCAACATAACAACCGAGAGATCTCGGTATCTTCCATGCTAGATACATTATAGGCGGTTCCCAAACAGAATGGTAAAGTTTTTACTCCCCCTCCACCAATCAATCACACTCCACGGCGAGCCGAATCCACGGGTACCGTCCATACAAACAACAATCCTGGGGGAGTTTTGTTTCATTATGTTTTGTTTTGATTTTTGAGCATGGAACTGGGCATCCCGAATACCAGACACTTTCTCGTGAATGATAGTGAATCAACACATATCGTGACAATAACCCACCTAGCATGGAAGATACTGACAGCCCCTAGTCACTATATGAGCGATTCGGGCATACAAAACAGAATATTATTTGAAGGTTTAGAGTTTGGCACATGTAAATTTACTTGGAACGGCAGGTAAATACTGCATATAGGTAGGTATGGTGGACTCTCATGGCAAAACTTTGGGTTTAAGGGTGTTTGGATGCACAAGTAGTATTTCTACTTGGTGCGGAAGTTTTGGCTAGTATGAGGTGGAAGCAAGCACCACATGTTGGGGGATCCATAACAATATAACTTCTATACAAATATACCCAAACATAACTCATTAAGTTGTCTTCCTTGTCCAATTTTAACTAATTTTCCCGAGTTTGAAAATAATTAATGAGCTCACAATCATAGAGGATGTCCAAGATAGTATATTTATATGTGGAATCTCTCTTCCTTCAATATTCTTTCTTGAATTGTTCAAGTGACCAATGCGGTGTTTGCTAACTTTCAATAAATTTTACCACCTATACTTATTATGTGTGAAGTCATTACTCCCCATGGGATAAGTATATGAAGCATATTTAATTTCAGATTTATGATGTTCAATTCATTCAACCATTTACTCATAGGATATAAGTGAAGCATGAGAGTGAATGACAAACTACTCCAAAAAGATATAAGTGAAGATTAATGAGTAGTCAAAACTTAAATAACTATGTGAGGACTCTCTCATCTAAGAATTTCAGATCTTAAGAAATTTATTCAAATAGCAAAACAAAATAAAATGACATTCCAAGGATAGCACATATCATGTGGACGAATAAAACTTTAGGCTCAACATAGGCTAACCGATAATTGTTGATGAAGAAAGGTGGGATGCGTAGCTTCCCCAAGCTTAGATGCTTGAGACTTCTTGAAATATTTACTTGGGGTGCCTTGGGCATCCCCAAGCTTGAGCTTTTGTATCTCATTCAATCCTCTCATATCATGGTTTCACCTATTCTCAAAAACTTCATCCACAGAAAACTCGAAAAGAAATCGTGAGATAGGTTAGTACACTAAAGAACAAATCAACACCTCATGTACTGCCAAGACAAGTTGCATAATAATTTTCAAAAATTAGGTACTGTATACTATCATTTCCACAATTTATATCTACCAATATAGGCTATGTAAACTATAGGATAAGTAGATAACAAAACTATGACAGCAATCTGTCCAAACAGAACAGTCTGTAGCAATTTATGAAAACAGTGTACTTCTGTAACTCAAAAAATTATGAACATTTAGGGCATGCTAAATAATTTATATGAAAATACTGTGTAAAAATTTCAGTAACTTTTCACGTTCCAGTAAAATATGAAAATTCAAACACTACAGCAAAAGTTTCTGTTTTTTACACAGCACACATCAAACATGCAATGCAAGCATCCTAAGGCAATTCTTGGAACTTTTTATTGAAAACCAAGATTATAAATAACACCTAACAGAAAATAACAAAATATAATGACTATCCAAGCAAAATTCATATTATGTGACGAATAAAAATATAGCTCCAAGTAAGATATACCGCTAGTGTTGAAGACGAAAGATGGGAGGCCTTCCGGGGCATCCCCAAGCTTAGGCGCTTGACTATTCCTTGGATATTACCTTGGTGGTGCCTTGGGCATCCCCAAGCTTAGGTTCTTGTCACTCCTTGTTCTCCTCATATCGGTGTCTCACCCAAAACTTGAAAACTTCAATCACACAAAACTTAACGGAACTTCGTGAGAAGGGTTAGTGTAATAAAGATAGATCATTCACTTAGGTACTGTCAAGACAAGATTCATAATTGTTCCCACATGATACCTACTGTATTATATCATTCCCATAATTTATATCACTGAATATAAGCTATGGGAACACTAAAACAAGCAAACTATGCATGCAAAACAGAATCTGTCAAAAACAGAACAGTCTGTGAAGATTTGTAGTATAGCCATACTTCCCTGTCTCTAAAAATTCTGAAAAATTAGGAAAACCTGAAGAATTTGTATATAAAGACTGTGTAAAAATTTCAGATCATTATCACGCTCCAGTAAAAAAATTGAAAATTCCTGTACTTGAGTCAAAAGTTTCTGTTTTGGTTCAGCATCAATTCTACTCATCTTGTGAGTCATCCCAAAGGTTTTACTTGGCACTTTATTGAAATAAAAGGCACAAAACATGATTACTACAGTAGCTTAATCATGTGAACACACAAAAACCGAAAGGAAAAGTGTTGGGTTGTCTCCCAACAAGCGCTTTTCTTTAAAGCCTTTTAGCTAGGCATGATGATTTAAATGATGCTCACATAGGAATAATAATTGAAACATGCAAAAGAGCTTCATGAATCTCATGAAAAGCACATTTAAGTCTAACCCACTTCCTATGCATATGGATTTTGCGAGCAAACAACTTATGGGAACAAGAATCAACTAGCATAGGAAGGTAAAACAAGCATAACTTCAAAACTTTCAACACATAGAGAGGAAACTTGATATTATTGCAATTCCTACAAGCATATGTTCCTCCCTCATAATATTTTTCAGTAGCATCATAAAGGAATTTCACAACATAACTATCACATAAAGCATTATCTTCATGATCCACAAGCATAGAAAATTTGTCACTCTCCACACAAGAAAATTTCTTCTCATGACTAATAGTGGGAGTATCATAAAAGAATTGAATACTACAAATTGGTTCCACATTAAAAGAGTAATATTCAGTAAAAGGATATTCATAATTATGACAAGTATCATAATAGTAATCGTCACTCTTTTTCATCGCATAAGTATCATCACAATAATCATCATAAGTAGGAGGCATGCAATCATTATAACAAATTTGATCATTCAAAGTAGGGGGAATAAAACGATCATCTTCATTAAGCATAGCATCCCCAAGCTTGGGACAAACATTAATTGCAGCAAATAAATTCTCAAACATGTCATTTTTATCAAACATAGCATCCCCAAGATTGTGGCTTTGTATATCATAAACATAATCACTCTCATCATTAATAGTATGAATAGCACCAATAGTATAGCAATTATTATCATCATCCTCCAAGTTGGTGCCATAAATATTTTCAAGATTATAAGAAGTATCATTATCTTCCCAATCATAATTATCACAACAAGCAATAGGCATAACAAAATCATCCTCAAGTGTATCATCTTCCACAACTATTTTTGATTCATTCTCAGGAGGCCTATCAATAATGGGAGCAACATTATTTGGGAGAGATACCTCTTTACCTTTACTTTTCCTTCTTTTCTTCTTCTTCACCACATTATGTGTGGGTTTGTTTAATTCCTCCAAGCTTCTTTTTGAAGAGGTTGGTTGAATAAAAAGCTCCTCCTCGTTACCTGATTCATCATAAGAAAAAATAGGAGGATATTGGGAAACCTCTTCCCCTTCATTAGTATTCTCTTCATCTTCTATTTGTTTTCTTGTCTTTAAGTAATTGGCAATATAAGGATTCTCAATGCAATTTACCACGCAATACATATAGATTTCATTTAGATCAAAATCAATCATTTTCATGAGAACCCAAGCTGGAACATCCTTAGTTTTATGTTTCATTTCTTCATACCCCAAAAATAGACTAAGTTCATTATGATGCTCAAGGGTAATGAGGTTATCACAATTTTTGGACACAATTCGATCATGAAATAATTCACATTGGAAATTAAAATGACCACTTTCATTGCAAAGTTCACAAGGATGGCGAGAAATATTAAGTCTTTCAGCACAAACATATAGCCTCTCTTGCAAACCTAATATTAAAGGACGGATTGTTTCTCCAAATTTTTTGGTCCATCAATACTTTTCGTAAGTCGTCCAGTTTTAAAAACGATTGGTACGTGAGTCAAGTCTAATATTTTCTTCCGCTCCCAGTCCCCTGCCTTGGGCCTCAGCCCGTTATTGTTTGGCTCGGCTGTACTGAAGGCGCAGGCAATCATGCAGCCCAGATTTTTTTTAAAAAAGCAAGCATGCAGCCCCTGGAAGCAAAAAAAAATAGGTGTTGGTTTTAGGAATTGAACTCACAACCCGTGACCAGCCGGGAGAGCAACGATCCATTGAGGTACATCATGGTTGTGCGTAGAAGAGTAGATTTTCTTGTCTGAAGAGGCAGCAAAAGGCAAAAAATCAGGCCCGTTTGCTCACAAATACGAGCAGGAAAGGAAAGAAACTAATAAAGAAGAAAGAATCCAGTCGTGCCCCATGCCGTAAGGAAAATAATTAAAGAAGAAAGGAAGGAATAAACTTAGTTGTGGCCTTAGAAAGGAAAGGATTGAAATGAAAGATTAAAAGGAGTAAAAAATAAACTGCGCCTTGCCTTAGGAAGGAATGGAATTAGAAAATTAAAAGAATGAATAAACTTCCTTGTGGCTTTAGAAAGGAAAGAAATTACAAGAATGAATAAACTCCTGGACCTTCTCATATGCTGATGAGGTGTTATTAAGAAAAAGAACTTGGCCTGCATCTACATATCACTTTCTCCAAATCCAATCGTGGCATTCACACGTTTTAATTTTATTTAGCTCATACATTTTAAAAATTGATTATGCATTTTGAAATGTCTCTTAAGTGAACACTAAAAAAACTACAGCTGCTCGTTGTCCTTTCTCTCCCGGTTCGTACGGGTTGCAGATGTCTGTGGGCTGCAAATACAGTGGGCACCTGGGGTACAGATGCAGGACTTGGTTGACAAAGTGTGCATGCAGCAGCACATGAGTGCTTTTGTTTATTCTTGTGGATGTATCCCGATGCAGACTGAAATTTAAAGGTGGTACTGTGAAATTTGAAGGTGGTTTCAGTTAGTACTGTGAAATTTTGGAGGTACTGAAAGGTGGTAAAAGTTCGTCCTCAACTTCTAGATACGCGGGCTGGGATGGCGACCCGAGCTCGACCTCTATCCGCAGATAATTTTTGCGGGAGGGACATTTCCGTGCGGCAGTTCCCGCTTCCACTTCGGTCCGCCTCCGTTGATCTTCCTCCGGTTGCTCCGGACCACCATCCGCGTCTGTTCCGCACCGCCATGGAAACCTTCGAGTTCTCTTTCACTATAGATGTCAGCCACGTGCCAAACACTCAGCCAGATCTCGTCGCCGGCCATGTCGCGCCCGTGGTCGTTCAGCCCTCGTCCATGTCACCTCGAAAGCGGCTGGGCAGTGTCGTCGTCCAGGGCGGCTCCGCAAGCCCCGATGGGCAGGCACGCGCGCCCGCTGCAGCTACCGTTGGCGCTGCGATTCCGGAAAAGTACGCGTCGGCCCCGAATGGCAAGGTCTCAGGTGTGAAGCGCAAGAAGGCAGCTGCAAGAGCAGCCCCGCCAACACCTCCTCGTGTTGAAGCCGCGAGAGCAACCCCGAGGATGCCCGCGGACGGCAATGCTACCGACGCGGCCAACGTGTTCGACGAAATGGGCGCAAGGTATGGAACTTTTTCTTCTTTCGCCATTTTCATTTGTTTGGGAATTATTGATCGTAAAATGTAGGGACGGTTTGCACAGTGGGACTGCCGAGTTCATGCACTTGTTGGACGACAACACCTGCGACATTGAGCAAGCACCGATTGGTCATTACACTGGTGCAGCGACGTGCTATGCAAACAGTTTTTAACCCCTTTCAGTGACGTAGTTTCAAACCGTCACCTTGCTAGTAGTTTCTAAATACTTATGCCTCTTACAAAATCTATCTTCCCTTTTAGGCATGTCTTCACAAACTCTATGCACTTCACAAAAATTGACATGCTTATAAGAAATCTTTTTATCATGACTAGTGCAATCATCATTAGTACTATGGATATTTAAAGAATTCATACTAACAACATTGCAATCATGCTCATCACTCAAAGATTTAGTGCCAAACATTTTAATAACTTCTTCTTCTAACACTTGAGCACAATTTTCCTTTCCATCATTTTCACGAAAGACATTAAAAAGATGAAGCATATGAGGCAACCACAATTCCATTTTTTTTGTAGTTTTCTTTTATAGACTAAACTAGTGATAAACAAGAAACTAAAAGATTTAATTGCAAGATCTAAAGATATACCTTCAAGCACTCACCTCCCCGGCAACGGCGCCAGAAAAGAGCTTGATGTCTACTACGCAACCTTCTTCTTGTAGACTTGTGTTGGGCCTCCAAGCGCAGAGTTTTGTAGGACAGTAGCAAATTTCCCTCAAGTGGATGACCTAAGGTTTATCAATCCGTGGGAGGCGTAGGATGAAGATGGTCTCTCTCAAACAACCCTGCAACCAAATAACAAAGAGTCTCTTGTGTCCCCAACACACCCAATACAATGGTAAATTGTATAGGTGCACTAGTTCGGCGAAGAGATGGTGATACGAGTGTAATATGGATGGTAGATATAGGTTTTTGTAATCTGAAAATATAAAAATAGCAAGGTAACTAATGATAAAAGTGAGCACAAACGGTATTGCAATGCTTAGAAACAAGGCCTAGGGTTCATACTTTCACTAGTGCAAGTTCTCTCAACAATACTGACATAGTTGAATCATATGTAAATCCCTCACGTGCGACAAAGAGTTCACTCCAAAGTCACAAATAGCGGAGAACAAACGAAGAAATTATTGTTGGGTACGAAACCACCTCAAAGTTATCTTTTCCGATCAATCTTGTGAGCTATCCCTATAAGTGTCACGAACAGCCCTAGAGTTCGTACTAAAATAACACCTTAAGATACACATCAACCAAAACCCTAATGTCACCTAGATACTCCAATGTCACCACGAGTACCCATGGGCTTGATTAGACGATATGCATCACACAATTTCAGATTCATCATGTTCAATCCAACACAAAGAACTTCAAAGAGTGCCCCAAAGTTTCTACCGGAGAGTCAAGACGAAAACGTGTGCCAACCCCTATGCATAGATTCCCAAGGTCACGGAACCCGCAAGTTGATCACCAAAACATACATCAAGTGGATCAATAGAACATCTCATTGTCACCACGGATATCCCATCGCAAGACATACATCAAGTGTTCTCAAATCCTTAAAGACTCAATCCGATAAGTAAACTTCAAAGGGAAAACTCAATTCATCACAAGAAGATAGAGAGGGGCAAACTCCATATGATTCATCTATATTAATAAAGCTCGCGGTACATCAAGATCGTGCCATCTCAAGAACACGAGAGAGAGAGATCAAACACATAGCTACTGGTACATACCCTCAGCCCCGAGGGTGAACTACTCCCTCCTCGTCATGGAGACCGCCGGGATGATGAAGATGGCCTCCGGTGATGGTTTCCCCCTCCGGCAGGGTGCCGGAACGGGCTCCCGATTGGTTTTTCGTGGCTATAGAGGCTTGCGGCGGCGGAACTCCCGATCTAGGTTTCTTTCTGGGGTTTTTTGTATTTATAGGAATTTTTGGCGTCGGTCTCACGTCAAGGGGACTCCCGAGGGACCCACAAGCCAGGGGGGCGCGCCCTAGAGGGGGGGCGCCCCCCAGGCTTGTGGCTGCCTCGGGACTCTTCTCCGGTATCTTTTTGCTCCAGTATTTTTTATATTTTTCAAATATATTCTCCGTAAATTTTCAGCCCATTCCGAGAACTTTTATTTGTGCACAAAAACGACACCATGGTAGTTCTGCTAAAAACAGCGTCAGTCCGGGTTAGTTCTAATAAAATCATACAAAAATCATATAAAATTATTGTAAACATGGCATGAATACTTCATAAATTATAGATACGTTGGAGACATATCAGTGCGCCTCCACCCCTCTATATATAGGTAGAGGGGCGTGGAGATCAGCCCCTCCAAGCCCTAGGGCGCATCCAAGGGGGAGGAGTTGGACTCCTAGTCCAATTCCCTCCCTTTCCATAAACAGGTGGACTTTCCACCTCTCCCAAGCAACATGGGCCTTGAGGGACTTGTGCGCCTGGCCCAATTAGGCCAGGGCACCTCCCCTCAGCCCATGCAAACCCTTGGGACGTGGTGAAACCCTTGGTGGACTTCCGTACTCCTCCGAAAGTTTCTGGAACCTTCTAGAAGCTTCCCGGTACAATACCGGAAAAACCCGAAACTTTCCCGGTCGCCAAAATATGACTTCCCATATATAAATCTTTACCTCCGTACCATTCTGGAGCTCCTCGTGACGTTCGGGATCTCATCCGGGACTCCGAACAACCTTCGGTCACAAACATACATAACTCAATAATACCGAAACGTCAGCGAACGTTAAGTGTGCAGACCCTGCGGGTTCGAGAACTATGTAGACATGACCGAGACACCTCTACGGTCAATAACCAATAGCGGGACCTGGATGCCCATATTGGTTCCTACATATTCTACGAAGATCTTTATCGGTTGAACCTCTATGTCAAGGATCCATTTAATCCCGTATGCTGTTCCCTTTGTTCATCGGTATGTTACTTGTCCGAGATTCGATCGTCGGTATCTCCATACCTAGTTCAATCTCGTTACCGGCAAGTCTCTTTACTCATTCCTTAATACAAGATCCCGTGGCTAACACTTTAGTCACTTTGCTTGCAAGGCTCATTGTAATGTTGTATTATCGAGTGGGCCCTGAGATACCTCTCTGTCACACGGAGTAACAAATCCCAATCTTGATCCATGCCAACTCAACAGACACCCTCGGATATACCTGTAGAGCATCTTTATAGTCACCTAGTTACGTTGTGACGTTTGATACACACAAGTTACTCCTCCGGTGTCAGCGAGTTACATGATCTCATGGTCATAGGAACACATACTTGACATGCAGAAAACAATAGCAATAAACTGACACGATCATATGCTACGTTCATAGTTTGGGTCTTGTCCATCACATCATTCTCCTAATGATGTGATCTCATCATCAAATGACAACTCATGTCTATGGCCAGGAAACTTTGACCATCTTTGATCAACGAGCTAGTTCATCAGAGGCTTACTAGGGACACATTATTGTCTATGTACCCACACATGTATTTGAGTTTCAATCAATACAATTTAGCATGGATAATAAACATTTATCATGAACAAGGAAATATAATAATAACCATTTTATTATTGCCTCTAGGGCATATTTCCAACACCTTCTCCGACAATACTTCTCGCCCATCGATGTCCAAGCAATCGTCTAGATCAAGGCATCCCCGCATTGGCTCGTCGACGATGTCCTAGCATGCCCCCCTACGCCAAGGGTAACTTTTCCGTGCGCAGCGCCTATCGGCTCGCCCAAAATGACAAGCATCGCACATCTTCGTGCGCCACGAGGAGGGCACCGAATGGCACACGTGCTGTCTCGAAAGCATTGTGGGGGTGCCCTGCTCCCCCTAAGGTACGAGTATTTCGTTGGCGGTTGGCTACAAATTCACTTGCCACCATGGTTAATTTAAAACGACGTAATATTGAGGTTGCTGACACCTGTGTCATTTGTGGAACGGAACGTGAGGACACATTCCACGCCATGTGTAGATACCAGCTTGCGCAAGGACTGTGGAGAGCCATGCGGAAACAATGGAGCATGCCGAGACTAGAAGATATCTAGAATACATGAACAGAATGGCTGCTCCAACTATTGCACCAATGTCCGCCAGAAGAAAGGCTGCAAATCTTGATGATATTCTGGAGATCATGGCATGTCTAAAATGAGCTAAAATATGACAAACTGGCGCCCCCATTGCTGCTTCTATGTCAGGTCAAATCCCAGAACACACACACACACACACACACACACACGCGCGAGGGTGGATTCAGACTCTACTCTGTAGAACAAGTCTGACGGCAAGGAAAAAACAGAGAGCGAACAGAGTCTTGGCGACGCGCACTGAACTGCGTCTTTTCTGCGTTTTCCTTTTATTCAGTCTAACAACTTTGCTGGTCATGATCCGGTTTTTCCGTGCCATCCCACGGGCAGATCGTGGCCTGCATCTACGAGATTACAGGGAGAAGAATAAGTAAACTATGACCTACTCAGCCGCAACACAAACACAGTGTGTTTCTGGCGTTATTTAAGCAAACCAAATAACTAACTACTTGACTGAAACTGAAGCGTGCCAAGTTTAACACAACATTCACCCCCTTAGACTTGGACCAACGGCTTCAGATCCTCCATGCCGATTTTCTTTTCCAGCTCTTGAAACTTGAACCTGGGCAAGGGCTTTGTCAGAATGTCTGCAAGTTGATCATTGGTTCTGACATGTTCCACTGCAAGCTTTCCTTCTTCAACACAATTTCTCACAAAATGATATCGAATGTCATTGTGCTTGCTTCTTTCATGGAACACCGGGTTTTTACATAGCGCAATTGCTGACTGATTGTCCACCCTAAGTGTCCATTTTTTCTGCTCCTGTCCAAGTAACTCACTTAGGACCCTTTGTAGCCAAACTCCTTGGCTTGCAGCTGATGCAGCAGTCACATATTCGGCCTCACAAGAGGATTGAGCCACAATTTTTTGCTTCTGTGAACTCCATGACACCGGGCACCCCCCAAAGTAAAATAACACTCCGGATGTGCTTTTCCGGTCATCAATGTCACCTGCTAGATCACTGTCAGAGTAACCTAGTAGTTGCGGATCACCTTCTCTGAACCTCTTGTAACTGCAGCCAAGGTTCAGAGTCCCCTTCACATACCTGAGAATATGTTTGACTGCCGTCATATGCTCTACTGTAGGTCTCTCCATAAACCTACTTACGAAGCCAACAGAGTAGCTGAGGTCTGGCCGTGTATGAATCAGGTATCTCAAACTCCCCACAACACTTATATATTGTGTAGGGTCAATTGTTTCTGCCTTGCTCTCTTTGCTGAGTTTCAGTTTGTTTTCCATGGGCGTGTGCATGAGATTGCTGTCAGTCATTCCCATTTTTTCAAGAATTTTTGTTGAATAACTAGTCTGAGTTAAGGTGATTCCTTCTGCTGATTGTCTCACCCCAATCCCTAAATAGTAGCTTAGCATACCAAGATCACTCATGCTGAACTTTGACTTCATTTGTTTCTTGAAATCAGAGATGACACGATCACTTCCTCCTGTGATTATCAAGTCATCAACATACACTCCTACTATCAGCACTGAATTACCTTCACTTCTCCTGTAGAGCCCAGACTCTGACGGACACCTCTCAAAACCAAATTCAGTTAGAGTTGAATCAAGTTTTGAATTCCAAGCTCTCGGAGCCTGATGGAGACCATAAAGGGCTTTGCTCAGTTTGTATACCTTGCTGTCATTTCCGGCTAGCTCAAACCCTGGTGGTTGACACACATAAACCTCCTCTGTCAGATCTCCATTCAAAAAGGCTGACTTAACGTCCATATGGTGCATTTTCCATCCAAATTGAGCAGCAAGGGCGACTAGCAATCTCACTGATTCAATCCGAGCCACTGGTGCAAAAACCTCTTCATAGTCTTTTCCCTGTTGCTGCACGTATCCTTTAGCAACAAGTCTCGCCTTGTGCTTAATCACAGCTCCACTTGGATCCTTCTTGAGTTTATAAACCCACTTCAAACCAATCGGTCTGTGTCCCTTCGGCAACTCACACAACTTCCAAGTCCCATTGGACTCAATTGAGCTCAACTCCTCCTTCATGGCTCTCAACCAGCAAGCATCTTTCTTTGCTTCCAAATGATTTGCTGGTTCATCAAGTGCAAACAAACACAACCCTGCATCAGCTAGCTTGATGGGCAACGTCTCTTCATATATGTCCTCAAGTGGTCGTTTCCCTTGTGGACCTTGAGAGGGCTCTGTGTACGGAGTCCCTGGAGTAACTGTAAAATGAGCAGGAGTCGCTGGCGAGCCGTCCAGATCGAATGGAATAGCCATTCCATCATTTACTTTCTTACTCCTGATAGCCTGACGAGGTGCCGCCACGGAGGAAGAACTCCCTGCCATGGCAGGGGTTTCCGTCTCACTTGCCGCAACAGTTTTTGATGCGATGGAAGCACTTTCAGCTGCCTTCTCTGCCTCGTCTGAATCAACCTGATCAGGATAGTGAACAACAAAATGTCCTTGACTCTCTTGCTCCAGAGATCTAGGGGAGTTCCATTCCCAGCATCTATCCTCCTCGAACACAGCATCTCGAGTCACAACTAGCTTCTTTGTTTCTGGATCAAACATGCGATACGCCTTCGAGCCGGCCTCATAGCCAATAAAAATCATTTGCCTACTCCTGTCTGACAGCTTGTTTTGACCCGGTCCAGTCAGCTTCACATGGGCTACACATCCAAAAGTGCGTAAATGCTGAACCGTCGGCTTCTTCTCATGCCAGGCTTGGTAAGGTGTCATCCCTTTGACACTCTTCGTGGGGGACCTGTTAAGGAGGTAAACTGCAGTTGCTACAGCCTCCCCCCAGAATCTTGCAGGCACTCCCATGCTTTTGAGCAAGCTTCGAGCCATCCCAACAACGGTTTGGTTCCTTCTTTCGATAACACCGTTGTGCTGTGGAGTGTATGGTGCAGTGAGGAAATGTTTGATTCCATGCTCATCATAGTGCTCAGCAAACTCCTTTGATGTGAATTCCCCACCTCTGTCAGTCCGGATCGCTTTCAGCTTCAGATTTCGCTCTGTCTCAGCTGCCTTCTGAATTTTCTTCACCGCACTCAGAGCTTCATCTTTGCTGCGCAAAAGTGCAACCCACATGTATCGTGAGTGATCATCCACCAACAGCAGGAAGTATCTCTTCCCGCCGGGTGTTTCCGGGGTTATTGGGCCACACAAATCTCCATGAATGAGCTCAAGCTGCTGTGACGCACGGTAAGTGGCTTGAGCTGGGAATGGGAGTCGCCTTTGCTTGGCAACCATGCATCCATCGCACACTTGTTCGATCTGCTCCAGCCGAGGCATGCCGACGACCATGTTCTCTGTTGCAAGAGTGCGGAGTGAGCGGAAATTCACGTGCCCATACCTTTTTTTTTTTTTGACGAAACACAGCCAGTGCTGATTTCATTCATTAAGAAGGGCGCCAAAGATGGCAGTGACAGTTACAAGTGTGAAAGAGAAAATAATGAAGGTAAAAGAAAGAAAGTAGAAAGAAAGAAAGCGAAAGGGCTATGTTTCTAGTCTGGCGGCATCCACATTGCCCCGGCTAGACCGGCAAGCCTCCAGGAGCCACGCTTCCTCCTTCGCGTGAGCCAGTAGACAAACAGGTTCAGCCGGCTGAATGTTTAAGACATACATCCGGTTGCGAGTGCGCTTTACTTTTGCCAACACTTTTCTTTGCTTGTCCCATACCATCATGACACCATCTTCACTGGCATACTTGCAACCATTCTCATCCAGTTGCCCTAGACTGATTATAGTGCTTTTTAGCCGTGGAATGAAATACACATCTGTCAGTACCCGGTGCTCACCTGACAGACACTGCATAAGCACTGAGCCACGCCCGCAGATTTCCACAGCCGATCCATCGCCGAATCTGACTTTGCTGCTTACTGCTCTATCCAGCTCGGCAAACTTCTCAGCACACCCAGTCATGTGGTTACTCGCTCCTGTGTCTAAGTACCAGGAGATATCCTGACTTCCACTCAACTTAGGTAGCACCTTATCTTCATTCAGATACACATGCTCTGTTAAGGTGGACTCTGCAGACAGCAATTCACATGCTTCTAGCATCAACAGTGCGGGTTCATCAACATCTTCTGCTTGCACAAGATTTGCCCGCTCGCGCTTGGGCTCTGGACAGTCAGACTTAAAATGCCCCATCTCATTGCAGTTAAAACAACGGACCTTTGAGATATCGAACTTGCGATGCTTCTTTTGCTTGGATCCGTCCTTGCCGTCGCCGTTCGCGGTCTGCGCCCGATCACCGCGTCCACCACGGCCACCGCCATGCCCCCGGCCGCCTCTGCGGCCACGGCCACCCCTGCTGCTACCGGCACCTGAAGATCCCCCGTTGCCCTTCATAAGCTGCTCCAGCACCTGAGTAACAAGCATGAGATGCTCGCCACCCCCACCGCCTGATTGACGGCGCCGGCCCCGCTGGTTTTCTTCAAATGCCGCTAGACGCCCGACCGCCTCTGCCACCGTCATGGTAGTCAGATCGCCCCACTGTTCTATTGTGTTGACGATGTCGCCGAAGCGACTCGGGACAGCGTTGAAAAGGACCTCGATGACGGCGTCGTCCTTCACCGTCTCGCCCATCGACCGTATCTCGCCGACGAGCGTCATGAGCTTCTGTGCGAAAGCGGAGACAGACTCGCTGTCCGCCATCTCCATGCGATCGAGCTGGCGCTTGAGCTGCTTCACTCGAGCCTTCTGGACGCGATCCTTGCCGACGCGCATGCGCCGGATGGCCTCCCAGGCCTCATGGGCAGTCTCAGCAGTTGGCCACTGCCATCATCACCGCGTCCGGGACGGACTGGGAGAGAGCAGCGAACGCTTCATCATCCTTGCCCTGATCGAACTCCGCAGTGCCCTCCAACGCCGACCAGACACCGAACGAGCGGAGCAGCACCTTCATCTTCATGGCCCAGAGGCCGTAGTTGGAGTCATTCAGCATTGGATATTAGATCGGGGCGCCGCCGCTCCTCATCGGCGCGCGCTGGATGACCACGGCGCCATCGTCTCCGGGCCTCCTCGCTGGCGGCGTGTACTTTCCGCCGCCGCTGCCGCTGTTCTGATCCTTCTTCGGCGACGTGTCTTCCATCGCCGATCACCGCCGCCACAGCTCCTCCGATCTCCGCCTCCGTGAACCTAGCTCTGGTGCCAAATGTCAGGTCAAATCCCAGAACACACACACACACACACGCGAGGGTGGATTCAGACTCTACTCTGAAGAACAAGTCTGACGGCAAGGAAAAAACAGAGAGCGAACAGAGTCTTGGCGACGCGCACTGAACTGCGTCTTTTCTGCGTTTTCCTTTTATTCAGTCTAACAACTTTGCTGGTCATGATCCGGTTTTTCCGTGCCATCCCACGGGCAGATCGTGGCCTGCATCTACGAGATTACAGGGAGAAGAATAAGTAAACTATGACCTACTCAGCCGCAACACAAACACAGTGTGTTTCTGGCGTTATTTAAGCAAACCAAATAACTAACTACTTGACTGAAACTGAAGCGTGCCAAGTTTAACACAACATTCTACGAGGTTTTTATCCAGCTACATTGATACTCTTCTCTCCATCAAGCAACATCCAGAGGCGGACATAGTCAAAGGGAAAATGTGTATCTCATATGACAGCAAGAATACTGCTGTTCGGGCCAAAGAAAGCAAGGAGGTGGCCGGCCGGCCGGATGATCGCTCGTGCAAACCACCTCAGGGTGGCATAAGATTAATGTGGATGGAGCCTTCGACGAGGAGCTTGGCGTTGGTCGAGTAGGGATGATCCTACACGATGATACTGGAGGAGTCATATACTCTGCTTGCCGCTACCTTAAAGCCTGCTCCTTGGGGTTGGAGGCGGAGCTGGCGGCCTGCATGGAGGGCATCAACATCGCACGTGCGTGGAGTACGGCCCCAATGATCCTCGAGAGTGATAGCCTGGTTGGTGCCAACATGCTTAGGGAAAGAGAGATAAATAGATCGCCATGTGCGTCCATTTTAGGGGAAATAAAGAAACTTCTTGCCATGCTATATCTCATGTAGGTAGGAACGGGAACATTGTAGCACATGAGCTGGCCATGATGGGGAAAATAGGGGGGGGGGGGGGAGCAAGGTGATATTCTTGGTTTTCGTCCCGCATCTGATCCTATTTTACCTGTTTTAAAAATACATGAGGTGGTACTAATTCGTAGAGCCGGTTTTGTTTCGAGCGTCCGGACCGTACCTGAGGGGGAAGGAGCGATCCGAACAGGACCTGGCTCAGGAAGATGGGCCAATTCTGGCTCGGCCCATGAGCATGCGCCTCTTTGCTTTGGAGTTCGCTGCCATACGGGACACCACCTTGCGTGAGTTTTCCTATAAAAAGAACCTTGTGTGAGTTGACCTAGAGAATGAAATTCGTGTACAACTGGGAAAGAGGAGGAGGCATATAAAGGTCAGTCGATTTTCCTATTGCGCCGCAAGAACAAATCTAATTTGAATCAAAACAGAACACCGAGGAGGCCGACATCAACGACTCCTGCTGCTGCTGGGCTTCGCGTGCCACAGCGACGGCACGAGACGCATCCTCGAGGCCATCGGCGTCGACCCAAGGCCCTCAGTGCCGCCAAACCTGGTAACTTCCACCTCGCTGTCGTGGCAGCCTATGAACACAAGGCATCCGAGGGGCCGTCGGAGACGAGCGAGGGCGGCCACCTGAGGCGCTAGGAGAGGTGGTAGTGGGCGGCGACGGCGGCGCCATCGAGAAGGGCGCGAAGGACCTCGGTGGAAGCCGTACCAATCGACCATCGTCGCCGCCGAACCAGCTGCCAGGCTATGCACCACATGCACATCTCATGTTTTTGATGTCACCGCTCCTCCTCTCAAGCGTCTCTGAGGCAGGGTTCCCACCCCCAAGCCCATTGCTGCTTCTCCCGATCTGTTGTGCCTTGGCATGGACGGCGCCAGCGGCTGCGGTTCCTCTCCGACGAGCTTGTGCTCTTCTCTTTGCGTCGCCGGCAGAATCGCTAGATGGTCTCTGGTCTTTAGGTGTTGGGCGGTGATCTTGGACCCGGGTAGATGTGCCACACTGTTCAAACACAAATTGCAGACGGATGCCCTGATGAATTTAGTGCAGGATATATGCAAGTTGACTACTGAACAATTGGAATTGTGTACAGCTTCAGCAATGTGGTCTGGAGTGAAGTTTAGACAAACTCCAACTATCCCCTGTACAGGCGCACAGAAAGCTAACAAGTGGACAATGGAGCTACAATCTCTCTTAACCTTACATCATCACCGACAGACAAATACACAAGTGAATTCTTTTACGAAACTTGCTGCGGCTTGTGACTGGATCATGTGGATGGTCTATTTTTTGAAAAAGGATGTGGATGGTCTATAAGATTTTGAGCTGCTGTCTTGACTCCTTTAAGAAGAACAGCAACTTGTCTGGTGATATGCATGAAAGGCCTGTAGTTCAGAACGGACCAGGTAACATGCTTTCAAAGTGGATTATAAAATATCAATTCAACTTGAAAATTGCTATTCACAATTGTTTACGTTTGCTACTATGAATTTTGACATGCTTCCAAAATTGCAGCTGATCGTTGGTCGATTTTTTTGTCACATGTGGAAAAGATGAGCAATTTTGTTATCAGAACTATCTTTCCTTTAACTTCCTTTGGGCCACAAGATATATGTCGATGCTCAGACCATACGCTTATCGTCCCAAACTTTCTTTGGGCCACTGCCTTCAGTTTCCGCCGCCGCATCCGGACCAGACAACAATGGATTCAGGTGACGAAATTGATGATGCTTCCAGACCTCTTGTGGCACCATGTGTCCATGGTATCTTCACTTTTGGTACCTTCAACTTTGGTATGTGTTCTTTCTCAATGTTCAAAAAAATTGAATCAAGCGGCGACACGGGTTGCACGTTGTGTTGAAAAAGGGCAGGGGGAGGGGGGGAGGGAGTCTTGAGCCATGTTTATTTCGCTATGGCATATGTGACCATTTTTTCTCCCGTTGCAACGCACGGGCATGTTTGCTAGTATGTAACTTATGCCAAGAAGATTGTAATGATCCTCCTTAATGAATGAAAGCCTTTCATTTGCAAAAAAAAAACCACAAATTCCCAGGAGAAGTATGGAGAATACGCCACCACCATTTAAAAATTAAGCAATAATTCATTACCAAAGTGTTAATAATGCCCAAACCTCCATGGCTTTTAGGCCAGCAAATGATTTTCCACTTGACTAACCGGTACTTCCTTTTATTTTTGGCCGAATATAACAATATATTATAGCGGCTAAGCTAGCTCTCACATGGTGTGTTTGGAGTGTTGCATGCAAACTCTCTTTAGGCTGACGCGTGTATATTGCTCACTTACACGGACACGTGTATTGTTTTTTATCTGGTTCATTCTTGGTTTTGAGTGATTTTGTGTACTGCGTTGGTCTGTTTGGTTCTAAGGTAGAGCTGCTGCCATGCATTTCAAGTGTTTTGGATAGGTTTCACTACTGGTTTTTTTAACGCAGTACAACACAAATGCCCACATACACGCATATATACTCACATCTATGAACGCGCACACACAAACCCTATCGGTATAAGCACCTTTAGGATATTGCGCTAGCACATCATCTTAAGATTGACAAAGTCACTGCAAGTGTCACCGTAGTCGACGTCGATGCCCACATACACTCATCCCTATGAACGCACGCACGCACATCATACCTCTATGAGCACTTCCGAGGTGCTGAGCCGATACAACATCTTAAGATTAACGAAGTCAATATAGGCGTGTTGGTAGTCGACTTTGATGCCCACATACACACATACGCTCATCCCTATGACCGCACGCACGCTCACCATTGATGCTCACATACACACATACACTCATCCTTATGAACGCACAGTCAGACACCCTACCTCTATGGCACCTGAGATATTGAGCTAGCACAATATCTCGAGATTGACGAAATCACCACAAATGTCTTCGTAGTCGACGTTGATGCATGCCCACGTACACACACATACACTCACCCCTATGATCCACATTTCATCTTCAGCTACTCTCTCCCTCTCCTCAAAATTGATTTATAACTTCCTATTTGAAATGTATCTACGCTTATATATTCCTTCACCGTATTTTTGAATTAATTTGGATTTGTGAGTCGATTGGTGACTAAACTTAGAGATGCATTGCCGTGCTTGCTTGGCACTCTTCCTTCGGATCCCTAATTCTTATTTCTGAATGTGTTGTGTGCGGGTTTATGGCAAGGAGGAGTAATCGTCTAGAACACTTCTGCTGCTTCGTTGATCAATCTTTTTATGGTGCTTTTTATCTGCCCTTCTCCAGATCTCGAAGTTTTTTGCTGCACATTTTTCCGTTCAACCCAGATCGTAAACCCTGAATCAAGGATCAACTGATGACAATCATGCCACACATTTCAGATAATTCATGTGGATAGATCATATAGTCGTGCTTTTGAGTTTTCTGTCATATTTTAAATTTAGATGGTCATTTAGTTTACCATTTTTTACAATGTATGCAGTTGCAAGTAGCCCAGTATCAAAGCTGCTCGATTTTAGTTCACTTATTTTTTTCCACGTGGTTTACAACTATCTCTTTTTTAAAATAATTATCTTTGTGTCAACTTAGACTTTTTGCAAATTATATTTGTTTCTCTCGGTCCAGATTATCCAATTCTTTCTTAAACATAAATTTCATTGTATATGAAAAAAATCCCATTCTCTCCTTGGCAATAATTACTTTTAGTTATCAATTTTCTAATTTTGATTCTTGATGTTTCCGCCATGCAAAACAACAGAATTGTATCTTACGTAATACTACAAATAACTTAATTTATTTTCTCAGATTTCAAATGTATAGATGAATAGTTTTTCAAGTGATCGGTAATCCAATAACAATTCCAGATCAACACATTCTTTTGATGCTCCGTGTAAGTTTCTCCATCCCTCCTTCCACATGTTGTCAACAAGCATTTTCACTTCAAAGATGAATCTTTTTGGATTGATCAAGCAAATATATGCTTCGGTTCAGAAGTTCTTTCTAGCATTGTCCAATAGTTAGCTAGGCATGCATGTTTGAAGCTTTCCAACCTTTTTTCATGTGATGTCTTTGTCATGCGTATCCATTGGAAAGAATTGAGTATATTGATTATCATCTAATGTGGAAAAGATAAATCTTGCATGTTTGTCATCTGAGCATTGTTGTGGTATTTTTTTTTGCATGCCCCATTTTCTTACATGAAACGACATTATTCCAGTACCAGCCTTGATTCATTCGCTATTAAACACCATTGCTAGCAAGTAAATCAGCAAGTTTCATGAGAAAAAATATCTTTATGTGGGTCAAAGAAAAAATCGAATTAACATAAGGTTGATTCTTTGGCAGCTTTTTTATTTGGCGGTCAAGAAAAATTGTTTTTTTGCAGAAAGAACTCTTTTCGGTGTTAGAATTCCTTGGGTAATGCGCCGCTACAGGTTTGGTGAGTTTAACTATTAGTTTCTCTTCTTTTATCTCTCAGTGGTTATAAGCGACCAGTAATATTTTGAGATGACATAGGCTCCCTTTATCATGGCACTATAAATATAACCCCCCTATTTATTTCGGACTTGTGGTTAAGATTAATGTGATGTTTTGGTTCAATAATTCATAAACAAAACCATGAATTAATATCTTTTTGCTCAAGTATTTAGAGCCATAGAGAATGTTTAAACGATAATCCCAACACATTGTTTTTGTATGGCATAAGATTATATAAGGATCGTTTTGTAAGCCCCGGTTTGTTCATTATGCTGTCATTCGTGTGAAACAAACATGTTTACCCGCTAGAGCTCTAGAAAATGCCACGAAAAGGCAATATAAAGCTAACTTTTTGACGTCGTCGCATAGGGTACCTTGAAAACTTATAAGCATGAGAGTAGCTTCTGCATGATCGGTTTCCTACTTGGGAGTAGCTATTTGAAGGTTTCAGAGTAAGTAAAAAAAAGTACTATCACAACGAAGAGTCCAACCATTCGTGTTACTAAATGATCTAACTATTTTAGCATGTCAATCTTCTATTTCACATTTGCTTATGATAGCTTAGCTTGTAAAGAAACTATTGCGCTTCATTGGCTCTTTTTTCATTAGTAAATTTGTATCATCTAGCCAATACAATGTACCTCATAATGTCCAACCAGATGTACTTATCTACTCATCCGGTGTTTGTACTCTGTTGTTCTTATAATTTTTAAGCAGCAACAATAATTTTGTTAGAAAAAACAACAATAATAATTGTATAAATCAAGGGCTTGCGCCGCGCCTTCACCCGCTAGTTCTAATAAAAGCCACTATGATGTTTATCAAAGCCATCGTGCAGATTCCCCCCCCCCCCCCCCCCCTCTCGCTTATAGGCCTAGGCCCGTTCGTCCGATGTCTGGCCCAGTTTGGCTGATTGGCCCACCTAGGCTTGATGGCCCGCGTGGTGGGTATATATGGCTCGGTCGGGGCTGCATTGACCTGTGCACAGCATTTCCGATCTCCCCTACTGAGTTCTGCCAGATTAGATCCGGTCGCCTCCTCCCTCAAACCATTCACAAGGTACGGTGCTGCTGCTCATGTGCGATGAAGTTGGGTGATCTGTTGGGAATGTTCATGGGAATCCTAGATGATGGTTCTTTTGATGATCACAAAAAGGGCGAACAATTAAGATGGAAGATAAGAGTAGGTAGAGTTTAATTTGTGAGCGATCAAACCAATCTCTCTATTGATCTAACACAAGATTTTCCCCAATATGAAGAAACAAGGTTTAAGGGGGTACAAAAAAGATCACAGGGAATCCCCAGCCAAAAATGGAGACCAACATCTAGAGTAGCAAAAAACTTGGCAAGATTGTGTGCCTCCAAATTTGATGTGCGACCCTAAAAGAACTCACGGCTGAAAAATCTTGACAACGCTCGGCAACTTCCTTGATGGCAGGGTTGCACCAACCATTGGTGCCATATCTGATCTCCTAGACCGTATGATTTCTATGATTTGGGATAGCTGAACTAAACAATCAAAAAAAGTCTAAAAATGCCTTTGGAGATGGGGTTTTTCGTCTATATTCTTCTTCGCTCTTTTTTTCTCCCCTTCTGGTAGCTTACTAAAAATCTCGAAATAAACATGTCGAGATGGACATACACAAATATTCAGGTCGAAAGGTGGAGGTCTGTTGGCCACGCGCCTCCTAATGGGCCCACATTGCTCAGTATACTTCCTCACAATGTCCTCACGTCCTATGGTTTTCACCTATTTTTATTTTTATGTTTCCATGAAGATTTTATAAGACAAGGGAAACGCTATGGCTCACCCGACTGATCTCCCTGTGCGGCGTAGACCGCCTCAGTGCCCACGAAATCTATTTTTGATCAAACGGCTCGGGAGCAACATCTTACGTAGTCTAGGTTTGTAACTAGGCCGCTGTTTCAGCATTTTCCACCGCAAAATTGGTTTGTTGTAGACAAACGGACACGAGGTAGTGGCGACGACCTGCGCGAGGGTAGGGCGGCGATGTCTAGATCGCCCGCAGCGACGATCGACGATGGTGAGGGTAGAGGCGACGACCGTCGCCGGCCAGCGGGGCCACCGCCGCGGAACTTCGGCCTCCTTCCTCATCTCTTTACTTTGTCGCTCCTTCCCATCTCCCTCCAACCCTGTTGTGCTGCGTAACTCTTCTGAAAGCACATGACATCGGGAATATCATACTCCAGCTCCAGCTCGTTGCCGACGTTCATGGCGGCGGTGATGGAGACAACCTTTGGAGCGGGGCTTAAGGATTTCGATCTGGAACTGGTAAAGCACATTGACGAGTAGTGCGATAGTGTTTTCTGCAACATGTCTTCTGTTGCAATGATTCCTACTGTGGTGGTAACAAAGTTTTTATACAACATATTTTCCGTTGCAAAGATTTCTGCATCATGAGCTCTGTTGCAAATATTTCTATGTATGATGGAAAAGGTTGTACATGAGCGCAACATGAGTCGTGTTGAAAATTCATGAGCGGAACACGAGACATGTTGCAAACGATTGTGTCTATGAAAGAGATCGAACGGCTATCGCGCTCGCTAACCAACGACAACGAATGAGGCGGCCGATCCAATCCTATCATCACCTTCTAGATGTGGAACACGCACTATAGAACAAATATTAATCAATCAAATGTTGTATTCTGCCGGATATTGGACTTCTGAAAAATGAACAATTTATTAAGGAAACAATAAGAAATAATATAATTAAAGTTCACAGATAATTGATATACTTTCAACGTATCATGTGCTCACCGAGTTGGCTGAGTCACGAGGATTACTGGAGCTATTCCTGAACCAGGATACTAGTCACTGCATCACCCTCTTTGCGGACTACGTGACCTTATTTATGAAGCCTAGATCCATGGAAGTTGAAGCTAACGTTGCCATCCTTACTCGCTTTTGCGAAATTCATGTTTGAAGACAAACTTTGGCACGAGTTTTGAGATCTATACTAGATGTGATGGTCTTGATGTTGATGTGCTGATTTCCCATTTCTTTTATTTTTTGGTGGTTTTCCTCATTGCGCATCTCTCTAGCGTATGCTTCCACAAATGTGGTTGATATGTGGCTGGTTGGCACTTTGTTTGCCTTCCCAAAAAGGTTTAGGAGTCTGGTGTTGAGAGATATGCACTTCCTTAATGAGCGACGAGAATGAGACGGGTCAGTTTGGTAGAACAATGATTGAGAAACAATGGAGTAATTTTTGAATTAATTTCTTGGAAAGCTCGAATGCCATATTCACAACTTCAGCCAAGATTGAGCTTGGTAATGGCGAAAATTATTTGTTATGGTCCAAGCAATGGATCAAACGCTACAGCAGGGAGATGTTTGCTCTTGATTTACCATCGTCAATGATGTGAGAATTGGAAACTCAAGAACAACGGCCAAAGGTTTGCCTCAAATTGTGTGGGTTGTCGACATTGTCGGTGGACTATCGGTCAAATCTGTTGTTCAATATTTCTAATTTTCTCGAGGATAGTGGTAAGCTTACAAATCGAATAGGATTCAGAAGACAAACTATGTTGGATTTGGATTGCTAACAAATGGTCCTTAGCACAATCGTCATATTTAGTTTTTTAGGGGATGGAGAGGAATGGCCATTTTTTTAATCAATATGGAATTGCAAGGCTCAAGTCAAGATCCTCACGGACCGACATGATAACAAGACTTTGTACGATCATACATGTCCACTATGTTCCCAGGAGGTTGAAACCATTGAACATGTGTTGATCTAGCACAACTTCATTGGTAAATTTGGTTTTGAAGAGTGTTGGGCAAGCAAATCGAGTACATTTGATGGATTATTGCCTAGAAACTTAGTGTACTAGACTAGTTGGTTGGTGGACTTCCCGTGTGGATTTCCAATACCAAGTCGATCAGGGTACTTTTTTCGATAAAGAGAATATATTAATATCGCGAAGATACCAATTACACGCAGCCTCTGCACCAACAAGATGTCCGAAGACATTAAGGATGCACACAGCCAAAAAAGAAAACAAAATAGGAGAAAAAAGACCTTGCCACGGTGATCAATCACTCGTAGCAGCAACGCACTTTAACCACCACCAAAGACAGCACCTGGACCACAAAAAAGGTTCTCCATAAGCAACGCCTCCAAGAAGGAAACAATGCACAAGCGTTGTCGCCACCCGATCGAAGATCTTAGGTTTTTACCCTGGAGAAAGTCTGAGTTCCCAAAATAATGCCTTCAATGCGACCATTGTCAGGTACAACCAATAAAGGCCAGACCTTTAATTTTCACCCTCGAAATCACGACTCGGTACTCGAGGAGTACCACCAAAGATGAGGTCCTCCAGTGCTGCCGCCCCCACTTGCCTAGGTCGCTGTTGCAAATCACTGATCACCAGGCTCACGGGCAACGTGTATGCGGTTTGGACATGAAAAGTCTCACAACCAAACCCACACGGCAGTCCGTGAAGCAATGCCTCGACCGCATCCAGAATCCCACCTCCTCCGTTACCATCTGGTCTTCCAATCTTAGCCCTCTTGACATTCCCCACCTCTGCCAACACCATGAAAATTGTAACTTCGACATGTTCCATGTTGTCGACTGATAGCAGAGCTTCACAACATGCCCCTTGAAGCCCCGCGAGCTGATGATTTTGGACGCGCCCAACCGGATCCCCTCCAAATCAGAGGTCTAGGAGCACTTTGCCAATCCATGAAGACCGTCAGTGGAGAAATCCAGAACTCGTCAGCAGCCAGATCAGAGGCGATCGGCAGCAGCAGATCGGCGAGAAGGACGGAAGAGGACCACTAGGCCAAAAAAGAGGAAAAAATTGGTTTATTGGGGTCACCCACCGCCGCCTACCACCACAATCCAACCGAAGTCCAGATCGCTGCTCACGTGGCCAGGATCCATTGCCAAGGCAACCAAGCTATGAGGAGCCTGGAGGCGGATCTGAAGCAGGGCAGATCGATCTGATCTGGACGGAGATGGAGGAGAGGTGGGTCTGCACACGAGAAGGGCGGCAAGCCGCCACCGTCGGGGTTGCTAGCGATGGCGGCGGTGAGCGTATCTGGCTAGGAGAGGACTCGGGCGGGTGGCGGCTGGGATGCCTCTGAATCTATCGATCAGGGTGACGATACTGCAAGCATTGACCGTAGTCCCCCCTCTCCCCCTCGCGTCGCCCCCACGGGCGGCCGAGCGGGGCAACCCTAGCCGCCGGCCTCTCTCCCCCTCCCTCCCGTCTCCCTCCCCCGCCTCAGCCGGCTAGCGCCGCTGGGCAAAGCCCTGGTGGCGTCGTCGGCGGCGGGAAGCTTCTCCCCCCTTTTGCTTGGCCCGGAGTCGGCGCGGGCCGATCTGGCTGGGCGGGGGCGTCGTGCTCATGAGGGGTCGGCGGCGCGGCGGCAGGCGCGGGTGGTGACGACGTGCGCGGAGGCACGGGCGACGACACCAGGCACGCGGGCGTGATGTGCGGCGGCTTCACGCGGGGCTCTCTGGCGGATGCGTGCGCCGTCGGGTCGCCCGATCTGGCGGCCCGGCGCATGGCGCGGGCGGCGGATGTCGTGGTGGCCTGGTCCGGGTCGCTATGGGGAGGAGCGGCTCGCTCGTCGAGCGGGTTGCATGGTGGGCGGCAGACTCGGGCCGGCGAACTGGATCTGGGCAGATCTGGCTGTGCGGCACGAATCCGGCGAGGTGGTGCTTCTCGGGGTCCCCCGGGCGGCAGCGGGGCGGCCTGCTGCTCCTTGGCAGTGGCGGTCCGTGCTTACGGCGGTCGGTGGTGGCGGTTTGCCTCTCCGGCTTGTCGCGACGGTGCGGATCTGGTGAACGGTGGTGGGCGGCGCTCGACGGCGCGCAGTGTAGGGGGACGACTTAGTCCGCATGGGTGCAAGCTTATGCGTTAGTGCTCTTCTTCATTGTTGTGTTGTGGTGGCGTCGGTCCGAGGTGGCTCGTCAGGCGTCGCCGTACCGTCGTTCAGATCAGCACCATTGACCACGGCCATGGCGGCGTTCGAGCGTGCTCAGCGGTGGCTGTCGGTAGTCACCGGGTTGTCTCCCACCGTCCACCGGGACCGGCTGGGGACACAGGCATGGGCGCTTCCGACTGTGGTCGGGTGCTCGTGATGGAGATGGTCGGTGGCTCCTAGGGCATGGATGTCGGGGCGGCGGCCCCGGTCGGCGGGCCTCACGATTGGCTTTCTGGCAGGCTTCGTGGTGGCGGTGGTGGCTACATCTTTAGGTCGTGAGGACGACTAGGGATGTAGTGGCGGGAGGCCCAGGCCTGCTCTGGCAGTGCCCAGATCTGGGGTGGGCAAGCCTGTCCCTCGTTGAGGTGGTAGCCGGGAGTCCTCGTGGTGGTGCAGGCGCGTGATCGAGTGAAAGCTCTGTGCTTCTGGCGCCGACGACGGCGACGCCTGTGGGTGCCGCTTGCTTCTTGAAGACGGCGTCGTGGATCCCATTCTTGTGCCAGGGCTCACGGTGAAAACCGTTGTCTGTTCTCAGACTCGGCAGCGGCGACGCTTCGCGCAGTAACCCTCTTGGGGGCGTTGTCTTTGAGCTCAGGGGCCCCTGTTCGAGCATCGACGAGGTGTTAGGCTTGTTCTAGTTTTTTTACTCTATCTTTCGATCTGCTTTGTAAGGGGTCCTTCCCACCATGTTGTATCGTTCGGCCATGTACTCTGGTTCGGTGCTTTATTTATAAAGCGGGGCGAAAGCCTGTTTCGAGGATACTTAGCATACACACTAGTTGATCTCATAGAGTTCTCCAAACTTGCTGAATGCCAACGTCCAACATTGTAATTCTTTATCCTCTCTATGTATGTATAAGAAAAGGGCAGAAAACAGGGCTTTTACCCACATGGGCACCTGATATATCATGTGTCCGTTTTGTCTGTATTATATATCCACGCATGGCATTCACGCAACTATGAATCCACATACTCATTCTAGTAGTATTGTTAGAATACGGGGAATATTTTTCTCTTGACAACATACAAACGTCACTTAGGATAACTATGAGACTCGTGCGAGTTCTAGAATCCTCTATCAAGAAAATTTAAAACTACTCAAATAGGATATGACCACATATAATCACACTATAGTATGTCTAAGTGCTACCATTTAACTTTCAGTTTTTAGACGAAGTTCAGTCTAATGAATTTATTATCTATGTAACTATAGTGATATATGTTGTAATTATATAACAACATAGATTATGTTTTCACAATATCTAAACAATTACGATGTTGAATAAGACATCTAACTAAAGTTCAGCAACATACCGATTTGTAGAATAAACAAGTAAAATCGTTTAGCATAAACATGTGATAATTAATTTTTCCGAATTGCTTATATGTTGTTAGTTGCTGCTTTAGAGTATATATGAGCTTATGGATACACTTGCTTGTTGACTTTTGTCAAGAAGACTTGACATCCACATAAGTTTTTTTCACTTTGGGATCCCCTTCACCTACTTCTGAAGTAAAACAATCCCCACAGATGGAGCTTAAGTGCGGACCTCTATGATTCCGAGAGGAGAAATTTTGAACTATTGCACATTTATGACAAGGCGACACAAGTTCCTGATTTTTTTTTTGGTCCTGTCCCATTTAGTTTGTGTCATTTAAGTACATCTGAACATTTTCATAATCTCTATTTTTGGCACAAGAACAACACACCTTTGTTAGTAATGTCAGTGTTTTTGCAGTTGGTTTGAACTGTGGTGCCATCATGGGAAATATAATAAACAGTGACATCAGTTAATACAAAAATTACTTGGCAGAACTTATTATAAAATAGATTTCATCATTCGAACAAGTATTCCACCCACAACGAAGCCTGAATTATTTTTCAAATAGCAACATCAACAACAATTTTAGTTTTGAATATAACATATGTTTTTCCTGCAAATGGAAAAGATGCTGAATCGGATTTTACCCATTCGGACATGAATTTCCTTAGGTATCGATGTTGAAATGCCAGTTTCCACCATAGAAGTTGTATGGAATCGCGGATGTAACAAAAAGAGACGTGAATGAATGAGAAGTTAGGGCATCTCCAATGCCGGCCCGCAAAATGGATGCCGTATTTGTCCGCGGTCTGTTTTTGACCTATCAGCGGACATGAATACGAGGGTCGTCCTTCCAACCGTGTCACAATGCCCGTCCCTATTTTTTTCTTAAGTAAACAACAGTCAAAATAATTATAGAGAATAACACAAATCAACAATAAATAACATGGAAATACCCCTAATACAATAATAGTTCAAATGTAAATATTACGTCTATGATAAACGGATGTTCAACCCGTTTTTTGAATTCAGCAATTTCAAATTCAACAGTACTCGAGTCAAAATCGGATACGTCGTGCCACACACTATGCCCCTTGAGCTTGATCCAATAATGTATCAGCGTAAATGGCCTGCCCTCGATCATGTTGAACAACGCAACAGTGCATCCGATTTATACAACGTGATGATTATCAAGTTGAAACATTGAGTGAATCAATGAATTGACCAACATGTATAGCAACAAGAAGCAAAAATTACGATTTACATGGTTGACGAGCCCAATGGCCATATTGTCTACACTCATGCAATCGCATCGCAAATCTTCATGACAGAGTTAGAGATGATGCACCACTGATGCGCTACTGACTTTACATTGTGATCATGAATCACATGCAAGTAGTAGGTCACAAAGTTATTTTTCTCATGAAACGAAGCATGCACATTTTGCCAAAAGGTCGAGCCCCTTTGCCTCATGCCTACCAACACTAGTAGAAAAAGGGCCTTTAGTCCCGGTTCCAGAGGGCCTTTAGTCCCGGTTCTGGAACCGGGACTAAAGGGTCGGGACTAAAGCCCAAAACCTTTAGTCCCGGTTCGCTTACGAACCGGGACCAAAGGGGCTCCACGTGGCCGCTGCGGGAAGCCCAGGCAGGAGGACCTTTAGTCCCGGTTGGTAACACCAACCGGGACCAAAAGGCATCCACGTGGCCGCTGCGGGGAGCCCAGGCAGGAGAACCTTTAGTCCCGGTTGGTCACACCAACCGGGACCAAAGGTCATCCACGCGTGAGCACCTGGCAGCAGCTGGGGGTTTTTTTTTTTGAAGGGGGGGGGGGTTGGGGGGTTTTGGAGGGTTAATTTAGGGGTTTCATATTGTGTTAGCTAGCTAATAGGGAGAAGTGTCCTCTCTTTCTCCGTGCTCGGTCGACGGTAGCTACTATACATATAGAGATAACTCGATGCTAGCTAATAAGAAAATGAAGGAAACCATTAATTACACAAGATCGTCATGCTGAACATATATAGAGAGAAGTGACATCTCTTTCTCCGTGCTTGGTCAAACAACAAGTTTTCGTATATCTATCCGACGGTACTACATATATACAATATAACATCTTTTACAATCCCTAACATCATCTACCTAAGATCCAATCACAAATCCGCATGGTATTCCCCGTCTTTAGGTATGACGTGGTCAAGAAAGAATCCCGCCAATTCCTCTTGAATTGCTCGTATGCGATCATGTGGTAGGAGTTCATCCCGCATCTGCCAGATCTAATTTAAAGAAGGGGGTCAATACATGCATATATATGAATAAAACTCAACACAATTGATGGTAATATATAAAATAAAATTGTGAATATTATTTACGTACTTCAAATTGTTTGTCAGAGAAGCCCCGCTCAGAGGTCGAGTGGCGAATGAACTCGCATACGTAGTATGCACATAAAACAGTCCCTTCTTTCTGGTACAAGCACTTTACGAGAATAGAGTTCAATCAAACTGATAAGCAAGCATGGTAATGATATATTGATGAAAATTTGAATCAATTAGAGATGCGCGGAACTAGCTAGTACTACTTACTTTGGGGTGCGTAAATCGCAACTCTTTGTTTAGACCGGGAACCTTTCGGGTGAACTTCTTCCAAACCCTGCCAGGCAAAGAAAATGATTACTTGATATCAGGAAATTAACGAAAGTTGCATGCCGATATGGTCCCGGTATTGACTGAACTTACTTCTTGAGCATTGCAGTCATGTCCGCATAATTCTCGGGATCTTTACGTCTCGAGTCTAAGACAGTTACTAATGCCCCGTCAAGCTTAATGGATAGCAGAATAAAGTGGAAACTGCGCACGCATATATAACTCATCAATTACATTACTTAACCTCGAGTAAGCGAAACTGAGTATACAGAGAAGACAGCAATACTCACTTGAAGTTGTAAGGAAAGAGTATTTCCCTTTTGTTTTGATGTATAAGGAACGACTGTAGCAAGTTCTCCTCGGTCTCTTTGATTGAGTTTTGTACCGTCCATTCATTTACGGCATCTGGGCTAATGAACCCAACGTCGAAGATTCCTACTTTTTTGCATTCGAAGATCTTCAATCTGCATAATATAGTGAGGATAATTATATATACATGCAATGAACGAGCTGAGCTAGAGACTTAACTATAGAAGTAATACTTACAGACAGTACGAAGTCATGAGTTGTTTGTCGAGGGCCAGTTGATTGTATAACTGAAATAACTCCACAAATTCAATAGGCATCACGGGAAGTCCAATGAATTCGTGCTCTGGTTTCACTGCCATATACATAGTGTCTCTCCCAGACTCCCTGCAGGTTTTCATGTACCACTCATGCAATTTGTACATCATCGTTGTTAGAGGAGGATGATCAGGTTTGACGAGAGGCTTCCCGTGCACGTATTTATATTCTTCTTTTGTTACCTCAGCCGTTTGAAAAATTACATCATCCCCCAAGTAATCACCAGGATTGGTACCAGGCACCATCCCCGGATGATTAGCGACGATATCGCTAGACACCTTGAGCGGGGGGCACGATTTCTTCTCCTGTTCGCCGAGCTGGGGAATTGTTTTCCCACTTCTTCGTTTTGCTAACCTTGCATCACTGGAAGTACTTCCCGACCGCCGCGCTTCTTCATATGTCTTTTTAAGAATGCGGACATAGTTGGAATCCGGCGGAGGCGGTGGTGGTCGCTTCAGGGCATCGATAGTGCGCTTCACTTTCACCGGATCTAGCTTCTCCTTCGGAGGTGGAGTTTTCTTTGCAAAATGGTCCCTCACTTGGGCACGACATATGTCCTCGTTTTCCTGCTCGGTCCTCTCATATGGTAACTTTTCCACAGGCTTGAGAGATGGACCGTATCTGAATTGCCTCCCGCCTCTGCTTGTACTGCGAGCCGCCGGAGCGGCGGCGTCTCTCTTCCGTCGTTGCTGACGAGGCGGAGAAGGAGGCGGAGTGCTCCGACGCGCCGGAGTAGGCGAAGGAGGAGGCGGAGTGCCCTCACGCGTCGGAGGAGCCGGAGAAGGAGGCGGAGTGCCCTGATCACTCGCCGGAGGAGGAGGAGGAGGAGGAGGCGGAGTTGTAGGAGATATGCCCTAGAGGCAATAATAAATGTTACTGATTATCTCCCTGTTCATAATTAGGTTTATGTTCGATGCTATAACTGCTATGGTTCTCGAGTCTACAATAACCACGAGGCTCGTAGGAAGACTCATATGCACGTGTGGGATAATAAACGGTAAAATGTATTCCTAGTCAAGCCTCTATGACTGGCTCAAGTATTGCATGATGATCCTATTTTCCTGATCATGGGCATGGCTATGCCGGCAATTTTGAGGGCACAATTGTTGGTAGAACACTTGTGTTGAATCGACCCGATTGATGTTATGCTATGAGATACATTCGTCATAAGTTTATGGTTAATAACACAGAGAAATTAATGTTTGCATAATTCCTTAGACCATGAGAGTGTCGAGTTTCTTCATACTTGCTTCATGAACTTTGGGGTTTGTTAAACGTCATCCGTAAATGGGTGGCTATTACGGCGGCTTACGGGTTCATGGACAAGTATGTCAAGGGACTTGATAGCTCAAGATTGGGATTTGCTCCTCCAACGATGGAGAGATATCTCTGGGCCCTCTCGGTGTTACGGTATCCATCATCGTCTGGCCAGACACAGGGTGATTTGATCACAGGGATGCCGGAACACGGGAACGAGAAAAGAGAACAATACCGGCAACGAGGTAACTGGCATTGTGGACAAGTGTTGATCCACGAGGATGCCGATGTTTCTCACCTCGGGTAATTGTAACATATCGCGAAGCAACAGGAATAGCTCACGGCAACTGGAGGTTCACTCGAATATTTATTCGTGTGGGTATAGGGATCGATATGGGTGTCCACGGCTCCGATGTTGATCATTGATCGGAAGGGGTTCCGGGTCATGTCTATGCTTCACCGAACCTATAGGGTCACACGCTTAAGGGTCATCTATCTGCTGAATACTAGACAGGGAGTCTGAGAGAAAATCACCGAAAAAGTTTCGGACGCCGGAAAAGTTTCGGACAGCGGAAAAGTTCCGCAGAGAGGTCACCGGATGAGTTCCGATGAAACTGAAAAGTTGTTTCAGAGGATACCATAAAGTCAAATTGGTTTTGGCACATGCCTGATAATTCTTGGAGGGTGCCAGAATCATTCTGGAAACTTTCTGGAATTTTCCGGGATGAAAACCGGAAATGTTCCGGAGCTGTCGAAACCGCTTCAGATGCTTTTCGCAGATGAAATCAGTAAACCAGAATTGTTCCGGCTCGCGTTGAAAATTATTTTGGTGGGTACTAGAATTATTCTAAGCCCACATGAATATTTTCAGTTCGATCAGACGCTGAAAAATGTCGTCATGAATAGTGAAAGTGCTTTTTGGGATATTTTTGGAAAGCCACCTTTTGGGGCTTTGCTCCAAAAGATCTTGGGGATGACATGGATGGATAGGGGCCAATTTTGGGGCCCCACATGAGGGTGTGGCCGGCCACATGGTGGACTCCTTCATGGAGTCCCCCTTGTTCCTTGGTTTCACCTTTTAGGTCCTTGGGAAGGACTCCTTTCCATGTGGGTTTTGGGTTTTCTTGTAAAACCACCCTACCCCTTGGGTTTCCTATAAATAGGAGGTGTGTGGGCTGCCATAAGACACACTCTTGCTCTCATACACATAGCCATGCATGATCTGGCATTCTTCTCTCCCTCCCAGCGAAATAGTTTCGTAGAGCCGAAAGGCTGTCTGGGTTCCGGCAGGAACTAGTTCTGGACGGCGAAGCCTTGCCGGATAGATGACACCGTATGTGTGCAACTCTGTAGAGAGATCGTAGTTTCGGTCTTAGTTCGAGAGTGCCTCCCGAAGGGCTGTCCGTGTGACCGTCCGAGTTTTGGAGGTCCTCCCGAAGGGCTGTCCGAGTGACAGTCCGAGTTTCGGAGGTCCTCCCGAAGGGCTGTCCGCGACACCGTCCGGGGGACTGTGTGACCGCCTCCCGGAGGGCTGTCCGCGGGGCAGATGAGGGTATACATCCTCGCGGTTGGGAGGTTGTAAAATCCTAGCTGCGGGGATCTGCACCGCCAATCGTCATCGACTCTACTTCCGCTGCGCTACGAGTCGGTAACGATAATGATCAAACCTTGTATGCAGTCTCCATAGTGGTCCTGGGCTGGTGCATAGGTCGGAAATTTTTTGTTTTCTGCTGCGTTCCCCAACAGTGGCATCAAGAGCCGTGCTATGCGTAGATGCAGGTTGCGATCTAGAATACATAGAGATGTATGGGTGTTGCACAATATAATTAGGTAGTAGATGAGATCTATTGCTGAAAATTATTTGTGCGGGTAGAAGATGAAGTCTGTTACCCGATGTTCTTGTTGCTTCCCTCGAATTTGCATATTTCTGATCTTGATAACAGTATGGTGGAGTTTCAATGTTCTGGCAATCCACGATCCTGATTGATCAACGAAGTGCTAACAGTTCATTGAATTCCACCGTAGTTAAAAAGAAAGATGAAATTTTGCAGACGAAAGGGCAATGCAGATGTGATCTGCACGGGGGTCACGCGTATGACGAAGTTTAGTATGGGGCTCGAGATTTTATTATCTCGTGTTTCATACACCCTGGAATGTTAATCTAGCGACTTGGATTATCATGCTTGATGATGGACGTTGGTAGCTTCGGTTTGTTTCGAAACCTTAGAAGCCACGTAAAATAAAATTTTGCATGGACCGATTAGAGGCGTCTAACTTGGTTTTGCAGGATGGTTTGCATGTGCATGTGATGTGGTATAGCAGTGTTCATAATAATTTGATTATGTATGAGATGACTATATGATGTAAATTGATTAACATGACCTGCGTGTCATGATTCGGCATGATGGCTGGAGCCATATGATTGCACTTTAATGACCTGCGTGTCAACCTTATGTAATGCACTTATTTTTATTAAGCTATAGAGATAGCAATATTATCTGGTGCATCGACAAGGTGGTGGCAATCTTCGCGAAGGTGAAAACCAACGCGAATGCCGAAGACGAAGAAATGAAAGACTTCTCCGTCAGAAAGGGCTATACCATATCATGCTATTATGAATTGCCTGAGATGTTTATCCCTTATGATGCACCCTTCTTGATTGCGCGGTAGTCGCTTTTATTAGGGTGATCTCTCACAAAAATATCAAGTAGATAGTGTTCTCCCAAGTGTAGCACCGTCACGGCACCTAACTTTTCGGGGTACGCCATGGATGCATGGGTGCGAACGATTAGGGATGTGTGAGGCGGGTGAGTTGAGACCTCGCAGCGAGATCACCTGGTTGTCTTGACGTTCAGGCATGAGTGTCATGAGCTCGGAACACACGCATCGAAAGATGAACAAGAGTCACATGGAGATGTGATCGGCAAGTTGGCCTACCGATTAAAATTCCCGTCATGAGATGATGATTCTATGGCGATGAATTGAAGTCTGGATCTTGTATCACTCAAAATCAATTATGAGAGATATTGATTTGAGTGGGAGCGCACTGTAGAATTAACTTGTTTAATTCTCAGTGCAATTAATTATGAACCCTGTCTAAGTGTGATTTGCATAATAGTTGTAGAATAATGGCTCGCGTTTCCACCTTCCCTGTTAAAATTGAATAGCTGTTAAATATCTGGTTAAAACTTTACGGTTGGTAACGTAATATGAGGATTGTCCTCAAGAGTGCCGAGAAGGACTTTGTCCTATCGCATGCTTTCGGTATTCTCCCGCTAATGCTATGGATCATGTGACTCTCGTCCTTCGATCCAAAAGCTAGAATTCCTTTTCAGTCAAAGTGCAATATGTTTGCTTCCATGAGACCCGAACTTCGAAAGTTTGGATAGTTATGTGATATTCATGGAATCTGAAAATCATTTTCAGAGACAGACAAAAGCTAAAAGATATGAGATATCCAAAGCAATATTTGTTTGCAAACTGTTAGTAAAGGAGTTTACTATGCATTAGACTGATAAGAGAGGGATCCAGAAGAACGCCAGTCATATGATGATGGTGAATAAAACAACAACTTAAAGAGAAAGGAAGTGTCCGAAGGGTGTTAGTGATGCTTTCATGCCTAGGAAGTCCGGGGCTAACGCCACTCTTAAGTTGGGTGCTTCTTCTAAGAGTAGGAGAAATACTGAAAGTTAAACTGTTAGAAGTATAATGGCAAAAGGAAAGTAGACTGGAATATCCAGCTCATGTATGAATGTCATACAAGCTTTTGATGTATAGAAGGCTGGTCAAAGATATAGTTCTTAGGAATTATGGTTAAACAAGTTAATCACTAATTCTTGGGTATTGTGAGTTAATCAAAAAGATACCCGCTCGATTGCATTCTGTTGCAACTCGATGTAAGAACTACTATGGCCTGAAAGACTAGCCAGGAATGAGGTTTAGATACACGCAGGGAACATAGTAAATGTTACTATGCCTTCCATCGGTGTATTCCCTATGTATTTACTTTCATAATTCATTTTAGAGTTTTACACTCTAGCCCATTGCATAAAGTATCTTGCAAGAAGGTTATTCATAAGAGAACTTTTGATGTTCGATGTTATGAATAACATAAGGGCCATACTTTCATTATGAATGAGACGTATGTTATGAATATTGATAATAATACATTACCTCTGTATTTACTTTCATAATTCATTTAGAGTTTCATACACTCTAGCCCTTTGCATAAGGTATTTTGCAAGAAGGTTATTCATAAGAGAACTTTTGATGTTCGGTGTTATGAATAACATGAAGGGCCATGATTCCATACAGGATGGGATGTATGCTATGAATATTGATGGTAATATGATACATCCATAACACTGACACTAAATGTCGCAAGACTAAAAGAATACCACACAAGTGTGGCACTGCATTTGGTCACATTGGAGAAGACCGCATGAAAATTCCATTATGATGGATTTCGAAGTCGTTTGATTTTGAATCATCTGACACTTGCAACTTTCCTCTGAAAAGTGAAGTGACTGAAATACCGTTCACAGGCCATAAGGAATGAGCAAAGAACATATTGGTGATCATACATTATGATGTGTGTAGTCCAATAAATGTTGTTGCAGGTAGTGGATTTATCTATCTTCAGAAATGACTCAAGAAGATATGTGGACATTTACTTGTTGAGACGTAAGTCTGGATCTTTTTGAATTCATTCATAAGGTTTTCAAAAATGAAGTAGAAGTTGTTGTAACAAGAAAATTATGTTTCTACAATTCGATTGCAGAAAGGAATATTTGAGTTACAAGTTTAGCGAATGTCTGATGAGTTGTGAAAGGGGTTTCATAACTTGCACCTCCCGGAGCACCACTGCAAGTGGAGAGTCCGTGTAGATGTAATCGAACCATTTATGACATGGTAAGATCAAAGATGACATAAATAAATTTGCCATTATCCCTTTTATAGAGTGATGCTTTATAGACTGCGGCTTTTACACTGAAAAGAGCTCCATCAGGTCTGTTGAAATGACGCCATGGTGTGGTACGCCCAACCATGTTATATCTTTTCTTAACATTTGGAATATGGGGCTTGTGTAAAAGGTTACAAACCTATTCCAAATCAGACAAGTGCTACTTTGTAAGGTTATCCCAAGTCATTGGGTATTCCCCCACCACTATAACGAGGCAAAGGTTTTTTGCCGCAAAACGGTATGCTTTTAAAGAGAATAGTTCTTACAAAAGGTGAGTGGGAGGACAGTGCAACTCGACAAGATAACCAGTATCTTCGTCATCAGGTCAAAGGAAAGGAACCTTGGAAGTGATTCCGGAGTTTCCTACTGCGACTGATACGGAAGCCTCTACATGAGATGTATGGACTTCGGTCGAACTTGCAGCTGAACCACATAGGCAAAGCTCGTGCAAACCTATCAGGTGCGCAAACGAGATATTGTTGTTAGACAACAGTATACCTACAATACACAAGGAAGCGTTGATGGGCCCTGACTCCGGAATTGGCTAAATGCCAATACAATCCGAGATAGTTTCCATATAAGTGATTCGAGATTAAAATCTTGATACACCTTTCGAAAGACTTAGAGTCTAACGAATATTTATGGAACTAAATACTGATACGGATAAAATGTTTTATCCATAAAGCTCGACTTGTTGCCATAACAAGTTCAAGGAGTTGACTACGATGAGATTGTCTCACCGTAGCGATGCTTGAAGTCGGTTCGGGTTGAACTAGCAATTAATACATATTTCAATCATGAGATATGAAACATGGATGACAAAAAGATTTCCATCTGATGGAAATGAAACCTAGGACTTGTATGTGATACAGTCCAAAGTAATTTGTCGATCCAGAGGATGCTAGTAAGTATGCAAACTTCAGAGTTCCAGCGATGGACAGAAGAGAGCTAAGTGGAGTTGGAATCTTCGTTTTTGATGAAATGGTCAAGGGGGTTTGACTTCATCAAATGGGTATCGAAGATGCTTGTGATTCAAGAAAGTAAGTGGGAGCATAATAATATTTCTAAAAACCTTGTGTACTTAACACATTGTTAATTGGAAATAAATTTCTTGACACGAATTAGGACTTCATTTGAAAATAGTTTTTCAATGAAGTGCTTAGGCTAAATAGCCTCAATATTAGGCATGATGATCTATGGAGATAGATTTACCTAATGGGGCTAAGCAATGAATACATATTGACAAGATGCTAAAACCTTTTAGCATTTAAAACGCCAAGGAGTGATTCTTGTCGAAGTCACATGGAAAGAGTTTTTGCAAGACTCGGTGTCCCAAAACACTGATGAGTAAAATACATGATGGAGATTCCACACACTCTTGTGTTTGGATTAACCATGTATTCCATGGTATGTAAAAACAAACAGATATGTCCAATACTCCAAAGTTGTTGCGAGTATAGATACCATAGTGATCAACGTACTGATCATGGGACAACAGTGAAAGATGTCATTAAGTGCTAAGAGTAGTGCTGATGACATGTTTTCTCGCAAGTAGAGATTATGAAGTGCTCGTTGTAAGTGATTACATCGATACAGTCTTCATCAATGCTCCATGCGATTTTCGATTTAAATTGAGGGTTTTGTGTGATACACAATATGGTGTCACGGTAGTTGGAAATTGTTCCAAACAAGATACTGTGGCGAATTCTATAACAAAGGCTAAGTATGTTGATGCTTAAGAAGCGACAAAGAAGTTGTTGAATCATATAGTTCATTCATGAACTTAGTATGGTTCCAAGATGACTTTGGTCTATGGGACACTATTGCAGATAGTTGCTCCATAGCTCAGTCTGAGGAATCAGGTTTCGACCAATGATTCACACATATGCAAGGCCAAGTCCAGACAAAATATGAATTTTGTGAAAGCGTGAAAACGCAAGGATATGCAAAGTTACACACAGAGCTGAAGTCGTCAGATCCGTTGGACATCAGCCTATACCACATGCGAAGCATATTTTACACCAGTATGCCATAGGTGTAAAGTGCATTAGCATTGACTAGATTATTGACTCTAGTTCAAGTGGGAGTCTGTAGGAGATATGCCCTAGAGGCAATAATAAATGTTATTGATTATCTCCCTGTTCATAATTAGGTTTATGTTCCATGCTATAACTGCTATGGTTCTCGAGTCTACAATAACCACGAGGCTCGGAGGAATACTCATATGCACGTGTGGGATAATAAACGGTAAAATGTATTCCTAGTCAAGCCTCTATGACTGGCTCAAGTATTGCATGATGATCCTGTTTTCCTGATCATGGGCATGGCTATGCCGGCAATTTTGAGGGCACAATTGTTGGTAGAACACTTGTGTTGAATCGACCCGATTGATGTTATGCTATGAGATACATTCGTCATAAGTTTATGGTTAATAACACAGAGAAGTTAATGTTTGCATAATTCCTTAGACCATGAGAGTGTCGAGTTTCTTCATGCTTGCTTCATGAACTTTGGGGTTTGTTAAACGTCATCCGTAAATGGGTGGCTATTACGGCGGCTTACGGGTTCATGGAAAAGTATGTCAAGGGACTTGATAGCTCAAGATTGGGATTTGCTCCTCCGACGATGGAGAGATATCTCTGGGCCCTCTCGGTGTTACGGTATCCATCATCGTCTGGCCAGACACAGGGCGATTTGATCACAGGGATGCCGGAACACGGGAACGAGAAAAGAGAACAATACCGGCAACGAGGTAACTGGCATTGTGGACAAGTGTTGATCCACGAGGATGCCGATGTTTCTCACCTCGGGTAATTGTAACATATCGCGAAGCAATAGGAATAGCTCACGGCAACTGGAGGTTCACTCGAATATTTATTCGTGTGGGTATAGGGATCGATATGGGTGTCCACGGCTCCGATGTTGATCATTGATCGGAAGGGGTTCCGGGTCATGTCTATGCTTCACCGAACCTATAGGGTCACACGCTTAAGGGTCATCTATCTGCTGAATACTAGACAGGGAGTCTGAGAGAAAATCACCGAAAAAGTTTCGGACGCCGGAAAAGTTTCGGACAGCGGAAAAGTTCCGCAGAGAGGTCACCGGATGAGTTCCGATGAAACTGAAAAGTTGTTTCAGAGGATACCATAAAGTCAAATTGGTTTTGGCACATGCCTGATAATTCTTGGAGGGTGCCAGAATCATTCTGGAAACTTTCTGGAATTTTCCGGGATGAAAACCGGAAATGTTCCGGAGCTGTCGAAACCGCTTCAGATGCTTTTCGCAGATGAAATCAGTAAACCGGAATTGTTCCGGCTCGCGTTGAAAATTATTTTGGTGGGTACTAGAATTGTTCTAAGCCCACATGAATATTTTCAGTTCGATCAGACGCTGAAAAATGTCGTCGTGAATAGTGAAAGTGCTTTTTGGGATATTTTTGGAAAGCCACCTTTTGGGGCTTTGCTCCAAAAGATCTTGGGGATGACATGGATGGATAGGGGCCAATTTTGGGGCCCCACATGAGGGTGTGGCCGGCCACATGGTGGACTCCTTCATGGAGTCCCCCTTGTTCCTTGGTTTCACCTTTTAGGTCCTTGGGAAGGACTCCTTTCCATGTGGGTTTTGGGTTTTCTTGTAAAACCACCCTACCCCTTGGGTTTCCTATAAATAGGAGGTGTGTGGGCTGCCATAAGACACACTCTTGCTCTCATACACATAGCCATGCATGATCTGGCATTCTTCTCTCCCTCCCAGCGAAATAGTTTCGTAGAGCCGAAAGGTTGTCTGGGTTCCGGCAGGAACTAGTTCTGGACGGCGAAGCCCTGCCGGATAGATGACACCGTATGTGTGCAACTCTGTAGAGAGATCGTAGTTTCGGTCTTAGTTCGAGAGTGCCTCCCGAAGGGCTGTCCGTGTGACCGTCCAAGTTTTGGAGGTCCTCCCGAAGGGCTGTCCGAGTGACAGTCCGAGTTTCGGAGGTCCTCCCGAAGGGCTGTCCGCGACACCGTCCGGGGGACTGTGTGACCGCCTCCCGGAGGGCTGTCCGCGGGGCAGATGAGGGTATACATCCTCGCGGTTGGGAGGTTGTAAAATCCTAGCTGCGGGGATCTGCACCGCCAATCGTCATCGACTCTACTTCCGCTGCGCTACGAGTCGGTAACGATAATGATCAAACCTTGTATGCAGTCTCCATAGTGGTCCTGGGCTGGTGCGTAGGTCGGAAAATTTTTGTTTTCTGCTGCGTTCCCCAACAGGAGTGCCCTGACTCGCCGGAGGAGGAGGAGGAGGCGGAGGCGTCTAGTTTGGAAGCTTGATGTACTCCTTCTGCCATAGACATGTACTCCTCAGAGCACGAACCAGCTGATTCTCCCCTTCACCTGTAGAGTGGTAAAGCTCGAGCTCCTCAAATCCCTCCATTACTTCATCCACCATCACAACAGCATAGCCATGTGGAATCGGAAGGCAGTGAAAAGTTCCGTTGGGTTGAGGAGGTGCAACAGAGCCAAGAGCCGCCTTGAAAGTGAGGTTATGGCATTTCGTCATAAGCTCGCAATTTTGAGCCTCCGTGATAGTATCCACGGGGTAGATAGGCTCCGTGAAGTCAGTCTGAACGGGCTCCGTGGAAGCCACGCTTCTTCTCCACTGAGATGGCGGGGTAGCTTCTGGGGTAGCTTCGTGCCGCTGAGATAGTTGGCCGGCAGCTCGCTGGCTCTCAGCTTCCTCTAGCTTTTGTAGTCTTGCACTCATCTTCTGCATGTCGCTCAGCTCCGCTTTGTTCTTTCTCTCCCGGCTTCTGTAACCGCCTGCGTCGGGAAACCCATCCTTCCACGGAACGGAGCCTGGTGTGCCTCGTGTTCGTCCAGGGTGCTCAGCATTCCCTAGGGCCTCAGTCAGCTCGTCCTTCTCTCTGTCGGGAATGAACGTCCCTTCCTGCGCTGCGGTGATATACTTCTGAAGCTTCGTGACGGGTATTGCAAGTTGCTCGTCCGTCCAATGGCACTTCCCTGTTTCAGGGTCCAAAGTTCCCCCAACCCCGAAGAACCAAGTCCTTGAACGGTCTGGCCAGTTCAATGTCTCTGGTTCGACCCCTTTAGCAATCAGGTCATTCTCAGCTTTGTCCCACAACGGCCGGGCTTTGAGGTAGCCACCTGACCCCGTGTGATGGTGATACTGCTTCTTTGCAGCGTTGTTCTTGTTTGTGTCTGACATTTTCTTACTCTTGTCTGATGTCTTGTAGGCCACAAATGCGGGCCAGTGATCTCTTATCTTCTCAAATCGGCCGATGAATTCTGGAGTCTCACCTTTGTCGACAAACTTTGATTTCAACTCCTTCTTCCACCTCCTGAATAGATCTGCCATCTTCTTAAGAGCACACGCCTTGACCAGTGGCTCTATAACGGGCTTATTCGGATCCTCCTCTGGCGGTAGGGTGAAATTTGCCTTCAGCAAGGTCCAAAGATCATCTTTCTGTCTATCGGTGACATAATCACCTTCAGGGGCGTCGTCCTTAGGCTTATTCCATTGCTTGATGCTGATCGGGATGTTGTCCCTAACAATAGCTCCGCACTGAGCAGAAAATGCGTCCTTGGTCCGCTTGGGTTCAATCGGTAGGCCATCGTCCGCGAGTGCTGTGATCGTGAACCTTTCATCCTTGCGCAACCTCTTCTTCGGGCCTCGTCTCGTTACCGAAGTTTGGCTCGATCCGGAGGGCTATAAAAGAAGAAAGAAGAGTTAATATATATACATACCAAAACAATTAATGCATCAATTAGCTAGTCAGCACCTCCGGAGCCATCATGATCATGTCACCGGAGCCATCATGATCATGTCCTTCCTCCTCCATTGTTCCATCGGTGTCGTTGAGAAACGACAAGACAACATCACCTCCGGCGAGGATTATCTCCCCCAACAACTGTTCTTGTTCCAAGTCTCTTTGATCCATAGTTTCTGCAAATATAGAAGAATATATATATAGATGAGATCAGAAAAAAATTGGATCAACTTGTGCACATCCATAATGGGGGTATTCTTGATAAATCTATGTTACCGGAGTTATCTATGTTACCGGAGGGGGTAGACGACAACGACGCTCACCCCTCATGTCATGTCCGACGTCCCTCCTCATGTCGAAGTTATCGGGGAGGGGGTAGACGACAACGACGCTCACCCCTCATGTCCGACGTCCCCCCTCATGTCGAAGTTATCGGGGAGGGGGTACAGGTGGCCTCGAGAGTTGGTCGGGCGAGCGGACCGGGAGTAAGTAACTTTTAACTCATTTTAACTCATTTTGAATATATGAACATTTTAACTTTTACGGGTAGGGGCGGGAGGGGGTTGATCGACGTCTCCCCCCCCCCCCCCTCATGTCGAAGTTACCGGAGTTTTCTATATGAACAAAAAAAATCCACATGACATGTCCGACGAGCGGACCGCCTCTCTCTCATGCATGTCCGACGTCCCCCCTCATGACAAAAACTTTCTATAAAAAAAAGCATACATCTATGAATAAAAAAAATTCTATGAACAAAAATAAAATTGTATCAATGCATATATAAAAAATTTCTATGGATCACCATTGCTCATATATCAATGCATATATAAAAACTTTCTATGGATCATCATTGCTCATATATAAAAACTTTCTATAAACAAAAAAAAACATACATCTATGAACAAAAAAAAATCTATGAACAAAAATAAAATTGTATCAATGCATATATAAAAACTTTCTATGGATCATCCATCCATACATACATACTGCATATACATACATACATACAGCATCCATACATACATACATACATACTGCATATACATACATACATACAGCATCCATACATACATACATACATACTGCATATACATACAAAAAAAAGGCAGATCCGGCCGGGGCGGCGGTGGCGGCGGTGGCGCGGCAAGCAGAGCAGGGGCACGGCGCGGCAAGCAGAGCAGTGGCGGCGGCGCGGGGGAAGGGGGGCTCACTGGGGGCGGCGTCGGGGCAGGGGCAGGGGGGCACGGCGGGCGGCGTCGGGGAAGCAGGGGCGCGGGGAGCGGCGCCGGCGTCGGGGCAGAGGGCGTCGAGGGCGTCGGGGCAGCGGGGGCTCGGCGGCGATGGCGACGAGGATCAGCCTGACGGCGTCGACGGGGCAGAGGGCGGCGAGGGCGTCGACGGCGAGCTCGGGCAGCCTGGCGGCGTCGATGTGCTCGGCGTCGTCGGGGGAAACTGGCAAATTTTCCCAACTCCCGCTTATATAGGGAGACCTTTGGTCCCGGTTGGTGCCACCAACCGGGACCAATGCCCACCTTTAGTCCCGGTTGGTGCCACCAACCGGGACCAAAGGTCTCTTTTCGTCAGCCCAAAGGGCGGGAAGCAGAGACCTTTGGTCCCGGTTGGTGGCACCAACCGGGACTAAAGGGTGGCATTGGTCCCGGTTGGTGCCACCAACCGGGACCAAAGGTGGGCATTGGTCCCGGTTGGTGCCACCAACCGGGACTAAAGGGTGGTGCTGCCCGGGGCCAAAAGTTTAGTCCCACCTCGCTAGCTGAGAGGGCTCGAGAGTGGTTTATAAGCGCTGTTGCGCCAGCCCTCTCGAGCTCCTCTCAACTGCAGGCTTACGGGCCTAATCGCACACATCTCTGCCTGTGGACCTTCTGGGCCTTCTGCGGGCCTGAATCCTGGCCCAACTAGATGGTTGGGTTTCTAGTCGTATTCAGGCCGTGGTGGCCCACTAGGCGGCATTTTTTTTAATTTTTTTCTACTTTTTTTGTTTTCTTTTTTGCTTTATTTATTTTCTTTTGTTTCTACTTACAGTTTTTCAGTGATTCTTTTTGCTTTTAGGTCACAAAAATTATAAACTTTCTGTTAGTGCCATTAGTTTCCAAATTTGAATAGTTTAAATTTGAATTCTTTTAAATTGGTGTGAATCACTAGTTTGTGAATAACTTTACTATAAAAATAGATTTTTGAGTGATTCTTTTTCCTGCTATTTAATATTACTGTGTTTTATCATTATATTCAATTTGGTAATTTTTAGGTAATTTTAAATGTCTGTTTTAACCAAAAACAGATTTTGTTATTTTAGTTTGCTATTAAAGTTTCTAAAAAAATTCTTTATGAAAATTCTTTTTGCTATTAATGTTTTGAACAAAAAATACTTTGATAACTTTAGTTGCATAAATTTTATATAATTTTAGTTTCATAAATACTAGAGGTTTATAAAATATTTTTAGTTGATTCCTTTTGCTATTACAGTTTTATAAAAGCTTTTTAGTTGATTCTTTTTGCTATTGAAGAATATTATAGTTTTATTTTAGTTGATCATAACAGAATTTTTTAATTAATTATTTTTAGTTCATTATTTTTGCTATTAGAGTTTCATAAAGGTTTTCTAGTTCATTCTTTTTGCTATTAGTTCATTCTTTGAGCTAAATGACCCTGAAATTGAAAAGCACTTCAAATGAACTCTAAAAAGGTTGAAAGTTGGCATGGTATCATCATTACACCCACATAGCATGTTCTAAAAAGTTGAGAGGGTTACGGCAAAAACTGGATGCACTTCATGTACAAAATGGACAATCTCTTTCGAAGTATCAGGGTTTCGGACGAAAACTCATCTGTTACAAAGGGATTTCATTTTTTTGAACTTATTTGAACTCCAGACTTTTTGTGTGTTCAAAATGCACCATTCAAAGCCACATCATCAATTTTCAACCCTTTCTGACTTCATTTCCTATTTTTCATGCATTTACTGATTTGTTTAAGCTAAATGACCCTGAAATTGAAAAGCACTACAAATGAACTCTGAACAGGTTGAAAGTTGGCATGGTATCATCATTTCACCCACATAGCATGTGCTAAAAAGTTGAGAGGGTTACGGCAAAAACTGGATGCACTTCGTGTACAAAACGGACAATCTCTTTCGAAGTATCAGGGTTTCGGACGAAAACTCATCTGTTACAAAAGGCATTTAATTTCTTCACATGTAACTGCAATGATATAGTTGTGGAGAGAAAGTCTTCACTTTTTCTTCGCTTGTGTCCTTTGCTTATTGCGCCGTAACCATGGATAATCTTCATCGTTTAACAGGGTGCTTGGGTCAGCCTTGACTTTGAAGGGAGGAATTTCATGAAACTTTTCATAATCTTCAGACATGTCTGTCTTGCCCTCCAATCCCACGATGTCTCTTTTTCCTGAAAGAACTATGTGGCGCTTTGGCTCATCGTATGATGTATTCGCTTCCTTATCTTTTCTTTTTTCTCGGTTTGGTAGACATGTCCTTCACATAGAAAACCTGCGCCACATCATTGGCTAGGACGAATGGTTCGTCTGTGTACCCAAGATTGTTGAGATCCACTGTTGTCATTCCGTACTGTGGGTCTACCTGTACCCCGCCTCCTGACAGATTGACCCATTTGCACTGAAACAAAGGGACCTTGAAATCATGTCCATAGTCAAGTTCCCATATGTCCACTATGTAACCATAATATGTGTCCTTTCCCCTCTTGGTTGCTGCATCAAAGCGGACACCGTTGTTTTGGTTGGTGCTCTTTTGATCTTGGGCGATCGTGTAAAATGTATTCCCATTTATCTTGTACCCTTTGTAAGTCAATACAGTCGAAGATGGTCCCCTGGCCAACGAGTACAGCTCATCAGAAACAGTGTTGTCACCCATGAGACGTGTTTGCAACCAACTGCCGAAAGTCCTGATGTGTTCATATGTAATCCAGTCGTCACACTGCTCCGAGTGTTTGGAGCGCAGAATATTCTTGTGTTCATCGACATACGGGGTCACCAAGGTAGAATTCTGTAGAACTGTGTAGTGTGCTTGAGACAAAGAATGCCCGTCCCTACATATTATTGAGTCCGCTCCTAGCGTGCCTTTTCCAGTCAGTATCCCCTCATACCGCGATTGAGGGAGACCAATCTTCTTAAGGTCAGGAATGAAGTCAACACAAAACCCAATGACATCCTCTGTTTGATGGCCCATGGAGATGCTTGCTTCTGGCCTAGCGCGGTTACGAACATATTTCTTTAAGACTCCCATGAACCTCTCAAAGGGGAACATATTGTGTAGAAATACAGGGCCCAGAACGACAATCTCGTCGACTAGATGAACTAGGACGTGCGTCATGATATTGAAGAAAGATGGTGGGAACACCAGCTCGAAACTAACAAGACATTGAACCAAATCACTCCTTAACCTTGACAGGATTTCTGGATCGATCACCTTCTGAGAGATTGCATTGAGGAATGCACATAGCTTCACAATGGCTAATCGAACGTTTTCCGGTAGAAGCCCCCTCAATGCAACCGGAAGCAGTTGCGTCATAATCACGTGGCAGTCATGAGACTTTAGGTTCTGGAACTTTTTCTCTGCCATATTTATTATTCCCTTTATATTCGACGAGAAGCCAGACGGGACCTTCATACTGAGCAGGCATTCAAAGAAGATTTCCTTCTCTTCTTTGGTAAGAGCGTAGCTGGCAGGACCTTCATACTGCTTTGGATGCATGCCGTCTTTTTCATGCACACGTTGCTGTTCCTCCCGTGCCTCCGGTGTATCTTTTGTCTTCCCATACACTCCCAAGAAGCTTAGCAGGTTCACGCAAAGATTCTTCGTCACGTGCATCACGTCGATTGCAGAGCGGACCTCTAGGTCTTTCCAATAGGGTAGGTCCCAAAATATAGATTTCTTCTTCCACATGGGTGCGCGTCCCGCATCGTCAGTCGGAACAGATAGTCCGCCAGGACCCTTTCCAAAGATTACTTGTAAATCATTGACCATATCAAGTATGTGATCACCAGTACGGAGGGCGGGCTTCTTCCGGTGATCTGCCTCACCTTTGAAATGCTTTCCTTTCTTTCGACATTGATGGTTGGTCGGAAGAAATCGACGATGCCCCAGGTACACATTCTTCCTGCGTTTGTCCAAATATATACTGTCGGTGTCATCTAAACAGTGTGTGCATGCGTGGTATCCCTTGTTTGTCTGTCCTGAAAGGTTACTGAGAGCAGGCCAATCGTTGATGGTTACAAATAGCAACGCATGTAGGTCAAATTCCTCCTGTTTGTGCTCATCCCACACACGTACACCTTCTCCATTCCACAGCTGTAAAAGTTCTTCAACTAATGGCCTTAGGTACACATCAATGTCATTGCCGGGTTGCTTAGGGCCTTGGATGAGCACTGGCATCATAATGAACTTCCGCTTCATGCACAACCAAGGAGGAAGGTTATAGATACATAGAGTCACGGGCCAGGTGCTATGATTGCTGCTCTGCTCCCCAAAAGGATTAATGCCATCTGCACTTAAACCAAACCATACATTCCTTGCGTCACCTGCAAAGTCCCCCCACCTTCTCTCGATTTTTCTCCACTGCGACCCGTCAGCGGGTGCTCTCAACTTCCCGTCTTTCTTACGGTCTTCTTTGTGCCATCGCATCAACTTGGCATGCTCTTTGTTTCTGAACAGACGTTTCAGCCGTGGTATTATAGGAGCATACCACATCACCTTGGCAGGAACCCTCTTCCTGGGGCGCTCGCCCTCAACATCACCAGGGTCATCTCGTCTGATCTTATACCGCAATGCACCGCATACCGGGCATGCGTTCAAATCCTCGTACTCACCGCGGTAGAGGATGCAGTCATTAGGGCATGCATGTATCTTCTGCACCTCCAATCCTAGAGGGCATAGAACCTTCTTTGCTTCGTACGTACTGCCGGGCAATTCGTTATCCTTTGGAAGCTTCTTCTTCATTATTTTCAGCAGCGAACTAAATCCCTTGTCAGATACACCATTGTCTGCCTTCCATTGCAGCAATTCCAGTGTGGTACCGAGCTTTCTGTTGTCATCTTCGCAATTTGGGTACAACCCTTTTTTGTGATCCTCTAACATGCGATCGAACTTTAACTTCTCCCTTTCACTTTCGCATTCTCTCTGTGCATCAACAATGACCCGGCGAAGATCATCATCGGGCACATCGTCTGGTTCCTCTTGATCTTCAGCTTCCCCCATTGCAGCATCACCGTATTCAGGGGGCGGGTAGTTGTCATCATCCTCTTCTTCTTCGTTGTCTTCCATCATAACCCCTCTTTCTCCATGCTTGGTCCAAACATTATAGTGTGGCATAAAACCCTTCTCAAGCAGGTGGAAGTGAAGGGTTTTAGAGTTGGAGAAAGCCTTCGTATTCTCACAGACAGTACATGGACAATGCATAAAACCATTCTGCTTGTTTGCCTCAGCCGCTTCGAGAAAATTATGCAGGCCCTTAATATACTCGGAGGTGCGTCGGTCACCGTACATCCATTGCCGGTTCATCTGCGTGCGTTATATAGTTCTTATTATTGAACAACATATAACTCTCTAGAGCATCTAATTAAAACACACAAGTAAGAACTTTTTTCTTTTAGAAAGAAGATAAGAAGAAGAGGCTAACCACGGTGTTGCCGGCGCCGAGATGGGCGCGGGCGATCGACGACGGTGAGGACGGGGACGGGACAGGACGGACCGCCAAACCTAGACAAATCTTGAGGAAAATGGAGCTTGGACAAGGAGCTTCGAGAGGAGAAAGCTTAAGTGTGGCTCGGGCATTTCATCGAACACCTCATGTGCATAGGAGGTGAGCTAGAGCACCACAAAAGCTCTCCCACGGCCGGGCAAAAAAACAGAGCAATGCATTGCTCTGCTCGCGGGCAGGGGCTATATATAGGCCAACCATTGGTCTCGGTTCCAGCCACAAACCGGGACCAATGGTTGTGGGCCAGGAGCGAGGCGCATTGGTCCCGGTTCGTGGCTGGAACCGGGACAAATGGGGTCACCTTTAGTCCCGGTTCCAGCCACAAACCGGGACCAATGGTTGTGGGCCAGGAGCGAGGCGCATTGGTCCCGGTTCGTGTCTAGAAACGGGACAAAAGGGGTCAGACGAACCGGGACCAATGGCCCACGAGGCCCGGCCGGCGCCCTGGCCTCACGAACCGGGACCGATGCCCCCATGGGTCCCGGTTCGTGAGTGAACCGGGACTAATGGGCTTCTCAGGGGTGGACCGATGCCCTGTTTTGTACTAGTGCAAGTAGTAGGTCACAAAGTTATTTTGCTCATGAAACGAAGCATGCACATTCAGGAAGTGTTTGTGTAATGTCCTTTGTCCTATATTCTCTAAAATATTGTTATCAACGTAGTTGGCACTATCAAATCGCAATGCAATTTCTACTGCAAAGTCGTTTACCGTATTTATTGGCTTGGCTAGTCCACCATGCACATAGTTCGGCACCACTCATGCTAGATTCCAAGACGAAAGACACACACCAATAACTGGTTTATTACTTTATCTGCAACTTCTCATTTTTGTTGTCAATCCTCTCAGAAGTTATGGGCAGTGATTGTTTGATTTCATGTCTAGCAAAATACAAGATCATGTCTCTTTTTTCTTTATGAAAAGCAGGATGATCCCCCACCTCTGCATCTGGGCGATGCATGCGTGCATTTTATAAACTATTCACAAAAACTTCACAAAATAATACATCAGTAAATCTGAAACAATCATCTTGACAACATCTGTCATTAGTCCTATCCACTTGATGAAGGGGAGCCGAATGTCTGAGCCAAATACCAAATAGAGCTCGCACCAAAGCCTAACATCTAAAGCCCGAGGCCCTAACCAAGCCTCTTGCTGGGTCTGGGGCACACACCGGTCCGGCATGCTCTTAGAGGCCGCCGCCGCCGTCTTCCACCTATCCATCTTCAGAGGAGGTACTGACGCATCGACCTTTAATTTGCCAGGCCTGCCGACGACGCCACCATGGAGCCAAACAACGTGACCTCTCTACACGCATCCAGCATCAAACATCCATCGCCGAGACTCCACATCGTCGACGCATGACATGAAACGATGCTCCACTGCTAAAATAGCCCACCGGTCCCTCGAGCCAATGCGCACCTGCAAGAATGACGACCCCAAGGAGGGAAGGACACAAGTACGCCACCATCATCCGATCAATTGATCAAGGATTTCCTTCTGCAGTGACTGTTGACTTTTAGTCCAAAGCATCCCCGATTTGTGTGGTCGTTGTATGCTTAAATACTACATTCAACTTGTCATATTGAAGTACATGGATTATTTCTCAACTTGTCATGGATGGTATTGGGGCATTTCACTATTGATATCCAATGTTCATACTATGTTGCTCTCTAAATCCCACACCGTTGACGTAGCATCTGATAACTAGGAGGCAGACTGTTCCTTGTACCACTCTAGTCTGCAAGTATGTTCACCACTGCGATTAGACTCAATTAGATTGGTCTCATTTTTCCTTCTCCTTTGAATTTCAAATGGCCGAACCTTATTCATGTATCCACACTTGGTCAACACTTTCCATGATATGGCTCAAGACCTAATATATTCATCTCTGGCTATCGATCTGTACTGTTGCAACACAATTGATTTTTTTGTTTCCAGTTTAGCTACATGTAAGTCATCTGAAAATTAATTTTGGCTAGTCGATTTTGTGTGCCGTTGATATTGCTTTGAGATTTGTGATATTTATTTTTTCTAGTTTGCTCTGTGAGGTGTTTGGGCGATGTTAAATCGACTGGTTAGATATTTGGGTCGTCAATTCCTTAACAGGCCGAAACACATTACCAGGTGCAACCCAACCTTCTCCTTTTTCCTTTTGTTTTTCTGTTTTTGCTTCTATTTTCTTCTTTATTACTTGGTTTTTATTTATTTATTTATTCTGTGTGTATTTTTGTGATGTTGGGTGAGTGTAAATATATGCATACAAATACTATACAAGAAATTGCACTATCATATGGTTAAACCTTGCAAATTAAAAAATCCAATTTTAGTGCAAAGTTGTGTGTAAGGTTTTTCTTTTTCTTTTTTCTCTTCCTTATAAAATGGTAATACCTATTATACTAATTCATTCTTCCTTATAAAATCTCTTATTTAATTATTTTGTTTTATTTTATTTGTATTTTTATATAAGGATAATACCAATGCCATTAATTCATTTCTTCGAACAAAACTAATTGTTTGCGAAAATTCCACTATCATATGTTTATTCTTACATACTTTTAAAATTCAATTTTTCTATATATTGTGTCTAAAATTTTCATTGTTTGTTATCTATTTTATTTCATTTTTTTCAAGGCTAACAAACATGCCATAAATTCATTCTTACTTAGAAAACTTCATTATTTTTAGTTTTGTTTTCGATTTACCTCCTTTGATTCCTTACTAAAGGATAATATCAACACCACTAATTTATTATTCCGCAAAAAATCTCATTATTTTGAATTTGTTTTAGATTTCATTCCATTCTCTTCCTTCTTAAAGGGTAGTCCCAAAAGCACTACTTCCTTATTTCTTATAAATCTTCATTATTTTGATTTTGTTTTAGTTTTTATTTCATTTGTTTCTTCATGAACGGTAATATCATACTTTCTTAGAAACTTCACTATTTTGATTTTGTTTTACCTCATTTGTTGAATTTATTTTAGTTTTATTTCATTTTCTTTCTTATTAAAAGTGTAATATCAAAGCCAATAATTTATTCTTTATTAGAAACTTCATTATTTTGATGGTAATACCAAAGTCACTTCATTATTTTTTTAGTTTTTATTTCATTTTATTTCTTCTTAAATGGTAATACCAAAGCTACTTATTCTTTCTTTCTTAGGAACCTTCATTATTTTTTGTATTACCTTTTTGTTTGGATATTGTTTTGTTTTTATTTCAGGTTCTTTCTTATTAAAAGTGTAATAATAAATCCACTAATTCATTATTTATTAGAAATCTTCATTGTTTTAATTTTATTTTAGCTTTTGTTTCATTTTCTTTCTTCTTAAAAGTAATACCATGTCAACCAATTCATTCTTCCATATAAACGTTCATTATTTTGAATTTTTTTTATATTAGTTTAGTTTACTTTTTATTTAATGATAATAACTATGCCAATAATTCAATCCTTCTTTGGAAACTTTTTTATTTTGTGACAAATCCACTATTATATGCTTATTCTTTCATATTATGAAAAAAACACAATATCGGGGTATGTTGTGTGCTAATTTATATTATTAGTTTTATTATTTGACATGGTATTTCATCTTAAAGGTTAGTACTAATTCTACTAATTTATATTGTCTTAGAAACCCTGATTATTTTTCATTTTATTTAGTTTTATTTTATTTTATTTCTTCTTTAAGGATAACACCATTGCCGATAATTCATTACTTTTTACGAAACTTGTTTTATGCGAAATTACACTATTATATTCTTGCATGTTATAAGTATTGCAACATTTTGTGTTGGTTGTATGTAAATTTTGTTATTATTTATTTATTTATTATTTAATTATGCTTTGCGAAACTGCGGTCTTTCATCATTGTTAAAGGTTCATATCAAATTAGTAAAGTTAGGAAAATTGAGGTTATTTTTGTTTGCTTTTGTTTTTTATTTGTGACATCTATTATTTAAAAAATAGTGAAATACTGTCTGCTAGCGTAATAAAAGAAAAATAAAAGTTTTGTTTCGTACATTGAACACAACCAACACTAGCTCGCTTGCATGCATGCATGCATATTATTTTCTCCGTTTCTAAGTATAAGTCTTTTAAAAGATTTCATTACGGACAACATATGAATGTATATAGACATATTTTAGAATGTAGATTCATTCATTTTGCTCCGTATGTTATCTGTAATGGAATCTCTAAAAACTTGTATTTAAGAACATAGGGAGTATCCTTTATTCCCAGTGGCATGCATGCGTTTAGTAGTGGCCGCTTGACTGGTCTTTTAATCCCGAGAATAGAGTAGTTAAATGATTGTAAAGAAAAGAGTGACTGATCCAAATTGTATATTCAGTCACCTGGTCCTTAGCCGGTCCCTTTTGTTTCATAACTAAAGTTTTAGTTTACCTAACCATTGTTTAAAACTTCTGTATGTAGAGTTATGTTCTTTTGCCTCTGGGTTGGTACAGAAGGCGAGAGGATCACCACTCTTCAATTTATACAGTTAAGTAAGTCGTCAAAACAGATGTTTTACCAGAAAAATGGGTTCCGTAGTCCATACGATGCCATAGCTCATAATATCGGCACGAAGGACCCTCATGATGTAAACGGTGAAGATGTTGAGTATGTTAGCAATTTCTCGATTAATTTAATACAGGAAATTATAATCATGAGCATGACACTAACAAGATTAAATACATAGTAATATTTGATCACACAAGCGCACACTAGTAGAAAACATGGTTTTGGTCCAGGCCAGGTAAGTGCATTAGTCCCGGTCGTGTTACGAATCGGGACTAATGGGTGCATCAGTCCCGGTTCGTGAGGCCAGGACGCCGGCCGGGCCTCGGCAGGCACCAGTCCCGGTTCGTCTGACCCCTGTAGTCCCGGTTCCAGACACGAATCGGGACTAAAGGTCCTCGCTCCTGGCGCAGCCCCTTTAGTCCCGGTTGGTGGCTGGAACCGGGACTAAAGGGCATTCTTCTGTCCGGTTCTAGCCACCAACCGGGACTAAAGAGATGCCTATATATATGCTTGCCCCTGCCCGCTCACTCCTTTGTTTTTTGGCCGGCCAGTGTATGGGAGGTGTGTGCTGCTCTGCTCTCACCTCCTATGCACACGAGGTGTTCAATGAAATGCCCGAGCCACGCTTAAACTTTCTCCTCTCCAAGCTCGACCTCCAAGCTCCATGTTCCCCAAGATTTGTCTAGGTTTGGCGGTCCGTCCCGTCCCGTCCCGTCCCCGTCCTCACCGTCATCGATCGCCCGCGCCGATCTCGTCGCCGGCACCACCGTGGTGAGTCTCTGTTCTTATCTTCTTTTTAAAAGAAAAAAAAATTCTTACTTGTATGATTTACATAGATACTTGTATAAATTTCTTACTTTTATTATTGTTTGTTATTATATAATGTCATGGTTTTGGTATCCGCCCCCGTCGGCCCTCGTCCGGTCTATGATTCGGATGTGGTATATTATCTTTTATAACTATTTGTTTCATTTAGTGTTTATGACAATTATGCCGACCAACGTGACATAGATGTTTTTATCTAGGAGGTATGTGAACCAGAAATTCCAACCGACCCTCTTGTCGAGAGGTTAAATTTAGTTGAAAAAGAAAATGAGTATTTGAAAGAAAAATTGAAAAGAATTGAGGAGGAGAAGATGAAATTGGAGTTGCATGTTGCCAATGTCGTCGATGATCACAAGATCAAGATGGATGCAATGCGCTTGAAGATTAGAAAGATAAGAAAATATGCCATTGATAATGAGGCTTGGTATCATTATGTTGTTGGATCAATTGTTACCTCATTTGCGATTATGATCGCATTTGTTGTTGCATTTAAATGTTTTACATAGTTGTATGTTAGTTTCAATTTATGTTTTAATTAGATGCTCTAGAGAGCTGCATGTTGTTCTATGAGAACTATGTATGAACTTTATGTATTTATTTTTTCAGTAATAACATTTGATCACTACTGTACTTTGGTTTTAATGTGATGATGAACTTGTATTAATTTGGTCACTTCTCTATTCATGATGTTCTGTAATGGTTTTTGATACACTTAATTATATAATGCACGCAGATGAACGGGCAGTGGATGTACGGTGACCGACGCACCTCCGAGTACATTGAGGGCCTGCATAAATTTCCCGAAGTGGCTGAGGCAAATAAACATAATGGTTTTATGTATTGTCCATGTACTGTCTGTGAGAATACGAAGGATTACTCTAACTCGAAAACCCTTCACTCCCACCTGCTTGAGAAGGGTTTCATGCCACACTATAATGTTTGGACCAAGCACGAAGAAAGAGGGGTTATGATGGAAGACAACGAAGAAGAAGAGGATGATGATAGCTATCCTATGTTCTCTGAATACGGTGATACTACAACGGGGGAAGCTGAAGATCAAGAGGCACCAGACGATGTGCCCGATGATGATCTTCGCCAGGTCATTGCTGATGCACAGAGAGAATGCTAAAGTGGAAGGGAGAAGTTGAAGTTCGATCGCATGTTAGAGGATCACAAAAAAGGGTTGTACCCAAACTGCGAAGATGACAACACAAAGCTCAGTACCACACTTGAATTGTTCCAATGGAAGGCAGACAATGGTGTATCTGACAAGGGATTTGGTTAGCTACTGAAAATAATGAAGAAGAAGCTTCCAAAGGATAACGAATTGCCCGACAGTACGTACGAAGCAAAGAAGGTTCTCTGCCCTCTAGGATTGGAGGTGCAGAAGATACATGCATGCCCTAATGACTGCATCCTCTGCCACGGTGAGTACGAGGAATTGAACGCATGCCCGGTATGCGGTGCATTGCGGTATAAGATCAGACGAGATGACCCTGGTGATGTTGAGGGCGTGCGTCCCAGGAAGAGGGTTCCTGCCAAGGTGATATGGTATGCTCCTATAATACCACGGTTGAAACGTCTGTTCAGAAACAAAGAGCATGCCAAGTTGTTGCGATGGCACAAAGAAGACCGTAAGAAAGACGGGAAGTTGAGAGCACCCGCTGACGGGTCGCAGTGGAGAAAAATCAAGAGAAAGTGGGGGGACTTTGCAGGTGACGCAAGGAACGTATGGTTTGGTTTAAGTGCAGATGGCATTAATCCTTTTGGGGAGCAGAGAAGCAATCATAGCACCTGGCCCGTGACTCTATGTATCTATAACCTTCCTCCTTGGTTGTGCATGAAGCGGAAGTCATTATGATGCCAGTGCTCATCCAAGGCCCTAAGGAACCCGACAACGACATTCATGTGTACCTAAGGCCATTAGTTGAAGAACTTTTACAGCTATGGAATGGAAAAGGTGTACATGTGTGGGATGAGCATGAACAAGAGGAATTTGACCTACGAGCGTTGCTCTTTGTAACCATCAATGATTGGCCTGCTCTTAGTAACCTTTTAGGACAGACAAACAAGGGATACAACGCATGCACGCACTGTTTAGATGATACGCAAAGTATATATTTGGACAAATGCAAGAAGAATGTGTACCTGGGACATCGTCGATTTCTTCCGACCAAGCATGCCTTAAGAAAGAAAGGCAAGCATTTCAAAGGTGAGGCAGATCGCCAGAAGAAGCCCGTCCTCTGTACTGGTGATGATATATACTTGATATGGTCAAGGATTTACAAGTAATCTTTGGAAAGGGTCATGGCGGACAATCTGTTCTGAATGATGCCGAGGGACGCGCACCCATGTGGAAGAAGAAATCTATATTTTGGGACCTACCCTATTGGAAAGACCTAGAGGTCCGCTCTGCAATCGACGTGATGCACGTGATGAAGAATGTTTGCGTGAACGTGCTAGGCTTCTTGGGCGTGTATGGGAAGACAAAAGATACACCAGAGGCACGGGAGTACCAGCAACGTGTGAACGAAAAAGACGGCATGCATCCAAAGCAGTATCAAAGTCCTGCCAGCTACACTCTAACCAAAGCGGAGAAGAAAATCTTCTTTGAATGCCTGCTCACTATCAAGGTCCCGTCTGGCTTCTCGTCGAATATAAAGGGAATAATAAACATGGCAGAGAAAAAAAATTCTAGAACCTAAAGTCTCATGACTGCCACGTGATTATGACACAACTGCTTCCGGTTGCATTGAGGGGGCTTCTACCAGAAAATGTTCGATTAGCCATTGTGAAGCTATGTGCATTCCTCAATGCAATTTCTCAGAAGGTAATCGATCCAGAAATCCTACCAAGGTTACAGAATGATTTGGTCCAATGTCTTGTCAGCTTCGAGTTGGTGTTCCCACCATCCTTCTTCAATATTATGACGCATGTCCTAGTTCACCTAGTCGACGAGATTGCTATTCTGGGTCATGTATTTCTACACAATATGTTCCCCTTTGAGAGGTTCATGGGAGTCTTGAAGAAATATATTCGTAATCGTGCTAGGCTAGAAGGAAGCATCTCCATGGGCCATCAAACATAGGAGGTCATTGGGTTTTGTGTTGACTTTATTCCTGACCTTAAGCCGATTGGTGTCCCTCAATCGCGGTATGAGGGGAGACTGAGTGGAAAAGGCACGCTAGGAGCGGATTCAATAATATGTAGGGACGGGCATTCTTTGGCGCAAGCACACTACACAGTTCTACAGAATTCTACCTTGGTGGTCCCGTATATCAATGAACACAAGAATATTCTACGCTACAAACACCCGGAGCAGTCTGACGACTGGATTACACGTGAACACCTCGGGACTTTCGGCGGTTGGTTGGAAATGCATCTCATGCGTAACAACACTGTTGGAGATGAGCTGTACTTGTTGGCCAGGACACCATCTTTGAATGTATGGACTTACCAAGGGTACGAGATAAATGAGAATACATTTTACATGATCGCCCAAGATAATAAGAGCACCAACCAAAACAGTGGTGTCCGCTTTGATGCAGCAATCACCAATAGGGCAAAGGACACATATTATGGTTACATAAAGGAGATATGGGAACTTGACTATGGACATGAATTTAAGGTCCCTTTGTTTTGGTGCAAATGGGTCAATCTGTTAGGAGGCGGGGTACAGGTAGACCCGCAGTACGGAATGACAACAGTGGATTTCAACAATCTTGGGTACACAGACGAACTATTCGTCCTAGCCAATGATGTGGCGCAGGTTTTCTATGTGAAGGACATGTCTACCAAATCGGAAAAAAAAGATAAGGAAGCGAATACATCAAACGATGAGCCAAAGCGCCACATAGTTCTTTCAGGGGAAAAGAAACATCGTGGGAGTGGAGGACAAGACTGACATGTCTGAAGATTATGAAAAGTTTCATGAAATTCCTCTCTTCAAAGTGAAGGCTGACCCAAGCACCCTGTTAAACAATGAAGATTATCCATGGTTACGGTGCAATAAGCAAGGGACACATGCGAAGAAAAAGTGAAGACTTTCTCTCCACAACTATTCTGATGATGGCTTTGATCTAGAATATCACTGCAGTTACATGTCAAGAAATGAAATCCCTTTTGTAATAGATGAGTTTTCGTCCGAAACCCTGATACTTCGAAAAAGATTGTCCAGTTTGTACACGAAGTGCATCCAGTTTTTCCCGTAACCCTCTCAACTTTTTAGCACATGCTATGTGGGTGAAATTATGACACCATGCCAAGTTTTAACCTTTTCAGAGTTCATTTGTAGTGCTTTTAAATTTCAGGGTCATTTAGCTCAAAGAATGAACTAATAGGAAAAAGAATGAACTAAAAAGCTTTTATAAAACTCTAATAGCAAAAAGAATGAACTAAAAAGAATCAATTAAAATATTTTGTTATGATCAACTAAAACAAAACTATAACATTCTTCAATAGCAAAAAGAATCAACTAAAAAGCTTTTATAAACCTCTAGTTATTATCAAAATAATATTAACATAAAATTATATTAAATTTATGCAACTAAAATTATCAAAGTATTTTTTGTTAAAAACTTTAATAGCAAAAAGAATTTTCATAAAGTATTTTTTGTTAAAAACTTTAATAGCAAACTAAAATAACATAAAAAATAAAAAAAATGCCGCCTACTAGGCCACCACGGCCTGCATACGACTAGAAACCCATCTGTACATGGGCCAGGATGCAGGCCCGCGCACCCAGCAGGCCCAACATTAGAAAGGAGCTCGACAGCTCAGGCGCAGCGCGGCTTATAAACCAGTGTGGGCGCCTCTCAACTAGCGAGGTGGGACTAAACGTTCGACATCGCTGTAACAGGCCTTTAGTCCCGGTTGGTGGCTCCAACCGGGATTAAAGGGGCCACCAACCGGGACTAAAGGCCTGGGCTTCCCGCCCTTTGAGCTGCTGAAATTCACCTTTAGTCCCGGTTGGTGGCTCCAACCGGAACTAAAGGGGGGCCTTTAGTCCCGGTTGGAACCACCAACCGGGACTCAAGGTGTGGTTATATAAGCGGCACTTGGAAAATTTCCAGTCCATCTGTAGTTTCTTCGATCCTCCTCTCCCCCGACGGCGCTAACGACCACCTCGACGCCGCCAGGCTGCCGGATTTTGCCGTCCCCCGCTCCCCTACCCCGACGTCACCGTCGCCGTCGCCCCGCCCTACCCCGCCGTCTTCGTCGCCTCGCCCTGCCCTGCCGTCGCCGTCACCGCGCCCCTGTCCCGTCGCCGTCGCCGCACCCCTGCCGGCCCCGACGTCGTCGTCGCCATCCCCGCGCCGGCCCCTGCCCCCAGTGAGCCCCTCCTGCTAAGGCCCCGTTTGAATGCAAATTATAGATGGATGGATTGATGTATGTATGTATGTATAGATGGATGGATTGATGTATATAGAAAATGTTCGTATGTAGAGTAAAACACTTATATGTTCATAGAATTTTTTTTGTTCATAGAATTTTTTATGTTCATAGATTTTTTTTGTCCATGTATGTATGTATGTATAGATGGATGGATTGATGTATATAGAAAATGTTCATATGTAGAGTAAAACACTTATATGAAGTGTCTCCATTAGAACTATAGAACAATGGCGATCATCTAACAAAGTTTGTAAATTATAACAGTTTTTGGAATTAATATCAAGTGGCACTTTTCAAACAAAGTTTTGAGCAAGCTAATGGACTCTAGCAGAGATGCAATTTATACTATCTTGTAGATCACATGACAGTGATCAATATTGATATAAGGCACTAACCCATAGGATGTACAGAACAATAGTTGTAGCCTTTGGAAAACAGCTAAGTGATGTTTAAAGCTGAGGAATTCTCAGACTTAGCTGAATTCCAGGAATTTTCAGGATATTGGTAAAACTTTAGAAATGTGTAGAAAATTAATCGTAACTGGGATGAAAATAATTTATATATGAAAATCGATCAGAAAAACATGACAAATCCGAATATGCCCTCCGTTCGTCTGTCACAAGCAGCTAGCATAGCGAACCTGGAACCGTCGGGTTTAGAACACCCCTAACTCTCTCAGGAATTCAACATATCCCCGATAACTTCGACATGAGGGGGGGGGGGGGTCCGCAAGTTTCTATATGGAGGGAATGATTTTTGCAAACAGAGAACTATTTTTAAATAGAGGAAACTCTGTCAAGTGTTGTCGGGGATATACCCCGCGGTATGACCCGGCAGATAGTTATGACCCGGAATAGTTATGACCCGGCAGACAGTTATGACCCGGAACAGTTATGACCCGGAATAGTTATGACCCGGCAGACAGTTATGACCCGGAACAGTTATGACCCAGAATAGTTATGACCCGGCAGACAGTTATGACCCAGAACAGTTATGACCCGGCAGACAGTTATGAACCGACAAACAGTTATGACCCAGAATAGTTATGACCCGGCAGACAGTTATGACCCAGAACAGTTATGACCCGGCAGACAGTTATGACCCGGATAGTTATGACCCGGCAGACACACAGTGCCTGAAGATGAGTCCCGGAGATGAATCCGGTTGTAAGCCGCCCGGGACTCAGAAGCCCACGAAGAGAAGCCCGCGATGGGAAGTCATAATAGGTTAAGTCTTAATCCGACTTGGACTCTACATGTAAGCCGCCCCTTTAACTTATATAAGGAGGGGCAGGTCACCCCAAGAGGGTCAGGTTTTTTAGACGTCTTCATAGACAGGTCTTAGACAGACAAGTCATTAGAGATAGACAGATTAGAGGCTCTCGAGACTAGAGGTAGCGATTCCGCACCGTTGTAATCGAGATCATCAACATCATCAATATAGACACAAAGCAGGACATAGGCTTTTACCTCCATCGGAGGGGCCGAACCTGGGTAAACTCGCGTCTCTCGATTCCGACCAACCCCTCTCAAGCCGCCACATAGTTACGATGGCCTCACACATAAATTCTCTCACGAGGACATCTTGCCGTGACAAATCCACGACAGTTGGCGCCCACCGTGGGGCAAGCGTACGGTGGTGTTGTGTTCTTGATGGGATGTCTTTAGGAATCAAGAAACTTGATGAGTCGGATGAAGAAGAACCTGCACGGATCAAATCGCGCAGGAGAACCCGGCGTGATACAACCTTGGGCAGGACTGACAAATTCATCGTTCGGGTTGCGTCGAGTGCGTCGTCATCACCACAAGTCGAAGGCGTTCTTGTGATCAATCCGACCCCAGATCGATACTGCTGAAAAAAGGTTGTACGCATCGCGTGATCAAGGCTATCAGAGTTTTCTCCGGCAAAGGCAGGGCATGCATCGTATCGTAACGAAGAAGCTATACGGATTCGAGACTCAATGGAAGGAAAGGAATTATTATATTAGTCTGACCCGTGGGTCCCAATAAAAAAAAGAGGAGACCGGCACGCCACGACCCCGACCCGGAGGTTGACATGGGCGTAGACTCAGACCTCGCCGGCACGCCTCCACTGCCATGCCCCGCCAGCTGCCTCGCCGAGCCGCCCGACCCGGAGACGGAGTCGGTCTCCCGCCGCTGCGCCGTCCGCGCCGCCTCAAGTCGACCTTCGAGCCGCCGCGTGCCTGCTCGAATCGCCGCGCCTGTGCCATGGCTGGCCTCTGCCTCCGCACGCGTCCTGCATCCAACGGCAGCATCGGCCCGCGCACGTCTGCGCCCACACTGGCCGGCTCACCTCCGCTCGACCGCGCGTCCACCGAGCCGCCGTCACCTCGCCTCGCTGGCATGGCTCCGCAGCAGCAACCGCACCGTTCCCCGCCGTCGTCTTGTCGAGCCGACCCGCCGTGGTTGCCCTGCGCCCGCTCCGCCTCTGCCGCGCCGCTGCTCCCGCGAGCCGCCGCGCCGCTGCGCCCGCCTGGCCTTGCAGTGCCTCCTAGCCGGCCTGCGCCTGCCTCGCCGCATCTCCGTTGTTGCCTCACCACGCCGCAACGGGTTCATCCCGTGCCTCCACCGAGCCGCCGGGGGCCTCTCCAAGCCGCCGCCGCGAGCCGCCTCTCCTCCGACCGCGCGCCGCGCCCCCGGCCGCTGGCTTCGCCCAGGCCTCTCCAAGCCGCCGCCGCGAGTCGCCTTTGCTCCGACCGCGCGCCGCGCCCCCGGCCGCCGGCTTCGCCCAGGCCTCTCCAAGCCGCCGCCGCGAGTCGCCTCTGCTCCGACCGCGCGCCGCGCCCCCGGCCGCCGGCTTCGCCCAGGCCTCTCCAAGTTGCCGCTGCGAGCGGCCATTGCGCCTCGAGCCGCCGCGGTGCCGGCCTGCGCCGTGCCTTGAGCCACCGTGGCGTCGGCCTCTGCCACGCCTTGAGCCGCCATGCGCCTCCGTCTCAGTCGCCTCGCCGTTCCCGGCTCTTCTGCCGACGACGTCGCCACGCCGTCTCACCTCACCACCACTGCCGCCTGGCCGCGCATCTCCACTGCAGCACCTCCACATCACCTCGCCTATTGACCGGCTGCCTTGCAGCTGCAGATGTCGCTCGCCTCCGCTCGAGCCGCCCACCGGCTTGCCGTCGCGTTGCGCCGGCCTCCGCCGCCGAGCCGCCATGGCCTCACATCGCCATGAGCCGGCTCGCCCTGAGACGGCTCTCCGCCGTGGCCTTGCCTCGCTCGCCGGCCCGCCGCTGTGGTTCTGCCCCGCGTCGCGCCACAGCGCCTGCAAATCGCCGCGCCCCGCCACCGCGCCTGCGCGCCGCCGCGTCTCACATCGCCGCGGCTTCCGAGTCGCACCGCTGCCGGGTCAACGGCTGCACCGCGAGCCGCCGTGGCCTCAGAATCGCCCTGCCGCCGGATCCACGGTCGCACCGCGAGCTGCCGCAGCCTCCGAGTTGCCCTGCCACCGGGTCAACGGTCGCCCTGCGAGCCGCCGCGGCCTCCGAGTTGCCTTGCCTCACCTCCATGCCGTTTTGCGCCACCAACGCCCCGCCGTGAGCCGGCCCTACTCGCGTGCCCGCCTCGCCTGCACAGCTCGATTTGAGCCGGCCGCCGGCTGACGCCTCCGCTGTGCTTCGCCCCGCTCCTGCCTAGCTCCATCACACGCGCACGCAGCTCCCCCTGGGTCTCCCGCGGTGGCCTCAGTTCCCCCTGCGCAGCTCTACGACATCACACCGCAGTCGGCCACTGCCGCTAGCCGCCCCGTTCTGCCTGCGCCTCCGCGTGGTCTTCGCTCGGTTAGAGAAAGAAAAAGGGGACCGGCTGCCCACACACACACACAAAAAAAGCCTCTACAGTCAAAGAGCTTTTTTCGTCAGAACTGCGTTCGTGATGGGATGACATTATCATCAGGTGATATTTTTCCAGGTAAAATTATTCATGTGAACTTACTCTATCAAGAGTTTTTTGTACTTTGACTTGTATGAATTTACACGCAGGTTAAATTATAAATGGGAGGCCGCTCCGGCATCCACAGTGCGTTGGGCAATCCAATGAACGGGTAAGCCTCCAACGGATGCTCGTGAGCCGCCGCCCCCACGGTCCGGTCTACGTCAACACACCGGTGATGTGCCTGCTCATTCAAGCCGCGCAACGGACGTGCACAAGACGCCGCCCTACGGACGCACGCAAGCCGCCATCCCCATGATCTGGTCCACATCAACAATGTCGCGGCCGCCTCTCGTGACCGCGCCGGCTTACAACGCCACGGGCAAATCCCGCGTCTACATCAATGCACCGGGGCCGCGTCCATCCGCACAAGCCGCCGCTCCTGCGGCCCGGTATATCCCAAAAACTCTGGAGCAAAATTTTCAGCCTCCAATGGATGGCTCAATGGACAGGCGCACAAGTCGCCACCACCGCGGTTTAGTTAAACTACAACAACCAGCTGGGATGAACCGTTGATCGGGTTATTGACACAGCTCATACGGGATCATTTATAACCTTCTGCGGTCAACCTCAACCTTCTATGGATTCACATCGCGTTATCAACGCCGAGGGTGTACAATGAGTGTTGCGAAGATCACTAAGCTCGCCGCCTTGCCTCCAGCTTCAACACATTCCAGCATTTCCGCTGTCAACTATATGCCAGTTTATGCCACGGACCAGTATGGAGAATCTTAAGCCAACTCTTCGAGTCGACTTAAGACTCGGGGGCTACAGACATGGCTCGACACATTTGGTCGTTTTTTAACAAGAACCTCGGATCATTGTGAGGAAGACAACCCGGTCACGAGGGCTGCTGCCTTATTGACTGAACCTTAAAGGCTGTTAGAAAATTTCCAGCTGAAAAAGTGCCAAGCAATCTGAGAAACCCGGCTCAAAAGAAGTCTGTCCCTCACAAAGTCTTGAGATCTCGATATCCGGCTCAACATCCGGTTCAAAAGGAATTCATCTCTCGCAAGTTTGAGTTTTCAGAAAATTGAAAGTTGCCCAAGAGGACGAGCCGCCATGATGCGCCGTTCAAACATGGGTGCCCTGATTTATTGGGGCTTCATATGGTCACTTGGGGGCTTCCAACCCACCGGGTTTAGCTTTCATACCCTCTTGACCGGCTTTTAAGCCATAGCCAGACCGGGTTAAACCTGCCTGTTTGCATGATGCCACTCCGCCAGGTGACCCGCCGAACTCTTACCAGTTAATCTCGAAATAAAGACCCTGAACTGGTCAATGTTCTTGACAGTTAATCTTGCCATGAGACCCTATACTGGTTAAGGTTAAAACGGCGGCTGATGTCACGTGAGGGCCGGCTTACAGATAGCGAGGAGAAACTCACCTGTCTGCTGTAGTCTCTCAACCATGTGGCCCGTTCGTACTCTTATTCAGTCAATCTTTTTAAAGACCCTGAACTGTTTAAGGTTAAAACGACGGATTTATGTCACGTGAGAGCCAGCTTATGGGTGGGTACTCATGCCCTGCTGTAGTCTCTCCGCTATATGGCTCGTCGTACTCTTAACAGTCAATCTTTCTAAAGACCCCGAACTGGTCAAAATTCTTGACAGTCAATCTTGCAATAAGACCCTCAACTAGTTAAGGTTAAAACGATGAATCTGTGCCATGTGAGAGCCGGCATATGAGGTTTGGGCAGTCATGCCTAAGTTTTTGAAAACAACATACATCATCATACATTGCATCATGCATTGCATCATACATTGCATCATCATTGCATCATCTTACCATGCATCATATATGCATGGGTATCCTGGTTTATGTTGCAGGAGCCGGTTTTCAAACCGGGTTATAATATTCAAATGTTAAATAGCCAATGTGGCTGGATTTATATTATGGTTATCATAACCGATATTGGATGATTGAGGTTTTCAAAAACCCCTTCAGAGTAATGGCTATTATTCCTTCGTCCAAAAAATACCAGCTTACAACAAGGAGCATGGTTCAATATTGATATGCAAGGCTTTCAGCAACATCATCTGGACAGTGGATAAGATTTTATTCTGCAATGGAAGGAGTAGTCCCGAATCGTTGCAGGCATACGGCCGGCACTTGGGGGCTAATGCAAATTGTTTTTCAACTCATCACATTATCAACGAACCCGGTTATCTCAGGGAGATGAGCCGGTCTTCAATCTTTTTCTAAGTCCCAGCCAAGTATTGTCTTACTGAGCCGGCCCTTGGGGGCTACATATTGCTCCTCAAGTCTATATGATCAGATCTACAACAAGTTCCTGCTCATTATTTCATAATGACCCAGCCCTTGGGGGCTACACTGGTTGAATTTTTATGAACATAAGACATTTACAAGTCCCAGGTTGTTGCAGGCAAGACAACCCGGTACTTGGGGGCTACATATGTGGAACATTCAACTTATGACTGGTAACTCAGATAAACAATCCGGATTTCTCTACGGTTGCAATATTTTGAAGCAAGTCTTAAGGCTATCACTACGTTTCCCCTCTTAAGACTTGGGGGCTACAGGTAATATGGATATAAGGAAGTCTGATGTATTGAAAGTTGGCACAACATCAGACGAATTTTGATCAAGACAAGGCAGTGGACAGTAAGGATTATTTTTTCTCCAAGGAGCCAGCGTCAGTGTATTGATATGACAGAGTTTCAAAATTTTCAGGAGCTGATCAACTGGTCTTTTTTGAGTGGGCCGCTCCCTTTACATATTCTTATTTCAGGAGCTTACCATGAATAAATTCAAGCTAACCTGGGGGGCTAATGTCGGGGATATACCCTGCGGTATGACCCGGCAGACAGTTATGAGGAGGGGCAGGTCACCCCAAGAGGGTCAGGTTTTTTAGACGTCTCCATAGACAGGTCTTAGACAGACAAGTCATTAGAGATAGACAGATTAGAGGCTCTCAAGACTAGAGGTAGCGATTCCGCACCCTTGTAATCGAGATCATCAACATCATCAATATAGACACAAAGCAGGACGTAGGCTTTTACCTCCATCGGAGGGGCCGAACCAGGGTAAACTCGCGTCTCTCGATTCCGACCAACCCCTCTCAAGCCGCCACATAGTTGCGATGGCCTCACACCTAAGTTCTCTCACGAGGACATCTTGCCGTGACAAATCCGCGACAAGTGTTGTATTTTGGTGAGAAATATACTTCTTTTTTGCTTTATGTGATAGCTAGTTTGAAGTGTCAATGCTTTATGTGCAGAAACTATGGACAGAGACTTAGAAAAAGAAGAGTTGTTGGGGGATATAATCTGCGACGGATGTGATATCGCCTTGTCGTTTCTCAATGACACCAATGGTGAGTAAAGAGAGGATGACGGCTCCGGTGAGGAGGAAGGAGATCATGACGGCTCCGGTGATCGAATGGAGGAGGAAGGAGATCATGACGGCTTCGGTGATCGAATGGACAAGGGAGCCTTAACTGTTTCAAAGTCCGGCGAGGTGTATGTATGTATGTGTATATATATATATATATATATATATATATATATATATATATTAAGCCTCTGCTAACTAGATGCATTAATTGTTTTGTATGTACATATATTAACGCTTCTTTCTTCTTTTAGCCCTCCGGATCGAGCCAAACTTCGGTAAGGAAACGAGGCCCGAAGAAAAGGTTGGGCCAGGATGAAAGGTTCACGATCGAAGAAGTCTCTCCAGAAGGCCAATCGATTTCTCCCAAGCGTACCAAGGACAAATTTATACATCAGTACGGAGTTATTGTTAGGGACAGCGTCCCGATCAGCATCCAAGAATGGAATAAGAAGAAGGACCCTGAAGTTCCTTATGTCCACGATAGACTGAAAGATGATCTTTGGAACTCGCTGATGAGAAATTTCAGCCTACCGCCAGAGGAGGATCCGAATAACCCAGTTATACAGCGAAAGGTCAAGGCGTTTGCTCTTAAGAAGATGGCAGAACTATTCAAGAACAGGAAGAAACTATTGAACAGAAAGTTTGTCGACAAAGACGAGACTCCAGAATTCACCGGTCAATACTTGAAGATAAAAGATCACTGGCCCGCATTTGTGGCCTACAAGAAATCGGAGAAGGCTAAGAAAATGTCACATTTAAATAATCAAAATGCTGCAAAGAAGCAATATCACCATTTTACGGGGTCAGGTGGCTACAGTAAAGCCCGGCCTACGAGGGACAAAGTTGAGCAAGACCCGCTTGCTAAAGATGTCCAACCAGCGACATTGCACTGGCCAGATCGGGCGAGGACTTGGTTCTTCGGGGTTGGGGGAACTTTGGACCCAGAATGAGGGAAGTGTGTTTGGAAGAAAGGTCAACTTGAAACACCCGTCAAAAAGCTTGAGGAAGCAATCAAGAAAGCGCTGGAAGGGAGGTTCCATCCCGACAGAGAGAAGGACGAGCTGTCAATGGCCCTCGGGAATCCTGAACACCCTGGACGAACACGAGGCACATCAGGCTCCGTTTCGGGGGTGCATGGGTTTCCCGACAACACTGGTTATAGAAGCCGACAGAGAAAGAAGAAAGAGGAAGCAAGCGAAATGCAGAAGATCAATGAAAGATTAGCGAAACTAGAGGCACTTGAGAGCCAGCGATCTACCGGCCCACCATCTCAGCAGCACGAAGATCCTTCATTGGATACTACCCACGATGCTACCCCACAATCTCAGCGGAGAAGCAGCGTGGCTTCCACGGAGCTCGTTCAGCCTGATAGCACGTCTCCTCGCTACCCCGTGGATGGTATCACGGATAATGAACATTGTGTGCTAATGGCTGATACGTCTCCAACGTATCTATAATTTTTGCTTGTTCCATGCTGTTATATTATCATTCTTGGATGTTTTACAATCATTTTATTACAACTTTATATCATTTTTTGGGACTAACCTATTGATATAGTACCAAAGTGCCAGTTGCTGTTTTTGCTTGTTTTTTACTTCACAGAAAATCAGTACCAAACAGAGACAAAACGCTGCGGGAATTTTTGTGGATTTTTTACGGACCAAAAGAAAGAAGATGGGCCAAAGAACACCAGAAGAGGGGGCCCAGGGTGGCCATCACCCACCAGAGCGCGCCAGAGGCCCCCTGGCGCAGCCTGGTGGGGGATGGGCGCCTCGGGCACCCCTCAACCGACTATCGTGCCTATAATTTCCCAGAAAATCCAAAAACCCTAGAGGAGTCGACGAAACACAATTCCAGCCGCCGCAAGTTCCAGAACCGCGAGATCCAATCTAAACACCACCACGGAGGGGTTCATCTTCCTCATAGGTGCCTCTCCGATGATGCGTGAGTAGTCCACCATAGATCTTTGGGTCCGTAGGCAGTAGCTAGATGGCTTCTTCTCTCTCTCTTATGATTCTCAATACAATGGTCTCTTGGAGATCTATTTGATGTAACCTTTTGTGGTGTGTTTGTTGGGATCCGATGAATTTTGAGTTCATGATCAGTTTCTATCCATGAATATTATTTGAGTCTTCTTTGATCTCTTATATGCATGATTGCTTATAGCATCGTATTTCTTCTTCGAATCTTTGGTTTAGTTAGGCCGACTAGATCGATTTTTCTTGCCATGGGAAGAGGTGCTTTGTGATGGGTTCGATCTTGCGGTGTTCTTTCCCAGTGACAAAAGGGGCAACAAGATACGCATGTATCATTGCTATTAAGGATAACAAGATGGGGTCTATTCCTACATGAATAGATCTTGTCTACATCATGTCATCGTTCTTATTGCATTACTCCGTTTTTCCATGAACTTAATACACTAGATGCATGCTGGATAGCGGTCGATGTGTGGAGTAATAGAGGTAGATGCAGGCAGGAGTCGGTCTATCTATCTTGGACATGATGCCTATATAATGATCATCGCCTTGGATATCGTCATTACTATTCAATTTTCTATCAATTGCCCAACAGTAATTTGTTCACCCACCGTGCGCTATACTCATGAGAGAAGCCACTAGTGAACCCTA